>CM029560.1:4092631-5456842 GCA_017141385.1 Sogatella furcifera | reverse complement strand
AAATTACATATTTTCGATTCCAAAAACTAGGAAATTAACTGGCCACTATATCCAGTAAATTTGGCCAGTGTTCAACAAAAGTTACAAAAATATAAGGATACAAATTGTGATTCTAGTCTATACAATTTACAAAGTTATAAAACTGCCTGCAGCGCATCGTAATAAAATTATACAAAAATAAAAGACAAATTTTCAATCACTCATGATAATAGTGTTGACTCTAGCTCCTGCACGTTAAATCATAAGTGGTTGATACCAACAATATACTACAAGGATTTATTAGAAGAAAAAAAAACAATTAGCCATAAACTATAAGATTTTAAATCAAGGAAATATTACATCGATTTATTTAGAAAAATATAAAATATATGCTAAGAAACATCCAATTCTTACACTACTCTACCTTATTACACTTCTATAAGAGGCCAAGTGTCGCTCACAGTAAATAACCATCTTTTGGCTCTTTTACAAAACATTGTAAGAGGACATATCCTCAATTCGAATGGTATTTTGTTAAATAAAAGTGGCTCTAGATATTGTTATTGAATCTTAAACTCAGTACCGGTATTGAATTGATCCTATAGGCTATCATTATCAATATTTTATGCTTAAAAAATGAGATTTTCTCATTTAATAGAACATAGAAAGGCCTTCTAAAACGCAATTTAAAAATAAATTTTCACAAAATTTCCCGGGGGAGGGTCCCGGACCCCCCGCTCAACTGAGAGGGCACCCCCCCAGATCCCTCATTGGGTACCCCCCAGATCCCCCATCGGGGCCCGCACCACAAGCTGAGCCTAGGGGCCCACAGATCCTAAATCCGGCCCCGATCTCAACCCCGAACAAAGTTTGATCAGCCATGAAACATTTTAAATAGACTAACTTATTGAAAACGAATTTAAAATTAAAATTTTCCCCAAAAAATTACAATAAAATCATAACTTGATACTGAAAAGTGAGTTTACAATATCCAATCAAGAATCAACAGTTCTTACCAACCGGCTTATCAAAGCTAGTAAGATCTTTCACTATAGTACTTTCTCTTCTTCATATTAATCAAAGTTAATATTAGTAAGTTCAAAAAGACTAAAAAAGTTAATTTTGAGTTAAAATCTAACAAATATCATCTGAAAAATCGCTCAGATTAGTAATCTTTGTAAGTAAGTAGTCCATGTAGCTTCTAACCTAGAATCCAAACATGGCAACCACCAGAGGATTGATTTATTAGCAACAACGAGACTAATAGACAATAAAAATTTATTATTCAAGTAGAAAAAATGTTTACCTCCATTTTAAAGACGAGTATCTGTGATAATTCACACAAATCGAAGTGAAATCCAACAATTATGTTATCAGTTGAATGATACCGAACGCAACAAAACAATTGAATGAATTGTCAACAATAACAATGAAGTCAGCTGGGTCATCGAACTTGACCGGGGTGTCTAAAACAGGAGCCGAATTAGCAATGCAAAATATATTTTGAATTATTTGCGTGAAGAATATCAAAACGAACTCTCAATTTCGATATTTTTGTTCTACAATTTTATTTTAGAATAATTCAACACTATTTTCAGAATAATAAAAATAGTTAGTTTTTTCTTCAACGAAAGTAGATCTCTGTGTAGAACACTCGGTCGTCGCCCACTCCCTTTTCGGCCATCTTGACTTTGTGTTTTGTGAGTTCTATGGAACTAGGAAGAGAGAGAGAGAGTGAGAGATAGTGAGTGAGTGATTCGGTTCGCTTTCTAGTTTTCTTTTCCTAGTTAGTATAGTAGTTACATGATGAGGTGTGATAAGTTAAATGTTAAACTATCATCACAGTTTTCTCTTCTCTGTAATAATTATTCTGTTAATAGCTTTAGGGCTTTGTTATTTCCATTACTTATGTCATTATTTCTTTTTAATCTCATTATTAATGGTGGTTCAACAATCAATAAGGTAATTATATCTACTAGTAACTGAGTAACTAGCCTACATGAACTAGACGTTCTGTACTTATAATAACAAATAACACTGTTTGTAGATAAATAAATGGGTAACTATTTTTCTACCTACTCATTAGTAGACTCATCTCGTAAGTTCTTACATTAATAATTAATTAATCTTTAATCGGGTTGGTAATGATGAAAATGTTTAGATGATGTTTTCTGTTATTAAAACGGAAAGAAAATTTTTTCTGGGTTTGAAACCTACATGAGCTCATAGCCTTGTGCGTTGGTGATGCGATGGATGATAGATGACGACTACTTTTTAGCCGTATTTATGTAGGCTAATTGTGCTGTGGTCAAAGAATTTTTCCCCGGTTGAGACTCGAACAAGAGTCCACCTGGTTATCAAACCGGCGCGTTATCACTTCCACCAACCTGCCTCCAACTGTAAATTACTTACTAGCCTACTCATGACAAACTTAGAGCCTTATTACTACTCTAGTTCCTACCCCTTATCTACTTCTCTGTAGTTCGGAACCCACCTATTCATCTCCCACAATAGAGCTTGGTGTAGACGGGGTAAGTAGTGGCCGCCAGTCGAACAGCTGTAGCCAATCACAGTAATTCTTATTGTTTAACTCAAGGACAAGACAAAGGCTGGGATTGGCTACAGCTGTTCGACTGTACGTCACTACTTGCCCCGTCTACAGTAGGCTTTATTCTTCTCATTCTTGACTTGTTACTAAATTTTGCTGGGTAATAATTAAATCACTCATGCACAAGACAAGTGCTTATTTGGACTTAGCCCTCACCTCAGAGAAAAATAGTGAAGCAAGAATAGATATTATCTTTCCTTCTCCAAATTTATCTGTATTTTTATTTAACTTAGAATTCGTATTTTTATATAAGCAGTCGTATAGTTCGTATAAGTAAGTAAGAAGCCTAGTAGTAAGTTAAGTTGTTTGTAGACAATTTGTTTATAAACAAGTGGCTAACAATAGGTGTTTCACGCATCATCAATATTTGTGGAGAGTGAATTGAAGTTGACAGCCTGCTGAGTGACTATAGGCAAACAAATCCTGTTGGGTGTTAAGATTTTCTAGGCTTCTGCCTCTCAATAGCCAAATCTAGACTCCCACTGAGTCCATCACTAGCACGGCTAGTATAGTCCATCCAAGCAAAGAAAACATTCTGGCAAGATACGAAAATGATTTCATGTCGGTCAATATTGACTCAAAAATTATAAATTTGATCTCAAATTGTAGGAAACATTCTCATCTAACATCTTAGACCATATTTATAATTTTTGAACCAATATTGACCGAGCTGGAGTCATTTTCCCATCTTGCCAGAATGTGTTTTTTGCTTGGCAGACTATAGGTCTATTGTGTTGGCCTTCACGCCCGACTGCAGCTTTAGTTATTTGATCATCAATCAAGGTTGATCCGTGTTTGCTAGTTGTTCTGAGATTAGACATTTATTGTAGTTGTTTTTAGTCAACAACTGACAGAATCTCTTTCGACAATTCATACATTGTGGCAATAACTATAGTATGGTCACTAACAGAAGACATTATGGCTAGGTACTTGAAGCAAGTGAACCGCGCATGCGCAGATCTGATCTTTATACTAGTATAAAATCACTTCTACCAGCCTACCTCTGGTGAGATCTGATGAGAAACAGATGGTGAGATTGGGACTAATTTCATTTCGACTGCTGGCAAAATTGAACGGCTGCCATTTTGAAGGAATGTCAACTATGAGCAACCATACTATAGTACTACTATTCTTTGATATAGTGGTGGGTCCAGACTAAAGTCAAAGAAGAGGACATATTTGTTCTTGCACAACCAGATAAATGCCAATAGAAGTCTCTCATAGCCAAAATTTAGCTTTATATTTGAAGTTCTTTTTGGGGACTATTATAGCCCTTAATAATCCCTCCTGGATCCGCCACTGTTCTTCATTATAGTTTTCTCTAAACCAATTGTAAAATTAATTGTAAATCAATAGTTACTATCCTCTGAATTTATCAACCAATAAATAGTTTCTTTCTGTATGAATTTGTAATTTTAATGCCAGTTATTCAATTACCTGAACATTGTCACCAATCTATCTATTGTTATCTATTTCAGAGCATAATAGTGGAATGGAGCTGTCAAATGGATTAACACATTGGATTAACAAGCTCAAACAAACATTATTAGGTCACAAAGCTTTCCCTCCATGACTAGTGAATACGATGGACCGGCCGTCCCACGTTGAGGCGGAAATCCGGCCGGATGCGGATCGCGCGAAGGTCCCGCCGTCAGGCGGCAGGACTTATTACAGTAGGGGAAGTGGATGTCGGGAGGTTTCTGCCGGCAGGCGGAAATAAGAGTTTTCGGCCGCGTCCCCGGCGCCTGGAAATTCCACCGGTCGTGACCGTCGCGGAAGGTGGAGTCCGGTTCCCACTCAAATATCGCCGCCGCGCGACCGGACGCTATTCCGGACTCAGGAGGAAGAGTGCAATGGGGGAAAACTTTTACTGATGTCAGACTTCTCAATAAAAAATGAAAAAAAATCTAGGCTATACATCACAGTGAAGTAATCTATGAGCATGACAGTGTACAATAGAAAGTGACTCCAGGGAAACCGGTTCCCACTCAAATCGCCGCCGCGCGACCGGACGCTATTCCGGCCGCGGTGGCTAAGCAGCAGTAAAGGTAGACTTAAGTAGAAAGGGAGGTCTTGTTTATGATAGACTCAGGGTTGAGACTGCAATGGGGGGGGGGGAAACTTTTACTGATGTCAGACTTCTTGATATAGATGAAAGAAAATCTATGCATCACAGTGAAGTCATCTACAAGCATAGAAAGTGACTCCAGGGGGCAGAGTGCAATGGGGGAAAACTTTCACTGATGTCAGACTTCTCGTGAGTAATCTATTGTGATTCGTTTAAAACAAATTACACAAAAAGTTGATTTAATTACATCAATTTTTAAATTGTAACTGATTTTGAAATTTGTCGCCATTAATATAATTTATTAGTTTATTACATTGAATTTATGGCTAAGAATGAAAAATAATAGGCTCAACTTACAGTTGTTTTTCTTTTACTTGAATTCTGATTGATAATGTTAACTTCACTTGGAAGTAATAGTTATTGTTTAAAAACTCATGCATGTTGAAAAATTCAATATTATTCGAATATAAATTAATTAAGATCTTAGTACTAAATGACAAGGAAAGTAATAAGCTTCAGGCATTGAGTAAGATGATAAGATTTATTTTTCAAATTACTTTTAAAAGAACTCATTTCTCAGAAGCTTGTCGATAAATTTATATTGTAAGTATCATTATTTTGAATAACATATTGTTAAATGAGATCAAATGAGTTGAATATTTCTCAGCTTTTATAACTTGTTGTTCATTGGCGACACATTAAATGAATAGACAAGACGTTGTCAAACCACTGATTTATTAAAAAATCGAGACACCGATTTTTACCAGTAAAAGTTTAACAGAGATTGATAATGGTGTAACAACCGAAACCGGTATTTCGATTTTTTAATAAATCAGTGGTTTGACAACGTCTTTTCTTATCATTTAATATGAATAGACCTACTACCATAATATCACCTTCACAACTACTCGAGAAGATGACACTTTATTTTAGTAATACTTTGATTTGACTGCTATTTCTCTGGGAGATTTCCACATACAATTATAAATATTTTTGAAAACAAAGAATTTTCCATTCTACACTTAATGGTTCAATGTTGAATTTGCATATTTGTATTTTACAAATAGGCCTACATAAAATGTAGAAATCTGTGTTCATTAAAAATATTATGGAATGTTTCAACAATATTCAAATATTCACAATATAAGTTACTTTGTATTTTTTATAAACTAATTGTTGTTCTTTCAGGATGACTTCTAACAAAATCGAGCTTAGTCAACTGTTTATGGAAGAAGACTATTTAAGAGCTATTCCTGAGAGAATAGAATCATCGGCGAAGGCAAATTTTTTTGAGGTATGGAAATCACAGGTCAGTCATTAGTGTTGAACGTTATATTATTTGTGTTTATATTTAAAAAAAATATTATATTACAAATTATATTATGTAAAAGTCTTATACAAGCAAGATAAGCTCAAACATGTCTTTCAAGATGAATTTAAACTAATTTAGCAGAATTTCGTGCTACCTGATGCATTGAAACAATAGCCTACTATTAATAATTATGATAGTAGTATTAGAGACCGAAATTTAAAAAAAATATTATGATTTTCAACAGGCATTTATTTTAATCACTGTTGCAAAATATTTGTTGAATGAAACTTATTAATTGTTCATTTAGATATAGTCTTTCCAAGCAAGGAAGACACTTTGCTAAGATGGAAAAATGACTCCAGCTCGGTCAATATTTTTTTCAAAAATTAAAATTTGGTTTCAAATTGTTTCCTACAATTCGAGATCAAATTGATAATTTTTGAACCAATATTGACAGAGCTGGAGTCATTCTTCCATCTTACCAGAATGTCTTCTGTGCTTGGACAGACTATATTATTTAACTGGAATCATTGTAGAGTTTCAACCGTATATGTAATATTTTTTTCATATTACAGTACTACTGTATTATTTTTAAAGTAGGCTTCCGGTAATGAAATTTCAAATCAAAATTGAGTCTTCAGTTTAATGGATATTTTTTTAACGTACCTATAATTAAAATATTATAATACCTACTGATTTTTATATAATAATTATATTATTATAATACATATAATTCAAGTATTCATACTTGAATTGAACGCCTAAGTTTTAAAATGTGTCATAAATTTCATATTGTGCTTGCTTTTCCTTTGATGAGCCATTGTTATGATGACATAAAGTTTTTTTAAGTTTTTCTTATTTCTTCATTTATTTTTTTGCAAGGTTTGATCTATTTTTTATTTTTGTAAGCTACAACAAGACTTTACTCAAGCTAGAACTTTACTTGGTATAGACTAATAGACATGACCCTTCAAAAAGGTTCCACACTTTCTGTTAGAAAGTCATCTCAATTTTCTTGCCATGTTATTAGTAGTAGTATGTTATAGGTGACGCTGAAAAGATAGATAGTTTCGTCTCTCCTTTACGTGATGTGACCTACTAACAGCCGTAAAGCATCTATTGTTAATTGCTATTGATTTCAATAACATCATCCAGGCATAACGGAATGACAATTTTAATTGACAACATCAATATTGTTGGAGCGCATGAGGAGCAGACGAACCCGCATAATTTTCTGGCGCCAGTTATAGAATTGCAACACTACATTTAAATTTTTCAATTTTTTTCTGTTATTAAACAGTAATAATCTGACAACTCAAAAGTTACCAAAAAAGTTTGACTGTAACTAGAAGTATTAGAATGAAATTCTATAAGTTGGTGTAGCCTATAATCTATCTATGTGTTTACAAAGACTTTATTAAAATCTCCATTCATCTCTCAATTCACAAATTTATTTATCAATTGTCATGAATTTAACAACATATTTACAACAATGGAGTCAACAGGTTCCCCTTATATGTATCATTCGGTACAAGTAGTTTAGGAAGGTCAATTACAAAGGGTTAAATGTGATTTAAAGGTGCATATTAGAATTTTTAAGATCACAGGAGCATGAATAAATATGAAATTTATAAACATAGTTGGTGAATGTTGATCAACCGACTCCTTTCAATGTTGATCATTTTTTTTATTGGCTGAAGATAGCAGCCATTCCATGTATTTTGTTAGCAGGAGAGTGCAGCCATTTTAGTATGTTGATATTGAGTTCCCTATTCGAAATCGAGGGTCCTTCACCACGCCCATCTAGTGGTTAGATAACTCAATAGGGGGTTTAGTCTGTCCAAGCAAAGGAGACATTCTCTCCCGAGGATGACTCCAGCTCGATCAATATTGGTTCAAAAATTATAAATTTGGTCTCAAATTGTAGGAAACAATCTGATCTATAATTTGAGACCAAATTTATATATTTTTAATCGATATTGACCGAGCTGAAGTCATTCTCCCATCTTGCCAGAATGTCTTCTTTGCTTAGACAGACTATATGATATTTGGGTTGTTGAAACCACCAGGGTGAAGCTGAGTCACTGATTTAAGGCTTTGTGGTCCAATAAATGCCAACCTTTTCTGAAGCTTTGTTTTGTCTGTACCTTTTTTGGGTTGTTAGTAAAGACTGAATGGCCCGATCTCTTCTTGAATCAGTCAATCAGGATGCGTGTCGAAATGATTATTTGGGGTGTTGTGATTATTTGTGGCACAAGTGTAATAAATACTGGACTTTTATTGGCCAAATATGTGTCAGTAAAGGGTGTGGGATAATTAAATGATTATTCGGTGGGTTGAGGTCTAATGAATGCAGAGCTGTAGATATAGAAGACCTATGTTTCCTTTTTCTTAGGGCTACTTACCAATGTTTTTTATTCAATATATAAATCTCAGTGCCCTTTTTGGAAATTTTCTTTATCATGATGTACGTCCACTTTTTAGTCATTTTCAAATGCAACCAAACAGATAATCAGTATTAATTCTATAATACTGTATTCTAACAGTTAAATTCAATTCAAATGCATTCATTCCTTGTAAAATATTACAAAAAATAATCAAATTGACAATTTAATGTACAAGAGAAGATTTAAATTGATATCCTCTACGACTTTTGCAATTTTCAATGGATTATATTTCCATTTGTGCACTATTGTTGGTTGATTAGCCATCTTCAATATTTCCTTTTTCTTAGGGCTACTGATCAGTACTTTCTGTTTGAAAATGACTAAAGTGTTGACTGTTGGTTGTAAGTTGGTCAAACTTAGAAGACATTCTGGCAAGATGGCCGCGCAGATCTGGAAATAAAAATCTTGTGTAAAACTAGTGTTTTCAGGTAAACATGCTACGACTGTAAGCTCTAAAATGTGAGCTAAAACATGTAAGACTATGCGGACTTTTTACTTGGGAGGGTGGTGAATTTTTCTAGCTATAATAGGATTATCTTGCCTGGAAATATTTAAATTGAGAAATTAAAATTGTAAAAATGATGTAACCTAAATAAAAATATTCTATTTCATATGAAATATTTCAAATGTATTTTTTTTTTTAATATGCAACACAAAAGTAATAGATTACATCACTTTTACAGTTTTTCTTTTCTCGAAAAACGATTTAATATTTTCAAATATGAAAAGATACAATATTAGGAAAGATAAATACTCATTCTTCCCATTATACCCAATAAATAAGGATAACAGAAAAAAAAGTTTTTTTTTTTATCTGTGAGAAATAGGTATGCCAGTCACGACATAATCAAGAATTCTTTCATTTCTATTGGATATATTATACAATTTTTTAATTTCAGTATTTCACCAGATTCATTGCTTCAGGAATATTTCAAGCCTTATTAGAGTCAAATAATGAAGTTATAATCAGTAATATAATCTTTTTGAAATGATGGACATACTAAAATTAATCATTATCATCGTCACTAATCAAGCCAAACTTGTTTTCATCACTATCGTATTTACATGATTTTGATGAAACCTTTTCAAGAAACCTAGCTATATAGGGTTATTATATTATAGCTATAAACCTAGCTATATAAACCTAGCTATAATACAAGAAACCTACCTATAAACCTACCTTTTCAAGAAACCTAGTTATCTGTCTCAGATGAATGGCTGTTTTCATTAAAATACGAAGACTGTGGAGAACAAATTAATCTCTGCAAATTTAGTTTTCTGTGTTGAAACTAAACAACTACAAACAATTCTAACCTTATGCTCTTATTTTTCAGCTTATACGTAGATGATGTTTCTCAGTCGACTAGAAGACAGCAAGTGAAGGTGGTCGTTCGTCTCATCTGTACTTTCTCGCTCGTGAAAATGCTGACTAATATGTTTATTTGTTGGGTCCACTGCCGGTGAACGATATTCTGACTGGGTTGGCAGATGTAGAGACCTGCTCAGCTGCAACAGAGGTGGATCTTTACAAACATCAATCAGTAGTGGATTGGAAGTGAGTAAATGAACTCTCCTTTATAGTCTTTACAGTATATTCCATTATCATACGTTTTAGGATGATAGAAAAGGGAATAATCAAAAATGTATCTCAAACTTCCTAGAAGAAGAATTTTATAAAAAAGTGAATGAAGATTTATCTATAGCCTATAAAGTTTGTTTCCAATACCATAAGTTGTAGGATAATTTAAAAAAGATGGCCCTCAAATATACAAAAATTATATCCTAAATTTTCTAGAAGTGATCACTTTTTCAATTTGGACGCCATTTTTCAATATAAAACAGGAGATCTCAAACGGCGGGTAGCGACCCCCAGGGGGGTCGCGGAGCATGTGCCGGGGGGTCACAAACTTGGAAGGAGAAAAGTGAAACAAATAATACTGATTTGAAATCTGTTCTTTCACTTTGAAATCATTCAATTTTACTTAAATTAATTATTGTTTATTAACATTTGTTTATTGCAGTCTATTTCAAAACAAGATAAAGCATTGCACAACTTTTCAATTGAAGTTTGTATAACTTGATTTAAATTTACAGTCTCTTCAACAAAAATAAATCATTCTTAAACAGATGACAGTGTCTTTCTCCAAAATCAAACGGTTTCTTGATTTAGTTTTTTAATTCATCTTAAACCCCACTGGGTTCTTATTTTCATGGTTTTCCAAGAATAGCAAGCAATAAATCTCCAGGTACACGCTAGGAACTTGTTGAGTTAATTGTAATTATTACCAGGGCTTAATTTGTGACGGTAAGCACCGATACATTTAAGGGGGAGAGAGAGTATTATTGAAAAATTGTGGTAAAAATACTTAACTTCAGGCTTCAAAATCTCAAAAAACGAATTTCGAGAACTTCAAATTTCATTTTTTCTAGGGGGGGACCCCTAGCCACTAGTAACTTTTTATTTCACTAAATAAGCATTAATTATTACTGTCAATGAAAAAAAAAAATTAGTGGATAGCGTACAACTTTAAACGTAAGTAAGTACGATTTTAAAATAATATCCTAGATTAAATAATAATAGGCCTATACAGTATGTACATTTAGTATTAGCATGATAATTTGAGTCTTTAATTTGGGGGGGATCACCAAAATATTTGGCCTTGATGGGGGGGAGGAGGGGGTCGCAGGTCCAAAAAGTTTGAGAACCCCTGATATAAAAGGTATAATCAGAACACACCAGTTATTATCTTTCATTTTCATTTTCAAATTAAACGACAAAATTAATAATTAATTTTTATAATAATTATAGGTTCATCCGTGATCTTTGAATTACTCTCATAGACCCACAAGCAACGATTTGATCAATTTTATTCATGATGAAGTTTTATTTTCTTCCATATCTTGGTATTTCCTCAGCTAGCGATTTGGTTGGGGTCAATGAATCCACCCCACTCACTTCATTACTGCTTACCAAATACTTCAATAAAACTTAAAAACTACTATTAAACTACTTATTAACTTAATTTATTTTTTTAATTAATTAACTACTAATTAAACTACTTAATAAAACTTAAATAATACTACAATAAAAGCTTACCAAATACTTTACTAAAGGTGAAGGAACTATTCCCAAGCGTCAGCTCGAGCTGCCCGGCTCTAAATTCGCTGCTAGAGCTGCCCAGCTCTAGCTGCGCTGCTCTAGACATCACAGCTCTTTCCACATAACTATATTATACATTTTTACTTGTTTCTTACTGCTGCTAATGTATACTTAATCAATAAATAATGAAATTCGTTTTTAAGCCATTTTCAAGTAAATTTCACTATTTATTAATTAAGTATACATATTAGTAGTCATATGTAGTATGTACCCTTTATCTTAGGGCTACTTTATCATTGTTTTTTTATATTAAATAAGAATCACAGTACCTTTTTCAATTATTTTAACCTATTGAAAGGGGTACTGCGATTCTTATTTAAAATAAAAATTATTAGTCCTAATAACAGAGTAAACATCTATAATACAGAGTGTTTCAGGAGGAATGTGCAATACTTCTCAGGCTGATTCCTTACACCAAGTAGACAAAAATGTTCCTTGGGACCAACCCCAAAAACGCTTCGTTACTGACATAACAATGGCGGAAAATTGAGATTTTTTAAAATATATTAATTTTTCTATTTTTTTAGAGGCTTTATTAAGGTTCTAAAATAATCAATTCCTTTGTAAAATTTTAGCTGAGAAATTCAATGAAACCAGTTCCAAGTTTGCAACTTTAACGGTTATTGAGATAATTGGAAAAATAAGCTAGAAAATGTCATTTTTCAACAATAAGGGTTATAATTGGATAAGGAATCATAAAATTGTATTTTTTATTAATGGAAGTTGAAGAGAGTCGTATTCTAAAGAAAAAGTTAAATGGGGTTTACAAGTTTTTACTAGCTTTTGAGTGAAAGGTTACTGACTTCTAGTAAAAGCTCGACGTCTATTAGACACTAGACGACTTTGAATTTTCCTAGTGTTTACTAGCTTCAGAGTAAATGAAATCTAGTAAAGATGGTGAAGTGAAAAAAATGTTCAATGTTTTAATTCATTCTTAGGATTTGAATCAAGTTGAACAATTAATTTATTTTTATGACTGTAGAAGGGACAAGGGAGAATCAAAGTCATGACTTGATACTTTCAAATACCTATGAAGTTTCAACATATGATTATTTTAACAAGTAGATCACAGAGTATTTTTCAAATAAGTGTTCAAAGTGTTGATATGGGATAGTGATACATAGAGCTCTTAAGTGTTTGATTTTTTAGAAACTATACTCGCTGGCAATGAATGCACTACCAGCATTTTTTATTCACAATAAATATAAAATTACTACTACTTGCACTACCAGCTTATTCGAGCTTATGCCATGCTATTCCAGCTTATTCGCGGAAGCGTGTAAGTTATCCAATGCGAACATACCCTAAAACATATCGATATCGGTGCCTATCATTCACAGCAGCAGTTTTTCCAAAATTTGGAACATTGCAAATTGAGAATCATATTGGTGAATCTACAATCCCAATCACTTGTTTTTCTAAAGAAAAACAAGCTGTTAATGTGTACGAGACACGGCCTATATTTTAATTATGAATAATTGTTCACATGTGTCTTATAAATACTAAAATGTGAATACTTGAGATAAATACTTGTGAAATCTATACAATTATTGAATTATTCTGAATTTCTTCTTTTGAACTTAATATTGGATTCATTTTTCAAATGGAATGAACTTAGTTTAGTTAGTTAGTTTAGTTTTTTAGATCTTCGCCGCAGTAAGTAGACCGGGGAATTGTCAAATGTTAATTGACAAACTTTTGAAGGCATGTGTTCTCCCTAAATGTTTACATTCAAACCATGCGCCAAATAAAGTGAATTCCATTCAACACGAAATAGGCTACTAGTTTTGATAGTCACTAAGAGAACCTTTCCTCATGTATGTTACAGAAAGAGATCAAAGGTAAGAGAAGTGCACTGCAATTACCATCACGAATCTTCAGCTGTTGGAGGAGTTTACCACTGTGGCCAACATTTGCCATCACCAAACTGCTGTAAGAGTTTGCCAACCTCTTCAAACACAGCAACACTAATTAGAATAACTTCGAGACACTTATTTAGAATAACTTGATTGGTGTTGGGGGGGTAAGTATTGAAAACGGTAGATATTGAAAATTCAGAAACTGTTGATACGTTCACAGCAACATAAACTTTTTTGATATGATTGATATATTTTCTTGATATGATTTTAAAAATATCAATTGGTTATTTTTATCTATCTTGTAAATATAAATGTAAATAATTGTTAATGTTTTTTATCAAATGTAAATAAATGTCCATGTATTTTATTTGATTAAATAAATAATTTTGTATTCTATTAATAAGTCTTGTAAATATAAATGTAAATAATTGTTAACTTGATGTTATTTTCATCAAATGTACATAAATATCCAGTGTTAGGGAATAGCGCGCAACTAGTAAATCTTGTAAATATAAATGTAAATAATTGTTAACTTAATGGTTTTTTATCAAATGTGGATAAATATGAAATATCAATGTCTCATATTTGATTGAATAAATAATTATGTATTTTATCAATAATGTAATTAAATAATAATGAAATTGAATAAAAGTAACTTTTAGCATTCAGTCTTTCATTATGCAGCGCTGCTAAACTTTTAGCTAAACTTTAAGCGATTGGAGTTGACTTGAAGAAGGACATTGATAATTTCAAGAATTACTATAAGAATTCGATTATATGATGTGATCTGAGATGAATTCATGCTCTGTTCAACTGGTGTTAGGAGTAAATTTAATATTTTAGGTGTCATAATAATTCTTAACCTGCTTGGATTGCGTTTTTAAGCATTCATTCACTTCAAACACTCTTCTAACAGAGTATAAAGACTTCTCAAATAATGTACACTTCGAATTATCTGGTCATGAAGTACCTAATTACAATACAAAGTGCATCTGAATCCACACGTGAATGTGAAAGTGCATCTCAGAAGATTCAAATCTCTGAGCCGTATGATGGCACTCATGGGAGAAAAATTTCCCCTCTTTTTTAAAGGTCAAATTGAACAGCAAAAGTAGTTTATGAATGGATTTTAACAAAATGTTTCTTAAACTGAAATATTATTTTTCTTGTATCTGGAAAAATGTAATTAGCTTCTGACAAAACTCTATGTTTGTATAATAACCAAATTATCGAAACGCTCAATAGACAAGCTAAATAATTTAGCTTATGATCATTAGGAAGGAATTATTAACAATTGAAAGTGTTCATAAATTATAAATATTGGCTGAAACTATGGACAGCATAGAGAATTGATAAATAAAATGAAAAATCAAATACCCTTTTTTAAAAAACTTTAGAAGTATTATTTTACAGACATGTTTCGGGTCTAAGCCCATTCTCAATCTTAGACCCGAAACATGTCTGTAAAATAAAACTTCTAAAGTTTTTTTTAAAAAAAGGTTATTTGATTTTTCATTTTATTTATCAATTAATTTAAATAGCCCTAAGTTTAAAGTTTAGCATAGGGAATTTTTAAAACTCTGAAAACACCCAACCCCTAAGTAAACATCTGTAGGTAATAATGTAAGTAGCCTACCATCATAATCAATCCAATCATCTTTCAAGTGTGAGTTGGCGATTTCCTGTTTTAAAATTCTTCTCAATTTCATGAAAAAGGCTCCAGGAATCTATTCATTTAAAATATAATTTTGTTCAAGAATAGCGGAATGTACAGGGTTTAACTTTCTTGCCAAATTGTTTGGCCAATTAAATGAACACTTCCACTGAATAGATGCTTTAGATGTCTGATGAATTCTATCTATAAATATATTGGGTTTGCTTATGTTGCCGCACTGAAAACTGTTGAATAACTATATTGAAAAATAACTAGTCAGAGCCCTTGTTAGTTTAATCAGCGGACGCTTGAGAAAATTCTTTGAAAAACGGTCTAGGAAAGAGGAAATAGAGCAAATGACTTTGGAAAAACTCTGAGAATAAGCAGAAATTGATGAGGTACCTTATAATGGAAACTCTTGTCGCCTTTTCGGTTCAACATCCAGACAGTTCCCAATCTAGCAAAGTCTCTTATTGTCATCTTTGCCACTATAGTCTGTCCAAGCAGAGAAGACCCTCTGGCAAGATGGAAAAATAACTCCAGCTTGGTCAATATTTGTTCAAGAATTATAAATGTGGTCTTAAGAGTAGATCAAATTCTTTCCTACAATTTGAGATCAAATTGATAATTTTTGAACCAATATTTACCGAGCTTGAGTCATTTTCCCATTTTGCCAGAGGGTCTCCTTTACTTGGACAGACTACATCAATATGCGAGTTGTTTATTTGTCAATATAACGAAGGTGCTCTATTTTGCAAGTGCAATGAGCAGAACTTTTCAAGGGGATTATTTATTTTCAATAAAAATCTTCACTCAATAGATTCTTTGGATCACTGGCGGCTCGTACCCACGAAACACGTGAAGTGCCCGTATCTTTTACTGTACCGCACTTCACCTGTTTCGTGGGCACGAGCCGCCAGTGCTTTGGATGTCTGATAAATTGAATCTAGATGTAGAAGGTTGCGTTTGCTAATGATACCGTCCCTGTCATAACAAGCGAAAAGGAATAATTGGAGTTGGAAAAAGTATTCAAATCGGCTTTATAACTGCTGTTATCGCCAGTCTGCGTTCGGTATCGCTAGAGAGAACATCTCGTGCTCCGATCAGTGTCCGTACTGTTCAGAAAACCAACTCGGTAGTTTCAAGTTACTCCAGTGTACTGTGGTAACCGTTTAGCAGAAATTGAAGACTTCCAATCAATCGCCAAATGAGTGAGAATTTATTTTTTATGTCTTATTACATTGTCCTACCCAGGGGAATTTTCTTGTTGTATCTTTAAAAGATACAGTTTGAAGAAATAGAAACTTAATGCAGTGATGAACCTTTCAATGTGCTACCGATACCTCTATAACTCTATAACTGATATCAATAAATTATTTAATTCTTCTCTAATAAGGGTAGTTATGAATTTCTTGATGTGCGCATATATAAGACTGATTTATTTTCAAATAATTTCATAACATGCAGTCAGTATTAGATTTGTGAAGACTTGATAGTTATTTTCATGAAAGTTATGTGAGTAACTATTGAGAGTTCACAAATTTACTGACTGCATGTCGTGAAATTACTTCCAAATTAATAATCAGTCTTATAGGATATAGGCTAAGTTGTTATTGTCTCCTCTTATTCGTCTCAACAATTTAAAACCAATATAAATGTGTTGCATGTGTTCTGGACTGTTTAAAACTGGCCGACAACCATTCAAATCGACATTCTACATTATTTTGATACATACAAACCACTTTGTGAGATTAATATGAAATTCCTTTAATCTGCAATATTAGGGTATTAAAATAACGATAATGAATAATTTTATTTCTCCATTTTCAATTAGAACTTTTACTGGTTAATGGAACTTCATTGCAGGATCTCCAGTTTGAACTAGATCATGCATGGATGGATGGATGTAGTAATTATTTATCTTCCAAATTTCTGGAATTTTTCCTCAATTTTATTAAGAGCATAACTAAGCTTTGTTAATTTTTGCCAGCTCACTGGAAATAGTTTCAAACTTTATAGAGACTTATCAAGAATATTAGCCCTGGAGTATTGAAAACTTGATACAATTAGCCTATTGTTGCAATTATATTTACGGTTTACGGTATCTTGAAAATGAACTGAATCAACCCACAGTAGCTGTGTTTGAACAAAGAATAATGTTATTCAATTGTAGAGATCAGCGTATTTTATTATTGAGAGGCTTTGAGTTGAGTGATAAGACTGGACTTTGAATACTTACCCGAATTCAATAGTGATTTTCAATAGGTAGTCCTAGCTGTGAGTAGATTAATAAAGAAGTAAAGGTCTTTATTGAACTCAAGTGTATAAATGAAATGAAATGAAAAGGTTTTATTCTCAAAAAAGCAACATGTTACAATCACTTGAAATATATTATACAATAATTTCATAGAATAATGCATAGGAATTTTACATAGGAATTGATTATTTTAGACCCTCAGTGAAGCCTCTAAAAAATTAATATGTTTTGAAAAATCTCAATTCTCCGCCATTTTTATCCCGGTAACAAAGCGTTTCTGGGGGTTGGTCCCATGGAACCTTTTCGCCTACTTGGTGTAAGGAATCATCCTGAGAAATATTGCACATTCCTCCTGAAACACCCTGTATAAATACGGTACGGCATAAAATATACGGTATTTTATTATGAAAAATTGAGGCTGTATTCATGGGAGGCTCGTTTGAGTGAATGATAACTCGCCGGTCTGGTAACCTAAGTAAGGTTCCAAGGTTCAATCCTTAGCTTCAATTTCAAAAATCGTCAATTCCTAAACAGAAATTCAGAAGTCTGTAGCTTAAACGGTTTCTGAGACACAAGAGAATATGCTATTATTCTTTTAAAATAAATTATTAAGAGTTTTAACTGGATATTAAACCATAAATTTGTATTTTTAATTCATGGAAGGAAGTTGTAGAGTAAAACTATCTAAATGAAAAGTTAAGTGACGATGAGTGTGTAAATCTCACTCAAATGTTGGCAAACATTCTGTTTAAAAATAACTATTTAAATGGAAATTTCATTCTTATCATGGCGTGGCGCCGCATTCTTAAGGCGCCAAATTGTTGATGAGTTTGATAATATCCACCAAATAGGAAATTTTATTCTCATCTTTGCACGGTACCACCAACAATGACGCCAAAAATTGCCACTCTATTTCAGAATACCCTAGAAATTGGAAAATTTTTATTCTTATCCTGGCATGGCGCCGCATTCCAGTGGCGCCAAATTGTTGGGATGGATTGAAAACTTTCACCGAATAGGAAATCTTATTCTTATATTTGCACGGCGCCACCTACAACGGTAAAAAAATTGCCACTCAAAATTTTCTACAAATTGGAATTTTTTTCCTATGCTGGGGTGAAGCCGCATTCCAGTGGCGCCAAATTGTTGATGAATCAGAAAATTTCCACCAAATTTTATTCTTATATTTGCACGGCGCCACCTACAACAATACAAAAATTCGCCACTCTATTTTAAAATTTTATACCTATCCTGGCGTGAAGCTGCATTCCAGTGGCGCCAAATTGTTGATTAATTAAGAAATTTTGACAAATTTTTGCGCATCAAAGCCCACAAAGGCCCTAAAAACTGTCTCTCCATTTTAAAATCTCTGACAAATTTTAGATTTCATTCTCGAAATTTGGCGCGCGCCGTGAGCCAATGGCGCCGAATAGTAGATAATTTAGAAAATATCCGCCAATAAATTGAAAATCTTGTTCTCATTTTGTCGGGGCGCCAAATAGCAGCTTTTTTCAAATTTCTGGTAAATTGAAGCTTTGCAAAGCTAGCTCGGCGCCGCCTGACGGCGGCGCCACATGCGGCCGCATGGCCCGCTTGTACCACGCGCCGGCCCTGGTTGGAAAATGTGTTGGCAGGCTATAGCCTAGAGATTAATTGATAAAGGATTGTTCTTTAAAAAATTATTCAAAACACAGAAGACACTTCAATCTTCTTTTACTTTGTTGTCTACTATTATTTCACCAACTTTTTATAATAGTTATAAGCATAGAAAGAACATTAAGATTTGTGAAGTGTTTTTTTATTATAGGCCTATAATTATTATTAAAAGTGGTGATATTAAGTAATCATAATTAACATCCAGTTGATAAAGAATTGTAACAATTGTATTAATTGTAACAATTATATAGCTGTCTCTTGAACATAAGGTGAGTTTCATTCAGATATTAATACTTCGGAAGTGATAATTATTAATTTTATTCTTATAACTATTATTATTATTGTGAGTTTCAATTTTTAAATTAAGCAGTTTTTAAATTGAAACTAGCCTACAGTGACTCGCTTATTTCTTCTTATTCTTTCATTACAAAAAGAACAGTCTGTTGATATCTTCCATAGTGCCATAATAAATGCACTGAGGCTTATTCCTATCATTCCTTCATCATTTAATTATTTCATTGTATTTCTGTGGAACGGTTGTACCACAGAGAAGAGTAATTATAAATCTTCTACAAATAGTAGTTTTTTATTTTAAATAAGAATAACATTACCCTTTTAATAATTGAAAGATGTTATGCATGGATAAAAATAATTGAAAAGGGTACTACGATTCTTATTTAAAATAAAAACTGTAATAAAGTAGCCCTGAGATAGATGAAACATAATATTCTACATAGATTCTACATATTCTACATAGATTTACCTTCTCTGTGGTTGTACGATTTCAAACACATTTTCGAATTTACCGCTTTCCCATTCGAGGAGAATGAACAGCTGATTCTCTTGGATGCTAAGAACGGGCGGCCACCAAGTGCTCGACAAATTAAAAGGTCGAAACGACACTTGTCGACGCTGTGTCGTGTCGCCCTTCTGGTTTGTCGCCGTATTTGTAGCCACCCCTACAACGGTGCTGTGAATGTGAGCTGTGATCTGTGAAGAGAACCATAACCTCACAAACCACACCACTGTTAACAAGTTAGGGTGAATTGAATGCTGTTTTGTGATAATTAAAGTGTCAAGAAAGTGCTCTACTGTATAAAATATGTACTAGAAATATAAACTAAAGTAATTTTAATATGCTCTTAGTAAATGAGCTAGTAGAAAATCAGTTTGCTTCCAAGTGCATCGTGTATTAACTTATATAAATAGTACTCTTGTTCTCGTTTAAGATGACTGATATCGTTGATAAAGGTGAGTTATAACTGACATTTAAATGCAGTTTTAAAATAAATTTCAAATTCTGTAATTTTACTCATTAATGGAGAAGAGGTGAATCATTCCACATGCGCTTCCCTCCAGTACCACATGAGGCTAAACTAAAATGTAGTTCACCTGCCAATCTACCTAGAGTCGAATTTCTGGTTAAAATTGATTAATTATGTTATTCTGATGACGAATTGAAAGAAATGAGCCGTCGATAGCTCACCATTAATTTTTTGAATATTTACAAATTCGGTTACAAATTTAGTCCGCCATCTTGAATCTGTCGTAATTGAAAAAAAATTAAGATCGCCATGTGATACATGATTTCGATACAGAATTTCAAGACAAAGTTAATGGCGAAAACCGCACATTGATAGGTCTAACCATTTTGGAGTTATTGACTGATTTATGGTGACGATCTCAGATTTAAAAAGTTGAATAACTTTTTAACGGCTAGACATACCGATGTGCGGTTTCTCTTGAAAAACTGCATCGAAATCATGTTTAATATCTCCACCTTCCCATTTAAAAAAGTGAAGTTGGATTCGATATGGCGGATCCAACATGGCGGACAAAATTTTTTACTACCTGAAAAAGTGTTATATGATGTATGGTCGAGGTCCCACATTGATATCTCATGCCGTTCGCATTACATCCAGGTGTGCCTCTTCGAGGAATTTAAGTTATCCTGTATTCACTGTTTAATTAGCTTCACAGTATTTTGAAGTCCCTGGTGAGTGCTGAAGAGCGGAGCACTCTCTTAAGAAGGCAACTATCCACCACAGCGTTGATACCACCACTCTACTAACATATCTAGCATAGGTTAGGTAACCCAGAAAAGTTTAAATCGGCGGCCAGCACAGCATCGATACCGCCACTCTACTAACCTATCTAGCTTAGATTAGATAACCGCATAACTCAGAAAGGTTAGAACGGACAGCTACCTCATCATCGACACCCCACTCTACTAACCTATCTTACTAGCTTAGGTTAGGTAGCCCAGGTGAAAAGTTGAAACGGGTGGCCACTACCGCCACTCGCTACTAACATAACTTATCTAGCATAAGTAAGGTAACCTAGAAACGATAAAGGGGGCGGCCACCACAACAGACACCGCAATTCTACTAACCTTTATAGCGTAGTTTATATTGTTTTATCGTGTTGTTCACGATAACTTCAAGCTAATAAAATTGTAAATAGATCAATAGAATAATTTTTAAGCGTGTAAAGCTCATCATAAAAAGAGTTAGGTTAGGAAAAATTTAATAATTTTTAAAATGAATGATGAGCTAGCGACGTCTAATTAATTTTATTTTGTCATCAGAATAACATAAGTTATTTAATAACATTTACTACTTAATCGATTGCAACCGGAAATTTGACTGGTCAGGTAGGCTGGCAGGTAAACTACATTTTTACCACTACATGAAGGTAATAGAAATACTACCTAGTTAATATTTCCTTTACCTCAGGGCTACTTTATCACTGTTTTTTATTTTAAATAAGAATCACAGTACCCATTTTAATTATTTTTATTGCGATTCTTATTTACCTAGTACATGTTTAGAAACTATTCGGAGAATTCCGCATTCAAAGCAATATAATAATTGTCATTGTTGGTAAAAAGAATAAGTTTTTTCCATAGATCAGTTATCAGTAGCCTAAATGTAGGCCTAGCCCAAGGTTCATATATAGTAACCCAACTATATACACATCTATTCATCTATACTAACCTTGGGCCTAGCCTACTACTGAAGCGTAATTTAGAAATAATAATCATTATTATTGTCACTAATCGAACCTGAAATGTTATCTTTTCTCCTTCTTGAGGTTTGTAATAATCTCTGTTCTATACTCTCCCACAGAGAAGGAACTTATAGACATCAACTCCTTTTTCAATAGAATTCTTGAATCTTATCTCAATGTTTCTTTCATGTTAGATGGCAATAAGTTGTACATACAATACCAGAACAGTATTGTAATGTATGGTGAGTATAGTTGTGCTAAGAACAGAAGAGCCTCTTGCAAGATGGCGGAGGGAAGTGAGAGTGTAACTACACATGTGCAGAACTTGAATTTCCAGGGTGAAATGACTTCAGCCAACCTACCGTTTTCACACTAATCGTAATCATATTGATTCCACGAATGAAAGTAATATTTATTTATTTATTCAATTGTTGACATATGATAGCACAAATCATAACATAATTATAAACTGAGACAGAAAAAAATAGTCTAAGCCTGTACTATTTCTTCCTAAATTTGGTTTCATTTCGACTACTGGCAGCAGTGAATGGCAGCCATCTTGCCAAAGGCTCTTCTGTGCTCGACACAACTTTAATAACGTTTGAACGTATGAGGTGTAATATCTTACTCCTCGCTCATACGTGGTAATTTTGGTGTGTATCCTATCGTAAGTTATTTCTTTTGCTGGTCGAATATTGATGAAATGTTTCGCCTGTAATGAATTAATGTAAGTTATGGTTTTTTCATAAAGCAGATTATTTTATACTGGTCGAGCAAAACATTCTATAGCAAAATGGGGAAAATGACACCAGCTCGGTCAGTGTTGGTTCAATAATTTTGAATTTCGTCTCAAATTTCAGGAAAAATTCTGCTCTACAATTTAAGAACAAATTAAATACCGCCACCCCGTCTTTCGGAGGAGAAAATAAGCCGTCTGTCACGACTACCTAAAAATTAGTCATCATCTCTTATCATTATCCTTCTCATTACCCACGCACAGGTCTAGGAGCCCATGTGGGCGTCACACTCAGAAAAAATTATAATTTTTGAATTAATGTTGACCGAGATGGAGTAATTTTTCCATCTTACCAGAATATGTCTTCTTGGCTCGACCAGACTATACCAAAATATAAAAGAGTGAGAGACTTTCAAGTTCTATGAAGTGAGGCCTCCCTCCGTTGGGAGATTGGCTGTCGTTAGTAAAGATAGTCAATCGTTTCCCGTCTCTGGAGGAATAGTTATTGTAGCATCACACTCTAACTGATTAACTGCATGTTATTCAGAGGTGTTCTGCGCCGCCAGTTGGACCCCCACGGCGTTACTTCTATCCTGGTTGATGATTATTTGCAATGCTGTATGGTCTGTCCGGCCGGGGGAAGTCTGGCGGGGTGATGGGGCTTCTTCGGCTCGGTCAGTGTTGGTTCGGGGACTGTGAATTCTGAATGAGAATTTATTGCTTTTGGGCCGGTATTGGCCGGGCTGGAGCCGTTTCCCCGTCTTGCTGGGGTGTCTTCTTTGCTTGGACGGATTGTATAGTGTAGTGAATATGAAACTGGCAACCAGCTGGTAGGCCTAGGCCCTTCATGGGCTGTTGATCCATTGAGAAAGAAGGATGAAGTGAGGCCGAAATTTTTTCGAATTGATTCTCCTAACATTAACCTCAATGTAACACAGAACTGTATCAGTGAGTCTGTCAAATTGAAATGCAATTATTGAAAATTAACACATCCTATAACTTTTTTGAGATTTCTTATTTATTATGATCCTATAGTCGTCCACAGAGCACTGAGTTAACCAAGGTCGAACAATTCTTTTTACACCCTCACCCATTTCTCCTAGCGGTGTTATTAGATAGTTAGTAAGATAGTGTCAGATTCAGATTCAATAACTTTATTCATGTAGATTATATAGAAAAGCATATTCTATGCTGTAAGAATAGAAAATTATATTAAGTACATTAATTATATTAAGTAATTATGGTTTGCTTGAGTTGGCTAATTATAGACTATGGAAACTTGGCTGAAACTATGGCTGAAATATATGGTTTAATAAGCTAACGGTAACATAAATTTATGCTGTATCTACACTGTACTGTGTATTTTGTATTACTGTACACTGTAATTTGTACTGTATCTACAAATGAAATGAGTGTAAGAGAGAAGGAGTGATGTTTTGTTTGGGTGAAGAGAATGAGTTCGAATGAGGGTGGACAACAGTGGCAACCGTGCTCAGCAGTCCCAGTAACCTTGGTTAACTCAATGTTCTATGGACGACTATATCTACCTCAACTCTCTGTTTAGACGGACTTATCGATGAGAATGAAGAACGTCAACAAACACTACAGCAGCAAGCAGCACGCGATCGTGTGGACTTTGTGAAAATTCTGCCGTTCGAGGCAGCCGAGGAAATATTCAGCTACCTCTCTGCTCGTGACTTGCGAGCGTGCTCTTCTGTCAGCGTCCAGTGGCACGAGCTCACCAACAGCTCGCTACTATGGCGAGCAATCGCCGAACAAGCTCACTTTCGTCGTTTGGGTGCCAAAAATATTCTCAACAAACAATTGCTCGAGAAAGAACACTTCACATCAGTCGAAAGCAACTTCCTAAATCATTTTAAAAGATTCCGTGTGCCATCTGGCTGTGATCGACTCTCGCCCATGAACGATTGGAAGCGTATTCATTGTCAGACCAACTTTTTGCTGTACAACTGGGAACGTGGTTCATATGCCGCACATGTTGTTCCCTTTCCAAAACTTTCCTTTCATCCTCGACCAAGAATGAACACAACACGTGTCATATACCCATCAAAACTACCCAAAGATACTTTATACCTTCCCTACCAATACCGACACGATAAAATGTGCAGCCGATTTTACATTCTGCGACTCGATGATGAACCAAAAGTCGTTTATGAACTAGATATGGGTGTGGTGCCAATTGCTTGTGTAAATAGAGACTGCTTGGTTTTTGTGCTTAGGAAAAAAATCGAAATGTTGATGTTCGATGCAGATGATGAGTTCAAAACAGTTGGCGAATTGTTTACTGCGGCTGAGTATGGTGTTCAGGAAGACTATGACAAACGTGAGAACTACTTTTTGAATATGGACAACAGTGTGATAGTGGCCGGGTTCAAGTATACATGCATCAAAGTGTGGTGTCGAACAACACTTAACCTTTTGAAAACGTTCAATCTAGCATACAAGGGACTCTACTTCAGCTACTTACACTTTCATAATAGCACGCTTTACTTCAGTACGTGGATTACTCAAGAGCATTTGCGGCCCGAAGCTGAACTGAAAATTTGGGAGTTGAATGAGGACAAAGTTCATAGAATTCCGATGAAGAGAGAAGTGACAAAAGTTTGCAGTAATGAAAAGTACTTATTGTTGGTGACGAAATTGAATGTGAACATAAATGTGATTGAAGTAAGGGAACGTGGTGACTTCAACATGGTCACCATGGCTGTTGAACAAGACAACAGTGAGAACTGGGGAATCCCAACACCTGTGGCACTACTTTGCGGGGAAAGAGTGCTTTACTTGGAAGCAATGACAATTAAAGTGATTAGTTTAAATTTGAATGCAGTGTTTGTTGTTTGCAAAGCGTTTTCAGTGGTACAAATTGAACAGGTTGTTGGGGATCTCTTGATGGTGAGATTACGGGACAGAGTCGAGGTGTGGGATTTGAAAAAGGGGATGCGTCTGTACACTCCGGTACTGGAGTGTCCCATGACTTATGATGTCTACTGTCATGACACTAGGTTAGTCGTGGTCAAACCCACAAATGAAGTGAAGGTCATTGGATTCTGGTAATCAGTTTGACACATCACTAGTATGTTCAAGCGGAGAAGACGTTCTAGTAGGATGGGAGGGTGACTCTAGCTCGGTCAGTGTTGGTTCAAGAGTTGTAGGTTTGGTCTCAAATTGTAGGAAACATTCTGATCTACAATTGGAGACCGAATTTGTGGCTTTTGTTCCAGTGTTGACCGAGCTGGAATCGGTTTCCGGTCTTGCCAAAGTGTCTTCTTTGCTTGGACGGACTGTATAGTGGAGTGATACTATACAAATAATGAATTATACAAATTTGATTAGAATTGTCAACTTGTGAGTGATTTTATAAGAAATTCCTTGATAATGATTGCAAAATATGACATTTCTGGGTGATTTTTCGAAAAACATTAACTTAAATGAAGTTAAGGTCATTCTTGTAATTTTTGTGGCATCTAAATTGTCAACTCCCAAGTTTTTTTTATTGCAAATTATGTGATTTTTCAAGAAAATTCCTATTAATGTTTGTTCAAATAATGTATTATTTGATTTATTCTTGAGAAATCCCTTAATTAATGTTATGTAAATTAGGTAGTATTTGATTGATTTTTTTATTGTTGATAATTGCAAAAGTTATGTAATGTTTGAGTGATTTTTGTGAAGCATTTTTAAATAACTCGACGTCAACTCAGTTTGATGAGTTGTCAACTATAATTAATGTTAATAATTAATGTCTATAATTAATGTTAACTCATATCTAAAAATGTATTGTGATTTTTCGAAAAAAATCTGTGATAATAATTTAAAGCTATGTTATACTCGCTAGAAATAATTATTCTAGGCTTTCTGTACAACATTCGCCATCTCGGCAAGAACTTATGACTCATTTGTAGCATAAGCAGTTTCCTTGAATATAGTTCACTATATTCTTCTACAGTTCTTATATAGTTCTTTGTTCACTAGAAAATAAAAAAAACATTCATGTTCAAAATATGTTTTTTTTTTCTGTGTCACTTAGTAATAAGTAATTGGAATATTATTTAAACTTTTATAAAAAACACTTTTAAATGGAAATTAGTTTTACTCACATTTCAACCTGTTGTACGGCTATCTTTGAACTGACAAGACTGACTGTCAGTCTGAAGATGATCATACAACAGGTCGAAACCTGAGTTATTACAATGTGAGTAAAACTAATTTCCATTCAAACGTGTTTTTATAAAAGTTTGAATTTGAAGTTGAAAATACGATAGAAATACATCACCATAATCAGCCCAAAAGGAATATTATTGTTATTGGAATGTTATTGTAATTGTAATATTACAATAATTTCCGAAATCCGAACAATCGGTAATTCCAGGGCCCTGGCTTATAAACATTTTACAATCCACATTACTCATAATTAGTGAATGTTATTGGTGTTTCTGTCTCAT
The DNA here is from genome assembly GCA_017141385.1 of Sogatella furcifera. Lineage (NCBI taxonomy): Eukaryota > Metazoa > Arthropoda > Insecta > Hemiptera > Delphacidae > Sogatella > Sogatella furcifera. The sequence continues at coordinate 5,429,634 of CM029560.1, read as the reverse complement.
AAACATTTCCCATAATTCGGAAATTTTACAACCTCAGCTGGCTAGTTGCTATGACATGAAAAACCCAAAACTTTGCTTCCAATGCAATGATTTGATAAATAAATTGATATATTATTTTAAATATGAATATCGATTATTATTTTTATTGTGAAATTTGAATAGAAATAATTATTGTCGCTAAAATAATATCATAACCTACAAATCAAATTGTATTATGAAACCTTGAAGTCGGCCATTGATGTACTGCAATATTAGGGCAACAGCTGTTTTTTTCCAAAATTTGGAACATTTTAAATCGAACGTTTCATTGGTGAATCTACAATGTCGATCACTTGTTTTTCTTCAGAAAAACAAGCAATAAATGTTTATAAGCCAGGGCCCAGATTGAATTGAATAATTCAGCTGCTTAGAAGCAAAGGGGTGTAAGTGACTCAAACCTCGTTTCGAGATAGCATTCAAAGTTCAAAGGTCGATGAAAAATTCAAAACTATTAAAAAAAGTAAATAATTACATCAATGAGTTCGGCATGATTTTATCCATACACTACAGTAATTGTAAACCATTTATCATGTTTTTACATTGTTATAATAATGATTGAATGAGAGCCCACATGTGCTTACATCCCTTATCTTCCAGGTTGTAACTTACACCTTTTTGACTCTGAAAGAAAATTACTATTATGGGTTGATGAGAAAACACATAATTTAATTTATAGTTTTCAATTATAGTTCAGTAACTCTTAATTTGGATTGAAGAAATAATAAATAAGGCCAATAAGGTTGAATAATGAAATCAAATGGGAGTACAGTATCAGCAAAGCAGGGTCCCACAGCCGATCCAAGTGGTATTTAGCATCAAGTTTTTCGTTTAAATTTTTATTAGGAATTTATTGCTGATTTTCTAAAGTCTCTATTGAAACCTTGTATAAAGAGTCAATTTAGTCAAATAATACAAAGGTACCTGGTTCGATCCCTGTTGATTTCAACAAATATCGGCCACTCCTGTCTCTTGGAGACGTTGAGCTGTCGATCCCGTCGCCTAAATAATTATCATTTCTCATCATCACCTTTTAGTTACCCACGCACAAACCTAGGGTTGATGTGAATGTCACCCTAAAAAACCTGATGGTGGATGGCCGGAACAAAAACAAAAATCTAATTGACTTTCTCATCTTCCTATTTATACGAATGGTGCTTTCAATTTGCTCGCCGTATAAAGACATAACCAGAGAGGTGGCATTGAGTCTTAATTTTTCTCTGAAACAATTTTCAAGTCTCTGTTCAAAAAACCTTTAGAAACTAAGGATGGGTATCGATGGGAAATACTTCAATGTTTTTGTGAATGCAATTCATTGAGTGATTGTCACATTTTTCAGAATAATATTTGAAATTCATTTCATAAGTTCTTAATAAAACAATTATTCATTGTTGAATGAAATATTTTCAACTGGGGTAAAATTATGAAAAAAACCTGGAAAAAAGTATAGTTTCTTTGATCTCTTGCAAAATTTATATCAATGATTGGGTATGAAACATCAATATTTCATTATCTCAGGGATCTTATCAATCACACAGTCGTTATTATGGATTTCATTGATTTAAAAAACTCCATGAAGAAAATATCGTACGCCTTGATGAGCTGAAAATAATGAGTTGAAATCCGTTGACTCTCACAAATTTCAGGGGCATTCTTAATTTGTGATAATTTAGGCTATTGGTCCTTAATACTAAACTAAAATCTTGGATTCAGATCGGTAAGTGGCTCATAATTATGCTTGAGGCTGGTAAATGATCCAAAAGAAATCATTAGGCCTACTGTGAAAAACCTCAATACAAGCAGGTTTAAATTTGTGTTAGAGACCGCTTAACAATTTTCGAATTAGGGTTGAATAATAATGAAAAAATTAGAGTAAATTGTAGAATTTTCAACTTTTTGTGCCTATGATGTATCATGGAAGATCTAAAAAAATTTATAGCTGGGTCTAACAATAACTGGACAATTATACAGATGAACTTTCCACTGATTTGTCTAACTTCAATTTTGGAATCATGACAAAAAACTGTATATTCAAAGATATTATAATTAGAACCAAATGATCCGTGTTAAAATAGTATATTTCATAAGGAGTGTGGAAAGGTCGCTTTTACAAACGGATAGAATGTTTCCAACCGAGTCAAAGACGAGATTGAAATATGATTATGAGTTTGTAAACTCCTTTCCACACGAGATTTGTACAATATTTTTCGCCATACTAAGGCCATTTTTCGCCATTTGAGAAGGAATAATAAAAGACTGAAACAACTAAAACACCAGCAGACCATGCAGATTGACTAGCACTCCTCATAATATGGAACCTGAAAAAGAACAACAAGCGAATCTGGAATGCTTGGCTACACGATGCATCCATCGGCTGCTAGAATAGTCGAAATAAAAACAAATTTAAATAGCCGTTCAAAAAGGTAATCATTCATTCTTCAATTTGTTGATGATTAGTATACTATTATTTATTGAAGTACAAGTTTTTTAACCCTCCTTTGGGAGATTGGCTGTCGTTAGTGAAGATAGTCAGTTGTTTCCCGTCTCTGGAGGAATAGTAATTGTTTCATTACACTCTAACTGATTAACTGGATGTTATTCAGAGGTGAGTTCTATTTGAGAATTTATGGCTTTGGGCCGGTATTGGCCGGGCTGGGCTGTTTTTCTCGTTTTGCCAGGGGGTTCTTCTTTGCTTTGAAGGACTGTATACGTATAGTGGAGTGAATATGAAATTGGCAACCAGCTGGTGAGCCTAGGCCCTTCATAGGGCTGTTGAGCCATTGACAAACAAATAACGAGTTTATGCATGATTTGTCATCCCCAGTTTGACTAAAAACATATAGGCTAATTCATATTTTGACTATTTCAGCAGCCCCATATATGTTAGAATAGGGCAAAGTAAAAATCTATCATGGTTTTCTACGTCAGAAACGTTCATTTCATTAATTTATTCCCTGCGACATTGCCAAAAATTTGAATATCAAAATTACTCTATTTGACAAATTACTCTAATCCAGCGCATGAAGTAGGAATTGCGTAATTTGGCCCTTTGTTAAACTTTGGAATATTTAGGCTTGTAACCGATAGAAGATATTTTCAGAAAAGCAATTGTTTTGCTGAATTCTTCACAGTCAATGTTTTCTTTAATTTTTACAATCCACACAATAATACCCAATAAAATGTAAGTTACATTCTGAAATAAATAAACTTTAAACTAGGGCTATTTAAAATAATTGATAAATAAAATGAAAAATCAAATACCCTTTTTAAAAAACTTTAGAAGTATTATTCATCTACAGACATGTTTCGGGACTCAGCCCATTATCAATGTGAATTTAATTTTTAAGTTTTTTAAAAAGGGTATTTGATTTTTCATTTTATTTATCAATAAATAATTATCATTCCCGCATTCCGAGCTGTAAAGAACAGCAATTTACCAATCACAAATCTTGCTTGGAAAGTTGTCCATTACGTTCTAGTTTGGCGAAAATTATTTTATTCAACCATGTATTTTTTTAGAATTTGACTATAAGCCTATTCGCCTATAGTGTTATTGTTTCAAATAATAAACTGTTGAAACTTGACAATTTAAAAAATATTTCTTCATTTTAATAAGACTTTTCGTTTGTATGATTAATGGTTTGTTTATCTTTATATAATCTGTAAAAAACAACAATCAAATAAATACATAAAAACTTGTGCAGATAAATACAAGATAATCAGATTGCAAATGCAAATATTTCAGCTTTATTTTTAAAGCTAGCATGTTTGGTACCGTTAATCTATGTAATATTTTTTAGAAATTCAACATGAATTCCATAAATAATATTGAGTGTTATAAATATCGTTGATTTAAAATTATCAATATGATATCAATTGAAGTAATTTATGTAGGTTTTTCAATAGATGGAAGGAATTATTTCCTTTCATAATTGATTGATTGAACTACTGTATTTTCCACCAATACATTGTTACGGTAATACACCTATCCCTAGTATAACACATTTAACTTGACGGATGGGTAATGACTGTTGTTTGTCCTTAGAGTTTTCAGGACAGTCGTGAACAGTCTGCAAGAGTACATCGAGTCTAGAACGACACCAGCTTGATCGATGAGCTCTTGCAGACTTTCCTGAGAGAGCTGAACATGAATAGTATCATAAGCCCTTCAAATCAATCTGAAATCCAATAATAATTAGTCATTCGCCCTTTAAATCAATATGAAATCTAGTGTCATCTGTGATAATCATTATGTGTTCAATATTTTTGTATTTTATTTAAATGGATGTGTATAAAAGTGCTTGAATACCAGCCATAATAGGCGATTTTGCTGAAATTAATAATTACAGTGTATTGTAAAATAGTGTTAATATTCTTCACACTTCTGGAACTCACAAAGTGTATAAGTTACAAAATTATGTTTCGAGTAAAAAATAAGAAAAACAATTTGCACGACTTAATTAATTCAAATAATTAACTTGAATAACTTTATTATTTCTAAACTATTGTCTTCATGTTATATATGGCTCTAGTCGAAAATTCATTTCAATTGTTACCAGACTCATTGGCTGGCCAAATAATATGGCAAAATAGTTTTAGCAACACAAATTGCAACGTTTTAGCAACGCAAAATCCTCTACTTCCAATTTATTCTTTATTTTTGTTCAATAATTTGATTAGTTTAAAAAACGTAAGATATTTCATGAAACTTACAGTACTTAATGTATAGGCTACACTTCACATATTGATTTGGTAGTATTTTAATACGTAGAATAGTGATACGGTACTCATTTAATGGTTCTAATTTCGGGACACCGAGCTCCGCTCTGAAGCTGCGGCCGCGCTTCTGAGTGGTTGCATGGTTATTAGATTGTGGATTTTTATTAACATATTAGATATGTTTTCAAGATCATATCATTTACTTTATTATATTCCATCTACCCTCTGTATAACCATTCAGCAGTGCGGACAAAGCGAGGGCAATATGAGAAATGTTTCAAGCCTGTATCATAGTCTATATTCATTTCCAATTGATCCTAATATAATAATAGTTTGAAAATTGATATTGACTGAGTTCCTCAGATGTTTAGTTATTGTGAGAGAATAAGATTCAAATATTTGATGGATACTCTATTCATATTGAGCATGGTCGATAATGGAACATGATCATACAATTTAGACCTCTACAGGGTGTTTCAGGAGGAATTTGCAATACTTCTCAGGATTTCTTAGCATATTTTACAAACCATCTCAATAACCGTTCAAGTTACCAACTTCTAACTGGTTTCATTTGATTCCTCAGCTTATTTTACATGATAGTCATTGATGATTTTAGACCCAGAATGAAGTCTTTAAAAAATTAACATATTTTTAAAAATGGCAATCTCCGCCATTGTTGTCTCGGTAACATTGTTGGGGGTATATTACATGGAACGTTTTTTTCTACTTGGTGTGAGGAATCAATCTGAGAAGTAATGCACATTCCTTCTGAAACTCTTTATATATACATAGAAATAAGAGCTGTGCATGAATATACGTAATTTATTATGTGACAGTACATAGCTTTAATAACATCAACCTCAATGCCCATTTATGCTATCTGAACAATTCCACCTTTCTACTAATATTTCCCCAGTGTCTAATGTTGTTTTTCAAAACTAAAAAACCCTTCAATTGATTATTTGTTTAGGGCTGGAGTGCCCTGTTCCTGCTTTCATTCCAGCTCAACCGCAGTTCATTTGTAATACTGTGCGGTCCTGCAAGCAGAAACACCACTGGGATTGCGGAGTTGCCTGCGTTCTAGCAGTACTGGATGATGATAACTTCAACTACTTTTCGAAAAATTTCCAATCAGTTTGCAAAGAAGAAAATTTTAATAAGAGGTGAGTGGGTTCTAAAATTATTATTTTAGATTTTTATATTGGTTTTTGGAAGTTTTTCAATTCAATCCCTGATTAGCCTATGTACTGGATAGATTTCATTTGTTTCATTGATGAAGAAGAGTTTAATTATAAATAGGCTAGTAGATTTCTACAGGGTGACACATGGGAGATAAATGGGGCACATGGGTGACACATGAGAGTAGAGACACATGGGAGATGGGTGACACATGGGAGTAAAAACAATGATTACCACTGTTGATATTTTTTATACAATTATGAAGATAACCTACTCATATACGGTATTAGAATATTGTTATTTTGATATTGTATAAAATATAAGATATTGTATATTATTGTTCTTGTTCTTTCCACTGGTGTAGGAGGTTTCTTGTATCAGATATTATAATGAAATTATGATGTTGAAATCAATCAAAAGAGATTCCATAACTGGTCTTTTTTTTAAATCATTATCATAGTTGGAAACTTTCTGATCTATCTCCTGATATTAAAACTCTTAATCATTTGAAGTGGAAACGTTTTTTGAAGAGGAACTTTATAATATTATAGTTTCTTGATTCAACATAACCTAGTTTTGGACTGTGTACTATAAATTGGTAGAGGAGCAGTTCAGGGCATGAGCCTGTTGCACTCACCCAAATGTATTTTTGAATAAATGATGGTTGATAGATTGATTGACCTGGACTGAATTGAGCTGTTTATTAAGACTACAATTATAATAATAATAATTATTATTGAGGCAGTTAACAACTACTTCAGGATTCGATGGAAGTGAATGTTGATTACAAATCTCGTGTATGTCAAAATTTTCATTTGTTGATGTAAAAAGAAACTTGCATAATTTTTTTCCATTTTGCCTTTATTTTTCAGTACATGGACAATTGATCTCTGCTATTTGCTTAAACGTTTTCATGTGAAACATGTGTACTACACTCAAACAATGGGGATAAATCCAGATTACAGAGAGCATGATTTCTACCATAGGATTATTACGAAGGTACGGTGACTATTATATTATTATTAATTCACAGTGAATGTGTAAATTTATTTATCTATTTCAATGGAAGTTTGGAATTGTTTTGTGTTTATTGGCTCAATATCAACCCTTCAAAATTAAAAATTGATCATTAATTTATTACTTCCGGATCATTTCAAAAACCTTTGGCAGGAACAGAAATTTGGTCTTAACATAACAATTTGGACTGTATATTTTAATCAAAATAGTGTTTGAAATACTAAGGGCTATGCCTGTTCTTTCTCCCACTATGTATGTTTGTTATTAGATGATTTGTCCATGTAATTTCCTCCTTAAAATGTTGAACTGATCTCTATTCAAACTACAGGTTTCTGTAAGGAATCTTCTTTATTGCTCCTGACACATGTAAGCAAAGTGAGAATTATTGTTCTCTCAAGAAATAAATAATTTATATAAGTTGTTAACATGAGGACGCTCACCAAGGGATTTGAAAAGTCTTCCATGATAAGTTCATAAGATTTTATATTCAAAATTAATCAATTAGCAACGGTTTCTAATCCACTAGAAATGAAAAAGGTTTTAATACTCACCAGGTTTTAATTTATTGTTGAATATTGTTGTACAGAGTGGGCCATAATTCACAAATATGCTTTGCGATAGTGCTGACTGTTAGTAGTATTGACTGTTTAGTCAAGTGACAAATGTACCGCTCTGAATATTTTTCCCATTTCTCATATTGATTGAAAATGAGAAAGGAAATAACACAGCGTAAAATCATATAATTTATAACACAGAATAAATCACATTGTGGGGTAAGTGGATGTTTTTGTGCCTCAACTTCGCCCAAATCACTTAATGTAATGTAAAGTGGAAATATAAAGACATTTATCTATCTATCTGTATCGTAACTTCACATAGCAACTTATGATTTATTATATTTTAACTAATTATTGAAGTATATTTTTACTTTTTTTGCTTTACAACCCAGGGAGAGCTTTGGCTTCCTCCACAACATTCCTCCAAGTCTCTCTGTCTTCTACTAATTTTGTCCATCCTCTATTACCCAACAACCCATCTTTAGGAGGTCATCTCTGATCTCATCCTTCCATCTTATTCTTGACCGGCCCTTCTTCCTTCTCGGTTGAAGTTTTCCTTTAAACTTTGGCATTCTATTCTCGTTCATCCTACACGGATGTCCGAACCATCTCAGTATTTGTGCGACTATAAAGCGAATGTTCTCTCTCATCATTGTTTACATGTGCGTCAGTATATTAACTGTAACTAAAGGTACGAATCCCAAGCGGCTCGCTACCCGGCTCAGGCTGCGCTGCTCTAGCCATCATAACTCTATTCACATAACTATATTATAGATGTTCACTCTGTTGTTAGGGCTACTAATGTATACTAAATCAATAAATTGTGAAATCCACTTGAAAATTACTTGAAAAGGGTCGCTTGGGAATCGCGCCTCAACATTAACCTATTTTCACTTCCAAATCTTGCATTCTTCCTGGTATATTCTCAATGCTTCCTCTGCTTCCAGGACTCTGAAAGAGTTATTAAACGTTTCGAATCCGCTGAAATGAATGGAATAACAATTGTTCAACAAGAAATCGACATGTACCACGTGATTCGACATGTGTGCCGGCATGGTCCCGTTATACTTCTCACAGATGCCAACACATTGACGTCAGTACATTAATTTATTTTTCTCTTTAAATGTGAAATCTCCATTGGAAAAACTGTTTTTGGTGGAATAGGTTATGCACTGTAATGAATAAAAATCATCGTTCCCTTTCTGTTTTTATTTTTTCTGAGGTTGATGCCCACATGATCTCTTCTAAGGCTTGTGGGTGGTTAATGAGAGATGAAGAGATGATAAGAGATGAGAGGGTAATGGTGAGATGAGATGATTAGAGATGAAGATTACTTTTTAGGTAGTCGGGACCGATGGCTTATCGTTTCCTCCGAAAGACAGGGTAGTCGTATCTATGTGATTGTGCTGTGGTCAAAGAATTGTTTCTTGATCAACAATCTAATTCGGGACCTCTTGGGCATCAGACCGGACAATATAAACAACTTAAAATGAAAACATAAAAAGGGTACTGTGATTTTTATTTATTATACGTTCATCATTGGTAGCTCTAAAAATTAATAGTTCACATTTTCTTCAGTTCACATTCTCTTAGTTTCACATTATCTCCAGTTTAAGCCTCCTGTACACGGGGTTAGTAGTGGCGGCCACCAGTCGAACAGCTCTTGTTCAACTCAATGGCAAGAAAAAGGCTGTGATTGGCTACAGATATTCGACTGGCCGCCATTACTAACCCCCTGTACAGGATGCTTAACATTATCTTCAGTTCAGAACATCAGGCATTCTCTAAATTTCCTATTCTTTCCTATTTTATGTAATCATGATGGCAATAATTGATCATGAACACATAAAAAGTCAGTGGTGAAATTTATTATATTTGAAACTATCCTTGTAAGATACAATGGACTCCAATGTTCCAATAAATATGATTGATCGAATACTAAACATACAAAACTAAGTTCGCATTGAACGCACTCGATACACCAATTATATACGGTATTGAATATACCGATTATTATGATCAACTTTGTAATAAAGTGAATAGCTAATTATAATATTATTATACTATGCCACATTCAAAAACTGCAAAATTTCAATAGCCAACTCATAATCATAATGCACTCATGATTCTTTATTACACTCTTTATGATTATAATAATAGACATATTTTACATTAAATACATAAAGGCAAGTGAACTATTAAACTTTTGAAACCTTGTTTTTGTCATGTTTCTTGGTTTGAATAAAATTTATTCAAAATAAGAGATGTGCCAAAATAAGGTACATCATCATTTAATTTAAACTTCATTTTTAAAACGAGTTTCCAATCATTCTGATATTTTATGATAGAAGACGACTTCAGAGTGTTTCATAGTATATATTTTGAATCACTTACTTTTTTGGCATAGAGAAGTGGGATGCATTTCACTCCTAAACAGGAGCTTCGTCAGCCTGCCTGACTGGTAGAAGTCGTCTTGATTAGTATTTCGTCATGGAAAGCAATATCTATTCTGATATATTGCATTATAAAATTATAGCCATTGATTCCATCATTAATCATTATCAGAATCTTGATGAATCGTCATACTTGTCTGCAGTTATAATTTGTTTGCTATTGAATTATATATCAATATTTCTTTACAGGTGCGATAACTGTAAGATAATGAGATTCAGTCCTGGAGACTTCAAGTGCTTTCCAAGTATATCAAAACTCTACCATGGACATTTTGTCATTGTCATTGGTTATGATATGAGTGAAAACAAGGTCTTCTATCGGAACCCGTGCTTTAAGCAAAGTATGTACCAACTTCAAACTTTTTTAAATATTTTAGGCTTATTTAGAACTTCAAACAGAATAATAATTATTTATAATTTTACAAATAATAATTATAAATTGTAAATTCGCAAAATTCTCAAATATTGATTAATCTATCTATCTTATTTTATGTTCACTTTGTTACTAGGGCTTCTAATGTATAATAAATCAATAAATAATAAAAGTACCCTTAAAATAAGTTTGTTTCTCTTCACAACTAGTTTTTAACTTTCAAGTGGAATTGAACAAAATAAACAACGTCAGGTTGAAATAACTACAAAATCATATCATTCACTCATGATTATAAATAAGAATTTATCACAGTGTAGTTGTATTAACTTAAAATTGTTTATTTTGTTCAATTTCACTTGGAAATGACTTGAAAGTTGAAAACTAGTTGTGAAGAGAAACAAACTTATTTTCCTTTGATTGTTTATTGATCTATCTGTCTTACTACTCCATTGAATTTGTTAGAGAATGATCGTATAAAGACACATCTTTGAAGATTGAAACTAATTGTGAGGAAAAATAAACTTATTTAGATTGATTGATTGATTATAATCTCCTTTGCCAGGTCTGAGGAGTAGAGGGTAATCCGATTATTTATTGAACTTAGAGTTGTTTATTTTGTTCAATTTCTCTTGAAAATGACTTCGAAGTTCGAGACTAGTTCTTAATAAAAATGAACTTATTTCAAGGGTACTTCGATAATTTATTGATCTATCTGTTGAATTTCTATTGAATTTCTTAAAAAAATGATCGTGAAAATACACATTTGAATGGTTTAATTTATACTTTCTATCATTAGACCCCGAATTTATAGCTTTTGTAATGTGGAAATATCAACTTTACAAAAATGATTTAAAACTATTTTGTTGATATAGGAATTAAAAATATGTATTTGATCATTTTATTTCTATTTAATTATTTTCTGTTTTAATTTCAGGGATTTGCACTACATCATTTAGATCGTTGGATAGTGCTTGGAAACACGAAGGTACAGATCAAGATGCAATTTTTATTCATCATTATGACATGGAGAGTTCATGAATCAATCCATCTGTTTCACAGTAAATGTATCCTCAGCAATATTTATGACATAGGAACTTTTCAGAGTACAATTTTATTTAAAAAAAAACTTTTGGTCAGTCCAAACTGTACACTGAATGTCATATCATCATTCAGAAATGTCATTCCATCAGTACATAAAAATGAAATTCTAATATTATATCAGGTTATAATGGTAGGTTATATTTGTAGGTGAATGAATTCAATTATTAGGTGAGTTTGTAGAACGTTTGACTTATAAATTCAAACAAGATATATTACTTGCTTTAACTCTATAAAAATATAATCATTAGCGTTAGTAGATATTTTGTAAATGTTTTGACTATATACATCCGATACAGTATACAATACTAATAGATATAATGACTGATTTTGAATTTTGAAACAGTATTACCTCAAGCGCTGTATTATCAAGCGAAATTACATATCAATGTACAAATATTTTATTATTTTGAAATCTATATAACATTTTATACTCTTTTTATGAGACTTATTCGTATGATGTCTAATTTTACAGTATTGATGCATCACAATGATATTAGTAGTTACGTAGTTTACATTGACAACTTTAAACTATATACTAAATGTATAATTACAACAACAACAACAATAATAATATTAATAATAATGTAGTGCAATATAACAATAATAATAATCAGTACTCAGTTCTTAGTGAAGTTCTGAATTGAAATATAATAATGAACTATACTCTCATGTACCCTAGAATTAAAAAATTAGAATAACTTATTAGAATTAAAAAAAACATGGAATAAACTATATAAATTAACGTCATATTTATACAAAAGACAATATTTAATAATGTTATATTTATATAGCAGGCCTTATTTGGAATCCTGAGATTGAAGCAAATAGGGCATAATTTCTCGAGGCTAGCATTTTTTAAATATATATTTTTAAACGCGATTTTTGTCAGAGACAAAAGTTACCTTCTTTTGTACATTCAATGGTGAATCATATTCTCAATTCAACTATGCAACTATCCTTGAGATGTTTTCACAAATTCGTACATTAATTACATCATTCCGTTAGGTACACATTTTTCATTAGTTCAGCACATGTCCATGTTTAAAGTTGTTTACCTTTAATAGAGGAAACTGCATGAAAATAGTTTTGTACAATCTGCATCTTGGAAAGTTGATACTCATGAATTAAATCCTTTGAAGCTGCGTGTACACGTATGACACACGTATCGAATGGAACAATCGAATCTTTCAGCCTTGTATCATTATGGATACGATATAAATAAAATTTATCAATAATGTCACCTTTCAATAATGATAAAAGTTAGCAGACTATCTGAATACCTTTCAATTTGATTGTTTCATTTAATACTGTATCATCTTAGTTCGGGGTATTCAGGATTATTTATTTATTCATTTCAAATCGACGATTTTCACTGATTGTCAGTCAGGATTAGTCAAAAGAATTCAATTGAATGAAATCTCATAGTACAAAATTTGGAAAAAACATAACATTTCTATGTTGACGAGCTGTAGCATTCAATTTAGTGGAATCACGTTATTCGACAACATTTGAATTTTTGCAATCAATGATTTGAATTGATAGACACATTCCACTAGAGTAATCCTCATGACTTACATGATGATGTACTGAAAAAATTTTAAGATGAGATTGAGCACGTCCATCGCGCCTATTCAAGATATTATCATTGCTGTAACTCATTTCATAACACAATGCACATTATTTACACTAGAAGTTTCTTATTTAATCGTTAAATTTTGCACTGTATTCTGCAATACTTTATTAATTTTGTGATTTTTATTTATATATTATTTATAAGTGATTTAATCAAATTATTTTATTTGTGGTGATGTATAGGGATTTTCATTAAGTGTTTCATATCTTTGAGATGAAATAAATCAAACAATTTATTAGATTTTTGTTTGATATGCGATATGCCTATAAATGCCATTTTGTATGGTATTTGAGTGACATACTTCTTTATTTATTATGTGGCATATGGTCTATGTTTTGTATGGAATATGACATCTCCCATAAATGCTTGACATCTTTCAAAATGCCTTTATCCGCCTTTATCCTCGCGTGGTGGTTCACATCTAAGTGAGGGGTTTTTACATAGTTTTCCATAGTCCAGTCTTTTTCCATATATTTGACTCAAAAATATAGGCAAATCTCATTTATGTCTTAAGTAATGTTGACTATTAGGCATTGGTGCTTCGCGGCTTATTGGCATAGAACTGTGACTTAACATTATCTCACGAGAAAAGGTCTAGCTGAGTTAAATTGAAGGTTAGTTATTGCCACTGCAAGAAATAACAATGTACAGAAATCGCTCATGAATAATTTCGATTGTTTTGAACGCTGTGAGGCTTTTTGTAACACCTTGTTGGAAACAAAGATTTTCCACATATCATACAGTCGAAGTCAAAGTCAACCAGTAGCACTCTTCATTCATTTCAAATTTTATTTCCCATTTCCAAAAATACAATTGAATAATACATAATTATTTTGTATATACATTAATATAATTTCAATTTTGCAAGGCTTGCTAAATGAGTTCAGCTAATTTTATATCTTTAGCTTCTTAAATTTGGCCGCAAAGAGCTGTTAAAGTATGGAAATATTTATTGAAAAAACCTATACTTCATCTAATGTTTATTATCAGCTTTAATTTATGTATTAATTTTCGCTTTCAGTGCCCACGTCACTCATTTTTATTGCTTATAGTGTTCATCACAAATATCATAAATAATAGGAAACTAGTTGAGAGGAAATCTTCAACTAAAAAAGTTTTTTTTTATAAATTCCATTACATATTATATTAGGCTAATTACCGGTTCGTGAAACATCTAATTTCCCAATGATCGTTCTAAATTGTAATGAACCTTTTAAATTTAATAAACCTATTAAATAAAAAAAATCATTACTGTAGATCATATGACTGTGTTTCAGATTTATTTTCCATATTTTTTCTTTTTGTAGGATATCAACGTTGCATTGTTGGTTCGGTTTGTTTTAATTTTGAGTTGACAAGTTCAAAATAATAGCAATTCAAATAATGATAATTATTGAACAGTATTCTCATTTTTAACGTGAACAAATTTGGAATTGTATTTCTTATTTTAATAAGTTAATTTTCAAGATTAGAGAATTAGATTTTTGCATCATCAACCAACTTATATTGAAGTAATTTTTTCAACTGTGAATATTTCTTGTAACAAAATGTTTTCAAATTAAAATACTTTACTCCTACTATTTGATCTTTTTTCCAACTATTGCCATATCTATACTTCTATAAATTCTATTGAATGAAAACATTTCATTTTTTTCCAATAAAATCACATTTCACTTTGAAGTTATTACATTGCATTGTTCAAAATAATGAGCATTTGTACATTAATGTAATCTCCAAAAACTGCTCCAGATTTTGGCAATACATATTATAAGTGTGACCAAGTAGAGATTATTATACATCTAGCTCTAGATAATATTATACTGTCAAGTGTGGGGGCGACCACAAGAGTAAAGTCGACTTGATCAATTACATGCGTCGTTTTCTAGAAATTGATTTGATTCAATAGTAACTTAAATGTCGTTCACAAGCTGTTGATAAGTAAGTCTACTAAGTTTATAAATCTCATAAACGTGTGGACCGACTTTAACATTGAATCAAATGCATCACCGATTCTACTTGATCAAGTCGACTTGACTCATGTGGACTTACGTGCTATGAGGGTGCAAAGCCTGGCGTAGCCTACGGTACACGGTGAAAGCGACTAAGGAACTTTCACTCTAGCGTTCTTCCAATGTGTACTAGCCTTGAATGAAAAACTTAGCTTCACCGAAAATAAATTTACTCGATACCCTACATACCATCAAACGAGTTCAATATTTTCATTACTTATTAAAAAAATTAATTAGCCTACATTATCTCTTATCATTTCAATTCTTCATATAGGATAGAGAGGGACAGTGTATGATTAGAGTAGGATTGGTGCGCTCTCACATGTTTCAGGCAGTTCGCAAAAATTTGTTGATACTTTTTTTTAAGCTTATTGATTTCTAAATACGAACTAGGAATGTAAGTTACTGGTTACAATTCAGTATATTAGCGCAGAAATTCAAATCAGCACAAATATTTCCTATTGATACCAATATACACACACATAATTTTCCTCTTCAAAAATAATTTTCAAATATCTTTTGATAAACTGGTTTACGTTTTGTATATTGTATTAGAATTTATTATTTTTTGTCCAGGTTTACTGTATAATGAATGCTTAGGGTAGATATAGGTGTACATGGCGAATCGTAGGGTCAAGTTTTAGCAAAGGGTCAAGTCGCCCTTAGCAAGGAAACACTGGAGGGGACTCTCCAGCATAAATTTTAGAGATGAATGAATGCTGTTGTGAAAACAATCCTGTAATTGACTCATTATTATCGGTTGTAAGTACATTTTCAAAATGGCTTTGAGGAGTCTAATATTCACTAAATTGAAATTATTTTTTCATAGAAAATTATCGATTTTTTCTATATTAGAACATTCCCATCCCATCCCCAATTTTATCGAGATGATCAAGGATGCGGCAACCCAAACATTCTGGAGGAGGGGTGAGGGCATGAGTGAGAGTTTTTGAAGTAACTTATGTAAAATTTTATTGTTATATCTTTTTAATTAAGCCGTTTGTTTGAAAAATATGCTGCCGGTATATAAAGTGTTTAGGTGATGCTGAGTAGATGAACTAATTATGAAGCTTTGCTAATCTTTTTTTGGACTAAATATGTCATGATCTGTGAAAATAATGCAGTAGTGTGTGTTGTACAATGTACAATGCTCAGGTAACGGCGTATGGACACTGGCTCGGCGTACAGGGCTCACTCTCTCTCCTTCTCACTCTCTCTGGATGAATATTGACTTCTTACGCAGCTGAAAACCATTGCCTGTGCCGCAAAGTGTCCCTTTTTCAACCGTTACATCTGTTCGTAATCCTCCCTATTATGCTTGCCCATTACTTGTTTAATTACAATGGGTTGCACCGTATATGGTGATAATATTGTATGAGGTTGATATTTACATCAAATTTGAATTGAATATGTTACAGGAAAATCGTAAAATATCTATGAACCATACATTTAAATAATTTAATATCCTAATCGTGGGATTCAGAATTAGGGCGTAGCATCAGCAACTGGAACAGGATGCTCTATAATCGTTCAACCAATGGCGGCGGCTTCTCCGCTTGCTTACGCAAACCGTGTGTAGGTCCGTGCGCCGAGCTCAGTGTTTTGAGAGATGCAGTAATGGAGATTATGTGTTCCTAAAATTTTCAATTGACATGAGATAAACATCATGTTTATGAGTGAATTTAACAATTTCAACTGATGGGGTGCTATAGTAAGTGAAGTTGGGAGCTGATTCAAAAATGTATGCAAAAGGAAAAGGTTCTACTGTCCCTTCAGATGCCCAAGCACGCGAAAAGTAAGTTGCCCATTGTTTTATCTTCTATTATTCTTATTTATACCGTAATTTTGAGAAAATTGGTCATTTGTAACAGGAAAGTCTTTGAGAAATTATTCCAAATATCTCAGCCAATAATTATAATTCAGCATCGACTTGCTAGAACTTTCTCTTGCGTATCTTCATGCTCCAATTTTTTTGTATTAGAAATTATAGGTAAGCTTTTCATGCTCTTGAATGATGATTTTCTAAGTGGAAATATATGATACGAAACTGTTACGTAGAACCCTAGGTTACGTACCAGCTATTCTATGAATTCTAACCTTAATTAAATGACGCTTTAATTATTATAATTCAATTACCGGTAATGACACTTTCGTCTGTTAGTAGATGTCACTAATTAGTTTGGTTATGTTTTTGTTGTTATTTTTGTCTTATGTTTTTGTTATGATTTTGATCATATGTTTTTGCTGTCATAATAGACCAAATCTAACTAGGTACCAGAAGTTTTAATGAACTTGTAAACTGTATACAGTAGTTGTAACCTAACTTACTAGCAAGCTCACGTGAAAACTTACTAATGATATAAATATATTAATTCGTAGAGCAATACTGAGTTATTTTTCAGTGATTATCGTTTTTGGCTGGGTTGATTTTAGCAGTTGGGAAAGTAGGCTATGTCTCTTAGATATCTAATATAATAGTTCTGTGTATTAAGTGTTACAATAATGCCATCATCAATGTATTCTTATGACAACTTCGTAGTGTTACTGCTAGTGATAGCGATATCAACTACTAATAGCTAGCGTTCAATGGACATGAACATTAACTAATTTTACTAATCAGTCGGTGAGCTCTGATTGGTGAAGTGAGCTTATATGCAAGCAAAACTGGCATTAATTGACGAAAGAATGCTATTATGATGAATTGACTCAGCGTTATCAGGAGAACGGTCTGCATCGTGTCGCGACTGTCCTCAGCTGTTTCGCTCTCCTTTATCGCTTTCCTGACAGAGCTGTGTATGAATAAAATACAATGGCCAACCTCCACTTTCGTTGTCGTCTGCTATACTGTACATAGTCTTTTACGTTATTTTTCTGTCAATAAATCGAACAACACTGAACTGAGTATATCGATCATACTATCGAGCTCAACATGTTCTGGTTAGGTTATGTTCTGCGTTGACTGACTGCCCATTGCCCATCCATTCTGCCCAGGACCAGTTCTGCCACTACAGGTTCAATTCCCGATAGTGGCCTGGCATTTTCCATTATAATGAGAAGTGATGAAGAATTTTGGTATCAATAATCATTCAAATTCCATTCATTTGTATTGATTATTCATCAATCTAAAATAGATAATAAATTGAGTGAAAAAATGTGGATTTCTTATTAAGTTTTCATAAACTAGAAGTTGTCTTAGCCACAAATTTGTGATAATGACAGCTCTAATCTTTTTATTCAATATGTATCACTATCACAATATTTCCTTCAAAACTATACAAAAAGTAAAAAAAAAAAACATTTTATTCAATTGGATACCGTTTATATTACCATAATTCTGTAACGACATGCCATTCACAAGAATTACTTTAATAGAATATTCCCAAAAAATTGGCGGTCGGCAAATTACTTTTATTAATTCTCACCTCTGTCAGGACAGTCTAAAAGCGATCTGTTAGAGCGAAACTGTTCAGCTAAAATCACTCTACTCAATATGCTCTTTACAGACTTTTCGCCGACTATCCTGACAGAGCTGAGCATATATAACTGCCATTTGACAATCGTCAATTTCATTGGAGACTGCTTTAACAAGATTATTATTATTAATCTGTCCGCACCGGGGATGTTTTGAGATCAGCATTTTGTTGACGATGGGATGACAAGTAGGATGTCATACACTGCTATTGCAGTTGCTAGTTTTAAAATTCTGTGTTTTTATCGTCGCCAACTTACAGTTGGTTTCAAGTGTAGATGCTAGTAAAATGGTCCAATGAAGAGTTGTGATTTCAGGCCCAAACTTTATTTTTCAGTCCAGCAAAAAATATTTTGCAAAGATTGCTATTATATTGGATACGTAGAGTGCTCATTCTCAGCTAGTAGGATTATCAAATAGATCAATCAGTCAAATATTTCTTTATTTTTGACACAACAATACAATTTATCAAATAATGAAACAAGTATAATCATAAAAATAATATATCATGAAAAGGCCTATAAATAATGTTTCATATACAGAACAAAACGCTGAACCGCTCCGCAATGACCACAATTACATTCAATGGAGCAGCCACCATCTTGACAAAATGTCTTCTTTCTGCGACTGAGCAATACCGTTCGGTTGTTCCACCAGGACAGTTTTTTTTGCGTAGGATTGCATCGCTACATGAATTTATGAATATCTAATAAATACGTCGCTACATATCTACCTTTTTAAACAAAGAAGAGTGTGACAGCCCATCCCAATGAGGGTAAAGTGTAAGAGAGGGCCGGCTGCGCCCTAACTTCGTTCTTACAGTTAGAATAGTCAGCATTCTTATTTTCCACTGAAGGGTGACCGCTTCATCACCAACATTATTAACATGTATTCACTGATTCAGTTTTTAGTCATTGATCGATTAATATTTTATATTTATCTTTTTAGGTTGGCGCTCTATGTCTATGAGTATTTGTTGCACGTTGGTGCCCAGAAAGCAGCGCAGACGTTCCTGTCTGAGGTAAGAATGACAATTGTTGTAATTTTCAATTACATATCAGGAAAATGTCTGGTTTGGAATGAATTTCCAAATGAATTCAAAATTTTTGGTATGAAATTGAAATGCCCTTGATTAACGATTTGCCAAATATTTACAAATTCTTGAAATTGATTGGATGTGCTTACCCTAATAATGTTTCTGACGGCCACAAATCATTTACAGTTATTGATAGATATTTTTCAGTGAACTGATTTTCTTCTAGTGATTCATCAATATCACATATGTGGTCACTCACCTCTCTCATTTTTCATATACAGTTTTAAAAGGGTTACGGTTGTTACCACAAATGATAGGACACTACAATAAAATTTCATGAGTTACTGTGGAAAATCGTTGAATTCATTTTTATTTTAAAGGTATGGAATAATGAATGATCCCTTACTTGAGAGAGAACGTCCAACTTTTTATATTAAATTAACATTATTAACTTTCACTTTAACAACAGTAGCCTACTCACTAAATTGAGAGTTTTGTTGCTAGAGTGAGAGTAAATAACGTAATTTATTATGTTATTAATTTAATTATTTATTGGAAATTTTGACAAATGTTGCAAGGCTGTAGCCTATTGCAACAAATAATTATACAACATGTTAATAAACTGAATTGAGATGTGGAATAACAAAAGATTAAAATATGAAAGAAATTAATAGAACATAATAATTAACTATAAATTGAAAAGTAATTTTCAGCAGTTGAAGTAGGATGAAGACAAGAGAAGAACTTTTTTCTCTCCTCATTGAATTTAAAAGTTTGCATGATGAAGAATTTTTTATAGCCATCAAAAAGCTGAAGAAAGAGTTGTACTGATAAATTTTTATTTTCAAAATTTCCAAAAGTAGGCTACATTTTTTTATTTATTCATTTACAGATAAGATGGGAGAAGAATATCACATTAGGAGAGCCTCCAGGATTTCTACACTCTTGGTGGTGGTAAGTATAGGCCTACTGTGTATTTCATTTGAAAATTGCGTGATTCTATTTTTCACCAAACTCTTGTAATCTTGCCTTGAGATTATTTTGAATATGGACTCATGGCTTGATTAGTTCAGAGGATCCTCCTACATATTTTCCATCATAGTATTATCCCAATTAGGAAGATCCTAACAGGTGATCCCATAAGAGATCTTCTAGTTTATTATTAATTTGTAGGGTAAAATATATTTGACTCTTCTAGCATCTCAAGTAGAAAAGCATCTTCAAGTAGAAATTCCACTAAAATCAGACTTCCATTCTATAGCTTTTCATCCACAAGTCAAATCAAGTAATTTGTTTTTTTCCTTGCTTAATCTTTCTCTGCGCATTATTATTATTATTCATTCTCGAGCAATGTTTTTCTGTTAAAGGTGTCCTTATTTCAAATATGAAAACTAAAATCCGTACTACCTAGTTTTTTTTAATAACTTAATTGAAATTTTTTGCGGACCCCCATGTCTTGTATTGGCAGTTTTATCGGAGATGAAAAATTCGCCTCTGTTGAATATTTCCCTAAAATAAAAAATGTCAACTCGTATTTTTAGTCTTCGAAGATCAACATCAATCTTACATACAACCGGCCTCATATTACAGGTTTACTATTACTGAGTAGTACTGCTGACCATTGAATGCTGTTCAAAGATCTATTCATACTTCTATAGACATACCAATTCATACTTTGATTATTCTGAAGTGTTGTAAGGTTCTCTTACTTTTTTTCAGTGTCTTCTGGGACCTGTATTGTGCAGCACCAGAGCGAAGAGACACATGTGAGCACTCCAGTGAAGCAAAAGCATTCCATGACTATGTAAGTACTTTGTTATATCCACTTGTGAAAATGACTATTATTAGTTGAAACATGTCATGCATTGAAAAATAATTCAAAAAGGATACTTTGATGATTATTTTAAATAAAAAACAGCCACTTGTGAACTTGACTAGAAAACTTGTCGATGAATATTTTGCATTTTCACGAATTTTAATATATTTTTGTTGAAAGGAAATGTATCTCAATGTACACTAAATAATATATTTTTTATCCATGAATGTTAAGGCTGTCCAAGCAACGAAGACCCTCTGGCAAGATGAGAAAATGACTCCAACTCGGTCAATATTGGTTCAAAAAATATTGATTTTGTTTCAAATTGTAGAACAGAATGTTTCCTACGATTGAGACCAAATCAATAATTTTCAAACCAATATATACCGATCTGGAGTAATTTTCTCATCTTGCCAGAGGGTCTTCTTTACTTGGACTTGGTTTTCTTTTGCTATAGCGGACTGCATCGGAATTGGCGATTCATAAATGACAATTTAAGGTGCGGTCTGTAAGAAAGTGCTTATCGAGTCGAGAGCGACCTTATTAAAACCTTTACCCTCTTGTAGACCGTTTTCAGACTGTTTTTACAGAGCTTAGCTTCATTAATATACATTCGCCATCCGTCAATTTCGTTCGAGTCTGCTATATCTAATGAATGAACTCTCTAAGAGAAAGGAAAGTACCGAACGAAGTTGAAAAGAGTGAGAAAGTGAGAATGCAAATTTAGTTTCAAGTAAATTGTACTCTCCAGTTATAGAATATCCTTATCATAGTAGGTCAAGGTGATAGTAGTATGCCAAACTAACACATCATAATTGTAACTGTTCTAGTAATTTGTATTGAAATTTTCGAAGAGAACTCAGAAAAGAAATTCGCATGAACTTGGAACAAGAAAGCTGAGCTTTCCTGATTGTTTTATGAAGGTGAAGCCCACATGAGCTTTTAGGCTTGTGCGTGGGTAATGAGATGGATGATAGATGACGACTACTTTTTAGGTCAAATAGATATCTTAATCTTGATCGATTTATTTTTCAGGGATTCGTGAATTCCGGTTATGGTGTCAACGGAATATCGCATGTAAGTTGAAAATTTCTTACTTATTTTAAGCCTATGTTACACCAGGTTACTTTAGTAGTTACTTCCAAGATAAGTGCTACCAAGTAGCAAATGTGACATAGATAGTAGCGCTAACTTCACTAACTTCAAAAGTTGAATGTACAAAGCTACTGAATCGATTGCGCAGGTCACACATGTGCTACTTGATTAGATATTTTTGATTGAATTTATGAGTAATTCCAAATCATATAAAGTGAGTGATCCTAAGTACTGGTGGATGTTCAATTTCAATTATTTTCAATAATTTTCGTAATTATGACTCATATTATTGTTCTTCACAAACTAAAAATTACTCAATGCAGAAATAGCGTCGAGTAACATGTAATTTGAGTTAATGCTAGTTACTACAAATAGGCGTTGGTTGCAGCTATGAAATAGCAGCAGCTATTTAGTTGTTTCAAAGGTTTTAAATGTTTTTCTTGAAATGTAAATGCAGTCCAATAAAATATGAAAATCGAAAACAAGTTTTTTCCCAATGATTGATTTGAACATTTCAATTTCGATAATTATGTGATATTGAATTCTTATTGATTTGGGTAAATACCTTGTTGACATACTAATAATTGGGTGTGTTGGAAAACCGTTTATTTAGTGCGTATTTGAAGTTTCAATTATTCAAGGAAAGTTAGCGGATTGTAGTAGCAGTGCTGACCAGCCGGTAATTATTTTTGTCAATAACTTGGTGTCAACTAGTAGAAAATTATGAGTTCTATTTTGACATATCATTCTCGACTGTAGAAAATTATCACTTCTATTTTGACACATCATTCTCGACAGCTAACAGTTAACAGTTTGTCGTTTTTATTTCATTGTCGTGAAACACTGAACCAACTAGAAATTTATTAATTTATATTATTAACTGTTCTATTGATTTTTGCAGAACACCGGCCCTGCGCCCAGTCCAATGAGTCAAATGCCTCCGAATGATGGCATGCCAGGAGGTCCCATGCCTCCAGGATTCTTTCCTGTGAGTTATCATTTATCATATCAAGTCGCTTATCATGCATGATTCTGATAATTGCTCCAGAACGTTACTACTTTCCAGCTCACAGCAGAACATGAAACACGGGTAACAGATATGATTGACGCTTATTCCTGTTGAGTGATAATTTCATATTCATTGAAAACTAATAGTTCAGATCATGAAACTAGAATATCAAACAACATTACAGAACTTGAATTACGAGTGCGGTATTAAATATCAGCATCCAACTGTTTTAGTAATTGTGATGATAAATTTAATTTGTCATGATTATTTTCTTGTATACTTTTCTCTATATTGGAAACCGGAAGGAAAAGCTATAATCGTAGCGTGAAAAGGACCGAGTTAATTTGAACGCGGTTGTAGAATAGTTGATCGAAATCAGAGGAAATGATTATCTCTGTCATTCAACAGAATATTCTAGGTTGGTATAGTGTGCCCAAGCAAAGAAAACATTCTGGGAAAATGACTCCAGCTTGGTCAATATTCGTTTAAAAATAATCAATTTGGTCTCAAATTGTTGGAAACATTCTGCTCTACAATTTCAGACCTTTTGCTAGTAATTTTCCTATCTTGCCAGAAGATCTTGAAAGAAGATTTTCCTATCTTGAAAGAAGATTGTCTTCTTTGCTTGGACAGACTATACCTAGTTCTAACCAATTCTGCACTGTAGCTATAATTGCACTAAGATATTAATATTTTTCTCTCTTGATTAATGAATTATTGTGTTTTATTTGATAAACGAATTAACTTATCTTCTTTTGGAGGTAGCCTATATTTCGCAATCATAATCTGTGTGCCTGTGATTTTAATTCTGCGTGCTGGTACCGTATATACAATGTCACAAGTCATGAATTTTTCGGGGCAGGTCAATAATATTACTGTAATTGTGAGCTTCGCTGAATGTCAATGTGCCTATGAAAAGTTAATCTATACAATGTACAGCAATTATATTGAAATTGAATTGTGAATGTATGGCTGCAACGTGCTAAGTGTCTAAATGATGAATTATGTGAATGAAATTGTGAAATAGTTCTATGTCAATGTCTGTGTGCTAACTGTTCATATTGTGCTCCAAAATTTGCTTGTCATTGAAAGATACATGTTCTACACCAAAATAACTTTTATGTTGGTATCAATGTATGTTTGTGGTTTGCATTAAATTTTCAGGTCAGTATGTGTACAACGTAGCCTTTGAGAATCTACATAACAATGGCTATCATATTTATTTATTCATTTTACAGAAACAAGAAAACTTTTTGGTTAAAAACACAGACTATTGTCCAAAACGTCTTTATACCAAATTTCGATTAATAAGTTTTAAACTATTATATTTATATTTTTTCGCAGCACTTCGATCAAGAATTTATAGTCCAGGAGAAATACCATATTATAAAAATTTTGAATTTAGAGTCATAGGATACATAGGATATTGGGAAATAAAATTTCTTATTCAGTTTTTCAAAAAGTTAAACACAGAATAAAATGTATACTAGAGACTTCTAATAAATTTGTTGAAAAATTTGTGTCAATAGTACTACTGACTACACTCGAGATCCTTGATTTCATTTCTGTGTCAAGTGATTCACTTACGTCCTTCAATGAAAGTCAACGCTTTAATTTATTTTGTTCGAGCAAATCGATTATTCATAGATGCAGTATTTGATTATAATCAGTGATCCTTGTCGCGAATTTTATCAAGAGTTTATTGAACTTTTGCAAAGAGTTCATTCTTATTGATGCAATCAACCCTTTCTGTTATCTCCACTAGTCTTCTACCTGTTTTAATCTAATCGCTCAATTTTCACTTTAATTTTGGTATGTTTATTTTTTTCTCTTGAATCTTGTTTCCGCGAGTCATAATACATCAAATTTCTCTTTAGACAACATGACTTGAAGAACTTAGTTGATAATGATTTCCACCCTTTCACAATAAAATTTAATCTTACAAATTGATCATTTTCTTTGTCATCTTACAAAACTTTCCACTTCATCGCTGAATGCTAGCCTTCTGTTTCAAATATTAAATCTCTATATTTATATTAATCTAATAAAATTCGATCTTATAATAAGATTCATAGTAAGATTGATAGCATTCTATAGTTCCCTCTCGAAAAATGATGCTAACACTTTACTTAAAATTTGTACTTAAAGTTCTAGTTAAAGACTTAGTTTCAAGTTTTAGTTCTACTTTCATTAAAATGAAAAAACAAGATATTGTCGAACTCGTTTTATTGAAAATCGAGGTAACGGTGTCTGTTGCCTACACCATTATCAATCTCAATTTATTATTTACTCGCTTAATTATTTATCAATCTCACATTATTTATCCCACTTTTAGTTTCTACTAAGAGTTTTGTTCTCTTATAACTTTCGAACAATCATAATTATTAACAAGTTTTTCCTGAGGTTAGTTGGGGGAGATTAGGATTACCTAGAGGTTCGAGGTTAGGATCTAGATTATAACAAGAGCTTCAAGGTTAGGATCATGTTTATAACTAGGAGGTTAGAATTTAGATTACAACTAGGGTTTTGTGACTAGGATCTACATTATAACTAGAGCTTCGAGGTTAGGATCTAGATTTTAACTAGAGGTTCGAGATTGGGATCCACATTATAACTAGAGGTTCGAGGTTAGGATCTGGATTATAAGTAGAGCTTCGAGGTTGGGATCTAGATTACAGATGGAGCTTCGTTAGCTTGGGCGCAAACCACTTGATTCTAGCTGAATCGCTTAGGATGCATCCGCCTATTATTATTTTTTGTTTCTTCTGTGTTGAATATGAGTGTAATGTTGAGCTTTCAGTGAGATGTTGGAGCTGTTTTTTCAGAACTCTGCAATGAGGCCGTCACCACCCTCTCACTCGTCCTCGCAACCATCCCCGCATGGTCAAATGATGGCTAGTCAGGTACAGCTATACCTTTAGTACACAAATTTGTACATTTTGCTACTGACTCCTAGACGCTAGGCTGTAGAGCGTCGTTTCAAGTTGAAATCGATCTACTTCTATTTTTCTAACTCCTGTTTGAGACTGTCTGATACATTTCAAACCAACTTACATTTACAACTAACAACGGAAAACGGTTGCCCTCCCTCTACATCAAACTACAATCTTCAAAAATTAGGGTTTTCATCATCATCATCACCATCAGATTTTTTTCTTACTTTTTATCTTCCCTGTTGATAATAATAATAATGACAATATAATTAAAAAATATTAAAATCACTGATGAATATGTTTTCTGTTTTATTTTTACTGTTTCATATTGGGTAAAAATATCAGTTTTTGTATCCCTCTAATCAGTAGTTTCCTTTATAAATGAAAAGACATGGATTACTACCACAATATCACCTTCACAACTACTCAAAGAGTTTCCTATATAATCGAAAGTTTTTAATTTTCTCACAAATTTAATTTTGATGAAGATAGATCTCTGATAAATAGTTTTTCTGTTGATCAATAAACAATTCAGTATAGCTAACTTGATGAATTAAAGCTGACCAATCCCACTATCGAAAATTTTCATTGTTTTTAGAAATTAGTTTCAGTTTATCAATTTAATCTAAAAAAGAATACAATCTAAAATGAAATTTTGATTAATCCTCCATTTAAGTGAACCTTGGTGTCCGGGACGTTATTAACCCAGTCTAGTATCTCAAATCGATTATCAAATTAGTTGTATCTAATCTCTTCTTCAGTTGTTCTGTTTTCATGACAAATAATTAATCTTGCTTCAATTAACATTCAGATAATTTCCTGATCTCGTATATTATGCATGAAGGTTTATTGAGTTTTTCTTATTGCAGTTGGTGCCTAGCAATAACCATTTGTCATATGCTAGCTAGATTTTATAACAAATTGGCTTGAAGGTTGAATTGAGTAGTTATTTTGAAATCATGAAAGTGAAATTAAAGCTCGAAAGTTTTGCCTAACTCAGTTGATTCCTTCTCCTTCTTCATATTGCTGTCTTCTTTCTACTCAATCTTAAATGATGATTTTTCTCAAATTTCATGAATCTCATTAGTTTAACTTATTTCGTAGTTATCGTTTCCTGTAACTTTTACAATCGATTTATCACTCACTGGGTAATACAACGTTCTTTTTTATGAATCATCGATAATCTGTTGGCCATTCCTTTTCAGAATATCTAAAACCTGAGCTTTTCACCAAACATTAGTTATAATTTCGACTTACAGGTTTACAATAATAAATAATACAATTGTTCCATTATTAGATGATTCGATGATTGAGAATGAGGTCTACTCCTTTGCCACAGCGATTGGATTCTTCGGAAACCACTTTTTACCAGGTCTAGAAAAAGTATTTTTATCGTCCATAAGAAGGAAGAACCGGCATCCACAACAAACTATACATCAATTACAATACAAAAAAACGATAATACAAAATTAGTTGTTTTGAATTAAAGCCCAATCAATGTTCAAATTAACGTGTTCTACCACAAAAATCAAACAAATTGAATTTGAACATATCTGACTAAATAGGTAGTGTGTTGGTGTTGCTGCTTTTCTTCGGAAATTTATTCATCATGATAAAATTTTCAAAAATTGATGTTGTGGAACCTTTTTAGTATGAAAGAAACTTAGACATTGTCAATTCCACTTGAATTTTCACTTTTACACTGTTTAGAAGCAGGAAACTTCTGATAAACCCTGAATTATCAGATCCTAAACTATAAGATGTGATTACTGATCGATTTTGAATCAGAAGGTTCCTGCTAACAAATAGTAAGAATTTATATTGAAAATTAAAGTGGAATTGACAATGTCTCAAGTTTCTTATATTTATTCATCACCTTTAGGCTGTCAATGTCTGTTTAATTGTTGTATGCGTGGGAGACTTCAGTTCAAACTTCAGAATTCATGTGTAATGATTCAGCTACGTGTAATAATCAAGCCTCATGTGATAATTCATCTCCGTGTAGCAATCCAGCTTCTTGTAATGATTTATCTCCGTGTAAGAGTCCAGCTTTGTGATGCTGCAATGCTTCGTGGTCCTCATTCAGCTTCTTGTAACAATCTAGCTTTGTGTGATAATTTATCTCGTGTAACAATCCAGCTTTGTGTAATGATTTATCTCGTGTAACAGTCCAACTTCGTGTAATGATTTATCTCCGTGTAACAATCCAGCTTTGTGTAATAATTTATCTCAGTGTAACAGTCCAGCTTAGTGTAATAATTCAGCTCTGTGTAATAATCCAGTCTATTTGTAATGATCTTCAGTCTATTTGTAATGATACTCAGTCTATTTATAATAATTGGTGCAGTACGGTTGTAATTTTTGTTGGATGCATGCCTGATGTTGGTTGAGCGAAGGTTGTGGGATATGCGCCTCATTGGTTGCTTGTGTACAGCTTACTGCTGCATTATTACAGGATGATCATCTGCAGCATCTGCGGCCATTGGTAGTGTCTTGCTTTAAAGTATGTGTTTACGCTTGATGTTGCAGCCTTTCATGGGCCCACGATACCCTGCCGGACCCCGACCTGGAGTAAGGATGCCACAGCTTGGCAACGACTTTAGTGGGGTTAGTATTTTCTCATCACTTTCCTAACGCTTGATTGTTCAGTCACCGAATTGACTATTTGGATCAAAATATTCAAGTGAATCAAATTATTTTCGAAAAAGTGGGTTATGTTTATCACTGATTCATTACAAAATTATATTTTGTATTGTAATCAAATAAAAATAATATATAACGATGGTTGGCCGCAAGAGCCAATCACAGCTCTTGTCTTGTCCTAGAACTGAAGCAAAAAGATCCGTGATTAGCTCTTGCTAAACGTCGTGTCGTGTATTGGAAACCCCGCTTCTACCTAGTTCGGATGAAATCGAATGGATCAAATACTGTAATTTTTTGGATTAACTTTTCGGTGACTAAGCAACCAAGCGTAAAAGTCAGTTCACAATTTTATTGGCCATACACACTGAGAAAAATTACATGAAATAGCAACATAGAGTACCCTATTCCAATCTATTCTGGCATACAACTGAGATGAACAATGCAATCTATTCCCAGTGCTCAGAATTGAAAGCAACATAGAGTTTCCTATTCCAACCTATTCTAGTATACACCTGAGAGTATCCATGCACTCTTGAGGTACGTTTTGGTTTGTGCGGAATGTAACGATCGTCGGCCGCAGTAGATCAATAGCAAAATAGAGTTTCTTATTCTAACATAATCTGGTTTAAACCTGAGATTATCCATGCTTCACTCTTATTTGGTTACTCTATGCGCTACTGTCTATGCTGCAATTTTTCATCAGTGCTTGTGGACTATTTATTTTGCGATACGCCGATTGAAATGTCAAGTCACCAGTAAGCAGGACAGATTAGTTACGCCTTATATATACACTGAAACTTGTTAAGTGCTTATTTCTCTTCAAGTGTAAATTTTACAATGTAATTTGGGTGTAATTTATCAATGATTAGAAATTACATGAAATTGAGAACCTAAACATGCATTGTAACTATAACCAAACTTGCAAAATATGCTTCCTTGAAACACCTTTTTATAAATTTATTCGCCCCGATTAATCAACAAGAATTTGAGTTTGCTTGTATTAATGCTTTTCATCTCAAATTTATTTCATAGAAAAAATAAACAATCATTAGAGGTGTGTGAGGTGAAGATAGCTATTGAAATACTTCTTGGAAAACTATTAATCATGAGTATCAAGTGAGCAGTACCAGTGGAAATCCGCATCCTTTCCCTTGAAACATCACTGAATTTTAATAAACCTTCAATTATTTTCATGTGTAACTAAGTTTCTAAATACTTTTAATTGATCCGTTAAATTCTCATGAGAAAATTCCAAAAGATTTCATAGGCTGTGCATAGGAAATGTTGACTGAATTTCGCCTTCTTGTCTGAACTATATACGATTTACTGAATTCTTGCTGTGCTTCAAA
This sequence comes from Sogatella furcifera, assembly GCA_017141385.1. Taxonomy (NCBI): domain Eukaryota; kingdom Metazoa; phylum Arthropoda; class Insecta; order Hemiptera; family Delphacidae; genus Sogatella; species Sogatella furcifera. Next base: position 5,399,207 of record CM029560.1, on the reverse strand, counting down.
ACTTTTCATTTGTATATCGCTTGCGAAACTCTGTTTGTGGTTATGTGTTGATATTTTATAATACAAAATCGGATGGACACATTCGAAAAAGCAAGTTCGGAATCACTATAAAGTTGTTTGAGAGAATTTGATGCTTGTTAATGCTCACTCATGTGCATGAAATGAGAGTTTATGCACTTATTGAACATGATCATGATTTTCACTCCCTTGACACATACCCATGTTTCTATCATAAATTTATTTCAATTTTAAGGAGTTGGTCTAACATCAATTACAGATTAAATGGTTTCAATGTTTGACTGAGGCTTATTCTTAGCTCATATAAATAATGATAACAGTTACAGACTGTACAAGCAAAGAAGACATCCTGGCAAGATAGGAAAATGACTGCAGCTCGGTCAATATTGGTTCAACAAATGAAAATTTGGTCTCAAATTGTAGTAAACATGACCTACAATTTGAGACCAAACTCATTATTTGTGAACCTATATTGGCCGAGCTGGAGTAATTTTTCCCTCTTGCCAGAATGTCTTCTTTGCTTGGACAGACTATACACTGATGCCGTCATTTTAAAGAACAATAATTATTGAGTATTATAATGATTTATTAGGTATTAATTTTTTCTAACCGTATTTGTAAAATCGTTCGTTACAATATATACCTATGTAAGAAAGATCTCCTGTTGGTTTATTCATCAGTCTCTAATGTTGTGTGAGTTTTGGTTTTTTTAAATATATTGCTAATTGCTTTTTGCGATGATTTCAGCCTCCTGGTCAGCCCATGATGCCCAATACAATGGATCCGACCCGGCAAGGTGAGTTCAATTGAGGTTTTAGTAATGATTGGTAGATTATTGTATATTAATTCGAATTTGTGTCGCAATTGACTCAGGGTACTGCTTTGATTTATCATAATATTCTTGTAGCTCGTTTCTGTAACTCTTTTATAACGTAAGGAATTTCCATCTTTATCTTTTATTCCAGACATATTAGTCCTGTTATTGTAATCTCAATCTCTAACCTCGAGTTTCGAATTTTCAGTGTCTTCATATTTAATTTCGAATAATCATTTATTGATAATTCGAAAATTATCATTCGAAATTTTGTAATTTCCAGTTACTGTAATTGAACTTGAACGTTATCTTTCATAGTTTAATACCCGAAAATTACTTTCAAATTTGCTCATCTTTAATTGTTTTTGAAAACAATTCTTTCTTACCTACCTACCGTACAGGCCTATATTTCTAAGAAAACAAAACTATTTATTATGAGGCCTTTATTGAAAAACCAAAATGTTCATACTGTAGTACATCCCAGTCTATGAACGTTCTAGTCGATACTGCCGTATTCAAATTTACATTTACTGACCTATTTGATAAATGAATTTCGTCAAAAGTCTACAGTGATCATTATTCCAACAACAATACATGCTAGTAAGATCAATGCCGTCTAACTTATCATTCAAAATCATTATTTCAGACTCAATTTTAATAATCAATCAGCTTGAATTAGTATAATGGAGACAAATGTTCAGAATTCAGTGCTTATAATTATAGGCTATAAGGAAAGAAGAACAACTCACATATTATTTTTCGTTTATTTGAAATCGAGTAATAGAACTCAGCAATTATTTATGAAATAGATGAAACTATATTATTTTCATTTGCTGAAATTGAAAACGTCATGAAAATTTTTCAATATTATATTGTCAAGAGCATTCTAATAGTGTTCAACCTTCCAGTTTTTGCTTTTATTCCTTCAATAGACGATCTATTCATATTGGTAATAATTAATTTAATCAATAGATGATCTATTCATATTGCTAATAGTTATTTTAATCAAAAGACGATTCATTCATATTGGTAATAATTATTTTAATGGGAATGGAATAAATGTATTCTTATTGGGTAAGAAATTATTCTATTTCTAGTTTTTTGAAATTTGTCAAATAATATTTAAATAAATGAATTATTGTGATAGCAGATTATTAATAAAGAGAAGCCGGCAAGAGACTGTTGGGGTGGTGTTATTCTGGATTACTTTATTGTCTTATCAAAAATTATGGGGTTTTCACAAAATTGGAAATCCAAGGGTGTAAGTATGGGGTAGGAAATGATGATAGTTTAAGTTGGGATTTATTGAGTATAGTTTGCGCAAGCTGAGAAGAGACGTAGTCACAATGTAAAGTGTATTGCGATGCGTCTCTTCTCAACATCACACTTGTTGTTGGCGTCTCTTTTCAGCTAGCGTGAACTATATCTATAGTGGAATAATATATAATATGAAGTGATGTTGTTTTTCTGTCTTCCCCAGGTGAGGGCGGAGAGTATGTAGGGTGGCAAGGTAGGCCCAACTTGTTTAAAATATTTATAATAAGTTGCACTTGCGCTCTGCTTGCTCTAGCACACACCTCCCACTCACTCTATGTTCTGTCGCACTTATTTGTATTTCATGTCTGTCATGTGGATCTATTAATATTTAGTGCTTATTTGTCAGTAGAGAATATTATATTGAAGCTCACAATGTATTTGTTATTCGCCAAATAAATTAGGCCAAGAACTGTGATGGTTGTAGATGATCTAATAATACAAGTTCCAATTTACATAACTAATATCCGATCACTTGCTCCAATAATTTATGAATAATAGAAGTCATATTGCATGACAGATTCTGAATGTGACTAATTATTGTACTGGGTATTGACCACTCGGTGAGGGTGGCCGCGCTTTGTGATCTTGAAGTAAAGTCACGAACACTGTGAACTGCTTTAAGATGGGAGACCAGTATTTGGCCTGATACACATTGGCGAGGTGGAACCTACTCTTCACCATTAAAAGCCATTCGCATATACAGTATATATTATATGTATATTTCAATGTGAAACCAATTTTCCTTATGCCAAAATGAGGTTGTTGGGAAAAGTTTTGGTTGAATTAGTTTAAGTACTATAACTGGATTAATGCCCAAAAACTCGTGTTTCAATACTAATGTAAAATATTATTTCTAAATTCGATATATTTTCATCAGTAGGATATTTTGGTTTGTTTGTCGAGAGGCATAATAATGCTATCTATTGGGTATTGTTTATTGAATGAAAATTAATATTTAAAGTACTTTCACAGATCATTCTTGTATGACTATTTTATATTTATTACTTAATATTTGATATTATCATCACCCTATGTGTAGGGTATTTGTAGAATCTGGGGTGGCTAATAGGGTTTTCTTACAAAACTCACCCTCATTTGTTATGAAAAATATGATTCTCTTGAAGTTTTCTGAATGACTCCATATTCATCTCATGAAAACGACATTCTTTTACTTGTCGATTGATAATATTTTACCATTGAACGTTGTGAAATAAGTAATAGTTGACAGGAAAATTCGAATGCCTCATATTAACCTAACCTAGTTTACTTTCTAGTTCTCTAGAAATTATTGTTATCTCCCCGTTTAAGCTCCTCTATCATTACTCTTCTATTTTGAAGAAAGCTCTTCTAATTTGAACTTAAGAATCAAATAGCATTCGAACTCAACTAAAAATTCAAATTTGATGTTGAACCCTATTCTTCCAATAAAAGATTTTTTTCACTTTATAAGTGAGTCTAATGTTCTCCCCAAAGAGACTGAAGGGTTTGTCTGAAATTTTAGTATAATATACATAAAATACCATAATAATCTATACTGAGAGTTTTTCTTTTCAAACGACTAACATCAGAAGTTACATGTAAACAATGTAAAAAATGCATGCCCAAATCCTTTGCTTTGCTCTTTACTGAAGATTTATGTTTTCTTACACATTTTTGTTCTAAACATTCAAGTAACCGTCTATAGTCGTCCACAAATCATTGGAATGACCAAGGACGACCAATTCTTCCGACTGTTTCTCCCTCCGGTGATGCCGCTTCGTACTTAGGGGTAGCTAGTAAGAGTGTGTGTGTGAGAGAGAAGGAGTGATGTTTTGTTTGAGTGAGGGTGGGCAACAGGGCTCAGCAATTCCGTGACTTTGGTTATTCCAATGATCTGTGGACGACTATAGTTATGCATGATAGTTCTGCTGATTTTTTTCTGCTTCTACCACAAACATGATTTTAATTAGATATTGTTGTATCATTTACACCTTTCACTTATACTACTTATTTTTCATGTCAACTTATTTTGATACAGTTTTTAAATCATCAATTTCAATTTTTTTAGTTTGAGCTATTAGATGAATGTCAATTTTTCAATCATCTATGCAGTCAGCTATATTTTAGCTGTTCATATTTCAAGACAACGTTTCGTCAATTTTTTTAAACATTTTTAACGTTTCTTGAAATTTTTGTGTAAATTGATCTAAAGGTAATATCATTATAACCTCCTAGATCTAATGTCACTTACAAGCCATGAATAAAAAGCATTGAACATGGTAAATTCATTCATAATTAAAAATACTTTTAAATACTTATAATTATAACAACTGTAATCTCTGCTTTGCCTCATCAGTTGCCTATTCATCTTCGCATTTCACTAACAGCTGTTAATATAATAGTTTTAACTCTGTTTTTTTTAAATTCTGTACTAAGCTTTTAAAATTGTTCAGGATTTTCTAGAAAAGTTTCTTTATATCTTAGCAATGTTATCACATGTTAAAACATCTCAATTGTTCAACAATTTTATTCAGAATTATCGTTTTCTAAATTTCATATTTTAATATGAAGACTATCACAACATTCGATTTTTACAATTTTTAACTGTTGCAATATTTGAAAAGAAATAATAGACCGAAACCGTTGAACTCTTCAATTTTTCTCCTAATTTCAGAAATCTTTCAAATTAAATACATACTAGGTGTATTTACCACTGTTTTTTTAAACAAAGATTCACAGTCCCTAGAACTTTCATCTTGATAATTTGGATTATTCATTTATTTATCTAATGACACACATCCATAGTGAAAGAAAGAACAGGAATACCCCTCGGTATTTTTAACCTAATTATTGCTGATATTGTGTGACTAGCCGGCAGGCTCGCTTCGCTCGCCTTCTCCGTCTAGCCCCGTCTAGGTCCCCTGGACCCCCGCCAGTATCGGCAATGTAAATGAGTCAAACAGGCGAGCGAAACCTCTGAAACTTATCGCTTACCTCAAGAATTAATAAATTGACGATTGTTGAACTAGACTCATATCATTTTTAGTGTCTCATGATCCATATTTTATTTCAAATAGATAATTGATTGATAATAATAAATAAATAGATTTATTTCCTTCAAAAATTATAGAACGAGTGTTGATTGACTTACTTGAATCTTTGATTGTATTGTGATGCAGGACCTCCAGGAATGAGTCCCATGAATCCTCGCATGAACCCGCCTCGTGGACCAGGACTGGGACCAATGGGCCCAGGCTCATATGGCCCAGGAATGAGGGGACCACCACCCAGTAGTACTCTGGGGCCTGGACCTGGGCCTGGTGGTCCAGGAATGCCACCCATGTCCATGACGGGACCAGGGGGCAGACCTCAATGGCAACCTAATACTTCCACTGTAAGTGTTGTTGATTTCAAGAGAAATATGTTAATTATTGTTATTAATGTATAAATCATCACCATGGGAAGAAACAGATATTAGTCTAAAACTACAAAAATTTGAATATTTCATTTTTGATGAGTTACTGAAACTCTCATGTATTTTCAAGTAATAAATCTTGAAAGTACAGTACTCCACTCAAAAATTTTTTCTTGAAAATACATGACTGCGCCTCGGTAACTAATCCAAAGTGGAAGTGATAGTATAGCAGCTCGTCATGAATTAAGAAATAATCATCTTCAATTACTTATTTCACTGATCAATAATGTGGGTTGAAAATTGATGGAATAAATCTGAAAATAATATTGAACTTTCAAGATACATTGTATGCCGTACTAAGGGTAGAGACAAAATGACAAGATACTGAAAATATGGAATGTTTTCTACGCCAGTTGGATAAATGCATCGACCTCAGTTTACTGTAAGCTAAGTGATGAATTGAGTTGATGACAAAGTGGACCAATTTGAAAATTGACTGGCATCTTGTCAGTTTGAATGCACTAGTGTTTTCTTGTTGATACAGTTTGTCGCCGGTCCACTCATTGCTGATTATTCTAATTCTTGAACATTCAACCAAGTTAATCAATTGAAGTTAGTCAGAAGTTAGTCAATTGAAGAACGTAGTCTGTGGCCGAAGAATTTTGTAAACATCAGTCTATATTATTGTTACAACCTCCAAGCTGCCAATGAACAAGTCATGTTCGTTAGTTAACGGAAATATGCTCTTCGATATTGAATTGAAAATTTTCGTATTAGAGATCCATATAAAACTCAATAGACTATCTACATAGATAAAGTGATTCTATTGATTATATTTTCTATTTTTTACAGCCGATGAACTATTCCTCGTCATCACCTGGAAATTATGGTGTAAGTATATTTATAATAGAATAGGATGTTCACTTAGTTTTTACCAATTCATTAACTCTTTTCATTCCACTATTTACATATTGTCATTCCACTTCTCAGTGATATATTATTCATTTGAATCTGTAATAACTATTGAATTCTATAATTTTTATTGAACACTTGCCACATTTACTGGATATAGTAGCCAGTTAATTTCCTAGTTTTTGAAATCGAAAATAAGTTATTTTTTATGATGGAAATAAAAATTCATTTTTCAAAATGTTATTCTTCTGTTGATGTTTGCAATTGCAGAAGCTTTTGATATCATCATGTATTACAGAAATAGTTCACTTTATAAGATTTTGCAACAAGATAACTGTATAATTTTTTCAGAAAATATGCATAATACTGTCTTTTATATCAAGTGACTAGAAATTACGCATGATTATTTAAAACACAATAACTTCAACCAATTACAGTAGAGGAATAATAATAATAGAAATAAACAGTAATAAGGAATGAAGCAATACAAGTAGATTATAGATCTCTTTGAGTAGTTGTGAAATTGATATTGTGGTAGTTATCCATAATAAATGAAAAGACAAGATGTTTGAAGATCAAGGTCTTTGAAAGATCAGTGGTTTGACAACATCTTGTCTTTTCATTTATTATAGATTATAGATCTTTATTAAATTATTAATTTGTTACTGCCAATAAACAATCAAATTCAAATAGTTGAAGACTACTAAAGATGAAATTTTAAGCCTGTAGTAACAGTTTATTGACGTCGTTGGGCTAATCCCCCACACTTTGGATAAAATCGGATTCAGAGAAACAAAACCAGCCTCTGAACAGGACAGGATTCACGGATAAATAGAAGGATTCACAATAAAACTAGATGAAGAGAATGGCAGAGGATAGAGGAACATAGAGAAGATGGACTGAGGCTGGCACCCCTACGCTGTAATGGCAGAAAGGGAGAAGAACAAGAAGTAACAGTTTATTTGTTCTATTTTACAAACATACCATACATGTATGGAAGCAACAGACTTTGATAGCCCAAAACTGTATCTGATTCAATATTTCAAAGTTAGTTCTTCATGATATCTCGATTGAATTGATTGCAGTCAAAATAGCTTTATGAATACAAGAATTTAATCTAGATCAATAAATAAAAATAGATTGAGGAAAACAGTTTTTCAATATTAAAATTTCATAGGAATAGATTGATAGAAACACAATCTTGTGCCTCGACAGAATAAAAATAATGCTGTTCATACAGTTATAGAGTTCGAGCTAATAGGAGTCAAGCTATATTTCTAAAAAGGGATTTAAAAAAAAATTGTGATGTATTGCTGCATGTTTGTCTTTTGTTTTGCGAAGGGACCACCGGGATCAAGTGGACCGCCTGGCCCGGGAACACCCATAATGCCCAGCCCGCAAGGTGAGTGTTCCCATCAATACCATAATGCACTAGTTTGAAATTTCAATTGCAATATCATCGCCCTTAACTGGCATTGCTGTTAACACTTTTGTATGCTGATTGAGCACTACATTTTTAAAATCGAAATTGACCGATTCTGTACGTTTCCTCAACTATGGTGGATTCACTTTATTAGAATTTTGCTTATTTTTATTTTGAAAAAATGTCAATGATATTACTTTCGCTTTTTTTGACAAAAAATATCTATGATAGCTTGTTGAACTGTGGCGGATCACTCTATTCGAATTACTTTTTTTTAAATATGATTAATAATAGTCACCTTCTTCAACTGAGGTGGATTACTTCAATCAAATTACTTTGCTTATCTTTTTTATTACCAATTATCGTTAACTTGTTGAACTAAGTCGGATTACTTCGCTTTTTATTAAAAACAATTTTCACCAATGATAGACATGTTTTAACTCCTTACTCATAAAGCTTATAGATAAATATTGATTTAGAGCATAACCTAATGTAGGTCATTGTAACAAGAATAAGAAGAAAAAATCATTCTTCTATGTTGATGAATCTGATGCGGTGTATCCACGGTTTAATTTACTCTCAAGAAGATACAAAAGATTTATTTAATGAAGTAATAGAATGCAAGGGTATTATATCATCATCGATACTGAAAGTCTAAATTATTGTGGTACAAGATCTTTCATTAGATAGTTTAATTTGATACATGTTTAATCTAGAAAGTTGATTGAATCGTGGATTTACAGCTGGCAACTAATATTCTCTATTATTATTTATTTTTAAGAACAAAAACTGAATTTATGTTTTTTATGAATTCAGTAAGAACATAACCAGTCAAAACAATTCAAATCAACATTGAAATTTGATGTAGTTATAATTAGAAAATATTTGTGTCATTGCCCGGCCCTGAATGAAACAATGTACAATAGATGGAAATATGATCCTTTCCATAGATTATCAAATAAACAATTTACAATCATATTCAAGGAAATCTGTTGACCAGTGATTAGAGCTGAATTTTTCACACGCCTCCAGGAATTGATGAATTAGATTATAGTGACCCTTTTATTCCTCCACCAATAACTTAAATACTATTTAAATACTTTTTCGGTGATATGAAGCGTTACATACATTACTACCATCAACACCCTTATCTGTAGAAAGCAATTATTAAAGTGTACAAAGTAATTCTATCAATTTAATAATTATATCAACAACCAGTGACATCCCATTACTATTACCTCGTTCGATGCATGGATAAAAAAAATTGTCACAGTGTTCCATTCTGTTCAATCTATTACTATATGCATTTTTATAGGAAACACCTTACCGACTTGGTATTTAGTCTAGTTACAAGTACTAACTGTAAACTTAAAATTATTAGTTTGGACTTGTTTTGTTAACTTGTTATAGAAATCTCACGCACAGAACATTATCTCTGCGAGGTCTTTTTTTTAATATAATGTATAATCAAATTTAGTTTTGTGAAAAGCTTTCGAATTGTTCTTGTACGCTTTTGGATAGGAAAATTAATTTTTCTTTAATAGTAATATTTTTCAAAAAGTGAAAAAAATAGTCAACTTATTCCATAGCTTACTTCTGTTGAAGCTTTTATGAAATAACTCAGTCAATTTGTTCAATTTAATGAAATTTTTTATAAATTAAAATAATTCGTCAGTAGTACAAATTTCTGCACCCTCGAGCTGGCTTGTGCTTTATGACGCCCGAACAGAACAATTTTCAATATTCATGGAATAACTAGCCTCAAACATTATTGAATTCCATGTTTTTCAAGTCAAACCCTCTCCCAAATCATGGTACGGGTCGTATAGTATTTTTGAGTTTTTCGGAAAATCTGGTCATATAAATTTATCATTTCTTATATAATAATTGTAATAGATGATGGTATTTTCACATTATTGTCCATTTTAGTTTCAATATGATTGTAGAACATACTTTATTGACTAGTATAATTCTTCATCCCTGGGACCCTCAGCATTGTACATTACTGTAGTTTATTAATGATGTATTTGAATTTTGTTTTCTGTAAGAAAAATCGTGTTTGAGTAATAGATGCACTTTCAAAATCGTTAATTTATGCACAAAGTTTTAATTTTTATTGTTTGCACTTATTTTAATGTATGTGCTTTCTCCACCTTAGTAAGAGTATATTTATGCTATTGCTTTGCTTCGGTTTCGGTTCACTCAGCTAATTAATTTTATCAAGCCTATAAAAATAACAAACACTGATGTCTTCTAAATTTATTTCGGTAAAGATGACGCGAAACTCAGTGTTTGAATTCTCATAAATACAGCTGTCTCTCCATCCCTAACCCCATCAAAAATTAATTGAAGAATATTTCAAGCTCGTGCCAGTTATCCCTATGACCTGTTCTAAGTTGGTTTCTGGAAAAAGTTCTGTGTGAACTCGTAGACCTATTTCCCCTTTCAACGCCATCTGTAGGCCTCAGTTTGGCTAAACTCTGCGATTAAAATTTGTTAACTACTACAACTTGTTTAATTTCGAATGGCTGTTATCTGTTATTTCTGTTTCTAGGTTCAGTGGGCCCCTATTCCCCCGCTAGTCATCGAATGCCCACCCCCAGTCCTGTCACAAGACAAGGTGAATTTTCCAATCTGTTCTATTCATGTTATTTAGCATTGTAGTCCCATTTCGTTGCAGAAATGTGCCCTTCTTTGTTGTTTTAAATTTGTTTTCACAATTTCTAAAATTCTTTAGTGTGGTTGTCTTGTAGTTTTCTCCTCCTTTCTGTAGTCTTCTTTTGGATTTACAACTACAATTTTCCATAAGATGTGTTCCTTTCGCCTGATAATTCAATTCCAATATAAAATTTGGAAAACCCATAGTGTTAGTGGAATGTATTTGCCTCTGTAAAATAACTACCTTAAGCATGTATTTTCTCTTGCAAAGAACCTCTAACATATTGAACATTCCTGATCAAGTAAAGAAATGCATGAAAAATAAACTGACTGAACATTAAAATTATTTTAGCTCGCAACTATGTATTACAGTAAGGAGCATTCATGAAAATCAATCCGTAAAGCACTTTCATTAGTTTGTTTTCATTTACCATGACTTTTGGTTTCGGAACATGCACTCAACAAAGTCTAACGGCCAATTGCACAAAGCCAAGTAAATTTAACTCTGTAGAAAGGTGTCGTTCTATATGGTGATTGAAAGCAATGAAGAGAATTGGGTTGCAGAATGTACAATTATCAAGAGCAATAACACGGATCATCAGATAGGCTACTCAGCAGAAAGTAGGTTATGGTTACTCACCGGGCATTTGATAGCGCATTCAGAAATTATTGGTAAAGTATAAAGTAACGACACTGCTGATTGGGGGTCGTGGATGTTGAAACTTTTCAAAATTAATAAAATATTCCTACGATGTGTAACCCTATTCATTTTAGTCTTACAATTTATATGTAAATAAAAAATGGAAACCTGCCTGATCTTCAACTTCAGAATCAGCTGTTCATTAAGTTAATTTGTGTTGTAGTATGTACCTTGACGATTTAACTTCAATACTGAATGGTTCTTTTTGTAGGAGAAATAGTACTACTTCACTTCTTGTACGCCATATTACTTAAATTTAAATCCTTATTTACTTGGCTTTTCTGCAACTGGTTTTCAGTGTGTTATTAATCCTCTGTAGACATTATCTTCCATTTGTAAGTACCAAAAGATTAAAATTATTGTAGTAACAAATTGATATCCACTGTATCTTTATTAAACTATTTCCCCATTTATCTTCTCAAATGATTTCGAGATGGAACACAATCCAACTTATTTCTCAACTTACTTATTTCTGAGAATTTTATACCAATGAAAAAATAATGATAAAAATCAACCTATTTTGATTGAAATGTAATTGTAAATAATTAATTTTCTGCCAAGTGCCTATAAATGTTGCAATCATTAATATTATTTTATTCTGTATGCTTTTACTGCTTCTTGAGAATCGGAATATTCTAGCTGTTGAATATTTTTTATTTAATCAGAGCTTTGATTATATATACTAAACAATCTTGGTTGTGGGTAATGTTTCTACATTTGTGATTTGTATGTATGGTTTTTGCTCTAATGTATAATGACTTGATGAAATTTTTCTGTAGACTACACTGTTCTCGCTAGCCTTCGATTTCTTATTTATTTCTTCATTAGCCACTGTAATTTTCTGGCAAGCTTTCTATATCTAGAATAAGAAAAGTTGGTCAAATATGCAGTTTTTCAATAGACAAGACAATGTCAGTTGTGGGTTATTTTCAACTGAATACAAATAAATTAGTCATGTGCAATCTAATTGGTCATATTCTATCTGAACGTTTTATTTTTAATAAGGCGCCAAAATATTTTGATCATAATATCAATAATATGACTATAATATTCTGTATGCTGTATATTCTGTATTCTGTATATTCTGTATGCTGTATAATATTCTGTATATATACCTATTGTTTCATATATAATGAGCTGTATGAAAATCTTCAAGTTTCAACATTTGAATTCAGTCATGATCTGCTTGAGAACTGAGTAACTTATAACGAATCTTCGCTTTTTATTTTTTAATAAGTCATGTTTTCCAGAAATTTTCAAGTGCATGCTCTTTTCTTGCGACATTAGATCTTAACGCTAACTTTTTCAATTTTTAAAATATCTTGAATTTGATGCTAAACTATTCTGTTTCCTTTTCAGACTCATCAAACTCTGGGGGTGAGAACATGTACACAATGATGAAGTCAGTACCTGGAGGAAACATGCCAAATGTAAGTATATTACTATCAGAATGCATTCTCACTGACTTGAAATTTTCCCTATCCATTAACCACGGGAAGATAACGTCCCCAATTTAGCACTTTCATAATTAGTTTTACTTATTTCCATTCATCAACTGGATCTTTATATGGTCCTTCTCTAGACTTCAGAAAAGGTCTCTCAATATATGTAGGAACTGCCTTTCAAAAGGTTATTTTAGAAGGTAATTTCAAAAAAACTTTTGACCTGTTATTGAGAAACATTGGCGCAGTATTGCTGTTGTAAATTCAAAGCTTATTTACATTGAAAACCTTACCGTCGATTGTCAATGGGGTAACTAATTTCGCCAGTTTAGCAAACAGGACATTCTGGCAAGATGAAAAAATGACTCCAGCTTTGTCAATATTGGTTTGAAATTGTAGAAAACATTCTGCTCTACAGTTTGAGACCAAATTTATAATTTTTGAACCAATAGTGATCGAGCTGGAGTCATTTTTCCATCTTGCCTTATGTCTTCTTTGCTCACTAATAATCCTTTGCAGACTATACAAATAATGCAATTTTATAAATACAGTTCCAAACTAAATTTTATTTATATGTAAATGGAATGAGCCCACATGGTCTTTGCGAAGTCTCGAAAGATTTAACAATATAAAATATAAAATTTTAATTTATACATTAGGCTACTAATGTATAATAGATCAATAAAATATCAAAGTATTATTGAAATAAGTTGATTTTTCCTCACAACTAGTTTCAAACGTTCAAGTAATTTTCAAGTAAAATTGAACAAAATAAACAACGCTAAGCTAATATAACTACATCTGTAATAAATTGTTACAGTGAAATTGAACAAAATGAAGAACGTTAAGTTAATATTACCAACTGTAAGAATCATATTATTCACACATGATTATAAATAATAATTTATTACAGATGTAGTTGTATTAACTTAGCGTTGTTCATTTTATCAATTTCACTTGAAAGTTCGAAACTAGTTGTGAGGAAAATTCAACTTATTTCAAGGGTACTTAATTATTTATTGATTTATTTGTACTCGTATATATATGGTAAGTAAAAAAGTATTTTATCATTGAATATTATCTCAGTTTGATTGATTTTGACATTGGTACTGATGAGATACGATTTTTGTGCAGGACTTTCCAATGGGCGGTGGTCCGGAAAGTGGTCCGATGGGACCAATGGGTCCGAACACGATGGGTCCGGTGATGAACGGAGACGGTCTGGACGGCATGAAGAACTCTCCGGCCAACGGGGGCCCGGGCACACCGCGGGAAGACAGCGGCAGTGGCATGGGTGACTATAACCTAGCTGGTTTCGGCGGCCCCGGAGAGAATGTGAGTATGGGTGTGGGCGGAGGATTCTTCCCAGACTCAAAGCTAACCACAAAAGAAGAGTGGTGAATTACATTCTCATTTTGATTCTGTTGCTCAACCTTGTCTGTGTTGCAGCTTGAAACGTTGAAAGGTTTTTCGGCTCTCTTCGGCTGTTGAATTGTTCATGTTATTAGAGGTTGATTTCAAATTGCCACTGCCTATCACTGCCTCTACACCAGTGTTACTATTACTTGCCACCATTCCCCCAATTTCAGGCTTATTCTATGACTAACCTCCCGTATTTGAGGCTTAATGGGTGTATTCTATGACTGTAACTTCCCACATTTGAGGCCTAATGGAAATATTCTATGACTGAATAACTTCCCCAATTTGAGGCCTAACGGGTGCTTTCTATGACTGTGTAGCTTCCCACGTTTGAGGCCTAAATAGTGTTTCCTATGACAGTAATTTCCCCCATTTGAAATAATTATACTACTATTACATTATAAATGGTTTATCAAAATTTATTTGGAGCGAAATAGTACAGGCTTGGCCTTGTTTTTCCTCCCAATTAAAATGTGTATAAATAAATAAGTAACATTATATTACTATTTTTAATAACCTAGTCATATATTTAACCATAATTGAAATAGGCCTAAAAGGTATACTAAGTGGTTCAGTTCCTGACCTCCCCACAATTTGAGATCTATTGCATTGCGTGTATTAATCTGTTCGATTTGAAACCAGTTATTTATTAATTCATTGGTACTATCTATAAAAAGCTAATAAGTATTGTTTGTGAGAGAAAATAGGTTTAACATTTGCTATCAAAAATATAAAATAATTTTGAATCATCAAAACTAGACTGAACATAACTAATGGATCGAAATATAATTATTGAAATTAATCTAAATAATCTTAGTATTTCCTTTTTCGTTTCTTTTTTTATTTATAACATGAGACTTCATTAAAGAACCCTTAACATGAAAAAATTGTTTAAATATTGGAAAAGTAATTTTGAAATTGATGATTTGAAGAACTGCGGGTCGTTCTATAAAATTGGTTTAGTTGGTTCTAAAAAGCCGCTCTAATGTAATGTAATATGTTGACGCGTAAGATAAGATAACTTTCTTTCTATCCAAGTACTCCTGATTAATTGAAGAATGCCGATAAAATATTGTAGAATAATTTGAAATAACGGAAATGTCACAGATAATTTCATAAACAGTCTACAATCACATGATTGTAATAATGTTTCATTAAAATAATTCCAATTGTAATTTTCCAAAATCAATAAAGTTGTATGATAATTTTTTATAATCATATCTAATTGATCATTTAAAAGTTTTCCAAAATTACTCATTAAATAAAATATTTTCAACTTTAAATTTCATTTCTGCATCAGCCTTGTTGCAGTAAAATTCAAAGACGATTAATAGGCCTAATATATTCTCTACAGTAAGTCTATTCATGAAAGCATTTTCTTAATAAAATTCACTATTTGTATTGTGATCACATTTTTTCAATTAATTAATTTTGAAACTTGCTTTGAAATTCAACTTTCTCTCAGTCCGTTCAAATTTCACTTGGAATTGGTTTGAATATGTCGATAGGAAAAAAGGTGGCGGTATTTCTTGTTACAAGTTTCTATATCATATGGGTATGAAGAGAAAGTTGAACATTGGGGGCATTGACTGAATATTCCGTGTCCATATATTTCTCTAAAGAACACAATTCAAGTTGATTATCTCCTATGTAATTATTCTTCTGTTTGAAATGATAGAAATAGATTGACCACTTTTACTTCCCATTCTTTGTCTTGAAATGCATTTTTTGTGTCAAAAGTAATAGTTTCACTGGTGTGGAGTTGAAATCGATAACTATGTACATACAACTACATAAGTGCAGTACGAATCTCACTGCCTTCCAGTTGTATCTTGCAGTGTGTTTGAAACGAACATATACATAATGTAGAGGAAATCTAGTGTTATAGTTGCATGTGTGAGAGGTTTGTTGTTTGAAATCAATCAAATAGCGATGAATCGAGTTCGATGAAAATGACCATTTTCAAGTTTTCCATATCTAGATTCTCTAACTCCATGGAGAGTTTTTGAAAGCACAAGATGTGTCAAGAAGTAAAAAAATGTTTATTCGTCAATAAATGTTGTGAATGTTTTAATCATTATTCAAAATGCAGTTATTTAAATTATGAGCAGTCCCTATGTTAATTGTATATATCTTTTCGAACTCCTAGCTTAATGTCGTAGTTTTTCCAATGTTCTTGCCCTCTTACATGGAACTTTATTCGATGTATTGCAAAATAAATAATCAAAGTAATTATTGTATTCCATTCTCTATGTGTTAGAAATACTGATATCTGAATAATAATAATTTGATGGCTTTTCGAAAGCATTAAGCATTGCTTAGTTGGTTGTTGTGGGAGCAGATAGATTGTTGTTACTTATCAGATAAGTGATTAATTTATTGTCATTTAATGGTAGGAAACGAACATGTTCTTTGTTACATTAATATTCTATGTATAAGTGTTGTAAATTTATCTCAGAGTTGATGTTTTTAAAATCATAAATTTTTAATCAAGAGGATGTACACACAGTGTATATTATTTGATATACAGAATCGAATTATAAATATACCGACTAATGATAGGTCACAAATACTGATAATAGATGTATTGAAAAAATATATATTTCTTGGCACATCTAGCATTTTCATTTTACAAGATAATTATTTTTGTAAATATATTTTTCTATAACTGTTAATCAAAATTGTCTGGGTAAATTCTCTTGAAATTTGGTCAATTTGTATCTAAATTGATGTGCTCAAAGTGTTACATATATTATTGGGTTAGATGGAACTTCACTTGATTGGCGTCCCATGAAAGGGTGATCTTGTTAAGAATGATGTGTGATATTTACTTATCCTAGAAAATGTGCTCATTTTTATTGGACATCTTCATCGACTTTGATATTATTTTTATTATTACCTTAGCTATTAATTTTAGGTAGATGTTAAGATGATTTCCAAGTTGAATATTCTGATTAAGTTGGAAGTTTTGAACTTAAACGTAATACAGGTTGTGTTAGCTGTAGAGTTCTACGTGAATCAGCAAGGTCTATTTTTGTCATAAACGAGTTACTTTTAACGATTTACAGTTGTAGTTGACTGTTTTACTTTTCATCACATTTCACATCACAACTGTTATTCTACATCACAGAAAGATATTATTTTATACATCATTTATTTATCTATTGTTTGTAATTGATATTATTTTGAAATATTTAAAGCTTGAAAGTCGAATGTCCACTTATAAATTTCGTCTTTTAATTCATTCTATTATTTATTAAAACTAATTCACTGAGAATTCTTTTAGTTCAGTTTTCCTCTCTGAAACAACTTGAAAAATATGACTCAAAGTATTGATTCAATTTTACTTTTTGTAGATCTCAAGTTAATCGAGATTCTTGTGATTTAGTTGGAAGTGATTTTTAGTGCAGAAGAATTTTAATCCCCCACCCCACTCCAAAATATTTTACCGCGATTTTAAAAGAATCTTTTAGAAATTTTAATTCATTTCGTGCTTTTTATGTTACTTTTTTGCGAAATTGATTTTGTATTAGGGGCTCTTCCATGACTGAAACTTGTTATATGCTTATGATTTAAACTAGGACTCACAAAGTCCTTTATGGGCTCAATATTCCCCAACCCCTGGTACGTTTCAAATGCTAATATGTCAACTTTTATTCTCATTATTTTCCGTAACCTTCTCCCCGTGAATTTCAGTTGCTTTTAATTTAGAAATAAATATTCGTTGTCTATAGGTAAAATAATGAAGACGAAGAATCGTAGGCTATGAATGATCTGATGGATTATCTTGATACCTGTGGCATAAATATGCCGTTGCGCACCCAATTTATATGTTATCTAACACTCAAGAAACAAAACAATGTATAATCGCACAATATACTATTCGACTGGATTTTCGGAAGTACTTTTCATTTAGAGTGAATGAATTTTAATCAAAAGCAAGATTTGATTGATTGCTGAATTGATAGTTTGCAGTCCCTAAAATCGAGCTTTTGGTGTTTCTAGTAATATTATGTGTCAATTACGTGTGCTACAGGTTAAAAGTTTTTTCCTAGTCAAAAACTAATTAAAAAAACGTAACTTTCCCTCCTCACTGTGACTGATGTTTTATGGATAGCTATAGGTTACGAGAATTTGAGGTTATACTATTTCAAATGTTGTAAATAGATGTTTAATGGATTTTAACTACTTGTTAATTTTGTTGAATTTATATGTTACGAAGAGCCAATCATATTTCTGTAAATTCTCATGTTACTGTTAAAATTGGAATTTATTCTTTGATCTTTTTGTAAGTTGAACCCATACATAATAAAAATGAATGCAACATATTGAGCGATTCGTTTTCTTGTATATTTGAACTGTGTCATGATTGTGTGCCGGCTTTAAAAGACTGAACTTTCTATTTGAAAACATTTTCAGCGCCTTTTAGTCCCTTTCGCTTGAAGAGGGGAAAAAGCTAAGAAGAGCTGATGTTGGTTTTGTTTTTGCTCCACTATTACGTTCACGGAAACTGAAGACTGCTGAAATTATTAATCATTGGTTTGTATTCACAGTCAAGCTAAGACTACTTCGAAAACCTGCCTAATATTGGATATTGAACAATCTACTAGAAGAGTATAGTTGGATAATTCAGTTGTAGGCGACGAAATGATAGAGTAGAATGTCCCTTGTTCCCTCCTAGGTAGGATACTTGATAGGAACAGATTGACTGGCGAAAGAACTAAAATTCTATTCACATGTCAATGTGGATCGCTCAATACACACATACACATACACATACACTCATATATATATATTAAAGACTGATGATGGGCTACTGCATTCAGCATTTGGCATTCGTTAATTGTTTCTCACAAGGTGCTGTAATAATAACTTAGTGTCTGTGCTATCTGTCTCTTCTCACACCAAGTCCTCCTTTCTTCATTTTCTTCTATTTTAATTATAGTCAAGATTCGTTTTGTGTTTGCTTATGCTTCGATCGAATTTATTCAATAATAGTCTAATAATAGTCTAATAATAATAATGATAATAATAATAATAGACTAAACAGTGTTGTTCCTCCTTGTTCCTCTCCACCAATCTCGTTCACCGTTCACACGCTGAGAAGGGTGTATTGCATGAATATAATGTTCTTTCTTCTTGCTCACCGGATTCTGGCTTTTGTTTATACAAGTTTGGCACAAAATTATTTTATTTATTTGTAAGAAATTCTTTCATTTTTTCAATAATTTCTCTTTTCGGTTCAGCTACTTGTAGCTAAACACTCTTCTCACGAGAGTGACGTGAATGGTTTAACTTAAATTTGAATTGAAATTTGAACTTAGTGAGAGAGAAAGACACAAACACGAATTTATCTTGCTTGCAGGACCAAACCGAATCAGCTGCCATTCTGAAAATAAAGGAAAGCATGCAAGAAGAAGCGAAGAGGTTCGAAAAAGACTCCGACCATCCGGATTATTTCATGCAATAACACCCCCCTCATCCTCCGTACCCCCCTATCATTCCCCCTCATCCCCCCCTCCATGCGAGGCGGCACCTATCAGATCGCAACACTCCTCCTCATCCTCCTCCTCCTCTTCAGCATCTCGGCTTGCGATCTGATCACTATAATATTATTTATTTTAGTCATAATTACACAAAATCCTGATATTAAAACACAAACCTTTAGGTTACGTTTGCCTATTAACCCTTTGACTAGTTTCTTGGCTAATGTTACCGCTAAAAAACAAACAGGACAATGTGGATAAAAATTTTCCATCTAAATCTAAAACAATCCTGCTAAAACTGAAAATATTTTACGCATATTTAATCCTACTTACTATTTTAACTTATAATCTACTTATAAACGAGTATTTAAAATTGAATTGAAATTATATAATGTTTTAAGATTAGTTTTATCGTATTTATTTGCGAGTAATTTGAAAAATGCACCCGTTTGTGTTGAGGCGGCCACTACTATCACAGTCGTCGATACTGAGTGAATTCACCATTTCAATTTTTCAACATTGCTAGCGCATCAAATGCGATTCTTGAGTAAATTTTCCATCTGAATTTTTAACCATCAGGATATTTCAAAAGTTTCTGTTTATTTCGGAATAAAGGGAATATGTATTCTATTTCAATAGATTTAGCTTTGTATCCGTTTATAAGAAATATTCCTCAATTTTAGAAAGTATTTTTATATTTGAGTGATAGCTCTTTCGATCTTATTTTAGAAAATGATATTAAGATCATACCACTGTTTCATGTCTATAATAATGAGAGATATTGTTAAGGTTAAGCATTATATATTAAGTATTTATCTAATGTTGGGTATCTGTGATTTTCATAGTATTATTGAGATCATTCAAGTATTAATTTTCAATATTGTTCTACAAAATTTTTCCCATAGATAAGTTACCTAGGAACATTATCAGTGATCTTGATATAAATAACGGAAATACTCTTAATAACTATTTCATTCAGAGGGAACTTGCATAGAAGTTTAAAAGTAACATGAATAAATATTTCTTAATTATCGACTGTCCATTTTTAACAAAGCATATTATTAAAACTCGAAAATATAAATGAATCTCCCCTATTTAAACATTTCGCACAAATCGCAGTTGAAAATTTCCTAACCTTTTAAACTGATTTTCACTATCGAATTGAATAATAAATTTTTATTTTGTTGAATTTGCAAAAATAAATACTCTAGCTCTCATGCTTATCATAGATCATTCATTCCTTCTTATCTTTCAACCGACAACCATCTGCTTCTATTCTGTCATATGGGTTTCAGTTTTTTAACGTGATTGAAGCTCTCCTTTATTTTCAACATTTTTATATTATGCACCTTTTAATACATCATTCACTTGAATATAACTTCTTCTGATTTCTTGAACAAATTGTAGATTCGCCAATCTAGTTGTATATACTTTGAGGATATTATGATATACTATATGACTTGTTTAATCAGATATTTTTATTGGTAGGCCATGATGATGAGATAGTTCGTATCGTCTGTAGTGTTAATTGTCACCATGTATTATTGATGATGTGTATTTTCATAAGATGAGATTGTTGGATATTATCCTTGTCTGGACGTGTGATCCCATGGAAACTATAGATATTTGATCATAGATATTTAATAGCTTTTTAAAATACTCAGTTTGCCTGGTAAATTTTAATTTTTTTAATTATAAATATTTGTTGAATGTATTTCTATGTTTTGTAATGTCCTTTTTGTCAAATGTCCCAACGAAATTTCTATTGATTGTTGACTAAGTTTTAGGTACCTTGATTTTAATCCAAGTCGCAATTACTCATTTTGTGTAACTGAATTTTTATCAGGATCTGTTTTCTGTGTTTCATTTTGAATTAAATTATGAAGTTTTAACTGTATTAATATAGATATAAAGAATTTAAGTCAATCGAATTCATATTATAATTACTAGTCAAAGGGTTAATTATTATTGAGAATAATAGCCTAGCTCACAATATCAACCGCCGAACAGGCAGCTGAATTAATTCTAAACAAATTTTACTGTATTAAGCGGAAACCAGTGGTGCAATGCAATTGGTTTACAGTCGTTTACTGTATTACCTATATTTTCTTTTGTAAGACTATTCAATTCTTATTATTACTCTCATGTCTTCATCATTTAGGTATCGTTTTCAGTAAAGTTCCTATTATCTATCAATTTTCAACCTATACATCTCACCTATCTTTCATGATCAATCTCCAGGGTGTTCCGGAAAGAAATGATTTGAGTACCACCACTGTGTTCTTCATGTCAAAACAAACAGAAAATGTCATTGGCAAAAAAAGTTTTTCTGTAATTCGCTATTTTATTATTCTTATCATTTTCCATTATATCTTGAAGATCTGAAAAATCTTGAAAAAATTAAATGGCGGGTACAGGAAAACTTGAAGAATTCGGCATTTTTCCAATGAAATTTTCTGTTTTGTCATGAAGAATACAGTGGTGGTATTCGAATCAGTTCTTTTCTAAACACCCTGTATTTATACTTTGTTCGTGTGAATGATTCAATCAATTATTGATGGATTATTAGTTCTTCAATTTTAAGTGTGTAAACCCCTAGTGTCAGTTACATCACCCTTTTGCTGAAGGCAGAAACAAAGTTTTTTTAAATGTAAATTTCTTGGTTTCACCATAATACGCGATTTTTTCCGGAAAATGATATCTTTAAATGGAAAGTGAAAATTAAAATGGTTGAATATTATCTTTGTAATCTACATTTTTGTGATCTATTCATAGTTCCTTAGTATATTCTAATTATTTAGTAGTATTATTGTTCAGTTTTAGTTTCCTTCAGGAACTGTTATCATCAATTAACTTCTTAAAAGAAAATAACAAAGATACAGTCGGTAATTTTCTTTTACGAAATGAATTGTGATATGATTATATCGAGATATTAATATGATATGAGGAATCGAGATATGATGAAGGCGAATTATGTTGAAACTGGGGATTTTTTTCTGAAGACATATTTGTCATTGGTTTGCAAATAGAATAGGGTGGTGTAACTGACGCTATTATTGGTTATTATGATTAAATTGACTATAATTTAGGCTGACTATGGTTATTCCTTATGTTTCTATCACTAGTGTAGAATGCTAAGAATGGATGCAGTAACTCAATCAATCATTCTGAAAATATCCAACCCCAGTCTTGTAAGTAACACTAATTACTATCGCTGAAATAATAGAAAAGTAAAGTTTAAAATCATTAACTGAATCCCGTACATCTTTACCAGGACTAAATTTATTTTATTTCGGTTAATAATGTTATCCCTTCACATTTATTCAGGTTCACAGCTGTTTCAAAGAAGCTACACTTCGTCAATTTCTGTAGTTTCATTTATTGCTCTACCATCAGTTGAAAACTTATATAATTCTCATGTTATGTAGCTTTGATGTGTATGCCAAAATTAAAAAACATTCTGAATTAGGATGAATAATTTGAATGAAGGCAAATATATCTCTATAGTACAATATTTGATTTTTTATTTGTTGCGGTTACTCAGCTGAGAAAAACCTTGGGACCAAAATTGATAGATTTTCATTACTTGTAAAATAAATCTATCACTGGATTTAAACTCGGTGATAGCTTCAATTCGAATTGTCATTATTCTTACTTTCTTTCTAATTCATGGGACCTGTTGCATTGTGTGATATCTCAACCTGCAGATATAAAACCCCTCAAGTTTAGAACCATGAAGTATTAAATATTTACTAAGTCTGTAATTTTCAATAAACTATTCAGAATAATCCAATTGATGGATCGAAAAATATATTGGATTAATATTAAATTCCATAGTAGTCAAATTGACACTTCTTTCCTTGATACATAATTATCTGATAGATTTCTAGAGTAAATTTTACTAAGAAAACTTAACAATTTTTTTCTCTTCTCTATACATTATTAAAGAATTATGCTTTATCAGATGTTTCAATACTAAAACTGAAGTCTTCAGCCTTATCTGCTCGTTTTACATTGTGATAATTTCTTTTTTAATTTAATATAGAAATTGAATGTTGAATTCTATATTATCTTCAATGGATTTTCCTGAGGGTGATGCGCACAAGAGCTCTCAGGCTTGTTGGTGGGTAATGATTTGAATCGTTGGGTAATTGTTTAAAACTTTTGTAATTTATTACTTCCATATAATGTAAATTTTTACGTTTTTTGAAACAGCTGTGAACTGAAACACACACGAGTTATCCCAATTAATTAAATTTACTCGATACAATACAGTTTCGTCCTAACAACCTTTATAAATTATTTTTCGAAGTCTATGATAATTCATTTTTATTTTATTCTTGCCTTGCTTGAGAGCTCTACCATCTCATTGATTGAATCATTCCTTATGTGTAAGTTACTTGTGTATTATTTCCTTATTGGTTATCATCATGTGACCATAGGTTACTTTTCCATCAGAATATCAGTTCAGCATCAAGATGAAAATTCAGTTTTCCCCATTGAGTATATCATGTAAAATAAGTTGTAATAGATGATTTAGTAATTTTTGCGTTTTAGAGCAAGATAATTTTCTTCTATTTGCACGTGTTTATATGATGAATTTGGTTATTAATTTCTCTATAGCATTGAATAGTTACATCACATTCGTATTGGGAAGAGCAAATTCTAATCTTTAGGTGGAAGAATTCAAGTGTGTATTATATTGATGTGACTATGACTGCAGGATTAGCTTTGTGATGTCGTGCACTGGAAATCACTGTTGAATTAGAAAATCAACTGCGTGATATTACTGTGAAACTTATTCCTCAGATTTTTCATATACATTCCATTAATGGTTTTCAAAATTCTACTTAGTCCGTATTTTATGGAATATTTCAACTTGTTGGTCGATATGCAATAGACATTTGAAAATTTTCCGTAGTAAAAAATGGAGCAAAATAATAGAGAGATGTAAAAAACTCCCTTGTTATCATAGGTGAATTTTTTTTTATTTATTCAAAAACAGGTCAATCAAGTTATTTTGGAATAACGTTTGTCTTAAATTCAAATGGTTTCTATTATCAATACCGGTAGTCAGTTTTGGAATATATCCATTAGCTGATTGTTTACCTGAACCAAGTGTACATTGTTGCATTGAGTACCATAGTTATTGTAAAATCAATTAATCAACTTTTGTTGGCAATCACCGATTTCAGTATTATATTTCCATACGGTAATAATCAAGCACAATGTTGACAACTATAAATTTTGCAAGACTGATGTATTCAATGTCTACAGTTTTTGATCATTTATGTGCTGATTATTTTATTTCGTTGAAATTAACCAATGTTTCTTCGCTATAATAGAAATAATTATTGTAAAAATTCCACAATAAAGTTGATGATGTATTTATTATGAGTAAAATTCCGAATTTATTGAAATCGCTGTTTTTTATTGTTGATAATACTTTCTCAGGTCTCCTCTAAGATTAATTTTATAAAGCAACCCGTTCAAATTTAAAATGCATATGGATTCATAATAAGTCCTTCTGGGATGTATTCATATTAGTTCACTTGTCCCAAGAGTAATTAGTTTGAAAAAATAGCATAATATGAGTCTTTGTTCACCAATAATCACATCAATGATTTTTATCTATCACAGTTCTAAGTTTTTCTTAACACCAAGTGATAATAATTGAATTCTAATTCAAATTTCCACCACTAACAACTAAATAAAGAACAAAATATCAGCATGCTTCTCATGAGAAGAGGTGGAACTACCACCTTCCTACCAATAGGAACACGCTCATAATAACGCTATAGTTATGCTGTAGAGTTACAATTCGCGCAAGCTGAGAAGACACGCGGAAACACAATACACATTGTAACCTTGTGTCTTCTTAGCTTGCGCGAAATATATCTGTCCTATTTAAATGAGAATATATTATTTTATTGGCCCAAGAGGGCAGATGAGGGTATTTCACAACAGATAAAACTAAATGAAACGTTTTGTTCCCAATACACACCGCACATTCAACTTTTTTAAAGCGAACGTTTTGTTTTGTTGCGTTTCGTCTATTGTGAAAAAAGCACCCTAACTGTTGATGCAGATGTCTCCACGTCGTTTTGATGCACTAGACAATGGTGAGTTTTATAAATGAAACAGAACATAATTTATTCAACTAGATGTATGAATTACTGAACATGCAGGAATATTGCATAATAAACAGCTACCAGTAGGCTATTATATAATATAGAATTAATAGTTGAAATAATTTATTTTGACTACTTTGTGTACCGTGGGTCAAAATAAGTTTTACTGCTTACCGCCAATTATGGCGGTTGCCATAGTTTCCTGACGTTTGTATTTACAGCCAGGAAGGTAATCAGGGGTCAGGAAGAAGAGAGAGTTTTATTACCTCTTCAATATTCCTGTCAGCCTGGTATTAAGTACAAATTTATTTATCATGTTACTAAAATGACGAAATATTCAGTTGAAAATATCAACCCTAGTCTACCAGGCTTCCAGAAGCGTGGAACAGGTACACTGAATCTTGTATTTTGCGGAAGGTAATCAGGGGTCAGGAAGAAGAGAGAGTTTTATTACCTCTTCAATATTCCTGTCAGCCTGGTATTAAGTACAAATTTATTTATCTATTATGTTACTAAACAAAACGAAATATTCAGTTGAAAATATCAACCCTAGTCTACCAGGCTTCCAGAAGCGTGGAACAGGTACACTGAATTTTGCGGAATTTCTTACAGAAGACTACTTTCCCGGTAGAAATTTGAAGTCAAATATTCAGTTGAAAATATCAACCCTAGTCTACCAGGCTTCCAGAAGCGTGGAACAGGTACACTGAATCTTGTATTTTGCGGAATTTCTTACAGAAGACTACTTTCCCGGCAGAAATTTGAAGTCAAATTTCTTTTTCCGAGTTTTCTAAAAAAAGTAATTGAGATTGTATCTTGAAACATTTTCGAGACGATTCCTCAGGCTATTTTACATAATATAAAAATATTAGGAGACCTTCATATTCCTCCGTAGATCCAGGAAAAATATGAATAACATTGAAAATTGACATCTTTGAAGGGTTGTAACTCGATAGGGGTTGATTTCCACAAATGAAATGGTGCAGCTATATATCAACTATGAAATTGATGCAAATGAAACTGATTTACCTATAAAAAACTATTTTAGAATAAGAAATCCACAAACAGACATGAAAAATCACATTACGTGGGTTTAAAGTAAATAATAAAATGTAGACAAGAATCATTGATATTTTTTTATTTTTGAACAAACGTATTACAAACATATTCAAAACTGGAAATATTAAATTTCTTTGTTAATGAAGATTCAAATGGAAATGAACAGGTAAAGAAACATTTCATTCAATATATATACAATGAATTTTTGAAAACTGTAATAAGATTTACGCTATTTAAAACTATTTGAGCAAATAATTTCAAGAATTGAAGAAATATCTGTAATGAGCGTGTGTCCATTCAACTGAATATCATACGGTATATATTTGATTTATAAATGCAACAAAGAAAATACAGTAATCCAAAGGTTTCATGCTAAAAATTGAGAATAATGCTAATATTAATTATCAGTTCTTATCAAGACTTAAAAACCTGTTTGAAAAACTGTATAATATTCAAGTTGGTATGCAAGTCATTCCAAGAGATAAAATGTGTATATTAGTAAAATGCGAGGATTTGGTCTGAATACACAAATAATTATAAAACAAATGCTAAATTAAGAATAAACTGAAGGTTTCTCAACAACCATTTAAAATAACGATGATTAAAAGTCAGGCCCTACAAGACATAACATAAATAAATATGATATGGTAGAAAATATTGTCATTTCCACTTATGAATAAGGCAAACAGCAGCACGGTGAATGAAATACACTAATCATTACAAGAGAATAATATATGGCCGCAATATATAGCTCAGTCTAAAATTCATCAAGATACAAACTGGTCGAAATGAATACGTTTATCGAAAATATTAGCGAACGTACATGAAACATAGGGTATAAAACGTATTTAGTAACTATAATGATCATTATAAAAATTTCAACCATCAATCAGTTGAAAGGAACAGAAATGTAGAAAATTTACTCTCACTCTATGTAATTTAACTCTAGTCATCATTATTCTATGATTGTCTAATAATCGAATATATTGTACAATGTACATACTTCCTATTTACAATAATGTGCTTTCAATTCAACTGAAATGATCTCACCTCAGTAGTTCTGCTATTGCACATTTTCTCAACTTACAAATAATAATATAGTACTTATCATAGAAACACCTTACAAAATACTAGATGATACGCTCAATCAGGAACGCGAATACTCAATTCAATACTAAAATGATAATCATATTTTCGTGGAATCGATATGAGAACTCTAAATGGGAGTTTTCCTACACACGACACCTCAAATAAACTTGTAATAATCCAAATAATATTTTAAGTCAGACCCTAGACTGATTGTAATAATTGTTGAAAAAATTGTTCATGTTACCTAAGTTTGGAAGCTTTATTTTGCATAATCATTGTTAGTTTTAGGTAATGTATTGACTACAAGTTAAAAATCGTATGTAAGGTAGTATGTATGAATAATGAAATATGTATGACTATTGTCAATGACAACTCATGTATGTCCAATGACATTTATACAAATAAATTGAATTGAATTGACACGACGGTTTTCCGCAAAAGCCAATCATAGCTCTCGTTGCTTGAGCTCAAATAGCTGTGATTGGCTCTTGTGAACAACCGTCGTGTCGTGTAAAGGAAAACGCCCATTTAGAGTACCTTTAGGTCTGGTTACCTGTGGTGGACAAATCGTTCATTACTTACAAAAACCAGTTCAACTTTAATCCACTTTGGTGCAACCGTACGTATTTTTCCAACATTCATATTGAATTAAAAGGCACTGCTTTATCACAACATTTCTGAAAATAAGCGTAAGAAAATTATAAACATTACGATATGATATATTATAAAGAATCCCTGAGCAAAACTAAAACAGATGAAAATGAAAATTGACACAGAGACAATGTTTGTCCGAAAATAAAATTATTGATAATACAATCAAGGTTAAAACACACTACAAACTATCAACATATTGTTTAAAAAGCAGGATTGATAAAAGGATTTCTTGCGAGCGAAATACTGATTTCAATGGTTTATACTACTACCAAGTTTGAAATACATTACAAGCGTTTTGTTAGAAAAGTCCACTTTGCAAATATACAAAATGTTCTTAATAAATACAAATGAGCATAATACTGATACTATTGAATGTGATGTTGAAGCACATTTAGTTGGATATCTTTAAAAAAAATAAATTTAAAAATTTCAATTTCTCATTTATGAAAAAATCAAAATATGGAATATCAGACTTGAAATTTCGAATAGAAGTATTAAAATATACTCTATCTCATCAAGTGGACAATCTAAAGCCCTACAATAGAATCTTAAAATTAAAACTATATTTAAACACATTGATAAGCGTAATAATTTATTGAACGACTCGAACATCACTTTGCAATGTTGAGAAGTTCAATTTCTCATAACATACTGTCAAACAGTTTACAACAGTGAACAACTTCAACGAGTGAAAAGTTGGTCGATATTTACCGGGAAAGTCAACCGGTAAAGTATTATGCTCCAACTTTTCAGCAAAAGAGCACCTTATAACTTGAAAGTAAAGTAAAATATATACATGACAATAAGAACCTACCTACCCTACCCTTGGCCAATAATAATAATAATAATAAGATGATAGTATAATAGTAAGATGATTAGTTAGAATCATGTAGATCATTTCATTAGTTAAAATCAATAAACTTCAAAGCTTATTTTTGTACTTTGGTGATGCACAAAACATTTTTGTTCAGTCAATAAAATGTTTTGAAAAAATCTTGAATAGAAAGCTGTCGCTATTGTAGAGGCATTTCTCAAAACGGCACTTTCATGCAGAAACATCATCTAAAAATTTGAGCACCTCTCCTGCACTTCAGGCAGTCAATATTTGTCCTGGACAGTACTTCAAATCGAAGACTTGTTTCAGACACCATGATTTTTGACGTCCGGTTTTTTAATTAATAAATTTTAAGAGATTGGATGAAGTTTGGCGAACACATGATGTGCGCAGACATAGTATCATGTCCATAAGTTCTGTCCAATCTAGTAAAATTTATAAAGTAAACAAAAACAAAACGTCAAAAAATAGTGGTGTCTAAAATGCGCTTTACGCGCCAGAACTCCTTTCACTTCAACCAAGAAATACACTTTCCTTAACAGAAGAGTGACCTCTTTCAACAGTGGCCCACATAAACAGCAGTTCACAAAAGTTGCCAACAACCTTACAATACAATAATTCTAAAACAAACAGTATAAGAATAAATTGATAAATAAAAGCAACATTAAAAATGGCACACATGCATGTAAACTCAACTAAGATATATAGCATAAATTATTTGGATTCAAACAAACTGGAAAAATAATGAAATTTTAAAATAGTATAAATGACGACCTTAGATGCAAGCAAATTATCTAAGAAATATTTATGTATAAAAGTGGAATATAAATAAATGTATAAGATAAGAGGCATATCAAGGCCTCAACTCACGAACTATCAAACAAGTATATTTTTAAAAGTAACTGAAAATTAAAATAGATAAAACAAACGATAAATGTTGAACATGCAACCTTAAAATTAATCCTTTATCACAATAATTATTATTCTATTTCCAATCAAATTCATCTACCTTTTTATAATGGTAGGTTTTAGAGTGCTGAACCAGCACTTTTGAGTTATTTCAACTCCATCCATCAACTATGTGATTGAATAAAACAAATTTGAATACTCTGAGTGAGGCTCTATCCTATTATTGTAGGAGAATTAAGTACACCCTAACTGTACCAATTGAGTGATACCATGATAGGGTTGAATGAGAATCTAATTCACTAACTGCAATCGAAGTAGTCATTTTGATTGAGACTATATCCAACTGATAATACTTAAAACGATGGTCTAAAAAGACATTTAATGCACAAATTTTACTATTACTCGGTGCGACTACATAAGTACTGCAAAACAATTGAATAGACATCCATATCGGCATCAACACTATGATTGAATTAAAATAACCAAGTACTGCATAAAAATTCAACTAATATGATTGAGTGAATGAGATTCTAACATGTAAAAAAGTTGAGTTGAACTCTAAAATTAATGACTGAGTGATACTGGTAGGTTTGAGTGAGACTATTCAACTATTATGATTTAGTGAGATAATCCAACAACTATGATAACTGTGATTGAATGTAACAACTATGATTGAGTAATCCAATTACAAAATTATACAGTAAAAAGTACTGTACAATATTTGAGTTGGGCCCCAACAGTAAAGAATAAAAAGGACTGGTAGATTGATAAGATTGAGTGACACAATCCAACCACTATGATTGATTGTTACTATCTAACAACTATGATTGAATAAAAACCAAACACTCTACAACAATTGGTTAGAACTAAAAGCTGGTAGATTCAGTAAAAACAAATAGTTTGTCTAAACAACCATGATTGAGTGAGACTATCTCACAGTAGAACATTTGAATAAAACTCAGTAAAAAACTAATAGTTTGTAACAATAAACTAAAAACCAAACAACTAATTGTTTGTTCAATAACTATGATTAAAAGATGTTGGTAGAATTATTAGGTAGCAGATACACGACTGCTGGAACATTATAATTAATTCTAATCTCCAATGATAACTACATAATTAGAACAATTGGTCCCTCAAAAGCAATAGTCCTCTTTTTCTGTTTATATAGCTATATAATTAGAACAAGGAGTCCTTTTGGAGCAGAACCGGTTCTATTTACATAGTTATCATTGGAGATTCTAATGAATTATTATTATGATTGGAAGATACTATCCAACTACTATAGAACAATTGAATAAGATTCAAACAGTACAATTAAGTGAGAGACTAATATGTAAAAATAAAAAGTTGTGAGGCCAAGGGTAGGTGGTAGTGGTAGAGTGGATTAATGCACCCTGTGAACAATTACAGGCACCCTGAACTGATGAGGCCTGAGAATTGTGTGGGGGGGCACCGGGGAGGGGGGTGACAGTGAGGAGGCATCGTCGACATTTGTGGACGCCATGGTGGAGTATCCGTGGTCCTCGCTTTCTGAAGGTGCTGCGGCCACGCGGCGAGACTTGCTAACCACGTTGCTGCTGACACTGCTGCTGTAGGGTGAGGGAGCGACGATTGGTGCTTCTTTCACCACCACCTCCTGAATGGCGCTTTGCAGTAGTACGTTGTTGTGGTCTGCAACAAATTGACATGAGATTACACAACCTTACAAAATTATTATTAATAAACTGAACTTAATTATTATAAATAATAAGTTGGCACAAAACTTACACACAGGGCGATAAATAGGTAGATATAGGAGTTTACCAGAGATTGATAATGGTGTAACAACCGAAACCGGTATCTCGATTTTCTAATAAATCAGTGGTTTGACAACATCTTGTCTTTTCATAAAATTTACACTTTGATCAGAGATGTTGTGGAACTTATCCATAATTTAGGTAAGAGAAAAGAAATGTTGTCAGATCCGCAAAGTTTATTTAAACCATACTTGAGTTTCAATGCTCAGGGCATCATCACTGAGTTCACCACTGATGATGATGCCCTGAGCATTGAAACTTAAGTATGGTTTAAATAAACTTTGTGGATCTGACAACATTTGTTTTCTCTTACCTAAATCTTGTCTTTTCATTTATTTTGGATAACTACCACAATATCAACTTCACAACTACTCAAAGACAGATATAGAAGTGCTATACTCATCACTGGCAAACTGACAATCAGGTAAACATAACCGTCAAACTCACATACTCTGATAATACCTGTTAAAGTCTGTCCAAGCAAAGAAGAAATTCTGGCAAAATGGAGAAACGACTCCAATTCGCAATATTTGCTTCAAAATGATACATTCAGTCTCAAATTGTAGATCAGAATGTTTCAGTTTTTGACAAAATTTATAATTTTTGAACAAATTTTGGCCGAGCTGGAGTCATTCCAGCTTACACAGGGTGATGTCTGATGTTTCAAGTCTCATGTTTTGAAATTTGTCTCTATAATAACATACATTGAATATTCAAGATCATGATCATATTGTTATTACAGAGAAAAATGTCAAAACATGAGGCTCAAGATATCAGACATCACCCTGTGTAAGCTAGCTTATAAACTAGGATCTCACAAAGTTATTGTGACTTGCCTATGAAAAATAATAGAAAATTTGAAAAAATGATTCAGAAAACTAAAACTTTATAATTTACTACAAATTAATGGCAAAAATTTTAAAATTAAGAGTTGGAAAGCATCAAAGTTTCATCCTGTTACCTGGTATCATCAGAGTATGTGTGTTTGATGAAACACTGTGTAGATTGAATCAGCGAATGAATCAGCTGTTTAAAAGAAGTTAAATCGACGCAATTTCTGTTTTCAATTGCAGATTAAAAGGAATATGGCGGAGCTCACACATTGCTGTGTGAAATTTCTACAATTATAGTCAACATTCTTTCATTTTTTGTGATTCTATATTTTATCAATCATAAAGTCTCAATTCAATTCGTATCATAATCAATGTTCTACAAAGTTGAACTTGAAGTATATCGTGAATCTCTACCGAGTGTCTTCTCAGCTTGACCGAGCTGAATTATTATTCATTGAATTGGAGTTTCCGCTTTAGCTCGGTCAAGCTGAGAAGACACTCATTCACGATATACTTCAAGTTTAACTTTGTAGAACATAAATAATTATTATTGAGATATAATTTAGAAAAAATACTTTTATACTATTCTTACCTGTTGAGGGTTCTTCGGAGAATTTCTTGTATCTCTTGTCAGCAGTATAAAGTCCCATTTGTTGTGACCCACTATCGGCCTGATTCATTTGCGTTCGATTAACATAGCAATAGCTCATGAGTCCCAGAGAAAATATTATTGCAAACAAGACCAGAATCATCAGCATTGAATTCGATGTGGAACCGCTATCTCCATTCATCCACGACACATATCCGCCACCTGCAAGTAAATAAGTCATTTAATTAATGAGAAAAAGTTATAAGATTTTCAAGAACCACCATTCAACTACCCCGTTTGACTCCATTCTTAGCCTGAGCTAAGAAACTGGGCAAACATCGAGCCTCATGTTTTGAAAATTTTCTCTATAATAACCTAATATGTTATTATAAATAGCACACGTATATAATTTTCATAGCATATCTAAATATAATTTACAAAATGTCTTAAAGTCCTCAATTACTCACACAGCCGCCATTTTTGTTTTCTCATTTTCATCTAATCTTCCAAATTTATAATTTTGTAGCGGCCTTGAGAGGGTACTATAGTAATCAATTATTATGTAAAATTAGCAAAAAACAGTTATGAAAAGGTTGCTGTTTTGAAGTTGTAAAATGTAGTTTTTTAGCTTATTTTGCTAATTATCTCAATAACCATCAAAGTTAGGAACTTTTAACTGGTTTTATTAGATTTCTCAGCTAATTTTACTTGATAATTGATTACTATAGTACCCTCTCAAGGCCCACTATAAAATTATAAATTTGAAAGATTAGATGAAAAAAATGGCGGCTGTGTAATTGAGGACTTTCAGACATTTTGAAAATTATATTTAGGTATGTTTTTTACCAAGGAACAATACCCTAAATTGCTTGACACTACTTTTAATAATGAAATAATGATTTATTCATCAGAAAAAAGACAAAACAATACAATACAATATTGTATAAACTAAAAAAAGCAATAATATAACACGCGATTTAAAAGGAAAACAGTACTTGAAATTATTATAATGTTATAGAAAAAATACATGATAGTCTTATTTTCTGATGTAATTACGCATATGCAAAGCTTTATTCAAGCTTGACCGCATATGGGAGTACAATTATTATAGTTGTATAAAAAAAAGACAAGTACATTGAAAATGAAAAAAATACTTATCTTCTAGGCTTATTAAGTTTTGTGACACAGTTTTAAAAATATGACAATTGAAGATGATAACTATAATGAAAAAATTATGAACAATTTTATATTGGCATTTTTATCGAAGAGTTTGAGATTTGGGTGGACTTTTACACAATGACACTGTACATGATTTCTATATCTTCTTCACTGATATTCAACAGAAAATCCTTCAGTTTACTCTTGAAAAGACGTGGAGAGCCTGCATTTAGAATGGACAGAGGTAGCTTGTTAAAGAATTTTCCTTCCAAAAAGAGAAAAGATTTTCGAAAGAAAGTTGAGTTGGGTCTTGGAATTCTAATTTGACCAGCCCCGCGGGTAAGAGGTACATGCTCAGCTAAATCTATTGTGTTACCCAAGTTACCACTGGCCCAATAAAATTGTAAAAGTACTTTATATACAAATAAAGATCTTAGGCTTTAAATTTTTAGGTTACTGAAAATGTTGGCGCGATCTACAGGTTCTTC
The DNA here is from genome assembly GCA_017141385.1 of Sogatella furcifera. Taxonomy (NCBI): domain Eukaryota; kingdom Metazoa; phylum Arthropoda; class Insecta; order Hemiptera; family Delphacidae; genus Sogatella; species Sogatella furcifera. The sequence goes on along the minus strand of CM029560.1, from coordinate 5,364,080 downwards.
ATGCAAAAAACAAAGCAAGGATCTCTGCAAACGCATTAGTGGCTTCAAGTGGGTGACGTATGTACATCCCCAACATGAAATACCATACGAAATTCTGGAATGTGCTAGGGAGTAATAAACATTCCTCAGAACAGGAATTGGACATAAATTTCTTATATGGTAGAATCTATGGAGAAGCATGCGCAGACTATTTTTCAACATTCTCACATGGCTCCTCCAAAGAAGATCATCCTCCATAGTTAGACCCAGATATTTAACTGTACTGGATTGTAAAATATTGAGACAGTTACAATTATCCTGATTGAGGCAGCAAATATTGTGGTATTTTAATGGTGTATCAAAAGTGAAAGATTCAGAAATTTAAATATTCAAATAAGTTGTTTTATCAGCATTAAGTTTTAATTTATTAAAAGAAAACCACAAGGCCAGCAGATTGAGATCTGATTGCATTTGGAAATGAAGATTCCTTAGGCAGTCTGCACCATAATTGAACGCAGTATCGTCTGCAAAAGCAGTTATTGTACCATTAAAAGGCCCATGATAAAGATCATTTATAAATATTAAAAATAAAATGGGTCCTAAAACTGAACCCTGTGGTACACCAGCACAAATATATTTTATGGAGCTTTTGGTTCCATTCACACACACAAATTGACTCCTGCCCAAGAGATATGACTGGAACCAGCTCAGGGCAACACCCCGAATGCCTGCCAATTCCAGTTTCTCTAGTAATCCACTCTGAATGCCTGCCAATTCCAGTTTCTCTAGTAATCTCTACTTCTTAAACACCCTGTATATCTTTATGATAACATAATATGTTGAAATATTATTCAAAATTATAATCAACATATGTTATTATGGGTACAAATTTCAAAACATGAGGCTCGATACATAATACAATACACTAATGTGAAAGCAGGCTTATTGGCAAAATAAAAATGCATTTATATTTTACTTATTATGCCTTTGTGACCAATCCTAAACTACATGACTTGGGCCTATATTATCAATAGTAGTTTAACAAAAAGTTTAGTTTAAATCATCAGTTGATTCACATGAAACTCATTATATTAAATGCGACCATATCTTGATTCAACTACTGGTCAATTAATTTTTAGTTTAAACTGCTATTTATAAATACGTGCTGTATTTATAAACTGTATTTTAATACGTGCCTAAAGGTAGCATTCCCAAGCGGCAGCTGAATTCGCTGCTCGAGCTGCCCAGCTCTAGTTGTGCTGCTCTAGTCATCACAACTCCATTCACATAGCTATATTATAAATGTTTACTTTGTTATTAGAGCTACTAATTTATAATAGATCAATAAATAGTGAAATTAACTTCAAAAGGGTGAATCTAGGCATCGCTAAATGACACTCTAATGACAACATAAGCTGTTGGAGCGCACAGAATCAGGCGAAAGTACCTAACTTTCAGGTTCAGCTATAATTTACTGAACTTTCAACAGTAATGTCCTCTTTACCAATCAACCACAATAGATTTGGATGGATTTCAAGTGTTATATTCATATGTATAATGTTTATTTTGGAGAAATGTTTGATCAAAATAATTTTAATACAGTACTATGATTATTATAATTATTGATAAGCGATACCAACCTAATGTGTTTCCATAGGGGAAGTAAGAATTTCGAATTCCATTGAAACAGACTGCTTGAACAGTGCATTCGGGATATTTCAAAGGTGTAACTCCGTCTTGATGAGTGGAACACCATTCGCAACCAGCTGTAGCCATACAATCCCTGCAAAAAAATTCAAATATACTTTCAGATTATTAATAAAATTAAGAAAACTAATCTAAACATATGCCCAATTAATGCCTCTAAGTTAATAAATTTTCCTCGGCCACATGTTGACATTAGTCACGTTCAGGGAAAATGACATAATCTACCGGTTTACCGGTAGATTGTCTCGAAACTCGAGCGGAAGATTGTCCTGCGTCCGGAGAGAGCGTTTTAATAGTAACTGTACCAAGATGTTATTAACCGGTTACGTGTAAAGTCTGTCCAAGCAAAGATGACCCTCTGGCAAGATGGGGAAATGACTCCAGCTTGATCCATATTTGTTCAACTTCAAGAATTATAAATGTGGTCCCAATAGTAGATCAAATTGATAATTTTTGAACCAATATTGACCGAGCTTGAGTCATTTTCCCATCTTGCAAGAGGGTCTTCTTTGCTTGGACAGACTATACCACAGACGAAGGCTGGTTAATGGTTAGCTAACAGGTAACCAAGAGCTCTCATTGGGCGAAAGATTTTAGCGTCTGCTTACTGCTCAGCGTTGTATCAGTACATAATACAGTACAATTATTTTTGTATTCAAAATACAGTACATAATTATGTTATTCTACTTAACTTATGTCTAAAATACATAACTAGTACGTTTATGTACTAGTAATGTGAACAATGCTTAAAGGAATAAAACATTCTTATTCTTATGATAAAGCTTTTATGTGAATAATCAATACACCAGCATAACGCTATAATAGAAATCAATTTCCAAGTGCACGTCAACAGCTGTGAACAGAAGATTTGTAACGCGTCCAATGGGAACATGGTACATTGCACCAGTTTGACTTCGATAAATTGTGACAGTTTATCGTAAAGCGGTAGATTACTATAAAATGAAAAAAGGAGATATTGTCAAACCACAGATTTATTAAAAATCGAGATACCGGTTTCGGTTGCTACACCATTATCAATCTCTGGTAAACATAGCAACCGAAGCCGGTATCTCGATATTTAATAAATCTGTCTTTTCAAAATATCTTGTTTTTCATTTAATATAGATAAATGTCTTTATTTTTCCACTTAGTACATTAGAAACGTTTTGAGGGCGAAGTTGAGGCACAAGAGCCCCCTCTTGCACTTGACACACTACAAGGAAAGGAAAACTACAGGACACTACAAGGAATTATAGCTTTTGGAAAATCAAACAAAAACATCGTTTTAGAGAGAAGGGTGTACTGTATTCAATTGAAATAATTGGATTGGCTTGTAAATAAAACATAACTCACTTGTAATTGTTGAAGCGCTTACAATCGAAGTTAGTGCAAGGTTCAACCTTGGTCAACAGGGAGTAGTAATGACCAGTTTTGTATCCAGGTATGAAAGGCTCCGCGTAGTTGGGACAAGGTGGAGCCGCCTTCTGATAAGAGTGACTTAGGCACACATCAACATCGACAGAGCACTCACACGGACACTCGCAATCAGTCTGCGCCATGCGATTACAGTTCATACACTGACGATCCAGCTGCAAAACAATCGATAATTAGAATCACAGACTTGAAATTCAAATTCAACTATTCCAGCTGCTTCGACAATGGAAAATTTTGAAACACTACATATTCTATCAGAAATAATACATCAGAGACATGTATAATCTGTCCAAGCAAAGAAGACCTTCTGGCAAGATGAGAAAATGACTCCAGCTCGGTCAATATTCGTGTAAAAATTATCAATTTGATTTCACATGATAGATCAGAATGGTTCCTACAATAATTAAGACCAAATCAATAAATTTTGAACCAATATTGACCGAGCTGGAGTCATTTTATCATCTTGCCAGGGGGTCTTCTTTGCTTGGACAGACTATACTTCTATTGTTATCGATCAAATAATGTTTAGTCTCAACAACGAAACTGATATTTTCTGAAAATAAAAAATGAGAATTAAAATAAAAATACGATGAATTAAGAATAAGGATAAGAATAAGAATATTTTTTTTAATGTTTTAAACATGTCCAACATTGCAATCGAAAATTCAGAGCAAAACAAGCTGATGCTATGCTGAAAGAAAAGATTGTTAGTGTTGTAGAAAGTTAGACTATGTAGTTTATATTGATTATTATACTATTATAATTATTATCACACATACATATAATTATTATTGTCTTATTATTATGTTCCATGTTTTTCGACAATAAATATTTTGATTTTAGAGAAAACTATTTTAGGTGTTCGTCAAGTCAGCTGATTTATACACCAGTTTCGGTTTTGGCAACTATACCCAATACTCACGGTGTGATACATTAAAAAATTAGCTTTAAAATAGGAATTCGTCCAACTATGCAAAATATTAAAGTAAATGCAGTCACCCATTTTCACGCTGAATAAAGTTAATTTCTTCAATGCTTATGAAAATCCTTTTATTTTAAGGTATAGGAAGCTGTTTTATCTAAGTTTTAAAAGTGAATTAAACATTAAGACCATAGAGCTCTGTTCTAGTATTAAAAACTGTGTTTTTCAGTTAATGACGAGAAATTAAAAATAATAGTTTTCCCACTTTATAGCCAGTATTCTCCCACAGAAAAATCTTGATACATAAACCTTCAACATTCAAGAAATCAATTTTCAATTTGAATCTTAGAACTTACCGTGCTACAAGGACAAAACGCAGTTGGCTGACAAGTGGTGTTGACGACCCCAAGGAAAACATTGGTCCCAGAAATTGATACAATTTGATAGCGGACACATTGCTCTCCAGATATTTTATTGACTAAAACATCTGACAAACTCGTATTGAACTTATAGTAGCGTTGGATTGTATTGGTGGCATAGTCCGTGCAAAGCAACTTCTTCACGAAGCCCTATAATATAAAATAAACAATAATTTCAGGCCACATTATTCGGTGTCACTTATCTGGATTGCTGTTATAGAAAAAGAATACAGTGTAATAAAATCACAAAGAAAGTTTTTGTCCTAAATGCACTTAAACAGAAGAAAAATTGCTGTGCATAGTAGTTATCAAAAATAATATAGAGAATTAAAATCTCTAGAGGTATTTGTTCTTAATGGATCAATCAATATATAATTGATTAAAAGTTGTTCCCATAAAAGATGTATTGAATGTAAAAGCCCCATGAAAAATACATTGAAGTTCAAGCAACAAATCTACCTATTAAGTAAATAAACTTTTAAAACAGCAATCATTCTAGTCTTTAAAAAGACCTCAGAATGATTAATCGTTTGATGGATACTTTTAAAAAAATTCAATTTTGAAGGATGGGTCTTCAATGTTTTAGCAAGGTTCTTGAAATCTTAATAATTCACTTGCCAATTATTTCATGAAAAATTAATAAATTAACATGAATATCTTATCTCTTTAGGTAAGTGTATTGTGTACAACTTCATTAGAAACTATTTACAATGCACTTTCAAACAATTATTCTATTGTAGATGGAAGGAAAATTTAAATAATTCAATAATCACTGACAACATACTAAGAAAAAGCATAATAATTTAATAAATTCAAATGATTCTATAGACTCCAAATAGACAGAATAAAATAACTGGAGATACTGAATAAATTCCCATGAACAATAAAAAAGAAATAAAATTAATTCGGAGCGGTAAAGAAACCCATACTCTCTGGATTGCTGATCAAGTGAATTAACACGGAAAAAGTGTTTTTGTATAGTAGTGTTCAAAGAATTTCTTTCCAATGTTTATTGGGTTGTCAATCTTCAAAGCTAGTCAATCTTACCAGGTGGGATATTTCTCTCGGAATTATGGTTCACGAATCTGACGTCACTAGTTTTCTACAGTGTCGCACTCTAGCGCCCAAAATGGAAAGCACAGCTGATGAAAATGTAAACATAACCTATTTTCATTAGTGTTGAAGAATATCATTGTTGTAATGAATTCTGATGAGTTGGGAACATCACAATTAACAAGGAAACAATCTTTTTAAGTGGTCCTAATTTTTTTTAGTAAAATATGATTATTTTAATTTTTATAATAGTAATCGCATTGTTTGACCCCTCCAAAGCTTACTTTTTTCTCAACAAGAGCGTTAGTTTCTCGAATCTTTGGCCCCAATTTATGACAACAATAGCATTATATTCTTCTAGTATCACAACATTATTCATTATTATCCGACTGTAATAACACTCAATAATTTAATTTATCATTTTTACACATTCTCAAAATTATTTTCATTGATATTGAGCTTTTTACGTGGTATTTTTCATTTTTCCATTCTCTGTGGAACAGCTGGAAAATTGGAATCCAAGATACATGTTGAATCATGAATATAGGTATAGAGCATAATGTAAAAAATAAAATTAGTGACGTCATCCGGCTGGAAAAAAGTGGACTGCTGGGCTTTTATGGACGCTGGCCTACCTGGTAGATTTACTTACCTTGGTCAATCTTTGAAGTTGCGGAAATTCAAATAGTTGAAGACTATCGGATTCTTCTATATCTTTATTTGAAATTTATTTAAACTAATTCATTATAATGAATAATCATAACAATTATCATTTAATATTTATTATTCAGTCTATCACAATCTCATCATATTACTCAAATAGTAGCAAAGTGTATTAATATAGGAGAATAAATTTATAGGGTATAGTATGAGGTGAGTTACACATGATTAGTCTAAAGAATGTAATGTGAATCTTCACATTAGAAGTTACTCATATTAGAAGGTTCTTATAAGATGTACATTTATGAACTAGTTATGTATTTTTCTAAAATTTGTTATTTCAGTTGAGTTTTTTAGCAGGTTTACATCACATGATCAAGACTAATAATGTGTAACTCATCTCCTACATTTATAAGTTTACTGTTATTAACTCATGACATCACACATCAAAACAAACACACAAAATTACCTCATGATTGAGAATGTCACTGGCCACTAAGGGATACGATTTATGAGTGATGTGAAGGCCTTCATTGGGTATTTTGGAGTTCTTCAGTTTGGAACTTTCCAATGCGTTCGGATGAGACAGAATGTAGCCCTTATCATCCATCAGAAAGCATTTTATTTTTCCTTCACTCGCAACATTCCTCACATCGTTCAATGTGCAAAATGGCAAGTTATCCAAGAGAAGCGTGTAAAAATATCCTGTGAGAAATTGATAGAATTTCATTATTATACAAGGTCCATTCAATAAGTTTCGAGACTGGTTTTCTGTAGTCTCAACAGAGAAGTTTAAGAGGGTCCGACTGGTCAAGCCCAGTAGAGGGTTCTTTACTGTTCAGGAGCACTGTGATTCAGCCTCTTAAGTTCATTCGTTTAGGCAGGAGGTTGATTTTCGCGCCAAGTATTTTGAGTGTGCGTCGCAGCTGTTTGGAAAGCTATAGTCAAACCATCAGAGTCAAACCCCTGCACATGCAGCTGACTTTTCACTCATGGAAGTAAAAAACAAGTTTGGTGAATTGTTTAGATAGATAGATGCCTTCATTTACACTTTGGAATTAATTTACAAAAGTTTTATGGGCGAAGTTGAGGCATGCAAGCCCCCTCTTCCACTTAACCCACTTTTAATTTTTAGGGGGGTTGATGGCAACGCAGAATTTCGCCAGTAGATGCCGCACAACAATCGCTCCTCTACTGCACTGGAACGTATCAATTATGTTCATGTTATTCACTATTATAGTCTGGATACAAGATGAGAAAACGACTCTAGCTCAGTCAATATTGGTTTAAAAATTATAAATTTGGTCTCAAATCGTAGAAAACATTCTGCTATACAAATTGAAACCAAATTTATAATTTTTGAACTAATATTAACCGATCTAGAGTCATTTTCCCATCTTGCCAGAATGTCTTCTTTGCTCTACCAGACTATAATTATAGTAATCACAAGGACAGAGTTGCTGCGTGCAAGGATAGAGTCATTTTCCCATCTTGCCAGAATGTCTTCTTTGCTCTACCAGACTATAATTATAGTAATCACAAGGACAGAGTTGCTGCGTGCCAGTGCCGTAGAGGAGGACACATGCATCACATCATTTCTCATACATTAAATTGGAGTCAGATAAATATGTTGATGTATTTATTTTCAGTTTTTCGTTTAAATAAACCTTCTAATTTGATGTATTAAGGTTTGGTACTATTTTTGAATCACCCTATATTGATAGATACAAAAACATATATTATATGGTATATAAACACTTCAGTATTGATAGATATGAAAATTGTTTCATGACACTTACCCAAAGTCAAATCCATTGCCATGACGACGCTTGTCGGGGTAACAGAGCTAGATTTTGAGTGATAGACGAGTTTTTGACTGTAGGTGACAATGTATCCAGCCCAGCCAGCATCCAGATACGGCGCACTCAAAATTATTTTTTCCGGATTCTTTACAGCACGTGAAAACCAAGATCTCCGAACCGGATCTAGATTATGCTCCACGACCGATCCAGGATAAACAACCAACAGTCCGCTACTAGTGGCCACATATTTTCTCACCACATATTTGCTCAATTTACTCTTGCCAATGTTCTTCTCCCATTCTTCGAGTACTTTCATCAGAAAAATTATGTCAAACTGGATTCCATCATCTTTGAATCCGTGGCCAACAAAGGGCTTGGTAATTTCTTTCAGGTAGGACGCATACACAACTACGTTTATTTCAGGAGCCGTCAGGTACCTGAAAGGTGACTGATAAGCCCAAGCAGATAGGAACAGGCTGCTAGCGTCTGAAACAATGTAATTGAGTCGGATTTTATTCTATCTGAAATAAGTTTCAAAAACATTTACACTTCCTTCAGATATGTTGTGAAACTTCTCAATAATAAGGTGGATAAGGAAAAGTACGCATGTTACCAATATCACAAACAAATTAATACAAGAGCAATTAAGAACATTTGTGCTCTTCCTTATTCACATTATCAAGTGAATATTTCAGTTTCAATTACAAACAATCATTATAACAATAATTTGCCGGTTGGGTTGGCTGAGTGGACTGGGGCGTTACAACCCTTAGTCCGCTAGCGCTACCCGGTCGTGGGTTTGAATCCCACCAGAGGCATGGTCGTTTAACCACCTCATAGATCACCTTCGCACTTTCCATTAACCACGCAAAAGTGAAATTAAATACTTATGTGGGCATCCTCCGCAATAAAAATTAAAAATAATACCTAAAAGCTACTAAAATTTCAGTGATTGATATAAGAAATTATGATTACGACTTGGTAATGTCTATGGTAACGAAATATTCGACAATCGCTTCAGTTAAGTTTTCAATAACCAGTTATTGAGTTCAACAAATGAAAATTCGAATTTTAGAATGATAATATATGCTACTGCATGTGCATTTTCAGTAGGCTTCTCATATCTCCAGATAGGATGAATTAAATGAGAAAGTAATATGTCATTAATTGAAGGTTAGGTCTTGAAAATCATGTATTACGCCAGTTCATTGATCTGTCGTCATCATCATCGTGGTGATTTTTCCGTAGACATAGATTAGACTACAAATGAATTTTCATCAGTTTTGAAAGAAAACAATACATGCAGTTTCCAAGCAGAAACAAGTACTCACTGGAAAATGTCAGCTGATTCATGTATCTGCAAATGCTTTGTTCATTGGTTTTGTTTTGTGAACGCAGTGGTTTGGAGTTGACCAAATAGTACATGTGATGCACCAGTTTGGAGCTGGGAACCGACGTGTTGGAGTTGTACACACCAAGAGGCTTTTTAGACAGATCACTCACTAACACAACAATGAAAGGAGAATTGGCTACCTTCTGCCAAGAATACTGTATCTGTAAATAGAATTAACAACATTTGCATATATTAACTGAATCAAATTATTACAAAAATTAAAAAAGCGGATTACTGTTATTAATGCTCAGCTCTGTCAGGACAGTCTGACGCTGTCTTCGAGAGTGAATTATTATAGCTGGGGTCGCTCTCGTTTCGATTTACTCTTGCTAACAGCTCACCGACTGTCCTAACAGCATTGGGTTAAGTGGCTCATGTGCCTCAACTTCTAATGAATGAATTAATCAGTATCTTTTGATTTAATTCAATAACTCCAAGTTCTATTTAGGTAAGAGCTATTCAACATTTCATTTCTATTACAGTTCGGCTCGGTCAGTGCTGTTTCGGGGACTGTGGGTTCTGTTTGAGAATTTGTGGCTTTGGGCCGGTATTGGACGGGCTGGGGTTGTTTTCCCGTCTTCTTTGCTTGGACGCACTGGACGTCTACGCCTTTCAAGGGCTGTTGAGCCATTGACCTAATCTAATCGACAAACTTTCAACAATTTCCGGAATTCTCAGAATTATTGCATTTTCAACAATCTGTTAAGATGATGCGTTGTTAGGTTATGTTAGATATGTTACATTTGTACACTAGTTAATAGGTTATATTCGTTCAAGGAGTGGATATTTGGATATTTCTTGACAATCATTATTACAGAATTATGGAATATTGGACAGATGATTTACAAGGAGACATCAAAGTTGATGGATATTTCAGAATATTAAATTTATTTATTTAGCGTATGCTTTCATTAGTGGGGAGACCCAAAGGGTTGTTCCACTTCGCAATACTATAACCTCATTTTCTTGATGAATACAAAAGATCGATAATGCCGATAGCCGGCAGGGTTGGCCGAGTGGTCTGGGGCGTTGCAACCTTCAGTCCGCTAGCGCTACCCGGTCATGGGTTCGAATCCCAGCAGAAGCATGGTCGTTTAACCACCTTATCAATCACCCTCGCACTCTCCATTACGTGGGCATCATCCGCAATACAACAATTTTGGAATCGAAGACTTATGAGACTTTTGAATGGGAGATTTGCTACGGTACCAAAATTCGCTCAGGTCATGTGGTATGGCTCAGGTCATGTGGTATGGCTCAGGTCGGTCTTAAACGGAATGGAAAATGACTCATAAGAATATTTGTACTATCGCTACTTTTTCTTGAATGACATCCACTCCAAAAATATTCCAATAAGCTAAAATATCAATAATTTTAAGCGATATGTTTTATTATTAGTTTTATGATCATACTGTATTTATTTGTATACAATGTATTTTTTGGCAATAGAACTTAATTCAATTCAAATTGTGACAGTACCTAAACTAATAATGATTTTTTTATAGGATTACTCACTTTTTTGCGGCCCTTCGAAGACGGTCGTTCAAGTCTCGTAGATGACCCTTGGGGATTCTTCAAGATTGCTTCTTTCACATTGTCAAATCCTTCATCCGTTTCAAAATTTTTTACATCGATGACAACAGTATTTCTCTCATTTGAGTCAATATTCAAGTATCTGGATTGCTTCAAATACGGATGCATTATGATATAACCTACAAAATACATCGATTATTATATGAAGGTTAGATTAGAGGACTTTCTATAAAATTTTAATTGACTCATATGTAGAGGGAACAACAAAACGAATATTTTCTAAGATGATATTACTTTATCTAGAACTAGATATACATATCATGCACGTACACGGTATATATTCTTTTCAACTTGAGAATGCAAGTTAAAGTTTTAAATGCAGTTAGAATGCAAGTTATTTTTAACTCAAGACTTATGGCCAGGTAGCAGCCTAGTCACAGTCCAATGGTGTGGGGCGTTACAACCTTCAATCTGCTAGAGAACTACCTGATCTAGCAGATCAGGAAGTGATGAAAAGATGAGTTTAATTTTTCTCACAAATAGTTTCGAACTTTCAGGTAATTTTGAAATTTCACTCAAAAATAATTTGAAAGTTTGTAACTAATTGTGAGAAAAAATACTCATTTTAAAGGGTACTTTGATTAATTATGGATTTATTATACATTTGTAGCCCTAATAACAAAGTGAACTAAAATACATTCTATATTAGTATTCAGTTTAACTCTAATCTACTCTATTCAAACTAGAGTATCTTTTCTAGTATTTAGATTACTAGTCTTAATCAATCATTGTTCAGATTATCAAGTTTTATCACATGCACAATGGCTCTGGCTCCTGATATCACAAAAGAGCCAGAAAATATAAAGGATTGCAAAGTCCAAAAATCATTAAGATATGTGAAATCAAATTCAAGTACCATTTTCGTCCATCAGAAATACATAGGATCTGCTGTTTTGATGATAGTAAACAATATCTTCCGTAATGTCTTCCAAAAATACGTCCAAGCCTATGACACCAAATAGGCCAAAATCCAACTTGATTTTTGTAGAAACAGACATTGTCAAAGAACCTGAAACATAATAACCAATGTTTGTATTACTATTCTATGAACATAGTACACACATAGACAAATAGTAGGAGAGAAAGGTTGTTCTGCTTCTCGTAAGCTACAGTTACATTTATCAATACAGATATTCCTTTATTTTTTCATCATATAAACATCTCATAAACTTCAAATTGCATTGAAGTTTCATCATGATGACTCGAATGTTAATGATATTGGTTTAATATTTAAAATGGAACATTTTTTTATCCTTCGATTGATATGAAAATTTTCAATGAGACAACACAAAAATAATTGATTTGATAAAACACAACATGATCTCCAAACGTATTTGACGGTAACTTCACAAAACTTAGTTTATTCTAGCTATTTATTAATTTATTTTATGCACAAGATATACTAATTGGAATGGTTAAAAGGGTTACGGTACGCACAAAACTATCATTTTTAAGAGATAACTTTATGGATATTTTCGACATATTTTTTAAAACTAAATGAAATTTGACTTTACTTTTCAAATGCTGTTCATTGAATTTTAATAAATCACACAAGATGGCCTGGTTGGCGCAGTGGCCTAGGGCATCACAACCTTCAGTTCGCTAGCACTGCCAGGTCTGGGTTCGAATCCCAGTGGCATGGCTGTTTTTCACCTCATCAATCACCTCCGCACTCAATATCCATTAACTTACCCACGCACGAGCTAAATGCTTATGTGAGCATCATCCGCAATAACCAATAAATAAAGATTGATTACTCGTATTCATCGACCAAATTAAATTGCTAACAATGAGCTAGTACGCAATATGGTTACAAAGTTCCCTAAATTCTTTACTCAAAACATGATATGAAATAGTTTACTTACTTCCATCCCATTTCGGCAGCGAAAATGTGTAATCATCATCATTTTTTGAATAATTGGATGTTATAAGGCGTCTGACAACCGAGTCGATATTGGAATCTGAGCTGACTGATACCATCACACCAGAGAAAGACATGTTCTTCTTCGATAAATCAAACGAAATATTATGTTTTGTGAAATTCTGCTCCGCAATCTCTCTTAGTATTTTATCGAACAACAATGGTTTTTCATCTGAAAGTAAGATTGGTAAATCAAACATATTGAAAACTGATATTGTTTTTTTTAAATATCTAGATTTAAAAACATTTGGTTTACTGTATAGATGAGTTCTTATTCATTAATCTGATAATGATTCAACTGAATTAGAACTCCATGATTTGCATCCAAGTACTCACTGAAAAATAATATCGATTAATGTAAAAATATATAAAATAGAATCAAAATAATTTAAAACTAGAAAATAATATATCAATGTTTCTAGTTACTTCAAAAGCACTTGAATCGAACTATGGTCATTTGTGATTATTACGTGGTTCAGCTCCTCTGCCTGGCCTCGTAAAGATACCAGGTGTCTCTCCTGGACAACCAGCTACAGTCCGGAAATGGGGTAGGTTCGGACGTGGAGAAAACGATTCAGACTGAGGTCTTCGCCTCTTTTTCGACTTTGTCATCCAAAGAAACGTCTTTAGATCTTGAATGACAATTTCTTGCTCATAACTTGAAAGATATTTCCTAATAAGGATACTTAATTGAAGGTGAAGGGACCGTGATTATTTCCACAGCCCAGGAGGTGCTGGATGTAAGGATAAATCAGCCGTGGGGTTAGCTACAGCCAGTAGGAAGATTGTAGGATTAACTGGAGGGTAGATTGGCCGTGATATTAGTCACAGCCAATTGAGGTGTCAAAGGAGAGGATAAATTAGCCGTGGGTGTAGCCACAGCCAGCAGGAAGATTTCAGGATTATTTGGAGGGTAGATTGGCCGTGGTATTAGCCACAGCCAATTGAGGTATTAAAGGAGAGGATAAAATAGCCGTGGGTGTGGCCACAGCCAGCAGGAAGATTTTATATGAGAGGTTAGATTGGCCGTGGGACGAGCCACAGCCAGAAGGTATTTAAAAAAATAATTAGGTGAGGCAAGGTAGGGTAGGTTATTCAACAGTAAACTTGACTTGGTCTTGAGAAGACACGAAGTCTAACAAGTACAAACAGTACTTAAAACATAGCTAAATAAGGTGTCACTCTCGAGCAGGAGCACTTGATCCGGTCAGAAGATCGACACAGAGTGAGGTCCTGACGCAGGGACCCGGTATTTATGCTCGTCTGAGCTTCTAACCTCAGTCGAGGAGCTCTCGCTGACTGACTGTTTATGAGGGAGGCGGAGGAGAGAAAAAGGTGCGCAGTGGGAAGCGCGTGCAGTGCTTCTGTTTTTAGAAGGGTCGGGGTGGTTTGATAAGAAAAATCCCACAGTATCGAGCGTCTATTCCTCGTTACGGAATATACGAAAATATGTTTCGTAACATGATTTATGACAATATTGCGGAATAACTGTCTTTGTGATAAAATTACAATATGGCTGAAAGACAGTTCAATTTTATTTCTGAAGATTGGCATCATTTCTACTGAGATTATTTGGGTAGATAGAATTTGGTTGTACAAAGGATAATATGATAGGCGATAATATCGATAACACTGAACAATCTTAAGCCCTGGGCAGCTCTAGCAGCGAATTTAGATCCGGGCAGCTCGAGCCGTGCACTTGGGAATCGTAAGCTTACCTTAAGATACATTCAATCATCATAATAATTGATTCTAATCTCTAATGAAAGCTATATGAATAGAACAAAGGACTTCTGCTACTGCAATTATAGAACAAATAAAAATATAAATTTGTATTATATTATATAATATAATATAAATACAAATATATAAGTACTAAATGGCAGTCGAGATTACTTGAATGAAACTATTCAAAAATTCTCAAACTCCCGAGTAAATTTACTTTAATTTTAATTTCAGAGGTGAGAGGTTATAAATAATTAGATTATGTTCAATATCTAGAAAGAACTACAAAGTTGATAAAAGAATGTTTAAAATCGCAACAATTTCAAATGCTCTTTTCCTCAACTTCAAAATCATTTAAGTTATATTATTGATTGAATAAATCAAGGTTCTTATGTGCAATAGAAATACGGTACATTTATAAAATAACAACGACTTAATTAATAGTCAATAATTTTTATGATGCAGTTGACATTCTCAATAGCTGCAATGATGAGAATTTCCTTAATTTTACTATCATCAAGACTGAATAAATTTATAAATTCAAATTTATTAATGTAAGGAAGAACAATAAACTTATAAGGGTGAAAACACAGATATTGAGTCCAGATCATCTTCTATTCCCAATTTTGACGAAAATTCAAAATAAGTTATGTTTACATTCACATCACTATTTAGCACAAATTTTATATTTTCAGTCTTGAAAAACTGTGAGGAATCAATTTTGAATAGAAAAGTAAAATTAGAAGCCAAAAACTACAAAAATACAAGTGGAAACATTTGAAAATATAAATTTTCTCTTGGAAAAAGATATGAGATAATTTACATACCATCAACCAAGAGGCAAGTATTGATGACAACCCTTGCAGAAATAGTTTGTTGTCCTTTGGCGATAACATTGAGAAGTGGTTTCAGCTCATTCAATGGAGATAGCAGACCCTTGCTGACATAAACAATTGTTGCTTCCGCACTTTCACCAAGCTGGAGTTCTGTTCCAATCATAGCGCTGAACGCCGTTTGGAATCCCATCGTATGGTTTGTAGCAGCTGCAATCCAAAAATAATCCATTTATTTATTCATCCATGTACAAAATTACTCAATTATCAGCCGATTAATGTGATAGAAGTTTCAAGTGAATCCTAACAAGAAATTTCCGATCAAATTCATAAAAACAATATACTTGAGTGATTTTAGGTGTGATTATATAAATATCACAATGACAAAAATTCAAGTATTATCTTTTTCACAACAAAACACACGGGGCCGTTTTTGAGTCAAGTAAATCATAAAGAGGCTTCAAATAGAAATAAAGCTATTTTGTCGCAATGGGAGCCACAAATCTAACACCTGAAACTTTTATGTTGTTACCAAAAGTTTATAAATATGCTTATTATCAGCTTTCAAAAATTGTACTGTACCTTCTTGTACCGCTATTTCAGTATATGATTTCTGAGTTTTGCCATTTTGAATACTTAATCAGCCTCTCGGCAATTTGACGTACATTCCTGATCAAGTCGTTTTAACTGAAAACGCCCTCATACGATCGCGCTATAATAAACTACTTTCAAAAACTATCATTTTTTTCTCACTATCAATTGAAAGTAGAATGATATAGTGTGGCATGATATGATACCCAGTATTCATGCCTTTGAATGAAATGAAATAATAAATAAATTTACCTTTTAATATTCCAAACGAATCAACTAGTTTCATCATACGTCGTTTTGAGCCACTTGTAGCTTGCACCATAGCATTCTTCTTGCACAAATCATTGAAGACAGTCGTTGAATTTGCATTGACAGCTATCAAGCCAATACGATCAACATCTGTTAGAGACGAAATAATGTGTCTAGCTGCAATGCAATGACAATAATATGTATTAGCAAATAACAGAAAAAGTACTTGATTTTTCAATATTTTTCCCAATAATTTAGGAATATTCAAACTATGATAAGCGCATAACATTTACTTGTATTACATGGATAGCAATACATCAAATATTAAACTATATCAAGTTTATTTGCAATATAAGTTTATTCTATTATGAAAAGTATTTGAAAAGAATAGATACACAACACATTTAAAAAGTGAAATTTGATAAAATCGATTTTTAAAATAAGGAAACTATAAAAATAATTTGGCATTTTCAATGCAAGGTAATTAATGACTAGGCTACTGATTCAAATCTATTCATACTGTTGTAATGAAGGAAATGAATGGTTATTTCACAGTGCTATTTCACACTATTCAACTTATAATCAATCATAATAAGTATGGGGGAAAATGTATGAGATTTTGTAAAAAAAAGTAGAAAGGGTCCTTGAAATCATAGCTAATGCCCGAGTTAATCAATGATTATCAAAAAGGCGATTTTATGATGAAAATTCATGCCACAACAAGGAAATAAACAGTTGACTTGTAAAGTATCCCATACACTAGACATGCATATTCTGAGTTTTATTAGAGCTCCATTTCTAATTAGAGCAATTATCTAATTTTAACAATTCCATGTAATTATTTTATTACTTTGAATACTATTTGTAATTTTTATTCCAACTATTTGAGTTTACATAATAAAATCAACAATATAGTATTATTTAATGCCATATACACAATTTAATGTATATTATCATGCAAACAAATAATTGCTTACACTAACCTAGAAAAATATCCTAGTTGTCAGCAAGAACAGAAAATATAAAGATCAAAATACCTTTTGTCACATTATTAGAAACATATAAAAATAACTACATAAAATACCAAGCTCTTGTTCCATTAAAAGGAATATGGAAAACCTTTTTTATATTAGTTTTAATTGAAAGAGATGCTGAGATGAAACATGATTGATTTATTCAAATTATGTCTTGAAAGTAATTGTGAAAATAAAACATTCCGTTATAAATTTTTAAAAGGAACATGGAAAACTTTTTTATATAAGTATTAATCAATTGAAAGATATTCTCAGATCAAACATGATTGATTTATTCAGATTATGTCTTGAAAGTAATCGTGGAAATAGAACATTCCTTTATAAATTTGTATTATTGAATTCCAATATCCAGCAGGCTTTAACTTCTTATCAAAACCCAATCAGCTGAAGTTTTGGTCAGTCTTAAATCTACACCGATTAATAGGACAAAATTCAATTTTTGAGGTGTTATTAGTCTTTGTACCCTGTTCTTATTGCAATGTTCAACATTATTTTCATTGAAATAACCGTGACACAAATGTTTCTAAGAAAAATTGAAAACTGCAATCAAAGCAGGATACAAAGATCCCTGAAAGATTTCATTGAATGCTCCAAATGAGTATAAATACTGTAATAGAGAGATGTGATACAAAAATATAATCCGAATTGAGATTTTAGAAATTATAATTGGAAACGAGCATTTCAAATTTATAAGCAATGTAGGCTAACACATTTCGGAAAGCTAATGAAACATTTATGTACTCACCAACTCGCTTTGCAGTGTCCAGCTGGTTTTGGCTCAATGAGCTTCCAACATCCAACATCAAAATCAACCTTTTAGGCTTTTTCTCCATACTTCTCAAATATGTGTTCCTGAAAACAAAAATTTTTGTAAAAGAACTGGAATAAATATAAATCTGATAGATAGGAGACAACCTAATCTGATTACTCAGTGTTTTAATGAGCAATTAATACATCACAATTTAATATTGAAACATCAATTACCTTATGTATTGAGTTACAGAAAACTTTTAGATTGAAACAATACTATCGGTGTGATAAGGAGCAAAAAGTCGAAAAATGTGTGGCCCTGTGACGCTTAATAAAGGTCCGGTGGCTCAACATAATCAAGCCTGTCATTGCCAGGTTTGAAGTTCGTGGGCATCAAACTTTTGCGTGAAAGAATATGACCACATGCAGAAAATCATCGGAAATTAAAAAATTCCAAATAACAGGAACCGTGTGTTAAAAACAACATTTCCGCAGTATAAGTTTAGGGATATCACCGAAAATCTCCCGCTTCTGCCATGTCTCTAAGCTTAAACAACAAGAGCTAGGATTAGCTACAGCTGTTCGACTGAGTTTGGACCGTGTCGTGCAAAGGAAAACGTACGTTTAGTCAGCATACGAAGAGAACGGCCTCGGTTATAGTCTGTCCAAGCAAAGAAGACCCTCTAGCAAGATGGGAGAATGACTCAAGCTCGGTCAATATTGGTTCAAAAATTATCAATTTGATCTCGAATTGTAGGAAACAGTTTGATCTACTATTATAACGAAATTTATAATTCTTGAACAAATAATGACCAAGCTGGAGTAATTTTCCCATCTTGCCAGAGGCTCTTCTTTGCTTGGACTTAGACAGTCTATACCATTACAATTTACACTTCTCTTCTCGCGCTGATTGACTGTGAACATCCAAGTGGCGATACCATTTTCGGACAAGATGAATGCTTTTACATGTTTCTCCATGATTAGGCTATCTTGAATAATGATTCAACCTAATTATAACGATCTCACACTCTGTGCCGCGGTCTTCTTGTATCTACTAGTTGAATTACTTGTTATTGCTTCATTATTATTTTTTGTAATTGATCAATTAATTTAATTTTAATCGTTTAGTTACAATAATTTATTTGAATTAATTTTCGAATTTCTCAATTGAATATTTTTTTTTTCTCAAATAAATATTTATGTTATTTTATTGGAGTGATTTGTTCGATCATTAACATGAATTACTTGTAGCACAGAGAAAATAAATCTGCCTTCACTATGATAAATACAATTGAATTGTCAGATAATAATTCTTCTTTGTATCAACTTACTGATAAGAGGGGTCATCACTTTTGTAGCATTCATCAAACGTGGCTGCTGTTTCATACACATGTGTCATTTCACCGTAGGAAGCACTTGGAATCAAATACTGCAATTTTATTGCAGGGTTGCGATTGTAGTTAGCCTTGAAAACTGTAACGAAAACATAAAAATTTGCATCACACATTGATTGGAATAATTTGCGAGTTAATCATTCAGAATATAAAAATAGAAACTCTGGCAATGGTGTATCTTTCAATCAACACATTTTCAAGAGAAAACATAGGTAAAGAGTACACCGCTTGTGATATGCTTAATTGCTGAAAAATGTATAGAAATTTATATCGCTGGCGGCTCGTGCCGTGAGAAAAGGTAAAGTGTTGTTCGGTACAAGATGCGGGCACTTCACCTGACAAGCCGCCAGTGCAATTAATTCAATGTCCCATGACGGACTGCTAATTATTCACTTCGAATTTGTAATTGACGAGGCTGCAGTATGTCATCAATGTGATCATAATTAAATTTTAAATACAGTTGAAAACTAAAACCAATCCTATTAAAGCCAAACCTAATCATATATGAACAAATTTCCTAAAAAAACCAATTACTCGGTGAGTGTGATTGCTAGCTACTCATTATGTCAGTCACAGTAGTGATTTTCAGACCTGCGCATGCGCAGTCACACTCTCGGTTCAAGTGGTCATCTTGAAGGAATGTCTTCTTTGCTCGACAAAACTAATCATACACACACACACACACACACACACACAAATTTGTTTATTTTGTCTCAAGGTTTTGTGAATAGGGTACAGACGAATTCGCCACGTAGGAAAATAAATAAGATCAATGAGTTATTATTATATTTTTGAGAGGTAAGAAATTAATTAAATATTAATAGTTAATTGAAATAAAGCTTAATTATCCATGTTTTTACAAAGGAAGCTTGTTAGTACCAATCGCCAAAAGGCATGAATGGCACGGTTTTCATTTCAAAGTTAGGATTTTTCTCAAGCGTCATGCACAGTCAACTAGTGAATTCCTACGACAGCTGACAAAAAGTATAAAACATGATTGCTTGTCAGTATGTGGCATTTCCAGGCATTATGAAGGTTGAAACAACCTCTAGCCATGAATAAACACAATTGATTCAATGTGGAACTTTTTTTAGAAGAAGTTGGCTATTATTAGCAAGCAATTTCAACCACCTTTCCTTTTGAAAGCACACGTTCAAGTATTGATCCAACACAAACTATAATATTATAATATAAACTATAATAATAATGGAATATATTTTTCTTACCTTTAGTCATGTTAAAAGGACGGGGAGTTACATAAACTGGCAGATTCGGGTCGATTACAATGCTGAAAAATTACACAGCAATTTAGAAAATTGTCATGTATTCATGACATACATTTTATGCAACACTTCTAGCCTTTCTACGAATATTTTATCAACAATCTCAATGTGCTTCTTTCCATTATAGAGGATTAATCTATACAAAGATGAATTAATTATGAGGATGTAGTAATTCAATTGTATTCAATGCGGTATACTACATGAAAATCATCATTTTCTAAAACAATAGAGAAAAAGCTTTGTGTTGTGATACGTGAAATGTGTACGAAAAACTATTTAAAACGAGTGAGATGAATGGAACATTTATATAATTTTTCAACTATTATAGCAATAATAATAATAATAATTGCAGAAAGTCATGACTATTCAAATAATAATAGCTACAAGCTACAACACTACTAATTAGAGTTTTAAACAATAAAAAAAGTAATATCTTACTTCACTTTCATGACACATGCTTGGTCAAAATGTGGTCTCTCTGGTATGTTCATCACAAAGTCATAGATTGCTATTGATGTTTCCCGCAGTGGAACCACAACACTCTCAATCTTCTTCGAAATCTTCGTAGAAATCTAGAAGAAAACGTGATATGACATGAAAAATCGACAGAAATATTTTTAAAAATAGTACATAGTCAACATTCGTAGCAGGCCCAAAAACTAAGCTAGTTTTTCTAGTTTAGGCTATATATGTTTGCCTAGTTTTCCCTTCTGATTCAAGTGTTTTGCATAAATAAATAAAATTTTTTAAAATGCTTGCATTTGAAATACATTTCTATTGAAAATATGATAACATAATACATGCTTTGTTGAAAGTGATTTCAAGTAGTGTTTATCTTTAACGCCAGTACAATAATCACCTTACATCAGCTTTATTGCTTTTCTTACAACTCTGTAGGCCTACATACAAAGCAAGAATTATTGACACAGAAGTGAATAAGACTCATCACTACATCACTCTTACCAATGCAACGAGTAGCATATTTCATAAAAATAAAATAAAAACTTATATATAACTCCTTTAAAACAGGAGTGAGGATTACACACTATTTGAGCAGTTGTGAAATTGATATTGTGGAAGTTATCCATAATAAATGAAAAGACAAGATGTTGTCAAACCACTGATTTTTGACAACACTGATAAATCAGTGGTTTGACAACATCTTGTCTTTTCATTTATTACACACTAATCATCAATACGGCTGCGTGATAGAAAATGAACTCAAGAGTCTAGTGTACGTTCGCCACTTTCCTGTATTATAGGTACACTCTATGGCCCCAGGTTCTTATATTGAGAGTGGAACATACCCCACAGTATCCCGTACAGTATACCCTACAGTGTGGTCTAATAACCAGATGGACCCGGGTTCGAGTCTCGACCGGGGCAAAATTCTTTGACCACAGCACAATCACATAAACACGCCCATCCCTCTTTCGGAGGAGACGATCAGTCGTTGGTCCTAGAAAGTAGTCGTTATGTTTCATCATCATCCAACTCATTACTCACGCACAAGCCTAAGAGCTTATGTGGACTTCACCCTCAGAAAAACAATCAAAAAAGCGTTCGTTTTTGGTGAGATACTGATTGATATGCTTGCTCATGGTCAAAAACAATGTTTAACAAGCATAATAGTTTCAAAAGAGATACAACAAGCAGTTAAAAATTGTTGAGAAAAGGAATTGGAAAAGTGTTAACTTACACAATAAATTTGAAGAAAAGAGAAACTCTAAATTACGACTAAATGACCAACTTTTTAGTAGGCCTATAGTTTTGTTTTTGTCTGTGTTTTCATTGAAAATAAGCTCAACTAAATTGAGAAATGTCATAAAAATACAAAAAAATTGATAATTTTTTTAGTAGAAAATACCTTTTTAAGTTGTATTTCTTCATTGGAATTCCGTGGTATGTAATCAGCTGTGTTGTAAAGTTTCTGAAAAGTAGTAAGATTTAGATTAGGCTATCAGCTTTTTCAAGTGGATTACAACATTTATCAACTCTAATCCTAGATTACAAAATTAATTATACTATTTTATTCAATAAACAATATGTAGAGTAGGTACGTAAACTTATAAATTACACGGATAGGTCTATAATGAATCAATATGCTGACTGAAATACGATTGAGATTTATCTATGCCTACATGCAATGTCAGAGTTTGCACATAAATGTACATTTGTGGAGAAGGATATTCCATCCCTAAACACTCGAACGTGTTAAGAACGTGTTAACACAAGTTAGTTCAGAAATTCGAGTCATTTTATGGTAGGCTACTGTATAATGTTAATTTCAAGGATTGGCCTTAAAATTGTATATTGAGAGATAAATTGATAGGTTAACAATAGTTTTCAAAAATATATTAGCCCAATCAAATGGTACTCCCGACCAAACAAAAATCCTGTTAATTGATTTTATTGTCTTAATCGTTCCATTTGGGTGTTAGTAAGAGTAATTCATGGTTTTCCACCAAAATATCTGGAGGCATAACTTTTGGGAGCCTAAAAATCACGAAATTTTCGGACTTTTTTCAGTTTTTTCACAATATCTCAGAAACCGATTTTTCTATCGATATTTTTATTCAATACTTTTTTAAAGAGCATAAAATTCCCTACAATTTTTATCCCCTAAACGTTTTTCTATCTCTAATCGGAAGCGAGTTATAGCTCGTCAAAAATTTCCAATTTTTGTCAACTTAGCGAAAAATCGCTAAATCTAGGTATTTTTCCCTTTTTACTTCTTTTTAAGCCGTCTTTGGTGTTATTTATCGTGATAAGGGTGTTATCATGTTGATACAGTCGCTAATGATCTAGTGGAAAGGGAAAAGTATATTCAACGGCAGTGATTGAATTCATGAAACTCGAGTTTTAGCGCCAACTAAATGATTCCGTTTCAACTTATATCGTAGATTCTAAGGTTGAGTAAGGGGAAAGAGTCGTAACCCTTCATTTACATTGGGACTTCAAGGGGTTATATGGAGCTCGACAGCATATGGGTTGCATTCCTAAGCGACGGCTTGAGCTGCGCAGCTCTAGCTGCACGTCTGTGGCTTTCCAGATTATATAGTATATTGTGTTCTAACTTTTTTATCATGTCAAGCCATTACATTTAGATAAAGATGTATATATTATTGCAAATGATAATAAGTATTTGTACGCTGGTGATATAGCTAATAGCTTTAATTTCGGATTCACCAGTATTAGGCTCCAGTACATGCTAATTAATGAACAGGAATTATTCTGAGAATGTGGAGTGAAATATGAATCAGAAATCGAAGATAATGGTCTTTATGGATAATGGTGAACTATCTAGGTGCGAGAAATGGACGTTTAAAAATGAAGGGATTGAATGTGTGAATAGCTACAAATATTAATAATTTGTGTAGTTTTAACACCAACTCTTTATTTTGAAGAATAGGTATAAGGCAGTAACGTTTTATACAGCACTTCACCTGTTTCGTGGGCACGAGCCACCAGTGCATTAGGGGTACCTATTCACTTGACCAGTTATAAGTTGTGGTATCCTGTTATTTGGTGAGTTAATACTATATCATTTTGTACATTGGAATAAATTAGCAGCTGATTCGGTTCAACAAATACCACGACTCAACTTGTCAAGTGAATATTCTACCTGAATTCTTGCAGGACCCTCATGCGAGGCATTTCCATACTCTATAGGCTACAAATCCTTTAAGTATTACAATTGGGTGGAAAGAATTACACAAAGAAAAATAATTTAGACGTGTGGGTTATGAGATAAATTTTAAATTAAAGGGGCGAGCTGATAGTCCTGATAAGCCATGGATTGCTTATGATAAGAACTTTACTTGTTTCATGTAAGGAGGTTGAGGACCTTTATCACTTTGTTGTTTGATGCCCTCTTCTAAAGGAATGGAGAATTGAACCGTTAGGGGCGGCAGTGCTCTCAGAGGAGATATTCATGTTTAACATGAATTCAATCGTATTGTGTATAAATTGAAAAATGAAAACCAGTTTCCTTACCTATTTATCAATATATCCATCTAATAATACAAACGGTTGCTTGAAATATCTATTATTTTAGTAAAACAACAATTTTATTATAGTAAAACAACTATTGCTATAAATTTTTCAAATATTTCATCACCATTCTGCATTCAGTAGAATAACCTAAAGTTATTGAATTAATTAAACGTTTCTTACTTGTTTAATTTATAGCATGCTATAATAAATTTTATTGAGAATTGATTATATTAATCGAGAATCCAAGCATAAATACCATGTTCTTTATTTGTATTTCGATGAAACAATCTAATCAGATCTAATCTAACCAAACACCTCGTCCCTTTTCTGCCTTCCTTCTCCGAAACCCCTGAGGTCAAACTGACCTGGCTACCATATCTATTTCTCATTTTTCACTCATTACAAGCCTATAAGTTGTCTCTTACCGTATGACCATCGTGTTAACACCCTTAATAGGATAAATAATACGATAGACGGCTTAAAAAGAAGTAAAAAGGGAAAAATACCTAGATTTAGCGATTTTTCGCAAAGTTGACAAAAATTGGAAATTTTTGACGAGCTATAACTCACTTCCGATTGGAGATAGAAAAACGTTTAGGGGATAAAAATTGTAGGGAATTTTATGCTCTTTAAAAAAGTATTGAATGAAAATATCGATAGAAAACCCAGTTTCTGAGATATTGTGAAAAAACTGAAAAATTCCGGAAATTTCGTGATTTTTAGGCTCCCAAAAGTTATGCCTCCAGATATTTTGGTGGAAAACCATGGATTACTCTTACTAACAGCCAAATGGACCGATTAAGACAATAAAATCAATTAACAGGATTTGTGTTTGGTCGAGGCACAATTTAATGACAATTTGATTGGGCTATATCTCAAGATCAACACAAAATGCAAATGATTACTGTATTGAAATCTATCGT
The DNA here is from genome assembly GCA_017141385.1 of Sogatella furcifera. Classification (NCBI taxonomy): domain Eukaryota; kingdom Metazoa; phylum Arthropoda; class Insecta; order Hemiptera; family Delphacidae; genus Sogatella; species Sogatella furcifera. The sequence goes on along the minus strand of CM029560.1, from coordinate 5,338,419 downwards.
TTGTGGGACTCTAAATGCTCGAGTTTGTACTGTAAGAATTACGTTACAAGTAAAATCCACTGAAAGTAGGAATAAGATAGTTTAAGGCTACCCTGAATAGATTACCATTGCAATTCAATACCTGAACAATGAAATAAAACTTGATTGACCTGAAATAACTCAACTAGTCAGAATATTCCAAATTCTCCCAATTTTGCTGTACTTCGGATAGAAATGTAATCGCATCATTAGTATTAGTCAACAGCAGTAGGGACCCTCTGAAAAATTATGTAGGACTAAGTATTGTCGACCATGTGGTTTTCAGGAGTACAAGATTTGAGAATTTTCGTTGATCCCCCGGACACAATTAAAGACTTAATAATTCTACCAAACAAGACACTGTTTATCAGAGGTCGAGAGGTGATTTGGTAAGCTAATTAATTCTATAATTTTGATTACCGTACCAGTCCAAGTACCGGAAGTGTTGTGATCAAGCTAATGATACCAATCCAATCTGTAAATCTTCCAAGACTGATGATTTCTTAATTAGAAATGACAGTCATGACATGATCTAACCATGTGTTTTTTACAGTAATATTAAAGAGGATTGGGATGTAATGTATTTCTAGTTCTTATACCTACCTTATAATATACTACCTAAGGCATCAAAGATATGTTATCCAGTAATTTTCATCTTAGGCTACCTAGTTAGCCTATTCTCTCAAGGCATGCCCACACAATCCCCACTGATAGCTAGGGATTAGAAAGGAATGATACAGCCAGAAATTTTACCTGTGTTTTCAATGTCACCAATTCATCTTCTCCAAGCTCATCCAAGGCTCTCCCGATATTTTCAGCTGCTTTCTTCAGAAATACATGATGTCCTGAAGGCAATGCCTGTGTGTAATTTGTGTGGCTAGCATGTGAGAGCAAATTGGTACTTCCACTAACTCCGAATACGAAAATGTAAAAAAGAATCATTTTTAAGTCAAGTAACACGTTTTTCAAATGCACTGTTGAACTCTGTACTGTTTGGGCACCTTTGCCAAATATCTCTATAGTTCTTTTTACATTATATTTCAGTACCGAAATAACTTAGATATTAATTAGATGAAAAAAATTAAAAATCCTCAATACCATCCACCCAACTTTGGACACCGTACACCAAGTCAATGTCGTTGTCGCGCAACTTCAAAGTAAATTGAGAGTTCAAACACTATTTAATGTAAAAGCGAAATTCTTACATGACCATACTATAAAAAGTACAGAATAATGTTTTTGATTGTTAAAAAAATGTAAAAATGGAAAATAACTCTCGTGCTCCTCTCAGCTCTCACTGCACTGTGTAAACAACAAATCCATTCAAGCATAGAGTGTTAGCAAATTAGAGTTCACTAGGTTAGATTTCTAGTTTTTAGACGCATAGGTATATAGAGTACTATTACATTAACAAGTCACCGGATTGGTGTCGCTTTTCGTTTGACTTTGGTAAATAAGTGAATTCATCCATAATTCTACCATTGACAGAATTAGCTTATGCAAAATCTTGTGCTATTTAGAAAACGAGATATGAGGGGGATAACACAAATGTGTACCACCGACAATCTGTACCATTCTTGAAACGACATTCTGTGATAATTTTCATTTCTTCCGCTCCCGACATTCTGTACCATATTCCTGAGCCATCACAGTCTGTCGTTTGCGTGCAGCAACATTCTGTACCATTTCAAATTCCTTCACTACCCGACAGAATGTGCCAACGACATTCTGTACCACATTCTAGAGCTATCACAATCTGTCGTTTGCGTGCAGTGACATTCTGTACATTTTTAAATTCCTTCACTATCCGACAGAATGTACCAAATTCTTGAGCTATCACAGACTGTCGTTTGCGTACAACGACATTCTGTTCCATTTTAAACTTTCTTTGCTTCCCGACAATGTGTACCAACGACAGAATGTACCATATTCCATTCAAAATGGTGTATCGATTTGGAAAAGTATCGACTATTCAATTTAGTCGATTGGTGACTTCAATTCTTGTAGCTTTGAACACATTATATATATGTATAGTATTATTGTTACCAACAAGTCAATGACCATTCATCAAGCTCATCCATTCTCTCACTCTCTTCTATCCTTCTCTTCTTTGTTAGCATGTAGTCTGCTCTCCCTTTGCCAAAAATTCCCAATAATATCCTTCTATGCACTGAGCTCTGAGTGCATTCGGCTTTCATTTGTTTTACATGGTGTTTTTCTCCCATTGTCAAACGACAATCTGTACCATTTTTTGACTAGTATCACAAACTGTCGTTGGTACAAAATGTCGGAGGTACAGAATGTCGCCGTCCAATATGAGGTGACACATACGATTGAAGCGCTAGTAGTAGTGATCTAGACAAGCTTTTGGCCAGGCGTATGCTGAGACGCACGTGACGCAGCCCACGCAAAGTAGCCAATCACAGCTCTTATTGATGCCAAGAAAAGAGCTGTGATTGGCTAGTTCGCGTAGGATGCGTGACGTACGCCCCAGCATACGCCCGGCCTCAATACCTATCACCTGTTTTCACTTATAGAAGATTAAATAATGAAAGTTTTACTAAATGGACTAGTTTTTCATAAAATTAAATTGAGTTTGGAAAATGACCTTTGACTGCAATTTCTTGTTCAAAACCTAGTCACGTAAATGCATGTAGGTCAAAAAATATACAATAAAAAAAGCTTCGACTCCTAGCTCCCGGTTTCATTTTATGAGCCTAGGAGTGTAGATTATTTCTGTAAAATCAACTCGATTAGAAACTAATAGGAAACATAGCAAATAGTGAGTTATACCGTCCCATATTGGTTATATGTGGTACTCATAACCCGGTACAAATTCAGTAAGACACCTTGTCAAATCGAAGCATCAAAACCGCTTTGAACGCTTGTCTCAAATAGACAAGTGTGCGATTCGTGAACCTTTATTACTCTACTTATCACACATTCACTCATCTTGGTTAATCGAACTACTTGTTTATTCGACCTTGTCTAATCGCGCACACTAATTGAAATACGCTTTGATTCAAGTTTTTCAGTTTACAATTGTACAATTATAGGACCTCTTCTAATCGAAACAATCCCTTTCAGGACGGGGTATCTCACTATTTCGAGTCTTTGAGAAATAGTGAAATCGTGTTTAAGGTACGATTTGACTGGTGCGGAACGTAACGACCGTCGGTCGTGGTGGATCAGCTGTAGCCAATAACAGCTTTTGTCTTGTCATTCAGCTTTGATATAAAGAGCTATGATTGGCTACAGCTGATAGACTGGGGCTGAAGGTCGTTACGTTCTGCATAAAACAAAACTCACCTTGACATTTATAGTCTGTCCAAGCAAAGAAGACCCTCTGGCAAGATTAGAAAGACTCCAGCTCAGTCAGTATTGGATATAAAATTATTGATTTGGTCTCAATCGTAGGAAACATTCTGATCTGACTTTGGTTCTATCAGATGTAGCCGATCACAGACACAACAATCGTTGCACGATCCATTATTACATTCGTTGCACGATAAAAATATTAGAATTATCCGAGTTTTTCGAAGGTTAGGCATGGTTTTTCCAGGCTGGCGCATGGAGTGGGTGGCTAGCGGGGTAAATGGCAAGATACCCGCATCAGGCTACACAAAAATGGTGAATTACCAGTCACAAAAAATACATTGGGTGTTCACTGAAATAGCGAGTAGTCGAAATCGTGAATTACCCAACACAGCTCGGTATCTAGCCGATACGAGCGTTCAAAACTATTTTGATACTTCGATTAGACAGGGTGCCGTACTAAATTCGTACCAGTTTAAGGTACGTTTTGGTTTGTGCGGAACGTAACGACCGTCGGCCGCAATATAATACACAGCCGGCTACGACTGAACAGGTTTCCTTTGCATGACTTTCCTTTCGCGATGGCTATTTTCATAATATACACATCTACTATTAAAAAATCAAAATTTCATTCATTTTGATAAAAAACATCCCTAAAGACAGGTTTTGGTTTGTGCGGAGCTGAACGACCTGCGATCGTGTAACCATTGTTGTGTCTGTGATTGACTACAGCTGATCGACCACGACGTTCCGCACAAACCAAAACTCACCTTCATAATTCTCTATATTACCACCTCCTTTAATTGGTCTTCTCAACTACTATTTTCTGAATCTTCTACAAGGTACTTGGGGTTATAAACTACTGAGACTGGTCGGATGAATGCTACTCTGGGGGTGACGTGTTAAGGAACAATTTGATTCGTGCGACAAGAGCTGTGATTGTCTACAACTGATCGACCACGACCGACTGTCGTTACGTACAAACTTAATCGTACCTTTAGCGGTCCCCATATAGAAAAACTGTGCTGATTCAACAGAGCATTCCGATCGGTACGTTCCGCACAAACGAAAACGCACCTTTATGAGTTCCGCATTCAACATTGGACAACGTTCAACAAGGGACGTTTTTGGTTGCACGACACAACTCATAGGTCTCCAAACATGTAAATTATAAAACTACCGGTGCGTACAAAATGAAAACTTACATTTTAAGGTAAGATTTGGCTGGTGCGTAATGTACCTCAAAGCTCTTAGGAGCTGTCAGTACAGCTCCTTATCTAAAGGACAATACAAAACAAGACAAGAGCTGTGATTGGCTACAGCTGATCGACCACGACTGACGGTCGTTACGTTACTCACCAGCCAAATTGTACCTTTACCTGTTGTCTACTTCACTAAACTAAGCACTCACTGAATATACCAAGATACATTTGAAGTTACCTGCCATTCACCTGCGGCTTGCCGCTTTACTCCTTGAGGAATGCTGTGGTCAGATAAAGGTACATTTTTCTTCAAGCGATACGACATACGATCAGACGGCCGCAGCCCAACAGCTAATCACAGCTCTTTTCTTGCCATATGGCTCAAACAAGATCTGTTCGACTGACAGTCCGTTACGCATGAAGAAAATCCCACCTCTAAGCAGACCGTCGCTTCCATGATATTACACAAAATAGTAGGCCATATTTTTCGAGCACTGCCGATAATTGTGTCGTGCAAACGAAAACGTTGAAATGCATGGTGAATCAAAGTGCATGTCTAGACCATTGGAGAAGTCTACTAAAATATCGATTGTTTGGAATATTTCATCTTGTGAACTTTAAATTATTTACATAACTTTACTCCAAAATCAGAATTATGTCTACGGTAATTTTCATTCATTTAATGAAAAAATTGAGATAAAGTTTGAGATTAAAAAAAAGAAGTAAGTTACTGTAGGCCGTTAGGCCTAACGACTAGAAGTGCTAGGAATGGTCTAGGCATGCAGTACAAATTTCCAATAATTTTGAGTAGCCCAGGACCGAGCTCAACAGTTTCACAAAACATGATAAATATAGGCTAATTACGATTATATTATTATAATAATACAGTACCTAGCCTGATAAGTAGGCTAATAATTTTGTAATATGAGAATGTGTAATTTTTTCATTAAAAACTAGAATGTAAGTTAATCACAATATGGTAATCTATATATTAGGCTACATTGCTTGGATCTTGAGGTTCTCTTTCAATACAAAAATAAAAGATAAAACTAGAAAAAAGAAAGTATGGTTGTTGGAGATACGCAGCAGCTACAATAAATAATCTTCAATTAATAATGAAAATTTTCCAAAGTTAAATCATTGCCACTTAAAGGGATTGGTAGGTAGGTTAGCATTTCAATTTACTGAAAAATTGGAGAATTTAAGAATAATTTTCAATATGGAAACAAAAACTAGATTGAACTGTTGAAATCGGTTCCAAGCCAGCTCAATTAAGATTTAGGCCTACCTTTTGAAGTTCTGCGAAGTCCGTCCAGCTGCCTAAATTTCTGCATTTCGATGCCTGAAAATATGTATATCGACAACCCCTCCCACCCCGTTTGTATTTATTATCATTCACAACAAAACGATACAACACAATACAAATCACAAATCAATATGATACAATACAAATCACAAATCAATATGATACAATACAAATCACAAATCAATATGATACAATACAAATCACAAATCAATACAAACCACAAATCAATATGATACAAAATTATGTATCAATACAATACAAATCACAAATCAATAAGATACAATACAAATCACAAATCAATACAAAATCGCAGTATTCACAGTTCACAAATGAATAGAAAATCAAAACAAATTATTCACTTCGAATGTAGAGTTCATTCAAAAAACCAACTTCACAGTGGCATATCATTTCACTAAACGTATCCTTTTGAAAAATATCACTTTGCCATACCGTATCTTCTTTTGTAACTTGTCTTCAATCCTGCTCATTTGCGTTTCAATCAGGAACCTCATAATGCTACTCAATTTCCTGAAAATCAAATTCATAATAATTATTAAAAGTAGGCTACCAACAGATGAAACTTTAAAACATTGCAAACAGAAACCGGTAAAACAAATTAAGTCCTTCAAATCCGTGATTCTAATTTTTACAGATGCTAAAGCTGGGTGTCCATAGATCAATTTCCTATCAAGAAGATACATCAGTCCATTAAACTTGATACATGATACAAAAATACGATACAAAGAAGTTTCTCCAATGATACAATAGCTCACTATTATTAAAATTGTTCCATTTGACACAGGTACCTTGAGGTACATGGTATTTTGAGTATCAAGGTACTCTACCTGTGGTATCTATCCACGAGTATCTTGAGTATCTTCGAAATTGAACTGTGGACTTTATACGTTTTACACGATTCTTCAAAACAGTAACAATGTTTACGAATCATTTCCATCATATTCCATCTTTTAAAATTATGGAATGAGATGAAAATACGAAATCATAATTTTGTATATTCTCATATGTCATAGAGTTATTCTAGACTAATACTTTCTTCAGTCTTTCTAGTCTAGTCTAATCTTTAGTCTGTTAACCGAGTGATAAGAGTATTTTATTCAATCTTTCAAGTGTTGATTGTTTGTACCCTGCTGCCTTTTACATCTGTTCTTCAGAAGTCTAGGTTACAGTATATTTACTAAAAAAATGAGAAAAATCACAATTCAAGCTAACTGAACACCTAAAATAATAATATTTTGCTTCGATACCTCTGTCAAAAGAGTGTAAGCATTAAATATAGTACCTATATGATTATTATACAACGGTGCTGTGTTACAACATTCAATGTCTAATTTATGGAAAACTTAAAACAACTGTTCCAACTGTTCAATTTTCCAACTTTGACAACTTCCAATTTGATTTTATTGTACCAATTTAATTTAATTAAAATTTGGAACTGATAAATCTAAAAAAGCGTTATTATGTGACTTTAAAAAATCTTCTGGAACGTTTCTACTTGAAAAGAAATTGGAATGCAACACAGCTTTACCACAGTCTAATAAACACACAGTCACTACAACGTATTATTGATGCTCACGATCCTAGTGCCATGCATGGCGACAATACTTTTTACACTCTTAGTATACAGAGTTTCCCACAAAGGTTGTAACAGCAGTCGACCAATAGATTCAACATGCCAATTTCAACAAGAATGTTAAATGTAATTTTCTTCTTCGATTTTTCTATATTTATGAAATATGCCTACTTAACGTTATTAAATCGTCAATTTCTCAAAAATTATTAGTCGAAATTGAATTCTGAAAATGTACACAGAATATAAAAAGCAAGATCTGAGAAAGTTACGCCCATTGATTCTTGCAATTGTAAGTACAAATCGTTAATGCAATTGTTTTAAGTCAGTTTTTTCCATTCGAACCTGATTTCTGAGTTTATGGGGCATTTGAGGCTGTAAATAGACAAAACACTTTTAATGCAAAATGAAATAATTAATTTACTTGGAGAAATGTATCTTGAAGCATCAAATAAGCATGTTAAACTACTTCACACTTGAAATAATACTGATTATTTTCATATTTTATGATTATTTTCATATTTTTTTCATAGAATATCTCAGAAACCACTGCAGCAGGTACGAACTTCTAACCAGTTTCATAAACTTTCTCAGCGAAATTTACTCTGGAATCAGACTTCCTTAGAATCAACAATATCCTTAGAATTCAATTTTGACTTATAGTTTTTGAGATATTAACAATTTAATGTCAGCACGTAGGCCTATTTAATAAATATCGAAAAATCTATACATCTCAAAAACAAAGGTTGATAAAAGAAAATTTTACTAAACATTTTTTGTTGGAAATTGAAATCTTTAGAATCTGTGGTCGACGGCTCTTACAACCTTCGTTGGACACCCTGTACATATAGTATATCGCCGGATCGCTTCTGAACAACGGTCGTACTTGACTGTGACAGTAGCTCAACAAAGCTTTGATCAATTATCGACACTTAAGGAAAGAGTAACTAGTGAAAAAACAGATGGAAAACTATGTATAGCACACATAGCTGCAGTTCAAAATACATCAAATATACAACAACGGTAAGTATGTTTGTAATGGCCTTACCACACAAGATTGTTTCCAAGTCAACTATAGTCTGGTCGAGCAAAGAAGATATTCTAGATGGGAAAATGTCAAAATAACTCCATATTGGTTCAAAAATATATTAATATATTTCATAGATCAGAATGTTTCCTTTAACTTGAGACCAAATTTATAATTTTTGAGTTAATATTAGCCGAGCTGGAGTCATTATCAAATCTTTCCAGAATGTCTTCTTCGCTTAAGCAGACTATAGTCTACTGTAACTCAACTTATAATTGAAATGAGACACTGATAATAGTTGATTCCTCGAACTAACCTGGATAGAGTTCCATTGAAGATTCATAACTTGCGCTACAATCAATCTTTCATTGCAGATTGGAGAAAAACTTCCAAACCAAGTGATTCGTCTCAGCGTGGTGGTCCATCATAAATCCAAGATTATAAAATTTCAATACCCTGAAATAGAACAAATTCTCAGTCATCTTTATAACGCATTCTTGAAATATATAATAGAACAAGTAACATACGTAACACGTAAATATACACACGAACACGTAAATATACACACGAACACGTAAATATATAATAGAGCACGTGAATAGTGCTTTTCAACAGATAGAAATTTTATTCAAGACATTCGTAAGACATGAATAAGTATCTACTCTATGAAGAAGCTCAAGTTAATCTACTAATGAGAATGGAAGCTGCACTGAAGAAGGTACTGATGTGATGATGGGTGCATTACCAAATTTTTAAATAGTCTTATTATGAAAACAGATGGAGTTGTAGCTTTCTTTTCAACACTTGTATCGTGCATTCTAAAACTAGACCGTTATGTTGAATGGGTGTTTTTACAGATACAGAACAAGGAAAAAGAATAATTTCTTTTCAATACCTTCATTATGATTTAATATTAAATCATTAATATTAACTTATTATTCCAACACATGAAATGTGTTTTGGGAATACTCTTACTCAGTTTTCAAACGTTAGTGGTAAAAACAGTTATAAAGTAAATAATAAACGGTTATCAAATAGATACTTAATAAATTTTCTCAATATTTCAAAAATCTTTCAATTCTATCTCAATCTTGATATTGGTGAAAAGACCCTTGTATTCCAAACAAACAAAATACACTATCTAAAAGTAATTCAAAACATTCTTATAGCTTTCAGAAGCAGTATTCCTACCTCAGCAACATTTTCTTCAATAGAAAACAACAAAATCATTCCTTGCTTATAAAAGAGTAAAACTGGAGTGTTTTACTTTATTAAAGTTAAATTTTTAAATATTTGAGAATATAATAATCAGGGGTTGAGTACCTTACTGTATAGAACTCCTAATAAATTGAAGTAAAATATGTTTCAAAATCAATTTGAAAGAAATGTAATTGTTTCCTAAATTTATAGAATTGAACACATTATAATGAGGTACGGTACCTACCAAAAAACGAAAATTTATATCTATCACTGAACACTATTTTGCAAAAAAATGATGAAAAAAGAAAATTGAAAAACTCACATGATCAGCAATCCAATTCTTCTTGCTTCTGAAGGGGGTATTTCATTTCATCTTGGCTGTTGGATTCAATCGTCCAACTTTTTATGGTTCAAATCATCCAATATTCTCTCTCATCTCACTTGAACTGAGACTGCCTGTCTTTGTATTGTATAAAGAGTATGAGAATTAAAGCATTAATGTTGAAATAATAAGCTACCGCACAAGCAAAGAAGCAGTAAGGAATAAGCAATAAGCTTAAACAACCTAATAGCTTATGTTCCATAAAAAGCTACTTTGCCTCAAAATGAAATAAGAATTATTGATGCATACATAAGCGCCGCTATTCGTCATGCAATATACAACAAAGCTCTATTATCCAATACTGAAAATTAGTAAAAACAAATCTAAACATGCATAGCTAAAGTAACAAGAGATGCAAAAAATATACAGACAAAGCAAAGGATCAAATTTTTAGTCAACTATGGACCAAAGACCAACTATGAATAAGTTACATACATGCCAAAATACAGAGCTACATGGCAAAAAGAGCACCTGATACGTATACGATACAAATATTAGAGGGAATCTATTGAAACTTGATAATTTATATCAGACACTTGATCCAATTCTTGAAGAGAACTTACTTGCAATCTCTTGATAATTTTTTAATAGAGGTTGATCATACTGTCTGTATTGATTCAAACTAAACTTCATGAGCTTTAATAAATGACGCTTTATTAGTATTTATGTTATAATTAGATTTTTTATTTGATTCAATTATTGAAAATTTTAAATAAAAATTGAAAGTTTAAATGAGAATCAAACCATTAAAAACGTTTAATTAGAAATATTGGAACAAGTTACTATTCAAGAACTATTTGATTTCATTACTGGAAATTAAATGATAATTTGAAACTTTTTAAAGAACATTAGAACTACAAGCAATATTATAGTATCAAAAGTAGATTAATGATTTAAACATTAGAGCAAATATGTTGACTTCAAAAATGAAACCATACTCTAGAATCTAGTAAGAATAAGTTCGCAGCAAGCGTACACCATTCCAGAGCATGTTTTCAGTTCTGACGCTGACATGTATGTGCTCATTTAAAAAAGATTGGCCTCCACATCACCCCTTACAGCCAACCCGTTACACCACAAGACCCCAATTAAATGTAGGGAATAGTCATTAAGCTTTTTATTCATTAGAAGGATAAGTGAGGCTGACATAAGCTTACTGTTATAGGAAAAACATTGAATAGAAAATTGAAATAAGCTGTGCCCCATACAATACGACAGAGGTCAACCATGCAGTACACAAAATTATTACCATTCAAGACTAAACATGGTAGTGCTACAAACAGGAAGAATTACACAAATTAATAGAGGAAAAAGCAATAATAGACAAACAGTAATACCAATATGCCAAATATAAATCAACTACAATAATGCAACATGATAATTTTCAAACACTACACATGAATAACAAGTACATCTATTGTATAATACAGGATAGGGATATCAAATATGAAAGAAGGCAATTAATTGAAAGAATTTGGTAGAGAACTCATACTTGCAACTGCTTGATAATTTACAAATAATGAAGGTTGATCATACTGTTTTCAAACTATATTTCAATAGGAACACTATTTGTGTTCGTATTCAAGAACTATATTGGATTTTATTTTATTCGAAAAATATCAAGGATGAAAGTTTGAATAATTAAAACACCAGAACAATGAGTAGGATTGAAATACTTCTATCTGTAATAGAAAAAAATATATTTATGAAAGAATGAACTAAACAAGATTCGAGCAGAGATGCTAGCCTCAAAACCAAAAATGTTAATCGATTCTATTTAAATAAAATAAATTAATAAACATTTTATTCAAATGGAATCTATAAAACCATACTGTGAGAATGGGGTAAGACTAAGTTTGCAGCAAGCGTACATCATTCCACAGCATGTTTTCAGTTTTGATGCTGACATGTATGTGCTCATTAAAAAAGATTGGCCTCCACATCACCCCTTATAGCCAACCCGTTCCACCACAACAGACTATAAAATACTTTTATTAGTGTGATTTAGTTATTTTTAAACTTAAAATTAATAGAATAATGTGACCTATGTTTATTGCAAATGTTGAAGCTTATATAGAGAAAAAGATCAACTTTGAATATGAACTTTGATCAACTTTGTTGTTTTGGAGATAACAGAATTGATAACAAATTTGAAAGTTACAAGACAAGTAGGAAAAGGTAGGCTGCTGTGCTAAGATAGAACACCATATTCACAATGATTCCAAAATTGAGAAAACGTGCAAATCTACTAATTGGATAGCTTTTGAAAACAAAAGTATTTCAATGTTTTCTTATAACAATATTGCTTCCTTTGAATGTGAAAATTGTTTCTAATTGCAGTTAGAAATGCAAAAATATAATATAATTATGATTATGGCATTTTATAGTTTCTAGTAGATACAGCGTTTTCTTTCAGTAAGAGCTAATGGAAATTAGTAATTTTTTATTATCATATAGGGTTTCTTAGCACTATAGCAGGGACAGTCAGTGCTGGAGTAAAGGAGTGGAAGACACTGACTGGCTCGGGGTCCGGAGGAACGCATCCCTCAGAGATAGCAGGAATTGCTACTCCCCCTACGGTTGAGCCTAATGTTCAGTAATATAATTATCATACATATATTATATCAATTCTTAAATCTTGTATGAAATAGAAAAAATAATTAATCAATCCTTGTTTTAGATTGAAAAACGAATACCGTAATGATAATTGAGAATGATAATTCTAGAATAATTATTGTCGAGAACTGAGGTGAAATATTTCAATAAGAGAATGAAGACGAACAGACTCACTTCATATCTAAGGCAGGTATTATACGATAATATTTTCTATTACATATGAGATCATATCTATCTATATGATCAAATATGTAATAGAAAATGTTATTGTGTAATACCGGACCAATGCAGTTCTGGAACAACTTAGCGGTTTAATATAACTTGATAGAAAATCATTTCCTTATGACCAGGAAAAATTAAACCATTGGAGAAAACCAAGTCACTACTATTACTACTAATAAATAATAAAAGTAAAAATAATAAATTATAAAAGTTGAACAAAGAAACAAAATCAAGAATGAATAAATCAAGTTTAAACTAACAGTAGTAACAGTCTTTAAATTGTTGATTGGAATTTTCAAAGAAAAACAACGAGTAAGATTGAAATAATTGTATAATTGAAATTAAAAAATGAATACAATGACAAATAAAGTATAAAAATGTAAGACAAATATTGAAGAGAAATTATAAAAAACATAAAAAATAACAAATTTACAAGAACATTGGAAAAATAACAATATTATTACTCCCCATGGCGTCTGTACACAATCAATTTTTTCTCATTTTTTTGTTACTGTATTAGATAGCTTCAAGGTCTGAAAGATAAATTTACATTTCGTAAAAAATCAAGATCCTATGTAAAATCCTCAAAGAGGATTAGAGTGAAGAGTAAAAGAGTAAATCAAGAGAATATGTAAAATCCTCATACTTCGCATTGTTCCGATTAGTTCTAGGTTACGGTCTGATGTTCTGGGGAAATGCCTCCAAGATTGAAGAGGTATTAATAATGCAGAAAAGAGCAATTAGAATAATGAGTAGAGCTGATAGAATTGCCCATTGTAAGCCACTTTTGACGTGAGTCTATGCACCTGTGTGCTCTTGGCTCAAGATTTATATCTATCTATCCATTCGAACTTCGGAAAACGTTAATGAATGAGATTTGAAAAAAGTTTGATTGAGTAACTTACAGCAAAGGCTGTAACATTATTTTAATATTTGACGAAAAGTTTGATTGTGTACAGCCTCTACAGAAAATAATAATCACTAGAGGAGTGACAGGATACAATACTCAAGATAGAACGCCAGGGTTATCTTTACATTACAGGATTCAACAGAAAAATTCATGGATAAAAATGTATTACAGTTTTAAACAATTTTTATAAAACATGGAAGATCTGACTATGGGATGCCAAAACACAAAAATAATGTCATTTTGCTACAAAGATTCTATCTTATGCTTAACTGGTGTGTATGCATCAAATAGTCAGGGATATAGTTCACGCAAGCTGAGAAGACAATCAGTTACATGAGTGTCTTCTCAGCTTGTGCGAACGATAACCCCATTTATCTCACGTATTATAAAATATGCAGATGAAATGTCAGCATTCTAATTCAATATATTATAGATGTAATTAAGGATAATAACAATAATAAATCATTAATGCCATGAGAAACTCTTTAATATATCAATAATTAAACATGAACCAAACTAAGTAGTTCTTCAATTACAGTACAATTTTTCTATACCGTATTTTTGAAAACGTAATTCTTAAATTTTCAAGGTATTGCTTCACAAATCAGACAACAATCACCAAAACAACAAACTAAACAGTCAAATAATATTACCTGAGAAGAATAATGAATCAAAACCTGGGGCCTGTTTCATAAAACTTTACTAGTGAAAAACAGGAGAAAAGATGATCCCACAATCATAATAGTTCAAGTATCTTACAATAAGAATTTTTGAAGCTCTATTCATTAAACTTTTGGATTCATTCTATTCCATGTAAATTTGAGAGCGAAACATGTGTTCAAATAAAAACTACAAAAAGGGTACTGTGATTCCAATTTTCATTTATTAACATAAATTTGACAAGTTTTCAAAAATTTAGTAGCAATGTGAAGTCGCCTTTTCTCCCGTTCTCTTTTCTTTTTTTGTACCAGTAAGTTTTTTGTAACACGCCACTCTAATTTTTCCAATTTCGGATGTTTTCTTTTTGAAGTTACTAGATAAATTACTATAGATAATACAGATTTTAATGCATTGCTAAAGAAACCGATATGCCTACAGCAAATTTTTTTACCACAACAGTATTAAATTTCTGAAGCCCAATAATAGTTTCAGAATTCATTGAAATAATACCCCAATCAATATAGTTAATATAAAGGCATTTTTAAGATTGAAATAATAATATTTCATTGGATATAATTTTCAAAAAACACTCTTGGAGCAAATCACTGATGCCTCTACAACTGAATTATTAAAAATTCTACCAATAGATTTCGAATTTTGTTTGGGACTTCGATGCTCGTTAATGAATAATTAGCTATCTAAGATTGAAAATTGAAAGAATCAAAGGTCAGTCAATACCGGATTAATAGCATGCCAAAGGTCAACAGGAAAGGAAAACAAAAATTTTGACCTGGGTAAAGAAACATCAGACTTAATATAGAAATTCTTCAACGTGTAAACTTTTGAACAGAGCTGCTTAAATTATTTAATTTAAGGTACAATGATTATAACTAACTCGAAGACAAGAATAGCACGTCTTTTAATAGCAGGTCTGAAAAACAATTCAGCCTATCATAAAGACCATACCATACAGCCTACATTCCACATTATTTTAAATAATTAATGACTATGACTATAATTAATGAATAAATAAGGAATGACTCATATTTTGGAATAAAAATAATAATACTATGAGTTCTATATCTATTTGATAGGTCACTCAACTGAACAATAATTTTATTCTCAGATACTTAATATATGAAACTCTCAGAAGGCCTAAGGGTCATTGGGGTGATTTTAGAACTCTTAAATTGGTTAAAATTCAAGACTTAGTTAATATTCATTGATATGGGTAATATGTGCGACATTTAAACACTTGTTGAGAACAAATAATATTGATACTAGCGTAATGGGAAATAACCTACAGAAATTCTCACTCTAGAAACACAAAACATGAAATTACACTTGTAAAGCTCGATGAACAGAAATAACATGGTATTTGAAATGAATTGAACTAATCTACAGGCCATAAAAAACACAACATTGAAATCTGATTTCAAATTTTGTACTTTTGAAGTTGAATAAATACGACTGATGTAAATTAGGCCTGTTTCTTTTTACAGGAAAATGAATAGGATTGTGATTGCATATGTATAAAAATAATCAATTTGAGTATAGCCTAATATTTAGTATTTCGGAATATTATATTAAAATAAGTTTTGATTAATTTATTTTCATCATATTTCAACTAAGCATGTAACGAAGAACAAAGAAAATTATGTATAATCCTACTTGCAAGCATATTTTATAATTTAGCAGGTAGGCCTATTATCTTTCTATTTTGGCGTACATTAGTTCTGCATATGAAACATTATTATTGATAAACCTTTTTATGATATATTCATTTTCTAATAAAACTTGTTTCATTTGATAAATTGTATTGTAGAAGTCTCAAAATACATTATATATTTGATTTGTTTAATACATGACTGAGTTGTAAGAAAGTTAGTAGTAATCATTTTCTTAAAATCCTGATGATAAGTATGATAATTATCACTCATATTCTATTTTATGCTGATTAAATATGATGGGAATCAAGAAAAGTTCATCAAAGTTGGATTTGAAATAATTTTCAAGTTTATTTACTAAAGTAACAGTTGGAGTAGAAAATTCAGTAGTTTTGAATAGTGTGTCGACAATAGTTTATTTCCTCAATCAAGTTTAATGGTGAATGTTGGTAGTCACAATTTTCTATAACTCCTGATAGGCTAAGGCCCGTATTATGAATAACAGTTGAAACCTAAAATAAATCACCTACTTAAAAAAAAATTAATAATATCAATAGATGAACATATGATAATGAACACTAACTGATTTCAAGTATAAAAAGTTATCAAGCAAGTTTGAAGCATGTCGCATGGAGCGAAGTTTATGTGAAAATGTGAATATCATTTTCAAGTTTATTTACTAATAAATACAACTTCCGCATTAAAAATCCTGGTTGATATTGTCAGATCGCATTTTGGTAGAAGGCCGGACAAGGCCAAAAATCACTCAGAAATTACGATTAATGATAAGAACTGATAACATGCTACTCGCCTGAAAATTTATTGAAATTAATTCTTCATTTTATTTCAATTTTGAATAGGCTTGTCATACATCTATTGTATCTATTATTGGGATGATATAGCTTCATTTGGGATATTATTGGGACATACATAACACCTAATTATTGTTTACTTCTGACAAAAATCAATGTCTTACTAATTACTTGAGTGTTAACGGCTTGATTAGACGGGCATTGAACGGCAACATAAATTGCGAATTTTTCAATTTATAAGTTATTGTATTCCTCTCAGAATGTATTTTCCAAATTATCTCTAGTGCATCTCAATATCAAAAATTCATTTATTTATTATTATCTCTCATTGGGATCTGATTTTCTTCATAGAATATTTTTAATGAGCCATCCCCACCCTCTAGAATTTTATAGAAGGAGGCTACTTGAAAAAAAATTGCCCCAAAATCCAACTGTGAACCCAAATCTCTCCCAGCCAAGCGACCTGTTGAAATTTTCTGCAATCTACTTCTCAATAAAGTTGGCACTAAACAGTTCATTAAATCACCCACTCACCCACAGTAGTAGTCTGACTTCCGAACTGGGAGGATGTTGTTTTGTTGTCCCTTGTTTTAGGGCTGTTATTGTGGTGGAAATGTGGATTTTGAAACAGCGTTTCTAATCAATATAGTCAGTATAAAATTCTGAACGTCATTAGGGGTTTGAAAATTCATCAGAATGAGTACATATGTGATGAAATTCATAAAATTGTAATGAAATAGATCATTTCATTATTATTCTAAGCTTATCAGCTGCCTTCGAAGACTTATCTTGTTGTAGATAACGCTGCAACGGTCAACGACACAAATAATCTATCATTATCTTGTTGAAGAAGGCGCCTGTCTACTGTTATCGCAATCACAAAAAGAGGAAGGAACATTTCTATTCTGCAAATATAATTATATCAATTATAATTCCAATTTTTTCAACTGATTAAAATTTTCTTCTTGCTGCTCACAACTCATTTATACGAAAATGAATTGCTCTGTATGTCAAGCTGTTGTCAATGACGATGATCCTTGTAAATGTTTTTCCGTTACAGCTAAATGTAAAGTTTGTGACAAAGGCTTTGCTCATAATGCGTACCGGTTGCATTGCAACAAATGTAAAGAGGTGTTCCATTTGAAGTGTGTGAATATCTCTAAAGAAAAGTATTCTAAAATGTCATCTAAAATTTCAAAATGGATATGCCCACAGTGCGAGTGTAAAGTAGAAAAGGAAATTCCTGATGATGTCTCATTGAAAGATGTTATGTCAAAGTTGTTGCAATTACAAAAGGAACAATCCGAACAGCATAAAGAATATTCATTTCCTCAATTGAACACCATTCTAAATTACAAGAGGATTTGTCAAAGAAATTGGAAGTTTATACTTCCAAATTTGACAAGGCCTTAGAAAGAATAGAGAAACTGGAAGTAGAGAAGACGGCATTAAGAGGAGAGGTTCAGACACTCAAGGATGAATTGAATCATGCCGATCAAATGAGTAGGGGAAATTGTAGAGATACATGGTACACCAACAAAGGAAAATGAAAATTTAATTGATACCATTTCAGCAGTGGAAAAAAGTGTTGATCTGGATGTAGCAGCCGATTCATTTTCGAACTGCTATCGAATGAGATCACGATTCCAACGCCCAGGAATAATTATAGTGAAATTTTTAAGAAATTTTGATAAAATTTCGTTTATGAAAAAATGTAGAAGTAAGCGAATAAAGACTGACTGCTTGGAGGGATGTAGTTCACCACCATTGCCTATTTATGTCAATGAAAATCTCACATCGATCAATAGAAAACTATTCAATTCAGCTAGAGTCATTAAAAATGAGAAAAACTATAAATTCTTATGGTGCAGCAATGGAAAAATTCTGATGAGAAAGAAAGAGAATGAGAAACCTATTATAATAAACAATGAAAATGATTTGAAGAGCTTATGAGCACTGTAAGAGTTGATAATTGTGAGTGAGATGCATTGATATTGATGAAGCTAGTTCAGTTTTATATACAAAAAAGTTTGTTGATTTTATTTTGTATATTGAGCTGTTAATAATTGTGTCAAATATTGTAGTGAAAGATTCTATACAAGAATCATGGATCTATCTAATTCGATTTGAAAGAGTTTGATTAGGTTACGTTGATGAACTGATCAATTATTCAAGAGTGGAAAAATTATTTATCTTCAATTATTAACGTTTCAGTGTCAAGAGAACTCGATGTGTTGATTTTATTACTACAATTTTTCGTGAAATTATCATTTATTGATTGAAATAAATGAATAAAGAATAAGTACTTAAGATTTTTGTATTTCAAACGTTTCGATGTAGTCTGCCCTTTTGATTTCCCAACTGCTGAGTTGAGAGCCATGTTTTGGGTGCAGTCACTAGAAGCATCTCGGAACTGTAGACTGCTGACATTTCTCTGTGGTCTTTTGAATGGCAGAAAAGACTCTCCATACCTTCTCTCCTTGGTCAATATTTATATTTCTCCAGTGACTCGGCGTTCTTTTTTCAGGTTCCAGCTTCCTCAATGCAATTCCAATAATCACCAAAACTCTCCCATTAATCAAATGATGAGTTTGTATAATCAGAGTGGAACTCATCTTGACCTCTTCCATATGTCTCCATCACAGTTCAGTAAAGCTTGCTCACTTATTTATCCGTCAAATTTCCCAAGATAATCCCTCATTATCAATTGCAGTTTTCTTCTAATAATAACAATTCCATCATCTTAATAATAATCTTCATCGTCATCATCATCATCATCATCATCATCATTCAAAACATATCTGTTTCTCTTCTAATTTCATGTAATTAACTCTTAGTTGACTTTTATTTTGATTATTTATTTAAAATTTAAGTTGAAATATTTTTCATTATTCTATTCTTACAAGTAGTTTTATTTTGTATTTTTACTTTAAGCTATTTTATTTATTGCATAATTTATTATTTTGTATTATCTCTTTTTTTGCAATGTGTAGGAGGCACATTTGGGGAAACCCGTTGCCTCCATTGTTAATCAATAAATCAATAAATCAATTTAAAACATTTTTATCAATAGGACCGTCTGATATGAACAATTCATCATTATTTTCAAATGATAAAAGAGGACTAATTTTCTAACATTTCAATATTCTTTATTATTTTGTATCAATGTTTTTGTTCTAGAAGTAGACTACTATCATTTTGTTTTGTGTAATTGTGTTGGCCTGGTTAGGTGGAAGAGGGAGCCTTATGGTTTCAATCTTGCCAGGAGAAGAATAAAACATTCATTCATTCATTCCACTCCTACCCCCAACCTCACACCTCAAGAATTCAAATCTATTTATCTATCAAAGCCCCTTGTTCTGATCCCAACATATTCATCACTATAGTCTACATCAATGAAGACTAACTGCCAACTCTCCAATACTCAACAGTATCAGCTCCTTCCTTCTGACCCCACTCCACAAATACATAAGAAAGTCTTAAAATTTCTGAAGCAAATGCTCCATCCGAAGGCATCTCTGATTCTGACATCAGCATTCTTTCATCTGATTCCCCAGCACTACTCAGTACTCACTTGTATCTTCTAAAAAAATTTACAAAGAAGGCAATGTGGGCCGCCAAATTGTTTCCAGTATCAATAGCCCAACTGAACGAATCTCTGCGCTTGTTGACTTCCATCTTCAACCCATTGTTCACTGTATTATAACACCTTATCTACTAATGTCTACACAACAGTTCCTACTCCTTGAAACCTGTCATTCTTATCATGAAAAAATATCTCTACCCCAATCCCTGTCAAAAGATTTGCAGAGATCTCCATCACCTTGACCAATACCTGAAAACTGCATCAATCCCTCCTGAAGTTCAACTACCCTGAAAAGCTACTACAAAAACAAATATCCTCCAACAATAATCCAGCACTACTTCAAACAATTATCAAATCCTTAATCCTCCAAAACTCTGCACTACCTATTTCCTTGGAATTGAAAACCCCAAAGCTATCTTCAAATATCGTGTAATAAATGTGGATACAATTTAGGTTAAGTTTATTAAGTTTATAATATATTAGATTAAGTGTAAAGTTAGTTTATTACCAATATATTTAGCACATTAGACTATAACCATTTTTTGTTCCTTTGTCATATTTCAGTATTAACAAATGTGCCAAATATGGTACTACTGGCCTGATCTGTTTGATATACTGCCTGAGTCAATTATTATGAAATCAGAAACAATTAACAGTTCAATTTTGGCATGATAGCTGAGCAAGCAGTATTGCGCAACTCAACCTGATTTTGACTGTAGCAGTTCTCTGTCATGAATGAGAGTTGATAGCAGGCTATTTAATCATATTATTGGAATAGTCATAGTTATGACAATGATCTGCTTAGCCAGCAGACCTTAATTACGGACCTCTTGCGCAATCCTATGACCATTCCTATGGTCACTGACTCTTGACCTGGAAATTTCCAAAATCGTGTGACATCGTACGATATTGGAAATATATGATGGGTGGGGGTTGGCTGGCGATGGTGATACAACCGAGACTTCTTGGTTGGTTTGACATCCCCAGCTAGTGATTCTAATCCAGACCGCCACCCGAGATAGACCAGGAAGAGGAGTGACCGGAGGAATGGAGAGGAGGATTCAAATCACATTTATTGTAGCCGGTGAGTCCCTAATTCCACCACTATAAAACTCGAGCCACCTATTTTGTACTTTCTATTTTGTGTTTGTATTCAATCTTTGTAAAATCATTAATTTTTTTTCTTTTCTAAAAGTTCCAAATTTGTTTGAAATTCCTTTTGGATAAGGCCTTTTGCCTACCCAAACCAAGACACCATAACAAAATAACTTCCAAGTAGGAATAGGTCTAAAATAAATTCAACTAATTTATTATTCCAATAATTGTAGAATTGAGTGCTGTACTCAAACATTTGTAACTGTTTGCTCGATAGTCTGTCCATCCATCCTCCTCACGGTCATTCAGGTGGGGATTAGGATCTCCCCTTTTTTTCTATCTTGTTGAACTTATAATACTGATAAAGTGGATTGAGACCGTTGTCCAAAATATAGGTTGTAAATTTTCTAGAGACTTGAATATTCTAATTTGTGGTAATTATCCAACAGGAATTTGAATTCTGGAAGAAATAGCAATAAACTAATAAATAATTATTAATAGTTGAGAATAAATATTTTACTGATAAAATTTGATTGAAACAGCTGTCCCAAATATTATTAAAATATTTATTATTATAATATTAAGCTGTCCAATGAGCTCTATTATTAAAATCTGTAGTAATGTTTCATGACATAAAAATCATAACTTAAATAAGATATAAGAGATCATTAGATATATCATAAAAATATAAGATCAGAACTGTCCCATATAAAGCGTTAGACTTTGGTCTTCTCAATATTTTAATTTAGTTTCAATAAAAGTTGTGCTGTAATCCGTTATAATTATTATTATTCAATTAAACTGATAAATTGATTGTCCAAATCCTAGTTATCCCAAGCACTTCAAAATACATCGTTTATGTTAATAGGCTGTTTCAAATATTTTCTTTGGGTTTTTATAAAATAAATAAATTCCGTTTTAGTAAGTTTGGCTTCCAATCACGCTGCACTAGGTTGATAGAAGGAGGTCATCTTTGTGATACTGGAATCCTGTTCCCTAGTTTCTATTGTCCATGTCTTCTTTTATCTGTTAATTTAATGGTATATTCATTCAGTGGTGAATTAATTTATTTACTTATTTACTGACTCATTCATTTATGCAATTTAAATAATAATTCCAACCATTCTAACAAAATAGACTATTGCCTTTCAATTAGCAACAGCGTGAAAACTAAATTTATTGTTTGAAAACACAGACTTATGTCCAAAACATCTTCATACAGAATTTGGTGAATAATAAAGCTTGAAACCAGGCTATAATATTATATATTTTCGATTAATTATTTTTAATTGAGTATTAAGGAGTCATAGTCCAGAAGAAATACTTTATTATAAAAGTTTTGACTTGAGATCAATAAGATATCCCAAATGGATTGATTCACCAAATTTTATGCATGTAATGATCGACTTATTTAACTGCTGTCTGAGTTATGTATCTGAGTATTGATTCTAATTATTTATTGATTAATTTGATTAATGTTGGACTAGTGTAGTATTTTCTGATTGATTCTTTTATTTATTTCTTGTTTTAAATTAAATTAAAGATAACTATTAAATTCAGAGAAGTGTGAATAGAACAGCCTGTACTATTCTGCATGGAGAAATAGTCTTCCTAAATTCTCCTCAAAATTACTTTGTGCTTCTCCACTAAATAAACTCTGCTTAAGTATAATTCTGTAGTGAGGAGTGGAAGTAGTATAGCTTCCACTTCCTTGATATTTGGTCTCATATTTATTTTGTTGAGAATATTAATTCTTCACTACTAAGATCCTTAGGACCCATGAAGGTTGATTGATCAAATCCTTTATCTGCATCAAAGGTACATTGTGTTGTATCAAATTGGTTTTGTCTATATCTTGTGTTGTCTATATCTTGTTTTAACTAAACCCCGTGTGGCCGATACTTTGTGTTGTTTTGTAGCTTGCTTACTTATTATTGTTTAATCTCCTCTTTGTTGTGCCACAATATTAATAATAACAACCATACTCAAATCTGCAAAGAAGTTGGAATAAAAGTGGTGTAAAAATCCTCTTGTCGATCTCACTGAGTTTACCCAGCCTCCAGTACAGTCTACCCCACCAAGTAGGGAGTAGGACTCTGGGAGTCAACGCCCCAGAGGATTACATATCAATTTTGAAATTTTGTGAACCTATACCGATTGAAACATAATAGAAGGAACATTCAGTATTGTTTAAATATAGGGATTGATAAGAATTTTTATTCATATTCTACCTATTCGCGGCATCCGACGACTCAACAAACTTGATCAAGTGGACTTGACTGCAAAATTTCATCATCAAGTTATCAAAGCCATAAGTTAACTTAAAAAGTTAGCACGCCAGTTCTTCAGCCCATGGGGCTTACTAGTTTATCTTCAATTATTAACGTTTTAGTGTCAAGAGAACTCAATGTGTTGATTTTATTACTACAATTTTTCGTGAAATTATCATTTATTGATTGAAATAAGTAAATTTAAAACAATTTAATCAATATATAGGACCGTCTGATATGAACAATTCATCATTATTTTCAAATGATAAAAGAGGACTAATTTTCTAACATTTCAATATTCTTTATTATTTCGTATCAATGTTTTTGTTCTAGAAGTAGACTACTATCATTTTGTTTTGTGTAATTGTGTTGGCCTGGTTAGGTGGAAGAGGGAGCCTTATGGTTTCAATCTTGCCAGGAGAAGAATAAAACATTCATTCATTCATTCCACTCCTACCCCCAACCTCACACCTTAAGAATTCAAATCTATTTATCTATCAAAGCCCCTTGTTCTGATCCCAACATATTCATCACTATAGTCTACATCAATGAAGACTAACTGCCAACTCTCCAATACTGAACAGTATCAGCTCCTTCCTTCTGACCCCACTCCACAAATACATAAGAAAGTCTTAAAATTTCTGAAGCAAATGCTCCATCCGAAGGCATCTCTGATTCTGACATCAGCATTCTTTCATCTGATTCCCCCAGCACTACTCAGTACTCACTTGTATCTTCTAAAAAAATTTACAAAGAAGGCAATGTGGGCCGCCAAATTGTTTCCAGTATCAATAGCCCAACTGAACGAATCTCTGCGCTTGTTGACTTCCATCTTCAACCCATTGTTCACTGTATTATAACACCTTATCCACTAATGTCTACACCAAACACAACAGTTCCTACTCCTTGAAACCTGTCATCCTTATCATGAAAAAATATCTCTACCCCAATCCCTGTCAAAAGATTTGCAGAGATCTCCATCACCTTGAAAACTGCATCAATCCCTCCTGAAGTTCAACTGAAAAGCTACTACAAAAACAAATATCCTCCAACAATAATCCAGCACTACTTCAAACAATTATCAAATCCTTAATCCTCCAAAACTCTGCACTACCTATTTCCTTGGAATTGAAAACCCCAAAGCTATCCTCAAATATCGATTCCATGTTGTATCCTCCTATCCCTTCAAATTCCTGGTCCAGCGCCACTCACCCTCATCTACTACAATCAGCCTCTCAACTTGAAGAACATCTTGAGCAAAAACCTCTAATGAAATACTTGGAATGATTACTTTTTTCAGGATGGACAAACTATGCTGTTGTGAAATTTCCACTTGATCATAATTCAATTGGAATCATCGGCCAGAAGTGGATGCAACAGAAGCTGGAATTCTTTCTTACTCCTTTAAGAAATATTACAAACGCGCCTGGGAATTAAATCTCAAATGCATACCAACAGATGAACACAAATGAGGACTACAAAAGATACGCATAGACATTTTGGCCTTTTTATATTGGGACATTCACAGGAGTCTTGCATTTTAAAATAAACATAAAACATTTCATTGTAACATAGATATTTGTTGAATCAGCACTGGCAAACAAGCAATCAATTATGAATTAATGAATATACTTCACAACCAGCTTGGTTGAATAGCCCAGGGCGGCAGGCAAATTTTGATGCTAATAACAAAACAAATTATTATAAAATTTAAAAATATGTTAAACAATTTCATATTTTCCCTTTCTTCTTTTCATTATCTGGAGTTTGATTGTGGTTATCTAGTATTGTGGTTAATTTGAATTGTTACAGTTTTAATCAATTTCTTTCATTTGTATCAAGTTTGCATGTGTTCTGAATCTGGTTTTGGTGAATTTATATTCAATAAAAGGGAAGCGGTTGTCCCAGTGGTAGAGAGCGTCTAATCGGTGAGATTAGAAAAGAGACTTGCCTCTGCCACCACTGTTGTACTGGTGACCGGTTCCTCTGAATTCAATTTATGAGCCTCAAAAATCGCTTCCCGGTGGTTTGAAACCTATCTAAAGCAGTAGGTCCATTCATCTCTCATCATCCTTCTCATCATGCACTTTACACAGGCACAGGCTCAAAAGCCCGTGTGGGCATCAGCCTCAAAAAAAAGAAAAACTTCTTTCAACCCCCTTCTCCCCCACGTGGACCTTGGGAGGGGGTTATCACCAGGGCGATTGAGGGAATCCACCCACCCATGGGGTGGTGAAGCAGGGGTGGTCAACTACTACTTGTATTACAAGTCCTTGTACTTTTACTTGTAATACTAGCAGTAGTTGACCTCTAAGAGCACTGCAGGTGACGTCACCATGTGGACCGGAGCCCAGGGCAGACAGACGCTGCTCAGTCATCCTGAAGCAAAGAGCCTGAGCTTTTATCGTCTGGTCAAGCAAAGAAGACATTCTGGCAAGATGGGAAAATGACTCCAGCTCGGTCAATATTGGTTCAAAGATCATGAATTCGGTCTCAAATTGTAGAATAGATTCTTCTCTACAATATGAAACCAAATTCATGATCTTTGAACTGATATTGACCGAGATGGAGTCATTTTCCCATATTGTCAGAATGTCTTCTATGCTCGAACAGACCATATTATCAGCCACGTGCCAGTGACGGCTTGCACACTTTCAACGCAACCCCATTGCCAAAAATTATTGTAACCATTATCCCCACAGTATGTCACAAAACAGACACTGTTCAAGCATCTGCATTTTTAAACTGCACTTTAAGCAACTACTTGTATCAATGACAAGAAATATTTAATGAAAAAAGAACAAAAAAGCAAAGCATGATTAAATGGGAAGAAAAAAGCAAAAAAAAACATTAATGAATGAAAAAACAAACATAAAAGAAAGAGAAAAAGAAGATGAATGAATGAAAAATATAACATACATGAATAAGAAAAAAGCAAGGATGAATTAAAAAGCAAACAAAGAAGAATAAGAAAAGCAAATAAAGATGAATGAAAAAACTAACATGCAGAATGAGAGAAGCAAATACAGATGGTTGAGGAAAGCAAACATGAATAAATAGAAAATGTAACATGCATTAATAAGAAAATCAACTAAAAATTGAAAAATTAAGAAATAAATTGGTGAAAAACAAACAAAATGGAAATAAATCAAAGAAGAAGCCAGATGAAAGTGAATTTAAAAAATTAAAGAAAATTAATTAGAAAAGAAAATAAAATGAACGAAAAAATCAAGTAAAATTAGTAAAATAATGAATGGAAACAGCAAACAAAATGAATGGAAATGCAAAATTAAAATGAATGAGAAAAATCAAAACAATAATGAATGAAGGAAGCAAAACAAAATAATAAATAAATGGAAGGAGAAAAAGAACATAAAAATTATGAAAGTTTAGAGAGAGTTAGATGGAGAGAACAAAAATACAAACATCTAGTAAAGAACGAAACAGCTATAAAGGAAAGGAGAAAGCAGAAGAAAAAGAAGCAGAGGTTGTGATTGTAATCTGATTGAGGAGTGGAAAGAGAACACTATTAGAAGAACAAGGTGAAGAATGAGTTGTATTTAAATGAAAACAACAAGGAGCACTAGAAAAAATCTATTAAATAGTAGGAAGTAAAAGGGAAGTGGAATTATGGAGAATAAATCGGAATGATAAAGAAGAAGGAGGCGAAAGAGAAGGAAATGGAGGAAAGGATAGAAAAGAATGAAACGATATTCATTAAAGATTGGGTAGTACAGTAGTTGCCTCCGTAAGAAAAGAAAAAGACAGTTTTAACAATAGAATGAATACAGAGTTGGGATTCAGTGAATAAAATGGATTAAATGAATAAAGAGGAAGATTTTTATGGGATAAGAATAACTAATACAATAAACAAAGTGTAATTAATACAAATAATTGTGGTAGACTGGGAAAATTCATTAATATGAATGCATAGAATCTGAAGAGTAATTTTTTGAATTTATTATTATCAGGCATAAACAGTCCTAGCAGATAATTACTTGATTATTTATAAATAGGTACTATATATGTGAGGAAATACTTAGTATTAAATAGTGTTGCTCTTATTTGAAAGAAAACAAGAAATCTTTACAATAATATTAATTTTATAAGCAAAATAACTAGAATGAAATATATCTACAGACTTTTAAAAAAGGAATCCAAATAGTTGGACTTGTAATCAAAAGTTAAAATTTGGAAAGATTGACAAGTATTGAGCTATTAGTTCAACTTCGGTGAATCAAATGTAATTTACTAGCATAATTAAAACGAAATTCTTATGACGATAAACTTCAAATATTGACTCCAGAAACGGTACCTACTCAAGATTTTACATAAAAGGTCAAAAAATCATATTTTTTCTGAAAGTTTCACTTATTTTTCTCTCAATCACTTTTTATGTTATGGCATGCTAGAACAGATGGACGTTTGAGAGCAGTAAAATATTATTCATTTCGATGATGGTATTGTAATCTATTAATGAAAGATAGTAATATCAATGTTGATACTATTAATCAACGCTTAGATCAAAATACAGTACCCTGTATAGATTCACCTGAGGTGAAAATACACCAGCATGGAAATCAGACTCAAGTTATAAAATAGAGAACGCTTGCTGCATAATTGTCTTCCACTATTCAATAACATGAGCTAGATTAAGCTGCTCTACTGTTTTGAACCAAGCTTTCGTTATTAATCGGGATTTTTCATTTATCAAATTGAAGAAAACTTCAAACATAGATTTATAACCTCTGTGGGTGAAAGTAAACTAGCAGTAAAATCAGACTCATGTTATAGTATAGTGAACGCTTGCTGCAAAATCGTCTTCCACTATTCAATAACATTGAGCCAGATTAAGCTGCTCTACTGTTTTGATCTAATCTTTTCTTAATCATTGAAATTTGGCATCTATCAAATTAAGAAAAAATTCAACATAAATTTAAAATACCAGTAGATGATAATAAACTAGCAGAGAATCAGACTCATGTTATACAAAATAGTGAACGCTTGCTGCATAATCGCCTTCCACTATTAGATAACATGAGTTAGATTAAGCTGCTCTACTGTTTTGATCTCTACTTTTTTAACTTATTCATCTACTTTTTTAATTAATTTTTATAGTGTGAAGCATTATTAGCTTGAATAATGTTGATGATCCAGATAGAGATAAAGTTAGACGAATTAGATAGAATTTACATGAATACCTGAACGATTTCAGGAGTTTGAGGAACAATAAGTAATTGCGGAGATTGAATTGAGAAATGATTTAATAGTAGCAACAGTGAGAAGTTGACAAACTCTAATAACTCGATACTTCATCACCATATGAATTGTTTATGAGAAAAATTTAAAATATCTGTTGTAATAATTTTTATACATATACAGGCCTATTAGGTTTAAAGGAGGAAAGGTATGAGGAAAACAATACAAAAAAGCAAATTATAATGAATAGAAGATGAATACAAAATAAAAATGAAATATGAATGCAAAATAAAAATAGAAACCAAATATTTCCTGGCAAATCTAACAAATACCTGCAAAACGTACAGTAGCAATGCTCAAACAAATAGTCCAGTCAAATTAAGCAAGAAAATAAAAGTCGTAGGACCCAGCTGAAAATTTTCAGATATGATCAGAAAAGGGCGCTGAATAACATACTAGAAGTCCCCAAGAGTCCAATGTGAGCTTCGGTCGCCATCTTGAAACCCCGTAAATTTTTCCTATACTAAAAATTGTTTTTTCGTGAATCATGGCCGAACCAAGCATTGGACGAGAAAATTTTATAGGATTTTTTGTAGACAATAAAATTTTAAAAGCAAAAAATACTAATTGCAACTTTGTATCATTAACTGTTTTTGAAAAGCATTTTTTTTTTAAATTTGATGATTTTTTTATAGGATCGAAAATTTGGAATTTTTCTCACTTACCGTATAAAGTTTGTAACTATAAATTGAGCGCCCGTACATTCGTGTTTCATAATCCCTCTCGGCGAAATTCATCTAAGACCAATTTCACACTTCTATGTTCAATATTTATTGAGCTACAGCAATTTTAAATTACTCTTACACTCCTAAATACCCCCAAAATAGCATATTATAACACAAAAAAACTTACTAAAAATATTGGGATTTGCTTATATTTCTAAAATTCTGTTCCTGAGACCCTAGGCTGTCATGAGCAATGTTCATTCGACCAAAAGTATCATAGGATTCTTGAGGGTGGGTTAAAAGCATCCCCTATATTTCAAATTATATATATTTCTCCATAACTTTTGAACGAAACGTCGGATTTCACTGTGTGGTAGCTCATCGTTTTCAGCTTATGTTGGCGGTATAAATCAATATATTAGACGTCAAATTTGATGAAAAATTCCAACTTTCCTATTAGAAGAGTAATAATACCTCCTGGTTGAAAACACGCCATTTTTACATTGAAGTGACTCCCAATCGGGAATCTGTGGGCGCAAAAATCTGAAACTTAAAATGAAATCCTCTTTCAAATGAAGATTTCCTCCACATTTTATTATAAGTTTCAGATTTTTGCGCCCAAAGGTGAGTTGTGAGTCCCTCAAATGTAAAAAAAATTGTTTTGAATAAGGACGTATTATACACACAGTACCATAATAATCAGAAAATGGAAATTATCGAATATTGAATTGAAAATATATGAATTTATGAGCTGAAAACGATGAGCTATCACACGGTGAAATCCGACATACCGTCCAAAAGTTATGAAGAAATACATATAATTTAAAATATAGGGGATGCTTTTGACCCACCCTTAAGAATCCTATGGTACTTTTGGTCGAATGAATTGCTCATGACAGCCTGGGGTCTCACAAACAAAATTCCAGAAATATAAGCAAATTCCAATATTTTTAGTAAGTTTTTTGTGTTATAATATGCTATTTTAGGGGTTTTTGGGGATGTAAGGATATTCCAAAATAACTGTAGCTCAAAAAATATTGAACATAGAAGTGTGAAATTGGTCTTAAATGAATTTCGCCGAAAGGGATTTTGAAATACGAATGTAGGGGCGCTCAATTTATAGTTACAAACTTTATACAGTTAGTAAACTTTATACAGAAAATTTTCAATTCTTGATCCTATGAAAAAATTACCAAATTAAAAAAAAATGCATCTCAAAAACGATTAATGATACAACGTTGCAATTAGTCTTTTCCTTTTAAAATTTTATTGTCTACAAAAAATCCCATAAAATTTTCTTGTACAATGCTTAGTTCGGCAGCAATTCACAAAAAAAACAATTTTTAGTAGTTAAAATTTACAGGTTTTTCAAGATGGCGGCCAAAGCTCACACAGGACTCTTGGGGACTTTTAGTATGTTATTCAGCGCCCTTTTCTGGTCATATCTGCAAATCTTCAGCTGGGTCCTCCAACTTTTACTTTTTTTTGCTTAATTTTACTGGACTAAAATGACAGAATTGTGGCACACTATGCAAGGGATAGAAAGGGTACAATAATTCTGGCTGGAAGTTGAGTTGTGGTGCATGAGAATTAAGCTGCTTTCAGGCCAGGTCCTAGTGACTGATATCAGCTCTAGCAATTTGCTTGAGAATGACTGACAACGCCTACCAGCTCCCGGACTCAGTCCACTGCTGGTGACATCACTAGTAGTGCTCCCCCCTTCACTTCACCAACCCCTTGCCCACCCCTCAATCGCCCTTTAGTCCATTCAAATCCATTCAATAACGTAGAAATTAAAAACGATCAACTAAAATTTTTAAAATAAAAAAATTTTATTGGACAGCCAATGTGGTCACAAAAGTCAGTCACCTATGCAAGGGAACCTGTTAAAGCCGGCCGCCTGGCTACAATTTACAAAGTTTTACTTATTTTAATTCTATTAATTGAAAAATTCAGTGTTTTCATGAGTGTTCCTTGCTGTTTACCATGATCCAAATTCTAGCTTACCCCTATTCATAACTGCACTTGATAATCATTTTGAAGAAACAAGAGAGTGCAATAGGGTATGTAATGCATATTTTGACTAGGGACATAAGCTGTGAGTATGCTACACTGTTTTCTTGGACTCATGATTGCTTGCCTATATTCAATATATAGGTATTACAGTACTTAAAGAGCTATCTACACCAAAAAAACTACTCCATGAAGGAGTTCTTGGAGGATGTCTGATCTCCAGATAAAACGGACAAAAATGATGACAGGCTGTAAGGCTTTCCAGTGGCATTATTACAATGAATTCAAATCTTTGGCCAGATGAATAACAAGAAGTTAGACTCAATGTGAAGAAGCCTTCTCAAAGCAGTGTATGACACATGCAACTTATGGCAATTACACTACTCTTCAGGTTGATGATTATTGGCTGATTGTTGAGAGTTACTTCTTCATACCAAGCTAAAGCATGCTGTACACAGGGACAGTACTGTTGAAAATTTGAATATCTGTAGACAATCACAGCCTTTTTCAATTCAATTCAATTTCTTCATTTGCCATATATACAATATATTGTCATATTGTTGATTTATCCTAGTGAGTGGAACAAAGAAAAAAATTACCATACAGCATAAAAATTATTTTTGCAACCCTTCACCTAAACCTTCCACTCTCATATTGTCTTGTCATTGAGTCAAACAACAACAGTTGTGATTTGCTACAGATATTCAACTGGCCAACAGTACTGTCCCCATGTACACCATGCTTTACTAGGAAGTGGTCAATGAAATCAGAAACAAAGAAGTCAAGAAATCACACAACTACTTTGACGTTATTGATGGTAGCTGAATTTTATGGGAATCTTTTCTATATGAGAGTATTCACTCGCAGCACAAGAAAATAAAGTTTAACGTTCTGTGGGTAAGATCTTTCCAACCCTCCAGGAAATTTAAACCCTGATGTTGACAAAGTCAAAGTGTTGGAGTTGATTTATCCTAGTGAGTGGAACGAAGCATAAAATTACCAGGTCATACAGCATCAAAATTATTTTTGCAACTCTTCACCTAAACCTTCCACTCAATTATCCCTCTCAAGCTCCTCCAACATATCAATTGTCTGCACCAGAGCTTAAGCTCAAGGAAAAGGAAGAGATAGCCAAATTATTGGACAAGATATACCTTGAGAACATTGGCAAACCAGTTCTGTTCCAATGGGTGGAGGTGGTCAAAAACTACTTGATGAGAGGACTCAACAGCTGACTTTGTCTGGGGGAGACTTGCCATCCACGTCCGGTAGAACTCTGATAGTCCAGCAGACAACATCCCTCCAATCCCCATCATTCAAGGCGAATGCCTCACCGACCACAAGAGCACTTTTCAAGGTCATGGTGCTCATGTCAAATTGTTGGGGGGTCTTGAGGTGCTCATGTCCGAGCTGAAATGAAACCAAAAAATAGCTAGCACAACACACAATGTACTGGCCTACAGATTCAAGAGGAGTGACGCTGTCATTGTCCAAGACTACAATGATGATGGTGAATCTCAGGCCGCAAGGAGGCTGCTTCATCTACTCAAAGGTGTGCTACAGACATTCAACTGGCCGACAGTACTGTCCCCATGTACAGCATGCTTTACTAGGAAGTGGTCAATGAAATCAGTAACAAAGAAGTCAAGAAATCAATCATGACAGCTATTTTGACATTATTGATGATAGCTGAATTTTATGGGAATTTTTTTTTATATGAGAGTATTCTCTTGCAGCATGAGAAAATATAGTTTAACATTCTGTGGGTAAGATCTTTCCAACCCTCCAGGAAATTTAAACCCTGAGGTTGACAATATCAAAGTGTTGGAGTTGATTTATCCTAGTGAGTGGAACGAAGTATAAAATTACCAGGTCATACAGCATAAAAATTATTTTTGCAACTCTTCACCTAAACCTTCCACTCAATTATCCCTCTCAAGCTCCTCCAACATATCAATTGTCTGCACCAGAGCTTAAGCTCAAGGAAAAGGAAGAGATAGCCAAATTATTGGACAAGATATACCTTGAGAACATTGGCAAACCAGTTCTGTTCCAATGGGTGGAGGTGGTCAAAAACTACTTGATGAGAGGACTCAACAGCTGACTTTGTCTGGGGGAGACTTGCCATCCACGTCCGGTAGAACTCTGATAGTCCACCAGACAACATCCCTCCAATCCCCATCATTCAAGGCGAATGCCTCACCGACCACAAGAGCACTTTTCAAGGTCATGGTGCTCATGTCAAATTGTTGGGGGGTCTTGAGGTGCTCATGTCCGAGCTGAAATGAAACCAAAAAATAGCTAGCACAACACACAATGTACTGGCCTACAGATTCAAGAGGAGTGACGCTGTCATTGTCCAAGACTACAATGATGATGGTGAATCTCAGGCCGCAAGGAGGCTGCTTCATCTACTCAAAGGTGTGGATGGAGAAGCAATTGTTGTCTTGCGCTGGTACGGAGGGATTCCGCTCGGACAGGATCACTTTAAACACTATAATAATGCGGGCAGGGGCGTCCTGAAAGACTTTGTTTTGAAGTGGTTATGTTATCTTATTCATGTAAATATTTAATTTATGTTTTTAATGTAGTTTCTAATGTATAATCTAGTTGTGTTATTTTATTCAATTCTTACTTACCTGCCTTGTAAATATAGTGTTAGGTTTTCTTATTCTATAACTAATTTATTGGATTAAATTCAATGAATATAGTTTCTCAAGTCTTATTTTCAATCATGATTTTTTCTACAATTATAGTGAGAATAATGTTTTTGTAATGTACCACATAATTTTTGTAACGTTGGTATCTTCTGGTTGGATGACTGCCAAGCAACTACATCATTGAGTCAAGTGATGGATAAAAAAATACTATGGAGGCAGCCTGAGCTGAATGGCAGAAACTTGAATGAATTGATACTATACCAAGCAGTAATTGAAACATCAGATGGTGGTTGTCTTGCTAGGTTGTTATATTTTAAATGTTGCTTCTGGCTCATTAGAAGAAAAATATATTGATGTTTTTTTTAAAATGAGGCAGGATTGACATCATGTATCACAGTGTAACCAGACCAACAAGCGTTACTTGCTTTGACCACTATTTTGTTAGAACACTACATTCCTTTCACATTTCAACTACAAGTTTGGCTTGAGCCGTGGTGATGAACGGGTTGTTTTCTTAGCTGCTTTGCCTGCCACAGGTAAGAAAACTTTTTTATCTGGTAGAAATTGAATCTTGGATAGACTTCTTATTGTAGCTTCTAACCTAGAAACTGTATTAATAACATAACTTTTTGTATTTTGAATAACTTCTCAACTAAAATATACTAATTTAATTCAGCACAATTTTTTCTCCTCTTAATTATCTCATCAAGGCTTTTAAATGTCTTAAATAAACTTTAAACAGATTTCCTCAACTAGTAGTACTCATAATTTCTTGCTTTTGTTCATAAATTTTATCAATAATGATTTTAAAATTTAATAGGAATTAATAATTTGATGGGAAGCGGTTTGTCCCTGTGGTAGAGAGCGTCTAATCGGTGAGATTAGATAAGCAACGTGCCTCTACCACCACTGTATGGTGACCGGTTCCTCTGAATTCAATTCATGAGCCTCAAAAATTGCTTCCCAGTGGTTTGGAACCCACCTAAAGCAGTAGGTCCATTCATCTCTCATCATCATCCTTCCCATTACCCACGCACAGGCCCAAGAGCCCATGTGGGCATCACCCTCAGAAAAAAAATTAATAAAGTACAGTAAATATTTTTATCTTTCAAAATAAAAGTGTTTTTCATATCAGCCCTCACTTATTATAATTTCTGACTTAGTATTTGTTCGTCCTGAAGTAAACTGATAATTTATGATTGTAATAATAGTAACTGGAAGTTTTAGAATATTTGTTAAAATCTAATGCTAGTTGTGAGGACTTTATTTCTTCTCATTTTCTAAAGTTTTTTTTTAAGGTGAGACTGAACTTGGATCGTTTTGGTGCTCAAAAGTTTTAAATATTGCAGGCTGAATTAGTTCTGTAAAATTCGGCAGGCTGCTTTGTTTTAAAAATAATTTAAGCATTGTATCCTGTAGTAGTTACTCTTGGCCCGGAGCGGTATGGGGTACGACGATTTTACCCCTATTCATAAATGCACTCGATAATCATTTTGAAGAAACAACAGAGCGCAATAGGGTACGTAATGCATATTTTGGCTAGGGACATAAACTGTGAGTATGCTATGCTGTTTTCTTGGACTCATGATTGCTTGCCTATATTCAATATATAGGTATTACAGTACTTAAAGAGCTATCTACACCAAAAAAACTACTCCATGAAGGAGTTCTTGGAGGATGTCTGATCTCCAGATAGAACGGACAAAAATGACGACAGGCTGCAAGGCTTCCAGTGGCATTATTATAATGAATTCAAATCTTTGGCCAGATGAATAACAAGAAGTTAGACTCAATGTGAAGAAGCCTTCTCAAAGCAGTGGATGACACATGCAACTTATGGCAATTACACTACTCTTCAGGTTGATGATTATTGGCTGATTGTTGAGAGTTACTTCTTCATGCCAAGCTAAAGCATGCTGTACACAGGGACAGTACTGTTGACCAGTTCAATATCTGTAGGCAATCACAGCCTTTTTCAATTCAATTCAATTTCTTATATTTGCCATATATACAATATATTGTCATATTGTCGATTTATCCTAGTGAGTGGAACAAAGAAAAAAATTATCATACAGCATAAGAATTATTTTTGCAACTCTTCACCTAAACCTTCCACTCTCATATTGCCTTGTCATTGAGTCAAACAACTGAGTCAACAGCTGTGATTTGATACAGACATTCAACTGGCCGACAGTACTGTCCCCGTGTACAGCATGCTTTACTAGGAAGTGGTCAATGAAATCAGTAACAAAGAAGTCAAGAAATCACACAACTACTTTGACGTTATTGATGGTAGCTGAATTTTATGGGAATCTTTTCTATATGAGAGTATTCACTCGCAGCACAAGAAAATAAAGTTTAACGTTCTGTGGGTAAGATCTTTCCAACCCTCCAGGAAATTTAAACCCTGATGTTGACAAAGTCAAAGTGTTGGAGTTGATTTATCCTAGTGAGTGGAACGAAGCATAAAATTACCAGGTCATACAGCATCAAAATTATTTTTGCAACTCTTCACCTAAACCTTCCACTCAATTATCCCTCTCAAGCTCCTCCAACATATCAATTGTCTGCACCAGAGCTTAAGCTCAAGGAAAAGGAAGAGATAGCCAAATTATTGGACAAGATATACCTTGAGAACATTGGCAAACCAGTTCTGTTCCAATGGGTGGAGGTGGTCAAAAACTACTTGATGAGAGGACTCAACAGCTGACTTTGTCTGGGGGAGACTTGCCATCCACGTCCGGTAGAACTCTGATAGTCCAGCAGACAACATCCCTCCAATCCCCATCATTCAAGGCGAATGCCTCACCGACCACAAGAGCACTTTTCAAGGTCATGGTGCTCATGTCAAATTGTTGGGGGGTCTTGAGGTGCTCATGTCCGAGCTGAAATGAAACCAAAAAATAGCTAGCACAACACACAATGTACTGGCCTACAGATTCAAGAGGAGTGACGCTGTCATTGTCCAAGACTACAATGATGATGGTGAATCTCAGGCCGCAAGGAGGCTGCTTCATCTACTCAAAGGTGTGCTACAGACATTCAACTGGCCGACAGTACTGTCCCCATGTACAGCATGCTTTACTAGGAAGTGGTCAATGAAATCAGTAACAAAGAAGTCAAGAAATCAATCATGACAGCTATTTTGACATTATTGATGATAGCTGAATTTTATGGGAATTTTTTTTTATATGAGAGTATTCTCTTGCAGCATGAGAAAATATAGTTTAACATTCTGTGGGTAAGATCTTTCCAACCCTCCAGGAAATTTAAACCCTGAGGTTGACAATATCAAAGTGTTGGAGTTGATTTATCCTAGTGAGTGGAACGAAGTATAAAATTACCAGGTCATACAGCATAAAAATTATTTTTGCAACTCTTCACCTAAACCTTCCACTCAATTATCCCTCTCAAGCTCCTCCAACATATCAATTGTCTGCACCAGAGCTTAAGCTCAAGGAAAAGGAAGAGATAGCCAAATTATTGGACAAGATATACCTTGAGAACATTGGCAAACCAGTTCTGTTCCAATGGGTGGAGGTGGTCAAAAACTACTTGATGAGAGGACTCAACAGCTGACTTTGTCTGGGGGAGACTTGCCATCCACGTCCGGTAGAACTCTGATAGTCCACCAGACAACATCCCTCCAATCCCCATCATTCAAGGCGAATGCCTCACCAACCACAAGAGCACTTTTCAAGGTCATGGTGCTCATGTCAAATTGTTGGGGGGTCTTGAGGTGCTCATGTCCGAGCTGAAATGAAACCAAAAAATAGCTAGCACAACACACAATGTACTGGCCTACAGATTCAAGAGGAGTGACGCTGTCATTGTCCAAGACTACAATGATGATGGTGAATCTCAGGCCGCAAGGAGGCTGCTTCATCTACTCAAAGGTGTGCTACAGACATTCAACTTGCCGACAGTACTGTCCCCATGTACAGCATGCTTTACTAGGAAGTGGTCAATGAAATCAGTAACAAAGAAGTCAAGAAATCAATCATGACAGCTATTTTGACATTATTGATGATAGCTGAATTTTATGGGAATTTTTTTTTATATGAGAGTATTCTCTTGCAGCATGAGAAAATATAGTTTAACATTCTGTGGGTAAGATCTTTCCAACCCTCCAGGAAATTTAAACCCTGAGGTTGACAATGTCAAAGTGTTGGAGTTGATTTATCCTAGTGAGTGGAACGAAGTATAAAATTACCAGGTCATACAGCATAAAAATTATTTTTGCAACTCTTCACCTAAACCTTCCACTCAATTATCCCTCTCAAGCTCCTCCAACATATCAATTGTCTGCACCAGAGCTTAAGCTCAAGGAAAAGGAAGAGATAGCCAAATTATTGGACAAGATATACCTTGAGAACATTGGCAAACCAGTTCTGTTCCAATGGGTGGAGGTGGTCAAAAACTACTTGATGAGAGGACTCAACAGCTGACTTTGTCTGGGGGAGACTTGCCATCCACGTCCGGTAGAACTCTGATAGTCCACCAGACAACATCCCTCCAATCCCCATCATTCAAGGCGAATGCCTCACCGACCACAAGAGCACTTTTCAAGGTCATGGTGCTCATGTCAAATTGTTGGGGGGTCTTGAGGTGCTCATGTCCGAGCTGAAATGAAACCAAAAAATAGCTAGCACAACACACAATGTACTGGCCTACAGATTCAAGAGGAGTGACGCTGTCATTGTCCAAGACTACAATGATGATGGTGAATCTCAGGCCGCAAGGAGGCTGCTTCATCTACTCAAAGGTGTGGATGGAGAAGCAATTGTTGTCTCGCGCTGGTACGGAGGGATTCCGCTCGGACAGGATCACTTTAAACACTATAATAATGTGGGCAGGGGCATCCTGAAAGACTTTGTTTTGAAGTGGTTATGTTATCTTATTCATGTAAATATTTAATTTATGTTTTTATTGTAGTTTCTAATGTATAATCTAGTTGTGTTATTTTATTCAATTCTTACTTACCTGCCTTGTAAATATAGTGTTAGGTTTTCTTATTCTATAACTAATTTATTGGATTAAATTTAATGAATATAGTTTCTCAAGTCTTATTTTCAATCATGATTTTTTCTACAATTATAGTGAGAATAATGTTTTTGTAATGTACCGCATAATTTTTGTAACGTTGGTATCTTCTGGTTGGATGACTGCCAAGCAACTACATCATTGAGTCAAGTGATGGATAAAAAAATACTATGGAGGCAGCCTGAGCTGAATGGCAGAAACTTGAATGAATTGATACTATGCCAAGCAGTAATTGAAACATCAGATGGTGGTTGTCTTGCTAGGTTGTTATATTTTAAATGTTGCTTCTGGCTCATTAGAAGAAAAATATATTGATGTTTTTTTTAAAATGAGGCAGGATTGACATCATGTATCACAGTGTAACCAGACCAACAAGCGTTACTTGCTTTGACCACTATTTTGTTAGAACACTACATTCCTTTCACATTTCAACTACAAGTTTGGCTTGAGCCGTGGTGATGAACGGGTTGTTTTCTTAGCTGCTTTGCCTGCCACAGGTAAGAAAACTTTTTTATCTGGTAGAAATTGAATCTTGGATAGACTTCTTATTGTAGCTTCTAACCTAGAAACTGTATTAATAACATAACTTTTTGTATTTTAAATAACTTCTCAACTAAAATATACTAATTTAATTCAGCACAATTTTTTCTCCTCTTAATTATCTCATCAAGGCTTTTAAATGTCTTAAATAAACTTTAAACAGATTTCCTCAACTAGTAGTACTCATAATTTCTTGCTTTTGTTCATAAATTTTATCAATAATGATTTTAAAATTTAATAGGAATTAATAATTTGATGGGAAGCGGTTTGTCCCTGTGGTAGAGAGCGTCTAATCGGTGAGATTAGATAAGCAACGTGCCTCTACCACCACTGTAGTAACGGTGACCGGTTCCTCTGAATTCAATTCATGAGCCTCAAAAATTGCTTCCCAGTGGTTTGGAACCCACCTAAAGCAGTAGGTCCATTCATCTCTCATCATCATCCTTCCCATTACCCACGCACAGGCCCAAGAGCCCATGTGGGCATCACCCTCAGAAAAAAAATTAATAAAGTACAGTAAATATTTTTATCTTTCAAAATAAAAGTGTTTTTCATATCAGCCCTCACTTATTATAATTTCTGACTTAGTATTTGTTCGTCCTGAAGTAAACTGATAATTTATGATTGTAATAATAGTAACTGGAAGTTTTAGAATATTTGTTAAAATCTAATGCTAGTTGTGAGGACTTTATTTCTTCTCATTTTCTAAAGTTTTTTTTCAAGGTGAGACTGAACTTGGATCGTTTTGGTGCTCAAAAGTTTTAAATATTGCAGGCTGAATTAGTTCTGTAAAATTCGGCAGGCTGCTTTGTTTTAAAAATAATTTAAGCATTGTATCCTGTAGTAGTTACTCTTGGCCCGGAGCGGTATGGGGTACGACGATTTTACCCCTATTCATAAATGCACTCGATAATCATTTTGAAGAAACAACAGAGCGCAATAGGGTACGTAATGCATATTTTGGCTAGGGACATAAACTGTGAGTATGCTATGCTGTTTTCTTGGACTCATGATTGCTTGCCTATATTCAATATATAGGTATTACAGTACTTAAAGAGCTATCTACACCAAAAAAACTACTCCATGAAGGAGTTCTTGGAGGATGTCTGATCTCCAGATAGAACGGACAAAAATGACGACAGGCTGCAAGGCTTCCAGTGGCATTATTATAATGAATTCAAATCTTTGGCCAGATGAATAACAAGAAGTTAGACTCAATGTGAAGAAGCCTTCTCAAAGCAGTGGATGACACATGCAACTTATGGCAATTACACTACTCTTCAGGTTGATGATTATTGGCTGATTGTTGAGAGTTACTTCTTCATGCCAAGCTAAAGCATGCTGTACACAGGGACAGTACTGTTGACCAGTTCAATATCTGTAGGCAATCACAGCCTTTTTCAATTCAATTCAATTTCTTATATTTGCCATATATACAATATATTGTCATATTGTCGATTTATCCTAGTGAGTGGAACAAAGAAAAAAATTATCATACAGCATAAGAATTATTTTTGCAACTCTTCACCTAAACCTTCCACTCTCATATTGCCTTGTCATTGAGTCAAACAACTGAGTCAACAGCTGTGATTTGATACAGACATTCAACTGGCCGACAGTACTGTCCCCGTGTACAGCATGCTTTACTAGGAAGTGGTCAATGAAATCAGTAACAAAGAAGTCAAGAAATCAATCATGACAGCTATTTTGACGTTATTGATGATAGCTGAATTTTATGGGAATTTTTTTTATATGAGAGTATTCTCTTGCAGCATGAGAAAATATAGTTTAACATTCTGTGGGTAAGATCTTTCCAACCCTCCAGGA
Source organism: Sogatella furcifera (assembly GCA_017141385.1). Taxonomy (NCBI): domain Eukaryota; kingdom Metazoa; phylum Arthropoda; class Insecta; order Hemiptera; family Delphacidae; genus Sogatella; species Sogatella furcifera. The sequence goes on along the minus strand of CM029560.1, from coordinate 5,296,536 downwards.
AATTTAAACCCTGAGGTTGACAATGTCAAAGTGTTGGAGTTGATTTATCCTAGTGAGTGGAACGAAGTATAAAATTACCAGGTCATACAGCATAAAAATTATTTTTGCAACTCTTCACCTAAACCTTCCACTCAATTATCCCTCTCAAGCTCCTCCAACATATCAATTGTCTGCACCAGAGCTTAAGCTCAAGGAAAAGGAAGAGATAGCCAAATTATTGGACAAGATATACCTTGAGAACATTGGCAAACCAGTTCTGTTCCAATGGGTGGAGGTGGTCAAAAACTACTTGATGAGAGGACTCAACAGCTGACTTTGTCTGGGGGAGACTTGCCATCCACGTCCGGTAGAACTCTGATAGTCCACCAGACAACATCCCTCCAATCCCCATCATTCAAGGCGAAATGCCTCACCGACCACAAGAGCACTTTTCAAGGTCATGGTGCTCATGTCAAATTGTTGGGGGGTCTTGAGGTGCTCATGTCCGAGCTGAAATGAAACCAAAAAATAGCTAGCACAACACACAATGTACTGGCCTACAGATTCAAGAGGAGTGATGCTGTCATTGTCCAAGACTACAATGATGATGGTGAATCTCAGGCCGCAAGGAGGCTGCTTCATCTACTCAAAGGTGTGGATGGAGAAGCAATTGTTGTCTCGCGCTGGTACGGAGGGATTCCGCTCGGACAGGATCACTTTAAACACTATAATAATGTGGGCAGGGGCGTCCTGAAAGACTTTGTTTTGAAGTGGTTATGTTATCTTATTCATGTAAATATTTAATTTATGTTTTTATTGTAGTTTCTAATGTATAATCTAGTTGTGTTATTTTATTCAATTCTTACTTACCTGCCTTGTAAATATAGTGTTAGGTTTTCTTATTCTATAACTAATTTATTGGATTAAATTTAATGAATATAGTTTCTCAAGTCTTATTTTCAATCATTATTTTTTCTACAATTATAGTGAGAATAATGTTTTTGTAATGTACCGCATAATTTTTGTAACGTTGGTATCTTCTGGTTGGATGACTGCCAAGCAACTACATCATTGAGTCAAGTGATGGATAAAAAAATACTATGGAGGCAGCCTGAGCTGAATGGCAGAAACTTGAATGAATTGATACTATGCCAAGCAGTAATTGAAACATCAGGTGGTGGTTGTCTTGCTAGGTTGTTATATTTTAAATGTTGCTTCTGGCTCATTAGAAGAAAAATATATTGATGTTTTTTTTAAAATGAGGCAGGATTGACATCATGTATCACAGTGTAACCAGACCAACAAGCGTTACTTGCTTTGACCACTATTTTGTTAGAACACTACATTCCTTTCACATTTCAACTACAAGTTCGGCTTGAGCCGTGGTGATGAACGGGTTGTTTTCTTAGCTGCTTTGCCTGCCACAGGTAAGAAAACTTTTTTATCTGGTAGAAATTGAATCTTGGATAGACTTCTTATTGTAGCTTCTAACCTAGAAACTGTATTAATAACATAACTTTTTGTATTTTAAATAACTTCTCAACTAAAATATACTAATTTAATTCAGCACAATTTTTTCTCCTCTTAATTATCTCATCAAGGCTTTTAAATGTCTTAAATAAACTTTAAACAGATTTCCTCAACTAGTAGTACTCATAATTTCTTGCTTTTGTTCATAAATTTTATCAATAATGATTTTAAAATTTAATAGGAATTAATAATTTGATGGGAAGCGGTTTGTCCCTGTGGTAGAGAGCGTCTAATCGGTGAGATTAGATAAGCAACGTGCCTCTACCACCACTGTAGTAACGGTGACCGGTTCCTCTGAATTCAATTCATGAGCCTCAAAAATCGCTTCCCAGTGGTTCGGAACCCACCTAAAGCATACATCTCCCATTCATGGCTCGTCTCATGGCTCATCTCCCAAGCATCGCTCGTCCATTCATCTCTCATCATCATCCTTCCCATTACCCACGCACACGCCCAAGATCCCATGTGGGCATCACCCTCAGAAAAAAAATTAATAAAGTACAGTAAATATTTTTATCTTTCAAAATAAAAGTGTTTTTCATATCAGCCCTCACTTATTATAATTTCTGACTTAGTATTCGTTCGTCCTGAAGTAAACTGATAATTTATGATCGTAAAAATAGTAACTGGAAGTTTTAGAATATTTATTAAAATCTAATGCTAGTTGTGAGGACTTCATTTCTTCTCATTTTCTAAAGTTTTTTTTCAAGGTAAGACTGAACTTGGATCGTTTTGGTGCTCAAAAGTTTTAAATATTGCAGGCTGAATTGGTTCTGTAAAATTCGGCAGGCTGCTTTGTTTCAAAAATAATTGTAAGCATTGTATCCTGTAGTAGTCGCTCTTGGCCCAGAGCGGTATGGGGTACAAGGGAATTTGACGACAGACTATTTCATTTTTTACATTTCCGCCTTTTTTTCTCTGTAATTTTAAAACAAAAAAAATTCTTCAAAAACTCTTATTGAATTTTTTTTTCATACAGATTCTTGTATATTTTTATTTGAGTTGATTTTCCGACTTGAATACTTGTCAGTTTTGCTTATTTAAATATAAATGGTTTCTCAATAAATAATTTTAAATAAATAAGTAAAAAATTAATAAATATTTCGTTTAAATGTTAATAAACGTTAAATGTTATGTTTTTTTATTTGAATTGCAGTAATCTACCTAACATCGTTGAAATATTAAATGGATTAATTTGAATTTTGATAAATTTATGAAAGTCTAAATCATAATTTTTATATGTAAGGATTTCTAATTGAATAAATTTGTTTCTGCTCACTAAATCTACATCATTACAGAAAACCTATACGGTACCGGTTGTAAGTAACCAAGCAGTAGTGTAACAATAGTTCTGTTTTGTAACTGATTAAAAAAAATATATAGTTGTATTTTCAAGTGATCTTATAATCTTACCGATATCCATCTTTTTTTTCTTCTCTTTAACCTTTTTGATGGTGTTGGTGACTAAAAATAGATGGGTTGTTTTTGAATGGTCATAGATTGGAAATTGGGTATGGAGAAAATTGAAAATTTTTTAACCCAGCAGATAAAACCTGGATTAATCGTAGAAGGTTATAGACACAGGCGCGATTATCGAAGTGCTGATGATACAGTGGTGTGGAGGTGCCTGGACCGGTCGTGTTCAGCTACGATAAGAACTGATTCGAGCGAGTGTAAAGTTGTGAAAACTGATGGTATTCATGCTCATTAATTGAAATCTCCTGGGGTAAAAAATAGTATGATGAATTCCCCAACAAATGTTGAAAATAAAAAAAATTATGATCAACAAATTATGTTAGCCATTAGTAATTCTCAAAAACATGCAGAAGGGGGTGAATCTGACAAGACAATGATGAAAGATGCAGAGGTCAACACACCTTGTTGTGGAGATTCTCCATCTCCTTGTGTATTATTGATAAATGAATCTCTACGGGAAGTTGAACTTCAAAAACAAAGAGACGACATAATTGCACATTCTATGGACTTGCAGACAGAGTTGGAGACTAAAAATGCCTTGTTAGAGTCTCTCCAGACAAAGATTGATGAGCTTGAAACGGCCCTTCAAGATTTTTGAAAACAGGAAAATGAAAACATCAGTGAAAATAATGCAAGAATGTTGACAACAATAGAAGTTCTGGAGGCGGAAAATATTTTATTGAGAGCCGAGAATAAATCTTTGAAAATTGAGGCAGAAAAATTAAGAAATTCCTATTCACCAGGTGACACTATAAATGATTCATCTATTAAGTGTGGTGCAATAGGAGTAGAAAATTCTTTCAATGTTTTCAGCCGAACTGAAGAATTATCTATGACAAATAACGAAAATGAAAATATAGATGCAAATAATAGTAAAAGAAAATCATCTGCCCAAACTGACAAAACAAAAAATAAAAATATGATGATGAGACATGATCATGATGGTAGTAATAATGTGATTGAGAAAAACAGAAATAAAACTGAGTCATATATACAAGTGAAAAAGAAGAATGATACTAATTTCAAAAAGAATACTATCTCTAGAAATAAAATATTAATTTTGGCGGATAGTCATGGAATAAAAATTGTGGATGTTATTGGCAAAAAACTTTCAAATTTTGAAACTCAGGTTTTTTTTCAACCCAAATGCTGCACTGGGACAAGTAATTGAAGGAGCTGATAAGCAAACGAAAAATTTTGGTCCAAACGATTATCTTATAGTAATAGGTGGCAAAAATTACATTAAAGCTGATAAAGTACAGAATTCAAATTAAGTCAAGAAAATACTTGATATCTTGATTCCAATAAGTCTGAAAACCAATCTGATAATGACAACTATTCCAAATCGTTTTGACAGGCCCAATCTGAACCATTCAATAGAAAAGATGAACGATATAATACACAAGCACATAAATAGTATTTCAAGAAAGAATGTGAAGAGGATTTGTTTTCTAAATGAGAGATTGAGGAGGGAAAATTTCACTCAACATGGGCTTCATCTCAATGGATCGGGGAAAGATATCCTGTGCACTAGACTGGCAGAAATAATTGAAAATAAATCACCTTGCAACAGAAATAAAACTGAGTAAGAAAAGATTCTTTTTTAATAAGATGGCTGAGGAGGGGGGAGAAGCCTTGATGTCTCCTAGTATAGTTGTTCAGTTTGATCTTCCATTGCTGACAAATATACAGAGAGTATAGAAAAAATTCAAACCACTCAGAGTGTTTAAATGATTTAATTATCATTCACCAAAATACTCAATATATCGGAAATAAAGTTGATAGGATGAATATATTTTTGAAAGCTGAATCTCCACATGTGGTTGTTTTTACAGAACATGGACTCACAGATGCTGAAATATCACAGTTGAAATTTGATGGCTACAACATAACTGCAAATTTTTGTAGATCACACAGAAGTGGTGGCGTTTGTATCCTAGTAAAAAATTCAGTTGAAGTCCGTAAGCTCCCTTTTCTGGATAGTTATTCAATTGAAATGGATATGGAAATTGCTGGAGTAGAAATGGGAAAAGGTAGAGAGAAGCTTGTGATTGTTGGAGTATACAGATCAAATGGAGTGTGGAATAATTTCTGTGATCGAATTGACACAGTTTTACACGATTTGACAAATAAGTATGGTAATATAATAATTGCTGGCGATTTCAATGTGGATCTGAATGTGAAGAGCTCTATGAGTGATACGTTTAGAGACCTATTTACTGTGAATAATCTTACCATAAAAGTCAATGAGTTCACTAGAATCACTAGAAATCACAACATACATGACAGTGAAGTAGCAGTGAGAAGCTCTGAACTATCAGACCACACATTTCAGTTTTTGAAAGTGATAGGTGGTTTATATATAAGTAAAGAAATGAGAAAGTGTGTTGAAGAAATTAGAGAAATGTCTACAAGTAACCTGAACTGTCTCAACATCCATTTATCCAGAGAAAAGTGAACAACTATGTATAATAAAGTTGATCCAAGCAATCAGTTTTTTGAATTTTCTAAAACACTTGATTATTATATTAATTTTTCCTGTCCAATAAAGAGAGTTAAAATGAGCTGTATGGAAAATAAGTGGATCACGGGCGATATATTGAAATTGAGACAGGATGTGAGAAATGCTTTCAAATTATTCTCGCAGAGTAGAGATGCAACAAAAGAGAGAGAGTACATGAACTTAAAAAACACTATACAAATGAGATGAAAAGAGCAAAAAGCAATTACGTTGTAGATATTTTGAGTACATCAACCAACCTGAATAAATCTGTATGGAAGATCATAAATGATGAAAAATCCGGGTCGAGGCAAAATAATGGTAACAGGTACATTGGTATTATGATAAAAGAAGATAGCACGGTTTTGAAAAATGGAAAAGAGATTTGTAATTATTTAAATAAGTTTTTCCAGGAAGTTGGCACAAACATTGAAGACCCAGTTTTGAATACTTTTAACAAATCATGTCTTGAAACAGAAAATGACTCAAGCCCTGTTGAAAAGATGATTGCTGCTCCTTTTACAGAAACAGAAATTCTCAAAATTATTGATTCCTTAAAGAGTAAGAGGGCAACTGGTCTTGATGGTATCTCCACTGTTGTTATAAAATTTTGTAAAAAGTATTTGACTGCTCCACTAACAGTATTAGTAAATAAGTCTTTGAAGTGTGGTGTATTTCCTCAGAATTTGAAAGAATCGAATAATAGTACCAATCCACAAGAGTGGCGAAAAAAACTTGGCAAATAATTTTCGACCAATCACTATAGGAAATGCATTGGGCAAAATCTATGAAAAAGCCATGTTGATTCGATCTGTGGAGCATTTGTTTCGAAATGGGATTTTATCGTCCGAGCAACGTGGATTCAAAAGGGATAAATCAACAAGGTCTGCTATTGCGTCTCTAGTGGAGAATGTAATAGATAAAATGGAAAATGGTGAGAAGGCAGTGGGGTTTTTTCTCGATATGAGCAAAGCTTTCGATTGTGTGGACCACACTATCTTGTTAAAAAACTTAAAATATGTGGGAGGGAGAGTTGGTGAACTTGAGTCTATCCTATCTTAAGGGTAGAAGTCAGTGTGTGGAAATAACGAGAGAGGAAAATGGACAGAAAATTAAGTACAGATCAAAAAAACTAACAATAAAAACAGGTGTACCACAGGGTTCAATCCTCGGCCCATTATTATTCATTTTATAAGTGAACGATTTACCACAAATAATAAAAACTGGTAAGGTTTTGATGTATGCTGACGATACATCCTAGTGCAAAGGATGTAGAAAATTTAGAATTAGATACCTTTGTCAATGCCATAGCTCATGCCTTAGCTCGATTCCTCAATCAAAGTAAACTCAAATTAAAAGTTTTTGCAGTTCAAACATAGAAATAATTATAGAGAAGTTGGAGAAATAAATGTTCAAATAAATGGAGTGGATGTTGAACAACCTCTGTGTGTGAAATTTCTGGGTGTCTTGCTGGACCAGAACTTGTCTTGGGATCACTATATTGAGAAATTGTGTGGTAAAATATTGTCTGGAGTGTTTGCACTCAGACAGATTTCAAGATTAAGTACAGGAAACACAATCTTAACATGTACAGTTTATCATGCCCTCGGTATTTGCTAAGGTTTTTGAAAGGGCTCTTTATGATGAGATTCTTTGGTTTGCTCGCCCTATTTTGTCTGAAAGTCAGCACGGTTTCCTTCCTGGAAAATCAGTTGTGACTAATTTATTAGAGTTCACTGTGTCTGTCTCCAATGTGTTGGATGATGGTGGGGAAGTGGATGTGATCTATACAGATTTCAGTAAAGCCTTTGATCGTGTTGATCATTGTGTGTTGCTAAAAAGATTGTATCAGCTAGGATTTAGTAATGCTTTAATTGAATTCTTCAGAAGTTTCATAGAAAAAATTTTGTATCTGTTCAGGGAATTGATTCATGTTACTACTTCAGCACATCAGGTGTCCCCCAGGGCAGCAATTAGGGGCCGCTTTTGTTCCTGCTACTGATTAATGAGCTGCCTCTTCAGATATTAAATTCAAAATGTTTGATATTTGCTGATGATATGAAAATTTTTAAAGTTATAAGATGTCTGAATGATTGCTATTCCCAACAGGTAGATATTGATAGAGTTTCATTGTGGTGCCGAATAAATAAACTGGATATAAATGTTAAAAAATGCAAATGTATGACAATATCTAGGAAGGCTGATCCAACCTATCATCCCTACATGGTGAATGGTCTTGGCTTGGAGAGAGTTGCAGTGTGTAAGGATCTGGGTGTTGTGTTCAACAGTACTCTGTCCTTCTCAGCACATGTTGATCACGTGGTGGGTAGAGCTAACAGACTGTTGAATTCATGAATTCTGAAACTGTTATCACCCTATATCAGTCTCTGGTAAGAAGTGTTCTTGAGTATTCATCCATTGTGTGGAGTCCCTCAACGTTTCAGGATATACTTAAAATAGAACAGGTTCAGAATAAGCTCCTTCGTTTCCTATTTTTCATGAAATTTGGTAGAGCTTGTCCTCTGGGTTTTCCCTCTGAGCAATTGAGATCCCTTTTCCATGTGGACTCGTTGAGGGTGAGGCGTGAGAGATTTTCATTGCTCTTTGTTGTGTCACTCTTGAATGATAGAGTGGATTCATCTTTATTATTATCAAGGATTGGCTTTCAGGTTCCCTCCTTCAACGCCAGAAGAGTAAGAACATTTCATGTCCCACGGTCGAGGACTCTGTATAACTTCTGTTCGCCGCTTAACAGAGCTCTTAGGTCTTTCAATGCGGTGTGTGGGGATATAGATATACATAGATCTTTCAGCTGTGTAAGGAAGCAAATTTATGAGGTCATTCCTGGTTAAAATATTATTCAAAGATTGCATGGTGCATGAGCCAAGGTATAGGCTATTCTTCTCTCTCACTAAAGGAAGGTGAGCAACGGAGACAAGCATGAAATAATATTGCCTTCACTGATAACCTTATTTTCTTATCTCAAGCCTACATTACAATAATTGAATGAAAAATCAACTGCCTAACATTTATCTGCTTTTCAACTTTACTTTTCTTGTAAAGATTTCCATATATCATGTAATTCAATTCTTTGAGCATTTTAACTTTCCTATAAGTAACTCTAATGTACATATAGCTATTTTATCTTCATCTTTTATATAAACATATAACCGTATTGTCTGTATCTATATTTTTAAAAATTTTCTTCATTTGATCTTCAATTTATTTAAATTATTACTATTCTGCTAGAATTTTTCTTGTACTGCATAGTATTTACTAATACGCATAGCTATTGCGAATTGTATGTTCTTTTTTATTTAAAATTAGTTAACATGATTGTAAATAGTAGTGAAGACTGTATTGGGCATAATGCCTGTAGTCTTCCTTGATATTGTATAAATCAATAAATAAATAAATAATGTCGCATATTCGTTATGCAATATTGGTTTAGGGAAGCTCCAGTCTCCAAAATCTAGACAGAGTGTTCAGGATGCAAAAGAGAGCTGTGAGAGCAATGAAAGGTCTTAAGCCATAAGAGTCCTGCAGATCTAGGATTACTGACTGTGCCTGCACTGTACATTCATGAAGTAATCATGTATGTAAGAAATAAAGAGTTCTTAAGAAACTGTGACACACATAATTATGACACAAGAAATAAGAGTAATTTTACTTCACTGTACCACAGGACAGCTCAGTATGAAAAAAAGCCTTCTTATATGGGTATCAAATTCATGAGTAAATTGCCGTCAGCTTTGAGAAAAAAAGGAGAATAAGGAGATTTTCAAAAAGCAATTCAAAACATTCCTAGCAAACGGGGTATACTATAGTATTCAAGAATTTATGGATGGACACTAGGCTTTTGGGATGTATATTTTGTAATTTACATTATGTTTAATGTAATGTAAATATGTTTTATTTTATATTTGGACTAAAACAGTTTTTTTACGATTTCCTATACTCTTTCAAGAGTCACCAGGAAGAAAATCAAATCAAATCAAACAATAGTTCAAACTGCTATTACTTATACTCCTACTAAGAAGTTCACTTGATGGACTGACTTCTGTTCAGCAGAGTATTGCTGAAGTTAGCACTAACTTTAATAAGTATTTTGCTGAAGTGGGGAAGCGCTTGACCGATTCCATTACTCCACTTGGTGAGCCAGAAGTGAATGATTCTGATCATGCGGTTGACTGTGTGTTTGGTTTCAACAGGTTACCCAGGAAGAGCTCAGGCAAGTAGTTGATAGTATGAGAGGTAACAGAGTGTCCCTGGCCATAATCGTATACCGGCTAGAGTAATTAAAGAGTTCATCCACACCCTTCTGCATCCCATTCAACTAACTTGAGCTTAAAGACCGGGGTATTTCCAGATATCCTTAAAATGTCCAAAATAATTTCCATTTACAAATCATGATTTTCATAATTAGGTTGGGTCAGCATGTATTAAGTAGCCTAATAGCTGACGCCAAAACGTTGGTCGGTTTTGTCTGCTTGTACGCTCCAACAGATGATACTGTCAATTAGAGTTGTCATTTAGCTATACCTAGATGATGCAATTATAATTGAAAGAGACAATAGATGCTTTAGTAGGCTAGGCTACACCAGCGAGGAAACTGTCTAAAATTTTGTCAACAGCTATAGTAGCAATTAGACTTAAACCTTAACATCCAAAGTAAAAGTTCCTCTTCAACTCTGAACTGGTTTATTCAATATTATTTTGTAAAAAGTAACAAAGTTTTAACGTTTGGGGGAACCAAAATATCTCAGGAACTATGAGGCTCAGCGCAAAATGTGTGCAACCATTTTAAAATAGTAGTCCTATGCAAAATTTCTCCTATACAATTTTCTCAAAATTGAATGGTTCTCAAGTTACAAAAGGGATGAACGTGTATATTCTTAGGCCTCAAAAACCTCTAAGTTAAAAAAAAAGCATTTCACAAAAAAAAACAATTTAAAGTATAGGAGTTGTATACAACGTTTTGGTATTGGGGAAAATCTACAACTCTGGAAAATGAGGCTAGGCCATTTGTAGACTAATTGCACCATACTGAAGGTAGCATTACCAAGCGGCAGCTTGAGACGCGCGGCTCGAGCTGTCTGGCTCTTAAAGGTAGACCCCCAAGCGGCAGCTCGAGCAGCTTGGCTCTAAATTCGCTGCTGAAGCTGCGCTGCTCTAGCCATCACAACGCTATTCACATAACTATATTATAGATGTTTACTCTGCTATTAGGGCTACTAAGGTATACTAAATCACTAAATAGTGAAAATTACTTGAAAAGGGTGAATTTCACTATTCATTGATTTAGTATACATTAGTAGCCCTAATAACAAAGAAAACATTTATAATATAGTTATGTGAATAGAGTTGTGATGGCTAGAGCAGCGCAGCTAGAGCAGTGTGGTTAGAGCCGGGCAGCTCGAGTCGCGCTTGGAAATGCTACCATAAGGTTGGTGTTAAATAGAATTTCCTGTCTGTTTCGTTATTTTTATGAGAGGAGCTTGAATCATGAAATGTTGGTGAATTTAACATTAGGTTTTACCAACATTACGGGTGGTGAGAATCAATTTATTAGTAGGTTTCGTAGTATAGCCACATATGGATCACAGTCATATCTATCCGATATTGGAAGATTTTCGGCAGGGGCATTATATATGCCAATGAGTAAGTTTTTCTCTCTTGTAAAGTGTATGGGGAGTAGGCCCCCTTGTGCCACTGCACCAATCCGGATGATATCCGATTTTAATGCTAATTTAATAGCTGATTCAGGTTTCGTCATTGCTGACGGGAAAGGTGTCATTATTATGGCTCAGGGCCCAGCGGCTGGCCCGGTAAATATACCTTTGTGTGTGGATCCTATCCTTAGAGAATTTACATTACATTTTACTGATATTTGCCGCACCCAATATGGTGAACACTTTCATGAACCAGGTGAGAATGGTGATTTAAAGTTGACTATTAATGGAGTCATTTCCCCAGTTTCATTGGCCACTTCTGGATCCATTGATTTTAGTTCCCCCGTTTTTCTCAAGGGTAAACGCACCAAAACTGTGCTGAGGCTTTCTGGTTCATTTACTTCCCCACAGTCTGAAAATGAATGGGGGGGTGTTACATATGAAAATATATTTGATGGCTCATTTATTCTTGATGCTGCCACGAATTTGAGAAAAACCGCCAACTGGGTAGATCCCATGCATATAGATCCTGTGTGGGCACACCATGTAAATACTTCGTCATATTTAACAGTTGAGACACAGGCCTTATTGAACGGCTATCATGGTAGGGGCATCATCAGCCCCACTGTAATATCTCTTCTCTCCTGGGATGGTTCATATAATGCTGGGAAGGTTATGTCCGGTAAGACGGAAATGATGTACTTACTTTGTGTATTGTATTCTTTGGAGGTACTATTGAATCTTTCTGCCATGGTATGCTATTGATTATTAATTAAAATGGTTCAAAGTGGAACGTTGATTCGTTTCCCACCCATCCAAAGCAATCCCCTTCGGAGGTGGGGTTGCCATATTGCAAAAAAAAAATTGGTTGTGAAGACTGGCTTATGGTTGAGAGGATCGACGTGCTAACCACACGTTACCTCTATCCTGGTTGATGATTATTCGCCTGCTGTATTGTCTGTCCAGGCTGGGAGCGAGGGCATTCTGGCGGGGTGGGGTGGCTTCGGCTCGGTCGGTATTGGTTCGGGAGCTGTGGGTTCTTTTGAGAATTTATGGCTTTTGGGCCGGTATTGGCCGTGCTGGAGTCGTTTTCCCGTCTTGGCGAAGTGTCTTCTTTGCTTGGATGGACTGTATAGTTTGGTGAATATGAAACTGGCAACCAGCTGGTAGGCCTAGGCCCTTCATAGGGCTGTTGCGCCATTGACAAGCAAACAAACAAACATTAGGATCAATTCTATGATTCCAGCCATAGGAATTACGGAAAAAAGTGACTCCAGCTTCACTAATTCAATCAATTGTTATAATTTAATGGAGTTGTAGTCTTAGTAGCATTCTGATAGCGAGGCGGTTTTTGTAAACAAGAGATCAATTTTCCCTGATTTTCAAAGTTTTGTTGAAATAGACCAATTCTACATATAATTCTCTAAAAAACATGCACCATTAAAAATAGGTACGTACGGTAGGCACAAAGAGTTTGAATCTTCGATTGTATTTCTTCTGATTACATTTTAATATATTACTCAATTTTATCTATTGTCATTTAATTTCATTATTCAATTATTTTGAATAAGGTGGAATTGAAAAGTGAGCATTCACCATTAGCCTACTTCTATTTAGAGATGGTTCATTGGCAAATACTGAATTTGGAAAACTCAAATAAATTTGGATGTATAATACCTAATACGGTTCATTTATAGGAGCAAACGAGAGAAAAATCATAGAATTAAATTGGGGATCTTTGTTTTTTCATTTAGACTAAATTATGATTAAGAACTCGACTGATTAGTTGTTGATTTTGTAAAATTGTTCCACAATGAAATAAAACACACTGATGTTTCCAATTTTACCGTTTATTTTGAAACAGGATAGTTTCGTAGCCACACAGTCAGCTTGGAAATATGACCTGTGTAGCCACGAAACCATGATCCTGTAACAAAATAAACGGTAGAGTTGATATCATCAGTGTGTTCGATTCGATTAAATTATTTAAAATAAGTTAACATGCTTATCGTATCAGGTAATTGGCCTGAATTACCTGAAATTGCTATCGGTACTGATTTAATGAAAAACATAGGCCCACAGTATTATTAAAACACTGTATTATAATTATGTAGCCTCCACTGAATTATATGTGGAGGAACTGACTACTAATCAGATAATAAATTGATTGAGAAATTGAGCGATTAGGTATAGGAATATAAATCTGTCTGATGTGATGGTATGTTTAATTTCTATAAAAAGGAATAAATTGGCTATTAATTATATATTTTGTAGACTATTATTAGACTTGCTCAATAGTGTAGCAATATTTTTTACTATCTGTTCATCGAACTTCACACCAAAAAAAAGTTATAAACCATTAATGTAGTATCAGAACAACATTTCAACAAGAATAACTGAAAAGTGTGATTTTTTTCAACTTTGGGACTACGGTCTGAATTAACTTTGTTAAGATTGAGTAAGATTAAGATTAACTTTGTGAGATTCAAGTTTCAAATTTATAACAATTTATATGCAATTTCTACAGATAGCATTATTTCAAAACAGGGGATATAGTTATATGAATCTGTGGTAACAAGTAACCTTTTTAAATGGAAAATGAAAAGATCTTCAAACATTCTGAGAGTTTTTAAATTTTCAAGTTTTAGTATACTTTCTTCTTTTAATAATCCCAAAATATATAAATGTAAATCTGAGTTTCAAACATTATTATGATTAAATTTCAAATCCATCAAGAGCTATCTATATTATTATTCCAAAACAAGAAATCAAACCATTTTTTTTTCTTTTCAAATAATTATGATAATGATAATCACAGGGAATATACATTGGGGGGACATAAGTTATATGAATAGTTGAGGGGGATTACCAGTTTTGGAGGGGGGATATTAGTTATAATAAAAGTTACGAGGAAAATCTAGTTGGTATAAGCGATGATATTTAAAAAGATATACTAATTGTGGTTAATCGTGGTTAAGTGGTAGAGTGGACATTGCTGTCCAAACTTCGCAACGTCATTAAAATAAAGAAGTCATTCTATTCTATTCTATTCTAATTGCGGTAGAACACGTTTCTAAATCATTAATAAAAAACATCAACATAGTTCTTAGGGGTCTGCTATTTCAATCAAATAAACCTGGCAAAAGCTATTTCAATCAGGTTTGACTTACAATATTTTTACTCTGATTAAATTATTTATATTCATGATTCCCGTTTTCAGTAAGGTAAGAAAATTAGCATTTCAATTGCGATTCGACTTTAAAAAACGAAAAATTGATATTAGTTCCTGCCTGATTGTTGCATATCAACTTATTTAACAAGTGGAAGAAAAGTAGCATCAGCAATTCGCTCGACAAGAGATTTCTTTCCCCTGCTTTTCAAACTGACTCAAATTGAATACCCACATACAAGCCTAGAGCTCATGTGGGCATCACCCTGAGAAAACCTTTGATTTTAATTGACTTAAAGGTAGAAAACATAACATCATAACATGTAACTACACAAATTATGTGTCCTGTCCTAACATCCGTTAGGTCTATGCAAATGAAACAATTCAAAATACTGTTCAACAATACTGAAACAATTACTGAAACAATTCAAAATACCATTGATGATGGTGACACTCACTGTTGAATATGAATCCTTATTGCGTTGTTTCGTAGCTCCTGTATTATGATGATTATTATTGAAGTCTTGAAGTTCTTCGAAGATCTTTGTTGTAGTTCTGAAGATCGTCGAAACTTGTATTGAAGTCTTGAAGTTCGGAGTTCTTGTTGATGTTGATGCTGTTTTTTACATCCTTGTTATTAAGCTCAATTGAACCTTCTTCATTCAGCAGGTTTACTGAAAAGCAAATAAAATCTGTCAGAAAAATAGTATGGTATAGTTAGCGCAAGCTGAGAAGAGACGTATAAATGTAAAGAGAATTGTGTCTTCTTATCTTGTGAGAACAACTACAATGAAGATGAATCACATTTGTCTTGCCGAGCAAATAAGACATTCCTTCAAAATGGCAAATTGAAGCGAGAGAGTAACTACGCATGCACAGACCTGAAAATTTTGGAGTAAAATCACTTTTGCCAACATTACACTGGTGAGATGTGATGAGACAGATGCTAGTACTATTTTCATTTCGAATGCTGGCAGCATTGAACAGCTGCCATTTTGGAGGAATGACTTCTTTACTCAAGATTCTACAAAATGGAGCAAAAATAACACGTGTTTTTGAACAGTTATAAGTTTGTTCATTAAAATCCTACAACATTTGAATCAATACTAAAACAATCAGCAACAATTCTAGAATAGGTCCTTGTTAATAATAAGGCTCTTCATCAATTTTTATAAATACGTTTGGGAGGTGGATATCCCTAGTTGGAGCGCACCGCTTAGTCGAACGGTGAGGAATAATCGGGGTAGTCGATTTATTTTTCACAACTGATCATGTTGTAAGAAAAGAGTTCACCCAACGAAGTATCGTGTTGCGATCAGGTATCGAACTATTTCGTTCCAAATTAAACTACCTACGAAAGTTTCGTTGAACAGCAATGACAGATTCATTAGATTTAAAAAACCTGTTCAACAGTGAACACACGATGCTCTACTGCGCCATCGCACCATACTTGGCTCCACCTCGGATCCAACAGGTTGCTCCAACGTACAAAATGGCGTCCCTTAGCGGTCACTGGCAGCTCCCCTAGACTATTACTACGCTAGTCAAATTCATGCTTTTTCGCGCCATGCAGTATAACAACTTCTAACATATTATGTATAATAATTTTTAGAAAGGCCAGACTGATGTTTGAATATTCGACATTGATAATCTAGGGATAATCAATATTTACTGAGACGTGATAAAAAAATAAACTAGATTTTAATTCCATTGGAACAGATCTGAAGAAGAGAAGACGAAGTGTTTTAGACTATTTTATGCTTAACATCATTATTGATTACTTGATTGAAGAATGTATACAAATAAAGTTCAACTCAGGGTAACAATTATCAAATTCAAAATCAATTCTTCTTATAGATTAAAAGTTTATGGTGCATTCAGTTTTATAATACAGCATTTCAGGAGTCCCCCTACATGCAATGCGGATTTATAAAATAAATTGCATAATAATAAGTCTGTTTGTAGCTGGAATTACAGTAATATTATTCAGTAATCAAAAATACAACTACCGCATGTATTATCACGTAGGCTCCATTATCTAGATCAAGAGAACTTCACCGTATTTTATCATCCATCATCATAATTTAGATATGTATCATGCCAATAACTCAAATTCAAATTTAAATAAATGTTAACAGTATATTTATTGAAAGAAGCACGATACATAAGTTAACAAGAGATGGTAAGATAAATATCAATTTATTGGCTCATAAATTTTATATTAACTTATGAAATGATAACTTACCAATAACACAAGAAGAACCGCAGCAGAAGATGACTAATAGGAATAGTATGAGGAAGATCATCATTTCTTTTGCATGATCTGGTTTCTCAATGGATGACGCCCCTATTTTCTCAGCTATCAACAAGAGAGACCGAGAAGCCTCTATTATCAGAACTGGCCATGGCGTTGAAGTGAGAATTTTCTATCTGAAAAATAAAAAAATACTGTTGAATAATAAGAGCTAATAATGACAATTCATGTCGTATAGCTATGCATAGTTCATAATCATGCTACTATTCAGTTGAACTGAGGAGACATTCGGTATGAAAATTGAGCAACAGACCACAAACTAGGTATTGTGAAATTAATTGATATATAAATAAATATACAGTACTAGATTATGAAATACATTTCAAAGTATGATTTAAAGCAATAAATTAAAATACATTTACCAGAATACATTCACATTTAGCCAGAATGTCTTCTCAGCTCGATCAAATAATAGTAGTACGTCGCTCAAGTGTCAAATTCGTGTAGTTCGGTCAAATTGAAAAGTCGCGCATTCAGTATACACTTTAGATTCTAAACGCATGTCTTCTCAGCTTGACCCAACTATAGCTGTGTGTCCACAGTTCATTTCCCTTTCGAGAAAATACTCAAGTCCATCAAGTTCTATATATAAAACGAAAAATAGACCTACGAATCAATTATTTAAAATATGATTTCAAATGTTTCTATGTAGAGGTGCCGCACAGAATCTTGCTCATTTGAAAGATTGATACAGAAAGAAGTAGTAAAGTTATCTTCAGATGAAACTTTCATTTTGAAGCATAAATTAATTTTTTTAATACTTGGTTTTAAAGGAGTTAATGCCGATTACCCGATTTTTGCAAGCATATTGACGAGTATGTTGGCGATTGCTTAGCGTATATTATTTTTCAGATGAGGTATGAATGGACATTGTAAAGAATTGTTCAGATATCCAAATAAAAAAGTTAAGAGAACCAAGAAAGATGAAAGCTTAGAGGCCCTCTGCAAAGTGTTTATTGGAAAAATGTAGTGCTTTCCTCAGTTATATGAACTCGGAAGCATTCATAAAGTTCATTTTCAACAAACACGGTGCTCCCCCACCATTCAGTGCATTGGTCACTGACACTCTAAACAAGAAATTTTGGATAGACCAGCAAGGACCTATGCTGTGGGCTGTGGCTTCAAGGAGTCCAGACTTGACGTCTTGTGATTTTTTATTGTGGGATTACAAAAAAAAAATTATTCACAAAAAATCGCGACCTGAATCACTTAGAAGCAGGATTAAAGACAACCATAAAGAAGAAAAATGTTATCAGAGAAGCTGATTGTCGAGAAAAAAGGACACCGATGCTAGAATCTATTAATTATGTGAATTAAAAACTGTTCGAAACAACAAATTAATTAGATTGATGGAGAAAAATAACTAATTGATAATTCTGTTCTCATCTGAACATGAATCAATGGGAAAAATAAAAAAGTAAAAATTAAATTAATGACTTACAGCTCGGAATAGGCCAATAAGTTCTATGCAGCTCCACTCAGAAGTAGCTGTGTATAAAGTTTCAATTTTCTATGTCGCTCTGTCAGAATCATTCTAATGAATTGAAAATATCTTCTCTTCAAGTACTGCGCCCTTTTATAAAGTTATCTTTCATACTTAATATTCCGAGGGGGGGGAGCGCATGTAGCACCTTCCACCATAAAATTCCACTTTCGACTTGCGCATCTGCAAAACAAAACCAAGGATCTTCACACAACATTCTTTATCATATTATGTTTATGCCTACAAATAATAATAATAATAATTTATAATTATTAAAAATAATTAATAATTTATAATTATTAAAAATAATTAATAATTATTTACTTGTGCTCAGAGTCAATGTCACTAAAAATAATGACACAAGCCACTAAGTATTTCTCCGAAAGTAAGTAATTACTTTAAAATAACTATTGACTTTCACAGGCCCATTCTTGGCAATCAACTCATTCAAGAATAATGAAATACAAAATATATTTTGAAGGAAAAAATTGGATGTAATGCGTTGCGAAGAAGATTTCATCCAAGTTTTTACAATTTTCCATGTACAATTTTTTAAACTAACTGTTCATTTCTAAAAATATTCCGGGTCCGGGAAATGTCCTTTTATTCCATAATAGATAAAAATGTGATGAAGACTAAAATCTAATCGAATTCATGGAAACCCAAGATAATATAGCTAATATGCATGATAGCATGCTTGTTCAATCAAATTCAGTTGACAAATATTACCAACTAAATTCACAGTTAACAGAACACAGAACCAAACAAATCTCAAAAGGTAATTTATTTCTTTTATTTCTATGTAAAATAATATTAAAAGTTGTTCTAAGTTGAAAATAATCGGCAAAAAAATGTTCTACTCAGGTTTCGAACCCCCCTGATTGGTAAGCGGTGAAATATTAGTCCACGTCGCTAACCACTGGGCGATGAGGCTTCGATGAGGAGCCGATTCTGCCAGTGATACCAACATGATTTCAAGAGCATAATAGACATTTCTGACCAGGAACGTTTCTCAAAACTGATATTAGGTTGCAATCCTGCAGTGCAGAGAGCATGAATATAGCATGAATAATGTGTATAGTAATAGTGTGTAAGCCTTTTTTTTCCTTTTTTCGTCCTTAATATGCAAATGTTCAAAATGCTTTATAGCCTATAACCTGGTCATCCATGTCTACTATCACCATGGCAAGTTTGAATCAAATCGGTCGAGCGGTTCCGGAGGAGTAGTTATACAAAGAGTGACTTTCCTAATCCATTAGAGCTTCGCTTCGCTCCGCTCAATGAGAACCGAATTCAGACTTGAAGCTGGCTGAGTAGTCTTTTCAAGTTTTTGTGATAAACTTGCAAATTAAGAATGGATGAATAAATAAGTAAATAAATACTCACAATTATCATGGAAATATCGATTGCTTTGGAAGTGGAGGATGTTTCTGATTCTGAAACAATGAAAATTCCGGCCTGGTTGGCGCAGTGGGCTAGGGCGTCACAACTTTCAGTCTGCTAGCACTGCCAGGTCTGGGTTCGAATCCCAGTGGCATGGCTCTTTTTCACCTCATCAATCACCTTCGCACTTAATATCCATTACTCACGCACAAGCTAAAATGCTTATGTGGGCATCATCCGCAAAAAAAACTTCATCCAGCTCGTTGTTTCATCCTCCGGCCAGACAGCATATTGTAATACTCTTTGAGTCAGCACAAGTTACGGAATTCAGGAATTCATTGACAAAGCATTCTGAAACAAAAAATATATATATGAAGATGATTTCCAAACAGCTGCCAATTCAAAAGTATGTATTGCAAGATACATAGAAAATACAGCTTTTAAAGTAACATTGATACTTCTAGTAATAATAATAATATGTAATAATATTCGTGTAACCTGGCTATCTCAGGTCTGGTGTCAGAGTTTTCAGGTCGCTCCTGATCAATTTCAGGGCCTCTGGCCCTGATACTTCTAGTGATTATTAGTATTGAATAGAGAGAATAGAAAAAATTGTCATGACCACACATTTATTGAAATAATAGTTGAACAAATAAGCTATAACCCAAAAAAATACGAACACGGTCTTTCGGAGGAGACGATAAGCCTAAAAAGTAGTCATCGTCTATTTCATCTATCATCCCTGTAATTACCCACGCACGCACAGGCCCATGGGCTTTTAAAAATAAATTATTGTGATTGAGAAAACTGATTTTCTATTATGAGTAAAAAATCATAATCAGTATTTTTAGAGGACTTTTTCAGGGATGGCTGCTCCTCCACAACACGAATAACCATGTTTCTGGTTATAATTTCTCAATTGACACTGCCGATCTGGAAACCCCAGTCCTTGACAAAGACCTCAAGTATCTTGAGTAGGTGAATGAATTATTATTCATGCATAGTTTTTTTAGTGAAAACTATAAAAAATCGATAGGCCTACAAGTACGCTAAAGTTACAACAATCAAGAGAAGTTCCTTCTATTTTGCTAACAATCTATAGCCTACTTGTAAAAAAAAACTACCGTACATAAAATCCAGTATAAAAATTTCAGAGTAAGACACTTCAAATCAAACATTTCTTTATTCGGCACAACAACTTTTAGCATACTATAGCACACTTTGTATGCTCTAGCCTACTAACATAAACGAGTATAATAGGCCTACTGTATGAGAATACTCAAGCATATTCTTTTCAATTGGGTAAGGAAAACAAGAAATTGGATTATTATAATATTATTGAATGACATAAAGTAGACCTACTTGAGGCGTCAATTCTAACTAGGCGTTTATTACTAGGGAAGCGCATGCTGTGACAGCCGCAAATTGAGCGGAGCGAGCTTTCTTTTTGTCAAAAAGTGTTTGAAGCAGGGACTCAAAAAGTTGATCCCGGAATTTTAACCCTAGCTGAATAACGAATGGTGAAAGTGGCTCAAAATGGATTTTCATTCTTCCGCACTTACGACCGAGTGTTTGGTATCAATCATCACTCAATCAGGAGCCGGAGACGTGAACCTATTCATTATATTTATTATAGTTATTTATTTTATTTATTTATTTACAAAAGTACATACAGGCATGGAAACAACAGGCTTTGGTAGCCCAAAACTGTTTCCGATTCAGTATTACAAATTTAAAGTAATAATAATATATAGGTAGAAGTAATGATATATAAAAAGTAATAATAGAATTATGCTATGTTTATAATTATTTTTGAACTATCATCTAGAGACAGGTCCAACGAATCATGCGTCACCGACCACGTAGGCGCCAACCCTACCCCGACACGCGCGCACAATCGAATCAACCGACCCACCAAAGATATCCAGACCAACACAGCTCACATTAAATAGGCGCTGCATTCTTTTAATTGGTTCATAATAACCGTAGTCTGTTCTGCAGAAGGCAACTATAAATGTATGATAAGATCTAGCATTCAAACGGGGAACATGAAAATTAATCAATGATAGGAGGGGAGGACTGTCTACTGCACCATTCACCAACTTACATAGAAAAGTAATGCCATGCATATCCCTTCTAGAAGTCAGCGAATGTAATTGAAATTGTTCTCTGAGACCAGTTACAGAAAAATCAAATGGACATACAGTTTTGAATTTAATCCAGTACAGGTATCTCAGGAATCTGTTCTGCACTCTTTCAATATAATGAGCCGTGCCGGTCCGGTAAGGTGACCAGACAACTGAACCATATTCCAATCCACTGCGCACCAGAGCACTGTACACTCTAATATCCCTTCTAGAAGTCAGCGAATGTAATTGAAATTGTTCTCTGAGACCAGTTACAGATAAATCAAATGGACATACAGTTTTGAATTTAATCCAGTACAGGTATCTCAGGAATCTGTTCTGCACTCTTTCAATATAATGAGCCGTGCCGGTCCGGTAAGGTGACCAGACAACTGAACCATATTCCAATCCACTGCGCACCAGAGCACTGTACACTCTAATAACAGGGTCACAATTATTAAACTCCCTACACTGCCTACACACAAATCCAAGAATTTTGAAGGCTCTATTCACGGCATGATCAACATGAACATCAAATCTAAAGGCCTCATCAAAAATAATACCCAGATCTTTAATTGTTTTGCATACTTCCAAATCCTGTCCAGAAATCGAATACTTATTATCTATGAAATATGGGTCTGTTTTTCTTGAGTAAGTAACTACATAACACTTTTTAATATTCAATTTAAGTTTATTAGAATGACACCATTTATCCAAATTATTTATATCTCTCTGCAGAATAGCTTTTTCATTTGCATCCTTGATATGTCTGAATATTTTTACGTCATCTGCATAAAGTAATACTCCGGATTCTATTGACTGGGGCAAATCATTTATTAGTAGAAGAAATAGAAGAGGGCCCAGGTTCATGTAAAAAATCGCGATAAAAAAGCCTAGTGAATGAAATTCGGACAGAGTTTTGGTGTATTTCCAAAACAAGCTTCCATTGTTAGCACGCGCTAGTTTTGTTTACAGTTTACATTAATTTTCTATGCTAAGCCTAAGGAGAGGTTTCCAATGGAAGTCCCACAGAGCGTAGAATTACTCCGCTGTGTGGGTAGAGCCAGCTTATTCCTCAAGGACACAAACTATCGCAATTTTTAAACCCTCTAGACATCGACCTCAATGTCCATCATCACCCTCGTACGCGCATTTTCGAATATTACATGACAAATCAGTCATTACAATGCTTTTCTCTTGGGAGCTTCAAGGCATAATATAATACTTATTATTCCTCAAGAGCACGATTTTTCAAAATGCTTTATAGCCTATAACCTGGTAGTCCATGTCTACTATCACCACGGCAAGTTTGAATGAAATCGGTTGAGCGGTTCCGGAGGAGTAACATTACAGAGAGTGACTTTCCTGATCCATTAGAGCTTGGCTCCGTTCAAAAAAGGTATTAATAATTATTGCTTCGTTATCAAAGTGTGGTTAGATTAGAATAACCGCACCAATGTTAATAGGCTGCATTAGAGTAAACCATGTTTAAGTTTTAATTAAAATATAGGCTAATTAAAAATCATTACTTAAAAATTTCAAGACTGAGATTGAACCCACGAGCTCTTGATCACAAAGCTAGCTGGCTAATCACAACAAAACGCAGACTGTGGGATAAATTTGCAATGAAGGATTCCACTTACTTCAGAGTAAATTAAAGAGAAAATACTTCAGAGACAATGTTTTAGTACTTGTACTTCAGAGAAAATTGTTTTGCATCGCAGTCACTGTGGTGAAATATTGAGACTTGAACTTGAACTTATACTTGAACTTTCAAAGAAAAGATTGGTGATAGACGAACCGATTTGTTCACAAGAAGGTTGAGGTTGAGTGGTAGAAAGGACTTCATAGTCCTAACTCCGCCTATAAAGAATATTTTCATTTCATATTTCACAACATGATATGATATGAAAAAATGAGATAATCAAATAAAATGAAAATGAATTTGCTTCTACGTTCAACAGGGCAGCACGCAATGAAGTTGAAGAGATTATCACAGCGGTCAACTGAGTTTACAGTGACTAGATAAAAGTTTATCAAGTCTTTTATCTAGTCACTGTAACTGAGTTCAGCGTCAACTACCAACTACTACTACTACTACCAACTACTTTGTGTATGCTACAGAAAGGAATGACTGTTCAAAATATCGCAAATATTTGTTTCATTTCTTCCAATTATTTAATCAAAAATAATTTCACTACCTGAAACAAACGACCACCCATCGAAGAGCCTGGTTATAAGCGAATCACGAATCTCTTAATTATTCTACGATTTTTTGCATTTTTCCCCATTTGCTTGTCAAGTAATTTGAGAGATATGCAAGTGAAAATCAAAAGAATTATTGGAAAATAAGTTGACTGATTTGAATTAACATCCATAATATAACCAGGTCAATCGCGGAGGGATCTGGCTCCCTCCCACAAACAGCAACCTGACTATTCTAAACTTGCATTGTTATGTAGAATACTGGCTACTCAGCAAAAACTAAGAATTAAATGATAATCCATGTAATCGTCACCACTATGATTCTGGATTGACCTACTTGCAAACAATACTTCATTCACAAAATAACAGTTCAACAACCTGATGTCATCTGAATTGCAAAAAATAATGGCATAATCTGGTCGAACACAACACAGTCTATCAGAAAATATTCATTTTACCTTGTAACCACAGTACGGAAATTTAGATGACGCCTAAAAGGTAGGTGGTTTCGTCTGCTCATTGTGCGCTCCAATGCCTGATGTTATCAATTAGAATTGTTAAATGAAAAGACAAGATATTGTCAAACAAATGAATTTATACCCGAATATCGAAATACCGGTTTCGGTTGTTACATCATTTTCAATTACTGGTTTACCTCTGGTTAAACTCTGAAAAGACATTTCCAAACTAGAGGTTTATTTAAAAATCGAGATACCAGTTTCGGTTGTTACACCATTATCGATCATTGTGAAACCCTGGTTTATAAAGAATTGAGTTTTAGGTTTCGGTTGTTACACCATTATCAATCCCTGGTGAACCCTGGTTTTCAAAAATATCGAAATACCAGTTTCGGTTGTTACAGCATTAGTAAACCTTGGCAACCCTGAATTTGAGATATAGGTTTCGGTTGTTACAACATTATCAATCCCTGGTGAATCCTAGTTTTTATAATTATCGAAATACTGGTTTCGGTTGTTACAGTACTAGTAAACCAATGGTAGACCTTGGTTTATTAAAATATTGAATAATATTAATTTAAGCCCAAGCCCTACGTTTCGGTTATTACAACATAATCAATCCCTGGTTCATTAAAATATCGAGATACAGGGTTCTGTTGTTTATCTGGTTTATCAGAGATTGATAACGTTGAAACAACCGAAACCGTTATCTCGATTCTTTAATAAACCAGTGGTTTGCCAGTATTGATAATGGTGTAACATCCGAAACCGGTATCTCGATTTTTTAATAAACCTGTAGTTTGGAAATATCTTGTCTTTTCAGAGTTCAACCAATATTCTGTATTTTCATTCGATATTGATTACTACCACAATATCACCTTCACAACAATTAGAATTGTCATTCAGGTATGCTTGGATGATGTTCTAGAAATCAAGAGACAATAGTTGCTTTACATCAGCTGTAAACAGGTTACATCACGTAAAAAAGGAACAGACGAACCTGCCTTACTTTTTGAATTCAGCTATACAGTAGATCCATTCTACAGGTATTATAAATAGATTCTAAGATCGTCTTTGACTACAGGTAAAAAATAAGTGGAATAAACGACTTTTTGAAGAAATCATTATTCAGGGCTCCGAGTTGCGTATCATCCACATCTTGAATGCCAGTGGAATAACATGGGGAAGATAGACGCATTACTGAAAGAACTGATCCTATAATACACACTTAGTTTAAGCGTATCTTTTACTTGAAAGCCTTCCAAAATCTTCTTGATTTAGCATGGAGCCGGTAAAATTGCCGTAGGCAGCCTCAGCTCAGACGCGTGAATTAACATTGGTAAGATAAGAGTCTACGCGAAGCTATTACTTTACCTACGAAACCACCTGTAGCCTGTTTTATTTTTGGAAAAGTGGTTGTTAATGATCCAAAAATAGGTCGAATATCAATTTTTGCACTTTCTGAACTCAAATTTCTATGTTCTACAACTTTTAGGAAGAGGGGTAATACATTTCTCTCTTACTTTATGAGCTACAGAAGAATTTAAGCAATTTTTTGGAAAATTTGAAAAAAATTGTGTTTTTTGAATGAATGTAAAACGTTATCTATTCGACCAATTTTTGTTTTCTTTTTTTTAATCGACGCAGAATTTTGTCCTCTATAATTTACTAAGAGAATGTACCTATAAATAAAAATGTGGACCGTTTTTTAGTTATATGCGAAAAACTAAAAAAGTGCATGGTTTTCTGGCTGGCAAAGTTGTGTGGGGGGAAATTTTGTGTGCACTTTTCGAATACACATTATTGGGACCCTAATAGAGCAATTAAAACAATAAAATCGCATACACCAGCTTTTGCAGAAAAAAGTCCCTGCGTACTGGACTAGCTGGCGCCAAAAAGATAGGCGGTTTCGTTTGTCTATTGTGACCAACCAATAGCTAATGTAAAGCATCTACTATTTCTTTTTATTTAAAAAAATCACCTAGGCATAGCTAAATGACAACTCTAATTGCCAACATCAGCTGTTGAAGCGCACAAAGAGCAGACGAGACAGCCAAACTTTTTGGCGTCAGCTATTATAGCAAATCAAGTTGACTGCAATGTGGATTTAAAATATTAATTTCAGAGGTTTAAATTCCATTTGAATATTTATAATAAGTAAATGAATGACATATAACAGAAGCCAAGAAGTTAGGTGGTGTCGACTTTCTTTTTTACTTAATGTAACCTATTAAACAGCTGATGTAGGTCAGTAGATTGTATATTTAGATTTCAAAAACATCATCACGGTTAAATTGTATCTCTAATTTACAACATCAGCTGTTGAAGCGCACAAGGAGCAGATGAAATTGCTTTACTTTTCAGCTAGAGCATTGAATAGACAATTTTTCAGCTCTACCAGTAATAGCATTATAGATAGTAATAGATTCATAGCATCTATTTATTCTTTCGATTTCAGAAACATAATCCAGTATTGAAACATATCTCCATCCATGACCAGCACTTTCTGGATAGATTGCGTCAATATAAAGAAATTATTTACAAAGAACTCATGATCGAGATGGGTGGAACGTCATAGGGAACTCAGGAAGCACGGTATTGCCTCTTCATCCAAGGAATAGAGTGGCAGATCACAAGTCTTGTACGAAGCACCCGCTCAAAGACCCTCTCCTCCTGCTCACGGAAATTCACCGGCAACCTGTTGAAGATCTTCAATGCACGAACAGGGAAGCTAGCATGTGACCGAGTCAGTCTGGCATGAGGCAAACCTCAAACTCTGGGAAGTGAGGCTAATTGACAAACATCAGATGTTGAAACGCACAAGGAGCAGACGAGACCGCCTTTCTTTTCAGCTAAGGTATTGAAAAGACAACTTTCAGCTCTACCATTAATAATATAATATGATTCATGAAGCATAGGACTATTACTGTAAATATTGCAATTTTACTCAAAATCATTACAACTATTTTCAACTACAAAAAACAATAATATTCATAGAACGATTTCAGAATACCACATAGGAATTTGTCCTGAACAAAACTCATTATTTTGCGTTCGAACTCGATTCAGCTGTATCTTATCATAAGATATTGTTAGCTTTAACAAGATCAAACACAAAAGTAATGAGAATAGTTGCCTGTTCCCTTAGCGCTTAGCTTGCAGTAATGTATTCTGAATCCGTACAGTCTACATACTAAATGAATGAATGATGAAATCAAATTAATGACCTAGCCTTCTACAAAAACCAACTACTACAATAATGAAATTGATCACATGAGAGTTGAATTTTATGAAATACTTACTGACTTCTTCAATCATGACACCATATGGCTCACAAAACCAATCAATTTCGTAGCACAGTTTGTTATCGTACAAACCCGAAATAAAATTCACAAAAGGGAGTATTCAGTTAACATATTAATGGTAATGCTTTCAATTATTAACACTTCACTTATTCAAAGGTAATAAGACAATTGCTATATACAACGAACAGCATTTCCACCTATTTGATACGAAAGCCTGAACTGAACTGGCCGGGCGAGACTTGTTTGCACCTACGCTCGTCCGCTGAAAGACGAAAACATCACGTGAGCGCGCTCAGCCAATTACAGAGCAGGAAGCATATCATCCCCTCTCACAAAGCCAATCAATCAATCCATAATGGCTAGAGACGTTCACCCAAATTGTGCAATCAATTTCCAATTTTTTTCCACAACCCTAAACACACTTCCCCTCATCTCAGAGCCAAACGATTATGAAAAATCGGATCCTCAAATTATTCTACAATTTTTAAACATGTTCCCGATCATTTTTCTTGTAGTTTTAAGGGTTGCCAAGTGAAGAATCAAAATAATAATTACTGAAGAGATAGAATCTGGCAGCAGCAGGAATAATGGTATCAGGCGCAGGGGAATGGGAAATTCCCTTTTACCTCTATCGTGCAACACTGACCTATCTGACTAATCCAAAAAGGAAATTCTAATTTTCACCTGATAAAAACATTATCCAAGGAGGTTTACATCGTATATCACATAATTATTATGATTTGTAGACAAAAGATACCATCACACTAGAAGACACAAAGTAATGAATGAGGTATTGTAAAAAAATAAATATTTAAATAGTTTGCAGGTAACATTATTACAGTGCAAGTATGGTCGACTCCTAAACACAATAGTAAATTATTGAAAAAATATTACAGATGACTATGATTTTGACCTGTGCGTTATAATGAAGAATTTACAATAAAATTCACATCCTGAACTACGCAAATGATTACCACATGAGACTCAGACTTGTGTATGTTCTATTGAGAAAAATATATAATTGATCCTAGAAAAATAGAAAAAAATGAACAAGTACACTAAAAATTCTCATTCTACTTTATGAGGATGATTCCCATATGGGGATCTGACTTAGGACATGTGAGTGTGCTATCTATGTACGTATAGATACATATTTATAAGTATATGTACGTATATACATATTTATAAGTATACTATCTCTATAGTATATTACACTATATACTATAATAAAATGAACTTTCTTTCACTATGGATATAATTCCCACATGAGCCTTGGACTTGAGAGTGCTGTTGAAAATATCACAATTAAAACTAACATTCCTCTCAATGAACTTGATACCCACATGAGCCATAGACTGGTGCGTATTCTATCAAATTAATTAAATTAAAACACAAATTATTTCAAGTTTGAAACTGATTACAATTCAAGCCATAGACTTGTGCTTGCAATTTTGGAGAAAGTAAAAAATATATATTCTAGACTATGAAGTTGATACCCACACATTCCTCAGACTTGTGTATGTGATATTGGAGAAAGTATTTAGAAATTTAAATTTTAGACCATGAACGTGATACCTACGAAACCCTCCGACTTGTGATGCGATTGATGCGATATTGAGGAAAGCACTTGGAAACTCATTTTCTAGGTTGCGGAAATGATCCCCATGACAGCCGGTCTGTTAACCAGAGGTTCCGGGCTCAATCCATTTCTGCAACATAGTTTCTGAGGTTGATGCCCACATGAGCTGTAAGACGTGAGGGGGTAATGAGAGGGATGATGATAGATAACAAGCAAAAAAAGCATGGAGGCTGATATTTTCGATATTCTTGGATAAAATTAAAACTCAATCATTCGTCATACAATAATAATAAATAAACTAAAGACTTAAAAAAGACTAATAATAATATAAAGACTTTATATAGTGGCCGTAGCCCCCCCCCCTCATTCAATAACTAAAACAATTATTATAATTTCATTCTGTCACACTAGATTTCCGAGACAAGCAGTTGCTACTATTATGTTTTTGTCCTTGAAATAATATACAACTGAGAGTAAGCGTGAGCGAGTGAGAGAATAGGAAAACCTATGCGAGAGAAAGAGACAGCTATACTAAAAAATAATCATGATTTCATGAAGTGCTTTTGAGACGAGAAACACGCTGAATTGGCGTCTACAATATCGATAACAATGACAGGGCTTCAACGATTTCAAAATAAAAATAAGAACCGTTTGACATAGGTAAACAGAGAACCAGTTCAAGAGAACCCTGTCCAAGCTAAGAAGACCTTCTGGCAAGATGAGAAAATGACTCCAGCTCGGTTAATATTGGTTCAAAAATTATTGATTTGGTCTCAATCGTAGGAAACATTCTGATCCAACAATTTGAGACACAATCAATACTTTTTGAACCAATATTGACTTCTCTGCTTGGACAGACTATAGCTAACCTAGATGATGTTTTCGAATCAAAAGAGACAATAGATGCTTTACATCAAATGTAAACGTACAAGAGACAGACGAAACCGATTAACTTTCCCAAATGAGCCAAAGACTTGTGCATGTGCTATTTAATTTAATGAACAAAAATTTGGACATGATTACAGTACTTTATAAGAATTTGACTTGTGCTTGCATAATTGGGAACATTAATTTTACAACATGTAAATGATTCCCACATGACCCTTGGCCCATAAGACTTGTGTTTTCTGCGGTTCTAAAATTCTTTACAAAGAGCATGTTTCCCACATGAGCCTTGAAATTGTACATAAGCTGATACAAATATTCTAACTGGAACTTGGCAGCCTGCATTCTAACAAACTAATGTCAATAAAAGGCCACACAAACTGAGTTATATAATCTGTATCTGTTGAATGTAATGTACCTATCTGTTTAATAATAAATGAGAAATTGATACAGTATGTTCACAAATAATGAAACTAATGTTAAGGCCTAAAAATATAGTTTTAGAGTATTTTACGGTACCGCATACTTTTTCTGAAAAATTTTCTTCAGTCCACCATCATTGATAGCTTTTTTTGTTTATGACCGTGGCAGGGACATTGTAGATATTGCTAATGCGCCTTGTACACGGGGATTGTAGTGTCAGCCAGTTGAATATCTTAGTCAATAAGAGCTGTTGTTGTTTGAATCAATGACAAGATAATGGCTGTGATTGGCTACAGATATTCAACTGGCCGACACTACAATCCCCGTGTACAGGGCGCTTCAGCTGTTCTGACAGTGAATTATTTAATTATGACTTATATACGCTTATTGTGATAAATTATATGCTGCGGCAATTTGCAATACCAAACTACCAAAATTGACAGTTTGAGACTTTGGATTCAACCATTCAATGAATAGAATAAAAACATCAGCTTAAAATCGAAACAGTGGTTCGGCATCAATTCTGCAAAGTAAGCAAGTGAAGTTCGCTAGTAAAGACTGCTACATTGAAAGAATGAGTTTTACAATTTTAAATCTTAGTATTCCAATCTCAAAGTGAACGAGCTTTCAATATTTCATCATGAAACTGTATTATTGTTTTGGAATCTCAAACGTGATATCGAATTGGTCTTAAATAGGCTATCATTGTAAATATTTTATGCTCAGAAAATAGGGATTTCCTCATTTAATAGACCATGAAAGGCCTTCTAAAACGCAATTTTGAAATAATTTTTTACAACCCTACTTTAAAAAGGCCTTTTAAAATGCAATTTTGAAGTAAATTTTTCTACAACATTTCCCCCTTAGCTGAGAAGGTGCATCCCCCAGATCACGATAGGGGCCCGCCCCACAAGCTGAGCCTAGGAGCCCATAGATCCTAAATCCGGCCCTGCTGGGCGGCATTGTTCTCAGTTTAGGATAATCAACAAAACAATACTTTCACAACTGAAATATGCTTCAAAATTTATATGATGATTATTCAATCATGGAAGTAATATTCTGGAATTAGATAATTAAGAAATTGTGTATTCCTAATTCCTTTTACTACATCAATGACCAATGAACTGGATAGATGGCGTCATAAATTACTAGCAAGATGGCAATGTTGTCCTTGTGTGCATCAAAATATTCACTCATGGTATAGACAGTACCGCATTTCCCACTAGGCCCAGGCCTAGGGCGCAAAATTTTGGGGGGCGCAAAATTTTAAGAAGCGCACACACAATCGTGGATCGGACAAGCAATCGAAAAATTTTGTGCAGCTAGCAGCAAATATTTATTTATTTTCAAAAGAAACCATACTAATTAAACCTACAGAGGTGCCACAGGGGGGGTGCCGCACACACAAGCGTGGATCGGACAAGCGATCGAAAAATTTTGTGCAGCTAGCAGCAAATATTTATTTATTTTCAAAAGAAACCATACTAATTAAACCTACAGAGGTGCCTACAGGGGCGTCACAAATTTTTTGGGGGATTAATTAATTTATTTATTTATAATTTCAACCTAAGGACAGATTCTCTTTTATAATTGTAAAGAATAAGTTCCAGTTGGGAAATTTAGGTACGGGCTTAATACAATATTTCGTATATTTAGGACTCCTAAAGTTGTAGTTGGCAGGGGCGAACCCAGGGGGGATTGAGGGGTTATATCCCCCCGAAATTAGAGCTCATCTTACACTAGATAGAATGCAATTTGTTGGAGTTGCAAAATTTTCTGCTAGTAAGGCTTAAAACTTCTAAAAATGAAGTTTGAGGGTACTTATTTTAAAAAATTTCCCCCTCGCGGGGAAATCTGGAGAAGGAAATGAATTTAATCTGAAACTAAGCATCGCAAGCCCAAATATTTCATTTCTTGCTCAAATGAATGCAACAAGCATATTTTTTATTAAAAATGTTCCATAGAATGTTGAATATTGGAGCAACGATTTCAACCCTTGAGAGAGTGAAATATTAGGCTACATGAGAAGCGCTACAGGTCGGAATCTTTTAAATGGCTACTACTATTCATTCACAGATATTTTACAGTTAATCCTGGTCATATGTTGAATAAACTGTATCAAAGTAAATCTCTGCGTTTTGTAGATTTCATTTTGTGATAGGATTTTCTATGTTATTAGGTATAATTCCAACAATTTCATTTCATTCATTCAAGAAAAGACAATATAGGCTACTTATGTAATGAAGGCACAAACCCTCTTGTTTCCAACACAATTATCAATAAACATTTGGCGTATAAAAATCAGGTGTAAAGGGAGAGGAAGGGGCGCTTTTTTGTCTGTAGGCCTAGGGGCGCTGAACTGCTAAATGCGGCACTGGGTATAGAATGGGTTTTTCTTCAACCATGTCACTATTTTCACCTTGAAATCACCTCCTTGCAGATTCCTCACACTGGCAGGTAAGTTGTTAAACAAGCAAAGGGCAAAAATGGGGAAAGAGATAATTAAGAATCTCTTACTGGTGGAATATCCATTGCAAGCCTCCTCCTTGTATTATATCTGTGCAGATCCAATCTAAGGACTTGCCTGCTCTCGGTGTCCTTGATATGCAGCAAACTGAAGAGTATGTACTGGTTGTAGATCGTGAGGATGCCCAGTTGCACAAAGATGGGTCGACAGTGCTCACAGTAGCCCACTGAGGCAATCACTCAAAGTGCTTTCTTCTGGTGCATTAGCACATTCTTACAGCCCACCGCTTGTCCCCACAGTAAGAGTCCATACAGAAGATGGGAATGAAAGAGAGCATGGTAAACCATGATCAAGTCCTTCTGGCTGAGGAGGGTCCTCAATCTGCGCAGAAGATAAACCACACAATAAGCCAGTCTGGAACAGACTCCCTCAATGTGACCTGTCCAAGATAGCTTTTGGTCAATTAAGAATCCCAGGAGCTTCATTTCAGCCTGGTGGGTAGAGTCTGCAAGGCTACAGAGTCCACAGACCAGTTGTTGGGTCTTACCTTCATTTAGGCAGAGTCTATTTTCAGCAAACCACTGTTTGGTATGGCTAAAAACTCTTTGTGCATGCAATTCTGCCTCTTCTACCGTCTGCCCCCTTGAATAGATTGTAGCATCATCTGCAAACATTAGCACAGGTCCAATGAGCCCAAGATCATTGATTGCAACCAGGAAGAGTAGAGGGCTCATCACTGATCCCTGTGACATACCATGATCCACCTTTATGGGCTGGGAGAGAGCACCACCAATGGACACAACTTGTTTCCTTACAGCTAAGTAGGAGATGAGTGTCACCAAGACGTTGCCACACAGTCCAAAACTTTCAAGCTTCTTAAGAAGGATTCCATGAGGTACACAATCAAAAGCCTTGCTTAAATCTGCTAGGATTCAACAATCTCAAAGGCTTCTCAAATCTCTCAAAGGCTTCAACAATGCAGTCAATCATCCCTGAGACAGCTGTGACTGTTGACCTCCCACGTCTGAAACCGTGCTGAGCATCAGAGAACAGGTGATTTTCTTCAAAGTGGGACACCAGTTGCTCATTCATTAGAGTCTCGAGCACTTTACCCATCACAGGAATGATTGATATAGGTTGACAGTTGTTCATAGACTCAGGGTCTCCCTTCTTGTAGACTAGGTAGGTATTGTGCATGACAGATTCAGGGCATCAGAGAGGCAACCATTTCTCAAGCAAACATCAAGCACATGAGACAAGGGCACAGCAATTGCGTCTGGCAACAAATTTCATCACACCAACTGTGACTCCATATATGTCAGGGCTAGGGGAGTTATTGAAGCTGCATATAGCGAATAACATCAGAGGGCCTGATTCTCTTCCCCCTTTCAAATTGCAAGTGGTTGCTACTGCAGCCAGGAGCATCAAAAGTCACCTCATCCATTGACTCAACAATCCTTTCCACCTCTCCAATGAAAAAGCCGTTGAATTCATCTGGTGTTGCTTTTTATTCAGGCCTTGAGCTACTTTGGATGCATGATTCACAAGGTCCCAGGCATCTTTACAGGGATTACCTGCAGTTTCAATCCTTATCATGTTGGCTGCTTTTTTGCTGCATCAATCTCAGCTCAATATATTTTCTTAGCTCTCAAAGTCCTAAACTAACCTAACTACCAGCTTATAGCTTTCAAAAAAATTGGACTCTAAAAAGTTAAATGTTAGAGCACGGATATAATGGGGGTATAGAAACACAAAATAAGAATAATGTATATGAACCATTTGTAGTGTGAAAATCAATCCTTGGTTATGAGAAGGTTATGTGAAAAAAATATTAATTTAGTGTACCTATGTGATCTATTTAATGAAGATTAGCAGGATTATCAATAGATTATAAGATCTAATCCATAGAGTATGTCAGGATTATCCATAGATTATTATTTTCAGATGACAAAAGGCCTGTATTACGAATTCCACCTTGTTTTCAAGATGAAAATAAGAACTTACAATGGATCTCAGCCTACTAGCATGACTCTTGTTACAGTTTTATTCAATAATTTGATCACAACTCACAAGGTTGACAAATTAACTTCTAATAATAAGACGTAATGAACCTTTTGAGAATGAGGTTGGGTGGGTGACTAACATTGGAATAGGAACGGAATCTTAGATTCCTAATAAATCGAGTAACCTAACATGAATTTATCAAATCTAATCACTTATCAGCATAACGTAGTGGAAACATAACATAACCATAATATTATTTGTTGGGCTAGAACTAGGCATCGAAATTCTACTAAAATCATGCCTCAACTACCGGTACATCACAATAGAACGAATTTAGAATCTCACAAAGGAATTTGTCCTGAGAAAACCTCATCATTTTGTAGTTGAACTCGATAGAGCTGTATATTATCATAAGATATCATCAGCTTTTACAAGATCAAATACAAAATTGATAAGAATTTACGTGCCTTTTCCCTGGCTTGCTAGATTCTTAATTCGTACAACTTACTGCCTAATTTAACCTAGAAATAAATGAAGAATGGAATCAAATCAAGGTCTAGCCTTCTATAAAATCTATCTACTGTAATCAAATTGATACAATAAGGGATGAATAATATTTTCAATTAATTTCTTACCGTTTCGACGCGATGATTCGATCACATTTCACAGACACAACACTAACCAATTTCTAAGCACAGCGTGAGCCTATCACCGCACCGAAATAAATTCCATGAAAGGGAGTAATAAATAAACATATTTACGATAATACTTTCAATAATAATTAACACTTCACTTATTCAAAGGTAATAAGACATTTTCAACAGACAACGAACAGTATTTCAGCCTGTACGTTACGTACTCAAAGTCTCACTCATAGAGCAGAATTTTGCTACTAGCTATTAGATTACCACCTTAGCAGTGTTGCCACTGTTGGCAACATGAACCTTCTAGAAAGCTAAAAAGTGACTGACTAATAAAAAAGATTTCCCACTTGCCGATATCAGGTACAAATAAATTGTACATCTTTAGAAAGAGGAGGTCGAGCACATAACCAGATAAATCTGAAAACTTGAAAAACTCCCCCACAGAGTGGGGTTTCGCCCCCCAAATTTTTTCAACTGTTTTGCTTGACTGTTGAAAAATTTCTACCGGGTTCGCAGGGGGGCCCTTTGGGCAAATTTTCATTTTTGAAAATTTTTCTGTGGCCCCCCACAGAAATTGAGCGCGAAATTTTGAGGGATTGTTGGTAATTTAGTGCGGTTTTTTGCAGCACTAGTGTTATAATAGAGCCCACAAACTTGATTTCCATCATTACAATCTTTTTTTTGAAATCCAGGGGGTGCTGTGGTGAAGGGGGGTTTCGCCCTTGAAGATTCACCAATCCTAGACCTAGGACCGTGTTGAAGACACCAGAAGTAAGCAGTAAGTAAACCAAACTTTGGGGGGCTAAAAGTGGTATACATTTTGATATACGCGTAGGGCCGAGACCCACACCATTGGATTTAGCGCAAAAAGGAGTCCTAAAAAATACAAATGTATAATTTCAGTCTCCATTCAATAACATAGGCTGTCATTATTCATACAGAAAGAGTAGGTACTAATATTAAACAACTAAATTTTTTTAGAGTATTAAAATTTTTATTAACATTATTGAGAGTAAGAATAACATATCCAATCAATTTGAATTCTTATTTGGTAAATAGTAAATAATATTAAAATTATATTAGTATCACTCATATACGGTACCAATAATATTTTTAAAAGGGTAAATTGTAAAGGGTAAAGAGTTTAAAAGGGTATTTGATTTTATTTTATCTATTAATTTTGAAGTTTAATTTTTACACTATTGTGGTCAAGTGGGTTATGTGGAAGAGGTGGCTCTTGTGCCTCAGCTTCGCCCACATCACTTATGAATTGCACTAAGTGGAAAATAAAGGCATCAATCAATTCATCCTACAACGGTCTAATAATTGACCAATTGGGATTTTTGATCAGGAGAGTCTGATCAAATATGAAAATCGATCACATGTCATTGAGAGCATGTAAAACATTGAAAACTTGTAAGCCAATTGCTTTCACTTAGTCAAGGTTTGAGCTTGCTTCACAAGGTATAGTCTGTCCAAGCAAAGAAGACCCTCTGGCAAGATGAGAAAATGACTCAAGCTCGGTCAATATTGGTTCAAAAATTATCAATTTCACATAGTATAGTAGGAAATATCATATCCTCAAAAAGTAGGAAACAATTTAATCTATAAGTTACTATTAAGACTACATGTTCACATTTATAATTCTTGAACAAATATTGACCAAGCTGCATTCTTTTTCCCTACATGCCTACTTCATGCCTAGATGGAAAGCATAATATCATCATGGAGTACAGAATTTATACAAAAATATATACTTCAAAGTACCGTATACAATAACTTGAGAGCATGGTAAGCAAGCTTTATTATCCCATTAGAACTCATACTGCATTGCAAACTTTCAATTATAATTTTCTCAACTTAAAATATTTCAATTTCTTCTTTTGTCTTCATCCTACTTGAACTGTTGATGATAGTAAGCTTAAAAACTTAGTAGATACTAATAACTTTCACTTTTACAACAGTACTCACGATTTTTATGCTTGTTGGACGCATCCAACAGTTACAAGGAGCCTAGGACGCCTAGTTACAAGGAGTTATAGTAGATACTCAAGTATCTAGATACTTAGTATCTAGACTCCAGTATCTAGTTACTCCTTGTACGCTGAAGATGTGGCTCAGTGCCACGAAACGCGTCCAACAAGCATCAAAATCGTGAGTACTGTTGTAAAAGTGAAAGTTATTAGTATCTACTAAGTTTTTAAGCTTATTAAAATATTTTCTAACTTTCATTATTTTCTCAATTTAAAATCTCACCTGAGGATCTACACATCAACTACTTCCTGTTCTTCTACCAATTCAATGCTTTATTTTTGTCCCCCAAACAATTTATTGATTGATTTTTTTCATTTATTTATTCTATTTTATTTTATATTCATTTGATAAAATATCATTTATTTTGCCATGATATTGTAGACTATATACCACCACTTTTATATTAAATTTATTACACTTCAATATTTACTCAAGTTATAGAGCTAATATATTCTAGAGCTAATTTTGACCTATATATTCTACCAAATTAACTTAGCCGATCACAGGCTACCTAGAACACACCTCTACACACAGACGAATAGTCTTGTAGGGGTTATTCCAGTAACTGTGTAAAGTGTATTTATTCCATTTCTCTGTAATGTATTTTTTTCTGAATAAAGATTATTTGATTTGATTATTCTACAGTTTTCTCAACACCTTCATAAATACTTTCTGAAAGGGATCCTCTTTAGCTCCCTTATAATGGATCCTTCGTCGGTTTACTTGGAATATGTTTGCTTGTCTCCAGTGAAATCCACATCAAGTGATGTAGGTAGTATATGACAGTTCAAGATCAGAATTAATCAGAAGGATCATGATATCATGATTATTTAATAAAATAATAATATTTTATTATTAAGAGTATAATAAATCAATACAACGTAGTATTAATAAGCTATCTCTGAATATACTCCATTAAATCAAATCAAATATTTTTTCATTTTGCATAAAAAAAAATACAACATATTATAGTACAAGTTCCTTCTCTTGAATATAATAACATACTGTAATTTAAAACTAAAAAAATATATATAATAAGAGAAAAAGAAAAAACAAACTTATGATTTTCACAGAGCAAAATAAAATTACTACTTATTGAAATTTATAAACATCAATTTGTCTGAAATCTGTAATGGGTAGAGTTCAAAAAATTACTGTATAAAATAAATGTTACAAAATACTGAAATAAATGAATATTGTCTTCAAACTCGAATCAATTCACAATCACAGTTAGTGATTTGCCAACTCCATTTAACTTTTGAGACCAGACTATAAGGCAATAGAAATCTTTTCCAATTCAAAGTTTATTTGTGTCAGCATTTTCAAGTGGAAGTGTCAGACTATGCTGAACAGAAAAGCTGCCACGCGCTAATAATTTGTTCACGTAGACCACAACAAAGCTGGTTGAACGCTTCAGATGTTTGGGTTACAAAGCCCAACACTCACACCCGACTAATCAAACAGCGGGAACCATATACAACCTCTAATTGGTTGGTTTGGGAGGGTGCTGTTTGACAACTCACGTTCCTCAAAGGGCGGAGTTGAGGAGTCTATCTTGTAACAGATAAGGGTAGACTAAAGAAAGCCGTTCCATTGTTAGGTAGCCTATTGGGTGGGTTACAAAGCTCTACTCAAGACCGATCAATCAAACAGTGGGAGCCACTGAACCTTTTGGTTAGGAAGGCAGTTATTTGACAAACTAACTCAATTTAGGAACGGAACAGCTACTGAGCTATTTACAAAGGGCGGAGTTAAGGGCCCTATTTCTTGTGACAGGTTGACAAATAAGGGTAAAGTGAACCTTCACTTGTGATTGGAGCCCACAAAAAAGAATGATGGTTTCTGGTTATTCGTTCAGTAAACATTTAAAAAGACAGAAAACAATAAAAATTACAGACTGATAGAATACATTTATTTTTATTATGTAGGTAGGTCCAGTAAAGAACTCGCAACTGTAGAATAATTCTTTCGGTTTTATTAATTCTATCTCAGTTTTTAGTTCAATAGTATAGTTAGTTATTAGTATAATATATGGAAAATGCATATTCCTCATAGCGCAACGATCCAGCTAGTAGGCTACTGTATTTGAAAAACTTAATGACTTTTTTATCTTAGCCTACTGCTCAGATTTATCAACTTTACAATTAGAGTGTACTATACTTATCGGCCGGACCTTATGATGGTCTGAAAAACATGCGCATATTTCATACCTACTATATACCCAATCCTATACACTATACACCACACACCCTACCATATTTCACTTTGCATAGAATTTTTTTATATGTTTTAATATTTAAAATATATTACATGCTTTGAAGTGATAGGTACATCAGTAGAACAAACTCAGTTTTTACTCAATCTTTTCTAAAAAAACAGGATACATAAAATGGGTAATTTTGAAGTATGATACCCACTTCCATTGAATTTTTTTTAAATAGGCTTATTAGTTTGTTTGCTAAGGAAAATAATTGAATTCATTGTCACAAGTTCATATACTATTGGGATTTAAAAAATATATATAATTAATCAAGTAAGCAAAGAAGCCCCTCCTATGGAGTACAACACGTTGTCGTCGGTGGAGGGGCTTGTGTACTCCAATGACCCCGAGAGCTATGACGGCGGTAGTGTAACTACCAGCAGGGCCTCCCAAGCCGGAAGGATCGGAGAGTAGGAGTCACACAAAGAAGTGCTCCAACAAGACGTCGTTGGGCTAATCCCCCACACGTCGGGTAAACTCGGATTCAAAGAGCAATAACGAGCCTCGGAACAATACCGGATTCAAGGAAAAATAAAAGGACACACAATAAAATACGATTTGGGACATGGAATGTGATAGCTCTGAATGGGAAGGAGGTGGAGTTGGTGGAGGAAATGATGAAGTACAAGGTTGAACTCATGGGACTTAGCAAAACAAGAAAGAAGAGACAGGAAGAGATACAACTAGAGAAGGGCTATTGTCTGAGATTCTCAGGAGTGGATAGAGCAAGACGAGCAGGAGAAGGAGTTGGAATAGTGACCTCTGAAGAACTAGACAAGAAAGTATGCGGATGGAAAGCAATAAGCCCAAGGCTGATGTACGTTGATTTGGTAATGGAGGAATAAGTTACAATAATCCAGATCTATGCTCCAACAGATGACTACGACCCCGCTGAAAAGGATGCGTTCTATGAACAGCTACAAAAAGAAATGGATGAAGCAAGAGAAAGAAGCAAACATGTCATAATAATGGGAGACTGGAATGGAAAAGTGGGTCGTGACATGGATAGAGGACAGGGATGTATAGGAAAATTTGCTGGAGACTAAATTATTAATGATAATGGTGAAATAATAATTGTATTTCTGTGTGGAAAATGATATGATGATCGGGAACACATTCTATAACCACAAAAGAATACATCAAATAACGTACTCAGCGCTGGGAAGACAAGCAGAAAGCACAATCGATTATATGGTGTACCCAAGACATACAAATTATGCCATTTGTGATGTTAAGGTTATTAGAGGTGCAGAGCTTAGTACAAATCACAAACTACTCGTGATAGATACCAAATTTGCCATACCGAAAGCAAGGAAAACCAAGACATATGTTAAAGTAAAAACAGAAGAATTGAGAAAGCCTGAAAGGAGAGATATATTTCAAAGCAAAATGAAAGAAGCGTTGATATGGGGAGAAGAGGAATTGGCAGGAAAAGGAAAAGAAAAAGAAGAAGAAGAAGCAAAGAAGACCTTCTTCCAAGAGGGTCTTATTCTAGATTCTATACATAAAATCATACATGAGTACAGCCAAAAAATAATATTATCTACCATTACTTAAATACATAAAATTATCATGAAATAAAATCGGTCATTGAAGTTTAAATAAATAGCCTATTTGGAAAAATATATATTCATCAATTTTAAAAATTAATAGTGATTAAAAGGAAAAATATAATTATTGAATTATTCAGACTCCCTGAGTATCACACTTTTAAATGAAAAGACAATACACAGTATTGTCAAACCACAGATAATAATCGAGATATCAGTTTCGGTTGCTACACACACCACTATCAATCTCTGGTAAACTCTAGTAGTTTGATAATATCTTGTATTTTCATTAAAAATGGATAGTGGTAGTTATCCATTTTTATCACCTTCACAACTACTCAAAAATATTCAATATCACCTTCACAACTACTCAAAAATATTAAGTTGGGTTACATGTCACATAGCACAAGTGTATTCTTTGATAAGATGATTGAGATGGATCACAAAAACTTATTTACTTAGAAATAAAAGTTCTCATAGTACTAGTGTATGCTTTAATAAAATATTTTGAATGACAAAAATTAAAAAAAAAACATTTACTGTACTTAAAAACGTGCACATATTACTAGTTCTCATATAACTTATTCGATAAGACGTTGGATGACAAAAATTGGAAAAAACATACATTTACAAAATAAGTTCACAAAAGTCTATTGCATGCTTTGATAAGATATGTTGGATGTAAAAAATAAAATACTCAAGAGTAGAAGTTCAAATTTAATACTTGCATAGAGCATGAAAAACTAGTCCAGACAAAAAATTAGAATAATTTTTAAAAAAGAATAATTAATTAAATAAATAAAAGAATAATTTCATTTTTTATTGATGATACATTACATTTTGTTAACCTGAATTATGCATGACACGTATGACAGGCCACTTGCATATAAATAAACTAAATTAAACCGTTGAATGGTGTCAGATTCGTTCTTCAGTTACATTACATCATTTTATGTTGGTTAAAAATAACCGGTTTTTGTGCAACTGTTGTTGAGCCTAAAGATATTGTAATAAATCATAATTTTTGTAAAAAATCAGTAGTATTACGCAAATGTCATGGATGAGAATCTAACAGACCTTCAAAGCTTTACTTAGAAGTAGTTGGCCTATTAATTGGAACAGTAGTATTATTTATGATTGGAGTATTACTTGAAACCGAGGTATTGCTAGGAACAGTAGTGTTACTCGGTACTGAAGTAGCTGGAATATTACTTGACACAGAAGTATTACCTGGAACTTGAGCTCTACTTGAAAGTGGAGAACTACTTAGAACTTGAGCATTACTTGAAACTGAAGAATTAATTGAAACTTGAGTATAACTAGAAACTTTAGTATTACTTGAAACTTGAGTATAACTAGAAACTCGAGTATTACTTGAAACTGGAGTATTACTTGTAACTGGAGTATTACTTGTAACTTGAGTATTACTTGTAACTGGAGTATTACTTGTAACTGGAGTATTACTTGTAACTTGAGTATTACTTGTAACTGGAGTATTACCTGAAACTGGAGTATAAGTAGGATATGTATAAGTAGCTTGAACTTGATAACATTTAGGAAGTTTGTATCTGCTAGTAGGTGGTTCTGGAGGCGGATATAGAAAGGAATTATGAGTGGGAACTCTACGTGGAATCACTACAGGTGGAGGTGGTGGTACGTAATTTTCGCCTGGATAATTGTAGCCAATTAGAACACTCGTGTTACGAGGTGTGAACTGCAGCGACAACAGTTGGCTGCATTTAATCACAAACTGGCAAGACGGTTCGGAAGCCACAGGATCACTGGAAAAAGAAATCAGTCCGTTGAAAACGTTCATTATTATTACTGCATGCTTTTAATTATTACAACTGATAATCAAATTCAAACAATAAAATTAACAAATAATTTATAGTAGCCTACAATCATTTGAATATAAACCTCCTTTGGGAGATTGACTCTTGTTAGTAAAGATAGTCAGTCGTTTCCCGTCTCTAGAGGAATACTAATTATTGTTGCATTACACTCCAACTAATCAACTAGATGTTATTAAGAGGTGTTTTGCGCCGTCACTTGGTACGGAAACTGGCTCATGGTTGAGAGGATCAACGTGCTAACCACACGTTACCTCTATCCTGGTTGATGATTATTCGCCTGCTGTATGGTCTGTCCGGGGGGGAGGGCATTCTGGCGGGGTGGGGGTGGCTTCGGCTTGGTTAGTGTTGGTTCGGGGACTGTGGGTTCTATTTGAGAATTTATGGCTTTTGGGCCGGTATTGGACGGGCTGGGGTTGTTTTAAACGTCTTGCCGGAGTGTCTTCTTTGCTTGGACGAACTGTATAAAGGAGCGAATATGAAAACTGGTAATCAGCTGGTAGACCTAGGCCCTTCTTAGGACTGTTGAGCCATTGACAAAATCATTTCAATACATAAATTTATGTATTATTTATATATGACACCAACTCTTAGTTATCAACACTATCATCGATTGCTAATAGCTTTTGTAGAGTTTGTTGAATCTTACATCTCCAATTCGATAATACATTTCATTTTTTCCGAGGGTGATGCCCACATGTGCTC
Source organism: Sogatella furcifera (assembly GCA_017141385.1). Taxonomy (NCBI): domain Eukaryota; kingdom Metazoa; phylum Arthropoda; class Insecta; order Hemiptera; family Delphacidae; genus Sogatella; species Sogatella furcifera. Next base: position 5,252,535 of record CM029560.1, on the reverse strand, counting down.
TAAGCATATGCGAGGGTAATGATGAGAGAGGTGATAATGAAAGATGAGACTGCTTTTGAGGCAATCGGGACCGATGGCTTTACGTCTCCTCCGAAAGACGGGATATTCCCATGAGAAAGAATGCAAAATTAGAATGAACGTCATACACAATTGATAACTTTATTCCGTAAACGAGAATACTAATTACTTAAAGTTGTAAGCCTCCAAGTTTGATCTTTGAAGGAATCAATGCTAGTTTCAAGAGAACCAATAGCTTTAGTGCAGCAGCAGATAACCTGCCTAATATAACGATATGATTTAGCCTATCATGCAAGGAGTTGTTCTGGCGTAGATTTTGAAACCCTACTGTAAATCATAGTAGTATATGAAATTTACTTATTAAAATAATATTATAAGTCTTATTGGTTGAAAAGAGTTCCAATAATTTCCAAGAGTAGGTTGGAGGCAATTTCCATTACAGTTTATTTTAGAAATACTGTGATAAATATTCAAAGATATTTATAATTAAAAGATAAGAGCAGTGAAATTGATTATAAAGCAACATGAGCGCTTTCCAATAAAACACTGGCGGCTCGTACCCACGAAACAGGTAAACTGCCCCTAGTTTTCACTGTACAGCAGCACTTCACCTGTTTCCTGGGCACGAGCCGCCAGTACAATAAAATGAAAACCAGGTTTGAACTAAAGTTGATTCTAAACCAACAAAAAATCCTATTTCAAGGCTCATTCATAATCCATTCTGATGAATGATCTGTCGCTTAAACCTAGTTTTCGTTTTTGGGGTATTCGTTTATCAATGTTTCCACTCTCAAAGATTTCAAGAGTGTTCCAAATTATTATTATTATTATTATTTAGCGTATGGCTTTTAATAGTGGGGAGACCCAAGGGTTGTTCCACTTCGCCAGATAACCTCATTTTCCCCAAACGGAGATATGAGTTATAGTTCTTTTAAAAAGTTCATAAGGGTTCCAAATAAAGGTCGAATACAACCATTGCAAACACTATACACACAAGTATAAAAAAATAAAGGATTTCAAGATCATTTACCAAATCTAACCTCGATTTGAACTACTGTAGCATGCTACAACGTTGTTAGAATAAAACAGATACACACGCATAGCCTACAGCAAGTTTGATCAAATCAGTTATAGTCTGTCCGAGCAAAGAAGAAATTCTGACAAGATGATGAAATGACTCCAGCTCGGTCAATATTGGTTCAAAAATTATAAAAGTGGTCTCAAATTGTACGTCAGAATGCATCCTACAGTTTGAGATCAAATTTATAATTTTTGAACCAATATTGACCGAGCTGAAGTCAATTTCTCATCCCGCCAGAATTTCTTCTATGCTTTAACAACTATAGTATTTATTCCACTTTCAGTTTTTATAAAAATCAAAAGAAATTCAAACATAGGCATAGGAAATCAGCTTAGGCATGCTGATTATGATTGATTTCGAAGCCATCATTGCTTAAAGTTATCATTGTGCAATGATTTTGAAACCCCGTTTTCTTGAGACAGCTGTATTCTTTTCTAACAGAAATATTTACTTCAAAACATTAATTATTTATTAACTAATCAATCAATAACATCGATTAATTGGAAAACTTTATGATTAAAAGTACTCACTCAGGAAGTTTGATTGCTTTTTCCACATCCCACATTTGCATTCTTCCGTCATCATTTATAGTCGCAAGAAGGTTGCCATCTTTACTCCACTCCAAACCGATAGCTCGACTATTATTGCCTTTCAAAGTGGCCAAGGCTCCTCCCCCGGCCAAGTCCCAGATTTTAACTCGACCTCCATCACCTAAACATTATGAAAACAAATTCAAATATTTTTGCATAATTTTTATTTTTAGCATAAAATTAAATAATATTGTCTTAGAAGAAGCTAGTTAAATAACCTGTCTGAAAGATCTGTGAATGTATAGGTCTGTAGGCATGATTATAGAAGAAAAATAAATTTTCAGAGTGTTTATGGATGCGTATTAGTAGTCTTCACAAATACTTTCCTCAAGTCATATAAATTATAATGAATAATAATAATAATTTATTTGTCAAAGAACAATTACATAATTGCATGAGACATTGTCAACGTATTCAAATAATTTGAAAAACAACTCAATTCAATCTATACATATCAAACATAATATCGTACGTTGTACATGACATGTTATACGTCCAACCTAATGGTTAAACATTTCAAAATCATCAACACTCAATATTATTTATATCACAATGCATGAATTCGATTCAAGAGAATTACTTAGAAAGTCAGGTACAGGAAGGTGCTGACTTCATATGAAGTCAATCTACATAGAAATGTAACAGAATAATCAACAAGGTCGCTTGAAATTAAAAGAGAAAAAACATTAGAGTCCAAATTACACAAATCATATAGTTCAACGAAACAAGTCAAAATATTAAAAATATAGATATCTCATGATTTACAATATTATATTTTACACACACATTTAATAATTATATAAATATATTATTTATATAATATACAGAGTATCACAGATTAACTGAAGGAGTTTTCATAAAGTTCTGTCAGACTATAAAATGGGTTGTCACTTAGAAAATTCTGTACTGCCTTTCTGAAACCCGAATAAGGTAAATCTCTGACATATGATGGCAAATGATTGTAAAGCCTTATTCCTACATTAAAATGGCTTCTCAACGACCTTGAAAGTCTTACTTGAGGGATATGCACCTTTCTATAGCTCCTTGTATTATAATTGTGAATATTTGTGTTATGTCTAAGATTTCCCTCCTTTGATTTTATATATAGAAGCAAAGTATATATATATACACAAACAAATAACGGTCATTATTCTAGTGTTGGCAAATAGTGGTTTGCAGTGAGCCCTCGCATTCGAGTTAGTTATAATTCTTATTGCTTTCTTTTACAAAACTAAAACTTCAGACACTCGTGAACAATTTCCCCATAGAATAACACTGTAACTTAGATTAGAATGGAACAATGCATAATATACATTTAAAATATATTTGGATGGAATATGATATTTTAGCGACCTTAACAAATACATTGACGTAGATAGCTTGTTGCACAGTAAATCAATATGGTCACTCCATGTCAGGTGATAAATCTATCTGAACTCCAAGTAATTTTATTTTTTTGACAAACTCATTTGGCAATTCATTTCTATTATTCAATGAAAACACTGCATTTTGTGCCTTAGACTCATTAATGAAGAAACCATTTGCACTAAACTATAAAGTAGCCTTGTCTATTGTTTCATTAGCAATTCTGTTAAGATTCTGAAAATCTCTGTCAATGGTCAGGAAAGACGTATCATCAGCAAACATTATGGTTTTAGAAGATGTTACATTCTTGCATAAATCATTTATCATCACAAGGAATAACTGTGGTCCCAGAACAGACCCTTGCAGGACACCTAATTTGAGATAAGAAATGTCAGAAAGTTTCCCATCCACATCGACCATCTGGGATCTATTCTTCAGATATGATTTGAAAAAAATCACAAAACCTGAACCCCATAGTGACTCAACTTTTGGAGGAGTATTGAGTGATCTACACACTCAAAAGCTTTACTCAAATCGCAGGAAGTCATCTGAGCATGGCATTTATCCTCAAAAGCTTCAATTATTTGATCTACAATAGTAAGGATTGCCCCTGTTGTGTTTTTACCCACCCTATATCAAAATTGGGACTCACTTATTAGATCGTTACTATCAAATTAGGTACATATCTGAGTCTTGACAACTTGCTCTATTATTTTACCAAAAATTGGAACTATGGAGATGGGCCTATAATTTTTTGGCAAATGTTTGACCCCATTTTTCTCAAATATATGTACAACACTTGCAATTTTTAGTTTTCTTGGAAAAACACCTTGTTGCAAACACAAATTTATACAGTGAGTCAAAGGAACAATAATAGACTGAATTACACATTTCAAAACGTAGTTGGATAGATCATAAATGTCCCTGCCTCTTGAATTTTTCATGTTCTTCACAATTTTCAAAACATCTGCACATGACACCTGTGTCCATTTGAATTCTTCATAGGGGGAAGGTAGACTCTCCATAAACTATCTCGCCGTAATCTGAGGCTGCTCAATATAGACTAATTAACATTTATATTTATTAATGATATAGTAAATTAGTAAATCCAACCATAGACTAATTAAATTAATGATTATAGACTGATAATATAAGGCCACGGCCACATGTGCAGCTAACTGCTACAGACATAGCCGTATATGACATGGCAGGTAGACCTGGCAGTCATAGCAGCACTGCGACCCTGCCCCCGACCTGAACAAATTTTTATAAAAAAACATGTCATAATTTTGGGTTAATTCTATATTATTCTGTGCCACCAAAAAACCTTTGTACTTCTCGTTTCGGGGTAAGGATGAACCACTCTCTCGACTTGTCCAAATTTGGATAAAAATTATACCATATAGTGCCAATTTTATACCACCAAAAATTATTTTGTACATTTTTCATATTTTAGGGCTGAAGTGATTAAAAAGTGGTAGCTGTACCCCGGCCTGAGCAAAATGCAATACAACCTATATCAAAAGCTGGAATTTTGAGTTATTTGAATGATAGCGAACCAGCTGATATCGCCTAACGTACTTCCTCACCATTACTTAGCTGTTTGAAATGAAACTGAAATCTCGACTAGCTGCCGCAGAGAAAAGTAAATCATGATCTATTCGTTTGCCGCAAGATTCTGCAGCAGTGAGCGTTGCACATCAGGCAATATCAGTGATTCAATATCAGGCAATATCAGTGATATCAATGAAATCAAATCAAATTTTATTGGTCACATCATCAATATACATTTTCGATCAATTTCATCACACACATAAAAATAACTAGAATTCACATTGTATAAAATACACAATGGAACAGTGGAACTTAACATAGCAAATCATAAATGTATCAGTTACTGCTGAGGAAGATTAAATACTAATTCACTTATTTTAAACAACTTAAAATTCAACTGTTTTCTCAATTTAATCTACAAAAGATAAATGGTGCATGATCATCATTTTATACAAAGCGATGTAGCCAATGAATACTGTTCACAAAAAGACTCACGTAGAGTCCTTGTCCGTGAACAGGAGTTGAGAAAAATGAGAAGTCTAAGTACACTCACACACACTAACACACAATCACCATCAGTACTAATAAGTATAAAAATTAATCAAAGCAATAACCTTCTTTCAAAAGATTCAATCATATAAATTAGAGATTCAGAAATTAAAATATTGTAGGAGGATTACATCACTGAGATACACTGTTATTCATTTTTTTATTATGATTAAAAAAATAATTATTATTATTATTGTTAATAAAAGGTGGAAGAGAAAGGCAGACGAATTACAGAAAATTTAAATGTCATGACATAAGGAAACACCATATTCAATTTTATATTTTGTTGAACAATTTATGATATAAACATAAGACACCCAAGTATCAGCAGTAGAAAGAATCAGAGTAATATTCTAGGAGAATATATGTTCAGGTATACTTGACTATCTTGACATCTATCACTATGTTCTTCAGCTCACAACCCTGAACAGATTTTCAATTTCTAATGGTGTATGGGTCCACAGCCAACTCTTTGTCTTTTTAATAAAATGTTTTATATAAATCAGTTTTTTGATATCATCAGGAAGAAAGTTATAAAATTTTGGTCCTAGGAACAGAAAACATCTCTGGAAAGCAGTACAGTTGGGTTTGGGTAGTCTCAACAGCATCCTTGTGGTTTGCCGGGTACTAACCTGTTGATCTTGTTCAAAATTTATTGTTGGATTTCTGTTGCCACTCATTTTATAGAAAAGAGATAGGACCTTTAATACGTACATGTACCTAAAAGGAAGAATACCCAATGCTTTAAATATTGGAAAGGTATGAGCCCGTCTGTCAGCGCCATAGATTATTCTAATAACTGATTTTTGTAAAATTATTAGTCTTTTAAAGTGAGACATGAAAGTAGAAGCATAGCATGAAATACCATACTCCAACCTACAATTGAAGAAAGCAAAGTACATGACACGTAAAATACTAATAGGAAAAAATTGTTTGAGGCGATAGAATGTTCTAATCAAGTATAATAAATAATTTTTTATTTTAATGATTCGCCATCATTCAAATAATACAAAATTCGAAGGCCGGGGGACAGCCACTACTTTATAACCACTTCAGCCCTAAAGCATGAAACATCACAGTAATGAGTACAGGAAACTGCTTAAATTATAGTCTGTCAAAGCAAAGAAGAAATTCTGTCACGATAGGGAAATGACTCCAGCTCGGTCAAGATTGGTTAAATTTATAATTTTTCAACCAATATTGACAGAGTGAGTCATTTTCTCATCTTGACGAAATTTCTCCTTTGCTTGGACCGACTAGCCTATAATCAAGATCAAGAAACTACCTCACCTAATAATTTTTTTGTCATAAAAGTAGGAATTGAATAACTGCGATGCTTGTTATACTGTACAGAAAACTATATTTGTCAACAATATCTGAATAATTGTGATTTTACGGTTTTTACCTGCAGATGCTAGATATTTTCCATTAGGAGCAATGCCCAACGCCTGTACTGAGCCAGTGTGTCCAACAAACACGCGAACCATACTGGCACATGCTACAGACCAGAGGCGAACCGTTTTGTCAACAGATCCAGAAGCAATATAACAGTTATTAGGATGAAATCCCAAGCACTGAAATGAAAAGAAGACATAAGGATATTAGTTTCAAGTGTTCAATACAAATATATTTGATATTCATTTACAATAGTATAGACAAATAGTCGGCCGACACCAAAACAACGTAACGGTTAATAGAATGGAGGGTAACACTAGAGTAAAAGATGGGCCGTGTCTCATAAACATTTACTACTTGTTTTACTGAAGAAAACCACCAATAAAACGATCGATTTAAAATTTCGGAGAGAATCAGCTGTAACAAAGGATCAGCAAAAATCTTTCTACTAATTACAGACGCTGAAAATACATCAATGTTGGCAAAAACAATAAATAGCTTTATACTAAGTAAGTTTATTTCCATTTACAAGTGTTTTTTATTGAGTTTTAAATTTCAAAGTGGAAAAAAAGAATGGATACACAACACCACAATAAATAGCTGTTTTGTATTGTATTGCTTATTTGTTTTGTAGGTTATGTCAAAACCGTTATGATATTATTTTTGCAACAAAAATGATTCCGATTGAAATGCCACAATAAAAATATCTAGCCACAGTATTAGAATCTGAAATAATGTATGATAAATTATACATTTATAATAAATTATCAATCAAATCATTATACTGGAAGCAAAGTTTTTGTTTTTTTATGGTTAACATTGGACTATATTGGGCTTTTTTAATTGAGGTAAATTGGTTTTATGTCATAGCAGCTAGCAAACTGAGATTTTTGCGAAATGTATCAAAATCTGATGAAATTATATCATGGGAAACGTTTATGAGATAGAAACTAATGTAAAATCCACGATCTATAAGTAATATAATGGATTGTGAATGTTTATGAGACCCGGCCCAGGGCTAAGAATTTCTGTTAGAAGTATTCTATACGGATATATTATTATTTTTGATAAATTACGTTATTAACTTTCACTTTACTATTATTCACTTTTATTATTATTTTTCACGTTAGTTGTAGTATTTACTCTTCAACTAAAGATGTCAATCCTGGGATCCCGGTTTTCAACACCTAAGAATTGTAAAGATGTTCATGTTCAGTGTTCAGATGTTCACCTCCATCTACAGAGTTAAACAAGCCAAAATTGACATACTGAAGCGGAGTGTACAAGATGATACAATTAATAAAAATATTATAAATAATGATACACGTATTAAATTGAACAATCGAATAGAAATAGGTAGAGCTTGCATCAAGAAGCTTCCTTCATGTATAATTTCTGAATCAAATTTGTGTACCAACTGTATCACCGACACCGTGCACACACACGCTTTAATGAAGTGGTTTCAAACTAAGGGAAAAGCACCAGTAGTGGCCACTTGAATGGTTTTTTCATTAAAATACAGACTTGATGCCTTCAAATGGGTTCTAAACCTGCTAAAGACTTAGCTCATACTATTTAGCAGCTAAATAATTCAAGTAGGAGCTCGCAGAGTATCATCGGAGATTTTTGAGAGAAATTTATTGTCGCCATTTCACTCAAATGCGTAGTTTCAGTAAGAAGTTCAGTTTTCTCTTAGACGTTTCAGTAAGAAGGCATGCATACAAATTGTTGTATCATGACTAGAAGGTCTGTAAATTGCGCTACTTCTGGTGTTATAATCATTCCCTAGAATGTCTAGATGTTTAGAAGGTTTCTAGCCAAATACAGCTAATATTTTGACGTAAAAGCAGACTGGCCATTACTAGAGCAAGAAACCGTAAATAATCTAGTAGTGGCCACCCAATAGATATTGTTGTGGAAATCGTAGATGTTTATGTAAATTGAATTTATGTTCTCCTAAGACTGTATCAAATAGGTTTCAGAGAAAAAATAACTTTAAAACGTCTATTTTATGGTTTAACCTCACTTTTCTTGTAGCTTGTAACAAACAACAATGTATTACCAATTCAACTCATTTTAATATAACCTATTATTATTTCTGGCGTTATTATCACGTTCTGGGATGTAAAATTAGCTTACTTAAATTGATTGCAACAAACTGCTTGAGAAATTGAGTTTTAAATAAGCATAGAACATCATGTGGCCAATATAGAATCAGTACCTGGCCACTATTGAATCATAGTGGCCACTTTAGAATCAAAATCGAGTTCCACGAAAAGTTTAATGGTTATTTTTTGAATTGATATATCAGGCATTTTAAGAAACAAGTCGATCAAGAAGGATCTGGGCTACATGTTCATTGAGTTTAAGATGAGATAAAATGATGAAATGGACTCACAATTCTGTATAAACTATAAAAAATTCCTTAAGCATGGCCACTACTGGTGCTTTTACCTTATTAAGCTAACACAAATTCGATATTCAACGCAACGAAAAAAACATCAATACAACACGTCATCATATGTTGATACTATCAAGGAATTGTGAAATAATTGAAGCTATTTTGAAATAAAAACACACAAATGTGTTTTTTATTAATTCATTATCAAGTTACAAAATATACTAATCACAAAATACACGGTTCAACAACACCAATAGAGACTCTTTGACAATTTTTTATGCAATTTTGTTTACTAGTCTACTCACATTGACATCAGCAGTGTGGCCAGCAAATACACGAATAGGATTGATGCGATCTAGGTTCCAAAGAGCAGCTGTTCTATCCTGGGACCCAGTAGCAATATACACTCCCAACGGACTGACAGTCATACACCATATTGGATAATTGTGCCCTCTATACAAACATACAAGCCAACAATTTATTAAAGAAAACCTTATGTGAAACTTATGAGACAGGAAACATCAATATTGTTATAAGGAAAAACATTTTTTTCATAAGAATGAACCAAATAATTGTCCATACCATACGCATTTTTATTATTTGATCACTAATCGAATCAATTTTGATAGCTTTTCTATTAAAATTGATATAGAATTTGGCAAGTGATGACTTAATTGATAAGTATAATTATTATTGATGTTAATTATCTCCACAAGTGACACAGTAAAATACTCATTATATGAAAAATACTCTTGAAATATTTTCCTCTTATGAAATATGAAACCTTCAACTTTGAAAACTAACCTGTAACGTGAAGCACAGGTGTAGTCGCTTAGCCTCCATGCACGCATTGTGCAATCATGGGAAGCTGATAAAAGCACATCAGCTTCTGGCAAAAATTTCACATCGTTAACTGGACCCGTATGACCTCTCAATGCAACATTTTTACTTTCCCTGAAAGTAACAGTAATTGAGAAAATATATTAAAAAATTCCAACATGCATACTGAGTGGGGCAGTCAAACGACACTATTTCAGACATTGAATAAGGGTAAGAACATGTCAGATAATGCGAGGCTTAAGGTTAGGCTGCATAGTTCTACATCTATAATTGTCATATGATTTGTATATCAAAGGATAGCATAAACCTTAAGCCTAAGCCTAACCTTGAGCCTCGCCTTTTTGGCATATTCTTACCCTAACATTCACAGAAAATATTTTCAAGTAATATTTTCCATTCTCAATTATTTATTTATTCACTCACTCTATGTAACTTCTTAGTTCTGTTCAATTTTTTCTCCATGCGTGAACATTATGATCAATTAGAATTAAAACACACTGAAAATGTCAATTATACCGTTTATTTTGGTGCAGGACTAAATAAACTCCCTCCTTTGGGAGATTAGCTGTCGTTAGTAAAGACAGTCAGTCGTTTCCCGTTTCTGGAGGAATAGTAATTGCATTACACTCTAACTGATTAACTGCATGTTATTCAGAGGTGTTCTGCATCTTCACTTGGTTGTGAAGACTGGCTTATGGTTGAGAGGATCGACGTGCTAACCACACGTTACCTCTATCCTGGTTGATAATTATTCGCCTGCTGTATTTTCTGTCCGGGCTGGGAGGGCATTCTAGCGGGGTGGGGGGTGGCTTCGGCTCGGTCGGTGTTGTTTCGTGGGCTGTGAGTAATTTTGAGAATTTATTGCTTTTGGGCCGGTATTGGCCGGGCTGGAGTCGTTTTCCCGTCCTGCCGGAGTGTCTTATTTGCTTGGATGGACTGTATAGTTTAGTGAATATGAAACTGGCAACCAGCTGGTAGGCCTAGGCCCTTCATAGGGCTGTTGCGCTATTGAAAAACAAAATATTTTCCAACAAATCGAAAGAACACGAAATAAAATTTGTGTTACAAACAGAAAAATTGCTAATTTTTTAATTTTACTCCAGTAAGGTGCAACCATAATTTTGCACACATTTTCCAAGTCTCACACTGAAATTCTCACTAATACACCTCTGATTCACCTCTGTGCACGAATTCTTGTGTTATCAGCAAGTTTGAGTACTGTATTTATGCTGGACGAGTCTCAAGAATTTTTTACTTGAAATATCCCCACAAAAAAATTACAAGAGCTTAGATCGGGTGATCGAGGAAGCCTCTTCGGGCCTCATTCCTACTGATCAAGCGGTTCGGAAAAAATTATCATAAGGTCAAAACCCTCCACCAGAGGGCCGTTCGGTGAGTTACTCTTGTTGGAAATAAGTGATCCAAGTTACATGAAATCGTCGAAGTTCAGGATCGAGGAAGTTGTTCAGCATTTGAGCATAGCGAGCTGGTGTTGCTGAAACTGTGTGGCTGTTGTAATCCTCGAAAGAATTTGGACCAATTATTCCAATAAAAAACATCGCACACCAGACAGTCACTATGCCTGAATGAAGTAGCAACAATAAAGTACTTTAAAATGCGGATACAACAAAAAATTCGTACAATAACACCAAGTATTACGTCGTGTTGAGGTACGATTCCTAAGGTGGTAACCATAATTTTGCATAAACTTCCCATGTCCCACTGAAATTCTCACTAAAGGTACGATTTCTAAGCGGCAGCTCCAGCCGGCTCTAAGTTCGCTGCTAAAACTGCTCAGCTCTAGCCATTACAACTCTATTCACATAACTATATTATAGATGTTTACTCTGTTATTAGGTCTACTAAATCAATAAATAGTAAAATTCACTTGAAATGACTCAAATTGGGTGAATTTCACAATTTATTGTTTCAGAATTCATTAGCCTAATAATTAGCCCTAATAACAGAGTAAACGTCTATTATATAGTTATATCTAGCGGCTCTAGCTGCTGCTTAGAAATCGTACCTTTAGTGAGAATTTCTGTGTGATACATGGGAAGTAAGTGCCAAATTATGGTTGCCACCTTACTTAAGTAAAATAAAAAAGTGACAGTTTGTAAAAATAAATTTTAGTAATAAGTTGAAAAACCAAATAATTCAATGCACCAACTTACTGTTGAATGTTGACGAGAGTTTCTATATCACAGCCCAATGGAATACACACGGATTGTTTTGTAGGTAGTTTGGCTTCAGAAAGATTCCACAATCGTACACCACTGTCCAAGTCACCCGAGGCCAAAAGTTTCTTGGTACGATCCACGGTTGCACAGCTTAGACTGCAAATAACAATCCATAATAAATCTATAATCCAGGATAGTTTGTTGTAAATTACCTGAAGTATTCTTCACTTTACCTTGTAGAAGCTCCAGCAATTTGAAACAAAACAAGATAATTTCAATGAAATTTGTAGATTCAATTATGATCTTGTGAAATCTCTTTATCATAAAAAAGAATGATGCTGTCAAATTTCACTTAAATAATATATACTTTAGATACAGGATCATTTTATCGTGTTCACCGACATAAACCATTATGTGTTGTATTCAGTACAACACGTAAACCATTATCAACACAGATGATAAGTTTGTAAACAAGAAACCATGGTCCTGTATCTAAAGTATATAGTTATATAATTTATACTTTATAACATTAAAGTGTTAATTTATACTTTGGATAACATTGATAATTCCTATACATGGGAGTCCGTCAGTTCGATCTTACAAGGTAAAAATGAAAAACTTAAAAAAAAGAATAGTTATTGTTAGCTAAATTCAACTTTAATAATATTCCAATTTCAGTTTCTATCATGTTTCCAAAATCAGTTATCAGTTAAATTTAACAAGATAATTTTACACCTCGTGAGATCGGTCTCCCATACATGATGGAATTATTGTGATATCTTACATCAATATGGCGGCATTACGGATGTGAAATTTCTGAATTTTATAAGATAATATGAGTTTTATTCACGTGGTTATCAAATAAAATAATTTTATGAATAATAAACACATTTTTATGTGAAAACAGATATCCTATTGAGAGATATGAATGCCGACCCCATAGGAAATGGGAAATAGCAAAATCTTAGAAGAATAATAATCGAATATCTCATATTAGGACGTACAGTATAAGGGAAGGACGTACAGTACAGTATGTAAGAACTTACAGTATAATGAAAAGCTAAAAGTTTACTTCAGAGCCCCTACTGCTACTGATCTACATCACAATTCTTAAATAAAATTATATCAACCTTGGAGACTCATTAACATCAAAATATAATAACTGAATTCAATTGAAATTGAGTATAAATGAATGAGATGACTAAAATATAGTGATAAAATTCAACAATGTTCAAGTAAGTCTTCACAGTAATTAACTAGTACTAAAGTTATTCGAAAAGGGGAGAAGTGAGATGCGTTACGTGTTATAAGGACAGAGAGAGATGAAATTGTATTTTTTTAATAGAAAACCAGTTTTACTGGAGTAGGAAGTTTTTTTAGAGGTGAGATTCTGAATGTTGATAAAATTGGACAAACTTTATAAAAGTGAAATATATTTTATCTGCACACAACACATACCACGAAATGCCAACCTAACTAGTTTTAATAAGAATATTCTGATTAAATACAAATTCCAAATCATGGAGATCTATATTGAAAAATAAATTATGCGCTAATTGAGAAATAATTTTTAAAAATAAAGAGATTCAATAAAGATTTAAATAAAGAATTTATTGAGGTGCTATAGTATGTCCAAGTAAAGAAGACATTCTGGGAAAATGGAAAAATGACTCCAGCTCGGTCAATAGTGGTTCGAATACTATACATTTGGTCTCGAATTGTAGAGGAGAATGCTTCCTACAATTTTAGACGAAATTTAAAATTTTAAAATTTTTGAATCTATATTGACCGAGCTGGAGTCATTTTCCCATCTTGCCAGAATGTATTCTTTGCTTGAACAGACTATACCAAGTCTCACACTTACATACTTACTTAGTGAAATTTTGTAGACTGTAAACAATGTAAGGATTAGGGACAGGTCCAATTTGTCGCACCACTCTTATAGAATCATGCAGCAGTTTCAGTTTTTTCTCAGACAGAGTGTATCCCATGATATTCCTTAATTGGCTACGGAGTGCTGGACTTTGCTGTAAAAGGTACATGTAGAAATTAAGATTACACATTCAAAAATAAACAAATTAGTATAATTAACGAACTACAGAACTGAAAATGAAAAATCGAATAACATGGTTATTGAAATCATTCCAAGACAACTCCAATATTCACATACAAGTTCATCTTGTTAGGTTGAGAATTTTACGCCTGATTGCTTGAAGCCTAATCAAGAAGCTTCATATTTTGACGTTTGTTCAAGTCAAAACTTCACCCTGAATCCTAAATACTCTGTGATTAAGTAAAAAAAATTTACGTTACCTACTAAATTTCATTTCATCCAAAGGAAATATCGTGAGATTTCCAACAAAATACCTACTAAACAATAGTGATCATTCGATTGAAGATAAAAAATTGATTATCAATCCATCAAACAAGTTATAGATTTAAAAAATGTGAATGAATGCTGCTTGAACTATATCTTAAGTGAGTTCAAGGAGTAAGAAGTATTTCATACAATATAATTCCCTGGCGGATCGTGCCCACGAAACAGGTGAAGTGCTGTTCAGTAAAGGATACGGGCATTTCACCTGTTACGTGACTACGAGCCGCCAGTGCTTACTACTGGATAGTAGTACTTTAGACAGGTAAACAAGAATCCAAGTAACTTATACGGAATATTCCTAGGAGGATAACTTACAGCTCTTGGAATTTCAGGAATGTCTAATTTAAAAGGTAGAGTGTCACTATTCACGCTTCCATCATCTTCCGAAGGTGGCAAGTATTCTTCCAATACAATTTCCACGTCAAACCACTTCTGAAGAGTCTGAAATAAAAAAGTAAATTGATGATATTCTAGCATTCCACCAAGCAGATATTGAAGGTGAATTTTCTAATATTTAAACTATTTTACACATAAGAGAAGTGTCAAATTGTCGATTGAAGCAAGCCTGTATCATTGACATTACCTTTATTTGATAAAAGTTTTCTCCATAATAGAAATAATAATATAATAGGAAGGTAATCATCCAGAAGATAACCTTGTTTTTTTTATACAACCCCGTTCTTGGACTTCGTTTCTAATCTGAATTCGGGAGAGAGATAGTAAGGAATAAGCCTGTCTTTTTCAATGTATTCATCAACTAATAAAATAAGACTTGAAATAGCAAATAGCATTCAAATTGAAATCAGCTAATTTCCTTCAAACATGAGTACAAATTTTACATGTGAAATTGAAGGCGATACCCCTTCATAGGCATAAGCCTGAGGTGAAGGTAAATTGGTATTTAATGTATTGAAGTTTTGTTTGAAACTTGTGTAAAATAGTAGAACAATAAGATAATCAGCTCCTAAGCTTAAACTCAAGAAGTTTGGATCATATTGGCTGATATTTTGGTACTAGAAACCCTTATTAACGGTATTAGAATCTTATTATTTGATACTTACTATAATTTATATTTGTTGTATTTTTGAAGTTGGATAAAAATTAACATTCATTAAATATTAGTCCCAACTTCAATGTCAAATACTCCAATCCAAGAATTCATTGCTCTGCAGCAAAGCTATTGTATAGTATTCATTGTCTTTATTATGTACGATCAAAATAAATATTATATATAAACCATACATTAGTTCCATGCATTGGAATTCGGATCATATTATAGATTGATACATAATTCAATACCAACCGAAAGTATCATAGCTGAGGAGCTATCAACTAGGTACTTCCTCAAAACTGAAAAAGGCTTGGGAGCGATATTCACTTGATATTTTCCTGACCTAAAAAAGAACAATAAAAACATGATGAATATTGTTTTTTTAATTTAGATCATTATTTAAAACAGGATACTGATCAGTGTTGTTAGAAATACACTTGAGCTTTTTGAAAGAGAAGGAAAAAAATTAAGGCCTGGAATGTCTAGATTCTAAAATCTTGAATTCAGAAATTCAGTATTTTCTATGAAACACTAGATTTACTAACCAACTCTAGGATTTCCACCGTTGAATATAATCTATTGAATTACAATTATTTTCTGTGTTTGGTTTCATAAAAAATTCCGAAAAAGGATGCCAAAAATGTTCAAATCATAAATTCATATCATCTTCTAGTGAACTTACAATCTATTCTAGAAATTAGAAGTCTTGTATCCAGCAAAATTTTATTCTTTCTATGATTGATACTTTACTGTCAATTGTAATTAATATTCATTTGTGTATTGTTATTGTTAACTTGTGTATTGTATGATTTCATAATGTAGCATACATGTATTTTTAAGTATCATTAGCATAGTACTCGTACATTTGTTAACTCTAATTCATTACAGGAATATGAAATTGAAGACACAGTGTCAGATTTGATGTCGTGTTCACAAAATTAAGAACCATAAAATTGTCAATAAGTACATCACTAAATTCATCAAAAATCATTTTGAAATATTTTGACAACTATGTGCTCCTTAAATAATGATAAAATTGCATATAAACCTTCAACTATTAAATGAAAAGAATTGATTTAAAAATAAGCTATACCTGAACATGTTCACTTTGGGCATTGTCAAAATATCGTTAGCTGATGCCATATTGTGAATTTCATCAGTGAGTGAAAGCATTTGCCGTTTGCTGACTGATGGTTGAACTTCAGCAGCTAGAGATTCCCTAATGCTTTTGAAATGTGTTAAACGAACTCCAATCTCCAGAAAGTCCAGGTACATGTGACAGAAGATAGGCAGCAACAAGGATAATATCTCATTACGATTGTCTTCATCGCCCAAAGCAGCAACCCATGCTAGTAGTCTGAAAAGAATAACTTTTCTATAATTCTATATTCAATCATGATAGAAATCTGGCCAAAACTTATCAAAAGTACACAGATATCCTAGATTAATGGTTCCCGAAGGAGCTTTTATCTCTTTGGAGCGATAATAGTTTATAGGGAAAAATTCTATAGTTATAATCACAATCATCATTATTGAGTTCTTTCACATGAAAGAATATAACAGGCTTTTATTAATTTTATTGAAATGTAATTTTCATCTCAATATACTAGCGGCATCGAAATTACAATAAACGTTAGCCTATACAAATATGTTCCCACCATACAAGTGAAATTTGGATACAGGAATTACATTGGGCTTAGTAATGAATGTTCCCCTTAGAGATATGGAGGTGCAGAAACCCTGTGATCTTCAGGAAATCCTTGAAGAGATGGCTCCTCAAGAAGACGAACTATTCCATGGAGAAACTCTGGGAGGATGTCTGACCTCCAGATCAACCAGACAAATGACGACCATTGCTGCAAGGCTAAGGCTTCAAGTGAGAATGAGATTTATACAAGTGTGCATGAAAGTTCGGAAGAACATGACGACTTTCCGGACACTGGACCGTTGGGGCAACCGAATAAGTAAAAAGTAAGTAGTGAGTAGCACTGATATTGAATAAGATTAGTAATGGTGAATAATCTAAAAGTCCTGAATTACCTTGAGAATTCCTGCTCAGCCTGTTTCTCATCCTTCACAACTGTGCTGTACAAGGCCGAATTCAAACTCGATGTATTTTTTTCTACAGCTACTCGCAAAACCATTTCTTCAGGTGATTCACTCAAGATGAGTTCGGATTTCTTGAAACGTTCCGTTACATCCTGTAATCGAGTAGAATGTGATCAAGAATATCAGAAAAGAATGAAAATTAGTTTGGCGAGATCCTTACACTGCAGACTTAGCCTACTGTTGTTACATTTCCTAACGTCTTTCTTCATTTTCATAAATTACTTCGAAGTTGACAAGAAAGTCAACAGATGATTTTATAAATTTGATGATAAATTATTTAAGCTTGATTACCAGTATTCACATCAGAAATTGAAAGTCATGTTGAGAATTGGTAGCTGGAAGTGGAACTGTTATTCTGGAAGCTAATAAACTTCACAGTTCATTGCTAAAAATTTGCGGAGATTGATTGAGGCGAATGTTATAACTATTCTATTCAGTAACGAGAAAAACTTAAGTAGGTCCTTAAAAAGAGAAGACATTAATTCAACTTATTAATACTTTCTGTGTCCCATCACTACAACAGTACGAGACTTTCAACATGAGCTGGACTCAATTCTGCGATTTCCGGTAGGTACTTACTATGTAGTTGCGGCGTCTCAAATACGATCCAACAGCAGTTTTAATTATATCATTTTGTGACTTTTTAATAGCAACTTTTGTACTCTTAGACATGTTTGCCAATGAAGGAGTTAATAAGTTCCACTGAGTACAGTAATTACTAAAATACTAAGAAAGGTTCCAGTCTAAGTTTGTTGACATGATGAGGGCTTGCATTGTTTATCTATGTTTAAATAAGAATGCAATGGTAATTAAACAATTCACTCTTGTCGTCTACAGATATAATAACATCCTAACAATATCTTTATGTTATACTGAAATTCAACAACTTCAACTCAAGTAAACTATACAAACATACACCGATTATCTACCGCAGGCGCAGTAGTATAGTTTTTTCTAGGTTATGGTCTTTATTTACTAGCTCTTGCAACTGTGCGAGCGAGCGGAGAGATTCTGTATGAGATCAAGAGATCGCGACACTACGGGCCGACGACAACGTGATTCAACGACATCATGAAACACTTTTTTGTTTTAAAGTTATGAAAGATTGAAAAAGTAAGGGATAGCCTAATCTAACTAAATAAAATAAACCTCCTAAATAAAAGAAATAAATAAAAGAAAGAGAAAAATAAGTCTCCTAGTTATTGAAATTATCGGTGCCTCATATAATATTCATGGATATTCAAACAATATTGTATTTAAATGAATATTAAATACATATATATATATATGTATACAATACAATATTGTATAAAATGTATCAGTTCTCTGATTTGTAGAACCTCATTTTTTGTAATGAATATTAATATATATAAATTTATAATGAAGATTAATATAACATCTTTAAACAATATAACACAATTTTTAAAGCAATCATACTTGAAAAATATTGATTCATAGTATTTCAGTAACTTTTCAAAATGAGGTTATGAGACTATTAGTTATTATAAACTAAAAAACTATATTAGTTTTTTTCATTGTCGATAGTCATTCTAGATCTAGATTACTTTGGTAGTCAGCATTCCAAGTTAGGAGGGAAAATTAATGATTTCTTCAAATACGGTATAGCTGTATTTATTTTCAAATTTAGCTGTAAAATAACGCTTCTCAGATAACCAGCTGAGTGGGATATGCAATAATTATTTGCATTAATCTCCTGTTAACTATCAATCTTCTTTTCATGAATTATTAATTAATACATACCATAGGCCTATGAGATTAGAAAAAAATTAACATTATTGTCATGTGATGACAGCCCATGTTTTTGTGCTGTTTTTTAGATTTTCAAGTAAAACAGATACTAAAGTTTCAAGGAAATTATTATCAGTATGTCCTTATAGAAAGACGATAGAGATACAGAATACCAATAGCGATTAAATAATAGCTGACAGTGCTCAGTGAATAGGCCACAGAGAAGAAACTTTTCTTCTCTGTGGGTAGGCCTTCTCTAATAGTTGTTCCAGCGGGAACGCGGAATTGTCTATACTTGGATTTCTCTATATCCTAATAATAAAGAGGATTGCCACTATATCCTGTTTAAAAGAGGAGTTCCCTATATGCGTTAAAGAGGAATAGTCTATACTGATATAGCGAGCTCCAAAAACTAAATCTGTTGAAACATACCCAATGCTTTTTCCAAACATGGGATATAGAGAGTTCCACGTATAGCGAACTAACGCAACTCATTATACAAATATAGTAATTTATTTCTTCTTTATAGAACTGTTGGACTGATCCGAAGCCATGTAGGTAGGCCTACTCTAATAGTTGTTCCAGCGGTCTATACCTATATATATTTTTTAAGAGTAATTATATCCCAAACTAAATATAACTTACTGTAAAGTTTGGAAAATGAACACTAAAATAAATTTATAATTTCTTGTCAACATTATCAGACCCATTCATCATATGGTTTCTATTGAATTTGATGCTTCAATTCATTAACTTTTTTAATATAAAAAAGGCCTACAAATTATTTCTAGTGTAATCCGTTAAATAAATTATTTGAAAAATATTATTTGCATGTTTCTAATGCCTTGAGAACATATTATATTCAAATCTGTATAACTATAAGATTTTTTTCTTCTCTTCTATATACTGTATCCTTGTATGGTTTAGCCTTTCAGTAATTTGTTTTTTTGATTAAAACAATTTTCCTTATGATTTGAGTTTGGAAATAAAAGTAGCTAATAAAGAGTATAGGCTATGTTCATAGTATTTTGAAATTAAACTATAATTCAAACAATAAAAGCTGGAATTTGGCATGTTTTTTTCAAATTCATTTGATAATTGATTTCTTAATACCATATAAAATTAGAAAATCTTTATTTTCGACTACCTGAAGTATAGAATGATAATTACCTATGTTTTTCTGTATATCTAACAAGATTTAATTAATTTTGCAAATAACCTACTCTATTGCAAATGTTTCTTACCTTGACCCAACCACCTCTTCCTGGGTTAGCTTTTAAGATTTATTTCGTCTACGGAGGATGATTGGTGTGAACAAACGTAACAGTAAATTTTTAAATAATTTATTGTGATTTTTTAACATGGAAAAGTACAAATATTGCAATTACAACAAAGTATGGAAAGTTTACTTTGCAGATTCCGTCTTCACTGCACTGCATTGCACTGCACTGCAGACCGCTGCTGTAGGCTACTGCCATACTGCTGTACTGCGATAATTATTCTGTTTACAACAAAAGTGCAGCAGAAGCAGCATCAGCAGCGGCGGCTTATATGTAGCCTGCAGCCACTGTACTCGCAGTATCCATTCTACCTATCATTATGGTAACAATGTAAGAAAGCTTAACTTTTAACTTGACCTCTTTCTTTGTTCATATAGCTTTCTCCTCAAACAATCGTTCGATAATATAATGAATAAGAGTCAAGAAGGTACGTAATTCAATTTAATTAAGGGAGTTCAGCTACTGATAAATTCTACTTGCAAACTATTAGTTTGTAAATGGAGAAAATTACGGAAGGAAGCCAAACATTTATATAATTATTTTAACTAGTGTAGAGTTCTAACAATATAAGAGACAAATAAGTTATACATGAAGCAGTTACAATAGATATAAGAAGAAAGTTTTATGATAAGCAACCTATAATACCAATTTAACCGATATTGCTCTCACATGTAGCATATTGTGAAAGATAATGTACGAATTAATAATATTATTCATAGAAAAGTGTAGTTAAATTAATGTTTTATGTATCTCGATGAATATTAATAAAATGACTGATCCATACACGCAATAATAAATACCGTACCAAGTGACACTAGACAGAAAAATATATTTATTATAAGATATTATAGAATATACTTATGACTTTAAATTATAATAAAGTTACATAGTCTGACTATATTTTATTAATAATAATAATGATAATAATTAATATAATAATAAATAGTTTGTGCCAAAGCAGATGTATTTGTACTTGGAAGCAAGCGCAAGTACTTATATTTAGTAACTCTCACTGCCATATAAGTTACCATTATGGGATAGACAAAGGTAGAACACTAACTTATACACATATAGTGACACGTATATAAAAATGCTATAAATTAACATATGCACTAAACGAGTTGAGGGTTTCACATTTTTTATTATATCGGTCAAGGATAGGACAGGACAGGACTGGGACAACAGTACAGTACATTATTTCATAATAATTAGGTACCGGTATTACATTAGTTGGTGGTTTGCTTGATTGGATTGCTTAGCCGTTTAGCTACCAGCACCGTACGGGATTGTAATGTAAAGCGCCACCAAGTGAAACAGTGTACTGAATCACCAATGTAGGAGATATGTGCGCCTGCGCCTAGGTTTAGAAGAGGAGTGAGTCAGTAGCAGTGGCCTTTTTCTGGACCTGGACCTGGGCCTGGGATCTGGAGAGGACAAAGGGTGGTCACATATCTTACAACAGCTCATCTCAGCTTTCAATGTAACCCACGGTAGGTACCTACTGTTTTGTTCGATGAAAGGTTTCAATAACGAGATTGTACGATATCAGATTCATATATACAATATCAATTTACTATTAATTTTTTTAGTTTATTTGTAAAAACATATCAACTGTATTTACAAATACAAGTTTCACAGTAAACTACTAATCCTAACATACACACAGAATAATTTTATGAAAGTAAATTTTCAAAATGTTAAAAAATAAACGGCCGTAACTTCAGCTGATCAGCTGTACCGCACACACATTATAATAATAATAATAATGATCATCATTTCATCCTATTATTATTATTATTATAATAATTAATTTAGGAGTAAAATTTCTATATCGTATATACAATACAGTTAATTGTCATTGACAGAGACACGAGCCGCCAGCCCTTTTGGCATTGGCTTTGGCGGTCGCAACTCGTAGCTTATGTGCTTTCTCTCTAGTTTTGTCTACTAGGCTAAAACGTTCATTCGATTGTGAATTGATTCCAATACTGCAAGACACAATAGTAGAACATCATGTATATATAATATATATATATAATATAAGTTTCAGTTACAAAGTGGATACCTGAGCCTGATTATGTTGATTTTTGAATTTATTTTAAAAATAATCTCAATTCCCTTTTGGAATAAGTACCCTCGCTTTGAAAGTGAATCACGGCAAGTTTTGACGAAAGCAGACATTTTGTTTCTAATTTAATTTGGTGTTCTGAACAGTAAAGGTACATCTTCACAAGACTAGCTAGCCATCTAATCGTACTCACTGATAAAACATTATAGGATTGCCTTAAAGCTAGTTAGTTTACTTTAGTCGTCCCGCACAAGTACCAACAGTTAACTCTTACACACACTTGTGCAGAAATCATCATCATCATCATCATCATCATTCACTCTCACTTGGTCATTCGTTGAAGCAATACATGCGTACATACATGACACGCATTAATTTATTATTATAATAATTATGTATAACGAGTTTGGAAATAGACTGTATGTATGTATCAATGTATGTATGCATATACTGTATGTATCATGTACAATGAATTACTTAGTAAATTGTCAGTTAGTTCTTAAACTATCCAATTATTGCATAGAATACGAGTCACTGTACTATGAGTATACAATATTAATATTATTTCAGTTTTACTTCAATTTCAATTCAATTTGATTTCAATTTTCACTTGCTTCACCAGTTCGAACATAAATGCTTTTACAATAAGTGATATTGATAACTATTAATTTTCATTGTTAAACAATTCAATCTTTACATTATTTTCATTACTGAATTAGCCTACGAATTAAAAAGATGAGAGAGCAAATTTATATTGTAGACACCAGGAGAGAGGCTAGGCATGAATGCACGTCCACCTATTACGGTATCGGTATTTGTCTATATACAATAGTAGTGTGGATCATCAGACTGTCTAGTTAGGGCCTAGCATAACATCCTAATAGACTGACAAATTGTGAATCACATTTCATTCAGCAGACATCATTGGAATTGCTTAGCAGTGCCAATGGTCTGTCTACAAGTTATTGCCAACAAGCAAATGATGAATGATGGCTGATAAATAGGCCTAGAACAAGCCTCGCTATATCGCAATCGGGAATGGAGTAAGCTGTAACACAGTGGAGGATAATTCTATAAATAGTTAGATTCTTATATAAATTTATATTAAAATACAATACAGTTATTAAAAGGAAAATTGTAAATACTGTATATGACTAGCTCTATTCTATATGACACGATAAAGCAAACCACTACCGTAAATAGAGAAGTACAGGATTCTTAATTCATGAAAACGACATTAGCAAAAATTGCATCTGTTGAATACACATCTTCTTGTAAAGCTTCAAAAAGTCACCGGTATAACTAGAATAGTTTATCATCACAATATGAAATGAACAATCCACAACCACAGTACTCACAGTCGAACTGTCTTTAAAAATAGCCTTTCTTCCTTCACCATCACCACCCCACCTCATCTATAGATAGCTCTTCCATTCTCTAATTCATAAATTCATTTAATTATTTATTTCTCCTATCCATATGGAATAATAGCGCCAAACAAACAATAAGTTCACCTTTCAGGCTTACTATATACATTAACAAATTGTCTTTATTTATCTTTTTCTAGAGTTTATCCTTTACACATAAATCCTATCCAGTTAGGTGTAGTGCACGATGTCCATAGTATCGGCATTATACCTGCTGTAACAACAATGTTTTATTGAATGGAAGAAAAGCATTAGCAGCCCCCCACCCCACCCATTCCAACTACCTTCCCCCCCCCCCCTCCTCACCCACACACGTGCGCACACAAACACTTTTTGCATATATAATTTATATAATATGTATATAGATATAAAATATTAAGCGTGAGTGTGTTTGTATAAGCACGTGCTTGTGAGTGAAGAGCTCCAATATACAGTAAACAAATCAATCAGAAAATCAGTTCAAAAAATATCAAACAAATCAAAAGAAAATTAACTGAATAACTTAAACCATGCATGAAGAAATAAGTATAATTAAAAAATAATAATAAAATGATAAAGGATGAAAAAATAAATAAAAAGCATAATTTGTTCTTCTTGTTCTTTTGAACTTTTCTGTTTATTCATAATTTATTATAGTGATATTATAAATATAAATACATACTGTAATGCTAATACACAACAGACTTTAAATGGTATTTCATGATATGATCCGCAACTGCAAATTTTGATCGAGATTAAAATATATTTAGTATTTATTTGATAAAATGGAAGATATTTTAATCAACAATTTACAAGTTATCAAATAGGCGGTAAATCTAACAACAGCTGAACAGAGAAAATTGAATAGAAAAATGTATGTGTATCCAGCTCTATTATTCCATACAACGGTAGATTGAGTCAGTAACCATTTTACAGCTTGAATAATTCAACCACTCTATACATTGCTGCTCATACTCTGTAAACGAATTCTTTATCTTTGGATAGAGTAGTAACGGTACTTTCAATGCCAAACTTATTCAGTTTCAGCTGGCAAATGAGAAACTATTTTCCAACTCTGGTGTTATTGAATACGGATTGCTCTCAGAAGATAAATTGGGTTCGAGTAGTTAAATAAATTGATCAAAATGAATGATTGTAATAAAAATAAGAGTAAATTTTCAATGTTTCAGATTTTGGAAATGTATAATATTCATTTTTCTGTCTTCATTCAATTGTAAAAGAACTTGACAGAATTCGCATAGGCTTAAACATTTATGATTATGGAATGTTAAAAGAGAAACGAATATTATCATATTGTCTAATGTCTATGAGTCCACGCTACAGCTTGAAAACCATTCGTATAAAATTTAACTCGTATTTTCATTTTCTTCAATAATGTGACTTTAGGCCTGTAATGATTGTAATTAGTTATTGTTATTATTGAATAATAAATACTTCATCCATAGCTGATATGTTCGAAGTATTTAAACGCATAAATGCTCATTGTAAGGTTAAGCAAGATTTCATTGAACTGGGAAAAAGTGATCAGACTATGAACAAGAGTTAATCGGTCGGTCGGAAGTCGGAACTGTACCGCATGTTACGAATATTTTATACTCGTTATTGCACTTCATAGTATAAAGAGAAATAATACTTCTCAAGCGACACTCTACCAAACTAATATCTGATAAAGTACAAAATATCTACACAAAATACAATCAAATATATCTAAATGCATCTCAATGTGACAGATATAATTATCTATCTTTGCCTTACTCAAACGAATCCTAACACAATTAATCACATCGATAAATAATTTAATGAAATAACGGGAAGGTATAAGTACGTAATTAAACCTTGTTTGTTTTCAACAATGGTAGTGGACTAGGAATTGAAGAAAGTAAACAAAGCACTAGGGATCAAGGTAGAAAATTGATCGAATCAAAATTAGAAATAATGAGTTAATACATTTAACTAGGAATGGACGTATCTTATGTGTAATAAAAATGGCCTCTTACATGATAATTCTATCCATTTCCTAGCACTGGAGAGCACAGAGAAGCAAATCCGAACTGAAGCCGTAGGCCAGTAGGCCCGCCCAATCAAACTACTGCACATTTAAATACTAAGTACCAAGTACCGGTATTCTATTCTCATTTAGCTATCAATTATATACAAGTGGTGAACAGGTGATGTAGCCACTGTACTGGGGGCGTCGTGGGTGGTTATCTGGGAAGTCACATGTCTAAAACGAGACATATCACAGCATTTAAAGAACAGAGCAATTATTTGCGTATCTCTATCCCCCTCTCCCCCTACCAGCGAAACCCCTCCCTTAAATCTACCGATACTGTATATTAGGCCTTGGTTCGGGTCTGGTCTTGTTATCATCTCGTCTCACAGCAATGCATTTTTCAAATGCTGCATTACAAAAATAAATTTATCATGTAAGGAGACATTCGACTCTGAAGAAATTCCATTTATAATTATTGTAAATATCTAATAATATTATTGCGAACTGTACGGCATCTGTCAAAAGAGAGCAGATGCTCACAGACCACTTATAGATTCCACTATTGATAAACATAAAGAGCACACATAAATCAAACCAATCAAAGACAAACATCGACAATAGAACAGAGACATCGTATCAGTACAGCCCCACCTATGCACTGTTGTATGCCGGGTGTATGGCACGATGTCTATGCTGTAGAACACCTATAATAATATAATAATAATAATAATAATGAAATACTTCTGTTCAATAACTTAGTAATGAATAATTTCAACTATACTTGCAATAGTTATAGCAATTAGAGTATTAATGAGATAGTAACATTCGTAATACTAGTTATTGATATTATTTTAAGGAAAAGAAAAAAATCAAACAAAAATTAAACTTCAAACTATCTAAATTGTTTCAAGAGCTACCTCAATGTGTTACGAAAAAGAAAACAAACACTACTCCAGCTGACATTATAAATACAGACAAAACCCATGTACTGTATTTACAGTTGTATTCATAGAGATGTATACACCGAATAATAAATTAGTTTCTATATATTAAGTTCTCTTTAAAGACTTGCGAGTGTATTCAGAACAGGTACTCATGATACTTTCTTTACTCAACTCGAGTATTAAAAAATAAAGAAATTCAACCGAAAAGAAATATTAAAAACTGTGCAGGTATGGCTCTAGTTCCCAGGATGAGCATAAATTGATTTAAAACGTCAATTGTACTAAAATATATTAATTAAGTATGTCCACGATATTATAATATTCCATATTGATACAACATTGAATCAGTTTTGAAAATCCACCTTTACAATAGACCATCAAGTTTAGTATCAACATTAAATATGATGATTATAATAATTATAGTCGATATAAAATTTGTTATAACGATAAAAATCATGATCAACATTGGAATCCATTACTTTTTATAATGGAAAATGCATCCTCGGGAACTAAGCTTTTCAGATTTATGAAAACTGTATTTTGATGGATGCGGGGTAACTACTTAATATGTCGTCGTAACGATGAAATAACTATAATTTTATAATTGAATTTTAAAGTTGAGACTAGGCCTATCAGCCGGATAATATTTCAATAAGGAGAATTATAATGATAATAATAATGTTTATAATAGTAATTAATAATTATATTATTTATAATATAGGGTAAATTAAGTCTTTCTAAAAATTCATTTTTAGAAATGGTCTAAGTTCCCCTGGAAACCATTATTTGCACTGTTTTTGACTAGGTTTTAGCTTAGTACATTTCTATAGGCTTCAATGCATCGCTTAACATTCTGACAAATGAATAAGTAATACGGTAAATGCTGTTATTTGTCACCACTTTAGAACAGAGTTCGTGGATAAGATAACAGTCGAAATTAATCATAATTTGAATCGAAATCAATCATAATTTAAATCATCTTTGGCGATGACAAATTAAAGAAATAAATGATAATATTATTCATAAGTGGAATAATATCATTGTGTTTGACTTGACCCTAGTAAAGGCTGTATGCATCCTATAAGGGTTGTTGGTTGGTGAAACGTATTTCACAGTCACAACACATTACACAAATCGAATGAAACAATATTTAAATTTACTAGGAAATTAACTAGCATACCGTAATAATCCAGTTTGTTACCATAATTTATAATGAGATCATGTTTGGAGGATACATTCAGCCTTAAGAGAGCATGTGTTACGACTAGCAATATGGACAGACATAATCAGCAGCAGCAGCGGCATTATTGATGTTTCCCAGCCGTTTATGTTGTTTTGCTCTTATTTGTTTTGAATGAGACCTGCAGAACGCGATTACCCAATGTGTAGCCATTCAATGACTGTATCGCTACTACTGCCTCATCATAATTTGTCATCGTAACAAAGCCGAAACCTTTGCACTTGTTTGTTTGCAGGTCCCTGATTACTTTGACACTTTGTACGGCGCCGAATGGCCCAAACAGCTGCCACAGCACGTTCTCCTCGGTCTCAGGAGCCAGGTTGTAGACGAAGATGCACCAACCGGAGCCGTTCATTGCGTTGCCAGGCAGCATCGAGTTGGCCAGTAGGTCTCCGGCCAGTGGAGAGTACCTGCAACAACATCAACATACACTTCAATATTTCAAATTTTTAAATTATTTGTACACTGGATTCAGTAGATTCAATATTTCAAGCATTGAAAACCTGCAACAACATCAACATACACTTCAATATTTCAAATTTTTAAATTATTTGTACACTGGATTCAGTAGATTCAATATTTCAAGCATTGAAATTTGATTCAATATTTCAAGTGATAAAATTTTTGTACGCTGGATTGAGTGGGTTCGATATTTCAAGTGTTCAAATTCTTTGTACCCTGGATTGAGTGAATTCAACAATTCAAAAGCTAAGATTTTTGTACCCTGGATGGATTGCATTCGATATTTCAAGAGTTAAAATTACTTGTATACAATATTTCAAGTGTTTAAATTCTCTGTTCCCTGGAGTGAGTGGATTCAATATTAATTTCAAGTTCTAAAATTCTTTGAACACTGTATCAAGTGTACTCAATATTTCGTTTTAAAACTCATTGTACCCTGGATCCAATATTCCAAGTGTTATATTTTATGGAATTGCATGTATACACTGTATATTTGAATCGCGTTTTCTAACATTAGACAAAAAACTTTGATCCAGTATTTCCTTGAAAAGCAGAGCATAACACCAAAAATATCGAATTCACTTCTAACACTCGATGTGAAAAGTAATGTACTAAATGTTATGCAAATATGTATAGTTTTGTCGAGCTAAGAAGACATTCATTCAAAATGGAAGTGTAACTACACATGTGCGGATCTGAAAATTTTAGTGAAAAATCACTTCTGCCAACATACCGCTGGTGAGATGTGATGAGAGACAGATGGTAAGAGTGAGACTATTTTCATTTCGAATGCTAACAGCTGCTATTTTGAAGGGATATCTTCTTTGCTCGACAAGACTATACATCCGGTGAACAAGTCAAGAACTTTATGTTGTGAACATAATTATTTTCAGCACTTCTAAGCATCTTATGTACTTTATGTATTTGCAAATTGTATGCACAGCCGACTGGAATCCACCGAGTTGGGCGGTTGGCGAATGACTGTTATCAATTTTCAGCTCTGTCAGGACAGTCGGCGAGCTGTCTAAGAGTGTACATCGGAACGAGAGCGTCCCCAGCTAAACTAATTCTCTCTCGAAGACAGCTTCAGTCTGTCTTGACAGAGCTGAGATACGATAACAGTCTTTCGTCATTATCAGTGTACTTCAGTCCACCTATCACATACATGCTGAAAATATATAGTAATTAATTATTAACGTAATTCATTTTTGAATTATTGTTCCCTTTCTTTACCGCGTTATGTTATGTGAACCAAATTATAATTATATGACTTATAACTGTATCGCAGACTGTATGTACTATAAAAATTGAGAATATAACAATTTGAATGTTTTGAATCACTCTGAACATAATTCAAACTAATTAATCGAGTCTCAATCAAAGACAGTATCACAACAATAGTAAAGGCTTCTTCAGATGGTTGACCTCTTTCTACATTAATTAAACTTCAAAATCGATCACTAACAGGTAGACCTATTACAACAGCTTACATCAATAACAAAGAAAGCAGGCAAACAATAACTACTTGTATTCTATGAAAATCGCATGAAGCAAAACAATAATGAAAATAAAAATACTACTTATCCACAAGATAAAATAGACTTTGGCCAAGATAGGAATTGTATTAACAATACTAAAGATTGCCTAGCTTAATAGGTTCTGGCATTGGAGAAAATTATTTGATTTTTACAAAATTAATAAAACACTTGTCATGCTATACAATTTCCTCCATAGAATATTTAACTTGACTGGATATTAAATTTTGAAATATATGGGGACTATTATAATTTAGGTTTGAGCTTTTATTCTGTAACTGACTAAACGTAAGTTGAACATATTCACATTCCCTTCAGTTTGCTCTACAAACTGAATATACAATTCTTAAAATGCTTCTTACAATCATAAAATGTTCAACCATACAGACGTAGCTTATAGATCATGCTCAAAATATCTGTTATATTTGATAAAGGGACATCTTGACATTAATTTATAGATATTCTGGATATCTAACATTAGTATTTGAAAACGGCAAATTCGTGCAACGATTTTTCTTTCAACTGTCTATCAATTCTGAGCTCAAACATTTATTTTAGAGCATAATTAGGAAACAACCAAACAACAATCTTGCAAAAGACATCAATAAATAGTTATAATCGAATGACAATTGAATACAATATTATTTTCTCACGGTTCAGAGCTACATCGATCAGTCATTTTTGTTTCTCGAACAAACGACAGAAAATGTTTCTCTAAACTCTATAGCAGAGGCATGGTAAGCTACTTATTATTTCATAAGGGAGCTCTTTACCATCAATTTGATTTATTTATTGCCGATATAACGAAAATCCAATAAATTTATTTTAAAAAGTGTAGAAAGCGAGAAAACATCATTTCAGTGAATTTATCTTATCCAATCACTAATAGTCTAAACCTCGTTTACAGAATAGTCATGGTCAAGAAACCTTAGTCCTCGAATCTTTAGAAAAACATTATAGAATTCTACCTTCACATGAATTATTGATGAATAATCGTAAAATTGTGAAATCAAAAAATTCAATTAATGATAAATCAACATCTGGACACATTCAAACATAAACATGAATAAATTACAGAGAAAACTCACATTCATGCTGGAAAACATCTACATTTAAAAGTAAAAACTCAAAGAAAAGAAAGATAAAACTAAAAAATGAAAATACCCAAATAATTTACGGTGAAGGATGGAAAAGTATGGGAGAAACGAGTAGAATTCAACATAAAATAACAAGTGCGACAAATTGAAGAAACAACAACGGATGAGGAATTAGGCTACATTCAACAAAACATTAAACATGAATGCTTTGTACAGGCATGCTCAAATAGCACAGCACAGCACACTTAGTTCATATTTAACTATAAATACTGACCTCTGTAAGCCTTTGTTTATGGCTAGCATGGTCTTGCCAGTGCTAAAACAAAATAGAGAAAATAAAATGAAACACTGAGAATCAGCACCAAGCAGCACTAGTATTATTAATTGGGGAAAGCAATAATCAAGATACAGATTTTAGTTAGTCTCTATTATTTTATACTTGGAATATAATAGGAATGATGAGTTGAAGTGATGGTATGCGGCAATGCCTGAGATTTATAAAAAATTATGATATTGTTGATTGATCACGAGATTGATAGTTTACAAGGAAATTATTGACTATATGATGCATGAACTCTACAACTTGGCACTAAGAAGTACTATAAATTAGTAAATAATTTTCTCTTAAGTAAACTACATTTTGCAAATAATTCAGAAGTTTTGGCCTCATTAAACCACGTTCAATGACCGTAGCAAATTTCGTTTGAATAAATTTATAAGTTTTTTTTAAGAATATGATTCTTAGTTATCAACCCTGATTGAAACAACTTTACCCCTACTGTCCAACATAATAAATGGTTTGATGATATTTGAAAACATTTAGTCTGTCCAAGCAAAGGAGAGCCTTTGGCAACTTGAGAAAATGACTCCAACTCGGTCAATATTGATTCAACAATTATTGATTTGGTCTCAATTGTAGGAAACATTTTAATCTACAATTTGAAACCAAATCAATAATTTTTGAACCAATATTGACCGAGCTGGAGTCATTTTCTCATCTTGACAAAGCCTCTTCTTTGCTTGGACAGACTATACATATTTCTTTTTCAATTTTACATTTCATTTCTGGTTCTTGATAGGTAGGTCTAGGTGATTGTTAAGTAGAAAGAGTAAAGTAATAGAGTAGAGTTTATATAGAGTAAATGGGCGTGTCTCAATTTGATTGCCGATTGGGCCAACTGAACTAGAAAATGATGTCTGACACTTGATAGGATTGGTCAATTAATTTGGAGGCAAGTCCAATAGGCAGTCTTATAATAGGTTACATACAATAAATGGACAATATTGGTTTATATCTCCTGTTCTCCTAACTATACAAAATTCAATTTCCATACATAGTATGTAGGCTATACTGTTAAAAGTAAAATTCAATATAAAATTGCTTATTTAATGGAAGTATTTGAATTGATTGATTCATAATACAGAGTATTTGTAATTCAATTCTATATAAAGTGATATTTTACTATGTTCAACATGGATTCAAAAAGGATTTTCATTCCCACAAATATAAAAAATCGAATTGATCATACAGGTATATTTTATCATGAGTTTCCATAGTCATCAAGTTATTTTGTTTCAGGTTCAAGTTTTGTTTTTATTTTTGCTCTGTATATGTTGTAAAGAGGAAAAATAAATCGAATTTTAATTTGAATATGGTTGGAAATAGTGTTGTAATTGTAACAATTTATTTGTTCAATAGGTTTTATGAAGAAAAGGGGATTGGGCAACTCAATATTCTACATCACCCTCACACAAATTTAATCTGAAGCACGAAGTCAATTCTTTGATGACCCAGTGGCAATAAAAGCGAATATATCAATGTTAAACTATGGGATATATTTAATTGGATATGTCCCAGGAATATAAGCATTTTTGGAATTTGAATGATAAAATTTCTAGACGACAAAATTTTCCCAAAAGCTTGGTTTGATAATAATAATTTTAAAAAATATTTTGAATTTCATATCATATCTGTAGCTACTGTAGCGAAATTCAAGCTACGAACTTGAAAAAGTATAATACTAAACTTTAAAATTCCTTGAGTTTGTCAAACTATAAATGACAAGTTGGAACTGACAGATTTTGTTAAGATACAATAAATCTACAATACTTTTCCAAGCCAAGTAAATTTACGAAATAATGAATTTTGAATATTGATAATTTGATAAAATAATGAAAGGAGTAATAATTTCAAAAATTATGCGACAGCTTTTAACTAGTGTTAATGTGTGCTGGATTAATGCAAATGAAGGAAAGCAGGCTACCTATAATCAGCCAATGCAAAAACAAGTAGTATTATGATTTTTCTATTAAATTCAATTATAGATATATTATAAAGCAGTGATAAGTATATTGTAGATAGTTCTCTGGATGGTGATTTTTTAAATAAAACTATTTCTTGCTGTCATTTGATGTAATTCTGCTTAGGGTACGTCATAAAATGAGAGAGGCATCATGGGTATTTTCGAGTTCCAAGAAAACATCATGTCACTTGCTATCTGAAACGTTTAACTACAATTCTATATATGGTAACTATGATTTTGATAACATTTTCCAATGGTAACACCCTAGGAGCCCCTGTCAGTAATGAGACGGGCGATGATGAGAGATCACGAATAATTTTCTCGCACTTTTTGTGTAATAAGAAAAAGAATAGATATTGTCAAATTTCATTCTATTACAATAAAGTTTGCTATATCTTTGTAAAAGCTTCACAAAGAAGAGTATAGGTCGTGGACAGTTAACGATTCAACTAACTCAGTTTTTACAATTTTTCAGATAGTCCTGATTCACATTAAAACACTTCCATAAAGCTTCTTCAACTAATGTGATAAAAAATTTATGTGGCCTGTAAAAACAATAAGTGATTTACAAGATTACGTTTTTCAGTATTATCCGAAGTTAGAATCTAATTAAAAATATGATCGCTATTCCTAAATAGATATGGGTCAGCTCACTCGTTTCGAATAATCAATCTTTTTTTCGCGGATGATGCCCACATAAGCATTTTAGCTTGTGCGTGGGTAATGGATTTTGAGTGCGAAGGTGATTGATGAGGTGAAAACCAGCCATGCCACTGGGATTCGAACCCAGACCTGGCAGTGCTAGCGGACTGAAGGTTGTGACGCTCTAGCCCACTGCGGCAACCAGGCCTTTCCTGATAATATAATTATAAAGTGATTCGATAGGAATAGAATTCTATACGAACACTCATACGTTCACAATTAAAACATTTTGAACAGGCTCTATTATTTATTTATTTTGCGTATGCTTTCATTAGTGGGGAGACCCAAAGGGTTGTTCCACTTCGCAATATTATAATCTCATTCTTCACAAATGAAAACATGTGGGTTATAGGCTCTATGAGCAGCTAATATTATATATTCTCACTTTCCCCAATTACATGAAGGAATCATCAAAACTAATGACGGTAATTCTGGTACAGTATATACGAGAACATGACAGAAATATTGTTGAAGGGAAAAGATCAAGTAGTTTGACTTGATTCAAGATAGATTCAATGATTATCTATTTGGAATTGAGTTTTTGATGAACTAAGAATCAATCGAGCGGAGTGAGCAAGTAATCTATTCAAAGCAAGGTAAAAACATTATTCTCAGTGTTTGAGAAGCTACATAAGAATAAAGAACCTGAAAGCACAGTTCAGTGAAGAGAAGAGATACCAGATTTTCAAGATTGAATTAAACCAAGTTGATCATGCACTTTATAGGCCTATCATTTTAGAATTCATTTTTGATCTGACAAGCAAGAATTTTACAAGAGAATGTGTTGCTGCAAGGGATGTATACAAGGGGTGTTTATATGGGGCAAGGGATGTTTTAATATTGAAAAACTTGTATGCATTTTACTGCTTGAAAATTGGTTCAAGAACAGCAAAACATTTTTTACCAACGCAATTTATTAAAGGTGAATTAATTTGATTTTGTAGGCTAATGATTCAAAATTTGTTTCTGTTGTATTTTGAACCAAAATGTTTTCAAAACAATTAATAATATAGTGCAATATGATCCAAGTCTATGAATCTATCAAATGAATAATGAAAAAATTACTTATAACTTTAATTACTTATTACTTAACTTTACTTAGTGATAAAATAACTTATGTTACCGAATTGGAGCTCTACGCCAATCATTACTTGATGTATTGATCATAATTATCTCTGTTTATGAGTGTTTTGAATGAATTTATTTATTCATTCTCATATCCTGAATTACGAGCTTTAATGAAAATTTTCAATGTGTTAGTGATTTTAGTTTGGCAAAGGACGACTTGGAAACAGACAAGTGATACCGTAACTCTTGTTGTTATTGAACACAAAGATTTTATCAATTTACGTATTTTCGGCGACAGAAGTTTAATACGATAGATTTTATGAAGTTAGGAGTAGGCCAAGCATTTTCACACTAAAATTCTATGAAACAACTTGATACTGGTTTTCTCTTGAATAAAGTGCATCAATCATTAGCCTACATATATGATAGAAAGTTGTGAGATCGATTGCCTATGTTGCATATTTAAAATCAAGAAACAATATAATAGTGACAGATTTTGATAAAAGTGAAAATTTAAGTATCATTTGTGATATGTAAATATTCATCTATATCATCACACTTTGAACTATAATTTGTTCCAAAAGTATGGGGATCGAAAATTATTTAAAAAATCAGAAAAATCATGTCAAAAGAGATTTCAATATTCACTTATTTGAAGGAATTCATAGCAGGAAGTTATTCTATAAAATGTAATAAGAGGAACAAAGATGTATCTAATATAGAAGAATGTGGTGGGATACAAAAAATATTTTGAAACCTGTGAAGGTATAATTTGATACAGTAGTAGAATACTAAATTTGGTAACAAAATTAGTTCACAAGCCCGATATGTACTGGTGCTATAATGATATCGAATACTCTCAGCCACAGCAACTAATGCTTACAGGTTTGTAATTGAACTATTACTATAAGTATTATTTAGATGAAAAAGCTACAACTGGATTTTATGAATTCAATTCTCTTTTCAACACTTCCCAATTCTACTGCTATAGGAACAATTATATTCTATGGTAACTGAGACATAATAAAGTCATATTACATCTAATTACTTTAAAACAGATACTGAATTTAAAAGACTTGAAAGTGGTTAGATCCTCAACTTAATTCCCAATAAAACAAATTACAATGAGGTGACACATATACTGAAGGTGACTTCATGTTAGTTTCTAATAGAGATTCCACCCTAATTGAAACACAAAGCTAAATACATCAAATACACATCACGCAAATAATTTGAAAAAGTTATCAATATGATTTTACTGTGATTTAATGTAATGAATATGTCGAAAAAGGATCATTAGGTTTCACATGAATGAACGGGCTGATATAGTGCTGTATGATTTAAATTTAAGATGATTCTGAACGTTTCGATTTGTATTCAAGTACAAACCGGAGATTTTGGAAGATGGTTGAATTACTATGACAGGATTTAATTTCAATTTTTGAAGGTGTAAGTTCCAAGATCAGTTCTTATTGAGGTAAGTTCGAATTATCCGTGAGTTAAATGAGAAAGATACATATCGTTAGGTGAGTTACTTAAGGAGAACGATGGCCGGCCTACACTGATTGATAACATTTTGTACTATTTTTTATATCCCACGGGCTTCCTACAAACATGGCAAGAACCTCTGAAAGATCTGTGATGAGAATGACAAACTGATGAATTTATTGCTACCAGCTAGAGACTAGGCCTAGAAATGTTATCCTCCAGTATATGACATGAAATTTATGTCTGTCGTGGTACTGACAAAATGCAATGTGTTATCATTGAAGAGCAAAAGTTTGGTTCAAATAGCTTGGTGGTAGAAAAGATTAAGATGAGATATAACTATGACAGAAAAGAATAGCATAAAATCACTGCTTTATAAAACAAAGAGTTTTAATAAAATCAGTTGAATAATGTCTCCAATGATCTTGGCCACTTCAAGAGATGGAAAAACTTTTTAAAGATAATAAAAGTGTGGATCTCTCACGTGGATGGAACTTGTAGTAAAACTCCCAGTGGTTTGGATAATTTTAGGTTTAAATTTTGTTAATCCAAGTTACTTGATGTCAGGAAAGTAAGGCGAGAAATTAGAGATCGAGCAAACAATATCAGAAATCGAAGGAGACAAGTTGAAGATCAATTATTGCATCCAATGGACTGTGAACACTCTGAATGAGAGAAAACAGTTGGGTTTAGATTAGGTTTGGTCTGAGAAGGGAGTTGAAAAATGGAAGATGATAATAACTGATAACAATATCAAAGAAGACAGGGAAAAGATGATGACTTGATGTCGGGGAAAGAAAGCCAAAAATAGATCATGAAGGCTGTGATTTCAGAAGAAAGAGGGTTGAATTCGAAGATGATGCATCCCTTTATTGCTTCAAATGATGTCGAGAAAGAAAGCCTAAACATATGAGATGAATGTTAAAGACAGAATATACAAGTTGAACTTTTTGAGTAGTTGTGAAGGTGATATTGCACGTGGTAGTTATACATATTAAATGAAAAGACAAGATGTTGTCAAACCACTGATTTATTAAACAATTCGAGATACCGGTTTCGGTTGTTACACCATTATCAATATCTGGTAAACTCAGAGATTATCTGGTATCTCTAATTTTTTAATAAATCAATATTTTGACAACATCTTGTCTTTTCATTTGATACAAGTTGAAGATGATGCATCCCATGATTGCTTCCAATGATATAGGGAATGAGTATAGAATATAGTAGAAGAATATTAAAGACAGGGGTACAAGTTGAAGATGATGATTCCCATGATTGCTTCCAATGGTGTCGGGAAAGAAAGCCAAAACATGGGAGCTGAATATTAAAGACAGTGGGTACAATAGTTGATTATGATTATGATACATCCCATGATTGCTTCCAATGATGTCGGGAAAAAAGCCAATGAAGATCAAAAACAGTGGGTACAAGTTGATGCATCGATGATGATGATGAAGATGAAGATGCACCTGAGGTCCCCAAGAGGAAAACATTGATCGCCAGGTGGGGTTGGGTTGATGGTATCCCCAGATAGCACTAGCAGCCCTTGAGCCCTACCTGGTTAGTGGAGACAGTGGAATGTACCTGAAGCGCCCCGTGGGGTGATGAATCGGACCACCGAACCGCCGAGCAGCCTGAGGGGCCAGGTAAGCGGCCAGTGGCGGAATCGCCTTGTTGTTGTTGCTGGGGTTGTTGGCGAATTTGACGGTGATCGGCTCAGTCGATCCCTTTGGAATGGTGCCGTTCAGCTCCTGGATAGCGCGCTCAGCCTCTATGCGCTGGTCGAATCTTATGAAGCCTACGCCCTTTGACAAGCCTGCAATCGACAAAAAATACAGTTTAGTGACAAGAAAATGCTAATCACATGTTACATTCTCAAGGTTTTGGATGTTTGTATGAATTGGAATAGGAACAGTTTTGGGAGAAATCCTGTTGTACTCTACATTGTAAATTTGTCAATAGTCAATTCCTTTGAAACTGTGAATTGTCAATCTCAATTTACCAAAATACACAAAGTACAGAAATAAATACCAAATTCAAAAACAATGTGGAATAAACAATTACACATTAAACAAAAAACCTTCAGGCTTCATGGTTGGGTGAGCTGGAAAGAAAAGAGAGGAGGAAAATACCTAACCAACTATGGTTTCCCATGTATTAGGCCGGTAATTATTATAAAATAAATGATTATGATTACACACAAATGAACTCATTTGTAAACAGGAAAAAACAAAGTTATCGTATAGGGTATAGTAAAGCAAAAAATTCTACACAAATAGGGTTAGTTACAGTTGAATGAGGTAATCAAATAGAATGGCTTCCCTCATAAAGCACAAAGATTAAAAAATTGTAAAGAAATAAATTGGTATTTTGATGTTTCAAAAGTGAGCGACAAATAGAGAAAAATAATCGAACAGAGCAGTCTCAATACCGTTTGCGAAATATTGTTTTGACGATTTCAAACTTGAATATTCTGTGAAATCTCAAGTGGAATCAAAACACACAACCACAAATAACAAGATCACATCAAGAAATGAGAATTGATATAAATTTCGACAGACGACGATTCCTGTGGATCAATATTATTAGATTCATACAATCAGCTGGAATAATTATTTTTGTTAGTTTAACACTGTTAATTCTATACCAGACAGAACTCTCAAATCCATTTCCATGCATTAGGTCAAGTTTATAAGCTACAGACTATTGAAGCCGGAAATTTCACCATGAAAATTAAATAGATTGAGATGAGGGAAGAAACACCTATTTGGGAAATAATGAACTTTCAGAAAGCAGAAGCATTAGAAATAAAACTAAGTTAGTAAAATGCTTTCATACAAAACGATGGAAATTTCCATAACCATGTCATAATAATGCAGTCAACTAAAGAATTATTTATTACCGTTTTTTATTACATTCAATTTTCTTACAATTCTGTTAGGCTGTAGGCCTAATGTCCAGTAGAAGGCCTACTGGAGAATCTATTACACACATAGATACTCACTGAACATCCTACATATATTTAAATCTAAAAATATAAAAATCCAAATAATGCAAAAATCTAGTACATCTTCATTTCAGAAAAAGAATGAGTCACTCATACAGTAACAATTCCCCAAAATAATAATTGCCGAATGTTTGGGACGTTCAATATTTTGTCAACTCAACTCAGCATATAATATTGCAATATTTTATATATTTCTTTTATAATTATTCTTCCCGAATTGTTCCCGAGTCCAACTGACCTAATTATAATTTTCTCTCTTTTCATTTAGAAGTCTGATATGGGAATTCCTTATCGTTTTAAGGTTATAAATATGTCATAAAGTTGCACCAATTTCAAGTAAATCTAAAGCAGGTATTACACGATAATATTTCTATCATCATAGTTGATCATATGAAAAGAGATGAAAATATGATATCGTATTTACATCTCTTTCCATATGATCAGATATGATTATAGAACTATTATCGTGTAATACCGGCCTAATGAATTCGGTATTGAGTGATATTTTCAACTAAAAAAGTTACTGTAAGCAAAACTAGACGGTAGACCTATGAATATTCTGTGTTCCCACGATTTTATAATGATACGCGGTTAGGTACCTACTGAACTATTCTCACCCTCCCACAAATTAATCTTATCATTCATCCAAGTCAATTTGTGATGAATAATGCAGAGCGAATTTTTTCATAGCAATATGAGCTTATCCATATTCTATATCGAGCAATCTGTATATTCAATAAAATGCTTAGATTGCGTCTATTGAGAGAAACTAACTCTATGAAGCATGGGAATATAGTAAAATACTATAAAGCTAGCTAACTAACTATCTCTTTTTTAAACTAATTACTTCATTGATATGAAATAGTCAATTATCAATTTTAATAATTAAGTCAATTATCATTATCATTATTATATATCGTCCATTGACCACCTATAAAAGGGTTATTTGGATTTGTTAATAAATAAATAGTTAAGTTCATAGTTTAAGTCAATAATTAATCAATTTTTATATGTTCGGAGAAACATAGCTTCCACTCTACCAACCAGATAGTGACAAATGTGTTATTGTTCCACTCAAAACAAGTTACAAGAGAAGACGATCTACTTCACTATCTTCACGTTACAGTGTCAATTAGTGCCTTATAGTTCGCCTAAACTGATATGAAACGCAGTTACAATACACTTTACGCTGTAACTGTGTCTTCTCAGCTGGCGCGAAATATAGATATGAATGAGGCTTAATACTCTCATTCATGTATGCTTGAAACACATTTATATGATAAAAAATAATAAGACACAGATATTGCCAATACCACTACTTTCGTAGTGTCTTATTAATTTTCATTTTAGAGAAATACCACAATATCTCATCAAATACAATTGATTTCTTAGCATTTACATCACCTTAATTTCATTCTCTGTGCACCATGCAATGATATTCACTTACTCCACCTATATTATTTTGTAAGCTTCAATGTGAAAAATACCTTTTTCACTTAAATTCATCGCTAAGCTGGACTCTTATCAGTAGTATTTAGTATACGCAAAACATTTTTGTAATAAAATGGTTAGACAATATGTATAACAACATGTATTATTGGCAATCAGGCAACATGTATAAATTGCCTCCTAATATTGTAATGTGTTCTCATATTTAAGTTATTTATTTCATATTGTAATGTTTTTTATTGATTTAATTAATTGTCATTTAATTTTGATGTATCTTGTGTGTGTATGAATAAATTGAAATTGAAATTGAAACAGGGTTAAATTTTAATAATGAATTTAAGAAATTTTGTAATTGAATCACATGTTTTTGCTGATAATATTGAAACACTTTTCATTAAAAGCATCATGCCTCCTTGCTAAACTAAGCTTTTAGATTCATTTATGGAGGGAGACTACTAAGCCTATGATGCAAATACTATCAAACTGGATATAATTATAAAAAAATAATGAAGGAGCATAGTCATGACTCCAAATTGATTATAACTTGATGTAACAACCATGAGTAATTTACCCAATATAACAGACACAGTTTTACAAGAAATTTAATGTGAGAGGTTTGATTATGTACAAATGATTATGACATGCAACAGATGTAATTAGTTACACATATATAGACAATATATATATGCGGATTAAAGGCGTAACCTAGCCAAAGCTCTTGTTTCACACAGTGCAATAGCAAAACACAATGCTAAAAGAATCAGAGAAGAAAACAAAACACTAAAGATGAAAAAACACAGAAATATCTAGAAAATAAGAAAAACACACGATTTTTCAACTTATTCGCATCAATGGTTTCCCTTCAAATCATGGATAAAATTCGCGTATCAATGACCAATAAAATCTGAAAATGTCTTAATTAAAAAAAGTCTTTTTTATAATAGCCCATTCTTCCCATATTTTTAATACTGAGATGAAAAATAAGTGATACCATTTCACAAATTCGATTGATTAAGGAGATGAATATTTGTATATCGAAACAAAAACTGAAAATTGGTTAGCAACAAAATCAATAAACATAAAAGTAAATATCGAAGTGCTTAAACATAATGAATCAGTGTGACATCAAATCGGATTTGTTGCCTACTTGAACACAAGTATGATAGGCTAAACTTATGCCTAATTTATCAATGTTGAAAAAAATCGATGAGGTAAGGACTGTGACTGATGAGGAGAATGCCGCTTGCTAGGGATTACGCACTTCCAATTGAGTACAAAAAGTAAAAGAGTGCAACTTTCAATTCTTGATATGCATAAAACGTTTAGCAAGCCATGGACAATAACAACAACTTATCGGGAGTAATATTAAATTTAAACAAATCATCTACGGTATAATAAATTACAAGGCACATATTGTGTACTCGACCAATGTTAACAAAAAAGTGGACTTGTTAGTTCTTAGGTATTTGGTTGTTAGTCAAATACTTAGATTATAAAATAAAAAAATAAAAGTCTCACGTACAAGGCACATTGTCGCCAGTCCCCCCGACGTATTGGCGAACTGCAAACAAAGAGACAAAAGAAAACAAATGTTATATTTTACATAATAAGCTATTTGATCACGTTTTCCACAACATAAACAACAGAACAAAACACATAACAGAAAATTGTATCTAATTGAGAATGTCCTGTCCTAAACTGTCCACTGTATTTTTGGCTGCATGTTTCGGGTAATTTAGCGAGTGGAATATGTATTGAAAATTTTATTCGATTGGCAATTGATGCGAAAAAATAATAACATTTCAATTTATTTGGATTATTGATCTGTATAGTTTTGTTTTATTCGAGCTATGAATTGGTTTTTTTAGTATTACCGTTCAATTTAAAAAAACAAATACAATGCAAAGCGCGGAAAAGGCATTGATGGTTTGATGTGAATGTTTCCCCGGGTACCGCGCCGTACTGGTTGTCTCAGATGAAATCATATGAAATAAAAATGAAAATACGTTGAGGCACGATGCCAGAAGAAAACTGAACATACGTCTTTACCATTGCACCTGTCTCTTTATTTTTGATCCACAGCAAGAACTGTGGATACAATAGGAGCTTTGGCAAGATTGACCACCTGCAATCAACAAAAACACACATTCTTGCACCAATTTCAATTATTAGAATAAAGATAGCAAAGCATAAACCCAAATTATTCATCTCAAATGAATGCATGAATAAAAAGCTGCCAGAAAATTGAAAGAAAACAGTCTATATCTGGAAACCCGGTTTGAAAAAAGCTCACAATGATTGGCCAATGCTATTCCCAAGAGCAATTGATTCATGCAATAGTAATGAAATGATATGACGAAAACATTCAATTCTCCCCCACGAAATT
Organism: Sogatella furcifera; assembly: GCA_017141385.1. NCBI lineage: Eukaryota > Metazoa > Arthropoda > Insecta > Hemiptera > Delphacidae > Sogatella > Sogatella furcifera. The sequence continues at coordinate 5,208,824 of CM029560.1, read as the reverse complement.
CCCCGACAAGAGCATGCTCCACAACTATTAGTTATGATATTTTATTGTGGACGAATATGACTCTCAAGACACTCTCAATCTGAATATGAATGCATGTTTGAACCATAACACGAGTCGAAAGTTTCGATCGCAGACTTTGAAAAATACTGTAATTGAAAATTATTTCAAACTTGTAGTTGAACTTAATGAAAGCAAAAACCTATGAAAATTAATTTATTCCAAAAAATTTATTTGTTGGAATAATTTTTCAAATATTGTATTCCATTATTTTAATTAAAGTACACTCAATGATGTGAATCTGGAGACATAATTATTGTGAACTAGTGAGATGAAATCTTTCAAATTTGAAAAAGTTTGAAACATTTTTCAGTCTCGCAAATTGAGAATCAACAGAAAAAATGCCATAAATTGAATAGAATAATTTTGAATTAAGGCTTCAAACCATCAAAAGATGTTCTAAAGTAATTGTCACCATCGAGGTATTTATTCAACAGTTTCGCATTTAATAAAATAATATTTATCAGTTTTAGACAAGTTACTCATACTATTATGTTAAGATGCCAAAAGTATGGCTAAGGTTTAATTATTGTTCTTATAATATTCATGATAATAGATACAATCATCGACTACATAATACCATGTAACAAATAGTTTGTATCATGTGGTCGATTGATACGATTCATCTTATGATAGATAGATAGATAAGATTACTTTATTTTAGAGCTTGTGGGCGAAGTTGAGGCATGCAAGCCCCCTCTTCCACTTAACCCACTATGATGAATTTAAATCCATAATCCATTAAATTAAATTTATTCCATACAATTGATTAAAGGAGCCAAAAGTTTCGCTCTGGTTGTTATGGTTCAAACATGCAATATATGTCTCATATGTCTTATGCTATTAAACATATTGTTATCCCAGAAATGAATACCAACATGAAATTATCGTGGTACAATCTACATTCAGCTTTTCAACTATGTAAATTTTGAATAAAACGAAAAAGTGAAGTGAATGCAATCGAATTCTTACATGATTTTAAAATCCTTCCTTAAATTGAGCTATATTTACAGATAAATACAGAAAATATATAATGATATAATAGTAGATACGAAAATTATCAAATAAGTTGAAGTTATTAAAATATAGGCCTCAAATATCTTCTTTGTGGAAACAAAAAAGTAAACAGGAGACAGATAATAATGAGTGTCAGTTTTCAAATGAACATAGAATGCAGAGTAGCGATACCAGTGAAAAACCTTGTAACACTAACCTGTTATATTATCACAGAGAATACGGGAGGTGATTATGCGTCCGTAGGGGCTGAATAAATTTTCTAGATCTTGCTGGGCCATGTTCTTGGGAAGTCCACTTACATACAAGTTTGCTCCTTTTATCGCTTCACTACTAGGCCGGGCGAACGAAACCTGAAAATACACGATCCAGTCAAATCAATAAATTATTATTGCTGATAACTGATTGATAGTACAATTAGCCTATACAATAGTCTAGTGAATCCAATGTGCAAGATCGCGCTTTCCACAATGATGAATATTTCGCAGAATATTTTTCAACCAACAATCTATATTTTGCAGTGATAAATTTCAAAAACCCCTGTTTATAAGGATAAGTATTCAAAGTAATGATAAAAAGCCCTACCATTAGAAGTCATACGAATATATTTAGAAAGTAATGTTGTTTATGAGTGATGGTAGACTGGACTTCAAAGGCCGCTTATTAGAAGCTGTGGAAGCAAAACTTGAAAACAAGAAAGATATTTGCTTTATTTAAGGAAAGGTTTTAGAAAACTTCATTTTTCAAAGATCATCAAAACATGATACAGTAGGAGTCTATTGTGCTATTCACAAAATTTATAATGTATGTCAAAGTTCTTTTTGTCTAGGGCTACACATGTTAATAAATAAAAATCTAAGACACAGTACCCTTTTTAGTATATTTTCCTTGAACACAACATGTTTTTCTATCTGAAGATGCATTCTCAATTGCGAACGAACAAAATGTCATAAATAAGAATTTATTGTAGAATTGTTTTAACGTTGTTCATTTGTTCATTCACACTTGAGAATGCCTCTAAGGAGCAAACATGTTGTGTTCAAATAAAAACTACCAAGAAAAGGGTAATGTGATTTCGATATTTATTTATCAATATGTATGTCAAATTGTATTTAATTTAATCATAGTCAAACTATTCACGAGAATAATAAGTTGACTAATTGCAAGATAGGCCTATTTGGTTTTTTATCACAACTTTTCACAAAACCTGTATGCTTTGTACAGTCGTTCTATCAATTTTCAACATATTTTCTAAATGAAGACCACATAGGAGATGTATTGAATGATGAATTTGGATTGGGACCATTTGTTAGATATTAAATGGAGAAGTGAGGCATTGTGGAATCGTAATGATGGAGCGAAAAGTTAACTTCAGTTCTATTCCAGTTCTGGTTAACCCTTGTTAATTCGAGCTATTTGAACCATATTTTATTCAAGCAGATTAGATTGATAGCTCATTTCTCCACTATACAAATGGACTCTAATCTTTCAAATTTTTGAAAAATTGACAGCTTGTAGGCTACTCAGTGCGTACCTTGATGGTTTTGTTCTGCAGCCTAAGTCCATTCAAAGTGTTGATTGCCTTTTCTGCGTCTTCTGGTCTATGGTAGTTCACGAACCCATATCCAAGACTCTGGCCTGCAACACAGTTGAAAAGGAATTATTCAAATGATACTTCATGATTTTGAACCACATAATTTCAAACGTAAGAGGAACTCAAGTTCTATTACACTATTATAGAGGAACACACAGTTCAATTACTTAATATTCTTCAAACAATTGAGATCAAAATTATGAAAACGTTGTTCAACATGAACCTCTCCACAAGGTATCAGACAAACTATAAAATTCCAAGAGATCCCAGTAAATGGAATAACTTCCGTTGAAAAGTTTATACCATTCCAACCACAAAGAAATATCAATATTTAAATTATCAATTCAAATAATAAAATAGAGACATAGAGCTTCTATTAAATGAAATAGAGCTTCTAGACGTTTACACTGTTGCGAAGGGTCAGAGCGCCCCTCTCACGAAGAAATATCAAAATTAGCTATCAAAATGTCATTCAGCATCTATTCGTTTTTTATAAAGTTTTGAGATTTTCATATCTTAATTTGAAATTCAACGTTCCTGGTTTGAACCCGTAAACAACAATAGATTTTGACCGCAAATAGCCACTCCCATGCTCTGGAGATGTTAATAAAACTTTGGTCCTAGCTGCCTATAAATTAGTCGGTTCACCCTTCCCATTACTCACGCACAAGCCTAGTGATCATTTGGGCATCACCATTACGAATAAATACTGAATCAATAGTAACTCAGTAATATCCATGAGTAAAAAAATAAAGTCCATGAAGGATAACTAAACCAATCAATAGCTTAATATATCAAGCTCTTATTGTTTCCTTAATCTCAGGGCTACTTTTATCACTTTTAAATAATTATCAAAGTACTCTTTTTGAATAATAGAAAAAAATTCAAAAAGAGTACTTTGATAATTATTTAAAATAAATCAAGCTACTATTACAGAATCATCAATCATCATTGAAGATTATCAATAATTGATTTAAGATTAGCAATAATAAAGATATCAATAAAGATTAGCAATTATTGCTTTAAAAGTTTACGACAGTACTGTAAAGCCCCGTTTCCATTCATACATTTCGAGCAGCAGTGTTGCACAACACATTGGCAACATGTTTTTACGCGTTTTTCACCGTGCCTGGTGTACCGTTTCCATTCCGTCAAATGTTTTGAGCAACATCAGCATCTAGACTACTTGGACTCGAATTCACTGGTCATCAGAGCTCAGTTCGTTGTTAGCATTTGAAGAAGATGGACGATAGGCTCGCTCTAGCAAGTTTTGTTGTTGTAGCAGGGGGGTTATCAAATTCTTAAAAATAGGCGAAGAAGACCACGGTGGTGGATTAGAAGCATCCTCGCAAAACGGCCGTATGAGGGTGCTTATAATAGTTTAATGAGGCACCTTACATTACAAAGTGGTTCTGAAAACTACGTGAGAATGAGTGCTTCCGATTTTGAATTCCTACTAAATTTAATTGCGCCTCGAATTGCCAAAAGTACTCACTGCCGACAAGCTATTCCTCACTGCCGACAAGATATCCTTTTAGCGGCGTCAATTCTGCACTTTGAGTTCTTATGGTTCGCGCTAGATACATTCTACAGCACTGTTTCTGTTTCAAATTGTCCAATTAATTTAATCATATTATTATTCGACCACTCCATTTTCAATGTATCAAGAGTTAAGACAATACGAAACACACAACACACTGAAAGTCACCAGCAGTGAACTGAAAGTATATCTCGTTTGCATCACATCATGGTCTGGAAACTATTTCTTCAAATCGCAAAAAAATGCAAAATAAACAGAAGTCGCGACTACATCCTTTTTCTCTCCAGCTAATAGAGAAGACAAATGCATTGTTCAGCAAAACCATTTATTCAGCTCGAGTACCTACCTACAGTTCCTCTTTTATTATTATTTTTTTGTCACGTTGCTCAAATTCAATTACTTTTTTAAACAACTGACATAAACATAAATTAAATATATCAATTCATCATAATTACATTGTAGTCACGCACAGCCAGCGAGAATAGCGAATATAGAAATATTCTATATTCATATATTTTATATATTCTACATAAATAGGTATTTCATATTCTATTCTCTATGCGTACAGCAGGAAAAGAGACATTTGGATAGATACGAGTATTACGGACTATATTATTTTTTCTTTTTTTGAAAACAATTCTCGCCTTGCTGAATTGTGAACTCCTATCACATAAGTTACTCTCATAATATAATATTATAATAGTAACACTGTGGTAACAGTAATTTAACAAAGTAAAACCGAGTAAGTTTAGTCTTACTTACACTGTAGCAAGGTTATTAAAGATTTTTTAGTCTTAAAGAAAAAGAAAAAGATTAAAGACTTTTTAGTAACCTTGCTCTGTAGTAACAGAAGTAAAACCAAGTAGAAGTATTATCAGAATTTGAATAGGTCGAATGCAAGAAATAAAATGACTTGAATATCCGATAAAAATAACTTCCTCGATTTTGATTATTTCTGAGCAATCGCGGGGATTCCTACTAATTTTTGAACGCTGAATTCAAATCTGAAATCCAAATTGTTCTATCTCTATTGTTACGCGTTTTAGAATTTGTATAATTCTAATTTGTGCCGCGGCAACATTTCTTGCTGTTTCCATTCCCCAGGATACAATGTTGTGAGAACGAGTTGCAAAACACATTGGTCTCCAACATGTTGCCCGGCGCAACGAGTTTTGAAACATTTTCAGACCGTTTCCATTCGTACAATTTTCATGCAACACTGTTGCTTAACACGTTGCAAAACATTTTTGTGCTAATGGAAACGGGGCTTAAGTGTGGGGTACAAGCCCAAATACAGATATATATTTGAATTTTTGTATTAGCCTACAGTATACTATATCTATTTATACAATTCACTGGCTTATTGTATTTTCCACCTCAAATGAATAAAATTTGAGTCAACTTGGTAGAATGGATACTTTTTTGCTGCCACAATTTCTAAGATTTTTTCAAGTACAGAGATTTTGTAATGTTTCACAACTTAAACCTTCAAAAGTATTCCAAAAGATATCTTGTTATTTTTCCCAACTACAAAAGTTTTCCCTTGCCTTGAGTCATTTTGATTCTTTACTGTGACTGATAGTGAATTAAACACAAATCACAATATCGTATGCGTGGTTTAAATCAGATCTGGTTCATATCCAATTCTGGAATTGTAAACAGAATCATATCATACAGTATAATGGCAGTTCGTTCTTTATCGTGCTATATCGTACAATCAAATACATCAACACATTTTTTCAAACGAAAGTTGCAGCTCAAGTTTCTCAACGAAATTGTTGAGGAAATATTCCTTTCTTACCTAGTTACGTCAATGTTTGGTTGAGGGAATAAGTACGTATGGCTCGCCACATGAATACGGGTTTCAAGTGGTTTAATAATAATCATTGTAGAAACCCTTAATTCAGCATTTGAGTGAATATATTCAACTTCTCATTTTCTAGTCTCTTATTGGTCGAAATTCAGCATCCCTTAGACTCATTAGTTTCATCACTTGTTAGCCCATTCATCATGAATTCATGATCGATTGAGACGTACTTTCCTACGCTGGTTGAGACTCCAATGCTGTACGCCGAGCACAGCGTACAAACCAAAATAACCAAACCATTGAGTGGAAGCTAGCTGAAATGACTCTTTTCGTCCACTTTGAACGAGAGTGGTTTCAAAGAACCAAACTAAGACGAATAATTTAATGTTCATTTGTATTGCATACGTCACTTTTTTAGTGACAGCGATAGCATTGTTTACTATAACCAGAGAAAAAATTGGAACGTAGAATCCCAAAAATTTAAACACAGAACTTTAGTGCGCAAATTTGTGAACAGAACAGAACACGTGGTTTCATTTGTACGCCGCGCGCGACGCTCTCTTGGGAAAGCACACCTTCTGTTTGTCGAAATTCGTCTTGCTCGTCCGTCTCTCATGGGCTGATAAGCTATTTGAAATTCAGCTTCCAGACTTTTCATTTGCTATTTGTCAAAAACGTACTATTGGTCAGAATTTGCTTGCCTCGCATATTACTGAATAGTCTTTTATTGACCAAAAATTATTCAGCTTTCATGCCTCTCATTGCAGCTTGCAGAACGAATATGGTCTGAACGTTATAAATGCTGCAACATCACCATTTTAAACAGAAGTTTATCTGTATGAATAAATTGCCAAGGATCCCAAAGTTCAAAACTTATGATAGATCACAAAATAAAAAAACATCTAATCATCTAGTTTCAATAAATAAAAATGTAAATGATCTTTCACGAACTTTATTCTGTTAAAAAGGTATGAGAAATCACAGCGGTAATGTTTTTCAGGGCCGTAAATATTTCGGCAACCGATGAATTAAACTGTATTAATATGCTGAAAAGCATAGCAAAAAATGAGAGAATGGGAAGCCCAATATTTTTCAGAAATTGATTTCCAATCTCTTTGTGTATTGAGATAATATGTCTACAGTATAAAAATGAGTCAAAATTAGTATTGCCAACTAGAAGGAAAGATAATGAGGCTTTTATTTTTTAAGAAACTCATATCAGTGAGTATTATCATGCATTAAGCATTATAATGGAGGAAGCATTAAGTTTTTCATCATTAATATATTTCTTCAATCTTCGATAAGAGCTTCCAAAACCATTGTCAAAAACCATTAGAGAACAAGTATTGAGAGTATTTGATTTAAAACCTTCAAACATAAAAAGAAGGTTATTTATTTCATTTTGACAACCGAAAGGTAACATTAATATCTTCTATTCATCTAATTATCTATTTCCACATAGATCTTTGAGGTGAACGTAAAAGTATGCTGGACTAATAACAGGAAAAAAGATTGTCTGAAACCAAAATAAGAATGCTTAGAAAGCATCAATCACGTTTTAGGAGAGAGAAGATTGTGGAATTCCTAATTAATGGATTTAAAATTCTCTAGTAGAATCGAAGATTGACAGAAACCAATGGTGATTTCATATTTTATAATTCTATGGTAACATTTCATATAAAACCTTATTACTGACAATAAAATAAAGATTCAAATGGCCATTACTCGAGATGAAACCAAAGAGGATGATCAAAAAATGTTCAAGAATAAATTGATTTTATTCAGGAATAAGATTGATAGAGAATCTCAATGATATCGGTATGGAAAATGTAATGTTCGCTTCATTACTTGGATTTTTATAATTGATAGTTATTATATTATTATCATTGGTAAATGGTATTATTCGGAATTTTGTATTTTATTTTTTAAATAATTTCTTTCATTATCAATGTTTTGTGTTCTGGATATTTAGACTTTCAGAAGTCAATGATGCAATAAAAATACAAAATAATTTGTTTTTAGTCCTTATTAGCTTGTAAAAATAGAAAGTTATCCACTGAGTGGAAATTACTTTAAAAAGAGAATATTCAACTAAATAGATAGTATCACAAACGCCATCTATCAGAGGAAAATGTAATCAATCAAGTTTCACTTTCCCAACTCCCATTGGTCAGATTCTCCCGTTGAAAGTGGGAGGGACCAACCAATCACAGAGCTCTCTGTTTTGTTGAGCTCCACCATTTTCTTTGCATTGGCAACCACTTTCTTTGTTTTAACTAGCATTCATTACATTCACTTTAAACATTATGACGGCCCAAGTTGTTTTAGAACTAAATTGATATTGAAAATCACTGATAAAACAAGAGCATACTAGTTATTCAATCGAAATTTATATTTTGGAATCATGAAGAATTAAAGAAAAAGTATATGTTAATGTATGTCTACTGTTGGGAAGAATGTCCTTATAATCTCCAAATTTAGAATCAAGATTGATAGATTCTCATCACACGTACAAATCCTTTGTTTCCTGATTTATATTCAAGAAAGATCTTGGCTGAGGAAAATTTAGAGAACAAAATACAATAAAAAATGGCACGAACCTCATTGATTTCTTAATAATTATATTTTAGAGAAAAACACTGCTATGTGATTAGTACATCTGCTTGTTATTACGAGCATATTGAAGCCCTTGACTAGATATAGTTTGGTCGAGCAAAGAAGACATTCTGACAAGATGGGAAAATGACTCCAGTTCGGTCAATATTGGTTCAATGGTAAATTTGGTCTGAAATTGTACAGCAGGATGTTTTTAACATTTTTGAGAATAAATTTATTGATTTTTAAACCAATATTGTCCGATCTGGAGTCATTTTGGGAGAATGTCTTCTTTGCTCGACCAGACTATACCAAACTGGGGATTATAACACTTATAATAATATTCGTGTAATCTGGCTGACTCAGGTCTGGTGTCAGAGTTTTCAGGTCGCTCCTGATCAATTTTAGGGCCTTTGATATGACTTAACGACTGTTCTTAGGCAGCCTGGACCGACATCTTAACGTGTCCATCCGAAACACGGGAAAGTGGCCTGAGAAATTATTATATTGATTACGATTAATTCAAAATAGTTAACCTGATAGCACTGACATCATCGCAATGAGAGTCGTGGAAGCTAGCAGGATGAACACTTCAGTATATTTCATTCAATATTGCTAATGGCGAATAGCTGTTATCCAAGCTGAGCTCTTTCAGGGCAGACTACAATTAGCCTGCAAGAGCAAAATTTGCTCTATACCAAAGGTGACCAGACGACCCGATTTCGCCGGGACAGTCCCGTTTTCTGGAGACTTGTCCCGTTGTCCCCACCGAACCTCTCGGGACGCTTATTTGTCCCGTTTTAGCATTTTAGAGTTTTTTCGCCTTCCAAGTTTTATATTTTGAAGCCTCAGTTATGACTTCTACCTTATAGTTTTCGTATTTTTGAACTACAAATGACAACAATGGGGAATGGGGGAATGGAGTAGTAGTTGACAAAATGCTTTATTACTGAGATAATAATGGTATTTTATCATTGGATTTTACATTATTCTTCAAATTTTCATTATTATAATTTTGTGGCAAGTTATCACATCATGAAGTTTGTTGGTCTGTTTTCGAAAAATTCAGTATAAATGAGCAAAACAACACCCCAAACCCCCCCCCACAAAGCCGGTTTTGTGGCCGTCCCGTTTTTAGTACCTCAAAATCTGGTCACCTTATCTATACCCTATTCACGATCACTTGAGACGAAATTAAGAAACTTTTTCCATGTACAGGTAGCTATTTTTGTTTGAGCTTGAGGAAAAGCCAAGAATTGTGATTGACTACAGCTGTTCGACTGCGGCCGACCGTCCTTATAAAGTAATACCCGCACACACGCTCAAAAAATTTGTTCATTTCGTCTCAAGTGATCGTGAATAGGGTATAGACCCGATCGTTGAAGGCCCGTATTGACAGTGCGAGGCATGCCTCAAGGTATAGTCTGTTCAAGCAAAGAGGAGTCTTATTCCAGTCTCCAGCTCGGTCAGTATTGGTTCAAACATTATTGATCAGGTCTCAATTATAGGAAACATTTCGATCTTCAATTTAAGATCAAATCAATGATTTTGAACCAATGTTGACCGAGCTGGAGACTGGAGTAAGACTCTTCTTTGCTTGAACAGACTATACCTTGAGGCATTCGCGGCACATGCCTCGCATGTAACGCGTTACTGAGTAAGCGCGCTTACTGACAGTAACAATTACTGTCCTGGCAGTACTGAACATAATTAATTACTGTTACTGTTACATAATCATTACATAATTATTAAGTACTGAACATTAGTTCTGTCAAATTAAATGAAACTTTCTTTACATTACTGTACATACTTATGAAGAATTATGACGGTTGTCAGTAGCGATGCATAACAGACTGATGAAAGGCTGGTTGTTGATAAAATAAATTTATTGATAGGTAAACTTAATGGAAATTAAAATCACTATGGATAAATTCTAGAACCAGCAATCTCAGTTTCCCATCATGGGAAATAGTGGTTATGCCGCCGGTGGAACTTCATTATTGGTTCACCACCAATAGCTTATACGCTATCCAAGCTATAGGCTAAGCTAATAATAATGATTATACTCACTGGCGGCTCGTGCCCACAAAGCAGGTGAAGTGCTGTACAGTAAAAGATACGGGCACTTCACCTGTTTCGTGGGTACGAGCCGCCAGTGATAATACGTAAGGTATACGTAGTTCTGAAACAATGTAGTAAAGTCTGTCCAAGCGGAGAAAACATTCTGGCAACATGGGAAAATGACTCCAGCTCGGTCAATATTGGCCAATTGGGTCTCAAATTTTAGATCAGAATGTTTCATACAATTTGAGACGAAATTTATAATTCCTGAACAAATATTGACCTAGCTGGAGTCATTTCCATATCTTGCCAGAATGTCTTCTTTGCTTGGCCAGAATATATAACAGAATGAAACGTAGGTAAACAATGATAAAGAAGATAATATTATCACTACTGAAAGCATAATCATTATTAGTTCACTAATTCAACGTAAAGATGTATATTAAAAATTGAACTTTGAAACTAAGGGCTATTTAAAATAATTGAAAAATAAAATGAAAATCAAATACCCTTTTAAAAACTTAAAAATTATTAAAACACAGACATGCTTCGGGACATTCAGCCCATTATCAATGTGGATAAAATAATAATGAAATAAGTAAACAAGATTAAAAATATAAGTCTAAATAATATCATATGATTGCAATTGAAAGCGTATGTTACAACTCCTATTTACACCAAAAACTAGGCTTTTAATAATTTTAAAGTTTTTAAAAGGGTATTTGATTTTCAAATGCATATTATATTCTACACTCTTCCGAATTTGACAAGTTTATCTTGATTGCTTCATTCTTCTATTTTCGTCTTTCTTTCAATTCGAGTTCATGACACCTCGTATATGCCTAATAGGAAAATTGATATTGTTGCGATATGCCTAATGGGAAAATCGATATTGTTGCGATATCATTGATGTGACCAATAAGTCAACCTCATATCACTTGGCGCCTAAACAAATTTGTTTCCGATCCACTCGTGTCAATTTGAATCGATTATCGCTTTGGGAAGCGATTTGCCTAGTGGTCGTGACGGTATCTAATCTATGAACCTATTGAGATAATCTCTAATACCTACCGTACGTATTGGTCGATTTGTTTCAATAGGCATAATAGCTCAGTCAATAGATGGGGTTTCAGTCATAAAATTAGGAGAAAGCTGAATTTCCCACCATCGATAGAACCCATTTTCCCAAAAGTACCAGAAGATCCCATTGGAGCTTTCCCCCCAGAAGTTAAAAAAATGTAGGTGTTCAGGGAAAACCAAATATCTCGGTAACCAATCAACGAATAGAATTCATCCAAATGTCATTTTATTCTACATATAATGGACTACAATATTGGTCCTATTCACTGTTTCAATAGGTTTCAATATAACTGTTTCAATCAGTTTTCTCGAACAAGATTGTTTTAAGTCAAAGATTTGTTTTTTTTTTAGTTTTCTCCGTTTTAATTCTTGAAAAGTTATTTTACATTGATAAAGGGTCAAAAAAATTTAGTTCTTTTCATTGCGAATCATTGTTGTATATTTTCACGTGTTACGATCCGAGTTGTCGCTGTGTGAACGAGAACAGCTGACGCGGTTCGCTGCTAAGCCCCGAAGCCACTGTCATAATGTCAAATCTATATCTATAAAAGCGAAATGGCACTAACTGACTGATTAATTCATTCATTCATCACCAGAGCTAGAAATCCACTGAACCGAATGAGTTCAAATTTTGCAGGCATGTTCAGTTGGACGTTTAGACGCGCGCTAAGAACGGATTTTAAAAACTTTTCAAAAATACGCAGAATATTTGAATTTTTCTATAGTTTTTAGGCGATTTCTGAATTTTTTCGAGAACCAATCGGTAGAAAATGTTGATATTTGGTGGGCAGGTTCAGATAAGGTCTAGAAATGTTGAGTTAAAATATTTTCGAAATCCGTTCAAGATTACGCCAGTAATCAGGTTTTCAAAATTGTACATGTATTGCGGGTTGCATATCTTTCGCCTTGATACGACCAATCCTTAGTGTGAATTAAATTGTTCAGCGAGATTATACATGGAGTAATTTAGAAGATATTGAATCAAGTTTCAAACTATGTCCGATATACTTCCCAAAGTTACGCTCAATATTAGCGTTTTACTATTTTTCGGAATTTTTGGAGTTTTTCTTAGATTTCTCAAGAATCAATTGGCAGAGAAAGTTGAAATTTGGTAAACAGGTCCAGATTAGGTCGAGAAATGCTGTGTTCAATAAATTTCGAATCCCTTCTGAACGGAATTTGCAGGCGAGCGAAGCAAGCCTGTTTGTCTCAGCTGACACTGGTAGAGGTTTTGCAGGCGAGAGAAGCGAGCCTGTTTGACTCAATACACTGCTTATACTGGCGGGCGTCCAGGGAGCGGATCCCCCTGGCTAGGCGGAGAAGGCGAGCGAAGCGAGCCTGCCGGCTAGTAAATAAAATAATAAATTACGATTTGGGAAATTTTCAACTGGTAAGATTTTCTCCGGATATTAATTCGTGGACCGACCGCATAGGAAAATACATATTAACATAATAACACATTTGGGTCAACGACATATATGTATATGCAAACTATAGCCTACTATAAAATAGAGAACCAATCAGAAAATAATAATTATCAAAAGTATGATATTGATTAGTGAGTATAATAGAAAAATAATAATGTATCAGAATATCATTATCATCTATCAGAGATATCATTATCTGAGTATCAGAGATCAGAAATAATGATAAGTGAGTATAGAAGACCAATAACTTAGTTCTATCTCTCTGATAATGAAAATGGGTTAAAGCAATAAGCATATTATCTTCTTGAACCCTCTGTGGTCTGATATCGAAAAAGGTAGGTTAAAACCAAGGTTAGTATAGTATTACTATGATGATAGTATTATATGAACCTTGGGTTAAAACGATGTGTATGAGAAATATGGGAAAATAGTATGTCACAATCAGCGAGAATAGAATGTAAATTCTTTTTATGGACATCGACTTCAAACAAGTTCTACATGTTCCTGCATTGCATTATTGGATCTTTTGTAACTCGATATAATTTTTGGATCATTACAGTAATAAATGTCTTCGTGGCAGAGAATCTTATATTCTCAGGGTCGGATAAGGGGATTTCTCCTGATAAGTAAAAGGAAAAGTGAAACTGACAAGTGGCATTTTAAATAGAATGGGGAATAGAATATTGATTGACGGAACGAAAGAACGTCACTTCAATAAATTTGCCCGCCAGATTGACGGAGTGGTCTGGGGCATTACAACCTTCAGGCTGCTAGAGCACTACCTGGTCAGGGTTCGAGTCCTAGAAGGAATGGCTGTTTTTCATCACATCAGTCACCCTCTCACCATGTATAATGTAAACATGACCCACGGACAAGCAAAAGTGCTTATGAGGGCATCATCCGCAATAAATATGTGTATAATATAATTGTTTCTTCAAAATTGGGCTTTGTTTCATGAAAATTTACAAGCTTGTTTTTCTGAAAATTTACCTGATTCAAAAGTTCCAAATTATGAATGTGAACAAACTATACATAAAATGAGAGTGAATCATTCGATAACGATGAAAATAAGGAAAAGAAAACTATTTACTCACTGGAATTTTTGTTAATCCAACTTGTAAAATACCTAAGCTTCTAAAATATTAAATCATTTATAAATAGACGCAGCTTCATTTTAATTTTGCGCGATCCATAAGCGTTTCTACTCTATGAATCGAGTGTAATAATAATAATTAGTGCTTGTATTTTTTCAGAAAAACAAAGTTGTAGATTTAACAAAACACTGATTAGAAAATTTCCTTTGCCTTTTATTGAGTCTAGGACCAGGGCTTGGTCCTTTGAATAGTAACGGTCCTTTTATTGAGTCCGTTACAACCCAAGAGAGTATTAAAAATAATATCTTCAGCCTTGATCCGACCAATCCTAATATTTATACTGTAAATTCAATGATTTAGCGAGGTAAAGTATGATGTGTCATTTTTTATTTTTCTAGAACCATCAACCAATGAGCTAAACTTGTTCAAACCTCATACTTCAGTCAAAGTATTAGAAGATATTATTCTCATGTGCTAATCCAGAGTCTTATAGTTCGAGTTTGAACATTTCAAAGAAACTGGCGAGTGAAGCAAAGCCCTGTTGAGTGTATGACGAACGAAACAAATCCGTTTTAACAGAATTTGCAGGCGAGCGAAGCGAGTTATTGACACTGCTGGGTGTCCAGGGGGCATGCATGGCAGGGGGCTAGCATGGCTCGGCGTGTATAAGGCGAGCGAAGCGAGCCTGCCGGCTAGTATGAAAATAAACGTAAATAAACCAGGTTGTTCCTACGTATGTTTAGTTTAATTCGTTTAAAATGAGTTAATTTATTCAATGTTGAAGTCAAATAGGTTCATGGAGATGTCATGTCGAAAAATATTTTATTAAAACTATTTATTAACTTCGCCCAATTATGTAATGTACAAAGTGTAGAATAAAGGCATTTGTCCATCTATCTATTATAACTTCTCTACAACTGTATTATACTATTTTCTATTATTTATACTCTACACTCTATAGGTATCCATAGGTTGTTTTCAAATAAACTTTTTAAAAGAACTATAACTCATGTCTCCATTTGTGGAAAATGAGTTTATCTGGCGAAGTGGAACAACCTTAGGGTCTCCCCACTATTAAAAGCCATACGCTAAATAAATAAATAGGTATCCTGAGGTCAAGAGGCTCTAAAATCTAAAATATAGAATTGAAAATATGCCTTACAGAGAGGTACCAGAACGACAGTCCGGTGCGTTTTGGTTGATAAAAGCCCTGCTCTATGTAATATTATTGATGATTTCTGAAAACATTCCTACGAAATGTTGTCAATTTCATTTGTATTGACTTATTTAGTTTGAGAAATCATCAGTGTTATTCTCTCAGTTCTTCATGGATCAAGAAATTCATACTACAGTACTATATTCCTTACTTTCTGATAATATGTCTAGAAAAGATGCAATCTTGAACCGCACCAATCAATCGTCTGGCTAACTAGATTTATCTTTCTTTCTCTCACTCTCCGTCTCATAGTCTCAAACTCTTGAGTTTTTTCTTTTCAATGCTAGCTCATACTCTTTCTGTCTGGAGTCAACTTCGAATAAAATGCAAGCAAGCAGTTCTAACGAAAATCTGTTCTAGATGTTGCGTTCTCTGAAAACAAAGACGAGTACTGTTTTTTCACAACAAAGCTGTCTGGAGCTTTCAGACATCAAAAGAAAAAATCGTTTCATGTTCCACATCAAAGATAAGTACGCTGAGAGGATTACTATGATTTCCAAGAAATATCTTCTACTGCATCCACGTTCTCACAGAAAGAATTAAATAATTCAGTTCTATTTCTATTCTGTATAATTGTTCTCACTGAGTTCTTTCATTTATCCATTTCAAAATTTTCAACGTTTTTGAACATTTTTGATTGGATTCTTATTTAAATTTTTATTGGATTCTTAATTGTAAACATTGAACTTTTATCAAAATTCAAATTTTTCAAAGTGAACATTTCAATGTAGTAAACTTTCATCATCTTTTTTTCACCATGTGAACATCATCATCGCTCACTCATCACCTTTGCTTAAAACACTTGCTATCAAGTCGCAATTGTAACGATAAATAGAAATAATTTTCTATGAAACATTATTATTATTTATTTAATGGATCTAACTTCAAATACTGTAGTAACTTTTCTTTCTGTGTCTTTTTTTGCGAATCAGATTCGCATACGAAATACGAATTTGAACGATGAAGATGAATTTGAATATGCAGTTAGCAATTTCAAGTACATATAATGAAATCATTTCAGGACTATGTTTATTACTTGTTGAATTTTCCATCATTTCCAAGTGAATTAATCACAAGTAGCCCGGAGCAGAAATATTTTCAATACTTCATAACATTTTTTTCTCTCTTAAATAAGGAAAGCTGTATACTCTTGAAAATATCGTTTTCCAGCATGATAATATTAGATACTTTTCGAAAGTTTTATGGATATTTTATATATTAGTAACCAACAATTAATCGATATCTCAATTCATTTCGATACAGTGTGCTCTATTCAAAGATATTTCTTGATCACAAATTTCATACATCAATCATGTAATTCGATGATTTCATCTGATAATAGAAAGGCTTCAAAAAATAATTATTCGATTATGGTATCTCAAAAAAGCATCGTTGTGAGAACAATTTTGTTCTTCTTTCACTGAATAACATGAATGAGACTTTCTTTCTTTCTTTCTAAGCTTGATCAACGTCTTTTGGGAATTTTGCTTCAAAGAGACACTTTCTTCCTCCCTGTGAGCTACAATTCAATGAGGATTTGGGAGCATCTTCTTCAAAATTAATAATAACGCTTTGACATTTATTTACCTTTTAAGGTTTTAAACGTAAGCTTCTTTCGATCTTCAATAACAATTTTAATGCGCTTTTCAACTCTCTCTCTCTCTCTCTCTCTCTCTCTCTCTCCTCCAAGACAGCCATTTCAAAACCATACCATGGTTTTTTCGCATTGTATTTTTTTGTGAAAGAGCTTTATAACAAGGGTGAAGAATAAGTGAATGCTGAAATCGATAACTTTTCTATACACACACTACTTTTCTATACGATAACTTTTCTCATTCCTCAGAATAATATATGTATTGTGATAAATTAGTACATTATCTATCGTATTCTTGTTCGATGATCACGACAGGGTATTTATTTTATATTTTTACATTGAGCATAAAGTATTATCATTGAAATCAAAATAATATGTGTCAGTAAGGTAGTAAGTACTGATAATTAGTACAATATTATTCAATCAAAAGTGGGCAATTATTGAAGACTCAATTCTTCACTTGAAGAAAAAAGTTTACAAAAAAACCACTGTTCAGGTAGAATAATTTCAAATCATGAAGTGATATTCACCTCAGACAAAAAACAATAACGCTCTATTTTTGGTACCGGTATAGTCTGTCCAAGCAAAGAAGACATTCCGGCAAGTTGGGAAAATGACTCCAGCTCAGTCAATATCAGTTCAAAAATGTAGTCTCATTTTGTAGGAAACATTCTGATCTACAAATTGAGACAAATTTAACCAATATAAGCCGCGTATCGACAGTCCGAGGCATGTGCCACGAATGCCTCGCGGTACAGTCTGTTGACGCAAAAAAAGTATGAACTTATAGCTGAGGCATATGTGTAATCTGCAATTTTTGTAAGGCCGGTATTACACGATAATAGTTCTATGATATTATGATCATACCTGATCATATGGAAAAGATGAAAATAATATGATTTGGTATTTTCAAATCGTGTAATACCGGCCTAACCAAAAATGCGAGCACGCGAACAAATTGACTAGCGCCATCAAGCGGTTGACAAAGCAACTAAGCTCTGACAATTGATAATTTGGAATTTGAAGGTTAGTTTGTGCTCAATTAGTAGATAAAAATTTAAGGCAATGTTTATTATTGCCTATTACAACCTTCTGCACTCAAATAGAATTCACAATCACAAAAATGCATAGGAATGGGGTACAATTTTGAGGTTAGTTTGTAGAATTGTTCGTTGTGCGTTGCGAGCCAAAAGGCACTGCTCGCTGCGAATTATGTGCAGCGTTTGCCTCGCTGCTAGCAAACCCGGTATCGACAGTCCGAGGCATGTGCCACACATGCCTCGGACTGTCGATACGCGGTAGATAGTAGGCTAGTAGTAGTACTCTTTTTTTGTGTCAACAGACTGTACTGCGAGGCATTCGTAGCACATGCCTCGGACTGTCGATACGCGGCTTTGAGCGAGCTGGAGTCTTCTTCCCCATCATTCCATAATGTCTTCTTTGCTTGTACAGACTATACTCTCAAAAACGTCGATACACAGGAAGTGAAGCATAGGTTTGCAATATGATACCGACAATCGTTGGTGCAGCCATACCATAAGTTGAGAATGAATTGTATAGAGCTTTTGTACTTGGAGGAAATACAGTATAGAGCTTCAACGTTTGTTACACTGTCCGTTCCATCACAGATAAAATGCAATTGAGTACTTCTACTTCATCGGATTCTTATTTCTGTAAGAATATTATTCACTGAATAAATTGCCGAAGGACAAGATAGTCAATTAAATCAATTTCAAGTTTCATGTCTCGTTGAAGTAATAAAGGACTGACTGATTTCACTAGCAGTGAAAAACTGAGTAATGCACTAAATATAAGTTACCTATGGGTGAACATAATAAAATTACAACTCCATTCCGCTGCTCTAAAAACCCTTTCTTCGCCTAAACTTTCAACGCCGCTCAGCATAGAAGAGTGATAAGTTCATTCTAATAACTTATATAGGTTCTAATTATCCTCAGAAGTCGAGAGGATTAGTGGTTGTTGCCATACACAAATTTGCAAGTGCTGTTTTTCGGTAGAGGTACTGTATATATGATCCGTATATAAGAGGTATATGTCAGATACATGGAAATAGATGGATTTCAGAGAGAAATTATGTTATCAGTATATTACAACACATCAAATGATTTCCTCACAGAAATAACAATTCAATGGGTTTTATTCAGGTGAATCGATGCAAAAGTATATTCTGCTTCAATAATAATTGTTATCAATGGAATTTAAAAACAGAGAATATAAATTAAAAATAGTGAAAGATTGTTGCATAAATTAATGGTGAAATAATGAACGAGAACCATGCAATCTGTTCCTATGACTTGGAAATAAAATTTCTCCTAGAGTCATGGTTTGTATTCAGTTTAGGCGAGCGTGAGGTTCTATTATGTAGTTTAATATCGCGTTTTAGTAGATTATTAAAGAAGCACATGAGACATAGAAATTTTACCTTCAACAAGAGAGTTTTAAAACTAATAAATATCCAAGTAATAGATAGTATTAGGTGAAACACGAGGGTTAAATTAGGTGAGTGTTATAGGAGATTAACAATAGTGATTAAATTTACTTTCTCTTAATTAGTGCGAAAATGTTATTATTGAAAAACTATTATTAACAATATTTACAGAATACTCTACCTGGACTATCATAATGACTGGTCAATATTTTTAAATATCTGGTCCATATTCAGAGTTTCCAGATATTCAAAATGTAGGCAAGACACTCAATCATATTCAATATATTTTCTTCAATAAATTATTAAAAAATCGGGTAGGAATGTTTTCAAGTCTCAGAACTTTCCAAAACGATCCAAAAATTCAAGTTAATTTTGTTTGCTTTTCGAAGCATCACAAAATGACAAAAAACAATCTCAATCAACTTACCGGGTATAGATGATTTGAAATAATGATCAAACCAATTGAAAGGATAGAATATACGGTACTTGATTTATTATTCATGATTTTTATTTTTTTCAATGAGAATTATCTGAGATCATCTGTTTTAAATGAAAATGTTTTCGTCTTGAGATCTTACATGGCCAATCAATGGGATGGTCAAAATAGAATATTCAGCAATTCAAAGAATATTTAGAAGTGAAGTGAAGAGAATTAATCTAATAGTAATGGTGTATTACATGCAAACTTTTCAAATTCAGGTTCTAATTATTCTAGTAGAACAGGATTCGCTTATCATAGTTTATAAAAAAAAACAAATCTACTACAAAAAAGGTAAGGTACTATAAGTTACTATAGTAGTTCTTAGTTACTTATAGAATAAGATACTATTCTATAGTTCAGATCATTAGTTCAGATCACCAACGTTTTTGTACTGAACTGTTTTGATAGTAATGGGTGAGATGAGAATAAGCTTAGTTTAGATAACCAACGTTTTTGTAATGAGCTGTTTCGAGCAAAGAAAGCAAAGAGAATAAAAAGAAAAACTCTCAGGAAGCTCAGGAGCTTCTTCTGAACTCTCAGATCAAGAATTTATAAGTGGCCATAGCCATATTAATAAGTGGCTATGGATATCACAGATACAAATTGAAATAAGACTTTTATCAAGTTTTTCCATAAGACTGAAATCTTCAGGTGAAAAAACCTCAAATTGTGACGAGAAGAAGTGTTGGAATACAATGTCTTTCTCTCAAATTAATAATTGTTCAATCTCAATTAACCAATTTCATGTTCAGTCAGATAGGCTATTCACTTTATGGAGATAAATCTTTGACAGTCATAATATTATGTTAACAGATATTTCAACAAAATTAATCAAAATATGAGATTCACTTACAAGGAAGTTATATCAATGAACTTTAATATTACAATTAATAAATTAGATTTCACTTGATTATAATATGATTTTCATTGTAATTGGGCTCATCAGGCTTTGAATAAAATTGAATTTGAGATCCAAATTGATTTGAATCAATCCAAGTGATTTTTAAATGATTATTTTTCAAAATTTACATACGTGCAACTACTTTATTTTTTGTAGAATAATGATGATCTATAATTTAAATTCATAATGATCAATCGATACTAATTAATCCAATTTCTTTTGTCGAGCCACGGATGACAAATTTAAGACATCAATTTTACATCAAGTTTCTAATGGGAATATATTAGCTTAACGTTGGAATCAACGGTTACACAACATGATCAAAAAATTTATGAATCAATTTTTTGGTTTCCCCATTTCAAAAATGTTTCCTTATTCTAAAATTATTGATTATTATCAAAAAATTCATTCTCAAATATTTTTGGAAGGAGAGCGGTATTTTTACTTTCCACCCCTTGTTATTATCCTGCTTGTAGAGTATGGATTATTATTGGAGTGGGGCTAGCGACACAGCGTCTGAAAACAATTAAGGCTCCCAGCTGTGCACGAAAGTACAACCGACCCTACTTACTGCAAGAGGTGCCAATTATTGAAATGGATAACAAGTGCTCAGTAAGTTCACAATGCAATGCAACCATTTTTCGGTTAGTTTCATTGGAGAGCTTGTTAGGGAGATGAGAAATTCACTTGATGTAAGTACGATATTCGGAAATTCACAACATTGAATAACTAAAGATTTGAAATTGAATATTACACTAGACTATAATAGAGAATCTAGTTCGAAAGGATCTAATCAACTAGTAGTTCTAGTTCAAAGTAGTAAAATCTTTACATTGAAGATTGAAGTAACAATGATATCAAATTTGTGAGAAATTATAACATTTTGTTGGAGTAGATTATTGCTGAGATTATTAGTGAAACAGGTCTTATTTAAAGTTGATATTATCCGACAAAGATTTGAAATATTTATACAAATATGCAGACATTATTGGGCAATCTAATAATTATCTGAGCGTCACCGCCAAGAAGTATTGATCTATTACAAGAATCTAACGTTTTGATACAAATATGTGGAAACTTTTCATTTAGCTTCAATTGAATGAACCAATTGCAAAAAGCTATGTTTTTATTAACTGCAATTGTTTTTAAATCAATTACGACGTTTCTGCTCCCCTAGGTATGAAATCTCAATGAACATCCCAAAAGAATTGAACGATTTTCCAAGACAGTCTTTTACACCGCCCACTCTACAGTACCATTTTTAACAAGAAGGAATGGATAGAAAATCTGTAGAGGAAACTCCTAGGCCTATCCTACCATATAATGAATTTCTTTGTAGAATTAAAAACACCACATTCATTTTCTTCCAGTATAAAGGAAAATCATTCCTTGCGTAATTTCGTATTTTTTTAACGCTGGTATGAAATTGGTTAATTTTCTGAAACTCATACGGTAATAATTATTGATGATTGCCATTGAAAAACACTCTTAGTCTAGTATTATACGATAATAGTTTTATTATCATGGTTGACCATATGGAAAGAGATGTAAATACGAAATCATATTTTCATCTCTTTCCATATGATCAACTATGATAATAGAACTATTATCGTGTAATACTGACCTTAAAAAGCTGTTTAAATTCGTCTAAAAATATTGAAATTTTGAACCGTTACCAAATAGTACTTTCAACAATTTTGACAAGCGAGGAATACCAAGACAATCTATCAATTCGACTGGGTTGAATTTGAGGCAA
This sequence comes from Sogatella furcifera, assembly GCA_017141385.1. Lineage (NCBI taxonomy): Eukaryota > Metazoa > Arthropoda > Insecta > Hemiptera > Delphacidae > Sogatella > Sogatella furcifera. Next base: position 5,186,158 of record CM029560.1, on the reverse strand, counting down.
CCATGATAATAGAAAATTGATAAAACTCATGATAAAAATATTATTCTCAATTATATTTGAATATACGTCAAAAAATATTATGTAACAACAATTCTTCAAGGATATTTCGAACAATTTTGACACAACAATAAAGAATCAGCTACACATTTTATTTTCTCCAGCTAATCTCAGAAATCAATTTCAAATTGAAAATTTCAATATTTAATGATGAAGATAGTTTTTAATGACTATTCAAGGTACCAGAAATAGATTTTACGCACTTTTGAACGTACGTTTTGAAAGACAATCCTATAGAACCAGTATTGTACAAATTCAAGCGAACTGTCAAATTACAATAGGCTATTCTTCAATAATTGATTCGAGTCGAAAAGTGGGAGGATCGAGCAAAATTATACATTAATAATAAATAACCAAAAATAAGTACACTTATTTCGTACTGCAATAATCTTCATTTAGTGAAACACTTCATCATAAATGAAGACAAATTTAAAAATTGAAATAAACCTCATAAAATTGGAAGAATCAATTTATAATAGTACAAGATTGTACAGATATCAATGGAATTTTTGAATTCCTCAGGTGAGAGTAATTTCGCAAAGATTATGATATTACAATATGCAACATGATTTTTATGGTTCTGGATAGAAATGATCCAAGTAATTTTTCTGGTTCTGAAAGAGTGAAGTTCAAAATTCGCAAGGTTGAAAAATCGAGAGAACAAAATTCCAATGTAGCCCAACTTATTTCTCATCTCACCGCAAAAATCAAAGACCATCTCAAAACTTTTTAGTTTTGGAAGATGCTTCAGTTTTAATACTAGTTTACAACTCCTGAAAATTTGTCAAAGTCATAGTTAACAAATTTAATTGTAAAAAATTTCCATAACACGCAAAAATATCAATGAACTTGTATGGCTTTCATTGATGAATATTTAAAAAATCTCCGTGTACACACCCACACAAAATTCAAGTATAAAAAAATAATCACCTTCATGAAGAATGACATTAGAGTTGAAATTAATTTTTAGTACTCACTCAACATTACAAAGCAGAGATTAGCATTCCAGAAATTATTACTCTACATCGTTTAATAAAAATGGTCAGAAAGATGTATTACCACCTGAAATAGACAAAGAAAAAAGTTTCAGGTACTGTTCAACAATAAAAAACGTTTTTGGCTTTCAAAATAAGCAGCCGAACAATATTATCTTCTAATTTAGTAAAAGTCTAATAATTATTTAAACTTTGTTAATTCCGCATGAAAATGTTGTAATAGGAACAAAAAACTTGATAAAATAATTTTTTTAATTCACAAATTAATATTTAAAATTGAGCTCGAGATTTTCTTTCATCATGATTTATAATTATATTTACTTCAAACTATTTTTTATATTATTATTAGTCATTGTGAGCAAACAAATCAGTGCACTGTATAATACAAGAGGAAATTATGGGGATGATGACCAATAATAGCGTTCTTCAATAATGTTATTAAAGGAAATAACAGTTTTATTTTCTGGATTTTTTAAACCTTCAAGCTGTAATCTACTGTTTTTTGTCATTGTCGTAAGTCAAGATTATAGTTACTTAAAATACTCCAGTATAGGAAATTTATAACAATTCACTTTAATAATTTGCCATTTGCCCAGTCTTCAAATTAAAAAGTCTTGTTGGAGAGATTTAGTCCAAATAATTTATTCCAAATTTTCTATGAAGCTGAGAATGGAACACACTTTAATGAGAGAGTCGAAGGGCGATTGTTCAGAAAAGCAAAACAAAAACTATAATTTTTAAAATGAATTCATCATCTGATGAATTGGATTACGATGTTCTTAAACAATATTGAAGTTAACTCTCAGATTCTATTGGAAAGAGGGTGATTCTGGATCAGTGTGGTTGGAGATACAAGAAAAAGTAATTCTACGTTTTTTATTGAGCATATAATCATTAATTGATTATTGAGCATTAATAATCATTATCATTATAAATTATTAATCATTAATATGATTATGATTAATAATCATAATTATTGAGCAATAATTATTATTATTGATTAAGATTCTTCTATTTTGTAGATAATTCGAGAAGATGTCAGATGTAACAATATGAGAGACTATGTCAAATGGAATGAGAATCAAACTCATGAACTAACATAAGTTGTATATTCTTACAAAGTTATTGCGTGCGATTCAATGGAGGATAAATTATTTGTTTTTTAAATTGAATATATAATGCTGAAATTACAAAAAATTAACTTTGTAAAGGGCTAGACTTGTAATAAATAAATAATTTTATTAATAAGGCAACAGGATCTGAATGATTTAAATGAGTTGGAACTGACCGGTTTTTTAAAGACTTTTTTTAATAAACCATGAATCTTAACTTTTACAATTAATTTAAAAATAGGATAAAAATATAAAAACTCGTGTTTTAGTTATAAAACTTTTTAGAATCCTGTTTTAGATAAATTTCCAAGTTCATTGGCTGGAATAATTTTCTATTTTCTATTAATAAGTGAATTCATGATTATTCCTCAAGTTTTTTATTAAAATTAGCCAAACATATGCGGTGTTATACAGAACACAATAATACAAAGAAAAACACAATTCTAATGACATACTACACTACTATCAAACCCATTTTTAAAAGTGAGAGCCAGAACGATACTAATTTAGATAATTTTTAATAATCAAAAATATAATTTATTTAAATCTCAATTAAACTAATTCAGCATAAAACTATTCATTTAAAACATTAGAAGTGATATGTTCGTATAAGTTGAGACTTGAGCAGGTGGGAGGAGTACTATAAATGAAAGAATGATTATTAGATTGTTATAAGAATAACATAATAATAATTAGTAAAAACAAATAATAATTGTGATGATTATTAGAATATATTAGATTGCATTTTAAGATGAATGAACAGCTTTAGATAGATGTGTTTCGAAAACCGGGAAACAATATCAAAGCTGATTAAAAGTTACTTTCGAAGTTCATTACAGTTCTTTGAGCATGATCGACAAACTGGAAGTACAGGTAGTGACTTTTCTAGCTCAAGGAAGTGAATATAAAGAATATTCACTGCTCAAGATGAGTTTTCCAGCTGGCGTTGTAACACAAAAAGGTGCGTTCTAACGCCTGGGTTACGAAATGATTTACTCCTTATAACAAACTGAGACATCCATCATAGAGCAGCATCTGGGCTCAACAACAAAACTTTAATATTTTACAAAACATACCCTTTGCAATAGACTTCATTGGATTATATTTAAAAAATTAATAATTTTTTCCATTCTACCTAGTATCGCTCTAGCTCTCGTTGTTTGGGTTGGTCTCATATAATTAATTGATAAAACTCTTCGTAAGTTCTGTTCTGAATATTAATTCATCTACAACTACTCTAAAATATTAATGCTGAATGATCTAGTTAAAAAATTGATTACAACTCCATGCATTCAAAAGTGATATCAAAATCAACACCATACTAGAAAAACTTCTTCAATTATAATTATCTCCTTTTTATATGACTTCAATTTAGGCAAAATTTGAACTTTACATTAATTTCCACTCAATAATCAATTACTCCTCAATCAAATGATTGTTTGGAGTGAAATAAAATATGAAGCAAAATGAATTATTTTAGAATGAAAAGGAGTTTTGCAAAATTTGGTGGCGTGAGGGATTTTATACTGGGATAATTTTATTAAGAGTATTTTAAATAATTAATCATTGTATTTAAAATTATGATTAGGATGTCCTCAACTTACTATATATGTAGATTATTGATCGGTAAGTTATCTATCTATCAAGAGAAGGCTGACTTCGCCAGTTTTAACTCCTAATACCACTCTTAAGGGGCTTCATTCCTAGATACAGAGGTAGGGCAGCTGGCATAGCATATTATAAAAAGAACAGTACATCAGTTTACTCTCTATCTAGAGTAGTTTGCTTCTCTACCATGTAGAATTTTATTAGTTATTTGTAGAATTTTGAGTGATGGACAATGGTTTTGTGACCCAATCAGGCACGTTTTCAACAGTAAATTTTATTATTTATTTTATTTTTTCATTAGAGTTTGTTTAATACTGTAGCTGGTACGACATTTCATCAGTAAATTATATTATAAGAAAACTTTTCCACGTCGACGTACAAGTTTCTTTTTTCCGACGTGTAGCACAAAGATGTAGTACTTTTTTTTAAATTGTATTTTGTGCAATAAACGAATTGATTTGCTTTGAAATCCGGCTTTAGGAAATTCAAGGCAGTTGCAATTTTTTAGGAAAAATAATACTGATTAAATAAAATTGTTTCAATGGGTGATTCAAATCTTCTTCAATGAAAGCCATACTTATTCATTGATTGATTTCTGTCACCTACAGTGAGAGAAGGAAGTTCAAGCACTAGATTCAGGTGAAAATGTGACAGAATATTAATAATAATTGATTGAATAATTATTCTTACCTGTCACTTTGTCCCTGATAAGTTTACAGCTTTCTACGTCACCGATTGAGGAGAAGAGGGACCTAATTTCTTCCTGTGTCATGGTTTGAGGCAAATAATTGACGATTAGATTCGTCTTGCTTTCTTCCTGGTTATTGCCAGGATTTGTTTGCGAAGACGAGTTGTGAGAATTCGAGGATGAAGAGGAGTTGGTATGAATTGAGCCGTTCTGCTGGGGAAGTGAGTCCACCAAGCCATTTTGCATCATGTCGACGGGTGTTACGAGCGTTATTGACCTGAAACAAACAGAAAAACATTTATTAGCATACAAATAATCAATTACAATTATTTGGTAAAGATCGTAATCGCAAATGAAAACATTTGATCCTCGCTCAAATATTCAAGTTCTACTATATCGAGTTCAAGTCATGACCGAGGAAAAATTCTTTGACCACATCTCAATCACATAGATAAGGAGAGCCGACCCCCAATTATGGGAAAAGGCAATGAAGAAGACAATCACATAGATGAGGCCACACCGTCTAAGCAGAAGATAAGCCCTCCAAAAGCAGTCGTTATCTCTCATCATCATCCCTCTCATTACTCACGCACAAGACTAAGAGCTCATGTGGGCATCACCTTCAGAAAACCTAGGGAAGAATCTCATCTCATACTCATCTTTCTTAAACCAAGAATATTCTTCCTCATAGGAAGAATCAGGAAAGAATTCCTCTTTTGGAGGTATTTGTAGTAGGGAAGTTCTTTTTATAGTTTTCGAGGTTTTTACTATCGTCTTATAGGTTCCTCATATTCAATGATGCGTCTTAGTTTCTGTTGGTAAAAACCACTTGATATCACTGGCGGCTCGTGCCCACAAAACAGGTGAAGTGCTGTACAGTTAAAGATACGGGCACTTCACCTTTTTCGTGGGCACGAGCCGCCAGTGTTGCTATTGAGGTCGGCAGTGTGGGACCTACGTCTTATTAAGTAAGTATTGTTTTTATGGTTTTTGAGTATAATCGCTGAATAGAGGAATAGAGGATTTATAAGCTTAGCCACAGATCACGAAAATAATTGTTATCGAGCTCTTTACCCGAATTTATACCACATAAATAAAGAGGTGGTTTTAACATTGAAAATATGGTATCGAAGGTTACCCCACATACACTGGGTAACCAAAATTTCAAGAGGATTTTGAAAATTTTGTCTCATAGGGTTCCACTGCACTGCATTATTATAATTTTAAAACAACATTTCGATCAATTGTATAAAACATACTATTACAGTCGACTCAGTCCAAAAGTTTTTAAAGAAACATGTAATATACCAAATTAATATTATGCAGAGCAGGTAAGATGCCTACAACATAATATATAACTTATGAAATAAAATTTAATTCTCAACTTATTACAGATCACAAAACTTAAAAAATATTATACTATTCAAGTAGGCTAATTGGTTATTGATAGACAACGTGAAATGTGTAAATGTACAATGAGTTACAAAATGTTGCTCCACAAGAAGTGTTTCAGAAAAAATGTTTTTATTTAATCGCAGATGTAAATAAAATTAATGTTAAATTACAATCGAAACGTGAACCTTTGCTCTCAACTAGACAACTATTAATATTTTAGAATAACTAATATTTAATAATAAATTTATGCCAAATTTTGACTTAAACGAAATTAATAATCAGACAATCTGAATATTAGACTACTGATTTTGTACAGATAAGAGAATTATTTTCAACAAAAGCAGTGACATTATTACTGTTAATAAGTACAGTATTGATAATCCAGACCCACTAGAGAAAAGATAAGACCGTCATTTTTATCAGGGAGCCTGATTGATAAGAAGTTTCTTGATAGTCTAATAACACAGGATTGTCAAATACACCCAGTAAATTTTGAAGTGAAGTAGCTGCTTGTCACGAAAAATGACTACTTAAATGTAGACAAAAAATTATTTAATTTCACTAAAATTGACTATTATATGACCATCATATTATTAACAGAGAGTGAATTGAAAGGATTTTAGAGTTTTACTTCCATCCCCTTTATTTGGCTACGGAAGAATTCACGACATCATGTTAACAATCTCACATCAAGTTCATGTCTTTACAATTTTGAGCTGTCAATGAATCAGTAATATTGGGTAAGCTACTATTAAATCAATTTGAACAAAATAATTTTTAGAAACAGCACATAGTCTGGTGAATAGAATGCTTAATGTGAAAATTAGAATCAATCACAAGAATACAACTACTGTTTTTGTAGTTATAGAAATAAAAATCAGAGAAAAAATACGATAAGTATCTTTCCATCAAAATATTATTTTATTTCATCAATTGAGTAAGATTTCATTCTATATTCAATTCTGAAGAATTAGTGAAATATCAAGAAAAATTTCATTTATTAGTCTAGGTTCTCTCTGTAACTATAATAGGTGATCGTAAATCAGTGATTCAGGAATCACCGTAGTCTAGATTTCTAACTACGAATTAATAATCATTTACTTGAGTTGTCTACAGACGATGCATTATAATAGATTATTATTGGCTTAGAAAAGCGATTGCCTACACTGTAAATTTTGTCATTATGTAATTGATTCTCATAGTAGCGAACTTCATTGATAACATTCCGCGTCTCATTTTTCATTTTTCATCAATTGAATTGGAGCTTTATCATTTGAAGGAATAAATGTTGAGCTGTTTACTGATTTGTTTCCTGATGATAAATTAAAAAATTATGATAACGACGACGATGATGATGATGTACTAAGTAACCGTCATCTATCATCATCCCACACTCATATTACCCAAGTGAAAACCCAGAGGTAATGTGGGCATCACCCTCACAAAAAATAAATGAAATAATTTTTATAAAAATGTTGAATATGTAAATTGCGTCTGACCCATTTTAATATGATTTTTTAATGTCTAAAGAATTCTTCACCAACATGCATATCGAAAGGGGTTTCAAGGTACATTGGAAGGAGAAATGAAGAGGAAATTGAGGAAGTGAAGTTTAAATTCCCCTTCCCATAAAAATAACCAATTGAGTAGCATATCTTTGTTTCTCAACATAGTAATAATTTGATTCAAGTTACTCATGTAAATAAGAGTTTTAATGCAATTTCTATGAGCCTTTGTATTCAATAAATAAATAAATATCTCCAAGTGAATTCCGCCAAATAATTCGTGTGATGCCGTTTTCCCTTTCAAAGCTCGTAGTTTACAACTTCCTGGAACATATTTGGGTGAATGAACTCGGCAATGTATAGTAAGCTAAATATGTCACAAGTGTACGTCTTCCTCTCTTGACCTTGTCTCTTGGAATTTACTACGAACGTAAGCAGAGGTCCTCAGATTGTCTGGTCAGTTTTCCTCGTAACTTCATATCAAGAGCTTTCAGAAGTTTCCCTTCTACTTGGAGCAATATTCTCGTCTGTAATGCTTCGAGAGGTCAAGTTTACGAGGAAATATTCGTGTTCCCTCCAGCTTTTCAAACCTTCTTATCAGCGCATGAATACGATGTTGCTGGGTGAATGAATGCTCCACTTCAATATGCATTCGGTTCATTGGAGACAGACGTGGATTTGGACGACCTTTTCGGACGTTCACTCGCGTTATTCATTCATTCTCTCCTCTTGACAATTCAATGATTCTCTTCTACGTTATCATATTTTCCATTCATTCCTCTCCATGCTTTTCTCTCAAGACAATTCGATGATTAACTTCATGGTATCACATTTCTCATTCATTCATTCCTTCCCATTCTCTTAATCATGACAATTTGATGATTCTCTTACACGTTTACACATTCTTCATTCATTCCTTCACAATTAAAGATCTATATTACCATTTTCTAGTTTTTCAAATCAGAATTCATATTTTACAAGAAATTGATCCTAATGAGATTTCGACTGAGTTGTAGTCGATGTTGTAGAATCATTCCATAATTAAGTAAAACGCACTAATAATGTTAATTCTACTGTCTTAATGGCTCAACAGCCCATGAAGGGCCTAGGCCTACCAGCTGGTTGCCAGTTTCATATTCACTCCACTATAGGCTACAGTCCGTCCAAGCAAAGAAGACACCCCGGCGAAACGAGAATACGACTCCAGCCCGGCCAATACCGGCCATAAATTCTTAATCAGAACTCACAGTCTCTGAACCAACACTGACCGAGCCGGAGACGCACCCCACCCCGCCAGAATCCCCCCGGCCGGATAGACCAAACAGCAAGCAAATAATCATCAACCAAAATAGAAGTGACGTGTGGTTAGCACGTTGATCCTTTCAACAATAAGCCAGTTTCCGCAACCAATTGGCGGCGCAGATCACTTCTGAATAACATCCAGTTATTAGTTAGAGAGTAATGCAATTACTATTCCTCCAGGGACAGGAAATGACTGACTATCTTTACTGACGACAGCCAATCTCCCAGAGGAGGGAGTTTATTTAGTCCTGTACCAAAACAAACGGTATAATTGACATTTTCAATGTGTTTTAATTCCAATTGATCATAATGTTCACGCATGGAGAAAAAATTGAACAGAACTAAGAAGCTACATAGAGTAAATAAATAAATAATTGAGAATGGGTTCTCTCAGGTATATTCTGAGACACGGAATGTTGATCCATTTATTCAGAGTAATCATTCGTGATTGAGAATGAAATATAGCACCATCACGTCGGTAAGCCGTCGGTTCCTATTACCTAAAAAGTACTCGTCATCTTCCCTCTCATTACCCACGCACAAGAGCTCATGTGGGCATCGCCCTTAGGAAAAACTGTGATAATACGATTCACACGACATATTTTAAAGAGATGAAAGTCAATCCTGTATAAATATAATGTGACCTCAGTAAAGTAATGATGCATTGACGAGTGTGCCCATCATTCAAGTAGAGATATTCAAGTTGAGTTTTCAAGTAGAATCATTCATTCATGCCATCAAAAGTACAGTATCAAGGGAGTGGAACCGGCGTTAGCACAAAACTTCTGTTCCAAAATTCACTCCGATTGTCAGTTCATGAAAGGTGTTGGAATGTCTAAAGCAGAGAGAAAAATATCAAATAGCGTTGGAAAGTGAGTCTGAATTTGCCAGCGAAGGTGGCTGTTTTAACATATTCTTGTTCAGCCAACAAAAATGACATACAAAGTGGATTGGAAGAGCATGGCAAGAGCCGACCGAGATTAAAAATAACCAACGGAGGCAAAAATAGTCTGGACTGTTTCTGCTCCCTCCCCCCCTCCAAAGCGCCACAGACACTGAACACAGCATTTACTACCACAACTCGGTACATTACACTCACAGTAGCTGTCAGATGACAGCAGCAGACTGCAGAGATTAAATAAGCGAAAATTATATTTTTGTATGATTACTCATTCGGAAAAGATAATTGCTCCTGAATGGTAAAAGATTCTTTATGACCTATTTATAACTTTCACTCTTTCTCTTTTCTTCTCAATATTATTGATATACATTGTCTTCATGTAATACAAGCAATTAAATCCCTTTGATACATAACGTACAAACACTGGTACATGGTGCCTCATTAATCTTGACCTTTTGATCAGAGATCGCTCTCTGTAATGAACTAGAACTAGACATCCAAGTTCAAAATTATTTTGAAAATAATATAAAAATTCAACATAGATGAATGAAAATCAATTCCTAAAGATTGATAAATTAATTCATTTTCTTAATTGGACAGAGAAACACTTCAATATTTCCAAAATCAAATACTGAAAAATACTCATGGTTTAAATATTTATACAGGACAAGCCAATGAAAGTTCTGAAAGCTGAATCCTGACCAATAGCCAACTCAGTACCTAAGAGCAGGGATCAATAGAAGATTGAGAACTGAAATTTGACGGATACGATTCCAGCTTGATGAAAGCCAGAAATGTTATATTATTATCAATAAAAATCAATAATACGTTCCTTAAACCCTGAATTTCGACCAAAATAAGACTGTAAGTTGAGTTTTAATCAATAAGTGACTTGTCAATGAGAGGCCTGCGAGTTGAGTTTTAATCAATAGGTGCCTAGCCGAGTGAAAGAGGGGTTCTGATACTGACTAGGGATATGAATAGCAGGATTACGGGACTATCTAATACCTATCCACAACTTATCAATGCGTATCTCTTTGAATTACATGAAATAAGTTTCATAAAACTATTATTCCCATTTCAATTTAGAGAACAATAATTAGTTTTACTTTAATAATAGTTATGAGTTTTACTGATAGTTATAAATTTTATTAAAACAATGATAAGTTTTACCTTCTGCTTGGGTCTGAGCTCTGAAACCCCGACTACTGAAGTGGAGACACGAAAATACTAATACTAATTATAAAAAGCAGTTTCAGTGTGAATAAGTCCATAAAGAATACATTCATCAACACTAACAATAATTGCATTGATTGTTTATGACGTGCATCGCTAGGGTCTAGCGACTCAAGAGCTCAAACCCGACCAGTATGTGAAACTGAACTCTTGTTCAGTCATCCTATTGAGATAGAATAATTATGAATAATTATTATATTAATAATAATTATTATGAATATATATGTAGGCCTAATATATAAGAGAATATAATAAGGAGTATAAGAATATTATACTCATGACGTGTTTTATGTAAATGGGGTCGCTGTACCGCCATTGCTGTACAAACGATTGCTTAAATAAATAAATAATAAATATATAATATCTCAGTATAGAGTATATAGAAACAGTTTCGATAGGAATAAACTTCAAGATAACGTTGTTACAGTACTGTAATTCGCTCAGATAAAAATTGAAAGGTTTTTATAATCAAACCCGTAAATCATTTTCAAGTTTTACATAAATTCTTCTCTAGTATAATCTACTTTACACTTTAGGCAATCCACTCACGTTTAAAATATATTCCAAAATAATCTACAGTACTTATTTCCTGGAATTGTGGTAGATAAAAAAGGTCACATTATGAATGAATAATTGAATATTGAGAAATAGCCATTTAATTATGCTATGATAGACATAATACTGCCGTCTGAAAAATGTCTGCTATGAATCAAAATCAGTAAGAATAGAATAGAAATTCCCATTGATCAAAACAATCCAAGAACAATAATATCATTGTATAGAAAAAGAAAAAGTTCACACGATGTTAGTCTACTGGCGGCTCGTGCCCACGAAACAGGTGAAGTGCTGTACAGTAAAAGATACGGGCACTTCACGTGTCTTGTGGACACGAGCCGCCAGTGTGTTAGTCAACTATTGAATAGGAGAACTATATCACAGAAAGATTGAAAAACTGCTATTAAATAAGTCATGTATTTAATAAATGAATATTATTATTATTAAAAAATAACTATTATATATTATTATTACCGTTGATTAATTTGGTTGCAATGTTTTTTGGTTAACACGATTCACAGTTTCGTTATTTATAATTCCTTTGAAAATCACAATTTCACTTGAATTGTTTAATATTATTGATGGATTTTTCTTGATGTACTAGCATTATAATTGCCAAGGAGTTCACAGTGTGCGCAGTATAATAGGCGAGGTTTAGAAACAGGCTTATTTTGAAAAAAAGAATGAAATTTGTAATTGTATACCACATACTACAGGTTCAAAAATGAAGAAAATATTGGATTAACATTCAAACTATAATGAAGAACATTAGATGAAGCAGAGCATGTAAATATGGAATGAATAACTGGAAAGAATGTGAAGGGTAGAGACTTGAAGTAAAAGCGAATCACAAGAGAGCGGAAGGAAGAAATGAGAGAAATTAATGTCAAAAAAGAAATATGGCCACATAAGAACTGAAGTTCACTGTAAAACGAGCCTATAAATACTCATTCAATTATCTAAGGCAGTTGCTACACAGTAACTTACATATATAGAGCGTTGCAGTATATAGCGTTGCCTGATAAGAGCGTTTTCAGGAGGAATCCGCCAAACTTCTCAGGCTTGCACCAAGTAGTGAAAATTTTCCATCGAAAATACCCCCAAAAATGCTTTTTTACCGGGATAACAATGGCGGAATATTGTAGATTTTCCTGCAAATCTTCAAATTTATATTTTTTTGAAGACTCATAAAGGAACCAAAATTATGATAAATTCAATGGAACCAGTTACAAGTTGGTATTTGTATAGTCTTTCCAAGGAAAGAAGACATTCTGGCAAGATGGGGAAATGACTCGGTCAATATTGGTTCAAAAATTACACATTGTCGCAAAGTGCAGATCAGAATGTTTTCTATAGTTTGATACCAAATTTCTAATTTTTGAGCCAATATTGACCGAGCTGGAGTCACTTTCCCATGTAACCAGAATGTCTTTTTTCTTGCACAGATTATAACTTTAATGATTATGAATATATTATGCAAAATATGTTGAAAATCTTAATTTTTCATCGTTTCAAAGGAATATAACTAATACGTTAGGCATTTACTAATACGTTATTATATAATAAGTTTCAATGAGTTTGTAGAGATAGCCGTGATTGTGTTAAACTCAACTAAATTTCAATCTGGTTAATAAATAAATGAAATAAATAAATCTAAAAAAAAATTCTTATTGCTTTTAATGGTGGGCACCTCGCCAATGTGTACTTGGCCAAATATTGGTCACCCATCCAAGAGCAGTCCACAGTGTTCGTGTCTTGACATCACGTTCACCGATAGATCACCCTCACCAAGAGACCAATTGCCAGAACAACTTAATCTAAAAAAAAGTAATCTAAAAAAATTGCATGACAATATTTCAATGAAAAAACCCTAACAAGAACAATTTCAATTCGCATCTGTACAATTGGCTCTTGGAATATTTATTTGAATAGATAACTGGCAGAGCCCTAATATGACCGCAAGGTGGTATTTTGTCGCAAGACCCAATATTGCTTAGGTTTATTTCGGATGGTACTAAAGGTCAGAATTGATTACTGAGGAAAACCCAAGGAAACAAGGATTCTTCAGTCTAATTAGAATACTCTTAGTATTTCTTAATACGATATTGTATTGTAAATTATATTCCATTTACGCCTAATTCAAATCATATTGAATTATTATGAGATAATATTCAACTCCATTGATTTCCTTGTACTGTGTTATTGGTCACAGGGGAGGTTCAACGACCATTGATTGTGAGAGTGTGAGAATATAGTTCATGAAGTCTATCTTGGCTTTAGTCTAGACAAGACTCGTCTGAACTCTTGATCAGACTGCAGGTGCGGGCTGAAGATAAGAGGATGTGGAGCACGGAAACGTCGAGATTCACTATATCTATATATAAAAGCACAGCAGAATAGTGACGCCTCCAACGAGTATAAACAAGTGCTGATGCTGAGATTTCAGCAGATCCCATGTAGCACAGGGAACAGCGTCACTGCATAGAATACTGCATACGTCACCAATTGTTAAAATAGCTCAAGCAGACGTGAAACGAATAACTGGTAGTTTGCAATTTGCGCATAGGCAACCGTTGAATCACTCGAGGCTCGAGCAAATAACAGACACATGTTACATCTACCTACAAATCTAATGTAGGTTACCTATTAATGTAGGTTATTCACCAACAATACATCACCAATCAACACATTATTATGCTTTATTAAATTATAAAATAATATAGTCTGTCGAAGAAAAAATACATTGTGGAAAGATGGGAAAATGACTTCAGCTCGGTCAATATTGGTTCAAAAATTAAACATTTAGTCTCAAATTGTAGAAAACATTCTGCTCTACAATTGAAGACCAAATTTTGTAAATTTTTGAACTAATATTGACGAAGCTGGAGTCATTTTCCCATCTTGCCAGAATGTCTTCTTTGCTTGGACAGACTATAAAATGATACTTTGCCTTCTAATAAAACGTCTTCTTCCCCGATTTTGATGAAGATAAGGGTTGTAAATCTTGCATTTGAATTTTCAATACACTCTAAACACTGTTATTGTTACATTAAAACTAATTCGAATATTTGATTAATTCTTATTAATTTCAATTCCAACAGAGTGAACATGCTACATGAAGGGCATGCTATATAAATGAATTGTCGCCAGTCAGACCAAAGCGAATTTCAGATTCGTTACCGTCGCTCCTGTTCGTGAATTTCAGATTCGTTACCGTTCACTCCAGTTCGCTTAGGGTGCATGAGTAATAAGTTCATTCATAGTTATGAGCAATTTTCTTACACATAGTATTATGTAAAATTGTCTTGCAATTTATTATGAATGAACAGATTATAAAACAGCAGCTGGTTTCTATCAATATGAGCTATCAATTAATTGGTGCCTAAATTCTAGTGCTAAGAGGATCATGCTGTTTCAGCATGATTTTGATAGGTTCCGATTCTTATCATTTCCTAATGTTCTGCTGCTCTAAATGAACAATCTACACTTATCCTGTACAAAGTTTTTCACAATAATGTTTTCTCAATGAATTAAGATAGTTATTCGTTGTTCGCCATAACCACTTTCGAAGACTAATTCATGTGAGATAATTGCCATTGATCGAAAGAAACAAAAATCATTGATCAAATCCAAATGTTAAAAGGATTATTAACGGAACAGAAAATCCTGTAACTGTGAAAGTATCTGACAATTGCTTGTTTACATTTGTACAGTGAATGATCAAAGTTTGAATGGGACAAAAGTCATTGAAGGTAAAAAGGAAAAGTTTTTAAAACTCGATTCAAGCTACAATAAAAATAAATGTGCCAATGAATTCTACGGCAAAAATAGCTGCCTTTGATAACTGGCGGCTCGAATACTTTAATGATCAGATAGGGTGGGGCATGAAGATTTGGGGGTGGCGAAGCAATTGGCTCAGCTTGACATTATTTGTGGGGTGGCAGCTGCCACCCTTTGCCCTTACAGTTCCGCCTTTCACTCTGAAATCTTTTCCTCAATTATTCCGTTTTTGAAACTTCCTAAAAAAGCCTTAATACTTTCATTTTTAACCAACGGTACCATTGATAAAAGTGTATGAATACAAATAATCCGCTCACAAAGGTTCATTCAACGTTTTATGTGAGCGCCAGAAGCTGTCAGAAGTTTTTCCTGGCTTTCCCGGTTTTTCGCTCCGCTTGGAAAAGTGAATTCGGAGCAATCAAATCAACTACAGAAATTTATAGTACTAAGAATATTTAATAGAACTATTCAGAAAGCTCTTCATACCAAACATTCTGAATTCAGTATGGGAAATAACATTGTATTCATTTCAAGTGTACAAGATATAAACGATTTTAATCAATCCACACCGCTAGAGCTTGGAAATAATTCAACATAAGTGGAGACGTTCCTATTAAAACTGCCATGACTTAGACAATCGTCTAAGTTTCATCAATATTCGTTTCACCGGATCTCTAAATCTGAAGAGAAGTAAATGATATCTAGAAATCATATTATTTCCAAGCCTCCCATAATCACAGACCAGAAAAAATAAGTGCGGTATAAAATACATTATAATCAATGAATGTAGAACACAGTTTAGACACTAACAGATTTCGACTCAATTATTACCTTTATTTACGTAAGACGGCAAATCTGAACAATGTGTTTGAAACTTTCCTTATCTTGAAAATCACATCTTTTAAAAGCGTTTGAGTTCTAGAAGAATGATGTTTCAAGCTTTGCGGTACCGCTGAACGTTTGATTTGAAATCTCTGGACAGCATCACAGTCCAACTAATCCTAATGTGATTCAGAAATAATGTCATGGATTTATCGTGTAACAAGGTAAGGAAGTAATTTGTCAGAATAACATTCAGCTCGAAGATGGTTCAAGGGAAATTGACTCTTTATAACATGTAAAATTGGTAGTGCCGGCAGTTACTGGCAATTCAAAGCGTTAAGATAGTATTATGAAGTCGTATTTGTTCAATAGCATAATATTAGTATCGGAGTTTCAGTTCTTGGAATCATGAAAATACGCTCTGTTCCGTAACATCTGGTCCTTCAGACGGTTTATTTATAACGTTAACCTCAAAACACTTTGTATACCAATAATGCACGTGCTGAGACAGCTCCATCGTTAAAAATACGAAGATCTCATAATGTAGTACGGCATTGTCTGACTGAAAGCCAAACATTGAAGGCTTGAAGCATAAGAAACCCCTGATACTTGATTGACATTTGAAAAAATTCAGTACGGTACATTTGTTAATAATAGTTTGGTAACTTATTTCGAAATGTGGAGAATTCATTACGATATAGGTCTTTAAAGCGCTTCATCAATATTGATGTGAATTAAAATGAGCAAAAAATATATAATGAGAACAAGCTTCTACTAACCGCACTTGATAATCACCAGCCCTCTTCTGCAGAGACGAACTACGCCTTCAACTTGACCGGAACGATTAAAATTCAATACGGCACACCGAAACTATTCTAATGGGTAGACGAACAAGAAAAATGAAACTAACCAGTAATAAACGCACACAGAAAAACGCTTCAACACATAGGCGAGACAAATAACACAGGAACACAACAGCGAATCGGTCTGCAGACTGACTGAAGCTGAAGGCCCGGGAGCATTGCAGCTACACCCTAGCGAACTGTCACCCCCACCCTAGTATACACCAACATCCCATTCAGAGTCATAAAAGGGTTCTGGTACGGTCACTGGCGTTCGGGTATTATCGGAGCCGTTCGGAATCTTTCGGAATCTTACTATCTGACCCTCGTGCCACACTTTGTACCGCTCCCTCTCCCGCTGTAAACTCAAAGCTGTTCGCTTACCCCTCGAAAAACTCACACGCAATACAACAGCGTTTGTTCAAACACTCTGCGCAAACGCGCATGCTCGATCACTTACTCTCTCCGCTACTCCTACGCTGCTACTATCACTATATTCCTCTCTTTACTCCGGCTACTTTCTCCCCCTGTCATGAGGAAGACCGGAACCTCGCACTCGAGAATTGTACGGCAAATGATCCTGCCTGATTGATAGGCTACCGCTGCTTGATCAAGATGATTTGGACGCGTCTACTTGTCCAACATCGTCTTTAATCTGCTGAAGTTTGCCAATGATTATGCTGGAATTACGATCTCGGACGGGAAAATCTAGAAGAGCTTTTCCTTCTCCACGGTCGTTGAGGAATAATGGAGTATCAAACACGGTCCACTGATATCAATTTCCCTTGGATAATTATTGAATTCTGAAAAACTTTAAGCATGAGCAGCTTCAGAATTACTTTTGATACTCCACATTCGATCCCTTGTATCTTCCATATTCCTTAATGGATGCTCAAACTGCCTTACAGATAGGCCTAATTAGATCTCTTGATATGAGTTTTTACACATTACACATTGTCATTTGTGATTTGAAAACATGGAACTCTTCCAATAAAATAAATTCTGCATAATTCTACCACAGTAAAGAATAATCTTAGGAAAGCTACTAGCATCATTTGGAACAGAACCCCTTATGAAACTTTGTCGGAAATTTTTGATAGTTCTGATCTGACAGCCTGTTATAATATATTATGATTTGATGACATGATGAAGAAGCTGTTCAAAAGATGTCTGTCTACGTGAGGAGAACGTTTTTGCTAGTATTGTGACCACTTTAACTCCTACCTCATTTTTGGAACAAGAATTTGACAATGGCAAGTTTTTGTATAAATAAATACATTTTCATGTTTTTTATTGGAATAATTTTTTTCTTAATAAATGATGCGGCTGAGTTGAAATGAAACTCATGAGTTATATTGAAAAAAAAAACTCGAGGTTATTTTCATTAGAATGATCAGTGGAAAATCTCACAAGCGCTTGCATAAGGAGGCTATAGCCGCATATAGTATGTAGTGACATTACTACCGTACTTTTTTGAAGTCATGTTCTTTGGAGAACCGAAAACTAGAATGGACACTGGCTGACACAGCGAGGGTGAATGTTGAGGGTAGAATACTTTCCCCTCGCAGTACATCTGACACTACTCATCACAGAAAAACTAAAAGAACGCTACTAGTACGAGAGAGTAAGGATTGATAATAATGTAAATGCTTGGTTTTGATCAAAACTCTAAATGGTCGGAGTGTATAATGAATTATTTGATCGAATTATTGTTAATGATGAGATAAAACAGACTCAATAGTTTTGACTCCAAGATATTTATTACATTCAGAGAGTGATATACAAATTTTCCTTTTGTCAAGTAAACAAAGACAGAAATGTATCAAATACAAAAGAATCATGCCTTATTGATTCTGAAGGTATTTCTGCTATCCATTGTCTGAAATATAATTCCCTCAAAAATTCATTTCTCGATATCAGGAATAAATGAAACACGTAACCGAGTACGTAATGGACGATATTGGACGAATAATAACTCGTAACTACGCTGGAAACTTCGCTTTATGAAAAAGAAATCGCCTGTTTTATCCCATTCCAATTAAATCTCTACAATGATTTTCATCAAAAACCGAGCTCTGAATAACCCAGATTAATTGGAATTGTTTTAGAGGAATTTATCTCTTTCGAAATCACAGTTGACACTGGAATTGACATCCAATAAATAAATTGATTATTGATTCGGCGTCGGACGCTCAACAAAAAAGGAAGCTCCTATTTTCCTCGTTTCCATTGAAACAGCTTTACGCTGTGACAGGGAAATACGTTCTAAATGTTTTTATGAAATTCTTGATTCATGAAATTAACCGTATTCGAGCTTAATTAATTTTATGAATATTGCTGGATTACCTCAAATTGTTCTCTGTGCATCATTAAAAACGTTTTGAAGCAATTGATAATTATAATCTGTTTCAATTAGCTTTATTGTAGATTAGTTTGATTTCTGCTTGGTTCCATAGATTTGGTAACTAATTATTTCTGATTGATTGATACAGCATACGCACTTTCTCTGCTCCATTAGAGCGATGTCACACTATTCCACTCCGAGAGTATGATGGAGAAAATAATATAGATGTGGTGTTTCTTAAATATCTGCTGACTATAAGATTCAAATAAAATCCAGTGATAAAATACCAACTTATTTGTCAAAACAGTTATTTCGATTGCACAGCAGTAGCCTACTAGACTGGTTTTTTGGTGATTCTAGGATCATTAAATTGAATTTATCAAAACTTTTTCAAACAAGTTATTGTTTGCCGCGCCAGCAAGCGAAAGTAATTTTCACTTTCAAGATATCCACCAAATTATATTTTAGTCAAAGATACCCCAAGTGTTACATCAGAGAACTACTTTAAATACAACAAAACTTTTACAACTACCACAATACCTTTTTTAACACTATATTTTGTATTTTAGCCAAAAATTTTATAAGAAGTATAAAATCCTCTACTACAAAAACACTAAACCCTTAATCCGAAAAATCAGCTGGCATTGATGTCTGATATGTGTAGATGAGATTCAAATCTATTTGGGTTGAATCCCTTCACAATCTCTCGAATCATATCCATCCAAGCCTATCTTTTAATAAACTTAAAACTAATAGTATCAACTTTCTTGACATCACAACCACAAAACAAGACCATTAATTTAAATCATCGAAAATCTTTTTTTTTCATGCATAATATGGCTTTTGTGGGGGTGATCTACCCATAAGGGTAGGTTCCACTCGCCATGGTAACATTCTGGTCACCCATCCGAAAGCAATCCATAGTGTTTGTGACTCAACATCACAATCACCTAGCAACCGCCTTCGCCAAGCAACCAGACCCACCACACATACAAAATCTATAGGAAACCACACTAACCGAACCCACAATCCATCCAATCATCCTACATAACTAGATCCTGAAACCACATGCTCCATAGTTTGATAGATATCCCTATCACAGCTACAGATTACAAAACAGAACTCAACACTATCAAAATACAAGATCGTTGCAAATCCTTGCTGATTGACATAGTAAACCACAGAATAAGAACAAAAACAATGCATTCATCTTTCATTAACCTAACCTACCACAACATAAAAAGTGAAAAAATGCAGAATAATTAAAAGAAGTCAAAATTGCGTATAAAAAACAAATTTGTTTCAAATTTTATTCTATTCATTGCATTTTGCACTTTCAGTATCTGGGGTTTATAATACAAAATGCAATGAGCTTTATAGTGGAGGATTGAAACTTTCAATTTCAAATTTAATGAGCATAAAAGAGCCATCACAAATCCCTGCTCTCAATTCACATTTGCAGAACACAACTTATAAATGCCTTGTTTCACACCTTTCTCAACGTTAAAAAACTTCAACATTTTTCACTTTGCTCGAATAATTTCAAATGAAATGTAAATTTCTCTTTGATATGTTGAGAACTAACATAGACTACCTTTTCACCATCTTCGTGATAGGGTGAATAAGTGAGAACACAAATATTGTTAATTTCACAAAAGAATTTTAAAAATAATCCACAATACTATATTAACTAATATATAATAACAAACTTCATACATAGGAAATTCTGAATACCCTAAATGAACCCTAAAAAATCATTATTTAAATTCTCAACCATCTTATCGCCTCAATTAACGAACTTGGATAACAAAACAGTTCCAATACTAAAAATATCTTATGTTTTCCCTACCTTATCGTTGATTACATTAATATTTCGATTATAGCGATAGCTTAGCTGTATTCAGAAGTATATGTTCGATTGACTAGTACAGTAACTGTTATAACTGATAAAATATGGTCATAGCTTTGTTTTCAATTTGGAAATAACATGAATTTACTGAAATCTGTTCATCGCGGAACTCGCTTCGCTTGCCTGAGCCATTATCCGTCTACATCCGTCTTATCTCCGGACCCCCACCACGCACCAGTGTCAGCAGGGTCTCTTTCCATTCAAACGGATTTGCTTTGTTCATCATATGTTCAACATAGACTTTTGGACTTGATTTTGGATGATTTGAGAATCCTTTGAATAAGTTATCCTATCACTTGACCTGCGATTATACTGATTATACTTATGTGATATAAACTTAGCTTAGTCATTTCTGTTAAATCTGCAAAATTTCTAAGAAAACCTTGAAAAATCTCATAACTGACGTTATCTTTGAAGAAGGATTCTGATTATAAAAGGCCTAGAAATGTTTTGAACAAAACATTTTTAGACCTAATATAAACCTGCCTACTAAATTTCAACATTTTTGCTCAAGAAATCCAACATTTTGTTCTCGAAAAATCCAAGAAAACAAAGAAAAACTATTGAATACGGTAACGCAAGTATTGGAACTATTCTTGGGAAGTTGAAAATTCCGTTATTATTTCGTGAATAAAGTTCTAACTCAATATGCCTGCGAAACGCATCGGTATTCTTGTCATGTAAGTCATATATGTTTTGATTTGTGATTCTGGAGAATAAATTTATTTTGAATTTGAGGTATGCTGATGAGTGAACGAGTACCATTTCACTTCAATACCTATAAGAATAAAATGATATTATATCTATAAATGTAATGAAAGTTATTTGCCACACGCCAGTTTCGTTGGCTTTTGACATACTGATGTGAGAGAGAGAAAGATAGGGGAGGGTGAGAGAGAGATGCAGAGGAAAATCCAAGTAGAAAACCGAAGAAAAAGTCATTGTTGGAAAAGCGTACTAACACGGGGAAGAGACAAAGAGCAAAGGTATCACCATCAGAAAACATAGAATAATATCGATAGATTGCGTGCTAACAGGCTATTTTCAGTCATGGAACCTCTAACAGTAGGGCTGCTTGTCTTTTTATTCTCCACCAGCTGAATACGGAAAACACAGAAAACTAGGGAGGGAGATGAAGGGAGCCAGGAAAAATTCAGAAAAGTAAGAGAGTTAGAAAACAGAATAGCTGTTATATTATTTATACCGTACAACCGTATATTTAGTAGACATACATATACTTAGTTTAAACTCAATAAAAATCGCTTTTATGTGGGAATAAACATCACTATGTTATAACATTAACATTTGTAATGTTTATTTCCACATAAAAGTGATTTTTATTAAATTTAAAAGTGGAACAAAGAATGGATACACAACACCATATACTTTTTCTATGGTACAACGTTCAACGGTCAACGGATTAGTAAGATAAAGAAAAAAGGTAAAGGCGAAGATTTTCATTTATTTCAAGTCGCTTTTGATAAATTTTGATTTTATGGAATTAATTTTTTTGTCAATTCGAACAATCAATTACATTGCTATTAAACAATAAGTGGAGTACTCAAGCATCACTCAGAACCAATGAGAATAGAATATTTATTTTCCATTCTCACTGTTCAAAACAGATTCTACCGAAATACTCAACACTACCCACTAGCCACGAGTCCCAAAGCTGTGACCCTTTGATCTAAGGCCTTACATTAGTACAGTAGTAGCATGCCGTATTGATTTTTTCAAAGCAAGAGTGGATGAATCATCATTCTCTTGTCGTTTTATGAGATTGAACCTTTAATATTACAACAATATCTAACACATAGTTTTATATTGCTTATTGGATATCACATTTTATTTAGAACTACATACAATATATAAGAAATTTTCTAAACTTTGATAACGTTAATATCCCCTCCTCCTAACCGTATAAGCTCGTTAGTAGACGCATTGGACATGTGCTTAGCTGCTCCGCTTTATGCATACAGCTGTCCTGGTAATGTATACAGTAGCCTATTGCATATATTCGAACCTATACATATATGCTCCATGCTTGACCATATGCCCTGCTCTCCTCTCCTCAAAGACTTTAATCACGAGGGGTGACTACTCTGTATCACGGTAGTCTACACATTTTTGAAATTAAAATGATAATGTCAACGAAAAGCGGTCAGTCATATTCTGTCAGAACAGAGATAGACTGTGCTGATATAATCGTAACACAGAATTTTTTAAAAGCCGAGGAAACATCGAAATCAGATTGAAAATGAATAAATTTGAACCGAGTAAAACATTTGCTTCAGTAAATTCATTGTGTCGATCCTTGACAACTACTAAGTGATAATATAGTATAAATACTATATAATGATTATATAGTATAAATACTATATTATTTATTAACTACCAAGAGATATAATAATATAGTAAAGCTTTATTTACATTCTTATTTACAAATAAGAGCCAACATTTATTTACAAATATGAGGTAATAAATTTTCATGTGTCACATTATCTAGTGATTATTTCTTCAGAACAAAAAACAGATAAAGATTTTTAAAATAATGACTCAAATTATTACACAATTAAAAAGCAGGTTCAAAATTTTTTACCTGTCTGGTAAGACACCAAATCTTGTGAAGTTCAAGAAATGATTTTAAGCAAAGGTGATAATGAGTGAGTGAATAATGATATTTACTTGGTAAATGAAAGATAATGAAAGTTTGCATTAAAATTTAAACTTTGAAAAACTTTTCACTTTAAAAAATTCAGATGAAAGTTAACTGTTCACAATAAAGATCTAATCAAAAACACCAATATGAATAATGGAACTATTCAAACTTACTTCTAATTGTTATCTAATGTATATAAAGTGGTGGTAATATTTTCTATCATGTTATTGTTTTATATATTATTGTTGTAGTTGATTGATTTTTTCAATTGTGTATTGTTATACTTACAGGAATAAAACATTCTACTCTATCGGGATGATGTCTCATTTTTGAGTAATGCAGTGATGCATTATCACGAATATTGTGTTCAAAACAAGGACCCATGAAGGTTTGAAGTTGAACATTTATGATTCATTTTTAAATTGGGGTGAAAAGGTTTTAGAATATAGGTTTTTACCTTGAGCTTTATTTGCTTCTATGATTTATTGTTCGCCTGATGTGAGATTTGTATCAAGTATATGGTTGTAATGTTTATGTAAATGTATTGTGTGTATGATATGTTTATAATTTTGAAAAATGAAGAAATTTTAAAATTAAAAAGAATAATACTCAAGATAAATGTCATGGAGTAGATAGATCCTGCTTGAACTAATCTACTATTCCCGAACATAATTGATCGACCGATGCAGAAATTTTGCATTAACATTGATAAAATTTATTAATAATGTAGAATTATTAAATTGTAATGGCAATTGGTCTCTCGGTGAGGGTGATCTATCGGTGAGGGTGATCTATCGGTGAAAGTGAGGTTAAGTCACGAACACTGTGGACTGCACTTGAATGGGTGACCGGTTCTGGCAAGTGCACATTGGCGAGGTGGAACTACACCCGTAAGGGTCTCCCCACCATTGAAAGCCATAAGAATTTATTTTATTAAATTGTAATTCACAAAAATTGGTTTAGGTCGATGCCCTGAATTATAAAGTATCAAAGTAAGGAAAATGTGATATAAAAAGGTCAACGAATTTGCCTTGCAGATTCTGTTCAATGTTGGTAACTGAGGTGAAATATAGCCTGAAGCCCCAAGCGGTCGTCGGTTGCACATTTCAGGGTCACCGAGTGATAATTCGTCTGACAGAGCAAAGCAGAAAGCATTGCTCCCCTTTTTTAAATTGAATATTGACCCCAATCGCAAGTCTCCACCACAGATCAAGGGGAAAATATTCACAAATTCGTGTCAGTAGCTTGGAAAACGGGTTCAAGACTGCATAGAAAATTCAGTTCATTATTTTCACCATAGGCTGCTTTAAATTGATCATTATCAAAGTTTAATGATCAATTAGATTGTGATTCCGACTCAATGACTTATTTCATGAATTGATTATGATTCCGTCTCAATGGCTTTTTTCATGTATTGATTCCTATGCAGAAATCACTCTCTGAAACATACTGCATACATATTTCCTTCCATAAGCAGTATTGATCTTTTCTACCTATATTTCGCTAAGAATGATGCTCACGTACTTGGACACAAACTTTCTTCCACTTTTTCTCCTCGTTTATATCTCTTCTCCGTTCCGTCTACGTAATCTTTCTGTTCACTTCTTCACATTAATCCTACTTTTCTCTAGTTTCTTCTATTTTTTTCTCCTCATACTTCTATTTTCTAATTCCTCTATCAATTTTCTTGAGGAGAATACTTACTTGGTAACTCGGTCCACTCAAAAACAAATATTTCTGGACCAAATTATTTTTTAAGAAGCAAGTGAAAAACTATTCCTATTCATCATTCTCACATCTTAATACGATATACAATATAAAATTGGTGTTATGATGTCTTTTCTCCAAATCTCACATAACAGTTCATTTTCACCAAAGTTTAATAATGTCAGCCCATCCGTTATCCCAAAACCAGTAGGCTACTTGGTGTAGCCGATAAAATTCAAATGCTCAAAATTGTTTACATGACACTGGTCAATGAATAGACTTAATCAAAAAAGCAGCTTATAAAAAATCTATAGATAAACTGAAAAAATATTTCTCATGATATACAACAAACATTTGTCTTCTCAAAGCTCATTTTTGCCAATGAGAAGACACCATTAGATCACGTGACAATAGTTTTGTATCATTCTATTAGTTGTCATATTTAAGATTCATTTATTCATTGATATCATTACACGAATTATAATAATAATATTATTATATTATAACCAGGCAAGAAAAACTAGGCTGAGCCTGTACTATTTCTTCCCTGAATTTGAAAAATATAATATGTCCAAAAAAGGTTATGTACAATATCGTAACACTTCACTCTAAAATTTTTCGTCCTAGAAAATATTCCAAAAAATTTGGAATAAAAGGATAAGAAACCAAATAAATTAATTCACTGAAAATATCACTTTGAAATTCATGAAAGCATAAAATAAATATCTTGATATACATTAAGCACTGACGGCTCGTGCCCACAAAGCAGGTGAAGTGCTGTACTACTGTACTATTTTTAATAAAGATACAGGCACTTCACCTGTTTCGAATGTTTCGTGAGTACGAGCCGCCAGTGGCATTACGATGCATACATATAAGATACAAGATACAACACTAGTGAACAATATTATTCTCTGGAAATCATCTTTTCAGTTCACAATTGAATAAGTGTTAAATTGAGCATCACATCATCTCCAGATGCAACAGAGTATTTCAACCCGAGATGAATGGAACAAAACGTAACGTACTGCGAATGTTACGTCATTTTCGTAGTAATTGTTACGAGAAAGAAGTAAACAAAAGGAAGTGAGAGCGATACAAGGATGAATAACAATCCGATCAACGTGAGGGAAAATCGTGAGTAAATAATTGAAAACAGTGGTTGATTCTGGGAAGTGAAATTCAGGACTTCCGGTGTCACAACCTACAAACGGATACAAACCTTCACCTCACCCAACATTTCCCTTTCTGTAAAATCATCCTCTCAAAATATTCTGCGCTGTCAAATGCATTGTTGTAAAAGCAGAAACGATTCGTTCAACTCGATTTATGAATGAAAATAAAACAAGGCCGTGAAACCAATGCTCGAATCGTAGTAATTGAGACACCGGAAAAACCTGCCTTTCATTTAATCCGCCTTCGATATTCATATTGTTAAAAGTTTCTATCACAAATCAAGCGCCAATAAAAGTTATGATTTTCAGATTTCATTTTCAATAGACCATCACAAAAGTTTAGTCTAGTGACAAAATGTTAAATTCAATGGAGGTTTCGAAGTCAATTGTTCAAGTATTACGTTACTTGTATAAGCTGATTGATTTCAGTGTTTACAGCTAGAGAATCCCTACCTGGAACTGACAAATACCTAAGCAGTGATTGATTCATAGGAATTTCGACAATAACAGCGATGTGTTTTGACGGGTTGCAACAGTGACTTCATAACCTGACAGCGTTTATTGTAGATGTATATTAGTAGTACAATATGGATAGCTAATTATTCTACATTTGTAGCCGAATATTTCTTGGGGTTGGTGCGAATGAATACATCGTAAAATAATGTAATCGAAAATTATTAAAAATAATTGGAAACAAAATCCTCGAATTTCATCAAGGAATTTAGATGATGATACACATCCTCTAGATTAATACGGGTTGAGCAACCTGTCAGGCTTGGTGCGAATGCATATTACGGTGGGGATCGAGCCTGCCTGTCAGGGTGGGGTGTGATCCTGAGCCTGCCGGGGGGCTGTGGCTGAGCCACGCCGGGCCGTGTATAGTTGGTGCAAGCTGAATAGACACTCCGTTACGATGTAAAGTGAATTTAGTTGAGTGTCTTCTCAACTTGCCCGAGCTATAGTGGGTGAGACTGCGCGCATGCCACTTTCACAGCAACTATCGATTTTATGCTATGCTGTGCTACCAGGCATCGGGGTGGACGATCAATATCGGCTCACGGTTCTCATAGAGCCGGCAGCCAGCAGCTAGCACCCTCGGTGGGTGTCAAGTCGCTAGCTGAAAAAGACAGACTGGAGGTGCGAGCGAGAGGGCAGAGGGCGATGAGGGAGCGACGTGAAGAAGACGCGCTTATCCCACGCTGATATTCCTGGCAGGGTGTCGGACACCTCGGACTATAATCATCTGCATTCTGATAACATTGAGTGACTGATTCGAATACGGAGCTTGCAATTTGTGCAGTTACACTCATACAGTGAATAACTGCTTTGACAGAAGGACAACAAGAGGACGTATACCAACATAGGATAACATAAGTATACATGAAAACCAACATACCTCGCTGTATAATGACCATCTCTATTTTGATAAAATTGAGTTACTGATTCTAATACGGAGCTTGCAATCTGTGCAGACGTGCAGTTACATTTATAGTGAACAATCTTGCTGTACAATAATATCTATTTCAATTCAATTCAATAACTTTAGAGATTTCAATAACTTAGGTAAGAGAAAACCAATGTTGTCAGATCCACAAAGTTTATTTAAATACCATACTCTTTTGTTTTCTCTTACCTAAATTATGGATAAGTTCCACAACATCACTGATAAAAGTGTAAATTTTATTCTAATAACATTGAGCGACTGATTCAAATACGCTTGGAATTAGTGTAGTTTAATTTAAATAATGAATAACTGATTGACAGAAGTAGATGAGAACAAGAGAAAACTGGAAAACATCAGAGGAACATGAGTTAATGCAGATACTTCGCTCCATAATAATGATTATCTCTATTTTGATAACATTGAATGACTGATTCAAATACGCTTGAAATTGGTATAATTTAACTTAAATAATCAATAACTGATTGACAGGAGGAGAACAAGAAGAAAACATCAAGAATAACGTACTAAGGATTGCAAGGATGTAAAATCTTCTTTATTTTGATGAAATTGAGTAAATGATTCAATTAGGCTTGCAATCGTTACAACCGTACTCAAAAATTCGATAACTAATTGAAAGAAGAGGTAACTACAATAAGAAGAAGATACAATGTAGAATGTAGAAGATAACTACAATAAGAAGAGGACATAAAACAAAATGAGCATGAAGACGAAGAATGATTGTGCCAGATACCTTACTCTAAAATTATCATTATCTGTTTTGATAACATCGAGTGAATGATTCAAATATGCTTGCAATAATTGTTACAATCGTACTCAAATAGCGAATAACCAATCTGATAGACAGATGAAGAATAAGAACAGGCATACAAAGTGCAAGAAGAACATGAACACCAGAAATAAGGGTATCAGATACGTTGCTCTATAATGATAATCTCTGTAACCATCTGCATTCTGATGACATTGACTGGCTATTCCAAATAGGGTTGCAATTGCTATAGCACTTACCACTCGAATAATTGATTGACAGATTGGGAACAACAACAAGAAGAGCATGAAGACCGACAACATGGGTGTTACATATGTCTACCTCTGTAATGATAACTATTACTTGTAATAATAGCTGTTACCTGAAATGATAACTCTATTGTTGGTCTCTCTATGTTGATAACATTGAGTGACGGATACAAATACGGTTACAATAATTTATACAATAGCCCATTTCAGACTTTCAAATAACTCTTCAAAGATCTCCGACAAATATATTCAACAGTGTAACTCTATAATGATAATCTCTATTGTTGGTCTCTCTATGTTGATAACATTGAGTGACGGATTCAAATACGGTTACAATTGATACAATAGCCGTCAAAGGCCCATTTCAGACTTTCAAATAACTGTTCAAAGACCTTCGACAAATATATTCAGCAGTGTAACTCTATAATGATAGTCTCTAATGTTGGTCTCTCTATGTTGATAACAATAATTGTTATTAATAATTGATAATAATTGTTATTCACTCAATAATTGAGTGACTGATTCAAATACGGTTACAATAATTGATACAATAGCCGACAAAGGCCCATTTCAGACTTTCAAATAACTGTTCAAAGATCTTCAACAGATTTATTCAACAGTTTAATACAGAGTACTGTAGGCAATTTTCTGTAGAATTTTCATTTCATCAAATTTAATATATTTTATCAATTATTAGGGGATGACAGTTTGAAATGCTGCGAAAAAGTAACTCTTGAGCTGCGTTTCCATTGGCAACAAAACATTGCTTCTAAAACAAAAGTTTCAGAATAATGGTTTTGAAACTTTGTTGATAACATTTTTAGCAAAGTTTCAACATTTTAAAGTTATAAACGGAGTATTAAATACATTATTCTGAAACATTTATATTTGGAACAATGTTTTGTTACCAATGTGAACGCAACTTCGACAAAAGTTAAAAATGTTATAAAATTTATCAATATTTATAGGATTGGAATGCTTTTTAGGGAGGAACTGATCGTGAGCAGTAAGGGAACGGCGAGGATCGTGAACGGCAACGGTAAGGTGATTACAGGGGGAAATAAAGAAAAGAAAGCATCAAACCAAGTAAGAGGGGATTGAAGAAGATGATGGGGAAGAGGGAGGAGAAGAAAGTGGAGAAAAATTAAGAAGAAAAAAATACGAGTAGCTTTCCGTCAGCAGTCAACATGCAGCGGGAGCGGATGATTTAAAATGTATTTGCCGTAGCTATATAATAACAAATCATAAATAAACAAAATATTTGTTCCTCTTATAGACGAACAATAGATGGAGCAAATGTACAGAAATATAATGTGAAGTTTTCAATTTGTTTTTATTTGAAGAGTTTCAAATAATGCCAGAAGCTTTATCCGTTCATTTTTTATCATCATATTGTCAGGACCATAGACGCCTCTTGGCTCTTGGAAGTACAGTACTGTAGCTTGAAAATGAAACTGTTATCGAGATTTGATGAAATTTAATTGGAAATAATTAAATGTTATTTGAAATAATAAATATTTATTTTTCGAATACTTTTATTCTAATATTTTACTTATCTCCACGTCTCTCACTCTCAGTCTCTTCGTGATTAATTGGTATTCGTTTCTATTCTATTCTCCGATTTTACTTATAGGTGGAGTGATAGAATTTTTGTGATTTTTTCAAGTACAGTAGTTGTGAAGGTTATATTGTGGCAGTTATCATCTTGTCTTTTCATTCAAAATTTTTGTGATTGCTGTTACTTTGAAAGGATTAAAAAACACATCTAATAACAATCAATCGATCTTTAAGTAAACTACTCAAGAACAACTTGGAGTGGCAGTAGTGGTAGAGTGTCAGTCTGATAAGCAATGGTTTGATCCCAGCCCAGTTGACATCTCAGATTTTGATAGCAGACACGTCTTTTGAACCGTGTGTGGCGACTGCCCAAAAAGTAATCGTCAACTCTCATCATCCCCCTCTCTCCCACCCACAAGCCTAGAGCTCATGTGGGCATCACCCTCAAATTCGATTTCAAAGGAAACCCAGACAACAAAAAAAATTAATGAAATTCAAATACTGTAAATGGTTCTCTCACACAAAACCACCATCAGAAGTACAGCCTATTCAACAGTGAGACTATAATCACAATAGAAATGAGCACAAAGGAATTTCATCTTCGATATTCCTCGATAATGAACAAAGGGATTAAATGTCACTTTGATGATAATGCCACTTTGTTATCTGGCGGGATGGAACATGGAAGTAAAGAATGTCAACGTGTCAATTTCAGTACAATGTGTGATTCAATCAACCAGTAAATCATCTTTATGTAATAGCAATTCATCTGATAATACTATAGCAATGATGTATGAAATTTGCAAACTGAGCGGTTTTCGACGCGATAAGATAGAACGGACAGCATCTTTCGCCTGTGATAATATAGCAATACAATATTGATTGTTAGAAAGGGAAAACGAAGCTCGATAGCTCGAGTGACCTTCATATTAATTTATTACAATGTATATTTATGTACAATGTCGTGAGAATTAAACACCTTTTCAGAACCAAGGTCAAGAAGAAGAAGAAGAAGAACAGGAGTAACATGAACAGCGTTGTACGTTGAATGTGTAAAGATGTGAATGGAATTGTTTACGGGTGCTAAGGCGCTTAGGCGGCCACGGATATATCATCACAAATGTATTCATTCATTTGCCGATATCGATTCGTTCAGAGATGAGTTTAATTTAGTAGTACGATACGATTATAATAGGCTGTTATGAGGAAAATCTGGGCCAATGAGCAAAGCACTCCGTTAACATCAATCCTACGTTTTTAACATTCAATTTAGTCTTTTCAACTAATCTTATCTAGAATATTCTTCTTCTTTTTCTTTTTCTTCTTATTCTTCTTCATCTTCTTCGTCTTCTTCCTCTTCTTCTTTGTCCTTGCTTTTTTCCAATTATTTGGGGTCGGCTCTCCTAGATCTAAAATATTAATCTTCCTAAAATAATAGTGATGCTCAAATTAAGAAAATTAGAATGTTGCATCTCCACGAAATTTCATTTTCCAGTTTTTCAATAAAGAAATGGTAAAGAATCAAGGTTGGTCAAGTATGTTACCTCATATTTTACAGAATAATTTCAAATTATATTCTTCATACAGAATAGTGGTTTATACAGGCATAGTTTTTTTATAGATATTTTCTGTTCAAGACATGTGTATTAAAAATATGTAACTATCATACATGGTTCAGAAATATCCAATTATCATTATTTGATATATGTAATAAGAATACAACAACAGGGTATATCCGCGAACGGCACAGGCAGGAATCTGTTATCTGTCATCATATACAATATTATCATTATGTTGTTTATGTTAAGGCCCGTATCGAAGAGTCTTACTCCAGTCTCCAGCTCGGTCAATATTGGTTCAAACATTATAGATCTGGTCTCAATTATAGTAAACATTTCGATCTTCTATTCAAGACCAAATCAATAATTCTTAAACCATTTCGAGACTGGTGTAAGACTCTTCTTTGCTTGAACAGACTATAACTTGAGGCGTTCGCGGCACATGTTACAATACTGTTCTGTAAACTCATGTCCACGCATTTTAGTGATTTAGTCAATTTTAGTGAATTTAGTGATTTTAGTGAACATTTCGGTCCATGCCGGGAAATAATATTCCCTCTCCGTGAGGATTCCCTTTTATCTAGAGTGTAAAGCTCGATACTCGATAAAGTATTCGATACTCGAATACAAATCGATATCAGCCACAATGCTGGTATGAAATTATCAAGGACGTCCTACAGTGAAGCTTTTCCTCCTCATCGAGCAATTCATGAGACTCTTCAAGGAAATCCACTGAATTTTTCCAATTTTCCTCGTCCTTCCATCCAAAGCAAATCTGTTCTCTTCGAATAAACTTTTCTGCTTTTTTCCTCCTCCAGACTGATCTTGACTCACTTCTGAGAGAAATCATTCTGAAGTATTATTTATTATGTAGATTTGAGTTGTCCGATACTCAAGTCCACGGGTCCTAAATCTCTACAATTTCTACGTATACTTGACCGATTCAGGGCGTAATCGTCATTCAACGTTTCTAGTCAATGCGTATGAAACTTTACCATCATAATATTTGTTTATTTTTTCATTTCAAATAGACTTTTTCCACTGAGTCTGAAAAGACCCATAATAGTAAATAAACAAAAATAGTACTGTACAGTTATAGGCATTATATGAGATTTACATCTACAATAATTCAATTGATTTATTAACAAAATTTCAAAAATTGAAACAGTTTCCCCCATAATTTTCTATACAATTTTGTTTTCAATTTTCTATTCTTTAGCCAATTGCGTGTTGACGAGCCCAATTTATCACCGATACTAGACTTATTACTGTGGGCTAGGCTGTTTGATTATTGTTATTGTTCAATAAATGGATATATCTAGCTTACTATCTCGCGTGCATAAGTCAATAAGACAGTTTCATGGTATCGACTGGCGTAGGTTAAACTTTGTAGCGACTGATGCATACGAAGCTATAATAGCGTCATTCAATAATTCACTGCGAGCTTTGTGACTCACTGAGAGATTTGTAAGGACTTGTGAGTAATATGATTAAAGAAATATTGAATGAGTTAATTTTCATTCTGGATAGTTTCAAGCGTTTGTTTCTTTGATACGAGATCAAGTAAGATTGGAAGAGTTTATTTTTTCGATAATTTTGATGAGTTCAATTCTATCTGAATTTGTTTAACGTGATCGAAGTCAGTTTGGACGAGTTAACTTTTAATCATTTGTTGAAGAGTTGGTTTTTTATTTCAGTAATATGTATTGTAGATTTTGAAGAGTAGGCTTTTTGTTGTCATAATATGGATTGTGGATTTCGAAGAGTTGATTATTTATTGCAAAAATATGGACTGTAGATTTCGGAGTTAGTTTTTTTGTTGTAATAGTATGGATTGTGGATTTCGTAGAGTTAGTTTTTTATTGTAATAATATGAATTGTGTAGCGACCGCCCCCGGCTAGGGTTAATACTGATAGTGGGACTGTTAGTGTGCGTGCGTGCCAACGTGTGTGCGTGCGTGCGAGCCCTGTTCCCCTTTTTACCGTACTTTGCAGGGTGCAGGATAGCAGGATGGCAGAGCAAGCAGGGTTGCTAGTGCCTTGCTCCATGCTAATTTCAAAGAACCAACCCCTCCCCGCCAACCCGGCCGCCTGCCGGTCTAAAGCTGAAAATCGATAGACTCGGTTCTTAGTCATAGCTGCAGCTCTCTCTCCCCCTCCCCCACCCCTTCCGGCACACACCCTACAAGTACCTTGAATATTTCTATGTACAGTCCTCTATATCGATCCACATACACCACAAGCAATTTCAATGCGAATGCCCTATGATAGATCCATCCAACATAGTTTGTACGAGGTGAATTGAGAAATATTCATCAAATTGCGGCGATTCTTATCACTCAATATCACAAATTGCCACCCAATTCATCCAGACACAGTTTTTCCTATTGAGTATTCAATAGCACTGGTTCAGTAGAATTCTTCTTGGCCCAATGTACAATTTCGTTCAATACAGATGCCGGACTAGTCTTTTTTCAGAAATAGTATTGGGAACGATTCAATAGCACTCGTTCAGAGAAATACTTCCTGGCCCAATCAAAAATTTTATTCAATGCCACAAGTACTACTTCCCTAGACGTAGTATTGGAAATGATTTAACATGATTGGTTCAGAAAAATACTTCCTGACCCAATGGAGAATCTTGTTCAATAAAATCTGCGTTTTTTTACTCGTCAAATCTTATCACCTGTTTTCACGATACTTTTAAATTCATAGTCTGTATATTCAAGTTTTTAATCCGAATCCTCTCCTTTATCTGTTCCTCAGTGACGCTAATAATTCATGAAACGTTTCTTTTCATCTCAAGAATCGTAATTTTACATGAATGAATCTAATCCAGTTTCTTTTACTCAACCTAAACTTTTGAAACGTGGGGGTTTCTTATTTTACCTTGCTTTTTCGTCTCACCAAGTGCCGATAATCGGATTAACTTTTTATGAGCCAAAAAGGGTTTTCTTTCAACAAAATTGTACAAAGAATTTTCACTGAAGTGTCTGACTTCAACAGAGCTACTTCCTCTCTTCAAAGTGCATCGTTTCTCATACACTTTTCTTCCATCACCATTGACGGCCCAGTATAATTTCTTTCTCCATCTTGATCCTTACATCTATAGTCCATT
This sequence comes from Sogatella furcifera, assembly GCA_017141385.1. Lineage (NCBI taxonomy): Eukaryota > Metazoa > Arthropoda > Insecta > Hemiptera > Delphacidae > Sogatella > Sogatella furcifera. The sequence goes on along the minus strand of CM029560.1, from coordinate 5,150,853 downwards.
CACGATGGCTAGAGACGAGATAAACAAAAGCTCTGCATGTGTGTGTGTTCGACTGGAGTGGCTTCGTTTTAACCACGACATAAACAAGTCACAGCAATGCCGAAATCCCGAATTTTGTTGTAGGCAATTCAAAGTAAGTATGTCTAAGTAATCTTTTTTATAGGTACACAATGGGAAATTGCTTGTTTCAGTTGTCTCTCAACTGCATTAACCTAAAATGAACAAACAATTACAGTAAAAGTTTTTGTCTCCATGCTTTGGTTACAATCCTGACAACAAAGTTCGGGATTTCGGCATTGCTGTGACTTGTTTATGTCGTGGCTAAAACGAAACCACTCCAGTCGCACACACACACACACACATGCAGAGCTTTTGTTCATCTCTTCTCAAGCCATCGTGAATGGACTATAGACCTATATCTATGAGAGCGAAATGGCACTTATTCATTTATTCATTCATTCATCACCAGAACTAAAAATCAACTGAACCGAATGCGTTCAAATTTGGTAGGGATGTTCAGTTGGACACTGAGGAAGGATTCTTGAAAATTCATAAGGATACGCCAAATATTTAAGTTTTTCGGCGTTTTCTTAATTTTTTCGAGAACTAATCGGTAGAGAATGTTGATATTTGGTGAGCAGGTTCAGATATGGTCTAGAAATGTTGGGTCAAAATATTTTTGAAATCCGTTCAAGATTACGCCAGTAATTATGTTTTTCCAAAGTTGAATATGCATCGCAGGTTGCATATCTTGCACCTTAACTTAATTAATCTATCTTTTCAATAAACGCGAAATGATACTCATTTATGACATGTTCGGTTGGACCTTTGGCGCAACAAACACAGGTTTTTGAAATTTCTGAAGGATACGCTCAACAATATTAAAGCTTTTATAATTTTTCATGGTTTTTTTTTTGTAAACTGATTGGCAGAAAATGTTAAAATTTGGTAAACAGGTTCAGATTGGGTTATAGAAATGTCGTGTTGAAAAAATTTTAATTCCTTTTGAAAATACACGAGTACTTAGGTTTTCCAATTTTCTCTAATCACTATTGCAGATTGCACAGGAACTACTGAACAAATCGACGGTTCAAATCACATGTAATACCCAGTTTTAGGTTGAGCTGAGGTGAGAGAATAACTAATTCTAGAATAGCCTACTCAAATCATCCATATGACCCTGTTGAGTGATATGATTAACAAAGCAAAGTCTGTTGTTTGAACGGAACTTGCAGGCGAGGGAAGCAAGCCTGTTTGTCTTATAGACACTGCTACACTGCCGGGGGTCCTGGCTAGGCAGGTAAGGCGAGCGAAGAGAGCCTGCCGGCTAGTAATATATATCTTGATAACGTACACACACATATCAAGCGACTCGAATGTTTAATCACTTCCATGTAAACAAATATTGTTTCTCTCCAATATTTGTGAAATTAAAACTCTCGATTCAATTCTTCAATTAATTTCAACTCTTAATTGACGAAGCCTGATTTTCTCTCTTAATTTTGTTTTAGGCCAACATCAGGCTAAGTTATGTATGTAATGGGTTGATTCTTGAATCCTGAATCTATTGTACTATAATATTCCGCAATAATAAATAAGAACGTTGTAAAAATGGACCTGCAAATTTGGGTATATACTATTGCAAACCGCTCAATAATATTATTGTAAGTTTTGATATTTTTATGCTGATGATGCCCACATCAGTATTATCACTGGTACGTGGATAATGAGTTGAAGGTGATACGGGAATGAGATGAAGGTGATACGGTAATGAGATGACGGTACGAAATGAGATGATACGTAGGAAAAATGCTAGACGGAACGGGAATCGAACTTCTGGTTTGAAGTTGCGAACTGATAGCAGACTGATTTAAGACTTTACCGGCTCGACGAATATTGGGACAATTAATTACGATGTTAAACTAAAAAATGGAATTGTCAGAAAAAGTTTCAAATATTCACAATAAATAGAAGATAATAACAGCGATATGGGTTCCCTCCACCAATCCCTGAATAATTGTTAGGTTTGTCAGAATGCTGAAGGTAGGTACCTACTCCAAAAGGTGCGTTACATCGATACTCAAAAATAATGGTCGCGGGAAAAAAACGATCATCTCCAATATTAAGAGTATCGATCATTGAAGTAGGCTAATTGTACCATGTACACATAGAATCCCACAACATCCCTCCTCACACACAAACCTGTTCTAAGTGAGGAGTACTATTCTTTTTTAAATGTTTCCTTCTATTTCAAGTTGCAATGTATATTTATTTGGAATAAAACAATTCAATTCATCTACAGTCACTATTTAACATGTAATATTAATATTTGAACCTTGTTAAATAGGCAGGTCTTTTACACTCTTTCATTAATAATCTTCAATTCGTCTTCATTAATTATGAGGTTCCAGCCGTAGAAATGTTTGCAGAACAAAACGGGAAAAAAGCTTCTATTCTCATGAATACTGCTTCTCTGTACTTCAAGTTTTAGTTTACCAGAGATTGATAAAGGTGTAACTACCGAAACCGGTATTTTGATTTTTTAATTAATCATGTCTTTTCATTCAAAAATAGCTTCGAGCAATTAGGCTACAAATTACATTAATAATTATCCGTGAATACGTTTACATGCAATATTTTTGTACCAGTAGTATTTTATCTTAAATTAACCGTGCATCGATTATCAATTGTGTATTAAGAAAAATAGGACATAGAGAAACAGAGCTGAATAGAGAATTCAACATAACAATGATAATCTAGGTTTAAGTAGTAGTTTAGAAACCAGTAAAAATAAACCATTTACTAGGAACAGACGATTTATTTCTAAATTTTGTCTAATCATATGTTACAGCATATTGAGTGTATGGCATATGAAGAGTGAAGTTTTGCAAAGGGTTGAATATAAAGTTAAGCATGATCTAAGTTAAATAGTAGTTTAAAAACCAGTAAAACTGGACCATTTACTAGGAACAGAAGATTTATTTCTAAATTTTGTCTAATCATATGTTACAGCATATTGAGTGTATGGCATATGAAGAGCGAAGTTTTGAAAAGGGTTGAATAAAAAGTTGAGCAGTGGTTGAAGAACGAATAAAAAATCAAACGATTTTCCAGGTACCATTTTCTCTCTAATGCATATTGTCAACAAATTTTACAGCATATGGACAGTAAATTTCTCTAATGCATCTTGTAAACAAATTTTTACAGCATATGGACAGTATATTTTGCTATTAGGAGGTCGAAGATGGTTGAATAAATAGTAAAAAAATCAATAATAATATTAGAAGATGGTGTAAAACGATGATTGAAAAGAGCATTTAATAAATTAATTCAGACCATTCTGCAATTCATTTCCCTCTTATACATCTTGTTGAATAATTTTAAAGCATAAAATTTGTTTAATAATTCTGTCAATAAATCTTTTTACCTTTTTTCTCTAATAATATGAACAGATTCCGTTGGGTAGATGGAAATCAGGGTGGATTCCATCACCCAATGCAAATGAGCCAATCATGCGGGTGACATGAAGGTATGATGCATTCCAGTAATGTGCCTCTATAATCTAAGCTACTTAATCTATTCAGCTACCACCATTCATCATTTTCACAACTTGCCCCTCGAATGATAAACTAAAATGGTATTGGCAACAATGAATTTGAAATTAATTACAGTTCTTGAAATCATAAAACGTCACACTGACATTTTGATGAAGAATAGAAAAAGAATCAATAAATTGTACGATTTTCATCGTTATAGATATTTTCCAGTCCAATATCAACTACAGTAGAGCATTGACTCTTCAAACGCTTTGAACCGAATTGCAAACAACCGAATAGTTGAAAAAACTGAAAATATTACGAATATATTTACAAAAATTAATATCGGGTAATTTATATCACGTAATTTATAACGTACGTGCACGTACGGTCCGTATCTCTACACACTGAATTTATATAATATTGTGTATAAGAAAGTCTTAAGGTTGAGTGGTAGAAAGGACTTCCTAACCCTAACTCCGCCTGATAAAGAATTTTTTAATTTTCATTTCATTTTCTAAGTCAATTGAGTTGGAAATTGATTCAGAACAGCTCTAAAATATGACGAAAAGACGCGTTCGAAAATACGATCTCCGAATTTTTGACGAAAATTCAAAATGGAGTTATAGATATAGGTTAAGATATGGATTAAGGATATAAAATGTTAATTTTTCAATAAAGGATACAGTCATTTGTGAATGAAAACTGCAAATGTACGAACAAACAGTACCTAGACACATTCGAATGCTTCTCGCGCGTGTGACGAAATAATCGCACGTGCTTCCTACAAGCGTGGAGCCGGTTCAAAATTACGTTTGATAGTAAGTATGATTTGGATGAATTTTTGAGTGATGAACACTTCTTTATTAGTTAGTCGACTTTTTATACAGTTTTCAAGCTTTTATATCGGGATTTGAATGAAAAATATAGAAATTTTTCAGTCGATGGTAAGATTTTTTATTGTTGAAAAAAACATTTCGTTTATTTTAAACGTTTCAAATTAAACGTAAAAATAAACGTTTCAATATATATTGTTTGTGAGTTCAGGGTGGAATGGATGAATTTCATCTTTATATTTCCACCCATACTGTATCGATCAGCTAGCGCTCCAGCGTCCTTTAACGGTGAAATTACTGCCTGTTGTATTACGTTTCCGTTACCACAGCCAGACTTACATGGATTATGAAAATTCCTGTTGGAGAATTGATGAAAATTTGAAGATTGAAGAAACCGGTTTTCAATTGAACTTTTTCATGTCGAAAAATTTCTAAATTTGATCGAAAATAGAAAGAACGTCACCTACCGACTTTGAAGACAAGAAATCGACGACGAAATCAGCGGATCGCAGTTCCCGTACAAAAAGGAATGAAGACGGCTAAAAAATCTGTGCTGAACTACTACAAACAAAAGACAAGTTGCAGTCGTACCGTGCTGAAACTAAATGGCAGGCAGGGACCGGTAGCGGCAGGGCCAGGAGGCATTACCACCGAAACTAGATCTTGCGCTAGAATCACTAATGAAATTATGACAGAAACTAGTAATTTCCTGACTGAAAGTGGGGTTGTTTTTGGGTGTTTGTGTTGGGATTTAGTTTTATTCAGGTTTTGGGTTGTTGTATTTTGAGGGAAAAGGTGTTGTTTTTGGAACTACTTTTGCTGTGGGTGAGAGTAGCGCATACAGCCCTTGCCACATGGCCGACACCCGGATCGATAATAAGAGCAGACACAGCCAAGCAGAGTAGAGCAGAACAACGCACCGTGCTGTGCGCATTGCCAGACACACGAGGGCCTGCCCGAAGGCGGCTCAAGGGCTGAAGGGCTGAATCCCGGCTCAAGACCCGGCGAGCCAGCAAGCGAGCGAGGCGACGCAACGCAACGCGACGCAGGGCAAACAAGCCATGGGCGATTTCGATTCAGGTCGGTCCGTCCTCCACTAGCTGATATCTAGCAGCTCCAGCACCCGCACAAACTTGCAGCTTTCGACCCGGACAGCCGGGGTCGTCCTCTAACTTCATACAACCCCGTTTTGCTCCGGGACGCCTTTTATAAATCACTACCTACCGCTCTCAACTATCAAAACCATTTCACACCTACCTCTTATATCGTAAATACGGCTTAAGAATAGGCTAACTGCTGACAAAAGTTCAAGTTAACATACGATTAATATTGAGTCTTGAGAATAGACTTGAGTAAACATTCCATTGATTATCGCTTGAGAATAAACTTCAGTAAACATCCTATTAATGTTCACTTGAGAATAAAATTGAGTAAACAATGAATTTTGTTGAAGTTTACTTGAACTTTTATCAGCTGTTTTCCTAATCTTAAGTCCCATATACAATATTACAAGTGGTTAAATCTACCCTAGGCCGGTCTGAAATGGTCTTTACTCTCTTGCAAAGCTTCGGCTGCATAGATGTTGTAGCCACTGGCGGCTCATGCCCACGAAACAGGTGAAGTGCTGTACAGTAAACGATACGGGCACTTCACCTGTTCTGTGGGCACGAGTCGCCAGTGGTTGTAGCATAGACTAACCGATAAGGGTACATAACAGAGACAATCTATTCTCTCTTATTTGGTTAGTTTATACTACCACGTCTACAGCCTGGCTACTAATCACTCTGGCAATTTCATTGGAAAAGCTTGTAGAGAATAGCGAATGTGATAGGCAGTAGCTACTACTACGTGCAGAAACTACTGACCAAACTTGCTAATTTCCATTATCCGTTCTAATAGCAGCTAGTGAAGTAGCTATACCTTGATTGAATAAAACTGAGTTTAAACCAGCTTCACCAACATTAAGGCCTAGTGGGTTTTAATCGTACAGAATTTTAAATCAGGGTTTGAGAGAACGTCTTAGGCAGCTTAGAAGTAGTAGCATAGACAAACTGAATGGTCTATACTGCTATTTCTATTTTGTCGAGGCTTTTGGAAGCAACTAATAATTGTTCAAGTAGCTGACACACTTACAAAATTATATACACTGATAAAGCACATAATTTTTTCAAGTTTTTTTTAAAAAAACCAATTTGAGTAGTGTAGTTGTATTAAATAGTGTTTTAACAACAAAAAGACTGACAATTCTATCATTTGTAACATCAATTACAATAAAATAACGATAATAATAATAATAAGTGGAATAATTTTGCCTTCTTTTAATCTATAATATCTCCTAAACAAGCGATGAGAATCATAAGATCTTTATTCAACAATTATTTAAAACCCAAACTTTTGTGTGTTTAGTAGTTGAGTTTATGTGTCTCAATATTCTAATAAATCTACACTTCTATCACTTTTGACAACCTTTGTTTTCACTAACCTAAATTCTAATGAATCTGTGGTTTCACAATATGTTGTATTTTCATTCAATATTTTTATGTATTGAAGAATGCATGATACTGTTTATAATATTAATAAGAATAATTTTTTTTTTACATTTTATCCTTCCAATTGTCTATTCACATTCTCATTGTCATTCCGTTAAATTTGATGATTCTACCCATTTCATCCAAATAATTATTTATAAATGAGATCAATTACCTCTTGGAGCGGGTTTCTCATGATATTAGTATCAAGTATACTCAAGAAACTCAAGGTTTTTTTTAATTTGAGAGGGAATAAATAATAACAGAATGAATTTTAATAACAGACTGAGAGGAAATATCGTCTTGAGAAGACATTGGAAGTCTTGGAAAAAGATTCAAAGAAATAGATTGAAATAGGAAAGAAAATAATAAATTTTCTAATAGAAGAGCACAATATTGTCTATATCACAGAAATATAAAATATTTATTTCTATTTGTGTGATATAGACAATATTGTGCTCTTTTATTATGTACAAGTATCACAACATCTCACCTGACACTGTGTATTCAAGAAATTTTCTAATTCAATAGATTAAAATAGGAAAGAAAATAATGAATTTCCTATTTCAATAGGAAAGAAAATCGGAGAACTCTATTATAAAAGCTTTGTGTGAATTATAAATTTGTAAAAATAAATCTATAATTGATCATTGATAGGGGAAAAACTTTTGTGGCTTCACACATTGTGAATATTGTTGTAGATAAGTAAAATTTTAAAACAAATTGACTTCTTTAAATACTTTGTTGGTTTGTTGCTTGATTTACCTTCTTGAAAGCATTCAAAGTTGATCGTTATAAAGTGTATTTTTTCTGAATTTCTACAGAAAGTGAAGATAGTGATAACGAAGGAGGTCTTGGCAATGTGTCTAGGGTGGTGATGAGACCACCTGGACACAGCGGCAAAGCCAAGAGAGGGCATCTCTGTTTTGACGCTTCTTTTGAAACAGGTTAGTCAGTCAGAGTGTTAGTGTATTCTGTAATTCATTGAAATAATTTCAACCTAATGGGTAAAGGTAAAAAACCGTAAAACACCAGAAAGAGGTTTGATTGTCTTTGACGGAACTAACCACAGACTGGGAACTGTTACATTTCTAAACTCCAGAAATATTTATCAAAGTAAAAAGTAAGATGGATCAACAAATGAGGAAAGTCCAAGTAAATTTTTCTAATATCATTGCGTTATCAATTAAAGGTTTGTAGAGTTGCAGCTATTTATATTTGTAATGTATTTTATTTATTGATTTATAAATACATTAATACAAAATACTAAAATCGGGAGGAAAAACTAGGCATAGCCTGCAGGCTATTCTCCTCCAAAAAAAAATTTTTATAGAGTCAATGTTTTCTGAAACGATTTTGTGATATTTTAGCACTGCTTGAACACATAATTTTCAATCCAGGAAAAACTATATAACTAATTAAAAATCACTATAACTATCCCATTTTTTATATAAGACTACCGTACTAATAGGAATATAGAAAAAGATATTTGAATCTAAATTTTCTTTTCATTGAAATAAAACCTTGATGAATATATTTGTATGAACCCATTATTATCAATATTATGATCAAGATTAGGCCTACTCAATGAAGATTGAAAGATCAATTAGTTGAAGAAATCAGAACAATTTTTTTCAATTATAAGGGTGTATTCACAGAAAATTTAAGATAGAACAACAGGGCCCTCGCGTGGTTTTTTGGCGCACTGTGCGAGATTTTGGCAGGCGCCCCCTCCCCATTGTCAGACATATGCGATCCTACATATTATAATACATTCAAAGACAAAAATTATTCTAGCTGCCTTGCATGTTCACATTATTCTCATAAGCAATCCCAATGTTGCATGTGGTGTGGCAAAAAAGATTACAGGGACTAGCTTATTCTAATGTATCCCAACGTATTGTTTCGTATTTTTTATGTGGGCTGCAGGATACGTGATGAGCAATAGCCTACAGAAATTAATAAAAAATAACTAAAGGCTACCTACATTGAGCAAAACTTTCACATTGCACCGTATTTTATCATTGAAATATTAAAGTTGTAATTATTGATTAATTTATTTTATTAGTTTGCTTGAAAGCACATAAGGAAGGGAATAATAAATTATTTACAGAAAAATATTGGGTATCATCATAAATATTCCATTTCACATGAAATAAAGAAGTTCTAACAAAAAAAAAACCGGGTACTCAATAACAAGCAAATTGAAGATTTCAGCCATTTTCACTGCTCTATCCAACTTTCTTGAATAACATTGGAAATAGTTCCGAATTCAGCCAGCAGATGGCAGTAGCAATAGGGTGACTTGCATCGACTTCCATTGGACACGCTTCCAAGCTCCGCCTACAATCAAAATGGCCGAAAACATCGGTTGGAAAAGTTTCCAATTTCAACCAGTAGATAGAAGCAGTTGGCGGGTGATGTTTCAGATTAGACTTGGACATGCCTTCATACCCCGCCTGCTCTTTTCTTATTGGTTAACAGTGTTTTGTGAGTTCTGTCTTAGAAAATGGCTGCTAGCAAGAAAATGATGGATGGTGTATCATACACAAAAAATAACGCTGATTTACTATTGACGATCTTGCGCTAATATAACATTTATTCATGTATTCATGCTGGTAAGATTCTATCAAGTTAGTATTTTAAGAATATATTCATATAATTTAGACTCAGTTTTACTTTAATTGTCCAACTTAGACCAGTACTAGACTTCAGTTTTATTATTATGAAATTATTTAAAAAAAAAGATGAAAATTATTCGTGATTTCCCACTCCCATATTATACTCATTACTCTTTTTTTTAAACGATGAATATAATGAAATAGAACTCAAACTATTCATGATCTAATACCGACCTCTTGCCAGGAAATTTTTTGAAAAACTACAAAATTCTTTAAAAATATTAGGGAGAAGTTTTTATCGGAAACTGGCTTGTGATTGGTCGGCAGGGTGTAAGGTGGTTGTCAGCCAACAATAGAATAAAATTTAAGAGGGTCGTTTCTTGGCTTGCCTCATACATTGATCGTGGTTTTTCAATTGATCAAATCATTATGATGAATGAGTTTATGCAGAGGAAATAATTTCTTGTGGATTCAATTTTTTGGTAGAAATTTTTTCAACAAATGGTGAAAGAATTATTCTAATAGCTCAATTGAAATTTCTAAAATTCCCGTTTTGCATAGCCGCTGCGGCGTCCCCTTAGCCGTGGCGCTCTGTGCGGTTGCACACTCTACGCGAGGGCCCTGTAGAACAAGATAGAGCTTCCTTCGCCTACTAACTTTCGCAATGAATAAAGTCATTCATCAATCTAAACAATAACGTAGAAAATTCAATCCAAACCACTGGGACAGCTTCAGTATTGGAGAAGGTGAGACAAATTAGACCAAGAGACGAAAAAACGGCTTGAAGTAGCATTATATGAAATCACGCTATCCGCTAGACATGATAATTTTAAAAATATTTAGCTGTTGATTTATATCTTAAAATTATTGTAGCTACTAGCAATAAGAATAATTGTGAATATGAATTACTAATTTTCTTTTCTACTCATAGGAAATCTGGGACGTGTACAGCTAGTGTCGGATTTTGAGTACGATTTGTTTATTCGTCCAGATACATGCAATCCTCGCCTTCGACTATGGTTTCACTTCACCGTAGATAATATACGAGTTGATCAGGTCAGAATATACTTTATTACTTATTTTATTATTAGTTTAGAAATCTATTTTAGTCTTTTATTGATAAAATATTGTCTAGCTGAAGTATAAATGAAATACTTTACTAACTAACGATTAGATGTAGAACACAGTAGAATAATCTCAATGAGAAATTGGCGAAGGGAGAAAGACAATTCATGACAAGAATATGCCACTGTGAAAAATAGTAGCCAACAAAAAATTGGAGGTTGGAACAGCTGATGCTGTTCGATCTCTATCTTTCTCTTTCTGGATAGCTATTAAAATGTCTCAAATAGAATCGTCTGTCTATTGAAAAAACATCATTCGCAATATTTTTGTTGGGAGCACTAGTAAGATTTGATAAATTAGGTTGATTATAAGATAAAATAAGTCAAAGAAATGTACAAAGGAAAGACCTTTACATAAAATATAACAAGATTTCAGAGTTCATTTGTAATTCAATTTATCAAACTAGAAATTGCAATTTCATCTCTCGCGGAAAAATTCAATTTATCAAAGTAGGAATTACAATTTTATCTCTCGCGGAAGCACCATATTGCAATATTTCCGATTCAAAAAAGCTTCCTACATTATTAAAGTTGAATAGAATGCTCCAAGTGCACGAAAATAATCCAATTACTGTCGCCCACCAGTTCCAGAAAAAGCTTTCTCTTGAAATTCTTACCGTTGGCGGGAAAAATTGAGAGAAACTTTCTGCAGAAATAAAATTGAGTCTATCAAAAGGTTTCGAGCTCCTTTTGCTGCTAAGGACTCTTGAATGAACCAAAGCGGATTCGATATTCAAAAGAGCTATTAGAGTGAAGTCGATATGAACGAGAAGAGACCACTCATTCGGAAAAAAGAAGAAAATGTCAGTGCTATCATTCTCATCGCTTACATTACAACGTATTTGCGAGCCGTTACCATAGAGACTTCATAAATATAGAAATGAAAATCTGGTGGTTTTGCCAATACAGCCAAAAAAACTCCACACTTCGTATATTATTATTATATTCATTCAAATATCAATTCAGGAGACAATTCTTCAAAAAAACTACATTAATATACATGCGAAAGATGTCAAATAAATCCATGAAATATTAGTAGAGAAAGGATACCCAAATAGAAAATTGAGCATAAATTTATATATGTATTTTTTAAAGACTTAACTTTTCGTTGCAATAAAAATGATTTTATTCTATTCAAAATAGAATTTTCACATTTTTTACATAAACGTCAAATCTTTCTTTGCAATAACAATTTATTCAGTTACCATTATCATTGATATCTACTTTCTTCTTCTTCTTCTTCTTCTTCTTCTTCTATTATCATTTACCATTATCATTGATAGTTTGTCATTTGAAACTTTGAGATGTTTGGGTATCATTCATTTCTGATTATATTTTCTCTATACATATTATTTTACGGGACATTTTTATCTTTTGCGGGAATGTTTGTAACGTAGAAGCTGGTTATTAATTACCATGATACTGCGCTATATTTTGTGAATTTTGTTAATGACAAATTTTCATTAGAACATGGAAGTAAATATTAAAACCTCTTCAAAAACGGCATTAGGCAACTAGCAACTAATCTGTACAGGTTACATGAAGGCCCTGTCATACCAAGGCTACTACATTAGATGAGCACATATACCTATATTTTTATATCTGTTAATCATAATTTTGCTGCTCCGCTGCAACATAGATTTAGCTTTCAATTTACATTACAATAATAAATTTGTAATTAAATATTACAAATAACTACCAAATTTGTCTGTTTCAGAGAGTTATATTCAACATAGTAAATTTTAGCAAAAAACGTACTCTATTTCTCAATGGAATGACACCGTTGGTCCGTTCACATTTCAGGAATAAATGGTGAGTTTTATATAAATACTAGCGAGTTTCACGTGATGTATACCTTTATTCTAAATTTTCAGAAAAAATCGATAATTTTTGTCATTTGTCGCTCAGGGTGACAAAAATTATTTTCTAGAAAATAATATTGAGGAACTCTTGGATTTCCGCATAACCAAGGGAATACTAGGGTATTACTATTAGGGAGCAGGGAGTATACTTTCTACAGGGAATAGGGTAGGTGAACTTATTTGTCTACTTCGTTCCCTATCTAGGCCTAACATGAAATTCAGTTTTGGTACACATATCTGAATATCCACCCCATTTACGAATACAAATTTAAAACCAAAACTATAGTACCAGCCTTGTTTGAACCTTTCATTTTCCTGCCTTCCACGTTGTCCCAACTTCCATTTACCTGAGATTGAAACATTGAATGCTTAAAAACATAAATCCTAATGAAATTTTGTTTGTGAATAGTAATTAATTATTGTTGAAATGTTCATGTATGCCTAGCAGAGAGGTAACGGGGAAAAGGCCGGAAAACCCCTATACCTACACATTACGCTTAATCAAGTAAGAACCATTGTGAAAAACAAGTAGTTTTTTCAACAAAAACAGTAGAAAGACAACCAGTACAGTTTTTTCTATCGATAAATCAGAGAAAACCTTTCTAGAGATGAGCTCCTGGATTTCATTGTTCCCTCTCTCACTTGTGAATGGATCCAATCAAGCTACACAATTATTTACAGCTCCAATTGATAAAATTCTTCACAACAAACAATAAAGAGTTATAAAAAAATAATTTTTCCCCAATTTTCACAAAGGGTACGATATTTTACTCATCCAAGGCCAGTACTATTAATAATAATTTCATTTTAAAATATCAGCTGACTCAAATTAAACACGTTATAATAAATAACCATGGCTTGATTTAATCCTGGACTAATTCATACTTGTTTTTAATTGCTATACATGATATGGGATTTACCGAGACTACAATTCTGACGATTATCGACATGTCAAGCATATGTTTCATGAGTAGCGAGTAAATTCAAATTAAGCTCGATTCTGCTTCCAAAATTTGGTGATAAGTGGTGAGGGGTAAGAGGCTTGCCTGGGTTCGATTCGCCCCTTTATAGCTGAAAGTTCCTATTCTCGCCACAAGCTGCGCTTCCACTGAATCCCGCTGTCAATCTCGTTGCTTTGAAAGCAAAACTTGACAAACTAAGATGGTTCAATCTCGATTTCATCTTTATTGATCAAATCCCAGCAGGAATCTCCTACGAGTTTCATATAATATGTTATCAGGGACCAAATTTATTATGTTTTTTGGATTGTGATAATCAATAGATTTTTAGCAGTTATTCACATGATTGTTATAGAGTCAGCAAGTAAAATATTGTTGAATAAATGTAAAAAATAAATATATGATTATTTAAAACCTTATATCGTTTATATCTTGATATACTTTACAAAGCGTTCAGAAAACGACATTCATATTCTCTTTCCCGATTAAAACATTCTAACATGCGATTTATAATAATTGTTTATGGGCTATAATTATAATTTGGAAGACTTGAGAAGTTTTATTATTCAATTCGATTCCCGAAATTGCCTATTACAATTTCTCCAACGCCATTATCTTGACAAACAAAATTTCTCTTATTTTAATTATGGAACAAACAAAAAATAATTAATTAGAAATACAGTAGTTTGATGCCGCATCAATGCCAATATCTTTATTGGGAGTCAAGAGCCCGATTTTTTTTTTTTTGCAAATGATAGGGAGAAAGCGGCTACTGTGGATGGACAACGCTATTCAGAGATAATTGTGAATTCATTCCTTAACTTCGTCAAAATGGATCATAAGATGGAAAATGGAACATAAACTTTACAATGTACTCTTGCCAACAACACTGTTTCACATGTCATTCAGCCTGTATGAGCATCAATATTCTCAATAATATTTTTATATTTTGCAGAAGTTATTTTGGTGATATTTTTGTGTTTTGAACTCTCTCAAAATGGAAAAACTTTTAAACATTTAAATCTCCGTGGATCATTCCAGGAAATATCACAATTTCCTATCGAGGACAATTTATTATTGAGGTTATTTTGCCGGTGAACCATCCTTTTAGGACTCCACACCAAATATGACATACGCTAATAATAATAATAATAATAATAATAATTTTTCAAATTAGGTGATAATCCGAAATGGAACAATTTTTATAGAAAGTGTATAGTCTGGTAGAGCAAAGAAGACATTATGGCAAGATGGAAAAATGACTCCAGCTGGGTCAATATTGGTTAAAATTTGATATAAAGTTGTAGAAAACATTCTGCTCTACAATAAAAGACCAAATTTACAATTTTTAAACCAATATTGACCGAGTTGGAGTCATTTTCCCATCTTGCATAATGTCTCCTATGCTCGACCGGACTATACCTGGAGAATATATTTATAAATAACGACCTCAAACGATTGGGGAACTAAGGTGGAGAATCCGTTTGGAAATCGAGAAAATTCCTCAGCGAGTGTGAGAGATCCAGAAACCGCCTACAAGAATGTAATGCCCAATCGGGAATGACAGTATGAATCATGTTTAATGGATTAATGTTTATGAATCATACTTTGTGGTGTGGATTGAGATAGAAACATTATATTCATCAAATTAGTCTATTTTTAAGACATTTCTAAAAAGTAGATTGAACAGGCTCTCTATATAGGTACGGTATTGAAAATCTATTTGAATATTGAAGATCTCAGAAAACGTTGATTCAATTACTGGAGAAAATTAGTGAAATAACAAAACTGTTCACTTTCTTCAATATTGTCAATCAATTTTTATAGCAAAAGTTTTGATTGCAGGCAAAGAATGCCACGGAAGAACGTTTACTATCACAAATCACCATACCATATGAGCAACTATATTCTGACATTTTCATTCACATTCGATAAAGAAGAGGATGTCTATGACTTCTCATTTAGCTACCCGTATAGTTATTCCAAATTGCAAGCGCATTTGGAAGTGATTGAGAGAAAGAATCATCCACATTTCAAACGAGAACTTCTTGGGAAATCAATTGTAAGTAAAGTATGTTATAATCTATAAGCAACCATTGAACCATAAAGTATTATTTTTTGAGAAACCATGAATGTATGAACGAGATCATTGAACAAATAAATACAGTACGCAGGGCCCTTGCGTGTTTTTTTGGCGTCATGTGCGAGATTTTGGCAGGTGACCCCCCCCCATAATCAACAGAGCAAGTTGCAATTTAGACGAGTGCAATCCAACAAATTATAATATATTCAAAGCCAAAAATGATTAATCATAAATATTCCATTTCACTGGAAATAAAGAAGTTCTAACAAATAATCGGAAACTCAATAACAAGCAAATTGAAGATTTCAGCCATTTCCACTGCTCTACCCAACTTTTTTTAATAACATCCGAAATAGTTCCTAATTCAGCCAGCAGATGGCAGTAGCAATAGGGTGACTTGCTTTGACTTCCATTGGACACGCCTCCAAGCTCCGCTTACAATCAAAATGGCCGAAAACATCGGTTGGAAAAGCTTCCAAATTCAACCAGTAGATGGAAGCAGTTGACGGGTGATGTTTCAGATTTGACTTGGACACGCCTTCATACCCTGCATGCTCTTTTCTTATTGGTTGACAGTGTTTCGTGAGTTCTGTCTTAGAAAATGGCTGCTTGCAAGAAAATGATGGATGGTGTATCATACACAAAAAATAATGCTGATTTACTATTGACGATCTTGCGCTAATATAACATTTATTCATGTATTCATGCTGGTAAGATTCTATCAAGTTAGTATTATAAGAATATATTTATATAATTTAGACTCAGTTTTACTTTAATTGTCCAACTTAGACCAGTACTAGACTTCAATAGTTTTATGCTGTATGAAATGAGATGAAAATATGATTTTGCACTCCCATCTTATACTCATGAATTCTATTTTTTATACGATGAATAACTCAAACTATTCATGATCTAATACCGACCTGTTGGTGGAAAAAAGTTTGAAAAACTACAACAATTCGGTAAAAATATTAGTATTAGAGGATTATTATATGGAAGTTTTTATCGGGAACTGGCTTGTAATTGGTTGTATGTAAGATGGTTGTCAGCCATAGAATTAAATTTAAGAGGAGCGTTTCTTGGCTTCCTTCATACAATGAGCGTGATTTTTTAATTGATCAATTCATTATTATGAATGAATTTATGCAGCGGAAATAATTTCTTCATTTCTGAATTTTCTTAGCAAAACAGGAGGCTGGATATTCTAACTATAACCCATCCAAAAAATATGACAGCAGGTCAGCAATTGAGAGTAGTGGTTATAATGGCTCGTATTCATCCAGGGGAATCTCCATCTTCGTTCGTTTGTCAAGGTACCCATTTCCAATATTTCCCATTTATTCACACGTAAATTTATCAATTTCTCAAGTCATATTAAAAGTAGCACACTTTTTCATTTTTATTTGAACTTTTGTATTTACACTATAATTGATGAAACATATCTATAAGTGGGTGTAGTTGAGAATTCAAATTAAAAACAAAAAAGTAGAAGTTTAAAAAAGTAGAAAGCTGAAGAAAGACTAGTCATCATTCAAATAATCTTGTCAATTTCCAACTATTCCATAAATACAAGCTCTAATTATTTATTCATAGTGATTAATATTTGAGTTATAATTACTTTCATACGACTAAATTATTACGTTTTATTGCTTCTATACATTGTATTTTTGTTTTAGACAAAAAATTGTCTACATTATCGAAAAATTAATTGTTCCTTGAAATATGATTGTAGAGAATTATATGTAAATACTCATTTTTTTATTGCAGGAATTATAGACTTTTTAGTGAGTAATCATCCAATTGCAGTAATACTGAGAGAGCATATAGTATTCAAAATTGTGCCAATGCTAAATCCGGATGGTGTCTTTCTTGGTAATTATAGGTAATATGTAGTTCATAGGTGATGATTATTTTTTCACAAAAGCTTAACATCATAGTTTTTCATACACATGTATAATATTTAATTGGTCAGGTATATCAGACTTGGGGCCAGTTGCACGTACGTTCTGTTAGTTTAATCACCGTTATTTCACCGTGTCAAAGTGGAAAAACGTTCAAATGAATAAAGTATTGAAATGTGATAGTAGTAGCAAATTATTCAAATGTACTTATTCAAAATAGATACTAGAATCAATAATTATCTCATTATTGTATAAATTATTTATTTATTAAAACAAAAACATGACCTGAAAATTGCATGCTGATACAACTTAATTGTTGTCAGGTTGATAGTACCACAAAAATCGAAAAAATTCAGCTGCTATTGTTTTCAGATATTGAAAATTTAATCATCAGCTGATGGTTATGTTAAAAATTTTTAACGCCTTTAATTCTGGCCGATTAGTTTAGTACTGTGGAATTAGTATTCAATTCTATTTAAAAGCTGCTGACCTGTTAAATTTGAAAAACCGCCATTGAAATTTTCCATTACCTCATTGATATCATTGCCTCAATGATAATAAATCTGAACTTGATTCATGAATTTAAAGGTTAGTAATATTTTTGGGCAATAAAATTTAATGTAAATGATGTGTCATCAAGTTTTGTAAATGAAACTATTGAAACTCAAGGCTTTTTAATAATTTATATGTTTCTATTCTCTATTTGAATTGAGTTAGTTTGCCGTTGCTACAAGATGTCGTTATCCAGGATAATCAAAACTTAAAATTAAAAACAAAATTAAAACTTAACGAAGTTACGAACAACCGGCCCTTGATCTTGAAAAGAAGTTATTTTCATCACATACTTATTGACTGTTGCTTGGACGGACTGTACAGTAAATATGAAACTGGCAACCAGCTGGTAGGCCTAGGCCCTTCATGGGCTGTTGAGCCATTGACAAACAAACTTATTCATTCAGATGGAGAATATAATATTGGTCAGTTCACTTTGTTATAAGGGATACTAGTAAAAAATATTAAATCAATAATGAATCACAGTACCTTTTAAAATAAGTTTTTTTACAAATAGTTTAGAACAATTTATAGTCATTTTCAAGTGAAACTGAACAAAATAATTAAATTTGAGTTAATAGAACTACAACTGTAATAAATTATTATTTTATTATCATGTGTGAATGATATGATTGAGATTTCGACAGAAAAATTTTGATAAAAGGAATGGCTGATTATTCATTATTAATTTTTTAAAGCTGCAGAATCCCATAATAATAATAATAATAATAATAATAATAATAATAATAATAATAATAATAATAATAATAATAATAATAATAATGGGGCTATTAATTTTAAATTGGATCCTATAATTCCTATTAATTAAAATTTTGCAGCAGCAATAAAATAATTAATATAATCCAATCTGAAATAAATAACCCTATTTTTTATAGGATTTTGCAGCTTAAAGAAATAAATCATGAATAATCAGCCATTTCGTTTCTCAAACTTTTGCTGTCTAGATCTTAATAATATCATTTACATATGATTATTAACAAGAATTTATAACAGTTGTAGTTTTATTAACTAAAAGTTGTTTATTTTTTTCAGTTTCACTTGAAAATGACAGTAAATAGTTCAAAATTAGTTGTGAAAATTGAACTTATTCTCAAGGGCATGGTATTGTGATTTATTATACATTTTAGTCCTAATAACAAAGTAAACAATAACGGCCATGTACATTAGACTAGATTCCCTCCCAACAACTTGGAGTATGCTATTTGAAAATCAATGTGGTGCTCTTGTCTGTCTGTAGTCATTGATCAAACAAATCTTATTCGCCTTCTTCAAAAAACAAGAAACATTTTGTGTCCTCAAGAACATACCTTTGATAACACAACAAATACCGATTTTTACATAAGCAGAAACAATATTATTGAGCAATTTAAGATATAGTAGCATACAATTATTTTATATCCTTTCTTTTTATTTGGATATCTATTTATTCTAGATAAGGCAATAACTAAGCATTTTTACAAGAGAGATGTGGTCCATGATTAGCAAATTTCTTTATTGAAAACGCGAATAGGTGTGTGAAAGAAGATTAAGTACGGTATTTAAATTATATTATATGAATAATTTTGGTTCAATACATTATCTTTCATTTGTATGAAAACACTCCACATTATAGTAGCAGCTAGAAAATATATGGAAGCTTTCCCACACCCTTAATCATTGTGCTTTGTTGTCAAACAAAACTCTGGCTTTTTAGATATAGAAACTCCTTCAGAAAATAAAATTTTATTAATCTTTTAATTGATGTGAGGAATAATATTCGAATAATGTAATAAGAATTTGAAAATAGAATAAAGTATTTTATTTGAGTTATTTCACTACAATAGTTGTTGAAATCGGTGAAAGTGTATTTTTGCAAATTTAGAAAGATGACTGTTGACTAATTCATCATAAAAATTCATCTGGTACTTTATGTTATTGAACTGCTTTCTTGTATGCCACTGCTAAGCATCAAGTCTTCAAGACATTATAGACAAGAAATTGGATGAGACATTATCTACAAGAGAATAATTTTATGAGACATTAGAAGTATTACGAATTATGAGTTTAATTAAAATAGGGTGAGAAAGGATGGATTTAGTGAATTTGATATCTTTAGGGGTACATTTTAGAGTGAGAGAGGATAATTTTAGTTAGAATCGATAATAAGATTTAGTACGTTCCATATCTTTGGGTCTACTGTGTTCATTAATTTGAGTTCAATACTACTGTACTATGTAACTTACATAGAGTACATCTTAAACATCTTGATTTTCGCTTTGTAATTAGGGCTACGAATGTATACTCAATGAATAATTACCTTGAAATGATTTTATTTTTATTCACTAAATCATTGAATAAAAATAAAATCATTTCAAGAGTACTATGATTATTTATTGAGTTAGTATGGAGTACATTCCATTCAGCCCAAAATATTTTTAATTGTTCAATCAATTGAATTGAAAATAAATAGTTTTGTCATTGTTTTAGATCGTCATTAATGGGATTGGATCTGAACCGATGGTGGAATTCAATATCGCATTGGCTCCATCCAACTCTCCACTCAGTTTTCAGTTTTTTGTCTGGTATTGACCAAGATAAGGTAGGCTATGCGATTGCAATTATCTGCTTCAATTTAATTGAAATCTGTAGTTGACAGAATATCAGATTATAGCTTGCTGAATTTACTTTATATGCTGTATATTCAGTGAAAACCCATTGTTTTTTAATGATCGAGTAACTGTTTTGAAGTGATATATAGTTATAACCGTTATAAATAATAGAAGATGTAACAATTCTCTGCATTAAAAAAATATTAGTGAGATGAAATGGAATCTTAACATCCAATGTGAAAAAGTTTAGCATTTTATTGAGGAAGGAATACTTTTATCAATATATCTCCACTCCAGTCAGATTCAACAGATGGTTTGGATTATGTATTTAGTTTCAAAGCTTCAAGCGTTGTGGGTTTGTATTCTATTGAAAATTTACATGGATAATAAGTAAATTCATAACAAAAAATATTTTTGAATCAAAATATTGATGAATAGAATGAATTTATAAAACTAATAAGAAATTCTATCATAATTATTTTAAACATCTTGAAGCGTTGTAGCGTTTGCACTAGCCTCAGCAATTTCAATAGAACTGCACTTCCCCTTCATTATTTAGATTATAGATTTCTGAGGTACATATTAGAAAAATAACATGTATAATTTATTTGTTTCAATATTATTGTTGTTATCATTTTCCAAATTGCATGTGTATGGATGAAGTGATTAAATAAATTGGAATAACTGATACAAAACCCTATTCTACCCTTCTCAAATCTTTTTGAAATGTGTAATTTTCAAATCAATACACTTCTAAATAGATGAGTTGTTTTAAAATTAAAAAAGCTAATAAATCATGTATGATTGGTTTTCATATTGATTTCTTGAAATTTTGTTTCAGAACATGGAACTGGATTTTGTGATGGATATACATGCTCATTGTAGCTTGTTAGGTGTGTTTGTCTATGGAAATACCTATGATGATGTCTTCAGGTAAATATTCAAAATAATATGATTATAATAATTATTCATATGGATATTTGTGGAAAACTTATAAGTAGTAGCATAAATACAATGTTTAGAATAATATTAATAAGAAATTGACTGGTTTTATTTTTTCATTCATTTAAATTCAGAGAATAGGCCTATTCCAAAACTTCTTGACTCATAACCCTTGAATTGAAACATGTTTATTTCAAATTTAAACTTCAATTTAAATGAAAGACAAGATGTTGTCAAAACACTGATTTAAAAAAAAAATCGAGATACCGGTTTCAGTTGTTCCATCATTACCAATCATCATTTTTTTTATATAAATCAGTGGTTTGATAACATCTTGTATTTTCATTTAATATAGATAACTACCACAATATCACCTTCACAACTCGGTAATCAAACAGTTAAACTTCATTAATCGAATAGTTTATGAAAAAGGTAAAAAAACCTTGAAAAAAGTTTGTATTAAGCATTAGTTTGAGTTATCGTTGTAACCTTCTCTCCTCACACCACAAACCCTTGACTAAACCTGTGTACCAGATTGAATATTTTTATCAATGAAACTTCCAATCGTTTCCTCTGGGAAATTTTCTCACTCGAAATTACCTTTGGGAAATTCTCCAAATCTTTTCTCAGTATGTTCCAACCAAACATGTTTGCCAAATTTCAAAAGTTTTTGGTTGAGTAAATGTTTGTTCTGCTGCTGGATAACCAAATAAATAAATACAATTTTTTGCTTTTTTATGATATGATAAACTGTAAATTTATATGATAAACATTTATATTTCATGGTTGTGATACTTTCAAGTTTATCTGAATGTAACTAAATAAATATAATATTGCAGGTATGAGAGACATATTGTATTTCCAAAATTGCTTGCGCAAAATACTGATGGATATGAAACATGTAATACAATGTATAACAGGGATGTTAATAAAGCTGGCTCATCGCGAAGGTATTGGATATTCATTTTCTACTTCAATATTTATTATGAGAATTCATTTTTAGCATTATTATGATTAATAGCAATAGATTATCAATTATTATAGTTTCACTAAAATTATTATTCAAGACTTATTGATTAACCAAACAAAAAATATTATCTAAACTTATTGGAAAAAACTAAGAACGTTTGATTTAAAAAAAATGTATTACACACTGCAATTACTATACGTTTGTTTATTAATTCAAAGGAATCAACATACAGAAACTTTCCAATAATTCTTGGCTTCCTAATAATGACATGCAATTTCCATATTGTTTCCAAAGACTTATTGTTCTATAAATTGTCATAGCTCAACCACTGCGTTGTAACAAATCAATTAAATTCTTTCACGCCTCTTCTTCTTTTTTCAGAGTTCTATGTGACGTTCTCAAAGATTCGGTCAATTGTTATTCACTGATAGTTTCCTACCACGGTTATAAACATCCAAATGTCCCAGGAGTACACTACTATACTGAAGAGTCTTGTATCCTTTCATTAATTAAATAACAGTCAAACAGTGTACTCATAAATTATTACTTCATCATTAAAAGTGTGATGAACTTATCCATCATATAGAAAAGAAGCCTATCTTTACTACATGGAATGGTGAAAATTAATTCAAGAAAAAATTACGGAATTAGGTAGAGCTTTTTTTAATATTTTTTCATATAAAGTGTCACGAGAAATACACATGGTCTCTCACATGGTAATGATGGTATATTTTACATTTTTCATCTTTCCAATAAATGAACTGTAGCCTAGATAAACTTTAAACGCAGACCCAGACCCATAGTGCAGTCTATGGTAAATATTCCATGCACCTATAATACATACAAGTATGTAACTTATTTATAAAAATTGACTCAGCCCCTACAATAGCTGAAAACGTTCTTATACTCCAGGTGTAGGATATATAGTTAATTGATAAAATATCATAAAGTACTTCTACTACCATTACAATTGTTTAAAAGTGACTTCTGTGATAAATATACTTTGTTCACAAATAGCGTTAATTTCGCCTGAACTGCAACTTCTCAGATTATAGGCTAGGACGTAATGTTGTGCGGACTTATTTGGACTACTATCGTATAACCGGAGTGGTGCCTGCAGCTGAAAGAGAGCCGAGACAGGCGAGGCCCCGTCGCAGACAGCCTAGGAGCAAGTCGATCCACAGTCGATCGGTGCCGGGGAGGAATGGACATGGATCGGCTATGCCTTCATCCAGGGAGGCATCTGCACACAGGGTTGCACTCACTTTTAGAGTAAGTATCCATCAAAAGTGTCCCACAGTAAGTGTCCAACAGAAAACAGTAGATGTTCAACAAACACCTTTTTTTGGCAATGGCAAAGTAAATGCTTTCCGAAACTATTAGGCCTACGCTGTACGCCGCGCACAACGCAAAACTACGTGTTCTTATGAAACTGTTCTCACAGTGACGTGCAGTACTAAAGAACGTGGCTCGTTGGAGAGAGTGATCACATAAATAAGGCCACCCTGTCTTTCATAGGAGACAATAAGCCGTCAGTCCCGACCAGGGCCCTCGCGTGGTTATTTGGCGCCCTGTGCGAGATTTTGGCAGGCGCCCCCCCCCTCATTAGCAGACGAATTCAACCCAACATATTATAATATATTCAAAGCCAAACATGATTCAGCTGCCTAGCATGTTCACTTTTTTCTCATAAGCAATCCCAATGTTGCATGAGGTGTAGCAAAAAAGATTATAGGGACTTGCTTATTGTATTTTGTATCCCGACGTATTGTTTCATATTTTCATGTATTGGATACGTGATAAGCAAAAGCCCACAGGAATCAATACAAAATAACTAAAGGCTATCTACATTGAGCAAAACTGTCAAATTGTACTGAACTTTATCATTGAAATATTAAAATTTTGATTAATTTATTTTATTAGTTTGCTTGAAAGCACATAAGAAATGGAAAAACAAATTTTTCACAGATAAATATTGGAAATCATCATAAATATTTCATTTCACTGGAAATGAAGATGTTTTTACAAAAAATCGGAAACTCAATAACAAGCAAATTGAAGATTTCTCATTGGTTGACAGTGTTTTGTGAGTTCTGTCTAGAAAATGGCAGCTAGCAAAGAAATGATGGATGGTGTATCATACACAGTAAATTACTCTGATTTACTATTGACGATATTGCGCTAGTATAATATTTATTTATTTATGTATTCAGGCTGGTAAGATTCTATCAAGTTAGTATTTGAAGAATTTATTTATAGAATTTGGACTCAGTTTTACTTTTATTGTGTAACTTGGGCCAGTACTAGACTTCAATAGTTTTGTGCTGCATGAAATGAGGAAATATGATTTTGCAGTATCGCACTCCCATCTTATACTCATTAATTCAATTTTTATATAATGAATATAATAAAATATAACTCAAACTATTGATGATCTAATACCGACCTCTTGCCAGAAAAAAGTTTGAATAACTACAACATTTCGGTCAAAATATTAGATAGAAGTTTTTATCGGCTTGTGATTGGTCGACAGAGTGTAAAGTAATTGTCAGCCAACAATAGAATTACATTTAAGAGGGGAGTTTCTTGACATGCTTCATACCTTAATCGTGGTTTTACAATTGATCAATTCATGAGTTATTGATTTATGATGAATAAGTTTATGCAGAGGAAATAATTTCTTGTGGATTCAAGTTGTTGATAAAATAAGTTTTCTATCAAATTGTGAAAGAATTATTCTGATAGCCCAATTGAAATTTTTAAAATTCCTGTTTTTCATCATCCGCCGTGGCGCCCTGTGCGGTCGCACACTCCGCACACCCCACGCGAGGGCTCTGACTCTGTGCGTGGCGTACAGTGTAGAAGTTAAGGAAAGTACGAAGTAGCCCACACCCTTCAAAGTGAGAAACAATTAGTGGTTAGCGAATGTCTGTAATTGATGATCAGCTCTGTCATGTCAGTCTGCAGCGGTCTACGAGAGTAAAACAGGTTAGCTTGCGTCTCTCTCGACTCCATGTGCTATGCAATTGTGACTGCAGAGGGTAGGCCAGGTGGGCACGGGCCTACCTAAAACTTTTGAGTCTACCGATTATTATTCTAAACCTTTCTCTTCCAGTAATATAACTTAAGGGTACAGTAATTTGAAAAATCTAGTCATC
The DNA here is from genome assembly GCA_017141385.1 of Sogatella furcifera. Taxonomy (NCBI): domain Eukaryota; kingdom Metazoa; phylum Arthropoda; class Insecta; order Hemiptera; family Delphacidae; genus Sogatella; species Sogatella furcifera. Next base: position 5,125,172 of record CM029560.1, on the reverse strand, counting down.
TGCACCATGTTCGCTTCAAAGTAATTTCTGGCCTTTCATTTCCTTTGTATTAAATTTCTCCTAATATTTTCATACGAAATGTATCTGAATTAAAAAATTGAACTGTGTGAAATTGTCATAAAATGTTTGAACAATTTTGAGAAAATCGTGAGAATGCAATTTCTTAAGAAATTTATTTCAACCTGCAAGGTAGACTGTTAATGAGAATTTTACTGGGCTTGTATTAATGAATGAACAATTTTGCAAGTATACAACACCAGGGCCGTGACTCATAAACATTTACAATCTAATTCATTTTTCATGATTCGTGGATTTTACACGCTTTTCTGTCTCATAAACGTTTCCCATAATTTGAAAATTGTAAAATATCAGGCTAGTAGGTATGACATGAAAACCAATTTACCTCGATTAAACCCACCTAACACCCCCCCCCCCCCCACGGAGACAAGTGTCCCGATTTTTCCTCAAGAAAAGTTGGCAACCCTGCTCGAGATAGAATCCCGAAATAGTCCAATGTTGATTGCTAATAAAAACCAAAACTTTGCATCCAATATGAAGATTCGATTAATAAATCGGTAATTTATCATGAATATGAAATAAAGATCATTTCAGATTATTATATATTTCATTAATTTATTTTAGGATTTGAATCGGAATAATTTTTTGTCGCTATCTTGATACCATATTATAATATACTTAGACCTGGCGTATGCTTGGACGCAAGTGAAGCAGCCCACGCGAAGTAACCAATCACAGCTCTTATTAATGACAAGGAAAGAGCTGTTATTGGCTAGTTCGCGTGGGCCGCTTCACGTGCGTCCCAGCATACGCCCGGCCTTAATCATAACCTACTAACCTACAAAAAAAAATCGAAATACGTGTAGGCTATATGAAAACTCAATTGAAAAAATATATATATACATAATTTTTATCTTTTGTCAAAATTGATGTATTTCCCAAGGACAGCATTTTATTTTTTCTGCGTCTGCCATTTTCTTGCCAATCGTTTGCAACAACTGATTCTTTTCAAAATCCAATCTCCACCCAAAATCGAGCCTACCACCCCCCCAAAAAAAGTAAAATAAACAATAAAAAAATTCTGGAGTCACCTCTGATGCTCTCCTAGACCGGTCGCCGACTGTTCTGACAGAGCCGAGCAGTCATTGACAGTCATTTTCTGACTGTCATTCCTGACAAATTTTCTAGCCGCCAATTTTGTTGGAGTCCGCTGTAACTGACTCCATTGAATAGAAATTAAAAAAAAATTATAACTAGATTATATTGGTGGTAGCCCTAAACAACAAATTGAAAATCGCAATTAAATAGAAATTCTTTAAAATTGAAGTATTTTGGGGGGAACGGAACGATCGTTGGTCTGCATTTTTGAACATAATTGTCTTGGTGACTCAATTTTCGTATGATTGTGTGTGGCTGAGGAACTGAGGAACATCATTAGAAAACAATTTAGAATGAAGAATTTATAGAATAATAAATAAAATATTAATCTTACTCGTATGCAGGAAGAGCAACCAAGTCGTAGTTATACCATCCCAAGCTGTACATTTCTGACGATGTGAGACGAACTTGTGCTGGACGGTGAAAATGAAGCTATGGTTAACATAACCTATGATTTACTCACATGGCGGTTGGTGGGGGCTTCAACTCTCGAGGCGAAACGATAATCGAAGATCAGCAAATCGATAGTCGATAGATACATTAACTTTACGATAAGCTAAGTTGTTGCCAAGGGGCAAAACACCACACGAAGTCTTTTTCGAGTCAAGTCAACTTGATTAAAAATATAGGCCTACCTAGATAGAAGAATCAAAATGGCAGCAACAATAGTTATTTGTGTATCAGTGCGCAAAGTGTGGCTTTGCTGCATGAGAGAAACACTTACGCACGAGCCACAGGCGAGTGCGGAATAGTTTCTCGAGTGCAGCAAAGATACTTTGCGCCCGTATTACACATTAAATTTTTCCTACAGTTACCATAGTGAATTTGAAAGGTTGAAATTGAAATTTAATTTGTCATATCTCAGTTATTCAACATTGAATCCTGACAAATCAGGCACCATTTTATTCAGAATTCAAAGCTCTAAATTTTTGAATGGTACAGAAGTTTATGAAACCATAACTCTTAACAGTAAATTCGAAATTAATATTTCAGTTGGCCGCCATTTTGAAAATTTCAAATATTGAAAATTTTTGAGGCAACTATTTTGAAGACTTGATACTTATAATTGAACCCGCCAAATTTCATAAGGGAGTGTCCATCCATTTCTTGTTAATGATGTAAAATCATGAAAAATAGAATGGTGGATAACAGGAGAACATAGGATAGGGCATTCTACCAGAGACATTTTCTGTTTCTTACAAACTTGAAGAACACAGTGGTGGTACTTGAATGTTTTTTTCAGACAACCAAGAATGTTTTATATTTAAATTTTAAATTAAATAAACTGAGTTTATACATTTTTCTACTTTTTCACATTTTAAATTTTAAATTTTTTTCATATCAAAGAATCTAAAAAGGTCGTTTATCACTTTTATTTCTATGTAGAATAATATTGGAAGATTTTCTAAGTTGAAAACAATCGTAAAAAAAAATGTACTGCTCAGGATTTGAACCTCCCCTGATCTGTAAGCAGTGAAATACTAGTCCACGTCGCTAACCACTCGGCCATCGCGGTTTGTTAGGTGTTATTTTAGGTTAGCTTTTGCCAGTGATGCCAACATGATTTCAAGTGCTTAATAGACTTTTCAGGCCTGAAACTTTCCACAAAACTGATGTTAAGTTGCAAGCCTAAGTGTGCGGAAAAAACTTTTTCCGCATACTATGCGGAAAAGTAGAGTTTGTGTATTGAAATCAATGCAGAAACCGCAACTTTGTGAGGTAGCTGTAAAAAACTATCAATCGAATTAGCCGTAAGCCTACAAGAAGGGAACGTTTTTGTTCAATATGGAACCCTATCAAATATACTATTGTAATTATTGATAATTTGTGAATTTTTATCTTTATTCCGAGGGTAATGCCCACATGATTTATTAGGCTTGTGCGAGGGTGATGATGTTGGAGATGATGATGATGAGGAGGATCTTGAGGGATGACGATGATGTGCAATGACGACTACTTTTCAGGCGTTATCACATAGGTACCCCAAAGAGCCACCAAATGTATATTTATAGTACTGTTCGCCTAATAAACAGAGACGAAATTCTTATAGTAAGAATAAACTTCCAAATAAAATCGAAAATTTGGGTTTCCAATGAAGATTTTTGCTGACGCATAAATTTCATTGCACTACTGTAACATCAACTTAATAAACATTGTTCAGAAGAAACAACAATTGGAAGAAAATAGGACACTGATTTGTAGCCTGTAGCAGTTTATGACGTAGGCTATACATTGTAAAACTATGATATTAGATATAGTTGATGCTAATAATCTAGGCGGTTTCGTCTGACTCTTGTGGCACTGATAACTCACATCTTCACCAAATAAGAATTATTTTGATATGATTCTTTTATCTTGTTTTATGAAAATGTATTCAGTTTACGTTATTAAATTACAGTTCAATAATAATTTAAGGTTGAGTTGTAGAAAGGACTTCCTAGTCCTGAGTTCACCTAATAAAGAATATTTCAATATCTTCACGATTTTGGTGCTTATCGTACGCGTTTCTGGGTACTGAGACACATCTTCGCAAAAGAAGAAGGTTCCTAGCCTATTAAATAAATTTAAATTTGGGTTTTTTAAAGGACGATGCCATACCTTGTGAGGTGGAAGGGGAGAGGAAACGTGTGCATACGTGGGTAAGGAGGCGTAGATGCAGATCTCAACCACCACCCGCGCGGTCGAAAACCGCCAAACCGCTACCGCCACCCCAACCGCCTCAGCCACCGCTACCGCCTCGTGTGAACATCATCGATTTCAACACGCTCACACGCGGTGGACTGGAGCAAGCTAAGAAACGTAACGCTCCACCATATTGATAATCATTTTTGCAAAAATAAACATTTTTCTACTTTTTCACAATTTAAATTTGTGTTACTCATTCATCCAATTCCCATGTTTTAACTTCTTGTTACCTTGTTATTATCATAGAGGAAGAATATCAGGATAAAAAATTCATTTATCAATTCTGGCATTTCAAAAATAGGAAGTATACTGGTCGATCGAACAAGACATTCTGGCAAGTTGGGAAAGTTACTACAGCACAGTCAATATTGGTTAAAAAATTATCAATTTGGTCTTAAATTGTAGAAAACATTTTGCTCTAAAAATAGTAGAAAACATAAATTTCATACTCGAATTGTAGAAAACATTCTGCTATTTCTGCTCTGTTACTAGTTCTGCTCTAATTTTTGAACCAATATTGGTCGAAATGGAGTCATTTTCCCAGACTGCTATAACTCAGCACTGCGGTTTAGCTCAGGTCGCTTTCGTCTCAATAAGGTTACGCAGACGGCTTTCAGACTAACCAGACAATGCCTTACAATCAAAACAAATGTAGGCTATCTCGCTTAGAAGTTGAGTAAAGATTCTCCAGGGGCGTGACTTTTTACTTTTTCGATTTTCAGTTTATTTCAATAATTAGAGTTCAATACTTTTTTAGTTTAATTATACAATAATTATCAAAATAAACTTAAAATAAAAAAAGTGAAAAGTCACACCCCTGGAGAATTGAATTCTCTTTCCAATGACATAAAGAACGTGGAATTCTGTCCATAAATAGAGGCTCTATCTGCTCCAAGAGATTGATAAAAATTACATTGTTCTTATGTAATGGGACATAATTATGCCGTTCAGCAGTTTGCCGTCCACTACTATACACTCTTAAGTCTCTTGTATAAACCTTATATGCTAGATTAGGTCCTCTATAGTAAGATTTTGAAAAGCATACGGCTAAGATTTTTTTAAACTGAAGTGCAAAATTGCACTGGCTTTCCATCAGAAAATATGCACACGGCTGCAATATCAATCTGGTATTCTCAATTCAGTGGTTTTTCAATTAAAAAAGTAGTACCATTTGATATATAATTTCAATTAAAAAAGTATATAATGCTTGAATTATTAAATTAATGATATTATAAACGTAATAAAATGTTTCTCGGCATTGAGATAAAGTTAAAAATGCAGTAAACATAGATTCTCAAATTCCTTGTTGCCGAGTTATAGAGGAACCTATTATCATAGAGGAAGAATATAAGAATAAATATACTTACATTCTTCCTCTATGTTACTATGCTTTGTCTATGACGATGTTTATCAGTACGCTTTGAGATTTATGACATAAAACATAGACAAAGTTACTAAAGCCATAGGGATAGTTGAAGATACTTCCATCCTTACTCTAAGCTAAAACTAGAAGATGCAGATGAGAATAAGTAGACAAACATTTACATTATTCTTTGAAGAGTTTTTATTTGAGTTATAATATCGATGCAGCGACGCAAGATAGACGCAATGATAACAAATCAACTAGAGCAAGTTGACTAAATCAACAAGTTAATCAAAAATTGGCTGACAACTCTTCTTTCAAGAACTGAGATTCACTTAAATGGGAGCTAATTACAAATAATATTCCTTTACAAAAACAGACTCTTCAAAATTGTTATGAGCATCAATAAAATTAAAGGTTGGTGGTTCATGAGTATTATGGGTGCAAATATAAAATTAATTTACATTTTACAAAGTTATCTACATTTGTTACTTTTTACATAATTCTAATAGTAATAATAATGATGATAATAATTGTAATAACAAAACACGGAGACATGTTACATAACAATTCAACAGTAAATAATAACAAAAAACATTAAAATACAGTATAAGAATAATTAAAAATAGTTTTTTTCAAAGTAACTGTGATTCTATAATAATATCAGTTATTTTATTATTTATTCAGTTAGGTTAGTGTTTGTTCATCTTTGGGAATAATTTGACTGATTTCCCAAACAATTCATAAAATGTATAACGTGATTATTGAACATATTTAAATATACTGAAATAGTCAATGATAATAATTGAATGTTTAAAGCTTATGCAGAAGGCTAACTTAGATAAAAGAGCCAGCATAAGTTTCCGGATCAATCTAAGTGTGATTAGTAATTCATAATACGATTAATTTTTTAAAGTATGCATTCATGGCTAGGATATTTCATTTTTACCAGTGCATGGTATTGGATGACACAAAGAAGAAACAATGAAACCTTCAATGATTATCTAAAAACATTCTGATATTCTCTTTTATAGCCTTTGAACTCTGGAAGAATTCTCTGTTTACTACAAAAACTTCTTTATTATATAGGTATATCACCCTGTATTCTCATCATTACTCACGCACAAGCTTAGAACATTAAAAATGAAGTACCGTTTGCTTTTGATCATGTTATTCATTATTGAAAAATGAAATTTAGAAGTAATATTTTGAAATTTAAAGTTTAAGATTCAAAATAAAATCACCTCACATAGAAGGCTTTTATGGATAAAACGTGTATTCTCTCACTCAGTCATTCAGTTACATGTCAGTCAGATAACATGCAGAAAAAGTACTTTTTGGAATAGATCAAAACCCTGTATGATTTATTAAACTTTTATTAGCATTTCTTGAGGAAGACAGAATGATGAAAATGAATGAGCAATATTTGATCTGGAAACCGATTTGAGAAACGAAATCGAAAATAACAGAACATTTTAAATGGTTGCGAAATAACTTGATTATAAATTTTACTTTAAAAATTGAGCAAGATAATAGTTTTCTGAGCTGAAAATACTATTAGTTCTAAGTACATTATAATACTGATGAAATAGATGAAAAGTACACAGAAAAATTGAATTATTATAGAGACTTTGTATTAACTAATGTTTTTGCTTAAAAAAAAAATAATATTGTTCAGAAAAGTTACAATCTTTGCGTTCATCATCCAATAATCCCATAGCAAGAAAGTAATTCAAATTCATTTTTGGCAATAGAACTCTTCTAGATATCAATTTGATAAGAATTGGGATTTAATAATAATTGAGAGAAATATTAACTTTACACAGAGTATAAACCATTTTCATAATAGCTCAAAACTGTACAACAAATTATTGCTAGAATAGCAACTAGAAAAAATAGAATTATAGTACTGCATATTGTTAAATGTCCATAGATTATAAGGAAAATTCTTTCAAAGATAATGATCGTTGATTTTAGCTCATAGAAATATCACAACCAAGTAAGGAGTTATTACAGAATTAATGAAACACAACCAGTTCAGAAGAAGCCTTCTGGTAGAAATTATTCACTCAAGGTATGGAGAACAACCATTAAAACAACCAGCTCAAGAGTTCGAAAATTCACTACTTTGGAATTAAATTAGATAAATGTGGATTATAAAATTGATTTTTTCGTCCAATTGATAAGGTAATCAGAATAATCATAACTAACCGAATTGTAAGGCATCATAAATTTAGAGTAAAGATTAAAACATGCAACTATGATTCTCAATAAATTGAACGGTTACTTGTAATAAAGTTATACAACTAACCTACATCAACAATCAATTAGAAAATACGAGAAAAAACGTTGTTTCGTTAATTTGGCCTTATTGAAAAACAATTACATACCAAATTTATAATATATGGGTTAAAATTACTTTAAAAATAAAATATTCATGATTGAAATAATATCAGGTAGTAACTTGTCATGAAGAAGGTCAGGTAGACTACCTCAAAATTATGATTTCTGTGAATATTCCAAATAATGAACTTAATTGAATTTCAACAGAAAATAACAAGTTTTCTACAATTCTCTTGTAATAAATAATTAAGAACACGCCTATTGCACATGGTAGCTTGATGGTGATATGAATGCACCTAAAAACATTGAAATATTTCTCAAATTTGGAGTTAACTACAAATAATTCAACTATCGTTGCATGCACATACGAAATTAATCGTTAATTTAAGTACAAAATAAATATAAAATAATCCCATACATACGGGACGGTAAAATTTCTAACCAGAGTTATGATACAATTTTTAAATCCAAATTCAACTATTAAATTTAAGAATAATTTATATTGTTGAATGACATATCAGGTAGAACCATCAAAATCAACTCAATACTAGGGTAAGTAATACTGTTAATGGATCTAAGTATCGACAGAATTAATGGGAAACGTCTTAAAATTTAAGAATACATACATACAATATATATCAGCAAAATCGCTAGAGATGTTAGAGAGTTACACTAACAAATACCTCTCACAACAACAGACGCAATAAAAGTGTTACATCAAGAACTTACTCTCACAGCACTTAATACTGAACTATACTTAAATATTCCAAATCAACTTCTTGTGTCATACGTCTCTCACAGCACTTGATACTGAACAAAACGCAAGAGAGGATTCAATATTCCAAATTATTTCTTAGCTTCTTGTGTCATACGTTGCTGAACCAGTGACACCAGAATATCGGAATACTGTTGCATCATTGATACAACATCGCTGTTTTCTGAGGAAGGAGCAGCTGCAGCTGCAGATCCAGATGGTAGACCACTGTTGAGTAGCAGCGCTTCCTGTAATTTGGTGGCGATCGCTGATTGGTCGGTTGGCTGACCAGCATCAACCAATCGCAGAGTGTTCTGCGCCTCACTTACAGCCCCCTCCAGACCACCAAGCAGATTTTCTCGCTCGGCATCATCGAAAGACTCTTTTTCCAATCTTTTGCGCAGTTGAACAACGCTATCCGCAGCTCTCATCAGCTGCTCTGTGATCGAACTGATCAGTTGATGGGATACTGTAACAAACATACACAACCAATCAATAACAAAAATCTTTGTTTACATAATTATTAAATTTATTCATTTTGTTCAGTTAATGAGAAACTGTCAAAAACTCACAAAAATAAGAATAATAGTTGAAATTCATGAATTTTTGACTGAAATTATATATAAAATTATTATGCTTGATTTTTATAGTGTAAGTTACTTGTTGCAACATGGGTTTCGATTATTCAGGGTCTATCGTATATTTTTCAACTGAATCTACCTCCTTATACTTATGAGTGTAAAACTATGACTAGCTTATTCAGTTGAAAAATATACAATAGACCGTGAATAGTCACAAGTACAATATTGTATTAGAGGAATAAATATAAATACAGAATGAGAAAACATAATTTTTGAATCGGCTCAATATTTCTTATGCAAAGAGTGATCAATAGCCTCTTCTATACTGTAGCCGATGAGAAAAATTTGACACCATCAAGTTACTATGGCCACACCAAGAACGCTTCTTCCAAATTTTTATTAGTATTTAGGGGATTATGACCCGTATTAGCAATAGCATTTGAACTATAATTTTAGTTTAAGGCATCAGCTCAATTTTTTTCATTTTTTTTATTCAACCTGCTTACCTGATTAATTAATATCATTTTACTTTTTGACAAGATGACATTTTCGTAATTATGCATACCGTATTGAAAAAAGACAAGATAATATCAAACCACAGTTCATAAAAAATCGAGATACCAGTTTCGGTTACTACACCATTATCAATATCTGGTAATCTCAGATATTGGATCAGTTAAGCATCCCAGTTAATCTCAGTTAAGCATTCGGAACCGGTATCTCGATTTCCAATAAATATTTAGTTTGATAAAAAATAACTACTATTTTTATCCAATCAATATTTATGCTAAAAACTTACATGGAGCACTAGTGACATCAACAGCGGCTTGACTTGTAGCCTTGGCGGGTGGAGTGAGACCAGATGCACTTCTCTGTACCCTGGCTACCCCTCCTGCCCCCCTACTCCCAGCTGCTGTCCTCAGATCTCTCTCCGAGCCACTGCGGCCCAATCCAGGCATATTACGTCTTGTATGTGTACCGCCGCTACTAAAAACAAAACATTATTATATTCCATTCATAAAATAATTTTCCATAGTTTCATGGTAATACGTCTTTCAATTCTTCTAAAAACAAAACGTTATTATATTCTATTCAAGAAATAGTTTTCTTTAGTTTTATACCACATGATACAGGGTGCGGCAACATAACTTCCTTATTTTAAAACTTGGTAAAACGCATTGTATGAATCAGAAAATCTTTATTAGTTTTTATCATATATGAATCAGAAAAATTTTATTCGTTTTTTATAATATAGGCACATACATAAAGTTTTGTTTTGCCCAGTTTTGAAGATCTAATCAGTAGGTGACGTCACCCATTCTCCATTCACTGAGTGAACCGATTTCTGGCGTTTGTCATGACTCCAGCCAGCATAGCAGGCGTTATGTTGGAAATTTTTTCCTGGATATTAATCTTCAGAAATCGGTTCACTCATTGTATGGAGAATAGGGGACGTCGCCTACCTGATAAGATCTTCAAAGCTGGGCAAAACAAAACTTTATGTATGTGCCTATATTATGAAAAAACTAATGAAAATTTTCTGATTCATACAATGCGTTTAATAAAGTTTTAAAATAAGGAAGTTATGTTGCCGCAGCTTGTACATCTTTCAATTCACTCAAAGCCTCTTTACACGGCGGATTTCTGATACGCAGTAGTGATACAGAGTACAAAATTGATACAGGAAGGGAGCTCGTTGATACAATACTCATGGATAGCCGCCGTATCGTAATAAGCTGATTCTATTTCTCAATTATTAAACATTTTGAGAGAATTTAAACATATACCCTATTCACAATCACTTGAGACGAAATAAACAAACTTTTGTGTGTGTGTGCGTGGAAGTTTGGGGTGGCTTCCTTGGCCACGACAAACCATAACCGATAAACAACGTAGCGTCGTCACGTCACAGCATTGGCAAAGCGTATGTGTGTGTGTGTATCGTTATTATTTTCATCAGGACTGTGTCGTATCGTTGCTATGGTTTGTCATCGCAACAGTAGTTTGTTTACATTGTGGGTTTGTTTACTTCGTCCCAAGTCATCGTGAATGATGTTGAGTTAATAATAAATCATTAAGTTTCAGAGAGCCAATTATAATTTTTCCCCATTCCTCAGTATTGTGACTTGAGCTTCCTTTTTGTACGATTACGTATCAATTTAGGACTTTGGTAACACTACTGCGAAATCAAAAGTTTAGATTTCATCATCTGATAAATTGATGGAATAATAATGAGTAGATAGATAAATGAGTAGCATAGATTTGTTGGATACAAGATGTTTTATTGCTGATACAACTTACTTGGTTCTATCTTGACTTGAACTCCGTGTCCTCGGGGCCAATGAAGGTCCGCCTTTTCCTTCCTCTGAGCTAGTGTCTTCATTTTCAACTGCTTGACTTAGGTTAACTGGAAAACATAAAATTTGAACATTGAACTCTACTCACAACATAGGATTATAGTGAGATGTGTTAGATTCATCAATGTGTTCGATGATGTGTTAGATTAATTATTCAACCATCAATAATTTGAAATGTCATTGTACTATTTGTATTCTTGGTTATAATTTGAACCTTTTTAAAGTTTGAACTCAGAGGTTGCATAGTGAATTACATTTTACATTCAAAAAAGAAACGTTGATTTGATTTGAATATGCTGATAGGAATATATGCCATATAAAAATGAATACCATAAATATTTCTTTGTTGAAAAAACATTTTTCAGAACTGCAGCCGCACTTCCGGTGAGTGGATGGTGGATTGTTTATAGAACATACAACATCCCCAGTAATAGATCTTATGACAGAGCATGGATGGCTTCAAGGGTGGACAGTTGAAGCCTGGCTAGAAGACGACGAATTCAGAGGGTGGCTTCATCCATCATCCACCCACCGAGTAATTCAAGCGCCACATTGCTTTCTGAGGTTATGTAGTACATATTAAACATGGAACTAGGAAGAGATGGAAAAGGCCTTTTCAACGGTTAGTGCAACGGAATATCCCCAACCTGCTCCACATGGGTGGAGCTTACATTACATAGCAGAGTGAAGGCGTATGTCTCTAGCTTATGTCTATAGGTATAGTTGGATGGTAAAATATCAGTGAGTTTTGTTCCAATTTCATAAAATTTAGGATTACTTTCTGTAAATTTGACATGGGTATGGATGTCATGAACATGTGCTTATAATAAATGTCTAACTTCGACAAAAAAAAGCTTCATACAACGAAATTAAAATAAATTAAAAATTAAAAATAGTATTGTGAATGGTAGCATATCTACTCTGGAGTTTTTTACCTCCATATGGACGTGGCTTATTTCTGAATTTACGCTGCAGCGGTTCTAACGACAAAACATGAAGCACTTCCCTTCCATCACTTACAAGTTCCATTCGGGGTCCAAAAGCTTAGTACTGTGACTCAGCAACCAAACGTTTCACGAACCATGCATTATACTCTATTTTGTCTGATAATAATAAGAATGGGATTGCCGTTTTTCTATTTTATAACCTTGAAATGTCTCATGAAAAAGCCATTACACAGTATTTAGTTAATAATAAAGGTAGAATTCCCAAGGCAGCTCGAAACGCCCGGCTCTAAATGCGCTGCTCGAGCTGCCGCTTGGGAATGCTATCTTGAGAAAGGAATTAGCATTCTCTTATTTTATAACCTTGAAATTTCAAATGATCTAAATTCAACTCACGGCTTGAATATGCGCCCGATATCACTCGTCTCCTGCTGACTGCAGCGGGGGTTTTCGGCACGCCACTTGTGTTCACTTTGTTCTGCGAGGAAATGGTCGGCCGCATCGCTCGCATCGTTGAAACATTTCTCACAGGATGCTGGTGATTCAGATCGCTTTCAGAATCACTCTGATAACAGAAGAAAATTTATCAGTAGATGAAATTCAATCAAACAAGAGACACTTTCAAGAAAGACTCGACTTAAAATTAATCTTATTTATTGATGAGTGATACAATACATAATCATTAAATGATTTGGAAGTGGTAAAACAGGCTAGCCCTCACTATTTCATTCCCGAATTTAGATGGGATTATTAACTTGTTGTGAAGGACTGAAGGTGATATTGTGGTATAGCAGAGACCAATTAAATTGGCTGTAGCCGAATAACTGTTATTAAGGCTCTACAATTAATTAATAAGAGAAACCATTTAAACGAACTCGCTCTCGGAGACCGGTTCCAGACTGTCCTAAAAGAGCTCAGCATTCATAACATACATTCGCCAACCATCAATTTTATGGAGTCTTTTATAACTAAACATAATTTATGGACATTATTTATTGAATATCGACATACCGGTTTCCTCTAGTCTTTTTATTCAATGACTATTAGTAATTAGCAATGACTTCTTAATAATGATGGGTTCCACGCTATTGATTATTAAATAAATATATTATTTATGAAGGATACTGTTCAATTCAAACGTATCAAGTCAATTTTGTTAATCAAACACCTATGGGTTATGAATGAAATGGACATTCAATCAATCAATCATTTATTCATTAATAATAAATAAATTTATTTCTTCACAGAATACAAATACAAAATAATAATAGATGAATAGAATAGAACAATTAAATTCAGAATCTGAAATTATACAATAACAAAAGAAAAAAAAAATCACTTCAACAATATAATACAATATACTACAAAAACTCAAATATTTAACAAATAATTGTTACAATATTCTGCAAAGAAATTAGGTAACTCCCGAGGCCCGCCTATCTGGGAGTACCAACACATGGAATATTACTAACAAAAAAGTGGTGTATGCAATGCAGTGTTAACGTTATTTGAAAGCTGTGTCCATATTGATTTCTTTAGCATGTTAAAAACCATGTTACAGTTTCTTCATTGGAATATTTAGTTATTATTTGGAGTATTTTTAATAAGGGTATAAAATAAACTGACTATAATTACAAAGAAAATGAGAAAATAGAAAGAGAAAATAATCACAAAACAAAATACAGAAGTTAAGTCAACTTTTTGAATAATTCCTCTATATCATCTATCTCAAAAAGCCATTTTTTCAATTTTTTTCTGAATTTGTAATGAGTCTCGAGCTGTTTAACCTCAGTCGGTATCATATTGAAAACTCTAGGGGCCACATAAAGATAGAATCTTCTATACATTTCTTTATTAGGTTTAGGTGGTACCCAATTTCCTGTTGAGCGCAAATTATAGGAGCTGTAAGTAGGCATTTTATCACCGCTTCTTACATAAAATGTGATTAATACCTTGTAGAAGTATAAGTATCTTAGCGGGAGAAACTCCCATTCTTTGAATAGAGGAAATGAGTTGGTCATTCTGTTTTTTCTGGCAATGGTCCTCATAACATACTTGTGCCCTATTAGAAGTGGTTTCAATGTCGAGAAATATGCGCCACCCCATACTACAATGCCATATTGTAACCTGCTTTCTACAAGTGCGTAATACAGGGACCTGAGCATGTATTTAGGACAAAGATTTCGAATAAAATATAGCTTCCTACAAGTTGAGTACAGCCCTCTTTTTAGCTTGAGTATCTGCTGTGTCCAAGTAAGGTTTGAATCAATCATAATTCCCAAGTACTTCGTATTGTTTGTTTCCATTATACATCCGCAAACACAGCTTGTTTGGTTGGAGTCCATGCAAGCTGAAGAATGGAAAGGCATTTCAAGGGCTGGTTCGTTTTCATCTCTTGATGTCAGTCTGAAAACTATGATGTTGGACTTATCGGTATTTAATTCAAGAGAGTTGATTTGGAACCAAGCACTCAAAGAGTAGAGGTCGTCCCTGAGCATTTGCATAAGTTGTTCCCTCCCATTTGCACAATAGCTAAGCGCTGTATCATCAGCAAAAGCTGTAATGGAACCCTTGAGAGTGCCATCACATAAATCATTGATATAAATCAAGAATAGCTCCGCTGAGAGTCCAGACCCCTGAGGTACCCCACTAGTGACTGTCATTTTTTCACTCAAAGCTTCGCCTATTTTCACCTGCTGAGTCCTGTCCTGCAAGAAGCTTTTAAACCAACTTTTACATAAACCTCTAATGCCTGCATTGTCCAATTTGGTTAGTAGAACATCATGTTTGACCGTATCAAAAGCTTTTCGTATGTCAAGGAATAGGCTAGCGCATTTCTTATTGTCATTGATTCCATTATAAACCTCAGTCATCAATTTCAACATTGCATCTTCCGTATTTCGTCCCTTTTGGAACCCGAACTGATTTTGACTGTAAAAAGTGGTTCTGGCTAAAAAACTAGCTAAACGTACTCTAACTAATTTTTCCAGTTTATTTTAATAAACAATGTTACAATGATTTATAATGATAGATATTATAATCTGAAAGAGAAAAACTAGGCTTAGCCTGTACTATTATATAATAATATGGATTGAACACTGATGGAAGGAGAATGAAGCTTTCACCTCAATCTAATCCAATAATTCTAGTTCTTGCCATTTATTTATTTTAATTCTCTCTTACAATGATATATTGTGCTTGTTAATTACTGATTAAAATTTGAAAACTTTCTTAAGATTAATGCATAGCATATTTCCCTTAATTTGAACTAATTTCAATGATTATTTCGATAAAAATAATTTTTATTTATTAATTTAGCTATAAATTCAGTAGATGTTAATTGTTAATCATACAAGCACTGCTATAGTCTGTCCAAGCAAAGAAGACTTTCGGGCGAGATCGGAAAATGACTCCAGCTTGGTCAATTTTCCTTCAAAAATTATTAATGTGGTCTTAAGAGTAGAACAATTTTTTTTCTACAATTTGAGATGAAATTGATAATTTTTGAACAAATATTGACGAAGCTGGAGTCATTTTACCATCTTGTCAGAGGGTCTTCTTTGCTTGGACAGACTATATCAGAATACTAATACGAGAAGTCTCTGAGAATCGAGCAAGAATAATGATGTAACTGATTTCCTATTGAAAAATATATATGAATAATAATCGCTCGATGGTCTTTAATTAATATATTACATGACTTTTTGACAGTAGAGAATGAGACGTATTGATGGAATAAAATAAAAATAATACCTGGTTTAGAACCCCAACTGAACTGCTACGTGTGATGGTGCTTGATGGTTTATTGAATGTATGGCGGGCTTGAACGCGAGTATTTCTCACCGGAGCTTTCCCTGTGAGAAATCAAGTTCAATTTAAATACCACTTGAAATTCAAGATCAATAACAATATATATAAGTTGATAAGAACCTATCATTGTAAATAAATGGAAGAATAAGAAATAGAATATTTGTTTTAAATTGACTAGTTGAAGTTTACGCTGATATATGAGTACTAAACAAAACTTGAAAAAATTTGAGCTGTAATCAATACCTTCATCCACGACAAAAAGCTAAGGTAACACTTTCAATATTTTTATTATATTCTGATCCTAGTTTTCTATAAGTTCTATAAATATCTCACTTAAACTATAGATGCGCAGTAATTTTTACCAAGTTACTTCGAACTTTGTTGACAATGATATCACCAAAGAAATGAGAGAAAAATCTAAAATTAAATGTAAATAATAGTTAATTCCTGATTTGCAATTGGGAAGATTTCATTAGAAAATTTGAAAATTTCAACTTGTGGAAATCTCTTCTCAAACTATTATGGAGCTATAGCTGACACCAAGAAAATTATGTTGTCTGTTTCTTGTATATGATGTAAACAGCTGATGTAAAGCTGTAAAGATGTAATTGTCTCTTTAGATTTCATAAATATCATATAGGCATAGCTAAATGACAACTCTAATTGACGACATCAGCTGTTGGAGCGCACAAGGAGCAGACAAACCGCCTAACTTTTTGGCATCAGCTCCTAATTAGGATAAAAAATAGGAAGTTTACTAAAAGAAATATGACATCAAAATGTTATTAAAAAATACCTTGACTAGAGCCAGCATGCATCATTCGTTGTCTGCCAGGTACTGGATTGGCTAAATCACTCAATGAACAAGCACGCCTTATTCCAGGCGATGATTTTGTCTCTTCTTCAGCTGAATAAAACGTAACAAAAAATAATAACATGCATAAATCAAAAACTGAAAATAAATCAGTACAAATGGAAGTGATCGATTCTTCTACAAAAAGCAAACTTGGTTGGAAAATCGGAGTTAATAAGGATACCGGCACCCAATCATTTGATTTATTTTTATTTGTTATTTTTATTGCATGAAGCCATAGATAAATCACTCAATCTATTTTCATTAGTTTTAGAGAATGAAACTATAAAAATAGGTTACGACCCGGAATTAAGTTTGAATCTTAAAATGAAACTGGTTAAAAAAACAAACAAGTATTATAATACTGATAATTGGTACCATTCCAATAATAATCAATCGCCTAGTTACTTGAAATCATATTAGGTAATGAAAAATAGTAATAGTTCAGTAATTAACTATTCAACTATGAACTATTTCAATTAATAATTATCGATTTCAAGCAGACTAGTTTTAGCCTGTTTTACTCTTCCATGTAAAATAAGACTCAATGATTATTTGGATTATCATTTATAGAAAATAAGGGATCAGATTTGAATTTATATTAATAAATTGCATAATGAGTAGTAATAAAGTGACATTTTATTTGGATTATAATTCATAGGAAATATCGGATCAGATTTGAATTCATGTTAAGAAATTCCATAATGAATGATAAAGTGTGATTCGATTTTCCAACTGTTTAATTTTGCGAGCCCAAGTTAGAATCAAACATTTGTGCCTCCGATGATCAAGAAATGAAATTGGTAATGCAAACAATTATAATGACTACTAAATGAAATTGAAATCAGAGTAAAGTTGGTGACAATGGACCTGGCGATTGGTAAATGATGATTTTCAATAAACAGCTGATACTGTTTGAGAAAGAGATGCGGAAAAAGTAAGACAGATTACAATTACGTATTCGTCTAGTCAGCTGATTCATTCACCAGTTTCGTTGTCACCAACTTTATTGCAATTCAAACATCAAGTGATTTAGAACAAAATTAATAAACTGTTAATGTTTATTAAACATTCGCAAATATTCTAGTTGATAAAAACATTATTTGATAGGATATATAATATAGGATGAGTAATACGAGCATGCATGAAATTAATAATGTGAATTTATTAAACATGTAATCGCCAATCAATTATATGGAACTGAAACTCGAAAAATTATAAATGGTTAATGATAAATGATAATGAAATCAAGTAATTATGTTGTGGGTGATGTTCATAAGTTGCTAATAGAGCGTTTTCTACTATAAGGAACTAGAGATTCAGATTCAATTTTATAAAGCATCGTTTTATGATGACCAAACAAGGACCAATAAATTGATCTATCAAATATAAAATATGGGGAAATAAGTGGATATTATTAGAATATGGGGTAATTTTTTAAACTTTTTTCAGCCAGTAGGAGTTAATATAATCCAAATTTCACGAATCCACTATTAAATTAAAAAGCAATGATGCTCTACAATCAACAAAAATCCACATAATCCTTCTTGAGTTGGTCAAATTTTCAGTGGACATTTTGAAGTTTTTTTCATACTATACTGTTTTTTAATTCATTGTTTCTACTTCACTACGTCACCATGTCTTCTCGAACTCAATTTTGGAATAGTTGTTGTTATTAGCTAAATGAAAATCTGAATCCATTCCACAAACAGGCCAAAAATAAACATAACTACAGATGCAAACCAAAAACGATAAACACGACATCAAAAGTAAAATGACTGATACTAAAAAAATTAAGATACCTGGCATGAGATGAGATCGAAAACAAAAATATATAGTGCTCTAATATTCTAATGTATTGTAAGGAAATGTGAACAAAAATGATAACACTGAAACAAGACAATAACAAATGAAAAACAAACAAGACATCGGAAGTGAGACAAATGAAACTCAAGACATCGAAAGTGAGACAAAAATACTACTATCTCCAAGCCCAATGTGAGAGAAATCAACTAAAAAGACACATAATACTCCAAGCTATCGCAAACGAATCAGAACTCAGCTGAAACTAATCAGCAATGGAAACTACAAAACAAAGCGTTCGATGCAAATGTGAATGAAAAAGGTGGGCTACCTGCCGAGCTAGAACATTTGATAGGGAGACGCTTAGCCAGCTGATTGTAGAGGAGTCTCTTTGGGGAGTTGGCTGAAGACGAGGTGGCCGGAGTCGACGATTCAGAATCAGCAGCCGTCATCGGAACACTGCTGTTGTCTCCATCATCATGATAACCACCACTCGAACAGTTTCTGCTCGAAAACCGTTCAAATGTCTGAGACAGCTGTTTGACACTTGGCATTCTCAAACTATCTTCAGTCTTCGCATCACTCTCTGGTTTAACAATATCTCTATATTGATTCAGTTTGGTCGGCATTGAATTACTCACGGGCAGACACCTAACACTTACTCGCGGTTTTTGTTGCTCCGGTTCCTGAAAACTAACATCCATGCCAACATCTCTAACCGGTATCTCATTTTGCAAGTTGTCTTTGGAAACAACTGGTGTCAGAGGAGTTTTTCCCCCAAAATAATCCCTACCGGAAGACTCTCGAAAATTCTTTTGCCAACTTTTTCTTTGACTCCTGATTGAAGATTTTTGTTGGGGCTTTGGAGGTTTGTGAGTTACAACAGGATGCACTTCGGATGGAAGACTGAACTTTTTCTCTCTATTTTGCAAACGCTTTGTCAAAACTTCAGGAATCTTACCACTAGCCTTGCCCTCTAACAAAATGAAAAAGCATTCGTTTCTAGGCTTCGATTGATCTTCACCTTTTTGTGTTCCAAAGTAGGGTGTTTCAGGCCGACTCTTTGAAACATTATCTTCACAATTTAACGCGTTCTCAGATGTATTCTGTAAGCTTCTAGTTCTGAAAACCGAGACCTTTTCAGGGAAATCTCTAGACACAGAATCTGAAATATCGGTTAAAATGCTTTCAGTACTCTGAAACTCATCTTTATCTTTATTGTTGAATAAATATTGATATTCACTCTCATCAGTCAAAATACTTTCGGTACTTCGACAGTTGTTTTTGCTTCTAAGGAAAAAACTAGCACTACTGTGGCGGTTCAGGAGTTCCGCACTATTGTCATCGTCACTAAGAATATTTTCTTCGCTGTGAAATCTTGTTTTGGCTACTTGTGATTCACAATTAGCCGATTTTGAGAAAATCTGGTACTCGCTGACACACCGACGAGGAATTTTCGTATTAGCAAACTCACCACAACTTTCCAAAGAATCTGAACTGAATTCACTAAGATTATCTTCAGACTTTTCATCGATTGAAAGGTCCATACTTTTACCAGCTTCGCTTAAAGACTCAATAGATTTGGAGATGTTTTTAGATTCCTCATTGTAACTTGATTTCAAGTCAACGAAAAAAGTGCATGAGTAGCGCTTCTGAGAAATGGGTCGAGAGTTGGTTTCAGAGTCTGTTAAACAAACGTTTGAAGAAGAGTTGGGCTCCTCATAGACTGGCGATTCAGGTAAGGAAAGGTAAGATGCCTTAGCTGGTTTGGGGTGATTAGTGTCACTAACAAAAAAGTCACTGGATAAATTCAAACTGACGGGACGGTTATTACATGTGTTAGTACTGTTAGTAGATGTTTTATGAAGGGTTTGACTGGCCATCGGGTTCGATTCAACAATCGAATTGAATAGTTTACCTAAATTGGCCGACTTATTGTGAACTTTTGATGGTGCCACTGTTTGCTGATGCAACTGCTGCATTTTCCAAGAATTGTCATGATAAGAGGCCCCCCTCGGACTCAAGTCTTGTATGCTCTGGCTCGATTTCAAATTTGATCTGTAACCAACCTGAAAAACAATTGAAAAGCATTATAAGCGATCAAATGATTTATAATAGTCCACTTGAACCATATTACACACATAATAGTACATGCTAAGTCTAATTTTTCTGTTCCAGATTATGATATCTATTATTGCAGATCACTGTAATTGTTCTATTGACACTCCAAAAAAATAAAATAAAAAATAAATGATTGATTGATAATTTCAATTTAAAAGACAAAACAATTGTGTATATTATACTTGTGTAATGAATGAATTATTCGCAATTTATTCCAGTACATAACTTGAATGGATCTTTGTCTAATGAATGAATTATTCGCAATTTATTCCAGTTTCAGTACATAACTTGAATGGATCTTTGTCGAATGAAAATACTAAAATGTACAAGTTGTCAAACCCACGAATTCATTCATTCATTCATCAAGATATCGGTTTCGGAAGTTACACCATTATCAATCGCTGGTGAACTCAAGAGATAATAGTGTGAGAATCGAAACCGGTATCTCGATATACTGTATAAATGAATGTTTTTGTGTCTACTTCTAATTTTTCTATATATTCGTTAAGCCACCTGTTTACGACGGCCAGTCGAATAGCTGTAGCCAATCACAGGTCTTGTTCTTCAACTCAATGACAAGATAAAGGCTGTGATTGGCTACAGCTATTCGACTGGCCGACACTACTGGCCGATTCTACTAACCTCATGCACTTTACGGTGAAATGGCCTATACTACACTAATTCATTACTACACAAAAATTGAATGAATCTGAGATGAAAATATAGTTCCCAACAACGAAACTGGCGACTTTTTTCAATAAACACTGATACTTGGCTGAAACATAGATTGATGATGTTTGAGAAAGAAGAATAGAGAAAATAATTAATAATTTAAAACTTCGTATAATCAGCTGACTTATTCGTCAGTTTCGTTTTTCGGAGCTGTAAGTTGTTTCAACTTACACTTTGGAGTTTTCTACGCGTCTCTTCTATTCTACGTAGAAGTTCCTCACGTTTCCTCGTTGTATCAGCATCGTTCTTCGCGTGCCTGGCAGCTTGAATTACATTACTGTTACGAGGTCCACTCCCAACAACATGTTGAGAAGAAATACTTCGCTTTCCTACAAAAAATAATTCGAATAAATCTATCTTCATAATTTGGTCAATTCAATTGGTATCAAACTGACAGGTACTGATAAATACATTCAAGTGATACTTATCATTTTTATTTCATAAAATTTGACTTGGAGCCTTTATCATAAACTTTGAGAAGTATTGTAAAATAGGGAGAAGGCTGATTTATACTAGATAAAATAGAGCATACAACGCAATACTAGACAACATTTTATCGTAATTTCTTTGTGAAAATTAAACTTTAAACTTAGGGCTATTTAAAATAATTGATAAATTAAATGGAAAATCAAATACCCCTTTTAAAAAACTTTAGAATTATTATTCCACATACATGTTTCGGGACTCAGCCCATTATGAACGTGAATAAAATAATATTGGAATAAGTAAACATACGTTTTCAATTTCAATCATATGATAATATTTAGACTAATACTTTAATCTTGTTCACTTATTTGAATATTATTTTATTCACATTGATAATGGGCTGATTCTTCATCGTATAATTTATCATGAACAATCTAGGACAACAAAAAATTTTCCCACTACAAAGTAGGCCTACTCTAGGTATTACTCAACCAATACTTACAAGGACAATTATAGGTATGTATATTACATTATAATGGAAACGTTAGTAACTTAACAACAGTAAAAAGATTTTGTTACTTGTCGGACGGGTTTCTGGGCATTGAGCCACGTCTTCAGCGTACAAAGAGTACCTAGATACTCATTTTACCATGTTACTATAGATATCGTCTGTCTAAGGAAAGAAGACATTCTGGCAAGATGGGAAAATGACTCGGTCAAATCAGGTCTCAAATTGTAGGAAAAAATCTGATCTACAATTTAAGACCAAATGTATTATTTTTGAAGCAATATTGACCGAGCTGGAGTCATTTTTATATCTCGCCAGAATGTCTTCTTTGCTTCGACAGACTATACACATGGAAGAAATATGTTGTTTCAAATAAATTTTCACTTAGATGAAAGAATTATTAGATATTGCTGTAAATCAACTGCTGGATAATTATTATAATTATTGATACGAATCAAAATTTATTGCTATATAAATAGACAAAGGACTTCTGTAACTGCAAATACAACGACCTGAATATGATCTCGCCTGCTATTTAGGACATTGGTCAATATTTGCAGTTGCAGAAGTCCTTTGTCTATTTATATAGCAATGAATTGTGATTCGTATTAATTATTATAAAAATTTTCACTTGTCAAAAAGTATTTTTGGTAGAAAACTCTTCAATTTACCTGGCGGTGAGTGCTCCTTGTCCATTTCAGGTCCACTCAACGACTCGAATGTGTTTTTCAGGAACTTTTCTCTATGACTCAGCAAATCTATGGCTTCGGAGCTGGAAAAAATAAATATTTTTTTGAATTTTACAAATCTCTAAGAGTGAAAAATTGAAGAAATAATGAAAGGATGGAATTAAATGCATCCTATGATATGGATATTAACAAAATATTTTACCGACACAACTGGTAGCCTAAAAGTATCAAATTGAATACTTTATTTCAATGACAATGATCTATTAATGGCTACAATAATCCTCTTGGAGTGATTCTTCCATGAAAAAAATGTACAATTTTCGTATCTTCTTGTGCAAACGTCAATGTCCCCCCTACTTACTCTTTGACCCTCCAAAAAAACTGGGATAACTCTTCTGTTCATACAATGAACATTCCCCAACTCTGCATACACATTGTGTATGACTGGCTCAACAGACCATGAAGGGCCTACCAGCTGGTTGCCAGTTTCAAATTCACTCTACTATACAGCCCGTCCAAGCCAAGAAGACACCCCGGCACGACGGGAAAACGGCCCCAGCCCGGCCAATACCGGCCCAAAAATCATAAATTCTCAATCAGAACTCACAGTCCCCGAACCAACACTGGCCGAGCCGAAGTCACCCCCTCCACCCCGCCAGAATTCCCCCCGGCCGGACAGACCATACAGCAAACAAATAATCATCAACCAGGATAGAGGTAACGTGTGGTTAGCACGTTGATCCTCTCAACCATAAGCCAGTCTCCGCAACCAATTGACGGCGCAGAACACCTCTGAATAACATGAAGTTAATCAGTTAGAGTGTAATGCAACAATTACTATTCCTGCAGAGACGGGAAACGACTGACTGTCTTTACTTACAACAGCCACTCTCCAAAGGTGGGTTGCATACACTTTACCAACATTAATATTCACTACCTATTTCAGACCAATACATTTAGGAATTCAACCTCAATCTAGCAATTTGAGAAGTTTTGGGCGATTGCCTGTTTCTTATTTTCATAAACAATGTATTATTTTGTACTAAATAGATAAATGAATATAGTATGGTTGAGCAAAGAAGACATTCTGGTAAGGTGGGAAAATGACTCACGTTCGGTGAATATTGGTTCAAAAATTATAAATTTGGTCTTAAATTGTAGAAAATATTCTGATCTACAATTTGAGACCAAATTTGTAATTTTTGAACCAATATTGACCGAACTTGAGTCATCATTCCATCTTGCCAAAATGTATTCTTCGACCAGATACATGGTTTATAAACAAAATAGCCATTCAAAATAAGCTGCTAAATAACGTGGTCTCTTACAAGACATTGAGTAGAATGAATAAGGCTCTCAAATTCATACCATCAGTGTGAATTATAGTAGACGCCAACAGAAGTGATAAATAAATTACAAATAAATTAAAATTTAATTTAACATGATTTAAATTATAGATAATGAATTACTTGGCCGAACGCCAGTTCAATTGCAAGTACTGACCAATTAGGATGTCGATCGGTGGTGGGGGTTGCGGCCGGGTCATCATCCTCACTCTCTTGACTGCCAGAAACAGATTGAGACTGAGATGTTTCTCCCACATTCAGCAACAGATCAGTGGGACTGGCGTGCTTCATTTTAGATCTTCTCTGAGATCTTCGCAATTCTTCAACATCCATCGCGTTTACTGTGTAGTCGCTGCAGAATTCAATAATATTCTATTAATTGATTATTGAATTATGTAATAGATAATTTCATGTAAATACAATTGTATGTTATGTATGGATAATAGATTATTGTATGAAAATAGATAACAATCAAAGTAAAAACAATAAACAATACACAATTGCAAATTATATTTACTGAATATTCCTTTTTCCTTAGGGCTATTGTACTTATCAAAGTTTTCAATTGGTGAAGATCTCAGTACCCTTGTTTATTTGCATTTTAAAATGGCTAAAAAGCCGAAATATGTCATGCAAAATGAAAATTATTTTAAAAGGGTAAAGATCTGCACTAATTGTTAACCCTATATTAATTTATCTCATTGGAAAACACAATTGAAGGAACGAAAACCCAGATGTTAGCCCAAATTTAAAACAGAAAAATTTACTGAATTATTATAATTAACCAATCATACTCAAGTGAATTATATTTCTTGATGATTATATTCAAAATGTTATTATTATTTCATTTATTCTCATTCTCTTGAATGGATACATTAACGAAGTACAGACGGTTGCCAGGTACTTTACAAACTATTGTTGAGAAATAAACTTTCTATGTGACAAGTGTTCAGTATGAAGGCTTTTTGAATTATTGTTGATATTATTATTTCATTTATTCTAATTATCTCGAATGGATACATTAACGAAATACACGCAATTGCCAGGTACATATTTGACAAACTATTGCCGAGAAAGAAACTTAATCACTAAGTGACAAGTGTTCAGTATGACTTTTTTGAATTATTGTTGGTATTATTTCCTTTATTCACATTCTCTTGTATGGTTACATCAATGGAATACAGGCAATTACCAGGTATTTTATCAACTAATAACACACTATTATTCAGAAATAAACTTTCTCACTATGTGGCAAGTATCCAGTATGACTGCTTTTTTGAATTTCTGCAACTAAATACTCCAGATCAACCTTCTTTAAACTATCTTTAATGAGAGATTTTGGAACGATTCCTGTGCTGGATATGACTACAGGTACGTCTTCCTGTATAAGTTAAGCCTCCTTTACACGGGGTTAGTAGTGGCAGCCAGTCGAATAATTGAAGCCAATCACAGCCTTTGTCTTGTTATTGAGTTGAACAACAAGTTATAGTCGTCCACAGATCATTGGAATGGTCAAGGACGACCAATTCTTCCGACACCACTCCCTGTTTCTCCCTCCGGTGATGCCGCTTTGTACTTAGGGGTAGCTAGTAAGAGAGTGTGTGTGAGAGAGAAGGAGTGATGTTTTGTTTGGGTGAGGGTGGACAACAGTGGCAACAGGGCTCAGCAATCCCGTGACCTTGGTAATTCCAATGATCTGTGGTCGACTATAGTGCTGTGATTGACTACAGCTATTCTACTGGACGCCACTATTAACCCTTTGTACAAGAGGCTTTAGATTGATATAGCTATTCTATCTTTCGAGTGAATTACATAATTACCCACAAATAACATAATAATTGGTTGAAGCGATACTCATGCTAACAAAATCTTGATTTAATAATAGAATAGAACTATTCATTTATCATTCATTTATATTATATTCTAATGACTGAATTATACCTGTTTGTTTCCTCATGTGCAGCGGGATAGTAAATCAGCTGACTTCTTGGTTCAGGTTCTGTGGAGTCGCCCTCTGAATAATCTTCTACATCTCCATCATGCTCTGTGCTCTCGATATCCTAAAAAAGAAATAACTCTCATCAGATATGTAACCTACTTGAAAAAAATTTAGATTGTATTGTTTTGTACTCCAATACAAAATAAATTTTCAACCCAACACAAATAATCTTTCTCCTTATAATTGTAAACGATGATCTCCAAATATTTCGATTCAATATTGGAAAGTGATCTTACAACAATCAGGTATAAGTTCATTTACAAACCTGAGTAAATTAGAATACAATAAATTGAACAAAACCTCCACTGAGGTCACGGTTTGTTTCTTGAGCTTATTTTCATGTGGATTTAAATTTGATTTTCCAAACAGTCTCTTCTAATCATTTATATAGATTTTTATTGTTATATGATCGTGCTCACTACATTAACTCTATGTAGATAAAAATTAGATATCATAGTACCCTTACATTATTCAGTTCAACAGATGTTTCTTTATCGTAGGAGTCATTTTAAAGTGTCAAATGTGAATAAACAACTTCATTTTAAAATTACTCGCAGGAAAATGTAACAGGTATTGAAATGAAAAATACAAGGTTATTGCGATCTCTAATTTTCATCTATACATTATTAGTAGCACTTGAAAGCAGTGCACGTTTACTAACTTTATATTTTAACAATAAGGAATTTCGATAAAAACCAGATAGATGAATACTTCATTCATTAATTCATTGAATCAATTACAGAGATTATAATGCATGATTATAATCATGAACTAGGATAGAAAAACTGGGCTGAGCCTTTACTATTTCTTTTAACAATTTTGATGAATGATGTCCGAAACAGGGTTACTCATTTCAATTTATTCATTATTTTTCAAAATTATCTACTCACCTCAAACTTGAAACTACCCAACGAGCTGTCATCAGTGTGATGCCTATTCCGTTGAAAACTGTTTATTTCTGACATATCACCACCTCTTGTTACAGTTATTTTACTGCCAATAAGCTGAAAATACCAAATTGAATAATTAGATTGAAGATAACTCGCTAGAAAGGCGATTTCTGTATTTGATATGAAAAAATATTCATTCATATTTTGAAAGAATAAAAACACGTATGGATTTTTATTTAGGTTGGTTGAAGACTTTAAATGTTATAAGTGAACGTTTTTGAGTAATTACCGCCACTTTCTCACTAATTCAATTGTTATCTTACTTGTACTGAATTCAATAACTTTTAAATTCAATATAAAAGAGGACCTGAGAGTCCTAACTTCGCATTTGTTAAAAGCCAATAGATAATAATCCGTAAGACGATATTTTGCTGGGCCAACACTTTTGATTGAACTCAACAAAAGCTCTCAATATATTAGAATTGGAGAGAAAGCTTTCACAACTATTACTGTAGGATCAGTGCATACTTAATTTAGTGAGATGATTGAATCAAGCAAAACTATAAATGTTGAAAAATTGACAAAATTAATTTGTCAGTATAAGGTCATATGTAAATTAAGTTCCTAAATTGAATAATTTTGACGATTTATGACGAGCAAGGTCACATACTGTGATTTCTTTCATACATATTGTAGTTGAAGTTGAAAATTACATACTAAGCTATATCAGTATAAATCCATATCAATTTCTCCATCAATTTGACCTCGTTGGTTATAATATATTTTATTGATTTTGAGATAAATATACTAATAGACAGTGTATACTAAGTATTTCTACTAAAACAGTAGAAATTTAGGTTCTAAAATAAGAGTATGAGATTTTGGTTGATCATTCTACGCATTCATTACAAGAGTTCGACAATATTATTGAATTCTTATGTTTACATTATGGATTTTGAAAAATTGTGAAAGAAATATTGTACCCAAAATTTTCCAGCATTTTATGGCACTCTTCAAGGCCCATACTATCAATATTAGTTCTAACCAATGGTTAACTCTAAATATGATAATGTAATGAGTTTCATCTGAATCAGCTGATCTTAAAAATTTTGTTTTCATTATCATTCTTATTTGTATACAGTGTTTAACTACGATTGACAGTACGGGCCTAAATGTATGAGTACATGATGCAGTTGATGAGGATTGTCAATAAATTCAAGTCAATGGAAAATGAATGGAATTGGTGGATACCTTCTTCTGAGTGACAATCGTTTCTCGTTTCACTTCAGTAAACAATGATCGACTCGTTTCAGTCCCACTGTCGATAGAACTATCTTCTTTTGAACCGTCTGAATCTAATCGTTTCTCTGTAAAAAATAATGAAATAAGATTAATTCCAAAAATTGTTATAAAATAAATATAAAAAATGATTGGAAATAGTTCATGGAATAAGAATAATAAATTTCATTCAATTACTTGAATGGGGGCATGGAGCTTATTTGTACAATCTTATAATAGGAGAAGGGATATGCTTTCAATCAATGAAATTACAGGGTACAATCTTCATGAGAGCCCTAATAGTTTCTTATTTATGCTTCTATAAATAAGAAATAAGAATTTGAGTGTAATGCAACAATTACTATTCCTCCAGAAACGGGAAACGACTGACTGTCTTTACTAACGACAGCCAATCTCCCAAAGGAGGGGATGGTCCTGACAATATGATGATAAAAAATGAACATATAAAGCTTCTGGCATTATTTAAAACTCTTCAAATAAAAACAAATTGAAAACTTGACATTATATTTCTGTACATTTGCTCCATCTATTGTTCGTCTATAAGAGGACCAAATATTTTGTTTATTTATGATTTGTTATTATATATCTACGACAAATACATTTTAAATTTACATTTACAAAATACATTTTAATTACCTGTGGGCAAGGGAAAAGGTATAATGCTGTCACTATCAAACACAGATTTGACAGTGATGCCTGTAGGTTGGATACGCTGAGCCCATCTACCTTTAGGTACTTCGACGATTCGAGGATTTGCAGGACTCAAAGGAACAGACATCTGCTTTTTGGCCCATAACGGTAATTGACCCACACTAAACCTGCAACAAGATTAAACAATTTACATGAGATAATTGAAAAATTAATGGTGAGAATCTCTGTTGCTCATGAAATCTTTACATTTGAAATTAAAAATTGAAATCAAAGCACCATATGAGTACCACAACTATGGAAGAATTATTAGATATTGCAGCTCATCAACTGCTGGATAATTATAATAACAATTAATAAGAATCGCAATTCATTGCTATATAAATAGACAAAGGACTTCTGCAACTGCAAATATTGAACAATGTACTGAATAGCAGGCGAGATCTATTGAATGAAACTGATCAAAAAATTATTATTATCAAATTAAATTATTATTATTATAGTACCACAACCCTTTGAATAACAAAGTATATTAATATTAAGGCATCTAAAGCACCCTTTAAATACCACAACATATTTTGGCATCTCGAGATCCATTTTCAAGTATAAATCAAATACAAATATTAGCAGCCCTATAAAAATATTGAACAATTAAATATTTGGTATGATTTTAACAAAATGTACTCTTAAAAAACTCACAAAATTAAGATTCTATGAATATCAAATGACATATGAGTCGGTTTTCCTACAGAGCAGAATATTTTTATTTTTAAGGCTTTGTTACTGTTTTAGATAGTTACATAGTAAGAGACCCAAGTATGTAGGATATTTCAAGGTAAAATGTAATCAACTAAAATACAGGTAATACATTTTTCTATATCTGTAAGGGGGTGGCGTAGCTGAGTGGGTTAAGTACTGGCGTTGTAACCCAAAGGTCCCGGGTTCAAACCCAGGTCAGACCAGAAATTTTTCTCAGGCCACTTTCCCGTGTTTCGGATGGACACGTTAAGCCGTCGGTCCCGGCTGCCTAAAAACAGTTATTAAGTCATGTCAGAGGCCCTGAAATTGATCAGGAGCGACCTGAAAACTCTGACACCAGACCTGAGCCAGCCAGGTTACACGAATATTATTATTATTATTGTGTAAAACTTTTCCTATAATTATAATAAATATTCTCACATATTGTATGACTCACCTATTTGAGAAATTGTTAAAGTAAAATTAAAAGTAAAAGTAAAGTAAATTGTAATTGTAACAACTATTTGAAAAAGTGTTTTATTGTATTGTGTACTATTATTTGTCATATTATATTATAAAGTGAGATAATAAACGAAATGAAATGAAAAAAAATGAAAAAAATTATCTGTGAGTTACTATGGTGACAAATTTCCAAGCTTTTGTCTACTTAAAAATGTCTCATCATGCACATTCACAAGAGAATTACCTCGAATCCCACAAAGATCTGTGATTGAGACATATTCTGAATTGAAAGAAACTGAAGGTTTTAAAATTGAGGAAGTGCTTGGAGCAACTATCTTACAATAAGATTGAGAAAGTGATGATGAGATAACACTTTTTTAAATAGTAAGGTATAGTTTTATATTGAAAAATTGATGAAATATAGAATTATAATGATGACTGATTAAATGGTGTATCATAATGTAGATGCGATATCAATTTATAGAACTTTGTTAATTTGGCCATCACCTCGAGATTAGTTAGATGAATTTTCAACTATAGTCTAGAAGGAATGATCGAATAAACCTATGCACAGTACAATGATAAATTATTGTAATGTGAAATAATGTATGTAATAACTTCTACTGCTAAATAGAAAAGCCGAAACCGGTACGCTACCTCGATTTTCAATCTATTTGAAGTGTGGCAATATCTATTATTTTTATTCAATAAGGATAACTACCACAATTTGAACTTCACAACTACACAAAAAGTGAATTTGGACCAAAAAATGTTTCTCGAATGTACAAAAAGAATGGTAAATGATGATACTGTAGTAATAAAAATATAGTGTAGAAGATAATGTTACCTATAATCATTATCAGTTGGAACAGTATTGGCATTTGGATCCAGTATCTCAGGTCCTGATTCAAAATGTTCTGCTTCAGAAATGATACCGATTCCGTTCAACTTCCTGTAAAAACAGAAAAACAATAAATATTATTATTTACAAGTTTGAGTGGCTCGCTGAAGTAGCTGATAAGTGATAACGCGCCGATCTAATATCGAGACGTTTCGAGTTTGATCCTAGTTGATTCTTATTCAAATAACAATTGATTTTACAAGAATAATATTATAAAATATCTATATTTGAATAAAAAAGTAAGTTATTCAAAGAATAAAGAAGACTGGGAAGTAGGTTTTTGGAGCCGTGCCACTAGATAGCAGCACTACCACACTGTCAGCCTTAGCCTATATTATAGCATAGGATTTGTACGCCTTTACGCGTCGCGTTTCGGAAAGCACACCTAAAAGTAGAAATAGCTGTAGTTGTGAATGTATACGATAACAATTAGAAAAAGAACAGTAGATACGAGTCTAAAAATGATAAATTTTAGTTTAAACCATCAGCTAGTTCAATTGAAACACATGATAATAGATGTGACCATAAACTGGAAGATGATTGTTTATATATAATATATTCGAATAGTACTGTATATACAAGTGGAATAATTTTTTTTAAATTGATGGTGTTTTACAATACGAAATTCTACTAAACTCTTTAATATAAATGGCATTAATATACCACGCGGCTCGAGCTGTCGCGGCTAACTGCGCTGCTGGAGCTTCCCGTCTCTGTCCATCACAACTCTATTCCCATAACTATATTATAAATGTTTACCATGTTATTAGGGCCGCGCGGCTCAAAGCTGTCGCTTGGGAATCGTGCGTTAAGGCGTATGCTGGGACGCATTCGTCTTGTCCTTAATAAGAGCTGTGATTGGCTGGCTTGCGTGCGTGTGCATGTATGCGTCCCAGCATACGCCTGGCCTAAGGGTCGGTTCTCCAAAAAAGTTGAACTAAATTTTAGTTTAAACCATCAGCTGGCTCGATTGAAACACATGTTAATGAATGTGACCATACACAGACAGCTGATAATTTAAACTAAAATTTCAGGTGAGCTTTTTCGAAGAAACCGACCCTTAATGGAATTTTTCAATGCAAGAAGGACACATCTAACATTTTATTTGCCTTCGTTTGTGATAGATGGAATGGAGAATGAACTATCAAATGATGAGCTTTGTACAATGTTTAGGCTATTTATTTCACATCAATTTTGTTTTCCATTACGAACTGCTAGTATTACTCCCATTGTAATGGTGCTAGTAAGAGCAGCTCCTTGTAATATTACAAATATGATGCTTACTTCCAGCAGACAGGATTTTCTAATCAACTATTTATATTTATATCAAGAATTGCAAGAAAATAGTTGAAGTTTATTTATTTATTGTAGTTTATTACAATGAGACGAAGTTAATACTCTCAGGTCAGGCCTTTCTAACACTCAACCTTGAATGTTATGAGCTTTGAAAAAATTTATTTCAAATTGAGTTACTTATTTTTTGGTGTAGTGCACTGGAATTTTTTCAATTGTTATTTTTTCATTTGTTAAGTTCTGTTCTGTTCTGTTAGCTTCTGTTATTTTTCAATTATAAGTCTGTCCAAGCAAAGAAGACATTCTGGCAAGATGGGAAAATGACCTCAGCTCGAGCAGGTTTAAAAATTATAAATTTAGTCTTAAATTGTAGAAAACATTCTGATCTACAAGGTATCAAGTTGTAGATCAGAATGTTTTGAGACCAAATTGATAATTTTTTAAGCAATATTGACCGAGCTGGAGGCATTTTCTGATCTTGCCATAATGTCTTCTGTGCTTGGACAGACCTCAGCTCGATCAATATAGGTTCAAAAATTAAAAATTTGGTCTTAAAATGTAGGAAACATTATGATCTACAAGGTATCAAGTTGTAGATCAGAATGTTTCTTATATTTTAAGACCAAATAAATAATTTTTTAACAAATATTGACCGATCTGGAGGCATTTTCTGATCTTGCCAGAATATCTTCTGTGCTTGGACTGACTATACTTACTTGCCAGCTCTTGCAGCCTGTTGGGATAACCTAGCATGCATGGTGACGACCAGATCATGAGGAACCTTCCACACAAATATGCATCCATCGCCCGACGCCGATATCAGTCTTCTACAGTCGTTGGTGAATCGCAGCCCCGTCGCCAACTCCGAGTGACCCAACATGGTGGCCAAACACTCGCCCGAATAATAGTCGTAAATACACAACGTCTTGTCGGTGCAGCTACTCGCAACCAGGATGCCACTCGGATCTAAACTTACCTGCAATCAACGAAACACAAGTAAATCACACGGAGACTACAGTTTTGTTTTTCTAATTACTCATAGTTTCTTTGAATATTACAATAGTCTCGTCGAGCAAAGAAGGCGTTCCTTCAAAATAAAAATAGTCACAATCTTACCATCAGTCTCTCATCACATCTCACCAGCAGTATGTTGGCGAAAGTGTTTTTACACTGAAAATGTTCAGATCTACGAATTCGTAGTTACACTCTTGCTCCAATCGGCCATTTTTAAGGGATTGTCTTCTTTGCTCGACAAGACTCCAGTTACACTCTCGCTTCAATTGGCTATTTTAAGGGATTGTCTTCTTTGCTCGATCAGACTATAATATGATGCTCACTCCCAGCGGACAGTATTTTATAATCAGTACAGTAGAACGCCGATTAACCGGATTTCCAATTATCTAAATCGGTCTTAAGCGTAGTAATAAATTAAAAACCAGCGTTTACGACGTGATCGTAGCGAATTGTACTTACTGTACTGTATTAAAGTATTTGTTTTGCTTTCCATATTAATTAAACATCACTACACTGTACTTTTCAAATGTAATAACGTTTATTACACTGATTAACACATTGTTTTTTTATAGGATTACATGTCCAATTATCCGATTTTTTGCTTATCCGAATTGATCTCGGTCCCAATAACTTCGGATAATCGGCTTTCTACTGTAATTTACATTTATTGAAATGAAATTTGTTTATTTGTATTGATGTTATTGAATGTTTTTATATTAGGTCTTAGTTTATTTCATTGATTTATTCTCATGTCTTCAGTTGAAATGATTATTGAGATATTATGATCCTATTGACTTTTATAGTTCTATAAATAGAAAAAAAAACATTAAATTATATTGGAAACATTAAACTAGATTTAGATGTTATTCATGTTCAAACTGTGTTGTTTTTTAATAATGATTTTTAAGAAGTGAACCTCAGCTGAAGAACGAAGGTTTCACTGAAGGACTGACGAGTTTTGAAGGGTTATAAATAATGAACCGAACGACTTAGAAAAAACGGTTCAGCTCATTCAATTCAGCGTGAAATGTGGTTTTTTTGATAATATTTTTTTATATGATATCAGTTAAATGGCGGTCATCAGCAGCGATAAACTAATGTAGCCGATTTTTGAAGTTTTCAACCCCATTGAAGTGGTATTTCAACACTACCACTGAAATGCATGCTATGTGGGCTGCAGCCTCGTCCTGTTGAAACCATGTTTCCCACAAGTCTTGTTCCTCAGCAAGTTGTTCCTGGGGCGCAGAAACGTTTGTAACATTGCAACAACGCTCGGAGGTGATGACAACATGAGGGGAAACGTGAGGTGGCCGGTACGCTCACCCAATGCGAAGTGTATGCGATTTTTTCCATGGGACTACCTCAAAGATAAATTTCACAAACCTTGCCTTCACACCTTGGAAGAATTGAAAGAGAAATCCAGACGTAGCCTACCAATCGCACTGAGCCAAAATGAGTATGAAAACTTAAAAAAATGGCTATATCAGTGTATCGCTGCTGATGGCCGCCATTTAACTGATAAAAAAAATATTATCAATAAAAACTGCATTTCACACTGAATTGAATGAGCCAAACCATTTTTATAAGTCGTTCGGTTCATTTTTTATAACCCTTCCAAACTCGTCAGTCGGCTCTGCCCCTCCCTGTACAATGAATATAACTGTAGTATGATAAAATTCACTAAAAACAGTAGATTGTTACTTACTTTGAATTAAAAAACTGCGGAATTGAAAAATTATTTTAAAAATGTCAGATACTAGAGATTACAAACCCCATATACGCAGCATCGACAAAAATTTAGAAATAGAAAAGAAAATGGTCTACTGTTATGCATCGAATAAATTATTACTATAGAGGAGATATTAATCTGATATCATAGATCACTACAGCGCAAATAAGAATATGCTGTTATGATTCTATGAAAGTTAATAATGAAAAAGTAAAATTGATCAACAATGATTTTGGGAATTAATTGTAACGTTTTTAAACTTGCATAATCAAACATGAATTATCTATTGGTTAGAATGACCAGACACGACAATGAATTGGAAAGTTTTCAAACTCACATAATCAAACAAGAATTATGTAATGGTAGCAATATCGAGACATGACTCATAAAAAATGGCATATTACATGAGACTATGATGATTGTATCATGCATCGTAACTTCATGTATGACGTGAAAAATTTTTGATACTAGTGAAGAAATAAATCAATGCAACCAACCTTAATCAAGGAACCATCTTCACCAACGGATCCCTTGAATGTTTTTGTATGTTTACCACTATTTATACTATATACACGAATGTTGCGGTCTTGACATGCTGTAAGAATATGCTTCTGCATACAATCTACTTCCATATCATACAGTGTTGTTTTGCCTGCAGCGTTATGACCCCTTGAGAATTGTCCCTGAAAACGAGAATCACAATAAAATAATTTATTTATAAAACTAATGCTATAATTCATATTTATCTGAAATTAATTTTCATTATAAAGGAGGTGGATGTTTTTGATCAGGCATTAGGCGTAGGCTCCAAAAAGCCCTCAGGCCCGTATTATCAATAACAGTTTAAGCTATGAATGAATTAACTGATGGTTAAATCAAGATATGGTAGCATTTAATATAATAAGTTTCATCTATGTCAGCTGATCACTTGAAACTAAGATTCTTGTTGAATCACTGTTGATGTTATGGGATTCATTGTAAGAGATTTGGGTGAACTTATCACCTTGTTTAGGTTCTAATACTCAACTTACCATCTCTCGAAATAATCAACATCATTCATTCAATCTCATAGCACAATAATTATAAGAGAAATTTCATTAATAAATTTGATATATTTGAGTGAATAATGCACTCGTGAGCTTTGGGCTTGTGCGTAGGTAATACTATGATGACTACATTTAAATAAACTACTTATTAACATAAGATTTGAATTCTTCAATATATCTCTTCATAACGTTGAGCAAAATTGTTTTTTTTCAAATTTGATAATTAAAATCAATTATCTTATTTTTTAAAGAGTACTGTGATTAATCATTGATTTATTGAACTCAATCGCCTGATAATCAATTGCAAAGCCATTATTCGATATGATTAGCAAGTAACAGTCAGTGAGTAAGTTGAGAATTGAATAAGAACGAGAATTAATAACAAGAAATATACAACTTACCCCTTGAAGTTGCCTGAATATGATTGACTTATCAGCTCCACATGACACCATTTGCAGTTGATTTTGAGTGTTCAAAAACCGAACAGCAGTTATGGAAGACGAATGATCATCCAAAGTTTGGATGAAATTATAATCCTGTGAGAGAAAAGACAGAATTTATCAGAAGAATGTAGCAAAATATGTAACAAAATTCACAAAGCAAACTCAAATATCAAAAGTGAATAGATAGATGTTACCAGTACAATGCGTATTTCTATTTTGTGTAGGTTTTATTAAAAATCTCTTCAGTTAATTAAGATTTTATCGGAATTCTAGCTCAACTACAAATCAACAACGTCCAGTCAAAAATTAGTATCAGTATTTTAGGCTATATGTGTTCTCATAACGGATTCATTCATTTGCCAAAACTGAAAAATAGCATTCAAGGATATTTCTTGATTCATGACAACCTGCTGTGTGTAAATATTCACAGGGGTATATTACCGACATTGCAGTCAAAAGTTTCTTACAGAAAGGAAAGTGTTTAAATTAACTTGCTGGAGGGGAGGCCTTTGTGCTCCTCGAGCACATTGTCAACACAATGTTGTCAATGTTGAGTGTTGAGGAGCACGAAAGAACTCCACTTCATCAAGGTAATTCATACAGTTTCCTTTCTGTAAAAAACTTTTGACTGCATTGTCGGTGATAAATCCCAGTGAAAATATTGAATATTTCTCAACTCAATGGAGTAAATAGACTGTTTGAGGTGCTATTTAGATGCTATTCAAGATTCTGAGTGAATGAAAATATTAAGTAAACCAGCCAAATTCAATCATTGAAATAATTATTCCACTCTCAACTTCATCAATAAGAACGGAGGCTTCAGCGTATTTTTTAAAAAAAAAAATTATTCACTATTTTAAATTAGAAATATTTTTTTAATTGGCTTTGCTTGATTTGCTTTATTCTCCACAGCGAATATCTAAATCTCTATATATAAAAGCGAAATGGCAATGACTGATTCATTCATCACCAGAACTAAAAATCCACTGAACCGAATGCGTTCAAATTTGGCAGGCATGTTCAGTTGGACGTTTAGACGCGCGCTAAGAACGGATTTTAAAAACTTTTCAAGGATACGCCAAATATTTTAGTTTTTCTATAGTTTTTCAACGTTTTCTTCATTTTTTCGAGAACCAATCGGTTGAAAATGTTGATATTTGGTGGGCAGGTTCAGATAAGGTCTAGAAATGTTGTGTTAAAATATTTTTGCAATCCGTTCAAGATTACGCCAGTAATCAATAGCATTCAAAATATTGAATGTGAAGATGGTGTTCTTGATTCATGACAACCTGCTGTGTGTAAATATTCACTGGGGTATATTACCGACATGGTTCAGGCGAAGTTTTACAGAAAGGAAACTCTTTAAATTTTGCTGGAGGAGAGGCCTTTCGTGCTCCTCAACACTCAACATTGACAACATTGTGTTGACAATGTGCTCGAGCCTCCACAGCAAGAAAGGCCTCCACTCCAGCAAGGTAATTTAAACAGTTTACTTTCTGAAAAACGTTTGACTGCATTGTCGGTGATAAATCCCAGTGGAAATATTGAACGTTTTTCAACTTAATGGAGTAAATAGACTATTTAAGGTGCTATTCAAGATTCTGACTGAATGAAAATATCAAGTAAACCAGCCCAATTCAATCATTGAGAAATGATTCCACCCTCAACTTCGTCAATAAAAACGGAGGCTTCAATGTATTTTTAGAAAAATTTTATTCACTATTTTAAATACTATTATGCTTTATGATTTGCTTTATTCTCCACAGGGAATATCTAAATTATTTATAACTATGCAAGGAGTTGAAAGAGAATTCACTTCACCTGGTCGACATCGAATACATGTATGAGGCGATCTCTTGATGCAGACGCCAGGAAGTTACAGGAAGTATTATCGGATGTATCATGAATGGACCTGGATTGTGAGTATTCCAAACACAGAACCTCAGCATCATGGGCTTCGATCAAACACAACTGTTGCAGAGAATTCAAGTCATGGATTCTGGAAAAAAATGGAAGGTGAATTAATAAAAGTGGACAAGCTTCTATTTTTAAAAGATATCGATAAACCAGATAATCGAATTCCAAGTTCATCAGGGAGAACTTCAGGCAAAATTTCTATGTAATCCAAAGAGCAGAGTTATCATCTTGGAAAAATATTTTCTATCTGTGATTCATCTATACTATGCAATTAACACAAATACGCTCTTCTGGATTGCAGGAATTGCAGTACAAATTCTATGAAATAGGTCCCAGTACTAGTTTAACATGAGAAGAAAATTGTAGAAGAAAAAAATATATTAAAAATATAATCAATAATGTAAGATTATTCATACACTGAAATAGCTCTACTAAATAAATTCAGTTCCAACTCTCTTTGCACTTCACTTTATTAACAACCTTCTACTAGAAGCTTCTACAAGAAAACTGTCACAACTTCAGTCTTCGAGTTTCTCCTGAAAACTCAACTTTTATAATTTGTTATTCTGAATTAAAGTTGTTATTATTTAATAATAACAATAAAAAGTTGTTATTAACATGTTATGTAAACCATTACACTCATGCTCTCATCCATGATTTGTGTTTCAGTTCCAAAATTTCAGGTTGTGAAATGATAATTTCCTTCAATATTACAGTTTAAAAAAGTGAAAACATTTTAGAAAGAGGAGATAAATAGGACAAGTTTACCTTATATTTCCAGCTCTGTCGCCTGATGCTAGATGTTTACCATTGGGACTAATTCGAACTGACCTAACTCCATTTCTGCCATCGTAAGACATATTATCACCTTTTTCCGCACCCGATAAATCCATATTTTTCAAATAGTTCAGTTCTGGATCTATGTACATGACTTTCAGTAGTTCCTGTGAAGATAAATTGAATTTATTATGTGAAAATTAAAGCTGTATCTGAATTATTCATGGAGCGATTTCTGTTTGTATTTTCAGTTTCTTGCAAGACCAGTGAAATGGACAACCAATTCTAATTTTTTCAACAAAAATAAAATATCAATACATGGATACTGATTAAACATTTTGAGGTGATTTGATTTGAGCGTGGAAGTGGGAAAAATAATCCCATAATAATAATAATTCAATTCAATTTATTCTTCAAATAACATGAGATCATAATTTATTTATTTATTTATTAATCCATTGGAAAAACACACATCGGTTGAAAGAAAAGGCATAGCCCTTGGTATTTCAAAACACAATTTTCATTAAAATAGTCCAAAATTTGAGGTTACAAGTTAAATTTATTATTATTATAATAACATGATAATAATAATAATAATAATAATAATAATAATAATAATCCCATGCTTAAAAATGCATGGGACTCTAGAAGAGAATCTGATTGAACTTAGAACACAGAAATGAGAATTTATAATTCATTTTTTAAATGCATAGGACTCTAGAAGAAAATCTGAATTAGAATACAGAATTTCTTTTTTAATTATCGAAACGATAGATTGCTATCTAGTTTTGTGACTAATGAGCAACTTTTTTATTGCCTTAACTACTACTAGTCCCTTCATAAGAGAATCCTCCTTAGGGTCTCTTATTCACATTTTAGCATTTTATGTACATTATGACTGTACACTATCACAGAAATGAGAAGTAATTAAAAATTAGATTTTCCAAGATCAAAATTTGACCAGCGAAAATACCATCACTATACTTTATAAAGCTTTTTACTACTTAATTAGACTCAAAGAGAGAAAAATTGAATCGTATTGTTTGATTCAATGAACAAATAAAACATATTATGTGAATTAAAAAAGAGAAGTTATTGGATTCAATAAGCATGGCTATCTAATAAAGTTCAATATTTTATTGTGTTTTATTTTCTATCCATCATTATTTTTACCAGCAGAGAAAATAACCACAGATACTTTTAACAAAGGACTTGGAAACAAAAAAAAAATAATTACGTGTAATACTCACATTGCTATAAATATTCCTCCTATACATTGTTTTATTATTTGATTCGTTCAAATTATCTAAATTCCAAAATCGTATGGTGTCATCACTAGAGCACGTGACAAAAGATCCAGGAGGCATTGCTTCGTCATTGATAGCTGGATACATTTCCACAGCCCAAATACATGCCGAATGATACAAAAACGAATAAGATTTCCCCACCTGTGGACAGTAAGTATTATTTATTTCTCAGACAATGGGCATACTTACAATATAGTCAATTTCACACAATTTAAGACTAACAATAACATGTTATGGTTGGGAGACAGTTAGATATAGACTGGAGAAAAGAATGAGGAAAAAATTGAAAATATCGTCTTAAAGAACAGGGCCCTGGCTTATAAACATTTTACAATCCACATTACTCATAATTCGTGAATTTTATGGGCGTTTCTGTCTCATTAACGTTTCCAATAAAAAGCAGATTCTACGGTTTCAGCTGATTGAAAAAATGACATGAAACGAATTTACCTCAAGTAAATAGAATATCGGAATAGTCCAATGCTATTACTTTAAAACCAAAACTTTGCTCCTAGCTTAATGATTTTGATGTATAAATTGATTTATTATTATGAATATAATTGTCGCTAAAATATTATCATAACCTACAAAGAAAATCGTGAAC
Source organism: Sogatella furcifera (assembly GCA_017141385.1). Taxonomy (NCBI): domain Eukaryota; kingdom Metazoa; phylum Arthropoda; class Insecta; order Hemiptera; family Delphacidae; genus Sogatella; species Sogatella furcifera. Next base: position 5,083,614 of record CM029560.1, on the reverse strand, counting down.
AAACCAAGTCAGAAGACCCTAGCCTTGTAATCTAAAATGGCCGTGATGATTCGAGTTTGAACAGCTGATATCGTGAATTTTTCGTCTGAATCAATTTACATAGACATATAACCTACATCTTAAACCTTCATCATTCATCATCACTCATTCATCCTTTACTTAAAATACTTGGAAACCAAGTCGCAATTGTAAAGAAAGAATAAAGAATACATGGTATTTCCTATTCCACTCGAACCATCGCGGCCATTTTGGATTCGAATGTTAGGGTCTTCTAGTGAGTTTTGGCTGATCGTTGATTCAACAGCTGATCCTTTCCAAAATTTGGAACATTGTAAATCGAGAGTTTTATTGGTGAATCTACAATCCCAATCACTTGTTTTCCATCAGAAAAACAAGCTGTAGATCTTTATAAGCCAGGGCCCTGATTCAATTAACAACACTCATATCTTCAATTTGGAGGAAAGTGTTTACTTGTATTTATTGGCAGAAATTGAGATTTGAGATATTGGGAAATATCCTAGTATAAAAATTCAAATTTCAGTTGAAACAAGTAATCGTAGGCCACTCATGTTTACGTTACACCTAATTGACTTCGTGCCTAATAAACGTATGATTTCGCCTATTGCTTATTGTCCACGCTGATTGATGGTTTTCCATGAATCAAGTATAGTCTGTTCGAGCAAAAAAAGCATTCTGGTAAGATGGAAAAATGACTCTAGCTTAGTCAATATTGGTTCAAAAATTATTAATTTGGTCTCAATATGTAGAGCAGAATGTTTTCTACAATTTGCAAGCAAATTAAACACTTTGGAACCAATATTGACCGAGCTGGTGTCATTTTAATATCTTGCAAGAATGTTTTCTTTGCTCGATCAGACTATAGCAGCATAGAGCACTCTATTCTGGTATACAGCAGAGATGATCGATCCATGCACCAATATTAGCTTACTGTATTGCTCTACTTACTTTCTATGTTGAAATTTTCTCGTAGTGCGCGTTTAAAGTGTATTATTTAAATCAGAGGGTATCTCTGGCTGCACCATATTTATTTTAGTAAGCGCTTACAATACAAACTACTTTCAAACAGCTGATTCATCCGCCAGTTTCATTCACACCAGCTATACTAATCAATTACTCAAAAGTTTTCGTCACACAGAAAATTATAGGCTACATATAATTATAGTCTGTACACTTAGTCTATAGTAGATTATACATCGACAAGAATTACATTAACGATAAGAATTCAAGCTAAATAATGATAGAAAATAAGAATTTACTAATGTAAAATAATAGTCAAAACTATCTTGTTTGTACGTAGATGAAAATTCCTTACGAATACTCACCCTTTTAATATCTTTCACATCCCACACATAAAGACTATGATCATTATAAATACAACTTAATTTCTGATTTCGTTCATCGTACGCTAAAGCTATGGCATCTGGATACTTCGCATTGGTAGGATGATTTGCCATATGACTGGAAAACAGGAAAACAAAAACTATTAACAAAAAGTAACTGGGAAACATCTTCAAATTTATAATGAAATTTTGTAAATTTGTTTACAACAAATCACAAAGCTGGAAGAGCTTATTTATTAGATACTCAACAGCAAAAGAAATCTATTCTATTGATTGGTTGACTTCTTGGGATACATACACCATGTATTGCCTAGTGTCCCAGATAGATAGATAGTAAGCAGAACAGACCTGGTATAAAACAGACCTGGGCCTAGTTCCATAGAAATTTACAAGCTATAATTGTACCAAAATTTGGCAGTTGTAAATGGCGGACTGCTCGCTCAAGGGGCGTTTACATACACGACTCGTGTTGGCCGCAAGAACCAATCACAGCACTTGTTTCTTAAGCTATAGGACAAGACCGTGATAGGCTGTTGCGGCCAACCTCCGTGTTGTGTATAGAAAAACGTAACTTTACAAGGAAATGTACAAAGTTAGGTTATGCTCAAAATATATAAAATTAACACTTGAAAATTCTTATAACAAGGAGATTATCGATTTTATATATTTGAAGGTTGATAGAAAAACTGAATTGAGATTACTTTCTCGAGATAAACTCACTTTCTGAATTGAGATAAACAATTGAAATTACTTACTTGATTGATCAATAGGCTCAATCCAAAATGGTCTGAATTGATCAAATCTTTAGAAACATTTGAGCGTTTTCAACATCAGATATGATGTGATGAGTGAGTGTGGTGAGAGAGTTCATTGTAAATTTATTGGGCATGGAAATGTTTATGAAACGAGACATAGTTGTCAATGTTTGCTGTGTAGAAGTCTTTAGTCAAGGTTATATCAATATATGAACCTTGGTCTTTAGTAATATTCATATATACTTTAAAAATTCAAATTTCAGTGTTTCATATCAAGTAATACCATAATTTCCCTTCAACGGAAATTAAGGTTATGGTGCCGGTGGAACTTCCTTTTGGAACTCCTCACCGATATGGCATACGAATACATACATATATACTGTATGTAATTCATACAGTGATTAGACTTTGGATGGTCTAATTAATTATTACAAGTCTTATTATGAATAAATATGATATCGCATACCTAATGGAAAGACCTTCAGCTACATCCACACCAAGGTAATGGGTTCGGGGAAGAGTAGTGATGAACTGGAGGGTGGCTGGATTGAAACATCTCACTATCCCTTCCGCACAGCCAATAAATATATGACGTTCACCAACAGCCATACAGTTCGCACTACTTGTCTGAAATTTCAAAAAGTTATTCATTTTCAAGCATTATCAATGTATACATTATCAATGTATATTATTCAATAATCATTATAAAAATATGAATAAATAGTCTAAACAAACACTTGAATAAATATAATAAACAAACACTTGTTCATAAATAAGAGTTTAGTCTAGAATTAATTCAATTTTCTTCATTTGTTCAGTTGAGAATGCCTCTTAAGGTACGTTTTTGCTTGTGACGAACGTAACGACCGTCAGTCGTTGCGTAAAAAGATGGCGGAATGCTTCTGTGTTAAATCATAGGACTGATTTCGTTTATGCGAATCACCGACGACCACAACCAACAGCCGCATCCGATGATGACCATACTCCTCTAGAAGCACTCTTCCGACCAGTCGCAGTGAATTCTAACCTCAAATATCTTGTAGAAGATGTAGTAAGTTGTGATTGAGATGAGCAAAAGGGGAATATTGAGAATTAAAAGGGATATTTTTATCAAAGTTAATGAAAATTTGATTAAAATAGTACCAAAATAGAGTTATTTTTATTTCTTACTAGTAGATCTGGATATCATCATGGCAGGTAAAATGGTTCATCCGCAGCCGTATGCGTACATTGCGGCTGACAGTCGTTACGTTCCGCACAAGCGAAATCGTACCTTTAGGAGAGCGAAACTTGTTGTGTTCAAAATAAAAATAATACTCTATTTTAATTCAATAACATTTTTCATGTTACTCTTATTTTTAACTTACAAGACTCTGATAGGACACTCATGATTTCTACAAGATGTTGGGTACTGTATTATTCAATACTATTAGAAGTTTCAAGAATTGTATTGGATGTTAAAAGCTTTTTTTCAAACTAAATTGTCCAGATTTATATTTTTATATTATTGTTCAGTATTGTGAGAGGAAAGCTTTCATCAAACTGCATTGTCAAAAGAGAAAATAAAAAATGTATCCATCTATTAAAATGTATAGGTATTAAATGGTGCTTGACGGCACTGCCGTGTTGAATATGCCGACGATAAGGCCTGGCGTATGCTGTGACGCACGTGACGCAGCCCAGGCGAACTAGCCAATCACAGCTGTTTTCCTGTCATTAATAAGAGCTGTGATTGACTAGTTCACCTGGGCTGCGTCACGTGCGTCTCAGCATACGCCAGGCCTAAAGATCAATATTGTTGTACTTCATTGTTTTCAAAATATTATAATGCAGTTTTGTATTTGTTCAATAAAAGTTAGTATTCAATCATTATTTTATTCTTAGGATATTTATTGATATGTGAAAGCTAAAATTAAAGCTACTCTAAAACATAGTGCGCCATGGACAATAATTTCCACATGCAGAAACATTGAACATGAAGTATAGACACAGTTGAAGAAATTGAAATAATTCAATATTCATGTAATTGAATAAAGTAAGTATTATTTTTGGGGAAATAGAACATTAATTTAGTAATTATTTTTTTAATTTGATGAACTTACTCGCAACTCGACCCATTTATCGAGCAGCCTGCGATTATTGAATTCGCACAATAATCCGGATTTGGTAATGGCGTAAGTCGAGTCTCCCATCTCTCCCTTGCCGCAAGCGACATCACAGAAATCGTTGTTCCTCTGCTCACCAAGAATCGCCGATCTTCCCACCAATGGAACTGGCTCTTTGTACTGTAATCAAACACACTCATTATTTCGATTCAATGTATCAGAAATTGATGGAATTTGTGGTGTTTCCCCATAATAAGAAGAAACTGGTGAATGTCAATACCACTAATAAGTGTTTTTTTTTTATTTCAAATAATAATCACAGTACCCTTTTCAATTATTTTTTATTTTTTTAAAGGGTACTGTGATTATTATTTTAAATTAAAAAAAAACAGTGATACTTTTCCCTGAGATAAAGGAAACACTAATAAGTGGTATAATTGGTCATTTGAATAATTAATATGGCTATAATTAATATGCAGACAACATAGTCCTCATGGCACAGGGAAGGTTCACAAATATTGCTGTTGATGTCATGAACATCAACTTTCAAATTATCAATGACTGGTGTCTTAGAGAGGACTAATCTTGAATCCCTCAAAGACTGTAGTTGTTATTAATGATTTGGATGTTCATTCAAGAAACAATCATACATTATTATCATACTAAATTATCAATGACTAGTGTCTTAGAGAGAAATAATCTTGAATCCCTCAAAGACTGATTTGGATGTTCATTCAAGAAACAATGATACTTGGAACAGACAATTTTTGAATGGTTCTAAGGAACAGCAACAACTTGTAAAAAATTCTATTAACAAGTTACAAACAACACCAAATTGCCGCCATATTGGAAATTATCAATTTTCTCAATGTTTTAATGAATATAATGAAAGCTTTAAAAAATTAGCCTAGGTATTTCTCAAGTTGAATTGATGAAAATAATAAATAAACTAATACTTTTCAGAGAGAGAAAGAATAGTTTCCCTATTTTTGTCGTCAACAAATAACATAACCTCTCTTTCTGTACTTCTTGGATTCTTTTAAAATTTAGAAGAAAGCGTAAGAAGTAAACTTGAGAAATGCTACATGAAACTTTTTGAATCATTCATTGAACTATTTTGAGCTAAGATTGAATGCAAGCATACATTACCTTGGCAGAGCGAGTGTACTCAAGGTACCAGAACTTGACATGGCGGTTGCCAACAGTGACAAAGTAGTTGCCACTTTCAGCAAACGCAACTGCTTTAACTTTGGTTGAAACTTTATTTGAGGCAACTTTAACTCGTGATCTCCAATCCCAAACATTAACTATCATGTCATGTTGCGATCCCACTGATACAACATATTTTTGGCTGGGTGAAAATGCCTGGAAAAATAAATAAATCAGTTATTTCAAGAAATAAAATTATCGGAAATTTTTCTTTCATTCATATGAATATTCACAAAATACATAATTGGAATAAGAAAAAAGGGTTCATCGAAAGCGGTTTGTTGATATTATTAACGTGATAGGCATGTCCCAAATTAGAAATTGAACTCGAATTCTCTGAAACATTTCATTAATTTGATTCGTTGAAAAAATGTTACTTCCACAACAAAATTCGAACATATTTTTTCAAACAATGACAATGATAAATTTTGTTTACTCGCGAATGTGATTGTTCACATAAATACAACGGCTATCTAGAAACAATAAGTGAATGAAAATTTACCAATTCGTATTCAATAGCTTTTTTATTTCAAACAATGATGGAGCTGCAGAATTAATTAATAGTCTTTTGAAATCTTAAGCCTAAATGCAAACAATTTTATAAATTCATTTCTTCTATTCATTTTCACGTCGAGAATACAATAGACGTATGACGTACAATATTACATTTTTCTAAATGTAAAACTTCAAAACTTTTACGAGAGAAATTTAATTCTCTCTTCTATTCATTAGTATTATTGGAATCTCTAGCTTTATTATACTATAATTTACTAAGTTTATCAATTAAATTTGATCCATAAGTTTATTTTAGAACAAAACTGATTTCCAAATAATAAAATCAAAATATTTCTAGTTTTTTGGAAGTCTTCAAATAATATCTAATTCTATTGTAATGCTGATATCTTTTTCCCCTCTTATATTATTATACTATTTCAATTTAGTATCATATGAGACGAATGAGCAATTATTTCCAATCTGATTATTGGACTATTCTTGAGTTTAGTAGTTCTTACTAGGACTACTATAGTCTGACCAAGCAAAGAAGACCCTCTGGTAAGATAAGAAAATGACTTCAGCTCGGTCAACATTGGTTCAAAAAAATATTGATTTGGTCTCAAATTGCAGACCAGAATGTTTCCTACGATTGAGACCAAATCAATAATTTTTCAACCAATATTGACCGAGCTGGAGTCATTTTCTCATCTTGCCAGAGGGTCTTCTTTGCTTGGACAGATTATACTACCAAATACTGATAATATAAATCTGAGAAAGTAATGTAACAAAATTAATTTTGATACTTTAATTTGAAGCTCCAACTCAATTATTTAATGAAATTTACACTTTTATCAGAGATGTTGTGGAACTTATTCATAATTCAGGTAAGTGAAAACAAAGATAAAAACAATTATTTAATGTTCCAATTCAAGCATTTCTAGTTTAAGTATTTCAAATAAATGAAAAATATTAATCTTTAATTCAATATGCAGAGCTCTTAATTATGTATTACTACTATAGAGTTGTGTTGACAATGAGCTCATGAAGCTTGAAAGTACTATACTTAGTAAGTGAAGATAAATAATTTTCTTACTTAAAAAATTACTGCATGTTGATAAAAAATAAAAAAAGTACTGCATGTTGTTGATCAAAAGTGAAAAGAGTTAGAATATATATTACTCATATTACTCACCAAGACGAAATACTAATAGAAATATCATATGATATATTTTTCGAATTGTTTAGTTTGCAGAGTATCATGCACAAATTGAATAAGCAAATAACAATTATTCCAAGTATTCCTTAGAGCAAATAAACTAATATTCACATGGGATGTCATATTAACCCCCTCAACATGGAAATTTAATTGTACAACAAATAAAACAGGTAAGCGACGACTTTCGATGTTTTTAGAATAGACACTATAACTGGAAGCTACTGAGATACCCATGATACTCATACTCAGCTACTGATGAGTATGCTACTGATACTCAACTAAATAAGTATTAGATCTTTTTTTTTGAGGAAGATGTCCACATGGGCTCCTAGGCCTGTGCGTGGGTTATTATAGGAATGATGATTTGAAAATTTGATGATGAGAGATGGAAAAACCACCACGCAAGTAATACAGGGTTAAAAATACATTAATTGAGATACTTACAACACAGTTGATTCCATATTTATGGCCGGCAAACTCTGATTCGAGTGAGTTATCGGTGAGATCCCACACTCTGACACTGGGTATGTGTCCACACTCCCCCGTGACAAGATAGTGTCCATCGGGCGAAAAAGCTACACAGGTCACAGTTTTCCTCGAAGTATTTAGCAAATGGTACTGGCGAGCTTTCAAGATATTGAAAATCACTATGGTACATCTGCAAAAAAGTGGAAAAATTATTATAATTAGGGAGTGAAAGTACTGGTGAGCTTTCAAGATATTGAAAATTACTATGGTACATACAACTGACAAAAAATATTCGATTTGGAAAGATATAGTACTGGTTAGCTTCAAGATACTGAATATCAAATCAAAATCTCGTTTATTCCACAATCAATATACAGTAAATAGATATTTTATCAACTAATAAAGTACAATCTTATAGATAGTTAAATTACTAGAATTAAAAACTGATGGTTGCAATATTATAATAATAAACAGTACTAGATTGAATTTTTATTTACAATTCTGTGATAGAACGAGCCTACATGGGCACTATGGCCTGTGCGTAGTCTAAATAACTAAATAAATAAATAACTATGGTACAACTGCAAAAAAATGGAAAAGTATTAGAATCAAGAATTAAAAGACTGGTGAGCTTTAAAGATTCTGAAATCCACTATTGTATAATTGAAAAAAAATGTTTTTTTTAGAATCAGGAAGTGAAAGTACTGGCATGCTTTCAAGATATTGAAAATGAAAAAATAGTAGATTCCGGTGCGAACCTAGACGAGGAATTAAGAGGATATATCAAACACAATCATATAATACTGGTGAGCTTTTAAGATTCTGAAATTCACTATGGTATAATTGAAAAAATAATTTTTTTTTAGAATCAGGAAGTGAAAGTACTGGCAAGCTTTCAAGATATTGAAAATGAAAAAATATTAGATTCTGGTGCGAACCTAGACGAGGAATTAAGAGGATATATCAAACACAATCATATAATACATATACGGGACATGTTCAATATAGAAAGATACATGATAAAGGTGATGATAAAGGTGATAATCCTCCCGAATAAAATTTCTGTGTTCGGCTCTGATTAGAAGAGAGATGGGGATTGGTATATCTCCTAGTAATTATTATTATAAGCACGATAACAATAGCGTTTCATAGGGCTTCAATTGAGTTATTCATAGATTATTCAATGAATATTTAATAGATGATGATGATGAATAGCAAATACATTTTTTTCAAAGGATGATAGCAACAAACATGATCAGCCTCATACTTATGAAAAATACCTGTGAATCCTCCCAACAAGTTTTATCTCTCATGTTTCATTTCTTTTTTTACTGATCTTATGTAATTTATTTCATATTTAATCATCCAGTTTATCATTTTCTTCAAATATTATATTCTATTCAAGTTATTTATTTTCTCGCACACAATTTAGTTTAATATTTATTATTTCCATATCTTATTAATTTTAATGTCATCATGACGGTATTTTGAATTGTGCAATGCGACTTGCTAGACCTAGTAATGATGTAAAAGTCAAACAATCAAATGCCTATGAAGCGGCGAAGCCTATAGGTTTGAAGCCATGTAAGAGCCATTTTTATTCAATTCTAGCCTCAAGAAACCTAATATCATCTTACCCTTCTAAGGTTTATAACTTACAGGGGGTTTGACAACTCTAATACATGTGTTCAATGCGTAGTTTAATTGTTACATTAATCAATTTCACCATAACTTTTAAATATTTTATTTTGGAAAAATATGTCTCATCTTCAACTCTAAATAAAATTAATTTTTGAACTAAATTAGAAAAAAACCATTTTATCATTTTCAGTATGTTTGGTTACTGTGTTGTGTTATTTTGGGCTATTCCTTAATTTGATACTCAGGAAAGTTTCAAATAAATCATTCGAAGTAACATGAGTTCAAGAATCTATATGTGACATTTATTAAAATGAAGTTTGTTTGATATCTACTATGGCGTGGTAACCATAACTTGTTTCTAAATTAACGAACAATTATTAATAAGAATTAAAATTTATTAACACTTGATAATTAATTATTAAAAGAAACATTCATTATGGATAAGAAATATAACTATGAACTCTAGATTATATAATTGCATTGTTATTGAATAAAAATAATCAAATAACATGTATTTACTCAATGAAAAATATTCTTGTGAACTAAATAATTGAAATTTTCATGAATTCTGGAAAAAGGATGTCTTTAATTTCATAGATTTAAAATCTTAATTTAATTTCATAAACGTGGTGTTATTAGTGTATATTTGTGTAATTCAGCTCAACCTGGAAGCTCAATCTACCTAAAATTACTGTATTAATGAAGATACGCCAGTTAGTCAAGTTATACAGTACTTGACATGAATTTACTCAAGCATTAATTCCTAATTCGTTAGTCAGGTGCAGGTGCAATGGAAAAAAATTATATATTATTCGCTTAGCACGTATTAACTAAGAAATTATGATTGTAAGGGAACTACATTGATGTTGATTTTAATATGAATTTATGAAGAAGTCTATTTGAAATTATAACTGGATTAAAACTCAACATAGCCAAGTTGAGCAGAACGAGGAAACTTAAGAGAGCAAATTATTTTATTTATAACTTGTTGGATGAATGATTGCTATTCTATTTCATTATTCCTTCAATGATCAAGGAGAGCATGACAGTAGACACTTCCAACTTAGAAGCACTGGCGGCTCGTGTCCACGAAAAAGGTGAAGTGCTCGTATCTTTTACTGTACAGCACTTCACCTGTTTCGTGGGCACGAGCCGCCAGTGCTTAGAAGTAACAATATTAACTTCAATAGATTGTTGGACAGTTAGAGCCTAAAATGGTGCTTTGTAACAGTACTTACTTATTTATAAGTAGGTTTTGGTGATAGCGAAAAAATAATTATAATTTAACATAATAATTATTAAAATGGTAGTATGAGCAACTGATGGTGTAATGTGAAATGATAACATTATTTTATGAAATAGCTTTGTAATATTATTATTTATTGTTACAATTGCGACTTGATAGCAAGTATTTTAAGAAAAGGTGATAATAAGTGAGTGAATAGAATATTGATATAACTTCAAGAGATATTGCAGATTCAAATGGGAGGTAGCTATTACATCCAATGATGCAGTAGTCAATTGTGAATCATCATCAGACCATAAGATTAGAGAATAGAAAGGCCATCAAATACATTACAATAGAAGAGTCATAAAGGAATGATTTTATGCTGGAGATACGATTTAATCTACATAGCTGATCAATATTCTTCATTCAAGCATAAAATGTTCACAAAAAAATTTCTGTCTGTTAATCAAAAACATTTCTTTTATAATTTTTCTATTAAATAGTTTTATTATTATTTATTGATTGTTAAAATTGCGACTTGATAGCAAGTGTTTCAAGCAAAGGTGATGATGAGTGAGTGATTATGATGTTTACATGGTGAATAACAGATGATGAAGGTTTATATTAGAATGTTCACTTAGAAAAACACTTTTCACTTTTAAAAATTTGAATTTTGATATAAGTTCAATGTTTACAATAAAGATCTAATCAAAAACACCAAATAAAAACGTTGAAAATTTCGATTAACTTGCTTTTCATATGGGAGCATGATAAACATAACCCAAGGGTCTAGGATCAGTGAATTATTGACTAACTAATAGTGAAATCATTGAAAGAACTGATTGATTTCATCCACAGAGCTCAACGACTTTCTGATCAGGAGATCGCATAAAAAAATTATTACGAATATTTTTCCAATTATATTATTTTTATACTGATGATTACCCCAACACATATATTATGATAGTGGGGAATCATTTTTTTATTTATATAGGCTAGCTATAATATTGCATGTATCTGTATCTGAAATTTGCATGCATTATATTGTAATGATTTGACTGACAAATAAACTCCTCTGGATGTGTTATTCAGCATCCAGAGAAATTATTATTATTAATAGTGATGGATATTTATCATTTAAAATATGATACCATTTTCATTTTTGGAATTTATTGTGAATTCATAACAGAAAAGCTTTTAAAATTCAAAATTCGTTTACTTGCAGAAGCCCTTGAGGACTTCAAGGGCATTACACAAGCCAAGAATAAAAAATCAACAGAAAATATTGAATATACAAGCAACAGAATCTCAATATCAACAAATAAGAAAAAAGCTTAACAATAAATAACAGAGTCTTAATACATTAACATTACAGGTGGTAACTACATTAAAATTATGAAGAATGGTGGTCACTTCATAGATTCTTTCTAGATTATTTGTCGAATTTTAAATTTAATTAAATATTATTTCAAACAGAAAATGTTTGATCGATAACTTACCCAGCAGGATAGGCTATCACTTCAGAGTTTGGATCACAGTCTAAGCCGGAATTACTTGAAACAGTAACACCCAAAACTCGCTCCAATTTCACCTGCAATGAAAAAGAGATTGGGAATAAAATATATATATGTTAAAACAATTTATGTAACTTATCAACTGAAGACAAATTTTAGACTAGAATAATTCATCTACAATCACCATTATCCACACACAAGCCTAGAGCTAACGTGGGAACCACCCTTTAATAAGTAACTTAGTTAACACAAAAACGATAGATAATTTTCAACATTATAAAAATGTGTAACTACTCAAAAAGTGTCATCCAATTCAATGTCAATATACGACTTAGGGCTATTTAAAACAATTGATAGATATAATGAAAATAGAATACCCTTTTGTTAAAACTTTAAAAGTATTATTTTCAAAGTTTTAAAAATATATATTTGATTTTCATTTTATTTATCAATAAACGACATGTGAATTTTTTTTCATTAATCATTAAGTGATTAACAAAATAATAGATTTATTTGAAATTGATTCTTGAATAAATAAATTTCATTTTTAGAAATTCATTTTGAATATTTTAGTTGTTCATCTGAAAATTCTGATACCTTTGGAATTTAATAGGCTACAGGTTCAGCAAGGCATTTCAACCAACAAAATATAAGAAAAAACTAAAAAATGTTAACTATGAAAATTTTTTAATACAATTTTTTAAATATCTATGAAAAAGAATATTCATTTTCATTCTAGAAAAAATTAATAATTTTCAACATCATTAATTTTCAGATCGAATCATTCATTTTAAGGACAATTATCGAATAATGAAATAACCAAGTAATTTTAATATTTCATTTTCGATTATATGTTGAAGAATGTAAGTAGTATTTACAGTATGAAGATGATGTTTCAAATAAACAAAGAAAGACAGGTGTGATATATGACATAATCAAACGCAAGAAAGCTTATATACTGTATACTAGGTCAACACGCATAACACTATCACAGTAGGTTACATAGTATAGATTAGTGAGTCTCAACCTTTTATGGTTCGCGGCATATGTAGATGGTAAAAAATTTCCGCTGCCTAGGTTGATTTTTCTTAATTTCCGCCCTACCGAGGTTTCTTGGAACAAATGAAGAATAAGATGAAAGAAAGAGACTTCTGCCTGTTGATTAAGAAATGCCTCTCAATAATTCGACTTTTAGCTCAGATTCCGCATTGAGATTTGCTTGTTACAACTACTGTTCTTTTAATCATTAAAATCTTTCTATCATAAATAGTACTGTTCTCTTCATGAATCAACGTGTTGTGTGTACATTAAAAAAGAGATGAAAACAGATTATACAAAAAGAAGCAAAATATTCTCAAGTCCAACAGTAATTGATAAACAATTACATAGGAATAAAGAAGTTTCCTAACATAGCTCTTAATGATTAGGTATTTTGAGAGCATTGTAAGATAGGCTAGGCGCTAGGTATTCAATAGCAAGTTTAAAAAACCAAAGAAAATAAATTTTCAGAGCTAATAGTTCCCTTTTTCCGGTTTGTTGTTGAAATGATAAGTGAAATAGCCTCATTTATTCTTCTGTTACTTAAAACACGAATATTGACATTTGATGTATGATGAATAGATAATCTGATAACAAATTATTTTTCTTATATTTTTCAAGATTCTAGCTATTCCACACCTGTTCTATTCATCACAATGGAGAGGTTTCCAACATAACGTTACCAGAAATGCTTCGTTAGTTGTTTGCAAGACTGCAAGATGATATGGCGAAAGATGGTTTGTTACAATATATTACAAACTCAAAGATTTTCGTTTGCTAATTCGGATGTATCAATATCAAATACAGCTTTGAAACTTAAATACTGATTTAGCCACTAGAGATTAGTAGTCTCATATAGGACTGTAACAAGTCTGCTATCATTCGCAATTTTTGTAATACATTTATTTCAAACGAAACTGGGAGAGAAAAACGAAATTTAAATTGAAAATATACATTTGATTCTACAGGTATGTTCTTTTATATAGCGGTTCTAAATCAGTGGTGCGGGTAACCCTTGAGGATATGATGCGTAAGCGTTCTAAGATCTAGTTTCATAATTTGATAGGGATCTTAGGTCACTGGCGGCTCGTGCCCACGGTGAAGTGCCCGTATCTTTTACTGTACACCACTTCACATGTTTCGTGGGCACAAGCCGTCATTGGGTACCGGTAACTGAGACTTGACTGGGGTACATATTTTGTTTTGTGGATAAAAAGTAGTAAATAGTATAAGTTTGACAATAGCTGATCTATGGAGAAAAGGGAAAATATTATTGAAGGCCAATCGCACTTAGCACAAATAATAGTTTCGTGACAAGATCTTGTGAAAATCTACGGATTCATCGTTACATAATATTCCACAAATTTGAATCATGGTCTCACATTTTAGAGGTTATCAAGATTACGTTGGGTTTGGAATAGACTTGACTCGTGTATAGTTCTATAAAACACACTAATCCAAATCGAATAAAAAAGCGAGTCAAGGTGTTATGTGGCAACAAGAATGCTTTCGCTTAAATTCTTGTGAGGTCTTTTACACCCGATAAATGTGATAGTACTCTGTATATGTATATGTTGAATGCTTGGAGATAGGCATACCGGTCATCACCGTACTAACCACTGGTCAACAATCAACAAACAGATGGTGATAGTGTTGTCAACAATCCTCCTTTTTTATTTTATTCGCTGACATTTTGATGACATCTGTTATGAAAAACAAGTCGGTTGTTTTGCAGTAAGGTTACTATCAACCTCAATTATACTGAATCTTGAGTACAGAACATCATGACTCTGAAATCATGTCTGATAACATCAATGTCAAATAACATAATGTCTTACGGTACATTGGAATCGCATGATGACACAATTGGCTAAACGATGCTGAATTAAAAAAGCATGTTATTGATAAATTAAATGAAAATCAAATACTCTCTATAAAAACTTTAAAATTATTATTCCACAATATATAATATTTATTTAATATATAATATTAGTGAATAATATTTTATTCACATTGATAGTGGGCTGAGTCCCGAAACATGAATGTGGAATAATAATTTCAAAGTTTTTAAAAAGGGTGTTTGATTTTCATTTAATTTATCAATTATTTTAAATAGTCCCAAGTTTTAAAGTTTAATTTTCAAGCCTGTTATTGTTTAAACCTTAAAACGACAACCACTCACTGTATGAATGTGGCACAAGCAAATAATTATTTCAGCCAAATTTCATTATTCAATTTTTTCATATAATATTCTTTTATTAGTTTAATTTCAGTAAACTGGGTGAAAGGAGAAAATTTGTGGACCTAAAGTTCATGGTAAATTTTTATTTCTTCCTACATCAACTATTTTAAACATTAGTTTTAGTTTCACTTCATAATTTTTAAATTAACATAATTTTTAGTTTCACTTTATATTATGTTCATATTGTACAAGAGACTATATATATGAATATTCGAATATATATATTATTTTGTTCATACATAGTCTCTTGTACAAGAGGCTAAAGCTTACATCGAGCTTTAATTCAAAAAAAGAAGAAAAAAGAAACAGAATATTAATCTATAATCAATGTTTTTCTCTCTCTTTTTTATTGCTGTAGGGTTATGCCCACAAGTACAAGCTCTGTGTTCTAGGCATGCTTGAGAATATCTTATCTCAGAGTTAGAAACAGTAATTGGGCTTTCAAAGTCGCCAATCACTAATCATCCAATCAGAAGCGTTCATTATGCGCTTATTAAAGCTTCTATATTCAGTCGGCGAATAGATAGTAGTTTCGTGCAGAGCTGCACAATATTAAGTTTTTTAGTCATGTTAATTTTAGTTAGTTCGATCAGTTAATATGATTCCCAAAGTGGAGGTTACAAGTATGGAGGAAAACTTAGTATTTTTAGATATTTGTTGTAAAATTTATAGAAATTACCAATTAGTAATGGAAAACTCATGCACGATTTTCAATACTTTGCGAAGACTAGTTAATCTAGTCCTCTAGTTTCAAAGACTAGTAGTCTTCTCAATTTTAACGATACGTTTCGGATAATTTTGTTCTCTAAATTCAAAATAAATTTAGATCCTGATGCCAGTAACTTTAATTTCAATATCGCTATAGAATCCTATTAAATTATTTACACATAAACTTGACTGATATTTTTTGAATCCACATTCATTTGCTTCCAAATTTATTATTGCTGATATTTGATGCGCTTCGCGTCTTCTCTCCTCGAATTTTTAAGAATATTGTTTCAATAATAGCAACAATAAAGACATTTTGGACTTAGTTGTCTGTGTTTTAAACCTTTATTGTAATATTCATCTACAGAATAAATAAAATAAATAAACAACAAAAACAACTCCAATTTCGTTCCAGAGATTCAACTCCAATTTTACTTTACCAGAGATTAATAATGGTATAGCAACCGAAACAGGTAACACGATTTTTAATAAATCAGTGGTTTGAAAATACGAGTATATTGGTTTTTCATGATGACAGGACTGATTCATGACACGCTTCCATAAATGACATTTCAATATGGATAACTATCACCACAGTATCACCTCACAACAAATCAACATTCGGGACTTACTCGTTGTTTTCCTTAGGGCACGGCCACATGGGCAGCTTTTTGCTGCAAATTTTGTCAACACCTGTGAAGATGTTCCCGACTCGTTAAAATTTTTAATAAAAATCATGCAATAATTTAGTTCTAAAGTCGAGTAATTTTGTACAATCAAAAGAAATTTCACATCCCTTCTCAATTTTGAAATAATGATGATAGAAATTTTTTTTTGTCCAGATTCCAATTAAAATTACGCCATAATTTAGTACTGAATTTCGTATCAATTGAACCACCAAACAAAACATTTGTACCCCTTACCATTTTAGGGTAGAAGTGATTGAAAAGGGGTGACTGGACCCCATCCTGAGCCAAATACCAAAACAAAGCTAGAATTTATTATTATTTTTATGATAGAAAATCAGCTGGTGCGGCCTGACGAGCATGAAAATGCTGCAAATATTTGCAGCAAACGAATAGGTCACGATTCATTTTTCTCAGCAGCAGCTAGTTGAGATTTCAGTTTCATTTCAGACAGCTTAGTAATGGCGAGAGATGCGCAGGGGAGTACGTTAAGCAATATCAGCTGATTTTCTATCATTGAAATAATATTGTACAAAAAATTGAATAAATTCAAAACTCTAGCTTTGTTTTGGTATTTGGCTCAGGATGGGGTCCAGTCACCCCTTTTCAATCACTTCTACCCTAAAACGGGAAGGGGTAGAAATTTCTTGTTTGGTTGTTCAATTGATACAAAATTCAGTACTAAATTATGGTGTAATTTTAATTGGAATCTGAACAAAAAAAATTCTCTATCATCATTATTTCAAAATTGAGAAGGGATGAAAATTTTATTTTGATTGTACAAAATTACTCAAATTGAGAACTATATTATGGCATGATTTTTATTAAAATTTGAACGAGTCGGGAACATCTTCACAGGTGTTGACAAAATTTGCAGCAAAAAGCTGCCCATGTGGCCGTAGCCTAACGGTTTAAACCGAAATATACTTTCATTTTCATTATTTATATTACATTATTATTGTTATTATTATTTTAAATTACCTCTTCTTTCCGAGGACAGAAATTGGCGGAGAGAACGTACGTAGAACGTATCAAAATTGATACATATGCATACGAAGTAGGTCTTCATACCTCTATCTCTAGCTTAACTGTCAGTCTGAGTTTAACGTGACCCAGTTCTACTGAGAGTAGGACCAAGTCGAAGTTTGTCGTCTGTCAAAACGCATACGTCGTAGAGAAAGGTGAACTATCATTGAATTTCCCGCTCATGTAAAAGTTTTTCGAACCCTGAAGGCAACTTCCGATCACTTCCAAAACTCTTATCATTCCAATAGACACCAATAGAAAAATACTTTCCTTACCTATGGTAGTAGGTAGGGCAAGGAAAGTAAAACTATTATAGAGCTGGTGCCAAACATTACGGCGTTTTCGTCTATTCCTTATCGCTCCAACAGCTGATATAGTTTGAAAATAGTCAGCATAACTGTACCAGACTGAAAAATCACGGCGGTTTCGTCTGTTGAGAAGATGTTGTCTGAAAAGAGTAACAGTACCGGACCAGCTGACTAAAAGATAGAGCCACGAATATATTTTAGTGAGGTGGTTCAATTACTGGCTAGTAATAGACGAAGAGCTTGGGAAATTGTTTTGTCGTTAGTAAGGATAGTCAGTCGTTTCCCGTCTCTGCAGGAATAGTAAGTAATTGTTGCATTACACTTTGACTGTTAAACTGGATGTTATTCAGAGGTGTTCTGCGCCTTCATTTGGTTACGGAAGCTAGCTTATGGTTGAGAGGATCAATGTGCTAAACACACGTTACCTCTATCCTGGTTAATGCTTATTCGCCTGCTGTATGGTCTGTACGGGCGGGGAGGGCATTCTTGGGGATGTGGCTTCGACTCGGTCAGTGTTTGTTCGGAGGTTGTGGGTTCTGTCTCGGATTGTGAGAAACATTCTGATCTACAATTTGAGAATTTATAGCTTTCGGGCAGGAGTCGTTTTCCCGTCTAGCCAGGGTGTCTTCTTCGCTTGGACGGACTGTGTAATGGAGTGAATATGAAACTGGCAACCAGCTGGTAGACCTAGGCCCTTCTTCATGGGCCATTGACAAACAAACAAACAATCTCAACGCGAGAAACATCAATCTTTGAGTAGTTGTGAAATTGATATTGTGGTAGTTATCCATAATAAATGAAAAGACCAGATGTTGTCAAACCACTGATTTATTAAAAAATCGAAAGTGGTTTGATCCAGTTTACTAGAGATTGATAATGGTGTAACAACCGAAACCGGTATCTCGATTTTCTAATGAATCAGTGGTTTGACAACATCTTGCCTTTTCATTTATTAGAAACATCAATACTCACATCCACACCATAGAAAAGGGGTTGCTTATGGAGAATTAACACTCATATACATAATATACTAATCGATTGAAAAACATTAATTTGAAAATAATCCAAATTGAAAAAGAAGCAAGCAAGATATCTACTTCAATCATAATCATAAATACATATTCATATCAAGTAGGCTACCTACTCACAATAGAATATCTTAAAAATTTGATCAATCTATTCTTATTCAGAACCAGAAGGACATGTACTTCTTGCATTCAAGTCAAGACTTTTCAATTCTAGATATAGAAACCCATGTATGATAACAGTTTCAAATAGCAAAACAACTGCTCGAAGGGGATCCTATAGCTCATCGGTCGTAAACTGGCGGAACGCCGGGAGCTGGACCGCAGTAAAGTTGGCAACTATAATCTAAAAGTTGGTACGCAATTTTTTTGACCTCCCCAAACCTGTTAGCAAATATGTCCGGACCCCACCTAAATTTAGTTGACGGCCCCTGCTATAGCTCATACGGCTTTTGACCAAAACTCTAGTATTTAAACGTTTTCATCCAATCTGCCTGGGAGTAATTATTTCGGCAGTTTTTACTATTGCTACAGTTGAAACGACAAAATATTAATATTGCACGGTGAACTTTGTGAAACAGAAACGCAACAACACTAATTTTGCATAACCTAATACGTATTAGACACTATTTTGTACTAGCTCCAGATTACAAGAATAGAAGCGACACAATATTTTATCATTAGTGTACATGAATTAGACACAAGTGAGTAATTTTACAAGCTTTATATGTGAATACATTAGACTAGAAACGACAATATTAATACTTCACATGGATTAGACACAATCCGAAAATCCAAAAGAATGCGATTAGGCTTAGAGCAGCATTACATTAGTGAGACAATATTAACATTGCATATGGATTAGCATCCGAAAATCCAAACAATGTGATTAGGATTAGATCAGCATCAAAGTGAGACAATATTAATATTGCGTATGGATTAGACACTCCGAAAATCCAAACTATATGATTAGGCTTGGAGCAGCATTTTAGTGAGACAATATTAACAATGCACAAAGATTAGATACAATCCGAACATCCAAACAATGTGAGCAGCAGCGTTGTGAGGAAGCGCAACCCTTGATTATTAGCCGAGAACACATTTCCTCAAGGGATGAACATCCTAGTATAAGTGAGTTCATCCTATTATTTGTGAGTAATTAGTGATGTTAAATAGAGTGAGTGAAGAGAGTGAATGCAATGCGAAAGAGTGTCAGGTACTCACATCGTAAGCGGGCACATTCTCCTTGTCTCTGTGGCCCCCTTGGCCCCCCGGGCCTCCAGTGGGGGGAGCTCCTCCGGCTATACCCATAATGGCATTTTTCACTCGCTCTCTTTCTAAATCGTACGCACTACACTCTCAACTCTCATTCGCGTTCGTTAACAGCCAACCTGATGGTACAACATAAATGATCTTGCTAGTTGAAACAAATATAAAAATTCACAACATAAAAAACATGCCTATCGCTTTTACTGTTCCCCAGCACTTGTCCCCACACACTTGCCTCACGGATAGGATCACCTCACCAACATGGTCATATACTGGTCACCCATGCAAGAGCAGTCCACAGCACTGACGGCTCGTGCCCAAGAAACAGGTGAAGTGCTGTACAGTAAAAGATACGGGCACTTCACCTGTTCCGTGGGCACAAACCGCCAGTGGTCCACAGTGATCGCGACCATAGAGGAAGGATATAAGTACCATTTTAGATATTCAACTACACTTTCTCTACTATCTCACGATCACTAAGTAACCACCCTCACCGAGTGACCAATACCCAATACAAACATAAGTCTAGAATAGATTAAAGATTGACAAGAATCGATTTGCTATGTCTTGTAAGCAGTGTATTCAAGCTAGGCCGGATGGCAACATTGAACACGGGAAATCTAAATTTCCACCAATTCTAGACACCTGATATAAGCCTATATATTTTAGGCAGAGTCATACAGAGTTCTACAGAGTTTGGCAAAGTTCTACCGTTGTAATTTAAATTTTCAAAATTGCGATCCTAGTCTCCTGCCTGTTTTATTTACTTTTTTCAACAAAGACATACATTCAAGCAAAGCATTCTACATTTCCACAATTAACATTTTGGAGCCCTGTATTGCATATTGTTACAGTTGAATACATTCAACTAAATTTCCACAATTTGGGTTACATATTTTTGGAAAAGGAATACATTCAACCAGTGCAATATAAATTAGAATAGATTTTAGATTAGATTCTAGACAACAGCACTGGCGGCCCGTGCCCACGAGACAGGTGAAGTGTACTGTACAGCACTTCACCTGTTTCGTGGGCACGAGCCACCAGTGCAAGCATTGTATATTTTTAGCAAGGACATACATTAAACAAGAACAATCAGGAGTTTCACGATAGTGATTACAGGAACCTGACATTTTAATTTTGTTAGAAACATACAGTCAACAAAAGCAATCTAAATTTCTATAATGTGATTCCAGTCTTAGAATTGAAGCCTGTCCTATAGGCTATATTTATGGCCACTATATTACAAAAGGTTAGTTACTATTGTATTGGAATGAGGATGCACACATTCATATTTTTATTTCAATATGTGATTATATAATACATGAGAAGTTCAATCTTCTGAAGCTGAAGAATAACTACAGGAAGGAATATAGAAAAAAACTATCACGAGGAAATTTTCTCAAGACTTAGGAGGAAACCCAAGATAGGTAAACTGTTAACAATAGTTAATTTGGACAAATGAGGACGAGTTCTGATGAAAATGAAACGTATTCAAAAGAAATCGTCACGGATTCATAACATTTAACAGGACATTTTGGCCAGGATTTTTTTCGACTGGTAAGCAATTTACTTCTGATGTATAGATAAACCATCATTGGTCTATGATTCAATGACTGACTTTCGATGTGTGAATGGTAAGCAACTAAGATGAAGTCAAAATGGTCGACATTGGTCTATGACTCAAAGACTTATGATTAATTCAATTACACAATGAAATAATAATGAGTCCATCTATAAACAAAATTAAGACTAGAGCCAATTGAAGAGCTGAAGTTGAATTCCATAATAAATTGATTCCAATAAGTCCGATTACTAATAAAAGAAAAGCCGAAATTTGCAGTGTATAATTCAATTTTGATTTAAATATTTGATCAATATAATAAACACTGTAAAATACTCGAATTCAATTTATATCGAAATTGCACCACAAGTCCTGAATTATCAAGAGAAACATTTTTTTATTTACCATGTTTCCAACGGTATACACCAATTTCAATAAAGTACAATAATGTGAAAATAGACATTGTTGAGACCAAATTTACCAACGTGGTTAAACTGTCGACCAAAGTCAGATATTAATCCAATCCACTGAAAAAGCTTCCTCTTTCAAAGATTTAATGATAAATTGTGAACTGGATCTCACTCATAATATTAATTCAATTGTTACTCGAGTCTTGTCAAAATCTGACATCCCTCGCTCATAAAAATCACAGAAGATAATTCTCATGACAGAGAACAAAGCAGTAATGAGTACAAATTAATACTTAGTATGACGAATTAGCGTTCATTCGTAGACTAGGACTAAAGCATGAACAATACACTGTTGGTAAACAATAATTTGAAATTCAAATTACAATTTTTTAATGATAATACTTTAACGACTGTTAAAGCTTTCGCTTTTGCGAACTAAGACAAGTAGGATTAATTAAAAATCAAAGTATATAAAAGTATAATTATTGTAACATCTTATAATCATTCAGAGACAGCAAGACAACTGGATTGGACGTTTAACAGTGAAGACGTGATCCAAACATGTATACTGATATAGTCAAGCTATCATAAACATTTTAGTAAGAGTCAAGTTGAACTAATCTAAGCGCAGGTTATAGCCCAACTGTGCCAAGGCCTTGAGTAACCTACAGCTGTTTCAATATTATTTTTCACTGATAATCTGCTTTTAACACAGATGTGATAATCGGCACACGCAGTACTTCGAAAATATCACACTACAAGCATTACATTAAATATACATTTATTTCGCGATTGATTTTACGCTTTTTGTTTCGACACATAATGAATGTCGCGTATTGCCTATGCACATTCAACTTCCATCATAATACCATAAGTAGATTATCTTAGATACTACGTAGGTACTTGTAATGTGCAAATAGAAGTATTATACAAGAAATATAAATGCACGTCTACGATCAGGTTTTACCTTGTAGGATTTTTCTTGAAAATAGAAGGACCTATATAGTTTTGGGAGTTAACTCCTTTGATAGTTATCATTTTTTTCAATTTTATAAGCATTAACAAAGGAGATAGTAGAGGGGACATCAAAATACAGCGTTATCAATAATTAGAGATGACGGTAGACATCAAATATACGCCAACCCAAAAAATGCCATTGGTTTTGTAGGCTAATAATTCCCGCGTGAAAAATAATTCCCTTGATCAAATATTCAATTGATTTGATTCCAGCATTCCTAATAACTTAAATGAGCTGCTCAAGACAAGCTGAATGTGCTATTTGAAAGAAATATGAAGAAAATTAGTCGACCACTCCTTTTGAAAATGGGCGAATTAATTAGCCATCTGTTTTGCCATCATAACGTTAATTTTTTATCCAGCAACAAATTGCCTCGGAATTATTCTTATTCACTCTTCTTATTCTTCCTTTTCCATTTTCTGTTCCTTCTCAGCTGTGTCAAATCGTTGAAATGAAAAGAATTGGGGGGGGGGGGGAGTGGCTTCCTACACAATCAGATGGAATCTTATGAAGGAGGTTGCTGCACAGTACCTGACTGCCTACCTTCCTTCCTGACGGCCTTGGAAATTCACTCATGCCAAGCAACACATTCAATTAGAATCATTTGTTTTATACGATTTCCATCGAAATTCTCCACAACTGTAATAAACGATAATCATTTGAAACGTAACTATTCCTCCGTAAAAACAAACTCAAAAAATTTCTCCGTAAGAAACAAACTTTGAAACGTACTTGAGTATATCTATACTGTGAAGGTGAATAGCATATCACTGAGAAGGGAGAATATCTCCTATATCTATATATTCTTTATCAGTTTTATCCATTACTCTTCTTCTATTTATCTGTGATAATAAGCAGAATAAAAGCGTACAATAATGCTAGTTTTCAATATTTAACAAAGAAAAAACTGTGTATTGAGAGGAAACTTGAAAATAAATCCAAATAGTTTTAAACCGATCAGAAATATGTGAGAAATAATTTTTATGCCTGCAATCCGAAAAAATGGCTACGGTTAGTGCTATAACATGTAAATTAAAAGATTTACCACAAAGTAAAAAATTAGTTCCCGATTAGACATAATTTTGTATCACTGGCGGCTCGTGCCCACGAAACAGGTGAAGTGCAGTATAGTAAAAGATACGGGCATTTCACCTGTTTCATGGTGCTCGTACCCACGAAACAAGTGAAATGCCCGTATCTTTTACTATACAGCACTTCACCTGTTTCGTGGGTACGAGCCGCCAGTGTTTTGTATCCAGATTAGTATGAAAACCACGGCCATTACATGTATGGGTTACAACTTACAAAAAACACAACTCAAAGAGACTATTCACAGTTGAAGTACAGTATTACTATCTTGAAGTTGGGTACAGTATTATGTTTATAACCTAACTCAAAATATTGATGCCTTTTCCTGTTTTACTGTATTAGAGTGGGATTAGTCACCTACAGGTTGAAAATTTGTACATCAATGAACAAATGGAGTGCTTTAGTTTTAGTAGTCAACAATGTTTTGAAATAAAAAAAAATGTTTTCAAATGAACTTTTTAAAAGAACTATAACTCATGTCTCCATTTATGGTAAATGAGGTTATCTGGCGAAGTGGAACAACCCTTGGGTCTCCCCACTATTAAAAGCCATACGCTAAAAAAAATGAACAAACGTCTTTCAAGAAGTTTTTAAAGGGTATCTATACAGTACTGTACTGGGGGAGGCCTATGCCCGCTAGTGGGCCTAGTTTCCAGTCAACAAACAAACATTAAAGAAAAGAAAAAATAATGAAAAACAAGTTGTAAATAATTTATTCAAATTGAAGAATTATTGTAAATTACTCATTAATGAATATGCATTGTAAAATTTTACATGGAAACTAAATAAAGGCTTTATTTATTATACAGTACTGTAAATAGAGATAGCCGATGGCAATTAATTATAACGTATAGTTAAAATGTTTACAAGTTACAGGAAGCTTAGTTTTGTAACAAATTGCGTTCATAATCTTTCGATTCATTACTTCTCGGTGGAGTTGAACTAAATACCAAGGTAACCGACAAATACTAAAACAATACTTCAGTATGGAGTATAGCCTACAAGCAATGTATGTTACTCTTAAAGAAAGACTAGTAGGAACGGAGTGTAGTGGGAACAGAGATGAAACGAGAACTGTATATTCAACAATGGGCTGAAGACAATGACAGTAAAATGTCTACTGTGAATGTATACTTTACATAGTAGGCTACTGCTACTGCTAGCAATATGAATAGACTTCCATAAGTGTACAGGAGGACTACTTGGTTACAGATTATACGTAAATAGCACACGCCAACGAAACAGTCGCTTAGAGAATGTCTGTTATTAATGCTCAGCTCTGTCAAAACAGTCTAAAAGCGGTCCACGAGAACGAAACATTTTAGCAAAAGGATCTTAGTAAAGAGTCTATTAGGCCTATTATTCTCTATTATCCTATAATTTCAACTAAAGTCGCTCTTGATTCGTTATGCTCCAGAGCAGACCGCTCGCAAACGATCCTGACGGAGCTGACTACTGATATAGTCTGTCCAAGCAAAAAAGACCCTCTGGCAAGATGGGAAAATGACTCCAGCTTAGTCAATATTCGTTCAAAAATTGAAAATTTGGACTTAAATTGTAGAAAACAGTCTTCTCTTTTTTTTAAGATCAACAATTTAAGATCAAATTTATAGTTTTCAAACCAATATTGGCCGAGCTGTAGTCATTTTCTCATCTTGCCAGAGGGTCTTCTTTGATTGGACAAAATATAACAGTGTTAAAAATCACCAACCGCCATTTTTATTGGTGTCTACTACACCTAGCACCAAAGAAAGGCGTTTACTATGAATAATTTAGAAACTACCGAGAGTAGCCTATCCAAGAAACATGACTCCATATGAACTTGTGGGTAAAAATTAGAGAGAAAATACTTCGTTACTTGTCTGAATACCATCATGCTTTCTCACCCAAATAAATGATAAAGAGGATTAACAACAATTCCTGTAAATTTATAAATTTGATCAAAACCTTGTGGTGACATGGTTCACCACAAAATGGTTGAGAATTCCATTATATTATACAGTACTCTATTTAAGCAAATATTATCCAGATGAAGTATATTTTATTATATTCGATACATCAGTCATCAACAATATAGTATTTCAATTCAATTTCGAATACTGTGGTTTCAAAATATAATACAATGCATTTAATACATCAAAAAAGTATACAATGGAATGTAAAAGTATTAAGGTGGTGAAATTGGAAGTAAGGTGATACTAAACGTCTATGGCATGTTGTATTATAGGTCTGTGATTATAGGCATTATAGGCATAGGTCTGTGATTACGTCTATGGCATTATAGGTCTGTGATTACAATACAGTAGTAATTTGATAGAAATATTTTACACTAGACTCTTAAATAAATTGGCAACTGCCAGCTCTCACTATGATTCTAACACGGTAAACAAACGCGCAAAAAAATCAAACTTCAACGAAGATTACTTGTCAAACAACGAGCAAAATCTGATGTTGATGCTTCTCTATGAATACAATTAGCGAAACCGGTTAATGTAAGGTGAAAACAGAAGGAAAAATCAAAAGTAGATGGGAAATTAGAATAATGAATTCATCCAGCTCTCTGAATTTCAAGGACACACGCTAAGGATTATATAGAAGCAGCAGTTCTGTCGAAAATATTTCAATAAAAGAGGGAATTTTTTAATAACTTAAAAATACAGTAGAAGAAGCCATTTCTTGGTTCTGTGAGTAATTGAGGAACGTATACTGCTGTGCAACACGATAAGCCTCTTTTAATGACACTATACGCCTAAGCCTTTTTAAAAGACACTATAGAAATTGAAAAATAATGATTCATTATTCTTTGTAATAATTTTTCCTATGCAGATGTTTTCATTTTTGGCAATGAAAACGCGATAATTTGTGTGATAAAAAAAATAATTGCATTGAGACTTTAAAAAATTATCATTCATGGATGAAGTTACAACAGGACCTATTTACAGACAAGCTACAATGGAGTGAGAGCTCAAGATTCAATAAAAAAATATGATTCATCAAGGTATACAAGGCAACTAGAAACAATAATTTGGAAGCTAATACTTTTGCACGCATATAGAAATTGAAGAGATACATATAATTTAGTAGACAATACATTTTTGAAACCCGATTTTTGTACCAAATACCCAAATAAGATATTACATTGGAATCCATTGTGAATGATTGGAATAATTATGCCGTTATTGAGGTGCACAGTCAACATTCCGAGGGTTATTCATTGTTAAGGCTTCAATAAAATTACTTGATTCATACCTAATTTTACAAAAGGTGATTTTGTCATGATTCGAAATTTGTTACTCATAATGATCGAAATTTCGTTACATGAACTTTAGCTATGAATTTCAGTTTAGACTATTCAGACTATTCAGACTATTCAGACTAATAATAGACTATTCAGCTTCACTGGATAGAATAGAATAGAATAGAATAGAATAGAATAGAATAGAATAGAATAGAATAGAATAGAATAGAATAGAATAGAATAGAATAGAATAGAATAGAATAGAATAGAATAGAATAGAATAGAATAGAATAGAATAGAATAGAATAGAATAGAATAGAATAAAAAATGGAATAAAATGACTTCTTAATTTTAATGACGTACCGAAGTTTTCAAAGTAATGTATACTCTACCACTCAACAACGAACACTTGACCAAACCACTCAACTCAGGACATTAAATTCCTAGACAAGAATTAAATATCAAGTTATTACTGTATATCTTTTGCTCTACTCTAGTTTCGAAATCGAAATCAATGACAATTCATGAAAAACGGAGCTTGATGTGTTGATGATAAGGATTTGTTCAAAACTGAAACAAGAAAATCCCTATCCCTGACAGGAAACACGTCAAAGATGTCACTGGTTGAGAATGATGAAAACCAGTCGTCAACATGTTGCAAGCGTTTGAAAAAACTGTTGGATATCTGGAATAGAACCAAAACGTGGACCAAACAAAATCATCTGGAACGCCAGTCAAGTCGTCAAGCAATGTCTATTTAGAATCAATACGATTCAACTTAACAAGTAAAACTCAAGGAGACACTTGTGTCCAATGAGAATTAATATCACAAGCTCTTTCTCCTAATAAAAAGTAGTGTACACGAGACACATGTGAAATCCAAACATTCTTTTCCCAAACAAAAACCAGGGCCCTGGCTTATAAACATTTTACAATCCACATTACTCATAATTCGTGAATGTTATTCGTGTTTCTGTCTCATAAACGTTTCCCATAATTCGAAAATTTTACAACCTCAGCTATGACATGAAAAACACAAAACTTTGCTTCCAATGCGATGATTTGATGAATAAATTGATATTTTATTATGAATATAAATATTGATTATTATTTTTATTGTGAAATTTGAATAGAAATAATTTTTGTTGCTAAAAGAATATCATAACCTACAAATATGAAACCTTGAAGTCGGCCATTGATTTACCTTCAACGTCTGCAATATTAAGGCAACAGCTGTTTTTTCCAAAATTTGGTACATTATAAATCGAACGTTTTATTGGTGAATCTACAATCCCGATCACTTGTTTTCTTCAGAAAAACAAGCTGTAAATGTTTATAAGCCAGGGCCCAGATCGTTCAAAATTTGAAAGGAGAATTCGATAATGGAGCATACACAGAACTTATTCAAATACGATTTCGACTTTGTGAAGAGTATTTTCTATTGTTGATCAGAAATAAAAAAATATTGTTTGACAGAATAAATTATTTCAATTGTAGGGAGAAAACTAAAACAATGAATCATAAATAAACTCAGATTATATACGATACGGCAGGGATTTGTATCTTCAGAGATACATACAAGAAGATACTTCTGTATCATAAATTAACTCAGATTATAAACGATACGGCAGGGATTTATACAAATACATACAAGAAGATACTTATTATCACTGGCGGGTCATGCCCACGAAACAGGTAAAATGCTGTACAGTAAAAGATACCTATTACCTATTCAACCTATTTTTATTTTACTATATTTATATTCTTTTGAATTTTGTAATGTTTTTATGTGTTAGTTGTATTGATATTGTATATCTTACATTCTAAATGATGTAATTCAATTCATGAATGCATTTGGGCTATGCCCGTAGCACTCATATATATGTACCAATAAATAAATACAACTGTTTCGTGGATACGAGCCGCCAGTGCTTATTATATCATAGAAGAGAATTATGATACATAGAAGTATTAATGTAGAAGAGAAGACATACGTACAAGAAAAATATTATATTATAGTTCGTAAGTCAAAATAAAAAACACTAATCAGTGTATCCGAATAAGTGTTTCAACTTCCAGTTATAAGAGATAAGAGACAAATGGCGAAATGGCTGAGGATTCATACATGAGAATACGTGCCCAACAATATGTTCATTTTCCAGGTGAGTAGACAACATCATATTGAAAAAGGATTCAATAAATTTACTTAAAAAGTTCACTTATAAAAATAACAAGCTTGTATGACTCTACCCGTCTAACATTACTTGATATGGAAACTTCAAATCTGATAAGGGATTCATCGTATTTGAATTCTAATAAATGTTCAACTAATACATATTTTCACGCTTCTATGTTTGGCTAATCAAATCTATTGAGAAATCCACATGACCTTATGTGGTCCATCACTATGGCTGCATATGGTAGTTTGATCTCCAACAAACTGAACCTTAGGACCGAGTACCTCAAAGGTCGAATAGTGTTTGCACTTTCTCCTACAACAGTGAAGCTCACGTTATATCTATTGGTAAAGCACGATTTCTCTTTCACCATTTGCCTTTGCACGGCGTGATTTAACCAACTTACTTATACAAACTGGCATTCGCTACGAATCTCAGATTTTAGAACCTTGTTCGAAATCCTCAACATCAAACCATAATTTGTGGGAAATCGTAAACCAAACTTCAACAATACGTCAATCTGATCAGAGGACTATCTCAACTTCACCACAACCTCGGTTGAACGGTAGAGAGGATCTGGAGTCCCAACTCCGCCCTAAATAAAGACAATCATTCAATTGAATTCAAAATCAAACCACGATAATATGTGTTAAATTATCAATCGAAAGCCGCAAATTAAACTTCAACCTAAAAACAAACGTCTAAAACATTTTTTACAACCAATAAAATTACTTCCGAGTATTTTAAAGTGTTTCAAATATTTTTATTCAAATTAAATTATATTGATCATGAAGTATTACAATTTGAATAACAGGCTATAATATGAACCTGCAGATGTCTGACGGTGATGCCAACATGAGCTCTAGGCTTGTGCGTGAGTAATGAGAGGGTTGATTATGAGATTAATTTGATTTATGATCTATCAGCTTATCTTTCCATTTTATGAGTTTCTGTATTGTTGGTTAATACCATCAATACCATAATACCATAATACCATCATTGAGTTTTTTCATTTATATTGAGTAAGTGTAAAAGTAATAATGTTTCATCATTGTTTACTGTGCTTATTTATAAATAATAATCATTATATTTACAAGCGTGAATAACTTCGTTTTAAGCAGTAATATTTAGAAAACACCCGAGGATATCAGGTTTACCGTACAGCAAGTTCATCATACGTTAGCAAGTGTTAATATTTGATCAAGTACTTTTCTATCAGTCGATTCAACTACAATAAATATGAAATGCCATTATTTCACAAGGAGGTCTACAAAATTGATTAATTCATTATTCATTTCTGAAGAGGAAATTATTGAAAAACATAAAAAGTGAGCTTCAGATTTATTAGTAATGTTGACAGCCTAAATTTTGGGATTAAGTTTACAAGGTACAAGTGATAATAAATTGATCGAAGTTTACCACACTAATCGAAGTAAGTGTAATGTTGACTACTTGAAAACTTGGCACTTGCTACGGTATAGATTGTCTTGGCCGAAACAACTTTACTATTTCTTAATACCCTGTACTGGATTGCATAAGCCGAGCCATAAAAGCAAGTGGGTAGTATCATTGAGTAAGTTTCTATCACAGAAGAGTTTATATTGAATGTGTATGGAAGATGTATTCTTATTATGTGAGTCCCACGCTCTCGATCCACTAAACAAGTGACAAGAGAACAAGTAGATGGGACTGGCATTCAACATAAATAACTTCAAATCATGCCACTTCAAATACAGTGCGACAGAGAAAAAAATCAAACCTTCGCAGATTAACATTATATTAAATACAACTTTAATGTGAAGGGCAGATTGTTGTTGATCATATTGGAAGTTTCTTTGGATTGAAAATGGTGTAATCTGTTCTAGAAAAGAAGAACATTTTGGCTAGATGGAAAAATGACTTCAGCTAGGTTAATATTGTTTCAAATTGGTCTCAATTTGTAGAGTAGAATGTTGTCTACAATTTGAGATCAAATTCATAATTTTTGAAACAATTATTGACCAAGTTGGAGTCATTTTCCCATCTTGCCAGAATGTCTTCTTTGCTCCTCGACCAGACTTCAGATTGTCTTTGATTCTATTGTAACAGTTTCTTTGGATTGATAATACAGTAGAACGTCGATAATCCGGATTAATTGGGGCCGGACCCCATCCGGATTATCGAATTATCCGGATTAACGAAATTACCTTACAAAAAAGACTAGCAGGCTCTATTTTAGAGGAAACTGTTTTAAAATAATATATTATCTATTAGGAAATAATAGAAAATTAATTTCCTTTGCATCGCTAAACATTACAGTATGTATTCTATCATCGCCTGCTCTCTAGTAAAGAG
Organism: Sogatella furcifera; assembly: GCA_017141385.1. Lineage (NCBI taxonomy): Eukaryota > Metazoa > Arthropoda > Insecta > Hemiptera > Delphacidae > Sogatella > Sogatella furcifera. The sequence continues at coordinate 5,051,490 of CM029560.1, read as the reverse complement.
CCTAGTGCAAGGGCAGACGGTACAAATATTTTTATTTATTGCTGGAGACGAATCCGGATTATCGACGCTCCGGATTTCCGACGTCCGGATTATCATCTACTGTATGTTAATAGGTGGATGCAAAATAGAGTAAGAGTACAGAAATTTTGATCTCAATAGGTGTCCCTTAAGAATAGGAATTTCTAGTTTTTCTTGACACTCAACTTGAACACCTATGACAACAGATATGACTCACAAATGGATACATGATCACAAATTATTAATTGGTTAAGGCGTAAATTTTTTAGTTAAAATATCAAAGGCATCAAAACAAAAGCGGTTGGTTGACAGTTTTAGATTATTGAACCTATTGACATTGAGTTCAAAATACTGTCACTCGAAAACACTCTCAGTCAATGTGAGTATAGTTTGTCTAAGCAAAGAAGACATTCTGGCAAGATGGAAAAATCGGTCAATGTTGGTTCAAAAATTATACATTTTGTCTCAAATTATAGAACAGAATGTTTCCTACAATATGATACCAATATTGACCAAGCTAGTCATTTTTCCATCGTGCCAGAAAGTCGTCTTTGCTTGAATAGACTATAAAGTTTGTTTACTTAGGGAAAAATGACTAATGTCAATAATTCAAGTGAAGAATCGATCTTCAGAGTTTGTAATAGATACTACAAGATATTTATAGCTACAACAATGAATATTGATTGATAAATCATGTTATGACAAATAATCCATCTCGGATACTTTTCAAGGGGTTCCCGTGTTTTATGGTTCATTTTGAATATTATGTAACTAGGGTAGAATTGAAACTAGCCATTTGCAGGCTAATCGTGGTGACATTTGACAGCTGAAGGTGAACGAAGCGCTTACATTCGATTTGATAGAAATAACTTCCCAACTCCAATCATCTACTGACATAAGAAAAATAATGGAGGCGTCGCCAGAAAAGGAAACCAAACAATGAGAAAGCAGCAGCCAGGCGTCTAGTTTGATCGAGCAAGAAGAAATCCTGGCAAGATGGGAAAATTACTCCAACTCGGTCAATATTATTTAAAAAATTATGAATTTGATCTCAAATTGTAGACAACATTCTGCTCTACAAATTGAGATCAAATTAAAAATTTTGATACAATATTAATCAAGCTGAAGTAATTTTTCCATCTAGCCAAAATGTCTTCTTTGCTACAACAGATTATATCTGAGCCGCGGTGGTTATGCGGCATTTCGCAAACAGACGCGAACTCTGTTATGCCATCTACAATAATAAAAAGATGGCACCGACAAACTATACTCTGTCCAAGCAGAGAAGACATTCTGACAAGATGGGAAAATAACTCTAGCTCGTTTAATATTGATTAAAAAATTATAAATTTATAAAATTCTCAAATTGTAGGAAACATTCTGATCTACAATTTAAGACCAAATTTACAATTTTCGAATCAATATTGACCGAGCTAGAGTCATTTTTTCATCTTACGAGAATGTCTTCTTTGTTTGGTAGAAAGGAGGACAGTTGGGAGCCGAAGCCGAATCAACAGTGGCTGATTTTCAACAATGATAAATAAACGAATAAAATGGATTGAATAGATTATAGATACACAAATTAAAGATTTTGTACCCCAAGACATTGTCAACAAATAGTCTATGTAACAAGATTTAAATAGATCAGAACGAGAACTGATGAAGTGGAGAATATGAGGATATTTATTTATTAATCTTATGGCAAAATCACATTGGTGAGAAAGAACAGGCATTCCAACACAATTTTCTTTCAAACATAATCCAAAATTTTAGGTTATAAGTCCAAAGTTCTTTTCTTTTGCCGAATATCAAGTGGATATTATAGCAAATTAAGAAATACGACATACAAATAACGACAAGTGTATAGACGTTCCGCCAAGTTTGAAAAAGATTATGTCATCGACTTGATAAACTTGGATTTGCCATAAACTTAGATCTATCAAGTTAGTTTGTCACACTCTTCAATGGTGGAAATTAAATTGAAATTTATTGATCGTTTGACAAATCATATTGGACATTGTTCATAGAATTAATTAAAGTAATATCAACGTTCCTCTTCTTCTGGTTCCTAACGTACGTTGGCCATCAACGTTATGAAGTTATTAATGAAATCATGTTTTTTCGTTACATGATTTTATTGAAAGCTTGTATTTCAATAATCTGCCTTCTTCATGAAATGTTTCAAATGTGAATTTTGGCATTGTCTGGTCGAGCAAAGAAGACATTCTGTTAAGATGGGAAAATAACTCCAGCTAGGTCAATATTGTTTCGAAAATAAAAAATGTTGTCTCAAATTGTAGAGCAGTGTGTTTTCTACAATTGAGGCCAACATATCATCTCAAATTGTATACCAACATTTTATCTCAAATTGTAGACCAAAATTTTGTCTCAAATTGTACAGCAATTGTTCATCAAAATAATGTTTCAAATTGTAGAGCAGAATTTTTTCTACAATTTGAGACCAAATTTATAATATTTGAACCAATATTGACCGAGCTGGAATCACTTTCCTACCAAATGCCAAAATGCCAATTGCCAAAATGTCTTCCTTGATCGACCAGACTATATATCCTAACATATATTATTTCGCAGTCACTGTAAAGTTTTCTATAAATATTGATGTTAAAACTGTAAATATGAATATTTTATTATAAAAGTTGTCATGAAAAACTCGTTAGTTGTGAGAATTATGTTATTTTTAACAAATATTTTAGCAACTTAAGGTGCTGTTCTGTTGAAATAAGGTAGGATTACATTGTTGTAATATAGGTATAAAGGTAGAATGAGTTGGCAGGTCCCTAGCCTGGGAAATGGTACGTTGACCGTGGAGACCATTTTCAATTTCGCTAGGGAGCCTCACTCAACCCGTGTGAGAAAAGTGATCAGTAGGAGGAAAGAGGTGAACAGGGGGAACAGGGGGATGGCTCCCTCCTATCCGTGGCTAATCCATCTAGACTGGTATTCTATACAACTATCTTCTTTTCAAAAGGAAAAGAATAAAGAATGAATTTTCCACCTGTAAGAAATTTCTTGAACACCGTAACGAACTCATCTCATCCAGTTCGAATGCTCTAACAGTATAAGTTATCATGTAAGACCCAATCAAAGTCAAGAGCAGCACCAGCACCTAATAAATAAACTACTGTAACGATCTCTGTGCAACCCCATGTTATAGCATAGACTAATCATAAAAACCTAGCCTATGGTTGTAGCTCCTGATGATACTACTTATTCAATTCCTGAGGACACTAATTGTTAGAAAAATAGATCACTGAAATGAATGCTCTTTGTCCAAACTTAAAGTTTGGTCGAGCAAAGAAGACATTTTGGCAAGATGGGAAAATTACTTAAGCTTGGTCAATTAAATAAGCTTGGTTATTACTCACCTTCAGAAGTTGAAATTTGTATATAATTCAAGTTTCAAGTGTGGACATAACCTCTATTTTGAATATTTTAACCAAAATTGGGAAGAAGAGACGTTTTGGACTTTGTCTGTGTTTCAATCCTACTGTATTTCAATCTTGTTAAATAAATAAATAAATATTGGTTCAAAAATGATGAATTTTACCCAAATTGTAGAGCAGAATTTTTCCTACAATTTGATGCTGGATGTTAATTTTTGAATCAATATTGACCGAGCTAATTTTTGAATCAATATTGACCGAGCTAGAGTCATTTTCCCATCTTGCGAGAATGTTTTCTCTACTCGACCAGACTATATAATAGCTCCTGATGTTTGAAAGAGACGAAGCGAATGAAATGTACATGCATGTAGAGGATACGACTTGATAGACTCACACAGGAATCGATTTTCTGGATGAAAATAAACTCCAACTCGAGTTGAGACGAGCCACGATAGAAAGGAGAGGGGAATACAGATTGATGACGAGCTATCAAATGAAAAAGACGATGATGATGATGATGATGATATTGTATTGTATTGTATTGATAGAATATTTTGATTCTTTACTGTGGATGAATTGGATACAGAATGACTGCTTTTACGTCATGTTAAAAACATTATTTTTAAGAGAAAGGTAGCATTGTAATCATTGAATGAATATAATAATGGTAAAAATAATGAGGATTTTGATTTTTTAACGCCTACATGTTTCAAACCCGTTGAGCATCTTCACAGATGGAGATAATACAGTAATACTCGGTCAGTGTTGGTTCGGGAACTGTAAGTTCTATTTGAGAATTAATGGCTTTTGGGCCGGTATTGGCCGGGCTGGAGTCGTTTTCCCGTCTTGCCGGGATGTCCGTCTTGGAAGGACTATATAGTATAGTGAATAATATGAAACTAGCAATCAGCTGGTAGGTCATGTCATAGGCTGTTGAGCCATTGACAAACAAAAAATATTAAATACACAGATATTAACAATTCTACTCTACCGTTTACGTTTTGTACAGGGCCATGGTTTTGTGGCCACACAGGGCACATTTTAATTATGGAATAATTCTACAACATCAACAATGACTCAGTCGAATTTTGACAACATTTTAATTTATTTACACAAAAATGTTGAGATGTTTCGCTTAATTGCGCCATAGAAAATTCTAGATAAGAGTGAGAAACCCATAGATGTCTAAAGTGAAAAATCTATAGATGTTAAGAATGAGAAATACATGGATGTCTAGAGTAAGGAATACATGGATGTCTAGAGTGAGTAAAACATGGATGTCTAGAGTGGAAAATCCATAGATGTTTAGAGAGAGAAATCCATGGATGTCTAGAGTGAGGAATACATGGATGTCTAAAGTGAAAAATCCATGGTTGTCTAGAGTGAGAAATACATGGATGTCTAGAGTGAGAAATCCATAGATATCTGGAGTGAGAAATCCATGGATGTCTAGAGTGGAAAATCCATAGATGTCAAGAGTGAGAACCCTCATCCTCCTAGGAGAAACTTGGCCCAAGACAATTGAACAATAATGGCGGTGCGATCATCTGTTTATGGCAGCGTGCTTTGATGATTTCGAGCCGAGTCGCGTTGATAGATGAGTGGTTGGCGGTTGAAGCGAGTGGGAAATGAACGGCAGAAAAACAGCAATTTAAAAGCGTACTAGGGCGTTGGCAAAGGCGTTGTGCACGCTACTCTCCTATAGCGTGGAAACCAGTGCGTGTGTCTGCACAAATAGCATACATACAACAATGACAATCATTCAAATAACGCCTCCAATCGGAATTCGGATAGTTTTTCCAGCAAGGGTCAGCGACACGGAAACACTGCAATTATAATTACCAAACGCTGTTACCGAATCGGGAATCTTATCTTATGCCCTAGAAACCAAAGCGTGTTGACATTACACCTTCAAGGAGCACAGACTTGGAACACATACTTAGGTATCTCACAGGCGGCTCGTGCCCATGGAACAGGTGAAATGCTGTACAGTAGAAACATACGGGCACTTCACCTGTTTCGTGGGTACGAGCCGCCAGTGGAACACATACTTCAGTATCTTCAAGTTTCACATACTTTTTTGGGTGCAAAGTAATGGAAAACGAAAATTGGAAATTTAGTTGAGTAGTTGTGAAGGTGATGTTGTCGTAAATAAATGAAAATATAAGGTATTGTCAAACCACAGATTCATAGAAAATCCAGGAAAATTATCATAACAGAATAATTAGTGGTACAACTCCTTTACAGAGATTTCCAATTTTTAATGAAAAGATGAGATATTGTCAAACCATGGATTTATTAGAAAATCGAGATACCGGTTTCGGTTGCTACACCATTATCAATCTTTGTTAAGTTTTAATCTCTGATAAACCTGGTTATAATGTTGTAGCAATCTATATTCTAACTCTGGTCCACCAGAGATTGATAATGGTATAACAACCGAAACCGGTATCTCGATTTTCTAATAAATCCATGATTTGACAATATCTTGTCTTTTCATTTAAAATTGGAAACCTCTGTAAAAGAGTTGTACCACTAATTATTTTATTATGATTATTCATTACATTCTAGAACATCTTATATTAATCAATCATGTTATCAATGGATAATGCATAACGTTGAAAATATCAACTAGAATAGCACAATGAACGCGAAACTAGGCATTGAAACATGCAACGTTGTTATCCTGTCTGAAGCCACAGATTTTTAATCCAGCAGTGAACAAAGTATTACAACTCCCCAGAAGGAAGAGTAGGCCACGGCTTGAAGAACGATCAATAAAATTAAAAATAGCAATTCCTTCGAAAATAAAATCCGGATACAATCTAGTTGAAAGCTCGGTTATCCAGAATATCTCACCCTCGACCAGAATGAGAAGAGGAGATATTATGTAATCAAAAGAGAAATAGGCGACTTGAAATCTTGAATACAATAAAAAATTAATTTTATAGGAGTTTTCTATCTCACTATGAATGGAATAACATTTTAAATCACAACTTCGTATTTATTCGAACCTTACACTTTGAGTTTATCTTAAAAACTAAACTTGTTATTTATTTATTATCCAAAGTTGTTTATCACATATGCTATGATCGATCCGCTGATATAACTTTCCTACAATTTATATTTTTCATTCGTAATCCACCACTAATAAATTGAGCTGAATAGAAATCCAATACTATGGAGATCTATTATCTAGATTTTTTCACAAAATATCCTATTAATAACGATACTTATTGTACTCTCAAACAAAACCAATAGATCAAGTAGGTTAGTTACGGTATAAGAATGAGTATTATGATGAATAGGTGGAAGTGAAATACATGAAGGACTAATATTGTAAAAAAAGAATAAATCCTATAAGATCGATGTCGTGATATCACAATAGAGAACAGAAGACACAAGACATCGACATCGTTCATTCCCCACAATAGAAGACTAGGAGACAATAACTAACAAAAGAAACAAAACACAATATCCAACCTAGACACATTTTTCAAGCAGAGATCTGAATGTACTATCAATACATGGATTGATGAAGAGAACTGTTTTACTATAGGGATCTTCACAATGTATCCAACAAAAATCAAAATCGGGACAACTCATAATTCACATCCTTAGATCCCATTAATTAATTATCATTTTTTAATTAATTAATGAATTAATTCATCGTCTCAAATCGACTAGTATAGATGGACAAGGTACATGACCCTATACGCAGATAGATGAAATTATATGATGTACAATCATTATAAGCTGGTCTAAGATTTGAAATACGTTATTTAAATTGCAATTCAATGAAATTTTGTTGACACATTAATCAGCCTGGGAGTTTACCAAATACAGTACAATATTACCGTATTTCATAAAAATTAGACTTTAAACTTAGCGCTATTTAAAATAATTGATAGATAAAATGAAAAAATCAAATACCCTTTTTTAAAGTTTTAAAGTTATACTTTTCAAAGTTAAGTTTTCAGATACTTTCAAAGTTAAAAAAAAGGTATTTGATTTTTTCATTTTATCTACCGTTTTTCATATACAAAAACAACCCAGTAGATTATGGGATACAATAAATAATATTGTATATTAATTAACTACCGTATATTTAATTGTATCTTAATACAATTATTGCTAGTGAAAATCTATTAATTCGAAATCAACATTCTCTTTTGATTAATTTATCGACATCAACGGTTTTAGCTGAATGATTCATCAACAATTACAAAATAAAAACGTGGCGAACAACTATATGATTCAGTAAATTTCGAATTTATTATTCGAATAATTATTATATCCATCCCAGGAAATTACGCTATGCATCTACAAAACTTCAAATAATAAGTACAAGGGAGTGTTACAGTAAAAGCTTTTGAAAAAAGTAAATAATTTAGATGTTTCTCGAGTAGGATAAGGTACTGTATTTAAATTCCTGAAAAATGTCATACGTCTTCATGATTTTCCCAATATTGGAAGCAAATATCGGTGGTTCAGAAAATGTTGGTTGGTGATTTGAACCCATTCAAGCCTCGTTGGAAAAATAAATAGATCGACCTGAATCAAGTCACGTACCACCTAACCACCTAATTTTTGTGTTTCCATGGCAATGAATCACTTCTTTGAGAAGGAACTTGAGAAGATTTCAGCTTTGTGAACAAATTGGTAGTAACCAATAAAATTAGAATGAGGGCGCCATCAAGAAGAATCAACAAGTATCTGAGAAATCAGATGAGAAATTCGTTTATTCCCATATATTTTATTTGTATTATACATTACTTTATTACCAGTAACTCATGCAATGATTTTTTTAAATGTTAATAATTTACTCTTTATTCTTGTGGATTTTTTATTGATGTATTGTATAAAAGAATTTAAATGAATGTACGAAAACAATGTAAATAAATAAATAAGACATAAGCCCATAACACATAGAAATCATTATTGGCTTGATAATACAAGTACTGGATTAATGAAAAAGGAATGTTCATGTTCCTACATGGGCAACGATGGCTTAAACTTGTGAATCGGAATATAATTAAAAGAGTTATACTTCTCACTACTTCATTGTTTATATTGATATCGGTTCCAAATTTGCTGTTGAAACGGTATTTTATAAATTTAACGTAAACGTTATATTAGAATAACGATCACTGATATCGCTAAAACATGTAAGAGAACACACAGAACTTGATAGCTTTCGTGCAGAACTAAAATTCCAATGGTGCTTTTTTAAAACAAACGTAGGACCGTAACATACCAGTCAAGTGGCAGTAATTGACTATCCTTATAAGTGACGGTGCGAGAAAGGTGTGGAATTATAGATAAATTCCGAAGTCAGGGAATATAATACATTGTGAAGCTGGATTTGGATAGGCAAGAAGGTTAGTTAGCTCTTAGCTCATGAAAAGCCACGCCTCAATTTGAATACCCACGTAAACTACTGACATCAAGCAACCGACTATCGACATTATTGCGTAGAACGCGACTCTGTTCCAAAACATAACTCACTCATAACATTGAAAAGGGAAACGTGAGACAAATAAAAGTATTTTAAAGTGTAATCGAACAGTATGGAATCGGTTAATGATAGCAGCGTGGACAATTTTATGAACAGTCTAAATTCTAACTTTTTGTCACTATTTCGGAATCTAAATCATCTGAGTTTTTAAGTACTGTGAAATAGTACAGAATAATATAGAAGAAACATTGTTTGGACTACCATTTTTGAGATCGAAAAAGTGAGAACTATACCTAGTTTTCTGATCCCTATCATTAATATGGTTGTGTATTTATGAAAAAATCCCAACTCAATAAAATTTATTATTTAATAATCACAGTACCCTTGAAAATATTTTATTTCACTTCAAGACTTCATTAGTATCCATACTTACAAATTAACATTAAGAATAAATGATGTATATAATACATCCAGCAACGTTCTAGAGGGTGATTATTATTCAAAATAATCAATTATTAATCGCGTGGGAATCAATTAGGTACCAAAGCATGGCTCATCCAAAGAAAAATGGGAAACGTGAGAGAAACAACATTATTTTCTATTTGAAAATGTATTGGAACATAATTAAACTGATTAAAATTATATCTACAGGCTACTTAGGACATTTCCATTCACATAAAATTCTTTCAACTTCATAAAATGAAGATGAATCTTGGCAACCACTCTGGAAAGATAGGAAAATCTGGAATCCTCATAGACAAGTGGAATAATCAATAAGTAGAGGACCTGAGTTCGAATATGGAAGAAAACACTCACTTCACTCACTCCATAAAACAACACATTTTGTTAAAATAAAACAACAGATTTGAAAGCAACTGGCCCATTTAAATTACTAAGTGATGAATAATTCATCAAAAAATCTTGTGGTAATTATTATTAAATCAATTTTGCTTGACAAGACTTACCAATCCAATTTTCTTTTGAATGTGACTGGAAGTTATAGGCCTAACGGAAGAAGATAATGAATAATGAAAGATGAAGAGCTCTTACAACTGAGCACGTGACAAGTGTTAAAATTTAACCACAAAAACCAGAGGTGACTGTCTCAGAACAAGCGCCATCTAATAGATGATTCCTTATTAATTTCACTTTCCAGCACTCAATTCCAAAGCACCATAGTTCCAAAACGTGCAACTATTATTTCCACAATAAATTGCAACTGAACGACTAGGTGAAAGTTGTTAGGTCGTTGGCTGGATCAAGGTGAATGTTCCAGTAACAAAAACTGAAAATTCCATTCATTGCATTCACAGAATCATACATTCATTATATACCATACGGTATTAATAACTAAAACCAATTCTTCGTTTCTTCATATTTGTAATAATTTTTCATTGATGCATAAAAACATGTTTCATCATTTTTTTTTTGAGGGTGATTCCCACATAAGCGCTTTGGCCTGTGCGTGGGTAATGGGAAGGATGATGATGAGAGATGAATGGACCTACTGCTTTAGGTGGGTTACGAACCACCGGGAAGCGATTTTTGAGGCTCATAAATTGAATTCAGAGGAACCGGTCACCATTACAACAGTGGTGGTAGAGGGACGTCGCTTATCTAATCTCACCGTTTAGACGCTCTCTACCACTGGGAAATCATCCTATAAATTTCAATTAATAATCCAACATTCTCGACTAGTGCACTAAAAAATATAATAGTTCATGAAAGGTCATCACAAAACAAACATTGTTCAAAAATATGGAATTGTAATTGACCCTGGGCATATAGCCTAACCTACAAACATGGGAATGGCCAATCATTGAAAATTTTCCAAGTTCGTTGGCATCTGATGTAGTCTCCAAACCCCTCCCCCCTTTTAATAAGGCGATTTTATGCGGCAATTGTATCTATTGAGTTTTTAGGTCTATTTTAAATGGCGTATTGAGAAATACAAACACACAATACATAATTATACAAATTAATGTATTGGTCCGAATGGACCATAGGGTCTGTAGTAGGGACGATGGTTGCAGTACCTGATCTGATTAGAATAATAATTGTAACACAATCATTGTGATAACAAAAAATGGGAATCGAATTCAGTAATATAACTCAAGAAAGATTCGTTATAGTGATCAGTTGGATAAACCATAAGTAGCCTACAGCTAGAGTATCATAAGATTATGTTTATGATTTGTGAAATCATATGGTTTGATAAGATAACAGAAAATAGAATTAATAATTTGAAATTGTCATTTATGGAAATAAGAAATTAAATGAATGTTTTCCATTTTTCCAAGCACACTTGATTGAGATAAATTGGAGAAAAAAGTGTTTTATAATGGAAGACAAATGAACAATGGAGAGGTGAACGAAAGTTAAGAAATATTTTAGTAATACTGTACTTTAGCAATGGTAATTTAGGTATATAATGTAATTATAATTACATTTTATAATTAAATATAATTTAGCATTATAATGTGAATAGATCGGAGCAGACGTTCGCAATAAGTTATATTTTACTTGAATTTTAATAAGTTGATCCATCCAACTAAATCTGATGGGTTATTGTGGGTTGTGTCTGTAAATATCAGTTTAAATTTAGATCAATTGAATTTGCGAAAGTATTTACTTCTACAGATAACAAACAAGTTTAATGAGAATACATAAGTTGTTTAGCATGATATCAAATCAAACAGGTGACGGGTTAAAAGCAATTGAAGAACAATAACATTTTTGTTGAATTGAGAATTTCATCATACGTGAATGATGAATGGGAATTTATAGTTAAGTATCCATATCTTAATTTTGAGATCCATACCCACTGATCAATATTGATCCTTCTAAATGAATCAATTAGGTCTTCTAAATGGAAACATTAATGATAAACAATAATGATCCTCTTCTAAATCGAAATTCTATTTTACGATTTCATATCCAGTAACCCCCTGAGACACCATGTATAATTTTATTGAAACGGAATCTTGTAGCATTTAACTTTAGCATTACTTTCGGAAGCATTGATGGATGTTTCAGCACTAAGTTAAAGTCCCTGTTTTATCATATTTAAAACTTAAGTTCCTTAAGCCCTTCCAGGCCTACATAAATAATATTTTGTTATTTCTTAAGAATAAGGTACTGTACTATTCGAGGTGTAGTGAATTACAAGGTACTCTCGCTACAACTTTAAAGATAATTCGAAAAGAGGAGAAGGCGGAGGTGGAGGAAGAGGAGGAGGAGGAGGAGGATGAGGAGGAAGAGGAGGAGGAGGAGGAGGAGGAGGTGGTGGAGGAGGGATGAGTTTTATTCGATTGTTTTTTTCAGTTTTATTCAATCCTCCAGAGTTACATTAATTTGTAATGTTTTTTCAAGTCTCCAAGGTGATAAATACCTAATTAGGAGCTAGAAGTAATCCACTAAATTCCAATCCTGAATCATATTATTAAAAAACTTCAATAACAATTTGGAAATTTTCCAAGGGACTTTGAAAACAGACTAGCCTAGTGAACTTGATGGAACGAAATACACTGGAATAATTTAGTGAAGAAACATGTTTGTTGTCGATATATTATTACGAAATAGGAGATAAGTTTGACAGGCCAAGGTCATTCGCAGAATGTGTAGTATAATCACACGAAGAAGTTATTCAAGTGTCAAAATTTGAATATTGAAAAAAGGGGTACATGTTTAGCAATACAGGTTTTCAATTAATATCACAAATTTTCACTCTGATTTTTTTCAATCAGCACAATTTTTCAATCAGCTGATAAATATTATTTATCAAATACCAAACATCATATGTCCAGAGATTGCGTTCCCTGATTAACTCAAATAACTTTAAAAGTAAGCTTCTCAATCAAGCTTGTTCTAGATATATGGATACTAAATTTATAGATAAGCAAAATCATATTTGTAGATAGGAAGGTAAGATAAGATCTTATCTCTACAGTTATAGTCTAGTCGAGCAGAGAAGACATTCTAGCAAGATGGGAAAATGACACTAGATCGGTCAATATTGGTTGAAAAACATTTGGTTTGAAATTGTAGAAAACATTTTAATCAACAATTTGAGACAAATTTATAATAATTTTTGAACCGATATTGATTGAGCTAAAGTCATTTTTCCGCCTTACCAGAGTGTCTTCTTTGCTCGACCAGACTATATCATTGACATATTTTTATCGGCAACAATAAATATGCAAAACCTAGCTCAATGATAGTTTTATCAGAGGCGTGAGGTGATATGCAATACCTCACACATCTAATCGACAGATTCTTTTCAAATATCAACATACCGATTTAATCCAAGAATCGAACTATAGGTACTAAGATGCGGCACAGTATAAACACAACATGAGAACGAAAGTGACGTAAAATTCTTCACGAAGATAAACACCAACTTCACTATTTGAACACGGTGACTACACTATCGCTATCATCGATGAGCCAGAAACAGTAACAAACATTGTGGCACCACAACTCGAACCAGGTGTGTCAGAATCAGAAATTGCGCCTCTGTCTTCCAGGTGGGAGACAGAGTCCCACGCAGGTATACCAACATGCGCATACGAAAGTACCTCCGCTGAACATATGGATGATAGGAGGAAGCTAATACACCACACCGGATGTTCAGCCATTAGTTAATTATTTAAAAAGACAGACGGCGTTATTAAAAAATAAGCGCTTCCAACGTTTTCCGAGTAATAATGAAGTATAATGGAGCACCAGAACTGCTAGATATATAATTATGTATGTTACTTTGAGTAACCTAACTTGATTCTGTTAGTCAACATAACACTAATAAAACAATTGAATTTAAAGATAAGTAGGCCTAACAATATATTTTTAAATTTATTTAATTTAAAAGTAATCTAGTTGAGCTTCATGTCTGAACTTTTTTGTTGAAGTGACAAAAATATATTTTGAATATTTTTTCTCATTGACATATTAACATATCTCATTAATACGTCTCATAACATGTTACAGATTGGGCCCTTTTTACAAAATAAAGATGAAAAAATATAGATGTGACAGATTTACAGAATAAACATGGGACAATATAAATGAATAAATGGCGACTATTTTAAAAATAAATTAGAACAACACCTTGTTACTCGGAAAAATGGAAATGGAATAATTCAATGGAGAAGGAAGTTTCCCCTTCATAAAAATAAAATAAAATATTTGAAACAACAATTAAATACATATCAAGTCTAGTCTCTTCCCCAATGAACACGGATTAATATTTAATACAGGGAGTATATTTATCAACTACTAATAAAACTGTTTATTTATTTTTGAAATAGAAATTCTCTTGAAAAGGTAGTGACATACATTATTCATAATATGGAGCCCACTTAATATACTGTGAATCTGTAATATTGTAGTAATATAATCTTGTTATTAATATATTGATTGGAATAAACTAAATTTATCAGTTTTTTGAAGATAAAATGACAAGCATGAAATTCAACATTGAGTAGCCTACTTTTCACATGTTTCAAATGTTATTATTTTTGAGTTGTACGCAAGCTGACTATCAACACAGATATAGAAATATAGATATAGAAGATATAGAAAGTAGAGTAATATCATAAACTAACTACTCTTAGTTTGTCTATTATAAGTGCTACTTAATTAATCAATTAAATTTAGTATTCAATCAAGTTCAGGGCGAATGCCTCTATACTTGAATATTTTATAGAAATAACTCAATAAATCAGTGAACAATAATTATTATTGGTATAACAAGTACTGTTACAGAATTTGAGACAGGTTTTCAAGAAAGAATGAAATTCTTCCTACTTTATTAGTCATCGAATGAATTATTACAAAATCGAAAGAAAACTCAATCGAAAAACGTATAGGATGCTCGACCAGATCAATACGACCTTTCCTTAAATAGCATAACAGTGAATTGCCGGCATTTGAAAAGTGAAACAAGTTCTGGATTATTCTATTTCAAAGGCTCATAAAGCGATGCTGAACTCTTCCGCAACCATATTGACTACAAAACAATCCTTATTTGTTTTGTTAAACTCTTCCTATTCTGATACATTTCATTAATTTGTAAACTTTCCGCTATTGTCAAATTTTCATCATAATATTTTTAGCTCCATGTGTTTTAGTAATTTCACTTGTGTTTGTATTATTGGTAGTCTGTCCAAGAAAATAAGACATTCTGGCATGATGGGAAAATAACTCCAGCTTGGTCAATATTGGTCAAAAAATCATTAATTTGGTTTCAAATTGTGGATCAGAATATTTCATACAATTTGAGACCAAATTTATGATTTTTAACCAATATTAAACCGACCTGGAATCATTGTCCCATCTTGCCAGAATGCCTTCTTTGCTTGGACAGACTCTAAACCATTAAACAATTGAACAGACTCGAAATTTTTTGAAATATGCTTAATTCATAATTTCCTTGTGAACAATGGTCATAAAAAGGAATGTTGCCTATACAAAATGCTGTACGCATTTGTATAGAATTATCAAATTATTTATAGAATCTAAACTGTGTTTTATTTTATCAACTTGGTATTCATTACGACAATTTATCAGCTGATGCACAGAGAAATAATTTTTACTCCTCTGTGGCTACTGCTATTTCAGCAAATAAGAATTTCATACCTATTTTGATACCTAAACTCTAACATCAAACCGAACCGGAACTGATTTATTTTTTATTTTTCGACCACAACCATCTGTTAATTAAAATTCGTTATGGATTCATCACAGATTCAGAACTGTGAACATCATCACAGAACAGATTCTTAACTTTGTTTAAGTTTTAAAAATTACAAAACTTCAATGGATTAGACATTATGATGAAGCCGTTATATAGCTCATAGATTTGGTGACCAATTTTGTAATACTGTAATGACAGATGAAGATTATTCATAATTGATGATTTAATTAACTACAAACACTCAACAATCCCCCCATCATGACAAGCATTCGTGTATTTGAAAAATATTTCAGTAAATAAAGGTGGTTCGTTGGAGTAAGTGATAACGCGCCGGTCTGATAAGCAAGAGGACCCGAGTTTGATTCTTGACTTGGAAAAATTATTTAATACTACTACCATATATATTATATTTTAATAAATATTACTACCATAATAATTTCCCATTATGGGAAATTGTGGTTATGTCGGCTGTGGAACTTCTTCGGAACTCCCCACAAATAAGCCAGCCATACAATGATAATAATAGGAATAATTTAACCACAGCACAATCACATAGATACTACCACCCTGCCTTTTGGAAGAGACGGTAAGCTGTCGGTCCCGACAACCTAGAAGTAGTTATCTTTTATCATCATCATCCCTCTCATTACCTTTACACAAGGCTAAAGGTAGCATTACCAAGCGACAGCTCGAGCTGCCCGCTCTAAATCCGCTGCCAGACCTGCCCAGCTCTAGCTGCTGCTCTAGCCATCACAACTCTATTCACATAACTATAATATGAATGTACACTTTGTTATTAGAGCTACCAATGTATAATAAATCAATAAAAAGTGAAATTCCCTTGAATATGACTTGAAAAGGATTAATTTCACTATTTATTGATTTATTATAGGGCTATGCCTGTTCTTTCAACCGATGTGTGTTTTTCCAATAGATTAATAAATAAATAATAAATAAATAAATTATACATTGTTAGCCCTAATAACTAAGTAAACATTTATAATACAGTGTTGTGAATAGAGTTGAATAATAACAATCCATGTTAACATGTAATAACATGATAATTAATGATTTAGTTTGTTCGTTGAACAATACGTCATACCCAGTCATTTGTTAGCTAGCAATCAAGAAATTTTAAACATTTTGGTGACACACTATTATGTGGTGCCATAATTCATATTTAAAATGTTCAATTTTTCAAGTGCATTTGACTGGGTAACAAGTTTAACTTTAGTAAATATATTTTTATTCAAAATATGTTATTTAAACTGTGATTAATATTTTCAGAAAATAATTATAAATAGTATTATTTTAGCTCGTTTAATGTCTGGTTCTCTAGATACTGTCACCCAATAACTTTCAATAAATTATTTATTCAGTTATAAACAAATAATACTTAATGGTAAGGATCAACAGGCTTAAGCCCAAAACTGTCCCGTTTCCAATTTAAAATACAATCCAGGTTATTATGAACTCATATAATCGTAAACCTGAGTTTTTATGAATTGAAATAGATAAAAAATTAATCTAGTTGAATCATTCTTTTTATTTGAGCACTATAAATGAATGTATGGCGTTATTGCGTGAATAAAAAAATTAATTTTGATTATAAAACGAATTATACAATGAATTGACATTGATTTTTATTACATCGAGTTTTTCAATATATACTTGTCTTCTCACCAGCAAAGAATAAGTGTCTAACTTTACAATTTAGCCTATCGATTAGAATGTAAAGCTCAATACCTCAAATATTTCCATAAATAGCCTACAGGAGTCACAATATTTTCAAAACCAACAAAGAGAAACTTCAAGGGGAGAGATGGTTCGCCTCAATGTGCTCAATGATCTAGAATTGCTGCTCAATTATAATAAAAAGTGAATGAACGGAAAATCATATAATATAACAATAAAAGTATTTAAAAGAGATCAGAATATGAAAATGAAAATCCGTAAATAATATACGCCTGATTATAGGTCGTACTAGATTAATTAGAATTGTAGATGTATGATAATTATTGGGATTGCATAACTTGTATTAAAATTCACGTCTGCTCCTAACGATACGATATAACGTTTTCTACTGTCCTATAAATCTTTATTCTCTATTAGGCGTACTTATTTATTTGTACTATTGTTTCTCTTTTAATTTTGTAGATTTACGACGATTGATGATTTTTTATATGATTTATTCGTGAACTTCTACACAAAATATTGAAAACTTTGGCATTCAATATCTAAACTGATCAATTTATTGGTACGTAGATTATTCAAGCAGCATTGCACAGGAGCACAAAAATTCAATTTCTAACAAAACAGCCGTGTCTCATTGGAGGAAAATTCAAACCACAATACTTGAATATAATCTACACAGATTAGAAATCTATCCACAGGAAAACCGTAATCGATCTCATACCACAATATTACTTCTCATAAAAAAATTATTAGCTTACATGCTAATTTCTGTTTCCCTATTCTTATTCCTTTGAATAAGACGAGTGTATGTGGACATGAAATAAAAATGTAATCTGAGAAATAAACCTAGTTTATCAAGATGGATTGTGAAAAATATTTATTTTTTATTCTATGAAGATGTTCAAGTTTTGTAAAAAAAAGTAATTAAAAGACGCTAAGATGAAAGACGAGCGATAAGTAAATCTAGAAAGAAAAGTAAAGAGATAGTGAATACATGCACGGGTTACCCATACATACTTGAGCTCAAGTTTGAGTTTCTTAATCAGCTCTTACGTTACTACTAAGCTGACAGAACTTATTATTGATTTATTATCGTCACTTTTCTTTGCTATTAGTGATCGAATAGACCCCTAAATAATGGATAAAATATAGGATAGACCAGTATTCAAATATTACATTGTAAGTAGGAAAGAAGTTAGGCCTATAGAATAATAAACACAAATAAATTATAAGCATAATCGAATATTAATTAGAAAGCTATGTAGAACTGGGTATACCTTTTACAAAAATATAACTTGGAGCCTACCATCACTCAAAAACATAATACAGTATCTATCTCGTATTGCTTGTTACCATGAGAGTATATAATATCTATGTTAGTTTCATGGAACGTTTATATTTTGAAAATTGTTTCAGAACTTATGCTGATACTTGCTCACTAACTACCTCACATAAAAAGTGATATTCTCATATATTTTGAACAAACAAGGTATTCAAATCTATTCAAATGGATTTCTATCAAGATACAGTACAGAATTCAAGATTTCTATACAGCACAAGCTTACATAAATTACACTTCTCCAAGTGTAACATGTATATCTTTACCAATGACTTGTACCTAATGCTCAATGAGTTTATTATTATTATTCAGTTTATTACTACTGTATTATAAAATATATTAAACTATTGAGTTTATTACTTTACTATTATTCAATAATTTTCTATTTCAATAGACTTAATCCTGAAAACGATTTTCTTTTTTGTCAAATAAAAAGATAAATACCCATCTCTTTCATTAATATGTATTGTCTTACAATACATGTAATATCTTCATGTATTATCCTCCTGTTGTACTCAGGTTTCCATGGGGAATATTTTTTATGATGTGTAATACGGTCATCAAGATTCACGAACAAAAAAAAACTTATTGTAAGAAATTTGAGGAAATAGATGGAAAAATTAACAAAACTGAACTCACCCGCTCACTGAGTGGAGCTTCCTCATTCCTTCCTCGCTTCAGTGAAGGAGCTCTAATCACTTTTTGATTTTTTAAACCATGAAGACTAATAGATGGGGTCGGTTCATGGGGCTCTGCCATTATCATTTCATGATAAGTTTTTTTGTGATTATTTATCAATTGCTTGTCATAATAGCATCATGTACGCATCACAGTGAATCTGAAACAAAGAAGTGTACACATTATAGCAGCAAATGAAGAACAAATATAATAATTTAAAACTATACCAATAACCAATTCATAGAGCATATGAACCAACATGTTTTTTTTAGAAAATTCGAATAAGTTTAGTGATCTATTTTCAAGAATTTTTAATAATACTTGCAGATTAACCAAGCTTTGGTCCACATTTCTCATCATTATTTCAGTTTCCATAAGGTAAGTTATATTGAATCCAGGCAGAAAATCTTACTGATTGTTAAGTCTCTCTCATGTAGCATGATTTAATACATTTCTCATACTTGACTACACTTCTAATACAATTATTTGGCCTATACAAGCACTTAATTTTATTTGGATTATACCGAATAAGGGAATCCGCATCTAAAATGTAGAAACACCTACAAAGCTCGTCTTCTATAAGGGGATATTAGTGGATTAATTTGGCATTATTCTTAATATTGAGATAATCTTTAAAAGCATCATAAAATAGTTTCCAAAGAACAAAAAAGCTTATATCTTCGTTTTACATTACTGTAAATATTTCTAGACTTAGATTAATTAGTTCGATTAATAAACAAATATGGACTGTAGAGATATGAGAGCTTCAACATCCCCCAGAATGTTTGAGGTGTTCGAGTGAAAAGACCAGATCTAATAGTAGATATTGTCAAACAACATATTTATTAAAAATTGAGATATTGGTTTCAGTTGTTACCCGATTTTGAATCTCAAGTAAACTGTAATTAAAGTAAAAGAGCAACAGAATATGAACTAGTTTTTTTAGTTTACTTTAGGCTATTTACTCTACTTTCTAGCTATATAACTAGCTCTTTTTTTACTTTAGTTTAAGTTTAACAGAGTTTGATAATTGTGTAACAACTGAAACCAATATCTCGATTTTTAATAAATCTGTGGTTTGACATCAAGTTTATATATTGTATTTTTAACCAATATAGATGAATATAACAATATCAACTACACAAAACGTGAGATCAAACATCTCCAAGTGATTCAGAATATTTCAAATTTCATGTGGTAGAAAATGAGATAAAATGGATGGGACTGAAATTCAAAAGTAGATCGAGCAACAATATTTTGCCAATCACAATAGAAGGAGTATCCAGAGTTGGTTTATGCCTCACTGCCCACAATACGCATGAACTTCCTTCAACCGTGAATAGCTTACATCACCTAATGTACGGGATACATTCAAAATGGCTAGCAGGTAAATTTAAACTCTCAAAAGAAAACTTGGGTAATTTTTTCATTATTTTTGTAATCTGTTGATGCGAGTTACAAGTACATATTGTATACTGCTTCTGTAAATAATAAGAATCTCTAACACGGAAATATGTGAATATGACTCCAACATAATTGAAGTGTTTAGTAAGGGTCTTTATTAAATAAATAACAATTAATTAATTAATTATTCACTTATTTATTTGAGAAATTATAAAATAAAAGGTAAAAACACAGACATCAAAGTCCAAAACGTATTTTTCCCAAATTTTGATAGAAATATTTAAAATAGAGGTTATCTTCAAAAGATCTTCACTCATCACAATTCACAAATTTTTACACTCCGAAATTGAAAACCATATAATTTAGAATTAGACGGATAGGTACGCACATGCACTGCGTACAATTCGTGTGATTTTATAGTATCGGTGATGTTTGCATGTAATATAGGCCTATTGATTTAGTAAATAAATGATTTTATTCTGGTAATAGCCTATGAAATAAAAATAGCATAAATGAAGAGTCAATACAAGTGCAAGAGTAGCAGCCAATAGGTAACAAGATAGCATAATAATAATAATGCTGATAGATTTCACCGTATCATAATAATCTTCCAATGTATAATAAGTATTAAGTAAAAGGAATTTTCTTAGCGTCTTTGAAAATATGCAATGGAATCGAATGCATTTATATACAATGAAATTGAAAACTGTGTTAATTAAGTTATGGTGCTTCACATATTCTGATGACTGGCAACACCCTTCACAGGTTTATAAATAACGGTGTAGATTTTAGATTTCACATGAGACTCATCAAAGTGCAGACTTGTTAAATTAATAACTTTTTAAACCAATATCAGTAGATGATATCAAATGGAGCTAAATGAGAAAATAGCTTCGGATTAGTTACCACAAAATTAATGTTAGCCTATAATTGTTTTTGAATTACTTTTGTACAACCGGCCCTCACTCATTGAAAATTTTGTTCAATTGAAATTCAAGAGAATGTAGACGATTTCTAATGAATAGAAAATATAAAATATTTTATAGAAGTAGAAGAAATTTTACTTTCAAGAAAAGTATATTCGAGAAACTTATAGGATGGTTATTGGAATATAAATCATTGAAAAATAGTTAATAATTGGATAAATTCAAGTGATATATATATATCAGTTTATCTTTGTTTAAAAAACAGTTGAAAGGCAGCTTGATTAAATCATAGAATATTTAAGAGTGTGAATGTGCAATGAATAGGAAAAGATTGGTTTTTAATAAAATATTGTAGAGTTGTTCCGTTCCAGAATTTGGGTGACTAGAGCTCGTATCATTCTTTTCTAGCCACACCAATTTATTGATTATTTTACAGAGTTGAAGTGTTTTCACAAGAGTTGAACCTTGTCATTATAGGCATATTCATAAATTAGTCATGAATTAAGTTTCTCAATTTGCAACTACCAAATTCAAGAAAATTGCAACTTTTTATAAAAGTTGCCCCAGGTCGATTACACTCATTTATACTCTTTACTGTTCACAATTTGTATGAGGGTGGCTCCTTAGTGATCGTAAAGTTAAGTCATGAATCCTGTGGAGTGCTCTTGGATGGGTGACCAGTATTTGGAAGTACACATTGGCGAGGTGGAACCTACCTGCAAGGGTCTCCCCACCAATAAAAGCCATACGAATATTTTTTGTTAAATACCATTACAGCCATGTATTTTATTTTTTATATTAAAATTTTTATGAACGAGGCGATATTCAGACGGTTTATACAATTTCAAGGTCTCACTATTAATCTTAATAACATCCTTTGTTCTAGTATTAGATGTTCACAGGAAATAATTTTGATGATCGCTTTGGATTCACAAGTTCTAATAAAAGATTGTTCCTATTCAGATGCTACTAAGTAATGACAAATTACAATGTTTGTAATAATTATTGTTTAATGGCAAATGAAATTTCTTATTCTTAGCCATTCTTCATTTTTATTACTACTGTATTTAATAATGAGGATTTACCATCATTAAGTATACCAGCAGGAGAGTAGACTATACCAGGCAGGAAGAGGTATGGTCTTGAAAAAGCTTCCCAGAAATATGCATATTGGCAATCAATCAAACTTTTCTATAGTCCATTCACGATGGCTTGAGACGGGATAAACAAAAGCTCTGCATGTGTGTGTGTGTGCGACTGGAGTGGCTTCGTTTTAGCCACGACATAAACAAGTCACAGCAATGCCGAAATCGCGAATTTTGTCGTCAGGACTGTAACCGAAGCATTGACTTGACACAAATACTTTTACTATAATTGTTTGTTTTTTCAGGTTTATGCAGTCGAGAAACAACCAAAACAAGCAATTTCTCAATGTGTAAGTATTCACATTTTTTACATTTACATTACATACATTACATTTATTTCATTTACATTCCATTTTTTACGTATTTACATTTATTTCTCTTATCCATAAAAATGATTACTTAAAGATACTTATTCTGAATTGCCTACATCGAGATTCGGGATTTTGGCATTGCTGTGACCTGTTTATGTCGTGGCTAAAACGAAGCCACTCCAGTCGAACACTCACACATGCAAAGCTTTTGTTTATCTCGTCTCAAGCCATCGTGAATGGACTATAGTCAAGTCATCCAGTAAATAATATTTTAAGGCGGCATCACAGATGTTTCATGTAATTATTTGAATTGCATTCCAAAGCTGCATTGGTTTCAAGTGGAAGTGGAACATATTTTTTTATGTACGGTAGTTAGATAGGAATAACTTGCAGAAGTTGTGAACTTGACTTATATAATTGTCAAACTTAAATCCAATAAGTTACACAAATAAGTTGCCATAATCTAGGACAGAGGCAAAGACTTCACTGTTAGGGCCCAAGGTTAGCCATTGAATGAGACACAATAAGGAAAATGTAGCCACACTAGGCAAGGTAACTTAAATTATATTAAATAATTATTTTTTTATAATATAGAATATAACACCTCAGCAGTGTCACCTGTCTTACAGGACATGATCTTTATTCAACAAGCTCCAGAAGAATTTTAATAAGGGATGGAGGACAAAAATACTTGTATATGAGGTCAGAATACAACATAAGTTAGACAATGAAATCTTCAAACACCATGTAATGTTTCTGAAATGACGGATTCGAGGATCTGAAGATTCCCCACACATCAACCGAAGCTTATTGTGTGTCTCAAACTCCATAGTTTGAAATGTAATGGGAAAGCAAAAAGTTTCCAGTTACTTATTTCGGGATAGAATGAGTTCCTAGTCTTCAGCCCGAGGCCATGAAACGAATGATAAATGACCATGAGATAATAAATTGATGTTTTGTAAATGATAGGATAGGTATGTAGCCCAAATTTCGCAAACATTGTGAGTTATCAAATCAAGGTAGGTAGCGGAATATAAATTGACTAGATATTTGAGATACTTATTCAACAACAATATGTAATTATAAGATCTCACGTTTTCTTGAAAATATTAGAGTTAGAGCCGCCCTACAGTTGAAGTGATTTTCGAAAAGACATTCACTTGATGACATTCTCTATTGTGTACACCAATTAACCTAAATATAAGTTACCAACTAAGTTGTAACAGTACTGAGCTTCAATCAGATTTCACTCATACACGATAGTCATTTTGTACGGAATATAATGAGTAAGATAGCCAAATAATAATCCGTTTTTCAGGTATTCATACATAATTGCTCGAAAGAAATAGCAACTAAGAGCAAAGAGGGTTAGGTTATACGAAGACATCGTAAACCTACCAAAATGTTAAGCTTTTTTAAAAGAGTACTTAAATACTATAGAAAGGAGAATGATCGATACCTGAACAGGATTGCAGCCCGTTAATAACCTAATGTTCTGATAATTAAATTTTTACAAAAATAAACACTACGTGAATATAATCAGATTCAACCTCAACCGAATACCTGCTACCCAGTGTTGGCAGTGCTTCCACTTGACGGAAAATAATATCCCATGCTCAGTCAACAAATATCCCACAAAGTATCCCTCCCAGTTCATGACAATCCATCGCAGATCGCATTCATCATAAATTAATTTATTAGAATTGCCTATCATATTATTGCCCATAAACGGTTTATGGGTGAACCTCATCGCCCTCATGACGCAGCCGCCCTGAAATTTTCATCAAAGTCTGCGAATTATTTCTTACTACGTGCCCGTCTCTTTCAGAGAGAGATTAGATTAGATTAGATTTCTTTATTCATATAGACAATAACAATACATTCACGCTTCAATTCTAGATTGCTTAAATATAGTACGTAATAACATAAAGGAGTAAGTGTACTTCTATTATACAAAATGAATTTACAGTAGCCTACCTAGCTATTACTTTTATATAAACGTCACGAGCTGAAAACATAGTAACATTATTCAACAAACACACATAAACGCGAAATTATAGAAATTTTATTAAAATATATTTAATTGGCAATCTTTTAAATTACGATTGAATAATTGTCTAGATGAAAAGGCGAAAAGGCGAAGTTTGGACATAAAGATGTCCATTCTTGGGGAAGGACAACAAAGATGTCCTTTCCATTAACGCTTGGCCTTAGAGAGAGAGAGAGAGTGAGAAAGAGAGTGAGCGAGAGAGAGTGTGGTTGGATACCAGGCCCGGTCTGGAAAGGGGTGGCAACCTGGCAGTTACCAGGGGCCCCCGTTCTAGAAGGCCCCCAAACTGGGAGATTGGAAAACTATTTTCTAAATGATTTGGTATTTATTTTTTCAATCAACCCCATGACTTATTTTTCACAATAGACGTTGCTTTAAATATATAATTTTTATTTATTAAAAACGATATAAAGTGCAAGAGATCGTTTTGCTAGCCGTAATCGGCACGGAAATCAATGTATTTTCTTTGTAAACTAACACAGACCACCAAAGATGTTGAAGTATGGTGCTTGGATAAAAACTATTTAAATAATTTGGAGCTTTGTTGAAGGTAAAACTGAATAGTTTTTATGTTGGTATGTAATAAAAATCATTCTAAAATTTAATGTACTATATATAAAATCTATGTAAAAAATATTTAACCTGTGTTCAGGCTTCAGGATCGGACTGCTCCATGATATTATTATTATTAATGTTCTGCCCATAAAGAGACCATGCAGGGCATGCTCTCAAAGAACTAACAAAGACCATATAAAAGCAGGCATAAACAGCAGACATCACAGAAACAATGATTAATCAAAATATCTACTCACCAATGTGCTGTCACACTCAAAAAATTCAGTCAGAGAGTAGAATAGATTCTCCAGCAGGAAACAGTTCAGCCTCGCTTTCAGGACTGACACAGGCAGATTCCTCACTGATGTGGGCAGCTTATTTGTGATTTTACCTGGGAGATAAACCACACCAGACTGTGTCCTCCCCAACCTGCAGTATATGGGAGATCAAGCCTTAGTCTGTTCCTGGTATTGTACTCATGGGAGTCACCCCTCACAGGCTGGTCATCCAGGTCACAAAAGGTTTTCACAGCAGTTCTGTAAATATATAAATTGAATACTGTTAGAAGACCCTCACTTATAAACAATGGTCGGCAATAGGCCAGTTGGTCAGCACCACATATGACTCTCACTGCCCTCTTCTGAAGAAGCAGTACTCTTCTCACATGGGTGGCACCACCCCATGCAAAGTAGCACATACAAAGATATGCAGCTGGAACACTCCATTCTGACCCTGAAACAGGAACAGGATCCTACTCAGCCTGCAGCAGATGCTCTGGACATGCTCCTCCCAGGAAAGCCTCCTGTCCAAAGTGAAACCTGAAAGCTTACCTGGAGGAAAATCATGTTGCTCACCGTTCCCAATGCTGAAAACAATTTTTTGAGTTTTATCTGCATTCAGGAGAAACCCATTTGCAGAGAACAAGCCTGCTCCCATCTCCATGGATGCCTGCATCAGTGTGCTCACACCATCCAAATCTCTGCTGACATCCAGGAGGGAGGTGTCATCAGCATAACACACCACCATTCTGTCCCTGGAAAGAGCTACATCATTTATCATCAGGAGGAACAGAAGTGGACCCAAAATTGAGCCTTGTGGCACCCCACTCTCCACAAACCTGACTTGTGATATGGCCCCATTTGCCAAAACAGCCTGTCTGCGATAGCAGAGGGGGCCCTCACGTTTTTCCAAAGAACGGTTTTGTTGCATTTTTGAGTCCTACGTTTTTTCACATCAGGCTGATGTTTACAAAGAATTCCTAAGAATAATTCCTAAATTATTATTAATTATTATACTGTTTCAAAGGGTTTTCATCTCTATGGTTTGGATGGGCAGATTGAAAAAAGCTCTTATTTCAAAATTCTGTTCTGGATGGCCTGTTTTCTACTAAAACTATAATCTTTAGAGGGACATCTTCAGATCCTTTTCTGCTTTCTGAATCTTGAATAAATATATTATTTGAAGAATGAGTAAAGCAGATTACAATAAAAAGTTATATAATAAGTTACAATAAGTTATATAATAATAAAAAGTTACAATAATGTATCAAGAATCACTGTATTAATTTGATGAAATACGTACATGACATAAAATATAAGTTGAATAGGCATAACAGTTCTTACAGTTTGATGAACTTGATGAAATTTTAGAACCTGAGTGAAGCCTCTAAAAAATTAATATTTTTTGAAAAATCTCAATTTTCCGCCTTGTTATCTCGGTAACAAAGCGTTTTGGGGGTTTGTCCAATGGAACTTTTTTGTCTATTTGGTGTAAGGAATCAGCCTGAGAAGTATTGCACATTCCTCCTGAAACACTCTGTATAAACGATGTTCTTGTTGCTTTTATATTATTATATTGAGAAAGAGTCAATCAAGAACATTTTATTCCAGCGGGACATAATAGCGTCCCCCTGAGTAATATTTGGGGACTACTGGACACTAATCTAAAAAGAGGGACGGATGTTCACCTGTCACCTTACTTTATATATATACTGTACTTAACTTATATTGTATACTACTTATATACTACTACTGTTATACTACTGGCTTATACTCAGTGGCGTAACAGTTTTTTTCGGCCCCCCCCCCCCGCAAGCATATTTTCGGGCCCCCCAAAATGGCCTTTAATTCTAAGATTTTTCACAACTGTGACCAATAATGTACCTTGTTTTGATATGTATTGGATTGTTTTATGTCAAAAAAGTCTTTATTATTCGTATTTTGATCATTAAAACTTATGCTACATCCAACGATCAATATATTATAGCTTGCTAGTTTTAAATACCTCCAATTTTTCTAGAAACGAGCAAGCTTTTTTCAATCATTAGATGTTACATAGGCTTACAAATCATTTGAATAATATAATCATCTACCGGATTAGTTAGTTGAGTTGTTATATAGTTTTGTAGTTAATTTCAAAATTTTTACACCAAAAGTAGATTTGATTTGAAGGTTTTCGTACAGTTACCATACAACTTATTGAAATATTGAGATTTTTTAAGTTTCATCTTTGCATATTTAAGTTAAATTTCAATTGTTGACCTACATTAGGCCTACAAATAAATGACATTGGTCTACTACGAATCTTTAGGGCATGATAATACAATTGTACTTTATTAAACAAAATTAATATCAGGCTGCGAAAAAAATATTTTAGAACTAGAAAAATGTAGAAAAAATTATACATATGTCTCTACTTGAATTTTTCTGATCTTACTGAGTTGTGAGAAGTAAATGCTTGAATGCTCCCTTTAAAATCTAACCACTTCACTTAAAATAGGTACTTAATAAGCTGAGCCCACTAAGTCTTTCTGGTGACATGACACTTCAAAGGTCAATTTTAATTTTGAGAAATCGAGAATGAACATCAGCAGAAGCTACCGTTACTGGTACCTATAGTTGAAAACAAAATGTATGTTGTGAATACATCTGGGACACTTCAATCAATAGAGTATTACTCACTTACTCAGTTAATAGAAGTTCACAAATTTCTTTTACTGCTTCCTTTTTGATATTTCTTATTTGTAGAGTCCTTTCAAAACTTAGCATTCGATGGGGAAAATCTATGGTGAAGTCTTCCTCATAATCAGTGTCATTTCCAGCTCACCGGTTTATGGCTGTTACGCCTCTGCTTTTACTTTACTTATCTACTGACTACTGGTTACTTGTTTATTTCATGATGGGCAGAGTACGTGCACTATACTCTGCTTCCAAAAAGTAAGCTAGAAGTCCAGACTAAGGTGAGAGTAACCTCACCTAAGACCAGACTTCAGGATGGATTTCCAGGTGGGGCTGAGATTGTAGCAACTGTTCTACCATGAATCTTATTTATAGTAAGTCACACACATCTTGGTTGCGAGAGGTACGAACTTGGAAGAGTATAACTCGTGATTAATAGACTTTTATTGCTACAGTTGGGATTTAAAATAACAACCAAGTATTTGATCATTATATTCATTCGTTATTTTCAATACATTTCACGAATATCAAGAAAAAATGTACTTTTAGTGCATAAGATAAAACGTCATGGAGCTTGGCGCTACCTATGAGTGTAGTCAGATACTACTTCAACCAAACAATTTCCTCAATACAAGGTCTTAAGACAGTCTTTCTACAGAACTTGCTTCAAAAGGATTTGATACGTGAAATGACTTATTTTTGAGACGTTTGCCTTATTTTTAATTAATTTCTAATTAATTCTATAATTATTTTCTAATTAATTTGACATTGACATATTAATACAATCTGACAGTTATATTATGACATTTGCCCATTCTCAATTACTAGTTTACTACATTCATTATAAAAGGTTAGACATTAAAAGGCTTCAGATGATAAAATAATAGTTTTTATTATGGAAGGTTTGATTAAATAGGAGTGTGAGAAATTCACCAATTGTAGCCTTCTATTTTTGGAAATTTTATAATTATGTCATATACATCCTACTTTTTTCCGAGGGTGACGCTTTCAAGAATAATTTAATTTCAACTTAATTTGAGTACGTACTAAAAAAAATAATTCGACTTCAACTTATAGGTCTGATCATCATTGAATAAATCTTATTCAGATTATATCGTCACTCGACCTGCCTAGTAATTGACTCATATTAATCTGTTTAGTTTGATAACAGCTTGTTTTAAATATGTGATTTTTAAAGTTCACAATAACAAATCAAGTACAACATGTAATGCATTAAAAAATAATTGAAAAGGGTACCGTATTGTGATTATTAATAAAAATAAAAAAACAATAACTTAGCTATCTATACAGTGTTTCATGAGGAATGTGTAATACTTCTCAGGCTGAATCCTTACACCAAGTAGACAAATAAGTTCCTTGGGACAAACCCCCAAAAACGCTTTGTTTCCGAGATAACATTGGCAAAAAATTGAGATTTTCCAAAAAATATAAATTTTTTAGAGGCTTTGCTTAGGTTCTAAGATTATCATTTCCATTGTAAAATTAGTGGGGTAATCCAATGGAACCAGTTTGATGTTAACTTCAACGGTTATTGAGATGATGGGAAAAATGTTAAAAAAGCCATTTTCAACAATCAAGGGTTATGACTGGATAAGGAATCATACATTTGTATTTTTCATTAATGGAAGTTGAAAAGGGTCGGAACTTTTTTGTCTACTTGGTGTAAGGAATCAGCCTGAGAAATTTTGCATATTCCTCCTGAAACACCCTGTATAAATAGCTTACAGCTTGCCAGGGGTGCCTATCCCCCAACGACTATGACGCCAAATCCCCCCCCACCGAATGAACTAAAGATCCCCCCTTATTTTTGGGTCTTCCTGTTAAACAAGTGAGAGTGAAATGTGAGACTATTAAATAACAAGTAAGCAGAATGTTGGGACTGTACGCCTCACCAACTAGTCCAGGGGCAAACCCACAAATAAATTTCGAGGGGGATATAAAATCATGGTCGAACCCAGGAAAACCCTTTCTCCAAAAGGGGGGGTTGTTGCTTGCATGGAATATCTATAATGTATTTGCCTTATCTTAACAAACATATTCATTTTTTCACCAAAATTTAAAAAAAAATTCATTCACCAATTGTAGATTAATGAAATGAACAAGAGCTATTGGACCATATTGGTCTCTTGTAGTTGTTGTATATTGTATTGGACAGTATTGTTGTTGAGTTGAACGTTTTAGTTCTCTAAGCTGTGCTGAAAGATTTTTCCTGACATTTTGAATCTAAACTGGCCTATGTGCCCTGGATACTGAGTATTGCGATGTGATTGGATAATATATATAGGCTATACTGTATATTTGATTATTATATACCTTAATTCCAATAAGGTTTATAGATAATTGTGTTGGAAACAAGAGGTGTTGTACTTGATTGTCTGAATCTTCATTACATAAGTGTATCGAATTTCTTAAATAAATGGAATGAAATTGTTGAAGTTACATCGAATGACATAGAAAATCCTATCCAGGGCCCTCACGTGGTTTTTTGGCACCCTGTGCGAGATTTTGACAGGCGCCCCCCTCCCCATCACCTGACAAATGCAATCCAACATATTATAATATATTCAAAGCCAAACATG
The DNA here is from genome assembly GCA_017141385.1 of Sogatella furcifera. NCBI lineage: Eukaryota > Metazoa > Arthropoda > Insecta > Hemiptera > Delphacidae > Sogatella > Sogatella furcifera. The sequence goes on along the minus strand of CM029560.1, from coordinate 5,020,256 downwards.
GTTCAAGCTGCCTTGCATGTTCACAGTTAATTTTCTCACTAGCAATCGCAGTGTTACATGTGGTGCAGCAAAAAGGATTATAGGGACTTGCTTATTTTAATCCATACCAATAACGTATTGTCATGTATTGGATACGTGATAAGCAAAAGCCTACAGAAATTAATAGAAAATAGATACATTAAGCAAAAGTGTAACATTCTACCGTACTTTATCATTAAAATATTGAATTTTCAATTATTGATTAATTTATTTTTATAATAAGCTTGGTAGCACATAAGGAAGGAAATAATAAATTTTTCACAGATAGATATTGGGTATCATCATAAATAGTTCATTTCACTGGAAATAAAGATGTTTCAACAAAAAATTGGAATCTCAATAACAAGCAAATTGAGGATTTTCAGCCATATTCACTGCTCTACCCATCTTTCTTGAATAAGATTCGAAATAGTTCCGAATTCAGCCAGCAGACTTCCATTAGACACGCCTCCAAGCTCCGCCTTAGATCAAAATGGCCGAAAACATTGGTTAGAAAAGTTTCAAAATTCAAACAGTAGATGGCAGCAGTTGACGGGTGATGTTTCAGATTTGACTTGGACACGCCTTCATGTCCCGCCTGCTCTTTTCTTATTGGTTGACAGTGTTTCGTGAGTTCTGTCTTAGAAAATGGCTACTAGCAAAAAAAGATGAATGGTGTATCATACACAAAAAATTACGTTGATTTGCTGTTGACGATCTTGTATAATATAATATTCATTCATGTATTCAGGCTGGTAAGATTCTATCAAGTAAGTATTTGAAGAATACACGCGAGGGCCCTAATCCTATCACAAAATGAAATATACAAATTGCAGAGATTTATTTTGATACAGTTTATTGTATGACCAGAGTCAACGGTAAAATCTTTGTAAATGAATAGTAGGGCTAAATAATTCCAACCAGTAGCATTTCTCATGTAAGATTTTACTCTCTGAAGGGTACAAAAGAAGCGCTTAGGCTAAATTAAGAGGAATTTGCTGTTGTAACACAAATCGTTGCACCAAAATTTCATGAACCATTTTGTAAGGAAGAATATGCTTGTTGCATTCATTCAAGCGAGAACTGAAATATTTGGGCTTGTGATGCTTAGTTTCAGATTTAATAAATTTCCTTCTCCAGATTTCCCCCGTGAGGGGGAATTTTTTTCAGAAACGTACCCTGAAATTAAATTTTCGCTACACTTCACGGAAAGAAGCTCCTTACCGTTCCCTATGTAGACTAGAAAGTCGTCGTTTACATGCGTAATCAATCAGCTGTTGTCCTCGAGCGGTAAGAGCCTCTTACCATGCGAGGAGCATTTTATTTCCAAGCGTGGACAGCTAGCGCCATCTAGCGAGTGAAAATGCAACTACAATGGCCGTCTCTGTGACGCTGGCATATAAATTGGTCAAAAACAAGAAACTTTGTATGGCTATTGTACAATTTACGATGATCGTACAAAAACTATCCTGAGCTTAAATGTTTCTGGACTAAGAAAATCGAGTATTCTGATAGTTTTTAAGTAATATCCAATTGATTAAATCAATAAACTTGTGATGCAAACTTTCAATACTTGGCAGTTCAGCCTACTACAGATTCAGCTCAGCCAGAGCTAGTATAGTAAGTTATCCGGTCTAGCTGTTCTTAGATCTCATTAATCCTATTTGTTTTGTTCATTTATGAGATTAGATTAATAAAATTTATTTGAAGTGTACCGAAAAAAATTATACACTCACTCGCCCAGGAAGTTTTTTACAGTATTCGGAATTATTCCCAGGCTCGGCAAGCCTCGCCCCGGAAACTATCCTCATACTGTAAACTTTTCCTTCCCGGGCTTGTGGCGTAATGTACTATTTCAGAAGTTTTCAGCCTTATTGGTAAAAAATTTGGCAACTTCAACAAAGTGCATTCTATCTAGTGTAAGATGAGCCCCAATTTCGGTGGGGGGGATGTATTCCCTCAATCCCCCCTGGGTTCGCCCCTGTCAACTTCAGGAGTGCTGAATACGAAATATTGTAGCATCAAGCACGTACCTCAATGTCCCAACTGGAACTGTTATTCTTTACAATTATTAAAGAGAATCGGTCCTCCAGGTTGAAATAAAACCCCCCAAAAATTTGTATGACGCGACTGGCGTCATGTCCCCCCCTTATAGGTACCCCCTGCAGCTTGCAAAAAAACGCCATTGCACAACATCACATTTGAAATGTCCTATAGAACTTTAAAACTTTTATAGTTAATAAAGTAAAACTATTTGGTATTTTTTATTAGTAGGAACCGTATTATCCTCAGTAGAAATTCTTAGAAGTATTTATTGATATAAATCTTATTGGAATCAATATAGAGATTAGAGAATGAATTGTGAGAGCTGAGAAGAAAATAATTATTTCCCTATTGTTGATAATAATGTTATTTCCTCATTCACAGAATAGACGAACTATTACTATAATTCTATGAAGGCTAGTTATATAGTTCTACAATATTTGCAACGCAAAATACACAGTTTTTAACATACCGTACCCTCGACTCCCAAAATGGAAAATATTATTTATTGTGTACAACTTAAAATTTATAGTACCGTACCATTAAATATACAGTACCATTCAATATAAGATGCTTCGACCTCCAAAAATTACTTCTTTCATTGAAGCCTGTTGTGTTGAATGAAATACGGTACCGTCCTATAAGGGTACTGTGAACAATAATTTCATTCCAAAGCATTATTAATTATAGAAGGAATAGGAAAAACATATTGAACTAAATTCATTGCTATTTCAATAAATTATTTATTTAAAGAATTTGATTTCAAGAATTGCTCATTCTGCAGGTATTACCAAATTTCATCACTAATGATGAAATATGCACTTTATTACTCATTTAGTTGAATGTTATTTTTATGACGAAGAGTAAATATATTTTGAAAATAGATATTGATCAAAATTTATAATTTTTTAACCAATATTGACCGAGTTGAAGTCATTTTCACATCTTGTCAGATTGTCTTTTTTGTTCGACTAGACTCATGTTGTTTTCGTTCATCTGGTTTCTGATAGGTCAAATATATAGTCATAAATATAGATCAAATAGGTAGGCGACTGTTCAACCCATTGTCGACAGGGGTGCCCAGAGGGGGGTTCAGCAGCGCAAATGCGCTTCTGCGATTTTTGGGGGGATTCTATTTTTTAGCTCATTTTCTATAAGTTAGAGGGCGATTTTTCATAATTAGCCCTTAAATGTTTTTTTGTGTTATATTCAAGAACTTGTTGAAGATTTTATTTCCCATCTTCAATTCTAACATTGTTAGGGGATTGTATTTTCAGCTTTTATTTTTTGAGTTGGGGGGGATTTTTCATGTCTATCTTCAAAATTTTTTTCTTATATTAATTCATTATTCTTCTAAAATTTAGCTATTCTATTTTTGGATAGATAAGTTCCATTTTCAGCTTAGGCCTATATCTCATAAGTTTTGAGGAGTTTTTTTAAATTAAGCTCAAAATGTTTTTCATGTTAAATATTCAACACTTGTAAAAACTTTTCCTATAATATCTTATTCTATTATCTGTTTTTAATTCTCAAGTCTTGGGGGGATTTTCTTACAGTCATCCCTCAATGTTCTCTATGGCTTTCTGTGTTATATTCATTCACTATCAACACTCATAAGAAATTATCTTTTAGGGGGGAATTCTTTTCCACCGTAAATTTTATGAGTTTGAGGTTTTTTACAAGAAGCCTGATATGATTGTTTTTGTTTTACTTTCATCAACTATTCATACCGGTGTAAATACCTTATAATTATATTACAATTGGTAACTTATTCTGTTTTAAACTTATAGTTTTCAAGTTTTTTTTGGGGGGCGGGGGGGTTAATACGCTTTGGGCGCATGTTCATAATGTGCTTTGATTTTCTGTGTCATATTTATTCACAATCAAAACCCATAAGAGGTTCTTCTCTGATATTCAATTTTTATATTTTTAGGAGGAATTTCATTTTCTGCTTATATCTTCCACATTGGAGGGTTAGATTAGATTACTTTATTCAAATAAATAACAGAATTCGGCTTAGATTCTATATGGTAATGTAAATGAGTAAAACAAAATCATCCTATAAATTTCACAAAATAGAAACTTCTAGTAAAAATTAAAACAAAAACGGTGATGTAATGAATGCAAAATTTATACAAGTTTTAATTTGAGGTTCTGCTATATGAATGAGGAGTGTAAGTTATCCAAGTGAATAGGCGAAGTTTAGACATATATATCAGTGGTCACGAAATGGCGGACCGCGGTCCGCATCCGGACCGCCAGCTAGTTTTGTGCGGACCGCGATGTCATACCGATCTCAACGACAAAAACTTGAAATAAATTCTAAAACAAAAAATCCATAAGAAACCCTCTAAAGACTGAATAAAATTGAATTATTAAAAAACAACCACAACAATAAAATAAACATTTCTTACCATACAACTCTCAATAAAAAGTTGGCTATTTATTCAAGAGTGGGCAGTAGTAGTCGGCAAACTGCCGAACGGCAGAATTATGTCCCATAAGAACAATGTAATTTTTATCAATCTCTTGGAGCACATATTTATGGACAGAATTTCACGTTCTTTATTTCATTGGAAAGAGAATTCGATTCTCCAGGGGCGTGACTTCTTACTTTTTCGATTTTAAATTTATTTCAATAATTAAAGTTCAATATTTTTTTAATTAATTGAATATACAATAATTATTGAAATGAACTTAGAATCGAAAAAGTAAAAAGTCACGCCCCTGGAGAATTGAATTCTCTTTCTAATGACATAAAGAACGTGAAATTCTGTCCATAAATAGAGGCTCTATCTGCTCCAAGAGATTGATAAAAATTACATTGTTTTTATGGGGCTTGATTTTGCCGTTCGGCAGTTTGCCGTCCACTACCATCCACCCTTAATATTGTTGCATTATTTCATTCAATTATTCTATACCTAGTTAAGCGTTTCAATATTTATCTTGGTATTCCAATGGCTAAATATAGCCAAGGGCTAAATTCGAGAATAGTTTTGACAATTTAATAAGTGAACATTCCTCGTATGAATAGAATAAACAATAGAGTAACTTCTAATGCCAAATCCGATTAGAATAAAGGACTTTATTTTAATTTTAATATATCAATGGCATGATATCACAACTTCAAAATATTTAAAGAACATTAAAATCAAAATTCAACTGTCCCAAATATTTGATTAATTATTAAAATTAATGCAGTAGAGCTATCAATTGAAAAAAAAATTCGGGGAGTGCCCCCCCCCTAGGGGTTTCCCCCTGAAAGGACCGGACCGCGAAAGCTCGCCAAGACTTTGAAACGGACCTTCATGAAACTTAATTGGTGACCACTGATATATATGTCCATTTTTGGGAAAGTATAATAAGGATATCCTTTCCACTAAAACTTGGCCTTGAAAGGGGGGGATTCATAATGATCCCTCAATTTTTTGGTGTTATATTCATGCACTATTAACACTCATGGAAAATCTATTTATTTGATTATTCATACATTAGGCCTATGAATAATTGTCAAATAAATAAACTACAGCACTGACTAGTGACTGCTACTTACAAATAATCTTCAACAATTAGCTAAAATTGAGAAGTATAATAATTTAGTTGGTTATTATTCTGGCCATAATTGCCGCCTTTAGGGCGACAGGCCTTCAAAAATTATTCCACTCCGAGGTTTTGTAGAAAGGTTAGGAGAACCATCACCCAAGTGGAAAGGAGAAGTTTCACACTGATGAGAAATTACAGGGATCTTTTATACTCCTGTATACACAAAATGCTTGCGAGAAGTTACAGAGTTTTAGTTTGTTTATTGTATATTTATAGAGAATTACTCATTGACTTTTATGTATTTACGTGCCCAATACCTTTGAACGAGCAATCGCGTAGGCAAATATCATGATTTGTTCTCAACATTTGTTAATTTGATGCAAAACTAGTCCAAGATATCCTTTTTGTTCATCCGAAAAGGCATAATATAGTTTACTAGTTTGCCGCTAGGTAGCGCTGTGCTCCTAGTGCACGTGCGTGGCTGATACAGTACTACCATAGACAAACATAATATGTTTGTACGGTATACGGTATATATTATTATACTGTACATATATAAATTACTACTTATATATATAAACTAATAATATATTTAAGTAAATATATAAATAACTACTTTGTCTAAGGTGATGCACTACGATATAATGTTATTGCACCCGGGGGCGAACCCAGGAATTAATTCCGGGGGGTGATATGGAATAAGGATCGAACCCAAGAAAATATTTCTTAAATATTTTTGCTTGTATGTAGTATTAATATTTGTAGTCAATTCGCCTTCACCTTCACCTAACAAACATTATCGTATTTTTCTACCGTTTCGTAGGATAAGAAATGGCTTTTGTTTATTGGAGTAAAGTATTAATGAAAAATCCATTCATTAATTATTGTAAATTAATTGATTTGAACAAGAGCTATTGGTCTTTTGTGTATTGTTGTTTATTGCATTGGACAATTTTTTAATTGAGCATTCTTCAAATGCAGGCTGTGCTGAAAGTTTTTTGATTTGAAATTTTCTCCACTCATTGAATCTAAATTGGAATATAGCTGTGCTCTGGATACTGAGTATTGCGATGTGATTTGTTAATAAGCAGTATATTTGATGATTATACCTCAATTCCAAAAATGTTGATAGATAATTCTGTTGGTAAAAAGAAGTTTTATATTCGATAGATCTGTGTTTTCATTCCATAAGTATATTGGGTTTTCTTGAATAAATTAAATAGTTGAAATTATATAGAATAACATAAAAAATTAAACCTACTTGACGCCGAGATTTATTTTGTGACAGTTTATTTAATACAAATGCCGAAAGTTAACGGAAATGTCACTGTGAATAAATAGTTGGGCTGGACATTTAAACGATTCTGTCCTGAAGCACTTCTCATGTAAGATTTTACTCTCCGAAGTAAAGTGTTGAGAAGGAGCGCTCACAAGATGCTGTTGTAAAAGGAATCGTTGCACCAATCTATGCAATTTTTAACATTCTATGCAATATTTTATAAGACAAAATATTCTTATATTGCACTTATTCAAGCAAGAAATGAAATAATACTGTATTTAGGCTTGGGATGCTTGGTCTCAAATTCAAATCATTTGCTTCTTTACAGGAATTTACCCCATGAGGGGAGAAATTTTTCAAAAAAGTACCCTGAAACTATACTTTTGGAAGTTTTGAGCATCATAATTGGTAAAAAATTTGGTAATTCTTAGTATCCTACAAAGTGCATTCTATCTAGTGTAAGATGAGCCCCAATTTCGGCGGGGGATATATCCCCTCAATCCCCCCCCCGTGGGTTCGCCCCTGATTAAACCAAAACCGTGAGGGCTTAAAGCAGTTGAAAATGAGGGGGATTTGCGCTTCTGTCCATGGGAGGGATGGGCACCTCCGATTGTCCAATCCAATAATAAGTGCGAAATATTTGAATGTTTATTCCCATAATACCATACGATACCAGTCAACAAGAATTTGAACAGAAAAGACTGTATTGTCAAACTACAGATTTATTTAAAATTGAGATAACGGTTTCAGTTGCTACACAGTACCTACACCATATGCAATCATATGTATCTAAATAAAACTAAAGCGGCTCTTTTTGCTTTAATTGAGTTTCTATCTATAGTCTGGTCGAGCAAAGAAGACATTCTTGTAAGATGGGAAATTTACTCCAGCTCGGTTAATATTGTTTCAAAAAATATGAATTTGATCTCAAATTGTAGGAAAGAGTTTTTTTCTACAATTCGAAATCAAATTCATAATTTTTGAACCAATATTGATAGAGCTGGAGTAATTTTCTCATCTAGCCAGAATCAGAATGTATTTTAGACATTCAGACCAGGCTTGCAGTCTATAACCACAGAGGAGCTAATAACCAGCTAAATCCTAAATCCTCTCTACTCAGGATTTTGCTCCTCTGTGGTATAACAGCCACGAACTTGTTCTTGGATCACAGCGCTATCTAGGACCAATCCAATGAACTACGTTTGACTCTCCGAATGGACAAAAGGAAAATCGTGGACTGGTTTTACATCAAATTTACAAATGTTGAGTTCAAATCATGATATTTGACTATGCGATTGCTTGTTCAAAGGTATTGGGCACGTAAATACATGGAAATCAATAAGCAATTCTCTATTATTATACAATAAACAAACTAAAACTCTCTAACTTCTCGCAACGATCTTAAGTACATATGGGGATAAATGATTCCTGTAAACTCGGACTTGATTGAGAAAACATTGAACTAACAATACTTTTTTTGTGGCTATAGGGTGCCGTGTCTAACTTTTGCGGCACTCTGGCCCATAAGATCAATCAATGAAGTTAAAGCTTGAATAAAGCTCGTGCCTCGTATGTGTATGTAACTGGTAATCTGAATTACTTTACCTTGTATTAGTCAAGAAGACATTACCGTATCCGTATGAAAGATACTAGAATAATTCTAGCTTAAGTCTATGAGATTTCACTTGCGATACAGTGGCTTCCATTCTTTGTTTTGTCTGATCATTAGGTACAACTGGTAACAGAGTGAGACTACCATATGGTCACATGAGATTTGACAGAGATGAGTTTTTTGTGAAGCTAGAGTTTTCTAGTGAAAATAGGGAATTTTAATTTTGCAAAGTTGTGATTGGTAGCCTACTTGGTACCGTACTGCAGCTTTTAATAGAGCATTTCCTATAAAAAAAGCTAAAAATCAGAAACTGTAGCTAAAATGGTTGTGGTATAGCCCATTTCAGTATTTGTGCTCCTGTAAAAGAGATAACAATATTGAGTTGTTTTGTTGTTCATGAAATTACCTATATTTCGAATGATATCACGATAAAGCACAGACATGAGCAAATAGCTACCGGTACTGAAATAAAGTCACAGCAACATTTATTGAGAACAGAATATGCCAACAGACTTATCAGCTCATCAGCAAATAAGCCAAAAAAAATTGGGATTTAATTATAAAAGAAAAAGCACAAAAATAGATTAACAGTTCCGGATCTAACGGTAGGCCAACTAGGCTCGCGATCGCCTCTATAACACGCAAACTGTGTCATATACTGTTGTATAATCTATCGTATAATATAATCTATGTTGTATAATCTAAATAACTGTGTAAAATAGGTTAAGTGTAATGTGTGTAATGTATCTGTTTAATAATAATGCAAGTTGAACCTATTTAAAAACCTTTTGAACAAAATTATTGTCTTTGGTGATAAAACTGCGATTAGCTGTTAATCTGCCTCTGGTTAAAGAATTGGCTTGAATTTTATTTGTTTCACATGCGTTATGCGTATGAAATATGTTTATAAATAATGGAACTAATAATAAGGCTTAAAACTTCTAAATGTCGAGAAACTTTTTTTTGAAAAAAAATCCTCCCTGCCGAATTCCTTTAAAAAACACCTCCCTGAGAAATCCTTATTCAGCTCACCATCATTGATAGCTATTTTTGTTTATGACCGTGACCGTGACAGGAAGTATGAAATTGTGGATATTGCTAAGCTGTTATGATAGTTGTCATTTTAAAGATTTTATGGAAATAGAGATCAATTAACCTTCCAACTTGAAAAACGAAACTTGGAATTCAATTGGAATCAATTTTGAAAAGTCAACAAGTAAAGATTTGCTAGTAAAGACTGCAACATTAAAAGAATGAGTTATATAATTTTGAATTTTATCGCAATCTCAAAGTAGACGTGTCTTCAATAACTTATCATGAATCTTTCTTCAATGTGTAACTTATTTGTTTTTGAATCCTAAACTTAGTATTGAAATGGTGCAGGGGCGAACCCAGGAATTAATTTCGGTGGGGGATATGAAAAAATCAGAGGGGAACCCAGGGAAACCCCTCCACCAGTGGGGGGGCTGTTTGTTGTTGCTGCCTTGGAATATCTATAGTGACCTATGTATTTATAATAGCCTTCTCTAAACAAACATTATCATATCTTTTGACCTAGTAAACTAAGTTCAATAAATAAATTTACCGTGTGAATATGTTTTCTTTTTAAAAGGATAGTCCATAGTGAGAATGAAGATTTTATTTACCAATTATTATTATAGATGAATTGATTATAACAAGAGCTTTTGGTCTCTTTCAGTTGTTATATATTGAAAAATTGTTGATCGAATTGTTGATCAAATATTGTTGATCAAATTGTTGATCAAATATTGTTGATCAAATTGTTGATGAAATATTGTTGATTGAATTGTTAATCAAATATTGTTGATCGAATTGTTGATCAAATGTTGGTGTCGTGACGTATGAAGTAAAGACTGAACTACTTAATCAGAGACAGAAAAATTCCTAGCAAAAGCATGGAAGTGCTTAGCAACAAAATTTGAAAATGCAGTTAAAAAATAATGCCGAATTAGAAAATCAATTAGAACAATTACAGGAACGACTTCTTGCTCTAGAAACTAAAGCAATGACAGAAAAAAAATGTTGAGAAAAACCGCTGTAATGTGTCCACCGAGCCAGCAGCAACAACATCAGCGACAGGAGGATACGAAACAGAAGAAGACGAGCTGAGGGAGGAAACTGAATGGATCCTCAAGAAGAATAAAAGATCCTAACAAGAGAAAGGCAAGCCAATCCCCAACAGTGCCATCTCCGACAGAAACTACAGGTACTCCGTCAAACAAGGTAGGAGATAACCAATCATCAAATAAGCAAATAGTCAAGAATCTTAAACCACCACCTATCATTCTGAGTAATGTAGATGATTACAATAAAGTGAAGGAAATCATGCTACAGGCCAATTTGAAGTATAGAGCATCAATAATGAACAACAAACAGCTGAAAATAAATGTAGAAACTGATCAGGAATACAGAGAAGTCACCAAAGTAATGAATACTAATAAGCTAGATTGGCACACTTATGAAAATAAGCAGTCTAGGCCTATAAGAGTCATGGCTAGAGATCTTCATCCTTCTTGTGATCCAGAAGAAGTCAAAACTGATCTCTTGGATAAGGGGTTCAAAATTATCAATGTAGTTAATAAAATAAAGAAAAATAAAGTCGATGGTAAAGATAACAAATTCCCTTCCACTCTTCATGCTTACGTTTGAGAATACAGAGGACATTGAAAAAATATATAATATTCAGCACTTGAAAAATAAAAAAAAATCAAACACCCTTTTTTTTTGAAAACTTTAAAAATTATAAAACACACATACATGATTTTTTTTATTTTTCAATTATTTTAAACAGCCCTGTTTTAAAGTTCTTTATTCAATATTCAGCACATATGCTACATGAAAGTAAAAATAGAGGCTCTCCGTAACAAAATCATCCCCCAATGTCGGAAATGTCAGCAATTTTTAGGCCTATCGTCAGGCCTATAAGAGTCATGGCTAGAGATCTTCATCCATCGTTGAATGGACTGAAGTTTTTAGTCTTGTTATAGTTGAAAAAAGTGAACTGAAAATTGATGGTTTGTCTCTAAGACAAGTTTCAATGACATTCATTAGAAAAAATTTTTTTTTGATCAAATATTGTTGATCAAATCATTGATCAAATATTGTTGATCGAATTGTTGATCAAATTTTTGATTAAATATTGTTGATCAAATTGTTGATCAAATATGGTTCATCAATTTTTTGATCAAATATTGTAGATCAAATTGTCAATCAAATATTGTTGATCGAATTATCAATCAAATAATGTTGATCAAATTGTTGATCAAATATTGGTGATCAAATTGTTTATCAAATATTGATGATTGAATTGTTGATCAAATTCCCCCCCCCCCCCTGGGTTCGCCCCTGAATTGGTCTTCATTATTTCATGTCATTATTAATATTCCATGCTCAAAAAATAGGGATTTCCTAATCAAATAGCCCATAAAAAGGCCTTCCAAAACGCATTTTTTTCCAGCCTTGAGTTTCTCCAAGATCTTCTTTTTTATTTCGTCTATTAACTTCTCCTGATTTTTTTTCACTGATACTGCTTGGACTCATACATGTCCTCTCACAGATTGTGTAATGGCTTCAAATTCCAAAGCTAGACTGAAGTAAATTTTTACAAATTTTGTTGGGGGCCCTCTATGAAAAAAAACCTTCTAAAACGCCATTTTGAAGTTATCTTCTACAAAATTTCCCGGGGGAGGCTCCCGCGGACCCTCCGCTTTTCTGAGGACTCCCTCAGACCCCCCCCCTCTCCAGTGGAATTTGAATTGTCCCACCCGCACCACAAGATGAGCATAGTAGCCCACAGATCTTATATCCGGCCCTGATATAATTGATGATATTTTTAATTTATCCTTAATAAGAGTTAACATGAATCATTTATCCTCCTATTTTCACAACATGGTTGCCAGAAGTAAGAGAGTTTAAGCTTGTTTATTGTATATTAATGAGGAAATGCTTATTGATTCTCATGTATTTATGTGCCCAAGACTTTTGAACGAGCAATAGAATAGTCAAATGTCATGATTTAAGCCCAATGTTAATTTGTTAACTTGATGAGAAAACTAGTCCACGATTTGCCTTATTGTCCATTCAGAGTCAAAGATAGTTCCTTAGTTGGCTCCTAGGTAGCGCTGTGCTACTATATCTAAGATTTGAGTCCACAAGCTCTAAACCGCTCCAATCCAATCCAAGCCAAGCCAAGCCAACGTTCAATCCACTCGACTTCGGCCACTCCTGTATTGTACTAATATGCAATATTTATTTGCGTGTATTAAATTTTGATGAAATTGTCTGTGTGTAGCACCAGCTGTGGCCATAGTGACGGACTGATACCGACAAAAACTAGAGCGTGACTGTGGCCACTGCATTGCCGACTTTCTCGCGAAATCTAAGAAAAACTCCGTAAATTATAGTAAAACGCTAAAGCTGCGTATTGACAGTCCAAGGCATGTGCCGCGAATGCCTCGAAGTACAGTCTGTTACTCAAAGAAGAGTCTTGCTACTAGTCTACTATCTACTCCAGTCTCCAGCTCGGTCAATATTGGTTAAAATATTATTGATCTGGTCTCAATTATAGGAAACATTTCGATCTTCAATTCAACACCAAATCGATAATTTCTGAACCAATATTGACCGAACTGGAGACTGGAGTAAAGCTGCGTATCAACATTCTGAGGCAAAAGCCACACGTGCCACACATGTGCCACACATGCCTCGGACTGTCGATACCGGGTTTGCTAGCAGCCAGGCATACGCGGCACATAATTCGCAGCGAGCAGTGCCTGTTGCCTCGCAACGCACAACGAACAATTCTACAAACTAACCTCAAAATTGTACCCCATTCCTATGCATTTTTGTGATTGAGAATTCTATTTGGGTGCAGAAGGTTTGATTAGGCAATAATAAACATTGCCTTAAATTTTTATCTACTAATTGAGCACAAAATAACCTCCAAAGTTCAAATTATCAATTGTCAGAGCTTACTTGCTTTGTCTCCCGCTTGATGGCGCTAGTCAATTTGTTCGCGTGCTCGCATTTTTGGTTACAAAAATTGCAGATCACACATATGCCTCAGCCATGAGTTCATACTTTTTTTGCGTCAACAGACTGTACCGCATGTACCACGAATGCCTCGGACTGTCGATTCGCGGCTTAATATTGAGCGTAACCTTGGGAAGTAGGCCTATATCGGACATAGTTTGAAACTTGATTCAATATCTTTCAAATTAGTACATCTATAATCTCGCTGAACCATTGAATTTACAGTAAAGCCGCGTATCGACAGTCCGTACTCCGTAGTATGTGCCACGCATGCCTCAGGACACATGCCTCGGACTGTTGATACAGCGTTTGTTCGCAGCGAGGCAAACGCGGCGCACAATTCGCGGCGAGCAGTGTGCTTGTCGGTAAAAGGGCCGTGCTCAAAGGTGCCTCGCTCCGAGGCGTGCGTCAAGTGTATACCTGTCCTGTTTGCCTCGCCACGCACAACGCACAAATCTACAAACTAACCTCAAGATTGTACTTCATTCCTAGTTTGTTGTTTCTAGATTGTAACCTCAAAATTCCTATGCATTTTTGTGATTCAGAATTCTATTTTGATTCAGGAAGTTTTAATACGCAATTATAAACATAACATCGCCTAAATTTTTTATTTACTAATTGAGCACAAACTAACCTCCAAAGTCCATATTATCAATTGTCAGAGCTTAGTTGCTTTGTCTCCGGCTTGATGGCGCTTGTCAATTTGTTCGCGTGCTCGCAGCGAGCATGCGTGGTTAAAAAATTGCAGACCACACATGCCTCAGCCTGAGGCATGCGTGACACGTGCCTCGGACTGTCGATACGTGGCTTAAGGAATAGTAGTTTCAAGGCGGAAGATATGCAACCCGCAATACATCTATTAAAATAGCCTACTATATGTAGCATTTTCGTGCCAAAAAATTTTCTCATGTGAATACAGTATTAAGACAACATTGTTGTCGTGTGACCATTGTGATTGCTCTACATTATATTAAAATGAACGTCGCTCTTTCCTCATCAATACTCTTTAAAGTTAATAAAGTTATTTATATATTTATTTTATCCATGAGCACAGTGTTGCATTCTAAGGTGTGCAAAGAGTTTAACCTTGTGTAAGTGATTCAAAGCTGTGCTCAAAATTAAAACAAAGAGAATTTCAATATTTATGGGTTACAGTCTATTTCTACTCTTCAGTTTATGATAATGAGTTTCATTTTATGTAATTTGAAATGTCCGCTGTTTCAAAGCTAATTGGTTTTCACGTTTTGCTATAGCGCGTTGCTTTGAATAGCGCAATGCAGCAGTGGTACAGTAGCCTTTAGACTGTAGCCTCCCTCTTATTATTATATATTTTTGTAGCATGTAGCACGGGAATAAGTTACCAAGGTACTTAGGCTTCGGCCAAGTGGAACAATGGGTGTTGTTTAAAGGATGAGTTGCTATACTAATATTATACATGTATAGGTAGGTTTGTGTATTCAAAGGTAGGCTATACTCTGTATTGGACAGGAAATCAGAGTTGTGTGATGAAACTATTACTGCTGTTGATGCTACTACTGCTGCTAATTTTCAACATCCGTCACAGCGTCAGGAGTCAGGAGACAGGAGTTGAGGGTCGGATGAATCTCATCAGTAGCGCCAAAGCCAAATGCAAGCTACTCAAGTAGAATTTTACAATACAATCCCAGAGTAGACACTAACTTTAATACATTCTCAAATCGTAGATATAGTAGACCTTTTGTATCTAGTGCGTAATCGTAAATTGAGGGTGACACACGTGAGATGGACTGTTTTCAATTAAATAATTCTCGGCCAATCCTGAAATTAAAGTAATGCATATTTTTTTACACAAAATCAAAGCTCATCATGTGCCATTTTAATGTTAACAAAGCTAACAAACCTGAAATTTCAGTTATGTGTGGAAAATAATGTCGTCAAATAATTATTTCCATAATATTTCGAATACAGGACTCAACTCGCTTTTCTCAAAATCCCCCATCACTCGGACTGACATTTCTGCAGTGATAGCAGGAATTTATTAAATGATTGCGTTCTTCAATCCTTCGGATCTAATAGATAAACTAATTCGCAAGATTTTGGATCAATCCTCAAACCATGTCCGATATTGATGTTTTCCCAGTTATTTCTGTTCTGATTAGTTTTTTCAAGATTTTTTAAAAACCTCTGCACCAAAACTTCATACACAAGTTCAGCTATGATATGAGAATATACTCTCATGTACTTATCCAACTATATAGTTTATGTTTGAACATTTCAAATAATAACAGGTAGCTAGTTGAGTGAAGCTGATAAAGCAAATCCGTTTGAATTGAATTGAAGCGAAGCGATCCTATTTCATTGACACTGCCGTGCTGGGCGGATAAGGCGAGTGAAGCGAGCCTGACTTCAGTAAATAAATAAACATCAACAGTTACTCTACTTTTTGGAATTATTAATAAAGTGGATAGAACCGATTATGTTTATAGGATGTATTCAATCACCATTGATTAATCATTTCTAGAAAAATCCAGAATCGAAAATTGAAATTATTTAAAGTGAATGGAATCAATTATATTTATTTATTTCACAGGAACTATTAAACTTATTGGTTAAAAACACAGACCAATGTCTAAAACGTCTTTATACCAAATTTTTATGGATAATAAAGTTCGAAACTATATTATATATTTTAACAGCACTTCAATTAAGAATTCATCGTCCAGAAGAAATACCGTATCATGAAAATTTTGAATTTAGAGCAATAGGATATTCACCAAATTTTCACACAATTTCTTATAAAATATTAAATAAACTCGAAAATTTGGAGCCACAACAAAAACAATTATATTAATGAAAATAATACGGTATATTCGATCATCATTAATTTATCAATATTGAATAAATAAAATGATTATCGATTGAAATAATGAATATATCTGATGCGTCACTCCAGAGAGAAATCATGTTTCCCAAACTGAACAACAGCTGAAAAATAATAATGTTTTCATAACAGTACTGTACAGAATGTGTTCAGTTGGCTGCTCTCATTGTAGGCTTCGTCTCTCTTTAGGTCTATTTGAACTTCCTCAATAAGGAGATAGCGCTCAGCCTCTTCTGATTGTATGCAAATGTTGAAGGAGCGGCCCAGAGGCACTATATCCCCATCCCCATCCCCACATCCCCATGCCCATCCCCATCCCCATAGCACACCACGCTCCACTGACTTCCGTTCTTGCTCTCTCTCTCTCATCTCTCACACACACTCTCTCTCTCTCTCTCTCTCTCTAAACTCCCACTTTTCTCCCCATTCTCCTTGCTTTCTCGTACGCCTACTCGATTGCCTTCTTTCCGCTTTTATTAATTAGAAATGGAATAATGAATATTTTATTTCGTCATTGCAACACTGAGGTGACTTTTCTATTGTGTTGGCTTCGGCAAATTATGTGTATACAAAGACTAATCTTTATGATTCGAGTGTGTCACTGGACATTTAGTATTCAACTACTAGTATAGTCTGTTCAAGCGAAGAAGACATTATGGTGGTAAAATTACTCCAGCTCAGTCAATATTGGTTCAAAAATTATGAATTTGGTCTCAAATTGTAGATCAGAATCTTTCATACAATTTGAGACCAAATTTTATTATTTTTGTACCAATATTGATTGAGCTGTAGCCATTTTCCCACCTCGCCAGAATGTCTTCTTTGCTTGGACAGACGCTAGTTTGCTAAAACTAGTGAGTTTTAGTGAAGTTTGAGATTTTTGTAACATGGTTACAAATGCAAGATCATCATTACGGGATGATCACTGATAAACATGCTTTAAAATCAAATATTTATTTCAATAAGAATAAGAATGCCTTTATTCCTTCAATGCATACATACAATGCTATCGGAAACGTCAGTTTAATAGATAAATCAGTTTATCTATTTTTATCTATTTATCTATAAACGTTAATCTATTAATAAATTTTTATTTTTATCTATAAACGTCAGTTTAAAAGTAGAAATCACAGTACCCTTCTAGTATTTTTTATTTAAAGACAACATGTTCCACACCTTTAGAGGCATTCTCAAGTGTGAATAGAGTGCGTAAAAGGTTGTGTCTTAATAAAAAATACTAGAAGGGTACAGCGATTTTGACTCTTAACATAGTTTATAGTAGCCCTAGACAAAAAGGAACCATTAATTTCAATTTTTACAAAAAATATATTATGTATCATGTATCATGTAACAATGAATGATGGATAAATAGTTGAATTAATAGTGTCTGTTGAATACAATAAATACAATACAAATTACTCATTTCCATTAAAGATTTAATAATTGATATCAACTAATTCATATTTCCGATGAACTCAGAAAAGCTAATATATAATAATGAATAAATGAGACTGTACAACATAGGCTGTTCTTTTATTGCTTATTGGAACGAAAGGATGACATATTATTATTACATTGCATGTCTCATCACAGGCATTTCAATAAACAAAGAGTAGAACTCTATTTTGTAGAGTCATTAGTGTTTCGTAGAGTTCATGAGAACAGAGTGTAAATATGAGTAAATATGATAGAATTTGAATTTTCAACTAGTGTTGGATAATCTTTAGGAAAAGTCCAAAATGAGTTTAAAATTGCCAAGCTAAAACATTCAAAGATGAATAATCATTGAAACATGTGTATCTCAAATATTTTTCTAATTTATATGTTTCAGTGATTTTTTTTTCAATTTATTTCAATGATAGCCTACTACTAAGTTGCAATAGTTCAAAGATTTACTTCCCATGCATTGAGTTTCCTTGGAATGAAAGAAATTATTACTCTTGCAACCAAAATTAATAAAGGTGACAATTTGGAGATTTCTGATGCAAAGTAAGAACTAACGATTCTTTATCTTAAAATTAAATTTTTGATTGAAGAATACATCAAAAGAGCAAAACTTTTAGTAGGTACTTTGAAAATAACTTATCTTGAGTACTGTACAAATAAGTCATATTTGGTGGGTCTACCTTGAAAATACACACTATCAAAATTGTACCCTTGGCTCTGGGTACGAGAAACGTCGATCTCATCTCAGGGCAGAATTTTAGGCAGAAATTTGGTAATTTTTGTAAGGAAAAACATTGGTGAGTTGAAACATCAATTTCATGACAAATCAAGCAATGCGCGAAGAAATTCTCCTGGGCAAAATACATCAAGCATCAACGTATGTTCAATGTTCAAGTATATTATTACTAGTATTAGACTTACCTACAATTATCTACTTTTAAACTATTATATCGATGAGTTTAGCTTGTTGCACAGCAAATTCTAATTTTAGAATTATTAACAAGCTTTTCCAAATTTGGTACAAGGATCTCAGTAAAAAATCGCCAATTTAACAATCTATAATTTGCTTTTCAACAGGTTCTAAGATATTGGAACAATAATTATTGAAAGTTTATCTTTTTTTCTTTTTTTTTCCCCCTTCTGCCGCTACAGCGTAGGGGTCGAAAGTTTATAATGTGCAAAAATGATTATAATCAATTTACACCATTGAAATTCTTCTTCCCTCGATCTGATGTCTCCTTATATTCAGCTTCTTTTCCAATTATCAAAACAAGACGGATAGAAAGAGGGAAGCAAGCCTGTCATCTAGTTATCAAATATGTAAAAAACGTACATCTATTGGTTTCGAACATACCTTGAAACTGATGTAGGTACATAATCCATCCAATTACTGAAGCACTTGGTATTTATTTTCTTTATTAAACTTATTTTTTCTCTTTATCAAACTTCGCAACTTCAAGGATCAAGGACCTTGAAACGCAAATTCAAGGATGAGTTTCAACAACTAGCAAAGCACAAGACCTCTAATTATGGGCATGTCTGAAGTTTCCAATATGAAGATAACGTGGAAATTCTCTGTGAAAAAGTCTCCTTCCAGTAATTGAAAAGCTACTATCCCAGCTACTATGAGTTCATGTCATTAGCCATCCACAAGACTTTAACTCATAACAGTCAATACTGGAAATTGGGAGGCCTGTTTTCAACCCAAGAATGGTTTGGAAAAAAAATTCAGTTCGAATACTTCTCGTCTGCTCCAATTCAATTGGAAAGGAAATATTTCAAATAATAACAACTCCATTCAACTTCTCAACCGCTTTATTGATCAATAGAACTCATTTAATCGTCTCTTAAATTATTACAAGTATCAACAAACAACTCAACCAATAAATCACTAGTATTATGATCTACAATAGGAATATTTATTATTGACTTGAAGTTGATAAAAAATACAACACCCAGGAATTGATAGTCCTTGTATATGAGTTTTATTTACAGACAGTATTAAACAACTTAAGTTAAGGTTCTCTAAGTACGTATTTTAAGTTTCAGTATCCCAAAAGAAACTTGAAATTTGCAACTTCAATTCATAAATGATCTTTGGTCCTGAGAAACATTGTTCTCTATGAAAAATCTGAACTCTTAGAAAATAGGTTGACCTCAAGATTTTAGTTAGTTTATGATTGTGGTAGCCTAGGATTTATTTTTTTGAATATTCTTAATAGAGGAAGCTCTACCTCTTCTAGTAATAATTTCTGTATATTATATTGTATTGCACTTTTGTATGAATTTCAACTCCAAATCCAAATCTGGAAAATGATATTAGAAGAATTTAAGTGCATTGAACCAATATTGAGAATAATAATGGAAACTGTTGGTTTTAAACACGATTATTGATAATACGAAATGAGCTCGACTAGTGTCCACATAATTCGAATATAAATTACAACAATGTGGTCGCTAGGTCCAAGATATAAACATAATGAGAGAAGAATAGAAATAAAAAGGAGAAAGAGAGAGAGAGAGAGTGAGTGAGAGAAAGTGAGTGAGAGAAAGTGAGTGAGTGAGTGAGAGAAATTTGTATTTTATGGTTACTTGAGAATTTATTTCCAACCGAAACAAATCTGTTCAATAAAACGTATTTTAATCACAAAAAACTATAAATTTTTAAAGATTAATCTATTTATATATTTCATGAATCAATTCCTAGAGTTTCAAGGATGCTGCTTCCATAGAATTTAATACAAGAAAAGTAACTATTGAATGGATAAAATAATGATAATGTGAAAAATTCGTCATTGATCAAGATGTGAGAAGCAAGAAACAGTTGAAACAGATAATCTTAAGATTGTTAAATGACATGTACTGTGTTTCAAAATAAATATACAATTTGAATAAACAAATATTTATTACTATTCGGAAATCGTTTACCAAGTTCGAATGAAGGTTGATTATTATTATTTCAAACACATAAAATTTGAATATGAAATAAATACTTCTCATTGAAAATAAATATTAGAATAGTAAATGAAAACTACTACTCGAAGAGTATTAGAATATACTGATCATAAACTTAAGAACTGTGGCAATTATTAACAATTGCATTAATGATCTTAATATACAGTACTAGGATGGTTCCTGCCTGTCAAAAGAAATTCTCATTATGCTATCATATTATCTGTATCATAATATCGGTACAATAGGAGTACGGTAATATCACTGGTGTCAATCAACCCTGAGTTGTTTGAAATCTTAAAATATAATAATCTCTATCAATTATACCAATCGATTAGGTCATGCCTATCGACTATTGTCTTTGGTTTCCTTCTGTAACTGTGGAATTAAATACATTTATCCATAGCTAAATTAATAAACATGGACTCACACATTCTTAATTCCACAATTCTGACATCAGTTTTACACAAGAATTTTTTAAAAATTATTAATTACAAAGTATCACTGGCGGCTCGTGCCAACGAAACAGGTGAAGTGCTGTACAGTGAAAGATACGGGCCCTTCACTTGTTTCGTGGGCACAAGCCGCCAGTGCAAAGTTGATGTTAATTAGCAACTTATTCCTAAATTCATCGCTCGCGAGCTATTCAGTATTTTAATCACCAGAAGTTTTCGAATTTGAAAAACACATAAAACATTAATAAATACTTCTTATTAATGACATCAATTGATAAATAACCAATTAATAACAAAAACCTGAGGATTGTTAGAATACTGAATATGTATAATAGAAAAAAATGGATCCACAATCTCACATTAAACTGGTAATTTGTGCTTTAAAATAGATAGATTATTCTAGTATAACGGCACACTATGAGTAATAACTTTAATACTATTACTCTATGCTTGCTTTTTGTTCATTTTTTGTTTGTTTTTTAAGGAAATAAAATTATTATTTATTTAAATTGAATATTACATGATTTAACAATGAATCAAATGTGTTACCTACTAAAGATATAAAATACCATCGTATAACATACCATACATAACATCATATATGTATCATATACGATATACATATTTTCAATGAATTTGGAGACCAGCTCTACTAGTCTATAGTGTTTTGTACAGGTATATAGATATTCTATTCTCTGCTCTTTCCCGCAGAACTATAACATTAGAAGCCTTCACATTTCTCAATATCTAATTATACCTTTGTTTTGTTGGGAAGTCTTCACAAAAAAATTCTTATGGTGAACTTCAACAATATCTCATAACTCAAGCTACACTCTTCTGTTGTTCAAATATTTTTTGATGGACGTCCTTGACATTAAAAAGTTTTAACTGGAGCCAAATCTGTTTTCTAAATCGAGTTTCACCTCCATACGTAACCCCTTGCGGGCAATTCTGTTCATTTACATGAAATCTTTCGCTCATGGTTGGTTTATTATTTTCAAATATTTTATCGTTGTTGTTGTATTCTTGGGCCCTCCTCTTCTAGGCCTTCTAGATGTGTGTACTGTCGAAGCCTCAGACGATTATAAACTGATAACTTTTTTCCTAAATGAGCTTTCATCGCCATATTTTGACCTGCAACACGGTCTACCAACAGAAACCCACTGATATTTAAAGGCAAGGTCACTATATAGGCTGAATACAGTTTTATTGAAAAAGCCATTTCTTATCAATGATCGAATAACCATGGTTATTGTTTACGGTACCAATGTGTGGAAACAATTTAGAAAATAAACAAATTCAGAAACGAAAATTTCTACATTTAAACTCAATATTTATTCGAAAATTAGGAGTGTACGTTGAATGAACAATATTTTAATAATGAACAAATACATCATTCACTCAACAATTGTCGAAATTGAATTGTGTTATTGTTCACAGTCTACTCGTGGATTACTTAGCCTACATGACGAAATGCATAATTGAATTTGCGAGTGCATCATTTGGGGTGAAAAGGTACCTCTGTATTAATAACTGCTAACAGTGCACCCTCACTGATTCCGAACTATGATTACTGAAAAAGTTGATGCTTGGATGGTGAGAGTTATGATCATAACAGATTGAACAAACACGCAATTGACTAAATGCTTTTGTACCTATAGTCATAGTCTACCTAATATTCAATGGTAAACGAGCAATTATAGCAGGATGTAGTAGTAGAAGGAGAATGAGGAGGAGGAGGAGGAGAAGGAGGAGGAAGAGAAAAATAAATAGGGGAATAAGGATAGGAGAGTTGACATGCTCCGCCAACTGTATCTAATGATCGTTCTGTATCATTATATCTGCTTTGTTATTTTGATTCATATCAGGTGAGGTTTTTCTGAGCACACATTGCTCTCTACTCTCATCTGCTGTACTGCGTTGACAATCCTACCAAAACCTCACATCTCATTATCAAATTTCATACCTCACTTGGCTTCATTTTAATTTACTACAATATTTAATCGTACAATCTTATGTGATTAATAACTTCTGAAATTATTTATTGATGGAAATTTTAAATAGTTTGTCCAATAACTTTGACCTGTTGGGTGGTAGTGGACGGCCAACAGCCGAACAGCAAAATCAAGCCCCATATAAGAACAATGTAATTTTTATCAATCACTTTGAGCAAATAGAGCCTCTATTTATGGACAGAATTTCACGTTCTTCATGTCATTGGAAAGAGAATTAAATTCTCCAGATGCGTGACTTTTTACTTTTTCGGACTTATTTTAGACTGTTCTATCAATAGGCCCTATAATAAGCACAGAGAGTCTAAATCACAGAATCTAATCTGAGCACAGAGATTTGGCTTCTAGACTTTTTAAGGTACCTAGACTAAGAAAAACAAGTTTTCTTCTTATTATTGGAAGTTACTCTTATTATTATTCTGCAGTTTATTAATTTTATATTTATGAAAATCTTGTCACATTACATAATCACAGAGTTGAAGATAATTCGCGGTGATACAGTTTCTGTAATATATCTAGTAGAGTTCTAACATTAATTTTCCAATTCTATAGGGTATCAGAAAATGATAATAGATTTTCTACACCAAATTATTATTTTAAAAACGTTTACACTGTTAAGGGTCAACAGCAAAGCGTCTACATCAATTCATATTATACGTTTTCCAGCTCTATGCTTTGAACTTATTTTTTCTCTTTTGTAAAATATTGATGATGAATCTATTATGAATCCACTTCCTAATACTCATTTACATAGGCTAAACAAATTACTGCTAAGAAACACATGTTATGTATTATAAATGGCTTGCTTTATTCCATTACACTGTAAATTTTTCTTGAAGGAAAATGTTATCTGTTAATTATTTGAGCCAATCTCTAATCTTTTCGATTTGAACGTAACTGAAGGAATAGTTGGTTTTAACTGTGGTTGCCGATACATTAGTCTTTCAAAAGTCTGAAAATTTCGCATCGATTCTATATTATGAGTTATAATTATTCAAATCTAGCTTCGATATCCTTGTGTTCTATAGATACCATCGATTAGTCTTTTAAAAGTATACACATTCCGTTCTGATTTCATATGAACTTCAATACAATGGCTTGAATCTATACCTAATTCACAATAACTTGAGACAAAATGAACAAACTTGTTACGTACCTTATGTGTACCAGTATGGGGTGAGTACCTTAGCCACGACAAAATCATAACCAATAAAGAACAATGTAGCATAAACACTTCATAGCATTGGAAATGCGTATGTGTCCCCATTTTTTTTGTCAGGATTGTATTGAATCGTTGCTTTAGTTTGTGATCGCAATAGTAGCCATCCTGGATGGGTTTGTTTACTTTATCTCAATTTTATTGTAAATGAGGTATAGCTCTGATATCCTTGAGTTCTGTCTACACCAATGGCCGCCGAACAGTATTGTGTCAACAATAATTGTAATTGATGCATCCTTCTTCGTGTAAAACATACAATGAAGAATAAACGAAAATACAAAAATCGTACAATATTTTGGTTTTTATAGTTTGGGTCTAGCTTTGTGTTGAATGTATGCCTAGGAACTCGCTGTCAAATAGTTACATGTCGCTTCATGTGTAGGGAGAGGTGATCGGAGCGGGAGAAGGCGCGATCGCAGAGACGACAGCGGAAGGGCCGATCGCCGGTGTGCTTGCGATAGTGGCGTGTCAACTCGTCGCTGCGTGCGAACTTCCATCCGCAGCCCTTCCAGCCGCACTGGTACGGCTTCTCACCCGTGTGCGTGCGAAGGTGCGCCTTCAGGTGAGATGACTTCGTGTAGGTTTTGCCACATCCCGAGTGCGAGCATGTGTGGACAATGACTTTGCGCCTGCTCCAGTTGGGACGACGTCGTGTTTTGGTGGCTGGCGGACCCGCGACAGCTGTGGCCGAGGGGGGTGGCAGCGGTGGCGGAGGTTGGTGGTGGCTGTAGCTAGGTGTGGACTGTTGATAGGGTAAATGAGTTTGTCTGTGCCTCAACGCCTGTACATCCATCGAAACGTGTGGCGAAGAAGGCGGAGTGATGATCATGAAGTGATGATGTAAATGTCGTTCTGGATTATAAGGGTCTGATCCACTAGGGTTGTGTTGAAATGCTTCGGGTGTAGTCGGTGGTGAGATCTGACCGAGAGGAACTAAATACCGAGACGCTTGTTGCGATCCTGTCAAGCTGGTACAAACAAAATGTGCTGGCGTACAATCAGACCATTGCGCTGACGTGGACGGCATGCTGTAATCAATGTGTTGTTCACCATACATTCCATCACCCCCCAAATCACATTCCAGTTTCACCCGGTTAGAAACAACATTTCCAAAATTCGGTTCTGTTTCTTTCAAATGTTCCTCTTTCTTTGTTTCGAGTGCGTAGAGACTCCTGTCCGGAGACCGGGTCTGCTTGTAGGAAGTGCTCAGGTCAATGTAGAAGTTGGACGTTGATTGGGGAGGGTGATCGTCGTAAGGGAGGAGGGGGAGGAGGCGGACAACTGCTGCTGCTGGTGCTGCTCCCCAGGATCACCGTCTCGATGTCCTGCCACACCTGTGTACAAAACACATCACAATTTGTTCAATAATCTCTTCCAATAGCATGGTAAATGATAAAAATATCTTTATTTCGTATCAAAATACGATGGTGCATTGATAATAATAAATTATCATACTGCTCATCCTTTTTTAATTTCTTGTGTTTATAATAAATGTGTAAAATTGTATAAACATGCTTGCAGTTGACAAGAACAGTAAATTTATAGGAAAAAGATAAATATTCCCTCTTTCTTAGGGCTAACTATCAATGGTTTATATTCAAGATAAGAATCACAGTACCATTTTAAAATGATTATCATTTTAGCATTGTTAATGATTCTAAAAAATATTTTCAAAAGGATACTGTGATTCTTATTTCAAATAGAGAAAGAAAAAGATAAACTATGAAAGATCACAATTTTCATAAAAATTTATGTTTTTATTTTTACTGGAGCTCATCCTCGATGTATTAGTTTTTACCCGGTTCCTAGTTTCCATTGTTATTAAAATTTGAGGCTACTCACATTAAACATTATTAGTAGTTGGTAAATAAAATACTTCTATTATAAAACGGTATAAAACTGTAGCCTATTTATAGTATAGAGTGTCCAAATGATCCATATTTATAATTCATATGTATAGCCAGCCCTTGTGCACTAAAAGAACGGATAGTTGAGAAACAAAAGAAGGGCTTGAAAAAAAAACAAGAAGAAGAATACATAACATAGGGTAACATATAAAAGTAATGAGAGAAGGAGAGTACTATTAAATTCCTACGTACTTTATTTACAATTAAATTCTACATTAAGTAGTTTCTAACTCATGAACCTGGATTTGCAGGGACATGAATTTTGGACATTTGATTTTGGAAAATGAGTGAAAGTCAATGAGTATCCATTGCTTTTCACCCAATTTCGTAAAAATGAATAGATTAAAAAATGCATTGTAGTAGAGAATTAACTAAATACTTATAGCAGTAATGAATTGGTTAAGAAAAACTACAAAACTAGTACCTATAGTTATAAAATATTACATTTCATATTAAAATCGCACTCAATATAAAATATTACAGGAGAACTGAATAAATAAAGTTGAATTTCATACGGGAATGAAAGACTGTTTTGATTTTATAAATGGTTCAGGAATCATTGTCAACACTATTGATGGCAACGATTCTTCGAATAAACTTATTCGTGAAAAGAGTGGAATAACTGATTAGAATCTATTCAAACTTTCTCAATGCAATCTTACTGCAGTCGTATTTTGAACAGGGCACAGTGTGAAATAGCATTCCTACTGCGTGAATCAGGGGTCGTATAGGCAATCCGACGAACATGGTAGTTCAACAATGATTTTTGTATTATAATATCTTATTAAAATAATATTATTCATTGATGATTGAAAATTAAATATTAATGATATCGTATCAAACATTACTGGTTAATTCTCATATAATTCTTAATTAAGAGTAATTATTCTTGAACCCTTTGACTAAAATTCTAAGAAACTGTGGAAGTTTACTTAGGAAAATGTGAGAAATTTCATCTAGGGAGATTGATTGATTGATTTATTATATGCCAGGTCTTGTAAAACCTATTGCATTTGAACATATTACAATAAAATTTACAATTATTTCAAAATAGTGAGATGAGAATTCAAGGACAGAATTTGAGGGAAAACAATTATTTATGGAACTATAATAACTTACAGCAGTAGAATTCAAGTTTATCATTCTCATAATTTGAACTAGGAATATTCATTGGACTGCATTTAATTAAATTCATCAAATAAATTAGAATAAGAACTTATTGAAATTCCTGCAACTTCATAAAGTCTTTTTAAATACTTGTTCCAAGTGTTTGTCATATAATTAATCACATAAATTTAATTGAGGTGCAATAACAGACTTTGTAGAATATCCATAAATGCGATAAATTAATAATTATTATTGTTAATTTATAATACATTTTTACATAGTTTTTCATAAAAGTTTTGAAAATTTATTAATAGTTATGCAGCATGAAGAATCACGAGTGTTCATTGAAGTAACGGGTCTTCATCAGAAGTTTTTGAATAGACAAATTCAATTCACATCCACATCTATTTATCGTGAATTATTCGTCTATTCTAACTTCAATAGGTTTCAAGTTTGATGGAATTTTCTACATGAGTCGTAGACTTGTGCGTGGGGGTTAAGAAGGGGAAGAATGAGTGATGAATTCAACTACTGATTTCCACACATTATCTTATCATTCAATTCATTCATTCATTCATTTCACATTCGGAAAACCTTTCATTTTACGTGCAAAAATTAACTTGATATTCTACAATACGGCAGCTAAAATGATGAAAACATCCTTATAAACGCTAAACCTGCTGAAATATACTGATCACACCACTCCAAATCCTATCTTATCTCATTATCAAATACGGGAAAAACTTCAAAGATGTTGCATTAATAGGCGAAGTTTCTTTATGGCTACAGGAAAAGATTGGAAAAACCAGGGTTCATCTTATTTTTTATCTTATACATCGAACTGTACTTCATCGAACAACCTAGATAGTCATCAACAACTCCATTTGACTTTTTTCACGAACTTCAATTCATTACAGTATAAGCAAACCGTGCCGGCCGGGTTGGCCGCTTGGCCGAGTGGTCTGGGGCGTTACAACATTCAGTCCGCTAGCGCTACCCGGTCGTGGGTTCGAATCCCACCAGAGGCATGGTCATTTATGCACCTCATAAATCACCCTCGCACACTCCATTACCCATGCACAAGTAAATTTGAATACTTATATGGGCATCATCCGCAGCAAAAAAAAAACCCATCACGTATATCACCATTATAGCCCACCACTCAACACACTTTTACATTATATAAATAAAATACTACAATGTTTCAATTAAAATTTACAGTTATTCATATACCACTCAACGCACTTTTACATTATATGAATAAAATTTTTCAATATTTCAACTCAAATTCAAAGCTATTCTTATTAACAAGATTATCAGACGAACTAAGTTATCAACAATTTCGGCAAATTTCAACTGCATAAATCCGCGCAAAATGAGAAGACATCTCATTACAATTGACTGTTTATTGAGACGGCGTGTCTTCTCAGCTCTCTTGAACTAAAACAGGTCCCCCTACCCCTGTTATAGCATACATAATAAGAATTATGTTCCTCCCTAACCCTTCCCCTAATATACTGTCAAGCTGTATAATTATTGTGATTGTTAATATATTAAAAAGCAATCTTTTATATGGCATCACCATTCATTACCTAGCACCCAAATATATAAAACAGCCACTTTATAGGACAATAGAAAGAATTATTAAAACTCTTTTTAATGGTGTTGAACGTCACTTGTTAAGCCAGCTCCATACATGCGCTATTCGGCAAACACCGAACACCTAGTCGCCGAATCACGACTAGTGTGGAGCGGAGTGTTCGCTATTTGGGAAATAGCGAACACGAATGTTTGTGTGTTCCGTTCATTGTCGGTCTTTTGGACACATCAAAGTGGACGAATGTTCGGCAAATAGCGAACTTTTTGCCCATCCACACATTCGCCTTCATGTTCGGCTAATTTTGTTGTCTGTTGCATGTAGATTGAGGTTAAGTCAATTGAGGAAAAAGTTTCTTACGTGTTAATTTAATACATATTTTTTTAGACGAGATAAATATTAAATTACAGTCTTATCATTATGGATTATCATTATGGATGATTTTTAAGTGATATAATCAATTTTGATACTATAAAATTGAATTAAATTCAATTCAAATATTATATTGAAAACTAGTGAATGTCCAGTCCGTTTCAGGTTACTGAATTCTAATCTTGATTCTTTAAATGTTTTAAAAAATCCTACAAACATCAATATTCAATCATTGCCAAGATTAAAGTTGAAATTAGTACCGTAGTGTTAGATTTTTGAAAGTTGA
This sequence comes from Sogatella furcifera, assembly GCA_017141385.1. Classification (NCBI taxonomy): domain Eukaryota; kingdom Metazoa; phylum Arthropoda; class Insecta; order Hemiptera; family Delphacidae; genus Sogatella; species Sogatella furcifera. The sequence goes on along the minus strand of CM029560.1, from coordinate 4,990,496 downwards.
AATTTTCGACAGTATTTTGACATTATTGACCTTGAAAATGTCACCTATTTGGTTGACAATTTGCTATTCCCAGTACGAATACGTGCTTGGAAAACCACGCATGTGTGGAGATGTGTGTTCGTTAGTTGGGAAATAGCAAGCAAAACTGTTCGCCAAATACCAAATGTTCTGTATTTCCCAAATACCGCATGTATGGAGGCGCCTTTAGGAGCTATGACAGTAGAAGCTCTAGCTAAGTACACAGATTTGTCTCGAAACTATTTCTAGAATGAATATAGAGAAATGAACGAAATAGGTTACAGATTAAGACATAGGATTTATAGAACTCAGAGATATAGCAATGCCTATGGTAAAAGAGCTCCAGAATGTAGAATTCCATATCACTTGAATTCGTTGCCATTAGAGTTGAGTAGAGTCTACAGAGTAAAAATGAGATTCGAAAAAATTGGAAGTTTATTTTATGAGAATAAATGATTAGGATTGATTCAGGAAAGCATATTAAATATTATTATTTTAAAGAATACTTTAATTTAAAATTGAATTGTATTGCAAGGTATTATAATGTTAAAGAATAGTTTTGCTTTGAAATTGAAATGTATTGTAAATGTAATAGAAAGTGAACTGTACTGTATATTGATTCAAGATGTATACCGAAGTGATATTGTGTAGGTGTGATTGTAGAATGGACGCTTATCAAGTTGTGTTTTTTTGTTCAATGGACAAAACAGAACAATCATTAACAACAAACTTGAAAAATAGTACGGTATAATCAGATTGATTATCAAAACAAAATTGTCATTGTTATTGTTTGTTTTATTAATTGTAACCTAATATCTTGAATATATCCCTCAAATAGGGATACTACAGCACTTTGTAATTAAAAAAAAAAAAAAATGGTTTTCATAGTCCTACCTAACTTACTATTCAACTAAGAACTTACAATTCTACTTGGAACATAGCTTACTTGGAACTAAACTTACTTTCCAACTAGAAAGCTTTGATTATTCTATCTATCAGATTTCATTACTGTATTAAATTCTACTATTCTTCTTGGAGATAACAATTAATATTGAGACTTAATTTTCTCAACTTGCAGCTTACTATTCAACTTGAAATCTACCATTCAACGTAAAATCTTTTATTCAATCAGGAGCTCTCTATTCAACACAGAACCTACTATTCAACTTGCCAACAACTTTACACAATCGAAAGGTGTAGCTGTGGATAACATCTCCTCAACACTCAAAATGATAAAATTATAATAATTCATAATTTCGGTTTCTTTCGAAGACGAACAAAATGCTGTGGATCAGAAAGTTGGGAGTGGTAGGGGTGAGTAGGGGGTAGAGGTGTAAAGAGGGGTAGGCGCACGCGTAGAAAAGTGACAACTACAGACAAGAGAGCACATTACAGTAGACCTTGCTCACTGCTTGACAGTTTACAATTTACTGGTATACGGCACATGAAGAAACATATATACTGAATCCACTAATCATTTGCCACTCCTAACCGAAATGGCTCTCTTTCTCTACTGACGTTACTTCTCCTGTTGCCTACTTCTTATTTTTCTTCTTCTTCTTCTTCTTCTTCTTCTTCTTCTTCCTCCTCCTCCTCCTCCTCCTCCTACTCTTCTTCTTACTATTTCTCTTCTTATTCTTTCACCCCCCTTATTCTCTCTTCTTTTTATCGTACTCCTACTATTCGTCTTCCTCCTCCTCCTCCTCCTCCTCTTTCTTCTTTATCTACGTCTTCTTGGCCGTTTACAGGCCAAGTGTTAATGGAAAGGATATACTTATCCTTTCCCAAGAATGGACATTTTTATGTCCAAACTTCGCCTTTTCATTAAGATATTCTAATTCACAACAAGTAAGATTCCAAGCAAGTAGCATATTCTTTGGATAATAATTGTTCTATGATTTTTGCATTCACATGTAACCTGTCTCATTGAATAGATTATAGAATAACCCGTAAAAATTGTAGTGTAAATTATCGAAATTAGTGTGTAACTTGTAAAAGTAATAGAATTATTGGATTTAATAATTACTCTTGTAATCTAGAAACTAAGCATAAATATTTTGTTGCTATCTAAATGAATAAAGAAATCTAATCTAATCTTTTCAATATAACTTTCATCACACTCTTGATTTTTTATTCTCTTGTAAAACCTGCTGCCCCTGCGTCTTTTCAATGAGGATTAACAGCTAAAAGTCCATACTATATACCCAATGGCTCTATAATGGCACTATAAACCCCAATTTAAATCCCTAAATAAAGTATTTTTTTCAATGAGTATTAATAACGGAAAAATCCATACTAAATTATACTACACGCTGTACTCCTGTGACCTGTATACCAATTGAAACCCCTAAATACTGTATCTCAATTGGCCATCATACTCCTTTTTTGCTTAACCCATTCTATTTTTAAGTATTTAATATATTCTTCATTGATAACTTACAGTCTGACAGTCACATTTTAAATATCTGCCAATCTGTGTTTCTCAATGTATGATGTTATTAAATGATAAAATTTTCTACCTCTTATAATCCTTTTCATAACCCAAAACAAAACAAGAGCTAAAGTGGGAAAATATCTCAGGTAAATGTGACTTAATAGAATTCTGAAACGAATAAAATGATTATATTGAATTATATTATTGAGCTATGATGTGATTATTGTTTGAGTTTTTATCTATTTTATTGTTGTTTTATTTTGGTGAGATAAATTCCTATTTCCATATGGTGCAGAGTGATGACGATGATGATGGTAATTATATTATATCTTTGTTAGTAGAAAATGGGACATAGTTGAGCTATTTGGAAAGGAGAATTCAAACATTAAATATCATTCAAATGTTTGAATGAGTGAATTATGAAAAAGATTTTCTAAAAAAATGACAATGAATGAACTATGAAGTAACTTTATGAACAAGAAGTTATAAATTCCATATGAGCTTAAGATGTATGACATTTCTTTGCTTCATTAATAGTATGAGTAAAAATAATTAGTTATCATATTTGGGGATACTTATCAGTTTATCATCATTATAATAATGAAGCATATGAGTATGCGTCAAAAATGAAATAGGCTAGGCTTCTATAAAAACTGTTTCATGTGAAAATGTCATTCAAACGTAATTACATTTCAACAGATTATTAACACAAAACATTAAAGTCACGACAATGACCAAGTCTCCAACTCACGTTCCTGATTGGTTTACATACTACAACTGCAATATTAGTTCTTAATCTTTTGTACTTTCGTTATTGATGGATTTATTTAGCCTTTATTTGCTTGCTCGAATCAAAGAATATAATGAAGGAAATTATAAATTCTTTACAAAAAAATGGGAACTATAATAAATATTGCATTTATTCACTTAAAATATATACTGTAAATGTTTTAACAAAAAATTGGAAACTTAATAACAAGCAAAATGAAGATTGCAGCCATTTTCACTGCTCTACCCAACTTTCTTGAATAACATTCTAAATAGTTCTGAATTCAGCCAGCAGATAGAAGTAGCAATAGGGTGATTTTCTCCTACTCCTATTGGACACGCCTCCAAGCTCCGCCTACGGAGCGGATTGGCCAATGACATCGGTTCGAAAATTTTCCAAATTCAACTAGTAGGTGGCAGGAGTTGGGTGATGTTTCAGATTCGACTTGGACACGCCTTCAAGCCCCGCCTGCTCTTTTCTGATTTGTTGACAGTGTTTCGTGAGTTCTTGTTTAGAAAATGGCTGCTAGCAAGAAAATGATGAATGGTGTGCCATGTTTGTGCATTATTCTGACTCACTTTTCACGATTTCTATTTCAATTTCAACTAAACTACACAATTCTGTGTAGAACACAATTTCGAAGGAAACCAATTTAGATAGAATGCTATTTGTAATGAATGCTGTTAATGTAAAATTCAATGTACTCCTCTACTGTTTCATCTTTACTGTGAAATAGTGAAAAGGGTTCTGTGATTTTTATTCATTATACGTAATGAAAATATGATTCCGTATTTCCATCTCATTCTGCATGATTGTATAATATGAGATAGAGTTATTATACCTAGTTTGATGACAATATGGTGGTAGCCCTTAACATAATATGATTCTGTATCTTCATCTCATTTCGTAGGATTTCATTAATGAATTGTGTTTTGGTGTTTATACCTGTATACTTTCTGAATTCAAAATAACTCTTTCGAATCCAAATTATTTTGAACATCTTAAAGAACTTTTACTATGTTTTCTATTTGCGAAAAATGGTTGAATGGTTATGTCGACAAGGTGGAACAACTTTGAGTCTCTCCACCGAAAAAAGCCATAGACGCTAATAATAAGAATAATTAATGAAATAGAACTATTATAGTTTGATACCGGTATAGTGGTAGCCTTAACATGAAATTATACAAAAAAGGGTGGCTGGTTGGAGGAGTGATAAAGTGCCGGTCTGATAACCAGGTGGACTCTGGTTCGAGTCTCAATCAGGGCGATACTCTTTGACCACAGCACAATCACATAAATACGGCCACCCCGTCTTTCGGAGGAGATGATAAGCCGTCGGTTCCGACTACATAAAAAGTAGTCGTCATCTATCATCCATCTCATTACCCACTCACAAGCCTATGAGCTCATGTGGGCTTCACCCTCATAAAAAATGAACTATATAAAGAGATGAAAATATGATTTTGTATTGTGATCCCATTCGTAGGGTTTCAGATGACAGAACTATCATAGTTTGATACTGGCCTAATGTTTACGGGAAGCAAGAAACGAACATTGAACCATTCCATCACATTATTTAGTAGAGTGGTAAAGAGACCTATAGAACATTTCCATACGACCCACGTCTACCACTGTTCTTTCCAAGTTGGAGGTTGGGCCGACAACCAACTGACTTTCTACAGCCAGACTATGATTTAAATTGTTCAACTGTCTGCCGTCTATTGTAGCTGTATCTCTTCACTTTTTCAAAACTATTGTTAACGAAAAAATGTCTATTCTAATAAACCTGTACACAGTGAAGTTCAAGTGAATATTCTCCTGATATTACTATCGGTCTAATAATATTATTTATTTTTTCAACATAGCACAATAATACTTATAGTTATAGATGAAAACACAGACACATGTCCAAAAAATCTTCATTCATAATTTAGATTGGAATATCACAAGTAGAGGTTAATATGTTCAATTTCACTTTCATAATATACAAAAATTTCCATACCTAAATAGAGTAAACGATGAGTAACCAATTTAGAACTTTGAATGTATAATATCGAAGTAAGAAAAACACCAAAAATATGAATTAAATTATTTTGAAATATCAAATTTCACTTAGAATGTCTAAGGGTGAAATTCACCAAAATCATATTTATTATCTCTATAATGCGTCATTAAATGTTCTTTCAATGAATATTTACAAATTCATAAAGTAAGGATTTGGAATCGGTTATTATGCGTAAATACATTTTCAATTGAAGGGTACTTAGTTTTCCAATTTATTAAAATAGTTAGGACACCCTAGACCTAACTCCGCCTATTAAAGGATTATTCAGCAGCCTGTACGCTATTTAGCAATGATAAATTAGGTATAGTGAGGCGTGCATGGATAATCTTTATTAATATTATACTCTGGCGGCTCATGCCCACGAAACAGGTGAAGTAAAAGATACGGGCACTTCACCTTTTTCGTAGGCACGAGCCGCCAGTGATATTATATAATCTTTATTTATAATTATAATATAGTTATAAAAAAGAGTTCTATCATTCAGAAAGGGTCAGAGGTTTGAAGTTTCCCAGGTTTCAATAGAAAAGCAAAATATTTAAGGAGAAACTACTATCTCCAAGGAGCATAGATGATCTCCTTCTCAGCTAAGAATCTACCGTAATTCTAAATAATTCACCTGTATTGTTTGATTAACTCATAAGAATTTCAAAACTAATGTATCTATTAGATCAGAATGGAGGTACATCTACATTTCTATATCTAGAAGCGCTATAGCACTGAAGTTTCATTCATTCACTGATTGATTGATTGATTGATTGATTCATTCATTCATTTATAGAGCTGAAATTGAACTAAATCAAAAACTTCAAAATTTGACATGCACACTCGTTTGAATTTTGAACACGCTCTCTCAGAAAGAATTTTTAAAATTTCTCAATGATATGCCGAATACTGTAAGTTTTTTAGCGTTGTTCCAAGGTTACTCAGCTGTTTCGAGAGCTAATCAACAGAAAATGTTAGATTGATCTAAAAACCTTCATATTCAGGCTTAGTTGCGGCGTAAGAAGAATCTACTAATTTGGAATTATTGTCAATTAACGCGTGTTATTGACGTTCTCCAGCTCTCCCAAAGGGTTTCATGCTTATCCTCAGGGTTTTCAAGCTATTCCTGAGATTTTTCATGTTTTTCCTAATGTTTTCCAAGAACTTCTCAACTAAAACGTTTCTTACTCAATTCGTAGGCTCAGATAAGTTTTGGTCCAGAGGGTGTTACAATTATTATCCCCATGTTACGCGCGGTATCGATGTTTTTTTAATTATTCTTCCAATACAATTATTGATAAGTTATTTGAATTTTTCCAAGATTTACTTATGTTTTTTAGTTATTCTTTCATTATTATTGATAAGATCTACAAAGAATGTCAGTCTAAACAGTCACTCGGTCAGACTGAAACCGAAAACGTGGTTAAGTGGTAGAGTGGAAATTACTGTCCAAACTTCGCCACGTCATTAAAATAAAGAAGTCATTCTATTCTATTCTAAAACAACCCGAAAACATATAGATTGGGAATTTCTAATCAAGAAATGAGTGAAGAATGCCTGAAATTCCCAATATTAGTGATATGACAAACAAAGCCAATATTTCTCAATTTGAAATGCAATATGGTCTTGCAATAATGTGAAATATTATTGGGAGATTCCTACGGGGGACCTCCGGCTGACTGATGTGATAAGGCGAGAGAAACGAGCATGACTGCTAGTACATAACAGAAAAACTTTCTTCTGAACATTCCACTTCAAATTTACTGTTGTGAAAATGTTCGTTATAGTAATTGAAATCCATGGTTGATTATGAAGTATTGAATTCATATAATTATGAATTATACCAACGATACCAATCATCGTTCATCTTTTAATCTTGATTATCTAGGAAGTTGGAATGGAACTGAACTTTGAGAATTCTCTGAATCAAGCGAAAACTCAGAGTTAAGAACTCTATTGAATTTTATAGTCCTCTGTGATTTTATATATGAATTTGATTATACACACTAGTCTACATTACACATATGGGGTTTTGAACTAAAATCCAGTATTGATTGTATTGATTCGATCACATAATTAGTACCGATTTTATAAAGATAAATGTTCAAAATAATCCACTGGAATTTCATGTGGTTTTTCGAGTAGATCGTCTGGATAAGTAAACATTATTCCGTTCCACCAAGTTTGACGTATCAGCGTACACCTTTTAAAACTTTATTCAAGGCATGGAATATTTTCCAAGTGTTCACTCTGCAAAAATCACGTTTGTTTGAAAACTCCTATTGGAGGCTATGCGTCACGCTCTGTCTCAACTGTAAAATTTTGCATTTCTCGAAGCAATAAAATGCTTTGCCCTGTGAAGCAGTTTCAACTTTAAACACCTCATTCCCTTGTTGTAAACAAATAAAATCACAGAGGACTATAAAATTCAATAGAGTTCTCAACTCAAAGTTCAAAGTTTTCGCTTGATTCAGAGGATTATCAAAGTTTAGAGTTCCATTCTAACTTCCAAGATAATCAAGATTAAAATATTAACAATGAATGATTGGTTGAAATATGAATTTAATTCACAGGATTTACTTTATAATTTACCATGGATTTCAATTATTATAACGAACATTTTCGAGTTTTTGATTGATGGAATCTTTAAGTCTATTTTCGTTCTGATATGACACATGAATGAAGCCCCTGATACTATCATAAAGTGTTTGTTTGTATCGGGTTATCCAATTAAAATGCAACCCTAACTTCAAAAATATATTCAAGCGGGAAATTGAGTTTCCTGACTGCGAATATTCTCTTGTTGGCAGCTGATGACATTTTTTGAAATGTTGTACCATGAAATAAAGACATCTTCTTCTCCCCATTAACTTTAATATATCTGTGATTTTCTATATCACGTTTTTGAAGTTCATGGAAATGGATGAAACCGAAGAAGAAGTTGTGATGACTATATTACATATCAAACATGTCAGAAAATGTCATCAATGTCAATACGAACATTTCCACCGCCAGGAATCTCAATTTCCCGCTGCAATACATTTTTGAAGTTAGGGTTCAGCGTTTTATGGATCACCCAATAGTTTATTTTATATTTATTTGATTTATTCTGTGTAATAATTTGGAGTAGATTAATGTATTTGCACATGAGTATATTCTAAATTACCAACATTTCAAAATACTTCTACTTTAAATTAGTTATCGGCATACAGTCACGTAATTCCATGCAAGAAAACTATTTTGTGTGTCCCCAAGATTTTGTGTCAGTATTTAGAGTGGAATCGTATTCTTACTTGAAAATATATGTCTGCATGTATTCTAAATCAGTAAGTAGAGCAAAATAGTTATCTCAAATACGTGGCTGCATGTGCTTGACTTATTCAAAATTGAAGTATCTTGAAGCTTTGTTAATTTAGAAGATCCAAAAGGTGGAAGATCACCCGTTAGTTAGTCTATTTTGTATAGAATTGATTTATTCTGTGCAGTAATTTTGAGAAGATTTATGAATTGTATAATATTTTTTAATAGTTTAAAATTGTTTGTTTATTAGTAGGTCCCAGTATATTATTTCCCAATACATTTATAGGCTACATTTAATAATTAATATTTTGTTTTGAGGTTTGAGTATCGCATTCTTCCAATTTTCACTACACTAGTTTCATGAAAAAGATTTGACCTCTTGAAAATCGGCCATATCCTGTCGTGTCAATCATATGCAGTAGGGGTGATGAAGCACAGTCACTGGTCACTGATAAATGAGAACTGGTCACTGATCACCGATCACCGGTCACTGTTCGTTATCAGTGATCGATACACTTTCGAAGTTCGATTGTCGTCGATTCTCGATCATATCACTAGTTCACGGTACATCACAACAAATCGAATGACGACTGATCGCATCAAAAACAAGCAGAACAGAATGGAATAATTATTTTGGAGGGGGCCAAGAGACGCCCACCCGAGGGGTGCAAGGGCAGGGGGGACCGAATCTGGGCGGTACCATGAAAATTGTCACCCAACACAGACAAGCCTTCTTGCTGCTGCAGTGATCCTTCCATACTACACATTTTCTATTACTGTATTTCTATATTCTATAGTATACAGTGTATACTGTTTCAAGTTATGCTATGCTTCATGCACTGAGTAGTAGCCGATCGTCCATAGTCAATGTTTAGGACGTAGTTGAAGACTGAAGAAGAGAAAGAGGATACACGAGAGAGAAAGGTGATGAAGTAGTGGAAGATGAGGGAGCGAAAGATGTGGGTTAAAGAGTAAAGGAGAAGAGATTTATAGAGAAGAAAGAGTTGACGAAGAAGTGGAAGGTGATAGAACTAAAGATGAAACTGTAAAGGAGAACAGATGGATAGAGAAGAAAAAGATGATGAAGAAGAAGTGGAAGATGATAGAACTAAAGATGAAACTGTAAAGGAGAACAGATGGATAGAGAAGAAAAAGATGATGAAGAAGAAGTGGAAGATGATAGAACTAAAGATGAAACTGTAAAGTAGAAGAGATGAATGGAGAAGAGAAAGATGATGAAGAAGTAGAAGATGATAGAACTAAAGATGGGGGTGAAACTGTAAAGGAGAAAAGATAGGTAGAGAAGAAAAAGATGATGAAGAAGTGGAAGATGAGAGAACTAAAGATGAAACTGTAAAGTAGAAGAGATGAATGGAGAAGAGAAAGATGAAGAAGAAGTAGAAGATGATAGAACTAAAGATGAAACTGTAAAGGAGAACAGATGGATAGAAAAGAAAAATATGATGAAGTGGAAGATGAGAGAACTAAAGATGAAACTGTAAAGTAGAAGAGATGAATGGAGAAGAAAAAGATGAAGAAGAAGTAGAAGATGATAGAACTAAAGATGAAACTGTAAAGGAGAACAGATGGATAGAGAAGAAAAAGTTGATGAAGTAGTAGAAGTTGATGAAGTAGTAGAAGATGATGAAGAAGTGGAAGATGATAGAACTAAAGATGGGGGTGGAACTGTAAATGAAAAGAGATAGGTAGAGAAGATAAAGATACAGGAGAGGAGCATAGGAACGAGAGGAGAGGAAGGATGCATAATAGGGGAAGCACGAAGAGGAATAAGAGAGAGAGAGAGAAAGAGAGAGAGAGAGAGAGAGAGAGAGAGAGAGAGAGAGAGAGAGAGTGAGTGAGGGAGATAGGAAAGAAGGAGGACAACAACGAGAAAAATATGTGGTGAAGGAGAAAAGTACAAGCAAGAAGAATAAGAAGAGGAGTGGATGAGAGGGAGGAGGAGGAGGAGGAGGAGGAGGAGGAGGAGGAGGAGGAGGAGGAGGAGGAGGAGGAGGAGGAGGAGGAGGAGGAGGAGGAGGAGGAGGAGGAGGAGGAGGAGGAGGAGGAGGAGGAGGATGAAGCTATGGAGGTAGAGTAGGAGGGATATGAAGAGAATGTGATGAGTAAGAAGAAATGAATATGGAAGGGAAGATAAATGAAGAAAATGGAATAAGAAGAAAGGAAATGGAATAAGAAGATTATTTCTTGTACGATACCAGTCTATTGTAATAGAGGATAAGGAGAGACATATATCGATTAACTCTTAACTCGGTTGTTTATCTGATGCAGTGAAGTGGATTAAGCTAGAATATATATATTTTTTTGGAAGATTGAGCGACAGGAAAAACGTCAATCAGCCAGGGAAATTTCATAAACTAGAGGCTGTCAAACTTATCAAGACACAGTACTCCATTCAACCCACACAATAAATGTTGTGTACAGTAGCCTACCTCTCCTTAGTTACTGATAATAAAAACTCAGATTGAACCAATAGAATAAGAATAGAAACAGAATATTTTATTTCGCCAAAATTATATGGTTGAGAAATATAAATGATACATACAAATTGCATAATAAAAATGTAAATTATAATATACAAAATTAAAATGTAATTTGGGAAGCGGTTTGTCCCAGTGGTAGAGAGCGTCTAATCGGTGAGATTAGATAAGCGACGTGCCTCTACCACCACTGTTGTAATGGTGACCGGTTCCTCTGAATTCAATTTATGAGCCTCAAAAACCGTTTCCCGGTGGTTCGGAGCCCACCTAAAGCAGTAGGTCCATTCATCTCTCATCATCATCCTTCCCATTACCCACGCACAGGCCCAAGAGCCCATGTGGGCATCACCCTCACAAAAAAATAAATAAATAAATCTAAATGATTTGGCACAGCCAGCAATATTTGCAACATTACCTCAATTTATCTTCATATTTTTTATTCTATTATAATATTATTAAATCTCTTATTATTTTTTTTAATGGCTTGTTAAATATTGAGTGATTTCGGTAACTCTCACCTGCACACAGGATATTCTGTAGCAGGTGTTTGGTTTCTTTTATTTTTCAATGTATCTGAGATTTTTAAATATGTTTGTTTTGAAGAAACAAAATAAAATTTGATTTGATTTGAATTCAGCTATGCTGTAGGAGAATCAAACATTATAGGATACGCTACAAAAATATCGACTTGAAGTTACTACAAATGTATATTTTTTGTAGTATTCTCATTTATTTTGATATGAATGTTATAAACTTTAGCTTGGCTGGAAGATAAACAATTTTTGCGTACAGAACCCTTACATGGTCTTTCGGCGCCCTGTGCGAGATTTCTGCATGGGCCCCCTCGTATTACCAGAATGATGCAATCCAACATATAATAAATAATTGAAGCCAGTCATGATTCAAGCTGCCTTGCATTTTCACAATTTGTGATCGCAATTCGCAATGATGTATGTTGTACGGAAAAATTATTATAAGGACTTGCTTATTATAATGTATTTTTAGTACCCTCATTATGTATTATGGAACGTATTCAGATACGTGATAAGCAAAAGCAGAACCTAAATGAATAAAAAATGAGTATAGGCTATTGAAATCGAGCAATACTGCAACATATTACCTTACTTTATCAGCGAAAGTACTTGAAAAATAATGCTAGGATATTTATCGTGTTACATGAAAGTTGGGAATTAAAATACTGTATCATTAATAAATGAAACATTTTTCAGTGAGTTATAGATTAATTAATTTTAATTATTGATGGATTTATTTATATTTGTTTGCTTAAATGAAAGCACAAAATGAAGGAAATTATAAATTCTTCACAAAAAATGGGAATTATAATGAATATTGCATTTCACTTGGAATATATATGTTCTAACAAAGAATTAGAAAATAACAAGCGAATTGAAGATTGCAGCCATTTTCATTGCCCTCCACAACTTTCTTCAATCAACATTCTAAATAGTTCTGAATTCAGCCAGCAGATGGTAGTAGCAATAGGGTGATTTTCTCCTACTCCTATTGGACATGCCTCCAAGCCCCGCCTACGGAGCTGATTGGCCGATGACATCGGTTCGAAAAGTTTTCAAATTCAACTAGTAGGTGGCAGCAGTTGTCGGGTGATGTTTCAGATTTGACTTGGACACGCCTTCATGCCCCGCCTGCTCTTTTCTGATTTGTTGACAGTGTTTCGTGAGTTCTTGTTTAGAAAATGGCTGCTAGCAAGAAAATGGTGTATCATTCCCAAACACTACGCTGACTCACTTCTCACGATCTAACGCTAATATACAAATTATTTATGTATTCAAGCTGGAATTCAGGTTCAATGTTACTTCTATCGTATCACTAAGACCAGTAGGCTACTAGACTTCAAGGGTTTGATGCTGTATGAATTGATATGAGAATATGATTTCGCATTCTCATCTATACTCAATTATTCTCTCTTATCTCTATTCATACAATGAATACGATAATATAGAACTCAAACTATTTATTATCTTCTATTGTACTAATTCCAGGAAATAGTTTGAAACAATACAACAATTCAGTAGAAACGTTAGAGAAAAAGTTTAATCAAATTTTATTACTGTAACAATAAATCGGAAATTGATCACATTAAAAGTATTAGTCTATAATATAAGAATAAGAATACGTTCCAATACATAAAAGAATAAAATTCAGAATAAGAATATGAAATTTGAATGAATAGTTGGCATCTCTATCTTCATTGGAAATAGATTCAACTAATCGTTTAAAATTAGTTTTAAGATTGAAGATTGAAGCCCATCATGCGCGGGCTATAGGCTACCATGGCCTACCATGCCACTGGAACATCAGATCTAGTCATTGGATTCCACTTATTAGTCTTTATTGAATTCTAAAAGTGGTCTGAATTAGATATTATCGTTCATATAACACAATAAGACAGTATTAGATATCGTTGGTCTGGTAATCCAAAAGGCTTCAGGTTCAATTCCAGTTCTCGAAAATGGATTTTCACCACAAACAGTCATTCCTGTCCTACGGAAGAGTTTTCAGCTAGTACCAACTTTAAACAAGTTTTTCTCGATTGCATGAGGATCTTCTTCATATTATCATACTATCTGTTACTAGGAATCATAAGTAATCTACCCTTAAGAAGAACAAGGATACAAGCAAAAGATACTTTTAAGATACAAGCTGATTATGTTGAAGGCTCCTTAATATTGTGAAATCTATAATTGCAATTTAAAAAATTTACAAATGAGTAGAAACTAGAGTGTCCATCAGGCCCATTGGTTATTGACACTTAAATTGAAAAGAAAACAGTTAATTTGGGAGAAAATAGTTCGACTAAACGTTATTTAAATTGGAGAAATGTCTTCACAAAGTGATTTATTTTCGAATGATGTCACAGTCCAGTTGAAACGAACAATTGTGCTGGCGAAAGTCGCGAGGGAGAGAAAGAGAGAGAGAGAGAGAGAGAGAGAGAGAGAGAGTGAGGGAGTGAGAGCATAACACAGCTGATTAGCTTTTGCCCATTGCAAGCACCCAATTGTCCCTAGTATGGAATTGGGTGTTGGGTGTTCCCTTTCCCATGCTTCAGGAGCGAATTTTGTACACAGGAAACTAAGCTAGAATAATTGCTTCCGTTATTGTTGTAATGCAAATTAGCATTACATTTTAGTGAGACAAAATGTCACAATGTCATCAATTCATGTGGACAGAATTAAAGGTGATTTATTGAAATGATGATCGATGTTGACCAATGCATTTGTAATGTGGTTTCTCTATATGGCATGCAGTAAGCAGAAAAATAAACCTATTCGAGAGATTCAATCCAACTGACAGATGAGTGTTGTTTTCTACTGTATAAAGTCCAAAACTATCTTCTAAAGTCAAAACTATTATCTAAAGTCCACTATCCAAAGTTATTATCCAAATTATTATTTATTATGATATTATTTATTAGCCAAAGCCTAAACTATCTTCAAGATTTTGTACTTATGTGTTGTTGCGGATTGACAGTACAATTAATTTTTGGATCGAAAGTTTGTTTTGTCTAGAAATTTATAATAGGAAAATTATTCTATTTTCATGCAGTAGTTTTATAGGTTGATGACATTTTTGAAGTTGAAAGATCGAGGTGAATGTGAAGATTACTAGATTATATGATATTATTGTGGAAACTTTCCTTCTCAAATCTAGTCTTCTAATCAGGAATGCTGAACTGGAAATCTCTAGTCTTCAAATTTAATTCAGACTAGCCGGCAGGCTCGCTTCGCTCGCCTTCTCCGCCTAGCCAGGGGGCTCCGCCCCCTGGACCCCCGACAGTATCAGCAGTGTCAGTGAGTCAACATGACCTCTGTCAGTGTAAGCTGAGACAAACAGGCTCTCTTCGCTCGCCTGCAAATTCCGTTCAGAAGGGATTCAAAACTTATTGAACACAGCATTTCTAGACCTAATCTGGACCACCAAATTTCGACATTTTCTACCAATTTATTCTCGAAAAATCCAAGAAAAACTCTGAAAAATAGTAAAACGCTGATATTGAGCGTAACCTTGGGAACTATATCGGACATAGTTTGAAACTTGATTCAATATCTTCCAAATTAGTTTATCTATAATCTCGCTGAACCATTGAATTTACAGTAAGGATTGGTCGTATCAAGGCGGAAGATATGCAACCCACAAAACATCTACAATTTTGAAAAACCTGATTACTGGCGTAATCTTGAACGGAATTCAAACATATCTTAACACAACATTTCTAGACCTTATCTGAACCTACCTATCAAATATCAAAATTTCTACCGATTGGTTCTCGAAAAAATTGAGAAAACCTCGAAAAACTATAGAAAAACTTAAATATTTGGCGTATCCTTGAAAAGTTCCTAAAATCCGTTCTTAGCGCGCGTCTAAACGTCCAACTGAACATGCCTGCCAAATTTGAACGCATTCGGTTCAGTGGAGTTTTAGTTCTGGTGATGAATCAGTCAGTCAGTCAGTCAGTTAGTGCCATTTCGCTTTTATAGATATAGATTTTCCCGATTTTGTTATCATCCTGTGATTCGTAGATTATGACACTGGCGGCTCGTGCCCACGATACAGGTGAAGTGCCCGTATTTTCTACTGTACAGCACTTCACCAGTTTCGTAGGCACGAGCCGCCAGTGGATTATGATTATCAATTTTCACCCGATTTTGCTCTAGAAATGTAATGAAAGTTAAATGGGTGCTCTAGGAATGTAATGAAAGTTAAATGTGTGCTCTAGGAATGTAATGAAAGTTAAATTGATTTAAATGTGTTTATCATATTATGCTTGAAAATGTCTATGAATAACAATTGCTGTAACCTAAACATTTGAAAATGAACTTAATTTGTTAACCGATCACTGGCGGCTTATACTCACGAAACAGGTGAGGTGCCCGTATCTTTTACTGCACAGCACTTCACCTGTTTCGGGCACGAGCCGCCAGGTTAACCAATCAGGATTAACTGATCAGGAGGAACAATCAGACCTATTCCAATAAAATATCCAATTTATTCCTTTCTTTATTTCTGTAGAAATAACAACAATCAAATAAATACATCAAAACTTGTGCAGATAATACAAGATAATCAGAAAATGGATTAACAGAATCATACATGATAGTATTAAAATAAATAAATAAATATATATATACACCTCTACACAGTGAGTAGTTCAACTTCTACAGGAATTCGATAAACTATTCTATTATTGAATTTTTACAAATCATTGATGAGTTTTGTATCTTATTCAAGCAATTGATATTGGAGTACACTCATACTTATCCTGTTATCCAATAAAACTGGTCGAACCTTTTTAGGCTCCAAAATCTATTTTGTGAAAGAACAGACCACTGGGGGCTTGTACCTACGAAACAGGTGAAGTGCCAGTATCTTTTACTGTACAGCACTTCACCTGTTTCGTGGGCACGAACCGCCAGTAGAACAGACATCATTTTATCAATAATTATTAAAATATTATAGTGAACATCGAATTATTAAGCATCATAATTATTATTATCAACAGTGAAAAATGACATTATTATCATTAGACCTATCATTCATTAAAATCGCACTTTCCTATTTAATTAATACCATTAGATCTATCATCCATTGAAATCGCACTTTGCTATTTAATTAATAAGTAACGCGTGAAACTCTCCTTGCGGTTGAGCTTCAATTTTTCACAACTAGATCGCATCAGCTTCTTAATATTATGAGAAGAATTGTTTATCCATTCATTAAGTTAGAGATTCTAATAGTTTCAATTTAAAATCGAATTTATTGTTCTACTCGATACAAGTTTCTGGATGAGTATTTTATCTGTATCTAGTTTTTGAAATAATAACATGAATAATGACAGAACACCCATATAACAGAACAACTTAGAGATGGATATACCTGCTCTTAATATTATTCATAAAAATGTATATTAAATGAATCTATATGATCAGGTTCATGAATAGAATAGAAGATGTCTAGATCCAGTAAGATAATTCAGCTAGCTTGAGCAGGGAAATTGCGTTAAAAGTTAATACGCTAGTTTCTTATGGGAATGTACGCTTTCTATGACATGTTTAGTTTCTATGCAATCAAGTAAATCTAATCATGAAGAATACTAACTTTCTCATTATAAAATATTTCCTAGGAAAACACACCCAAGATATAGCAGAACGAAAAGACATATAAGTTGAATATAACATGATAAATTCAACATGAATAACATAATGATATAATATGAAAACACCGCCTATAGATCAAAATTTGAATAAGGGGATGATTGTTAAGAACATCTTATTGATATTTATTTGATATAAAAATAAAGGAATTTTTCCCATGCACAACCAAGTGAAATCCAGGTGACATGAATCATGCAACATATAACCATACCTACTCCGTTCAAATTCAAATTAAAATTAGGCTCATCATGTGTTCCACTCTACGGGAATTTTTAGTAAAAGGCGAAATATTGAATTTACTGGTTATTATAATTTACCGATTGATTGGAGAAA
This sequence comes from Sogatella furcifera, assembly GCA_017141385.1. NCBI lineage: Eukaryota > Metazoa > Arthropoda > Insecta > Hemiptera > Delphacidae > Sogatella > Sogatella furcifera. The sequence goes on along the minus strand of CM029560.1, from coordinate 4,972,906 downwards.
ATTGAATCTTTTAGGTGCTTCACCCAGAATTGCCTTAAAAAAATCTGATCATCACAATCCAAGCAGCTTACAATGAATGAGGTAAAATAAAAGATTGAAAGAAGATTACGCTCCATGAACTCGTTTTACAGGGTAGAAATGAGGTAATCTGTTGGCATTTTTCTTCATTCCTGGTCTTTTGGAAAAATCTTATAGGCCTATCTCTATCACACTCTTTCTCTCTATAACACTTTCTCTGCTATATTTCTCTCGAACTCCCCCGATTCGAGTTCTGAGGTTCTTTGAGTTCCTACTTTGCTGAAATTCTTCGAGGTTTTCTCTCGTTCTTCTCTCAATGAGACTTTCTTTTTTTGTCTCACTTTTTTCGTCTATCTCATCTCATTTCTATATTTCTCTAATATTCGTTTCGAGCCTCCAACAATAAAACTGGCGACCGGTGAATTATGTTTTTCCAATAACAGCTGGAGCTAGGCTTCAGAGTAGATTGATAGTGTTGGAGAGAGATAAGAGCTAGATTCTATTGGACTGGATGTTTTGTTGGAAACTCGCTGGATGTTTTTTATTTCAATCTCTCCTAGCTCTATCTCACTCACACTTTACGCTTCCTCAGGAATTTATTCCTAATTTATCTCATTTAGTGCTTCGAGGTTCACCTCTTCTTTCTCCTCTTTTTACTCACTCTCTCTTGTGGGTTAAGTGGAAGAGGGGGCTCTTGTGCCTCAACTTCACCCACATCACTTATGTATTGTACAAAGTGGAAAATAAAGACATTTTATCTATCTATCTATCTCTCGCTTATCATTTGTGGTTGCGGCTGTAAACTTCAAACCTTACGCTGGTATCTCTCTCCCACTGCTAAGGAACTTTCTTCCTATTCCCCTTAATTATTGTGGTATGGGGTGCTTCGAGATTCACCTCTATCCTCTCCTTTTCTTAATCAATCTTTCTCTCCTTTTTTGTGATTGCGGCTGTAAACTTCAAGCCTTACGCTCGCATCTATACCAGTGAACAACGAAAACATGGATTTATTGGCGAATACCCTCCCATTCATCCACATCGGGGCCAATAATATAATGGAGTGAGTGACGTGCACTGTTTGGCGGAATGGACTAATGAATTCCGTGTGTTGCCATGGCAACGACGCTTGCGCCAGGATTTAGCGTCGGGACGCCGCGAGCTGTGATTGGTCGGCTGTGAGACTGCGTCACATACTCGCCGTCTGTGATTGGTGGAGAGGGAATAGGCGCTCAGCGTGGTGGTAGCCGTCGCTGTCCAGTCTCTCAGTTGTGTTCTGTTCAGGCCTGCTGTCTTGCTATGCACCAACACGTGCTCTGCTAACAGTGTTTGTTTGTTCTGTGTGATAGTAACAGCTAATCGTAGAGTAGGCCTAGTTGGGTTTTCTAAGATGAACAACGGACGGGCATGATCTTCGTCTAGTGTGTAAATTGCAATTGTAACGACAAAACACCAGCACTCAAACTAAAAAGCATGACGGAAATTATGAACGATGTAAGTACAGTGTTTCACGTTTTAATAAAACACATTTCACGAATAATAATTTCAAATATTACATTTACAATCATATTCATATATCTAATGTTATATTTTGTTGAATACAAAAGACATTAATGCACTTTAACTGAGATTAAAATAAAAAATGGTCATATTCTATAAAGAATACCTAGATTTTAATTTTTATCTCAGTAAAAGAGCTTTTACAAATTACAAGATATTTATTCTTTATTGAAAGTATATTATAAATGGAAAATACTTTTTACGTTCAATAAATTACACCGTTATAGATAATCAGTGCAAAAACCAACCCTCTGTAAAATGGAGTAACAATTATAATTCATTCTTGGGAGAAGTGTCGTAATTTTAGATCGATATAGTTGTTCATATCAAATCACATATGATATTTCATGTTCCTTATGTTACTGAAACGATAAAAAAAACAGTTCCTTTCAGATACTAAAAGTGTATTCATGATGAAAAGAATGTCGGAGATGAAGCAATATATACGTTTTAAGATGTTTTCTATTAAACTTACGAGATAGAATCTTCCTAAAATTATCTTTCACAAAAAAGTATGACGAATATTATGGATATTTCATGTTCATATTATTAACAAATGTGATTTCTTTCTAATTGATTATATATGTCTAAAAATTAATACACCTATACTGTATCATCAAGACGTTGTTGTATGTTGGCTGGGTCACTCACTTCAGCCAACTGTATAAATGATTGAATAAATAAAAGAAAATTTTCAAAGTAAGAGATGACTTAGAGGCATGCATGAGTTCACATACTTCATATTAGTGAGAACCAATGGAAAGTAGTAATTACAATACATATTCATCCTTATGAAATACCCCTCTAGAAATATACGTTTATACTATATGAGCGATGCTGTTACAAATGATTTGACATCCCTTGCTGATATATTGCAATGAATTATCAATATTGAGAGCGAGCTGTTGAAGGTTTAGCTAACATACGCTTCGATCTGCAGGGTATGATATTTTCTTGTGTAATAAAGATTTCACTACTGAAGTACAGTAGTACTACTGATACTACTGATAGTACACTGTACTAGTACTGGTAGTAACTGTATACTACTGATAGTACAGTAGTTCTACAGTTGTTGAAGAATAATTTATCATAAAAGCACAATACATTCATGATTCCATATGTTTGCTCTCATACGTTACTGCATTTGTATCCAAAACATTGATTTTCATTATTTTATTTTAATCAACATCTTTCCTTTCCAAAGTAGTATTAAATGACAATTATCACCCACGTCTAAGGTAAAGTGATAATAAGAAAACATCTAAAAGTCCTTGAGAATCCCATACGCTATAAAATTTACTAAAATACCATATGATAAATGTATCATAATATGATGCAACTGAGTGATGATATCAATGAAAAATACTTTTGAAAGTTGTAAAGCTTTCACGGTATTCGCACCACCCTGGTATCAATTCGATCATTATGGTTATTATTCAATATGGTTCCTGTACAAAGAAATAGATTCGAAAGATACATCAATCCAAAGATACTATCCTTACTATAATGCCTAGTACTAAATAAATCCTTCTGAAATCCATTTTTCAAATGTTAAGTGGAGTTAAATAGAAAGATTATAGATTTGGTAACTAAAATGAGTTCTATTCCCTTCTTTCCTGTTAAACAATTATTGGAATGTGAATTGTTTCGTGTATTTGTTCACAATATTTGAATCTAGGCCTCTATTTTTGGAGCTAGAGAAATACAGGAGCTTCGTGAGGAGAAATACAATGTGCTCAATTCTTTAAAATTCCCGTTTTTGGATACGAACGTCACTGATTCTTTTGCACTCATTCAATTTATTCCTTCAAATTATTCCTAAAAATTAAGAACAAAGTATTATCAAAATTTAATCGCTACTCTTCCAAAAAATGTTTTTTTTTTAATAAAAAAAAACCTGTTCTACTATAATATAGATCATACTTTACTTTACTATTACTATTATGCACTCAATACTACTCTAAAAATGAAATGCACTTGAAACATTCTAAATTACACAAAATAAACAAATAAGTTCTCAAAATATAACTTGATGGACTTTTTTATTCTCAAAAATGAAAATACTCTAACTCTTTATAATCATTATAATTGTTTGGAACTACTTTGTTCGAACTTTCTTTTTATATAAAATGTAAACTTTCTTATTATCATGAAATGCAAGCAAGTATTGTCAAATGTCATCTATTTTATAGTTCATTAATCCGGTGATTATCTAAACATGGAGTGGTCCGGATGATGAATAAAAAATTTGATGACTGAAATTAGTTCAAAATAGATTTAAAAAAATTTATTTATGAGTGCATACTCACCAGTTCGTTTTGATTTCCCCTAGCAGATCAAACACTGAAACTTGAAGTGTAATTGATTAATTTAAACCTCCACACATAGTACCTAGCAATAGGCATGAGAGGCACATTTCTTACATGGAAATAGAAATTAAAAAGTGAAAAAGTTCATTAATGGTTCATAATTGATCTGGAATTAATTAAGTCAAATTTAATCCGAATAAATAGATGTATGAGATAATAATGTGTGAGAGACCTAATTACCGTTTGCATGGGTATTAAATTCAACTTATCATCCATTCTTTTAATAATTTGGTATTTCTCCTGGACTATAAATTTATTCTTAATTGAAGTGCTACGAAAAAATAACCTAGTTTCGAACATTATTACTCATAAAAATTTGGTATGAAGACGTTTTGGTCATAAGTCTGTGTTTTTAACCAATAATTTATTATTGTCTGTGAAATCTATATCTATAAAAGCGAAATGGCACTGACTGACTGACTGATTCATTCATTCATCACCAGAACTAAAAATCCACTGAACTGAATGCGTTCAAATTTGGCAGGCATGTTCAGTTCGACGTTTAGACGCGCGCTAAGATCGGATTTTAAAAACTTTCCAAGGATACGCAAAATATTAAAGTTTTTCTATAGTTCTTCAGCGTTTTCTCAATTTTTTCGAGAACCAATCGGTAGAAAATATTGATATTTGGTAGGCAGGTTCATATAAGGTCTAGAAATGTTGAGTTAAAATATTTTTGAATTCCGTTCAAGATTACGCCACTTATCAGTATTTTCTAAATTGTAGATGTATTGCGGGTTGCATATCTTCCGCCTTCATACGCTCAATTCTTACTGTAAATTCAATGGTTCAGCGAGATTATAAATGAACTAATTTGGAAGATATTGAATCAAGTTTCAAACTATGTCCGATATACTTCCCAAGGTTATGCTCAATATTAGCGTTTGACTATTTTTCGGAATTTTCTGAGCTTTTCTTGGATTTTTCGAGAATAAATAGGTAGAAAATGTTGAAATTTGATAAACAGGTCCAAATTAGGTCTAGAAATGCTGTGTTCAATAGGTTTTGAATCCCTTCTGAACGGAATTTGCAGGCGAGCGAAGCGAGCCTGTTTGTCTCAGCTTACACTGACAGAGGTTATGCAGGCGAGCGAAGCGAGCCTGTTTGACTCACTGACACTGCTGATACTGTCGGGGGTCCTGGCTAGGCGGAGAAGGCGAGCGAAGCGAGCCTGCCGGCTAGTAAATAAATAAATCCATTTCCATCAACCAATCTCATATAGGCATTTTCTGAGTATGAAGTTAATGTTTCTATCGCACATTCAACAGTTTTCATTTTTTATCAATCTTCAAGTCTTTGTAGGTGAACTCTCTCTGGGGAGTCCGATCTCACTAAACGTCAAATCTGCTCAATAAGTGAATAAATACTGCTTTCTCACACTCACTCTATCTTCCTCTCTCTCTCTCTCTCTCTCTCTCTCTCTCTATATATATATATATATATATATATATATATATATATATATATATATATATATATATATTTCACTCTCTCTCTCTCTCTTCCTCACTCTATTTCTTTCTCGTATTCTACCAAAGTGAACCAAGCTCCAAACCATGAGTTGTACCAAATATCAACATTTTCTACCGATTGGTTCTCGAAAATATTAAGAAAACGCCAAAAAGTTATAGAAAAACTCAAATATTTGGCGTATCCTCACAGTTATCCTTAAGTTTTAAAAATCATTTTTTTAGTACGCGTCTAACGGTCCAACTGAACATGCCTGTCAAATTTGAACGCATTCGGTTCTGTAGTTCTTTAGTTCTTCTGATGAGTGAATGAGTGAATGAATGAATGAGTGCCATTTCGCTTTTATAGATATAGATAGATTCCCTATGTATATGTATGCACTGTGTATGTAATGTACATACATCAATAACATTGATATGTTCATTGAATGATCTGAGATCATTTTAACAATATGTATATGAAATGAGAAGATTCTATATTAGAATATTAATTCTTTATCATTCTTTATTAGAATATTTATAGTGTATTAGAATACACTGTGTCAGTGATTGATAATTCACATGTGTTTTAAATGATAAGTGATCCTAAAATTCCTCTGAATAATCTATGTAATATGTTATAAGTGTAACCTTCTAGTTATTGAAGTCCCACTCACATTTAGTATGATTCTTAGATTTGTTTCCCTCTACTTCTTGAATTTCTGTGTTTTTTTGGAATTGAATCAAATTATACCGAGTAATCTATAGAATATTTTATAAGTATAACATTTTAGTTATTGGAGTCCCACTCAAATTCAGTATGATTCTTGGATTTGTTTTCCTCTTTTGAACAAAGCACACTAATAATTATCATGTATTGAACCGTGAAAACGCGCTCACTGTATTCGATCGATTTACTAAATTTAAACAGTTACAAAGTGAGAAGTTTCCTTAAAATTCTGTAGTAAAAAATTCCATTTGAATATAGAAGTTGTTATTATCAATAATTGCGTATCAGGGGCCGAAGTAGTCCATTATCCGCTATAACGTTGATCAGTTGGGCAGCGGAGAAGGTCAATTTGAGGTCCATATTAAAAAAGTAATAATAATTATAATAAAAGTAATAATATCAGAGTAGACGCTCATTTACAAGATGCAAATCGGTTTTCTATATATATAGAGGCCTAGGACTAGGCTTATATCAAATATCAACTACCAGCACTAACCGGCTCTGCATTTTTCTATTCTTGTTTCGATTTTCAAGGACGCCAACAAATATGTGCTCATAATACAGTAACAGTAACTATGGCCTAACTTTACAGTATACTATACCCCATGTGTTCATTCAGTTATGACAGATAATTTAGACCACATTATCGGTTGCATATCATGCATTGCTCAAAGTGATGCATACTACTTCATAGCCACATAGTTAACCGACTACTCTCATGCACATTATTTATACTCACAGTTCATTTTTCAGTGGGGAGAATTAATATGAAGTAAACACGAAAATCGTTTCAAATAGGTCTACTAGAATTTGATTCCTTATTGTGGGAGAAGTAGCCTATATAGTCTGTGCAAGCAAAGAAGGCATACTGGCAACATGGAAAAATGACTCCAGCTCGGTCAATATTGGTTCAAAAATTATAAATTTGAGCTCAAATTGTAGAAAACATTCCGCTTCACAATTTGAAACTTGATTAATAATATTTTTATCAATATTGACCAAGCTGGAGCCATTTTCCCTTCTTGTCAGAATGTCTTCTTTGGTTGACCAGAGCTTCGTTGTTGACTGCAAGAAACTATTGAAAGTGAAACGGTTCCGAAATTGAAATTGATTTGAATGGAGAGGTGTCTTTGCCACTGGCGGCTCGTGCCCACGAAACAGGTGGAGTGTCCGTATCTTTTACTGTACAGCACTTCACCTGTTTCGTGGGCACGAGCCGCCAGTGGTCTTTGCCCAACACTGCTTAATAGCATTTAGAATTTATAGCTAAAATAACATGTTGAGCTCAACATTAACTTTCCACACTCTCCGAATAAGGCTTATGCTGAAGAGCAATGAACCTGTGAGTAGGCTCAAGCTCAAGCTTAATTTCAAACCCAAGTTAAGCTTCAAGTGGGGGAAACAGCCCCTAGTTCCTTCAATGAGCTAAGGAATTCGGAGCAATTCTCAACATAAAATCAGGCTGATCAGTAGTCCTTATGTATACTACACATACTTAAACATCAAATTAGACAAGTGTTCGATGAATCCGCCATTTTAAGTGTTATCATATTCGCCATTTCATGTATTCATAGACTCAGAGTTGAGTTTTAAGGAAAACCACGTGACAAGGATTTTGGCTAATCTAGTGAAAATTCTAATCAAGTACCACTATCCAAGCTCTATGAAAAGTCTCATTAGCTACGATAACTATAATGAATTACGTAATTCATCAGATTTTATCTCATGAATATAAATTATGTATTCACCTATGTACTCAAGATGGCTATTTGATATTATTTATTCATCAGATGAAATAATTATTATTTACAAGTGTGATTAAAATAGAATATGACTTTATTCAAATGACGCGGCGAAGTTTAGACAGTAATGTCCACTCTACCACTTAATCACGATACTCCTATGATAACCAGGAAACAAAAATTCGTTGATATAAGGCTCATATAATCCTGATATAATAATGATATAATGCATAAGAACATGAACTGTCGCATTTTGTGTTGAGACAGCAACGATGAATATCAAGTACTAAGCCAGAGAGAATTGAACTTATTCCATACTCTCTGTACTAATCAAACGATACTCTAGTGAGCTTTTAATATGAAGATGGACTCCATGCTTGTAGGTTTCAAAGATATAAGTTATTTAACTTCTTCTCCATCAATTAAATACTTCATACCTTGAAATTATTGAATACTTTATAGTATTTTATAACACTCTATTAGAATTTACACTTTTATCAGAGATGTTGTGGAACTTGTTTTCTCTTTTGAAATTTGAACTGAAATTACACTCTATTATTGCTGACAATTCATGGAAATTTCTACAACTTCTTAGACTTTTGGAAAAAATGAAGAATGATTTTAAAATTTGCAAATTCGGGTAGAAAAAAGAATCTTCACCAAAGTTGCGCTACCCCACTACAACTGGAACTGGTATAGGGCATTCTTGTTATAACAGACGCTGAAAAAACTGACTTTTGGTGAATAATTGTAATCAATACTCAGTTCTGTCAGGACAGTCTGCGTGAGCATATCACATTGAGAGCGACCTCTGCTAGAAAGGTTTGCTCTCATAGACCGCTTTCAAACTGTCCTGAGGGAGATATCATGGATAAGAGAGATTTGCCAACCGACAGTTTTTCAGGCGTTTACTGTATAGTGTGTCCATGCAAAGAAGACCCTCTGGCAAGATAGGAAAATGACTCCAGCATGGTTAATATCGGTTCAAAAATTATTATTGATTTGGTTTCAATCATATGGAAACATTCTGATCTACAATTTGAGATTAAATTGATAATTTTTGAACAAATATTGACGGCGCTGGAGTCATCTCCCATCTTGCCAGAGGGTCTTCTCAGCTTGGACAGACTATACCATTCCTCGAGTGGCAAGAGACAAGAGGCAAGGACATTTTCATGTCTGTCTGTGCTTTATTCAAGCTTCCGTCTGTAATGGCTCGACCTTGCCGGTGGAGTTACTTGGAAAAAGTAAACAGCAGAGCGGAAAAGAAGCCCTGTGGACTTCCTTGTTGAACATTTTGAATGCAATGCACTTCATTATTGCTTCAGAAAAAAAATTTCAATGGGACCAGACCTAATCCAGTTTGGTCACCTGGAGTGCCTTTGTTATGAATGAGTTGTGTTCATTACTAAGTAGAGGTCTTTACAGTTCTATGCTAATTGATCATAAGCGATTGCGCAGAATTACGCACGGTGATTATCGCCTAAGTTTATCAGAGAAGGGAGAAATTATACAGAGTGTTTCAGAACTTTCTAACAATATTCTAGGGCATTGTTGTTTCAGTAAAAAACATATCAAAATATCATTTTTAAAGTGACCGAAAGTCCTCAATTACTCACACAGCCGCCATTTTTGTTTTCAAATTTTATAATTTTCTAACGGCCTTAAGAGGGTAATATAGTGGTCAATTTCAATGCAAAATTACCTGAAAAATACAATGAGTTCTTAACTTTGATTATTATCGAAATAAAAACTGCTTAAATGATTAAAATGGTAAATAATTATTAATAAGCTCAATAAACTCAATTTTTCAACTTCAAAGAGATAGAAATAGGATAACTTATTCTTGACCAGTATTTCTAATTATTTAATATCGTAAAAGATTGAATTATAAAGAGAAAATTGCCAGTCACTTAATCGTCTACACGCACCCAAACCTCACAAATCAGAATTCAAATGAGGCAGAACAGACAAAAAAGAAGTTTTGAAAAAAATGCAATTTTTGTCTCCTTTAAATCCTGATTTGTGACGTTTTAGCAGAACTTTTATTTTATATATGAACTTTTTATTTTCAACCCCCATTGTAATGTTTCAGGATGTGTACATTTTTCGATTGAGTAACAATAGAAATATTATTCGTACTCAATAAAGACGCAGCAGTACTAGAAGTTGATAAGTATCACATTAAAATAGTGCAATAGCAGTTTCTGTATTACTTTAATGATAAAGAATAATGAAACTTGCTTCAAATAGCATCGGCTCATTAATTAAAGTTTATACAGTATTAATTTATAGTTGTATCTTACAAATTTATAAGAATGAATGTCTCTGATAAAAGCATAGAGCATTAATGTCACTAAAGTTACTATGCATGGAATAATAAACCGTTTCAAAATTTAAAACTCTAAATTTGAAGTTCTGGTTTCTCGACTTGCGCATCTCTTCTAGTAATGTGTGAACTAGAAGAACGACTGTAAAATCACCAGATATTCCATTTTTATATCACATTATTTCAAAGCTTGTACTTGTTTCTATTACGATAAACAACTATTCAAATAAATTATCACACCTGAAGACAAAATCCGTTTTTTGATCTGGTATTCGTAACTGACAACCTTCACATTAAAATGACAAGTGTTAAGTTCAATTTATAAATTATGTAACAAGTTTGGATAACTTGAGCTGCACCTTGCTTTTACGAGTCATATTTCAAACAGATTGTATTACTTGGTTATCAATTCAAATCAAATGTTACTTTTGATTGGTGAGTAAGGAGATTTCGATTGAATAACTTTTCAGGGATTTGAAGTTTCAAAGAAACTTGTTTGAAACTTCAAATTGATGCATTTGCCCTTTTGTTTTCATACCATTAAACCACGAAACTTTTACATTAGACAGACTTTTACTGACAGGACATTTAAAACTTCAAATTAAATATGTGGGTTTAAAAAATAATTTAATTTGAGCTGAGTTGATGCATTACCAATATGTAGCATATCATTTAAACAACCTGACAGAAAATCCATCAAAACACGTTCCCTGATTTTTTCCTCTATAAGTCAAGTTACAATACCTATCATTAGTAGTAGGTCTACATGTTGATCCGCCTGCTTATACTGCAAAAAATATAGAATCAGACTAAAATATGCGCAGACAAAGGAAAACGTCTCAGATAAGTAGTTAATCCAGCTCTGTTGCCAGGTAATCATGAGAGCAAAATGAATAAAATGGAACTGATAATAGCATAGCCAGGGGGGGAAATGTATAGAAATATAAATCCCCCCCCTCGCCGAAATGAAACCGAAAACTTTTGTCTATTTTTACCCATGAAAACCTGATTAATTTATTTGTAGAAAGATTGAATGCTCAATTTTTCAATTTGCAAAAGTTGATTAAAGTTGATAAATTTGATTAGCCTATATTATAGGCTATTCATCTTTCTACAAATAGGTTACTCAGGTTTTCATGGGCAAAATATATTATTTTATTATATATTGTATATATATATATTATATGCCTGCTTAGCTTGATATTTTCAAAACCATTCTGTGGATTTAGTATTCTATTGCAGTTAACAATGTTATGAGACATTTGGAAACTGGACATTATCGTAAGCTCCATTTACTTTAATTTCCCAACATTTCGAAAAAGACAGATAGAACATCATCAATTGTCAAATTAATTCCAAATCGAACACCATTTTTTCACATATCATGGATATTTAGCCCAACCCCCTAGGAACTACAGTAGTTTCCCAGGTGGCGGGCTAATGAAGCTCCTCTTTAGGAGTGAAATGCAATCCCCTCCACTGAGCAAGAAAAGTAAGAAATGATAATGATCTTATTAATAGTCGGCTGATACTCATACTGAAATTCAAATGAGATTTGAACAAAATTTCTCAATGTTTTCCTTTTGTATTTATGCTTGAACTAATAATGAAATTGTTTATTAGATGGCAAACATAATCATGATAGGAAGAAGTTTGGACAAGAATGCAAGGAATTCTCCATGTCATAACAGTTATGCTTTTTGCTTTTGCAGTTATCCTCCTAATTTTGCAGCAGCTATGTGGTTGAAGTCGAGTAGGTTGATAGTCATTCAAAACACATTCAAGGTCGATAAGTATAACGAAGCTATAGGCAACAAATGTAACGGCGGCTGTATTCAGACAGCACAGCGGAGCGGACCAGGTTGCCTTGTTCATTCATTCGCTTCGCCCCCCTGGGCCCCCTCAGCCCCCCTTTGCCCCCCAGAAGTCAATCATCAATCAACGATAGGCCTACAGGTTGAGGCTTTCATTTGCAATGGCTGTCAAAAACCGTAATTATGGCAATAGCTACAATACAAACATTCAGTAGATTTCCTTTTCGATTAAGGTGTGTTGTCATGCATGGGTACACGAGTTAAGTCGACTTATTAAAGTATATATATTGTAACAGTGCGTTCTGTGAAATGTGAAACATTCGGTACCATTTATATCAACTGATGGAATCATATGGGAGTTGGAAGAAAATAGTGACACAGATTTGAAAAAATATATAATCATGAATAATTGAATTTACATTTAGTAAGAGTTTGGAAATGAAAGGATTGATTGATATAGGATGAGTAAGTTGAACTGGCTATGATTTAAGATTTAAGTGATATATATAAACAAGCCGTTGACAAGTCTTCTTGATCTAATGAATACGTTATGTATTTGATTTAATATTATAAAGTCCATCCACACGTCATAAAGTCTATTTGACAAAGTGCAGTCAGATTTAACCTTTGTATCAATTGCATCCAAGCATCTACTTAATTGAGGCAGCTTGATTCGGGTATCCGAGACTTTGGAGTATGGATTTTCTTTTTTATCTCCTTACTATGGTGATGTCCACATGAGCATGAGTATGCTATATAATCAGCTGTCGCCAATAAGATTAGTGAATCATCCGTACGTCTTAAAACCACTGCAGAATTGAGCAGCTGATAATATACAGTTTGAGAATCAATGCACTAATATTTTCACGCAACCATCTCGAAAACTAAGTGTTCTGCCCCACAGCACTATCTAGAATATGCCATCAGAAATATTAGTTTGGGTTTGGGTAGTGTAAGATTCAAAAGTTTTAATTATTATTATCGATGTTTAACTGTACAACTCTGTTCCAAGTACGAACTTTCCGATTTAATTTTCAAATTGTATCAATCACATAGATTACACATTTTACATTCAAATAACAATTCAGGGGTTGATAAGGGGAATAAATTTTAATTGAGAGAGTAAATACCCGGTAGACTGTACCCAAATTTTCGGTTACACAAGAAGTAAAATGAGAATATTCTAAAATGTATTCAATTCATAATTTGAATTGCAATAATTTGATAAGGAGCGTTAGGCTCATCGTGACTTATAATGTTCAATCTGTGATGTGGAATTGATTAGAATCGTTAATATTCAATCTCAATGTTCAATCTGTTCATATTGTGAAATGGATGAGATGTCGTTGAATGCAATACATTATAATAAACTATAAGCTTTTTTTATAAAGGGTACTGTGATTATTATTTAAAATAAAAAACAGTGATAAAAGTAGCCCTGATATAAAGGAAACACTCTATACTTTAATCTATGATATCATAATGATTTCATTCTCCTGATTTGGAAATGGTTGGTTAGAGCTCGGATAGAAGGAGTTCTACTCTTCTACTGTATATAAACTCACAAACTGTAAGGGATAAGCTATCAAAAATATCGACAGAAAGGACAAGAAAAAAAACATTCACAGAAAGAACAAGGAAAAAATCAGGAAAGAGGATAAAATTGAAGATTATAGTATGCCTAATGTTCATAATTCTATTTGGTGGATAGGTGATACAAGTGATTTATGATGTAATGTAATTTATAATGATCAATAATTCAGAATGAGTGTGAATGACTGTGATGCTGAGCTTCAAAAGTTGGAGCTATCGAGATGAAAAGGAAAATAAAAGATTTTGATCTAAAAAAATTAGGAGCTGGTGGGCGAACTAGATAAATATCAAGGTCAATAAATAAATACATAATAAATATTTGAGTGAATTGTAATTTCACCGAGATTAATCTCACATGGGGAGATCAACGTTTGGTAATAATAAAACTAGTAGAGCATTGCCAACTATAATAGATGTCGGAAAACCCCACGCAGTGAATATTGCTTTTCTATTCCTAACAAAATAAAAATTCTAGATCATATTTTTTTAATGTTCTCAATAATAAATCAACTGAGTCTAATTTATGAATATCCTGTTTCTTCCCTGATTTTAATTTTATTACATTTTGATTTGCAGCCGTTCCAAGTAAATGATCTAAGTATAAACCGTTCTAAGTATATATGCAATTTTCCAAATTTTTAGTTGAATGTCGAACATCATATTCTCGTAGTCTATAAATCTAATAATCTTGGAATATAGCTGTTTTTGCTAAATATAATTACTAGCCGGCAGGCTCGCTTCGCTCGCCTTCTTTGCCTAGCCAGGGGGCTCCGCCTCCTGGACCCCCGATAGTATCAGCAGTGTAAGTGGGTCGAACAGGCCAGCTCAGCGTCAGCTAAGACAAACAGGGTCGCTTCGCTCGCCTGCAATTTCCGTCCGAAAGGATTTGCTTTGATCATCATATCACTTAACAGGGTTCTCAGAAAAATCGTTCTGAATCAGTGGTTATTTTACCTCAGCTCAACCTGGGTATATGATTTGAACGTATTTAGTTCAGAGGTTTCCGTAAAATAAACAAAAGTGCAGATTCCAAACATTGGAAAACCTTATTACAGGCGTAAACCTCAAAAGGAATTAGAAATGTATTGAACACAAAATAACCTCATTGACAAACAAACAAATTGAACACAGAATTTCTAAACCTGTTTACCAAAATTTTCTGCAAATTGGTTCTTGAAAAATCGAAGAAAAACTCCGAAAAATAGTTAAACGCTAATATTGAACATTAAGGAGAAGTATATCATATATAGTTTGAAACTTAATACAATATTTTTCAAATTTGTTCATCTATAATCTCGCTTAACCATTGAATTTACAGTAAGGATTGGTCGTATTGAGGCGGAAGATATGCAACCTGCAACTCATCCACAATCATTCATTCAGTGAATGAATCAGTCAGTGCCATTTCGCTTTTATAGATAATTATAGAGACACAAGTTCAGGCCGAATGATACTTCTTCGTTTTTTGCTTTCAAACTTCAAGTTTAATTTACTCAAAACTTGTTTCTTGCAGATAATGTTCTCAGAACTAACAGTACAATTTAGAGTAAATACTCTAAAGTAGATGCAGTTAAATAGTAGTACATACTCACTCATTCAGATACTCACGGCAGTAAGAATATCTAAAATGTACCCATTTTGGGTGGGGATAAATAACTTATACATTTTCTCAATTTCTGCAATGTTTATCTGACAATGAAACCTATTAATCTAAATTTATCTAATTTTTAATAAAAATTAGTGTACTTACAGTACTTTGAAAACTTATTTTTTACTTTGATACCCTCACATTTTTTGTTATAATACATACATATTAGTAGAGTGAAACGTATGAAAATAGACCAATTGATACTGGAACAGCAGAGTCCCCTCTCACCCCCGCAGCCATAGAAGTTGCCATTTTGTCAGGTTAATATTATGAAAACATAAGTTAATTTTTATTTATAATCAGTTGAATTGACAACGTCTCATCAAGTCTTACTGGACCAACTTTATACCTTCAACTATGTATTACCTTTGGTAATGGTATACCAAAAATATAGCAAACTATTTACCTCAATTAATGGTATACCTCTATTATGGTAACTATAGTACTTCATACACATGAATACATACATATAATTCACATAATGCCTTTTTGAAAGGTGTGTTGTACTAGTTGTTTTGGTGATGGACCAAATTCTGCCCACGAGAGTTTCACAACGCAGCTAGGGCTGACAACACACCTAGTCAGAATTAAGCCGTGTATGATTGTAATGTTTCCACACCTAAAAATGTAAGTAATGGGAACAAGCAGGACTTGCTTATTCCGAAAGAATCGCCTGTTTTCCTATTCATGAAGAGGGTGAAACGATCGCTCTGATCTGCGCTGCTCACTGCTCAACCGGCTCGAACATGTTTTTTTTCGCTAAAATAATGTAGGCCCTACTCCATACGATATTATCAGGAGCCAGGCCAGGCCAGAATTGCGGGTGGGGCTGAAGTGACGTAATTCCAGGTTACAATCTACTGACTCTTTCTTTGAAGCGTCCTAATATATCTATCGACATAATACTTTATACATATTATGCATGTGTAAGAGAGAGATAGTGAGTGAGAGAGAGTGGGAGGCACGCGACCCTTGACCTTTCAAAGAGCAAGATACAGAAACAGTTAGCAGCTTAGCAGAGTTTTCAGGTGACCTTGTAGAAAATACTCGAAGTGTTTTTGTCCTTGTCTTATTGACTTTCCCCTCTTCGCACTACCCCCCTCTCGCTCGAACGCCAATCAGCATCTGAACTGCTTCTGACCACTTTACCCGCTGACCGTTAAAACCGATAACAACTGATTTAAATTACTTAGCGCAGGCCAACTTCGGATCGAATGAAAAACTGATTCTGGAATAATTTAAATTGGAACAGTCGTTATGGCTCCACTTTAAATTCTTGATCGAATTTTGTTTTTGTCTGGGATCAATTTTAGAACATTTTGTCTTCTAGTGTTAGCCAATACAGCAAGATTTCGTTGCGAAAAATGATTTGTAATACAGTGAAACACATAATTTCACGTGTATTGTTTCTAATTTGTAATGTGTTTTAGTAGCGCTGCCTCTTTATACAACGTATGCTTACAAATTATACCTACAAATATTGAATAAATCGATTTTTTAACAGTCCAGGTGAAAAAGTGAAGTTTATGCGAAATTTGTACAATAATCCGGGTATCCGTGAAAGATATCCTGTGTGAAAACCATACAACACATTAAAAAATACATGGTTTCTTGTACTGGGTTATGGGCTCTCAGTGAGGGTGGTTGCTATCACTGGCGCCTCGTGACCACGAAACAGGTGAAGATAGATAGATAGATAAAATGTCTTTATTTTACACTTTGTAAAAATTTTACAAGAGTTTGTGGGCGAAGTTGAGGCATGTAATTCTCTCTTCCACTTAACCCACAAGTGCTAAACTACAGTGAAGTGCTGTACTGTAAGAAGATACGGACACTTTACCTGTTTCGTAGGAACGAGCCGCCATTGGTTGCTATTTAATCGTGAACATGAGTAACGAACACTGTGTCCTGCTCATGTATGAGTGACCAGTATGACCAACATTTGGCGAGTACTCTTAGGCGAGGTGGAACCATAAGAGTCTCTTCAGCATTGAAAGCCATACGCATATTTTATATGGTTTCTCGTGGAATAGATTGGACATTAGAGTCTCAAATAGAAAAAAGTTCATCATTCATAAATAATCAAGTAACGCTCAGATTACTGGATGTGATCACTAGAAAAAATCATCAGTAAATAGTGAAATAAGCTCATTTTAAAATCCGAAATGGAAGTTGTTGGGTGAAATATTGTATATAATAAATGAAAATCTTTAATTGGAAGTTTATTCGAAGAAAGCACATTACTTTGATATATCCTTGAAGAAAGATCTATAAAATTCCCGTAATTCGATTGGCAAACTAATCGATTTGAAAGATTGATCCAGAATAAAAGACTAGATAGTTCTTAAGTCTCCATCAAGCAAGTGATGCGTTAAAGTTACTGATAGTAAAGTCGTAATAATCACACAGAAAAGATTCTTTCCTTATCTGTTTAGTTAAACAAGAGAAAAAGAGCCCTGTAATTCAGAATGTGGATGTCATTTAATATTAATTCAATCGATTTTAAATGTACATCAGTTAATAAAACAAGAAGTAGAGTATTTTCAAATCAGTCAAAAGTATTGAAAGTAGAATATTGAAAGATTGTTGAATACTAATTACCACTTGATAAATGAGAATCAAGTTCATGATTTACAAGGACATGATTTCGTGGGGGGGGGCGGCGAAGAGGATTATTTGGGGAACCTTCTGGGGGGGGGGGTCTGGGGTTAGTAGAGGGGTTGATATTAAAGGACTTGATATTATTATGTTGAGCGTGGAATCAATTTACAGACTAAACATGAGGAGTTATTCAGATATTCCTAAAAATTATGGATTTTAATTATTATAGAGTTCAAATGGCACAGCTGTATGATATCCAATGTACACCGGATAACACGATATTTCAATAATTTATGTATCGAGGCAACACAGTTTCAATTCGGTGTTGACCAATATGTTTAAATTTCATACAGAATTTTGAGTATCATGATTTTTTCCTCATTGTCAGCTTTAGCACATTAGCTTAGTTAATTTTTTTCAATCTTCATAAATTTCCCTACCTTGTGTACCCATATGTTCTAGACGCTTTAGTTTATTACCTACCATATTGGTCAATTCAGCTATTTGATTATAGGCTATAATTAAGCTAAAATTGATATATTCTTCAGAAATGCAATTCTTCCCCTTTAACACTTCTGCTACCTTGACTTTATCCTGCAATATGCAAACTCAGAAATAACATGTTTTCTTATATGAGTTAAGATATTAATCAAGTATTCAGTTATAATATTGAATTTTAAGTTAGTACATATACTGCAAATACACTACTTGGAATATTTCGAGCTATATACTACTAGACTCTTGTATATTAGAATGTGTAGTTTGAAATTTCTAATGGTTCATTGATTATATAGTATCAACATTCAATAAATGAATTTCATTTCTTATCAAAATCGAAAACTATTCAAGATCTTTGGAGTCTGATATAAGATTCGATATCAGTTTGAATAAATAAGATTTGGATGAATGATAATCAGTCTTCTGAAATACTAGAGTGTGATGTAACAGAATTTGTGATAACTAATTCATAATACCATGTTCCAGTTGCACAAATAAATTCTTGTATTTCTATAACATGAACGTCACATCCAATATTATAATTGAATCAATGACTTGATACTAGAATCACATCTCATTAGTTGAATTTAATCATAAATTCCCCAAAAAATAATCGAAGCTGATATCTCGATTAATAATCTACTAACTAATAATCTCGACTATAATATCGACTAATAATCTACCCTGATTCTTTTTTTCACCGTCTCTAATGATAGTCTACGAGCATATTCTTTAAATTTCACCAAGTTCATCTCTCTTAAGAATCCATCAAGTTGAATAAAAGATGATGTGAAATACTGAACGGTGCAGTAACAAATTCGCAACAATTAATTAAAGACAACCTTTTGTGAGAGTTAACTAGTGAAGATGATGTCTTTATTATAATTTACCAGTATAATAAATTCATGTGTAGTGAAACATTTGTGATACATTTATTACAGTACAGAGTGGTACATTAACATTTACTACATTTATTATCATATAATATAATTATTTACTATACTATAATACTATTTACTATAATATATTTATTTACTATATAGTGAGACAAGCTATTTACAAGGTGGGGAGGCAAATTCGCGATAACATGTGTGACATATTTGTGAAATAGTGCACTGGTGCAGGGTGGCAGTTATGTGTTATGGGTGAAGCTAATCAAGTTGCAGCATCAGATCAGTAGAACAGTAGGCCTATGCCTGTGCAGTCGAAATGAGCTCTCAGCTTCTCTCAGCTGCTCCAAATAGGAACGGAACAACACCAACCACTCCAACTGCAGACTTGCTTGATGTTCACTTTTTGAACCGGTTCGGAAGAATGTGGGCGAAGCAAAGCCTTTGAAACAGTTCTATAGTCTAATGCCACACGCATTAATATATATTTATATAAAGTATATCGAGAGCGAAACAAAATGGAAAGAGAGAGTGACTGACAGACTGACTGACTTAGCTACTTTGCGGCAGCTCAGGCGATGATGCAATCCCAACTTGAACCGTTAACTGCCTTGATACTCCATTGATATTATTCTCTGATTATGATACTTGTTCTTTGAAACTTCGCCAGAAAATGGGCCGATTTTGTTGCAAATGTTACAGATAAATTTATCAGACGTCGTTTTGGGAGAGTTAAGTCTCCTCGATAACTTCTGAAATGAAGCGAAGAATGAATTGATTTATAGATCGTTAGATAGATGAATATCTTTATTTTTCCACTTTGTACATTAATAAAAGTGTTGGGGATGAAGTTGAGGTACAAGAACAAGAGCCTCCTCTTCCACTCAGCCCACAAAATATAATGAAAAAATAGGAGTTGAACCTATAATAATACTTGAACCTATAACCGAACTTGATTGATAGTCTGCATCACATAAAATATGATCGATCATTATTAATAATGGTCAGCTTATCACCCCAGTTAGTTCATTCTAACCGTCAAGAATATACAAATTCCAAAAACAATAGCTAGAAAATAAATTGCTGACTTCATCCAATAAACGTGGTAAATGCACTAGAGCACTAATTAATTAGCTTACGTAATTAATGATTTTGATTAATTGTAGGGGTATTCACTAAACCAATAGCGCCATGGTATCTGTTGAATCGAACCACTTGCTAATGCTTTTTCCAATGTACAGTACTACTATAGCAGACTCTACAAATAACAGGATACCACAACTTATCTGGTAAAATGAATTACCCTTATTTTCATAATTTTGTAAGTGGTCTTGAAATTTACTTCAACTTTATAAAATAAATTCATCCCAGCTATCAAAAAGTTCGAATAGTTGGAATGTATTAACCACATCCTTCCTTGTAATGTACACATTTTTCAATAGGAAAAAGTAGGATGTAGGATGTAACTGATGAGTAGGATATAGAATGAAGCTTATGTTGTTGTTGAATGTTAACATATGATAAGTACACAAATCAATAATGGCGAGAAATGAATTCTCACAAGTATATAAATTATTCTGTCTTATCATAAATCCAGTCTTTTCAGCACATCCATAATCAATAATTATTTTCATTGACTCTCGAAGCCCCCTGAAGACCGAAGTTGATTGATAGTCTGCATCACATACAATATGATCGATTATTATTAATAATGGGCAGCTTATCACCCCAGCTAAATGATTTTCCAATTTCATTGAAATTTGTAATTATCAAGTATATTGATTCAGAATTCCATCAAATCTAGACAACTCTCCCTTTCTCTCTCCCAGCAGACTCGCTTCTCTTGCCTTGAGAAATGAAAAAGTATAAATCTTCAAAATAAATAAATAAATCCTTTTCACTGACTAAACCTTCCATTATAGGCATGGTGAAAATTTGCAATTGAAGTTTGCACTTTTCTTCGATGTTATCGTATTTTCTTTCCCATTAACCCAAATCTATGTGTAACTTTCAATTGTTCGATAACTCCAAATAGAATCATATTTATGGAGAGCTCCAGTCAAGGAAAATCCTAATTCTGGAGTAATAAATTGGGTTGAGAATGTAGAGGTTTTTCACTTTTCCAATATTCAAATCAATCAATTATTATTGCTTACATTTGTTTCAGATGTGGCTGGATTTAGAGAGTTTTCTTCTGGGCCAACCAACTCCACCACAAGCTTCGCCTGTGAACATATGCGGCTCAGGAACGGTTCCAGTCTACACAAGCGTTCTCATAAAAGAAGATGCTCAGCAGTTCAATCAAGGCGAAGAATACATCGATCTTGACATGTTGATCAACTATGCCGCTGAACAACACACAAGCTCCATTCAACCTCAGGGACCCCAACAACAGCAGAATCTGGGTGCTAAACAAGGACAGAATGCAGCTCTGGCAAAGAACGACCACGGATATGCTGTTGGGCATGGGTATGCAGCACAGGAGGTGATGAGTGATCGGCTCAAACAAATGGGCACAGCAGCAGTCACCCAATTGCAACAGCAGTCACCAAGCTCAGTCACCTACAATGCGTTAATGGCAGTTGTGCCCAGTGCCCAACAACACCCCATCGCCAACCCTCCCAGCGAATGCCTACCATCATGTGAGCCAATCAAAAGTGAGCTCACATCAACACATGACAAGGATTTCGACAAGGAGCTGTTCTTGAAGGCTGAACATGGATCTGGCACTGTCATGTACAATGCCATAATGACTGTATTCTCAACCAAAATTGACAACCACAATAGCCAGCCAATAGGCTTGTCACCACCGGCTAGTCCTGATTCTGCAGTTGATCCAGAAACAGCAGCAATGCAATCGCAATCGGCTGACTTCATGTCAGCACCCATAGTCAAGATGATGACACCTCCTTCTTCACCACACAGTGAGAGCCACAGCCTTCCCACTGTTGTTGCCCGTCCTCGACGCGAGCGCAAGATCTACTCACGCAAAAAGCACACCACACACTCCTGCTTCCATCCTGGCTGCGGAAAAACCTACACGAAGTCATCTCACCTGAAGGCGCACCTTCGCACGCACACAGGCGAGAAGCCGTACCAGTGCGGCTGGAAGGGCTGCGGATGGAAGTTCGCACGCAGCGACGAGTTGACACGCCACTATCGCAAGCACACCGGCGATCGGCCCTTCCGCTGTCGTCTCTGCGATCGCGCCTTCTCCCGCTCCGATCACCTCTCCCTACACATGAAGCGACATGTTACCATGTAATTTATTAGGTCATCAATCAGCAAAATAATACAATCTTGTAGTAATGTTCTTGAAATAATTGATATCTACATTTTGAAAGTTGTAGCCTCAACCTTGGGTTATACCTTACAGAATTCCCTAAACCACAATATCAAAGCAATCATATCCAATATATTATATTTCAATGGAAGTAACTTCTATTTTGGAATACCTTATATTCCATACATGATACATTTTTTGACTGACGAGATGACAGTAGTGTAGCGCGCGCCTAGTTGCTGTAGAATTAATGTGGGGAAACATACAGGGATCATCTCGTGAGTCCGAAAGTGTACACCAATAC
Source organism: Sogatella furcifera (assembly GCA_017141385.1). NCBI lineage: Eukaryota > Metazoa > Arthropoda > Insecta > Hemiptera > Delphacidae > Sogatella > Sogatella furcifera. Next base: position 4,950,082 of record CM029560.1, on the reverse strand, counting down.
AGAAATTAGTACATATATATTCCACTATAATTTGTAATTTTTTAAGAAACAATCTACTCAGCTCTCACTGCTGATTGTATTGATACCATATTATGAAACTTGAAATACCCATACATTGGGAAGATGAGATTTTCTAATTTCATAATAGGCTATATACTGCTAAAAAATTATAATAGACTACTAATTTAATTTCAAAAATTCCAATGAATACGATTTTTTGCAGCAGGTCGACTGGAATAGAAAATGCTGTATGGTTATAGAACAAAAACAACAAAAAAAAACCATTGTCATTCATAAATACTGTATTTCTATACCAAAATAATGTATTACAGTAAAGACTACTGTATTCTATTCTACCCAAAATAAAATAATTAATATTAGAATATTCCTTACTTTAACTTATTATTTTCGTTTGTGATCGTCATCGTAATTTCTTAATAATTGTACAATTCATAAATAAATGGTTTACAATTTTTCTCTATCATCGATACTATCCCCAGGTATTCTTGTCATCATTAGAATAATAATTATTATACATAAATTATTGAGTTTAATTGTGAAATGAAGATAATGTATATTGAAAACTCGTGTTTAGAAATACTTTCTGAGAGTACTTCATCAGTTAAAGAGCTATAATTAATTGTTCACTAGTCACCTGATAGTAATGACTATTTCAAAATGAATTTTTGCAGCAACGAGCTCTTACATTGAAATAACTGATGTCTCCTGAAAAACTTCTGGTTTGCATGAAAAACATTAAAAATTGTTATAATATTTTTTGGTGAATTCGATCTCAGTAGGCATCAAAAGTACTTTAAAACAATCTTATGAAATAAAGAAATTTTAAATCTTCTCGAATTTGGACCCATTGCATTCTAGAAATAAGCTGGAAATCATAAATTTATTTGCATTAGTTGAAAAATAGCAATTATTCCATTATTGTAGTGCTCATGTCGGATTCTTATTGCCCAGAGTCTACAAAAATGTTTTTTACAATAAATATTATCAACTTCAAGCATGTAAAATATTATCAGTTCATCATCATTCCAAGTTGCTGTGTTCAACTAGTAACCATCTTAGAATAATCACCATGAAGCGATATCATACAAATAATTTTAGTAGTCCTAGACAAAAAAGAAACATGCAAATGGTTTATACCTAGATTATCCCCAAATGATAATTGGATGATATCCATACTTTTTCATTATTGAATTGTTTGATTGTCGGTCAAGTGAATCGGCATTGTTCGTATTCAGTCTATTGAGGAGTCATATTTCCATCCTACACCATTTTTGATATTGTGAGACTTCTGTTTGCATACAAAAAATTCAGAAACAGGAATTTGTTATATCCAATACCATACATCCAAAATTTCTCCATCACTTTTTCAAGCTTTGTAAAATTTTAATATTTCTTGTTTCGTTTGATCTCACAAAAATAAAGATTTGGTTTGAATGCTGAAAAACGTCTTTCATTATGTTCAAAATAACCTTTATTCTACTCATTTATTTAATCTATCTTATTAGCTTAAAGAAAGTTATTAGCTTAAAAAAATGATTCAACAATCATACCCTTGCATTCTATACCTTTGATGGGCACTGGCGGCTCGTGCCCACGAAACAGGTGAAGTGCCCGTATCTTTTACTGTACAGCACTTCACATGTTCCGTGGGCACGAGCCGCCAGTGTTTGATGGGTTAGAATGGATTAGCTATTGCTGACTGAGTTGTGGTGAGTATTGATAAGTCTTTCAGCTATGCCTTGATGATTTATTTATTCATTTAACAATGGAGACGACGGGGATCACCCCAAATCAGTCTCCTTTTCAGATTCAAAAATTCAGAAATTATGATAAATGCAAAATTGAGAGGAAAAAACGATGATTGAATCAGAAGATGATTAAAACTTCCAATATAGGTATTATGTTTTAGAGTCGAAAGATACAATACAGCTCTTAGTAGGTTACATTAATTACAAGAGACAGACGAAACCATCGAACTTTTTATAAAAGCATCCTAGATTCAATTAGAATAATATTTCGAGTCAATAATTGATTACTGATAATTTTAGGAATATTGAGAAAATTTACACATTTTGATTTTTATAGAAATAGTTGTTATCGAATACCTTATACCTTATTGTATCACCTATAGTGATACACTGTGAAGTTATCATCAGTGATAATAATTGTATCGCATAATAATTATGTACCTCAATATCCATACAAATCATTTCAGAATCTATATGAATTCCTGAATCACCTCCTTCGATGAATCTCTTACGTTTCACTGTATTATAGTTTTCACTTCAATCAGTCAATCACTCGTAACTGTTCAAGATGAAGCATTACAATTATTATTTGCGTATGATTTTTTATGGTTCTACTAAACGCTTTCCATCATACAAACCCATATCGATATCGTAGAAATATAACACTTACTGACACAGCATTGTACTTTATCAGTTGTTACCGTAAAACATATTAGTGAACGAATAACTAACTGGAAGTTCTATAGAAAAGTGACAGAATCTCATGAAAAAGTTTTTTATTTAGAATGAGGCTTCGTAAGATTTGCTTCAACTATTTTAAATAGACTGTCATTGAATGATAAATATAATATGGATCAATAATTTTATACTATGATTATAAGAGACAAATTATATTATTAATAACGCCTGTTCTATTCAAGTTATCAATTCCTTTTATCAATGAAAATAATCATGTTTCATTTTACGATTAGCATGAGTTAATTCTCACTGGTGGCTCGTGCCCACGAAACAGGTGAAGTGCTGTATAGTTAAAGATACGGAGACTTCACCTGTTTGGTGGGTACGAGCCGCCAGTGTAGAGTTATTCTAACCATATTAGCTAGAACTGGACTCTCAAATTTCCCTAATCCATTGATCTTAACACATTTTCTCAATATAATATACTAGGAATGAACTAGGAAGGATCTGAAGAGAGTGATAATGAAAGAATAATAACAGTAAACCATAAGCAAGACAGTATGAATAAAGACTTTTCTATTCTATTCTATTCTATAGTATAAATTGTGAATGAGCAGAAATATTATAGTATAGTGTACACTGATCTCAGAAATAGACTCAGATATGAAATATTGTAACAACTGACTTACGTTTAACGATTCAGAATTAATAAAATTGAATTACATAACAAATCAAGCTGATTTAAGGTAAAATAAGCTAAAGTTATAGTAAAATTTGCTGTTAAAGCACTTTTGCTGGTTTGCATTTACTTAGCTCTCAAGCTGTTCATCAATTAAATTCGAGTGTTACTTCACATTCAGAGATTCATTTACTCAATGAGAGAAATTATTATTTTGAAAGAGTGTTCTCATGTAGAAGTATTCAAGAGAATACACTTGAAACTCAATGAAAATTCGATTGAAGAATGTTAACGTCATCTTTCTTTTGATTTGGTGAGCACATTGGCTTGTGTGAGGGTAGTTGGAAAAATGATAATAATTTTATCGATGTTTATATACTTTGCTTTCTACGTTGAACATTTAAATGTCAAAAGTAGAACTGTGGACTACCTTTTCAACTCAACCTACAATGATAAGGGATTAATGGAGCTACATCTAAGAAGGGTTCCGAACCACCAGGAAGCAATTTTGATTCTCATGAATGATACTCAACGGAGAAGTCTCGAGCCTCGATATCTCGAACAAGAAGTCGGAGAAGTCTCGATGTTCATCCAAGGATGATGAGAGACGATTTTGATGCTCAAGAATGTATGACATACAGCGAAAAAAGATCTTAAACTGGAGGTAATCACCCTTACAACGCAGGCAGTGCCGGATTGGCTAGGATATGGGCCGTCGGAGGAGATATGAGTTGTTTGAGGGGGGGGGAAGGTTTTTTTTACCTTTTTCAACAGATATGAAGCTCCAAATTATTGGTGTCACAGAACAACGTTTTCAAATCTAGTGATGTACTATACTATTGTCTCTGGCCACGCTCCCTGCAATAATTTCCAACATTCAACAGGTAGCCGACTTAAGGATACTTGTCTGCTATTGGTTGAGTAAGGGGCTACGCCCTCAGAAAGCTTTATGCACTAGAAAATGTAGGGGGAAGCAGAAACGATTTTTGTCTCTGGCCACTCCCCCTGCAGTAGCTTTCGACATTTCACGTGGCCATTTGACTCGAGAATACTTGTCTGCTATTGGTTGAGCCATAGGCCACGCCCCCAGAACGTTTTATTCACTAGAAAATGGAGGGAGAAGCAGAAACGATTTTTGTCTCAGGCCACGCCCCATGCAGTTGATTCCAACATTCAACAGGTGGCTGAATCGAGGATACTTGTCTGCTATTGGTTGAGCCTTAGGCCACACCTTCAGAAAGCTTTATTTACTAGAAAATGGAGGAGGAAGCAGAAACGATTTTTGTCTCTGGCCACGCCCCCTGCAGTAGTTCCCAACATTCAACAGGTGGCTAACTCGAGAATATACTTGTCTGCTATTGGTTGAGCCAGTTCAGGAATGATACTATCAACATTTTTGAATTTAGAGTGTTTAAGGTGTTATTAATTTAAAAAAAAGCTATGAAATCACTATGTAGCCATCTAGAAATCTACTATAGTCTACTATAGAAGACTATTATAGTCTACATACTACAAGTCCTATTAGTAACTAGTCAATTCAATATTCACAGCCAAATAGGCAGATTCAGAACAAAATCTGGAGAATTTTTGGCCTCAGTTTCTGAGCACTAGACTCGAGGACCTCACAGAAGAATATAATATAAAAAGGTTCTCAGCATTTTTAAGCCTTTTTCTGCCGAATCTAATTCATGAGAATCGAAGTCGCTTCCAAGTCTTAATAAAGTCAACTAAAATAAGCTGCATATTATTCATCTCTCAAAATGTGAATTCAATTTAAAAATTTGTGAATTCAATATCGCAATATATGGATTTGATAAATATCACTATATGTGAGCTCATTCTAACAGTATGTGATATTGTCATCATAACAAAAGAAGTCCTTCTTTATTAATGAGCTAAAAGTCTAATTTGCCGGCTGGATTTAGAGGAAGTTCTGAGAAAGCAGCTTCAATTTAATTTCAACCACTGGCGGCTCGTGCTCACGGAACAGGTGATGTGCTGTACAGTAAATGATACGGGCACTTCACCTTTTTCGTGGGTACGAGCCGCCAGTGATTTTAACTGTTTGTTACCCTTTTCCTGAATACAATGATTTGAAGTTTTTGCCAAATTTCAAGTTGAATTTTCACTTAATTTCATCCATAGAGCCGAATTCAACTTGTTGGTAATTCATTGTTGTTTTTATGAATAGAGGATGACATGAGATCATGTCATGATTGTCAGCTATGATTATTAGAGCGGTAGCTAAGAATTTTGAATTTCTACAAATTTCCCTCAAGTTGGAGTAGAACAATGATTTTGTTGGATCAAGGCGACTGGATATCTCTCATTACACGCATCAATTCAACATGTGAGAGGCTTTCAAGGCTTCTGAACAACAAAAATTTTTGAAAGCAAGGAATTATCAATGGGATCCCATTATCTACAATCTACAGCTACTATCACAATCTAAAATTCTCTATAGGATTGATTGATTGGATTGTAATAAGAAAGCTAAGTCAATCAACTAGTTTAAAGTATGATTAGCTTGATGATCTCATGTTTAGGGATTACGATAGGACAGATATAATTATGGACAATCTTAAATGAAATAAAACGCACAGATAACTGTAGAATTAACATTATCTGTGTGCTTCATTCCATTATGATGCGGTTATACAGCATCGAATATGATTATTGAAGGTTATAAGCGTTCTTAAACCAATACAAGAAACATGAAATTATCGACAGCATCACTTTCAGCCATATATTATGCATATCACATATGCGAGAGATTGATTAGGCTTATCCAGTTGACGACAAACTAATCCTGATTAACATATCAGGAAAATGCCAAAGATTGTAAGTATTGAACGTGAAACAGTACCCAAATTCTGTGCCGATCACTACTGATTACTAATGATACAATAAAGAGTTCTCTGATCCACTAGCGGCTCGTACCCACGAAACAGGTGAAGTGCTGTACAGTGCTGGACACTTCACCTGTTTTGTGGGCACGAGCCGCCAGTGCTCTGATCTTCTTCAATCATTAGAGCAATGGCTTCCTGTACTGTGAGAGTCTCCTTTATCTAATAATCTTTGTCTAATTTTGTTAGAATGTAGTCTCGAGATGAATGCTACTTAAAGTACAATTTAAGTTACTTCAATCTTGATTTAGTCTCCGAAAGTAATATGTACTGATAATTCAATTTTTCGGTGAAACCAAAGCATTATTTTTGTTTAAGGATTGGTTTATTCAGGAAAGTGGAGGAATATCCTACATAATAATAAAGAATCATTGTGCATGAAGATTTATATAGAGCGAGTGAATAATTCATAAGTACTTACAGTTCCATCACTCTTATCTTTAACCGATTATCTACTTGAATTATTGCTTGTTTAATTATTTTGAATTAACAGAGTTTTGAACGTTGTCAATAATTTGTGACACATGACTCTATCAATTATTTCCATAAATATAAAATTGGGGAGTACGATCCCACTAGATTTCAAAACCTGCGATATTAGAAACCAATAAATATTTCAGTTTCCAAACTCTCAGATAAAATTTTTGACCCATTTTTTAGTAGGCCTATCTGAAATTCGAAATGTATGTTTTATGAAGTTATGAGAAGTAATTTTAAAGGAGCGTTACACTGTGGAGAGCTACCATGTATTGAGCAACTCATGCAATCATAGCCTAATTTTTCTATTTAACATACTAATTTTTAAAAATGAACCACCCTACCCATAATAGCATGTATACTTTCGATTGTATATATGACAGTGGTCCATATTAGTGTATCATATTTTCAACTATGTGATCATTGATCAATAACAGGGCCTGTTGAATAATATTCAACATTCCATTAATTTAATCAATCGAAAAATACGCAATAGTAAGAGGAGTGGCTGGAGAGGAGTGTTGTAAATTGAATCTCGGTTAAAATAACACTGATAATGGTGTTCTTGTTATCGTTAGCGGTAGGCCTTCGACTTTGAATTGCCTTCTGCTAACTAAAGATGCAATCAAGTCTTGTGATGCTATGCTGAACCTTGTGTTGGACCACTGTAGGTTAAAGGCTACCATACTCCACTTTCTGATACAGTTTACAAACCTCAATTATTGCCCAGCTTATATTGGGGTCGATAGTAGATTGAAGCTGGAATTTAAAATGAACAAAGATAGAAAGACTCAATGTGAAGAGCTTGAATAGTAGAATTTTTATAGTGGAAAAATTTGAGACGGAGTTTTTCAACCACTGGCGGCTCGTGCCCACGAAGCAGGTGAAGTGCCCGTATCTTTTACTGTACAGGACTTCACTTGTTTCGTGGGTACGTGCAGCCAGTGTTGAATACAAGAAAGGAAGAGGATACCTAATAAATTAATGGTGTTTTAAATTAAAAATTGCCGGTTAGGTAATTGGATTTATCCAATCTATATCTATAAAAACGAAATGTACCTTTAGATGCGTACTATAGAGACGAATTTTTTAAACTTCAAATGATTTGAATATTTGTTTTTTCTTTAGATTTCCTGCGTTTTCTCAACTTCTCAGAGAACCGATTGGCAGAAAATGTTGAAATTGTGTACACAGATTCAGATTAAGTCAAGAAATGTTGTGTTAAAATATTTTTGAGATCCTATCGAGGAGGGCCCTCGCGTGGTTTTTTGGCGCCCTGTGCGAGATTTTGGGAGGAGCTCCACCTCCCCATTACCAGACGAATGCAATCCAACATATTATAATACAGTATATTCAAAGCCAAACATGATTCAAGCTGCCTTGCATGTCCACAGTTTTCTCATTAGCAATCGCAATGTTGCATGTGGTGTGGCAAAAAGGATTATAGGGACTAGCTTATTTTGATGTATCCCAACATATTGTTACGTATTTTATGTATTGGATACATGATAAGCAAAAGCTTATGAGAATGAATAAAAAATACCTACATTGAGCAAAACTGTCACATTGTACTGTAGGTACTTTATCATTAGAATATTGAATTTTCAATTATTGATTTTAATTTTATTAGTTTGCTAGAAAGCACATAAGGAAAGGGGAAAAAATTCACAGAAAAATATTGGTTATCATCATAAATATTTCATTTCACTGGAAATAAAGATGTTTTAACAAAAAAACGGAAACTTAATAACAAGCAAATTGAGGATTTCAGCCATTTTCACTGCTCTACCCAACTTTCTTGAATAACATTCGGAATAGGTCCGAATTCAGCCAGCAGATGGCAGTAGCAATTGGGTGACTTGCTTCGACTTCCATTGGACACGCCTCCAAGCTCTGCCTACGATCAAAATGGCCGAAAACATCAGTTAAAGAAGTTTCCAAATTCAACCATTAGATGGCAGCAGTTGACGGGTGATGTTTCAGATTTGACTTGGACACGCCTTCATGCCCTGCCTGCTCTTTTCTTATTGGTTGACAGTGTTTTGTGAGTTCTGTCTAAGAAAATGGCTGCTACCAAAAAGAAGATGGATGGTGTATCATTCACAGAAAATTACACTGACTTACTATTGACGATCGTGTGCTAATTTAATATTCATTTATGTATTCAGGCTGGTAAGATTCTAAGTAAGTATTTGAAGAATTTATTTATAGAATTTAGATTAAGTTTTACTTTGTGTAACTTAGGCCAGTACTAGACTTCAATACTTTTATGTTGTATGAAATGAGCGTCAAGTAATCATTCCAGTCGATTATTTTTATCAGCCCTCAATTTATTTCTGAATCAGCTAACCAAATCAAGTTAGTATCTTATTCACAATCACAAAATGAATTTTCTATTCAAACTCAGAATGTTAAAATCATTTTGATTGTACTATAGCTGAGAATTTGAAGTATCTATACTCCTCGAATAAGCATATTGAAGTATGGTACCTATTTATCCGTGTATTGGAACAGTTTCCGTCAGAATTAATTCGAGTTTATTTCATTTTTGGCACGTGCTGGTCATTATTTAGTTCAATTTGAACAGTTCGTGCATTCGGGCATTTTTGGACGAAAAATATTCCAGCCGATGGTGAAGCTTGAAGGGTCACGTTAATCTCTAGTAATGAAAACTGAGTGAACTAGATAAAGTCCGCACTCCCTGCATGTTCAATCTACGGAACTTGAATACCGTACTTCAAAAGTATTTTCTAGAGAGATACGAAAGTCTCTGTAAACAGCAATGATACATTTTTGTTTTTCGTGTATCTCAATTATCCTCTAGGTTAAAATTGAAATACCAAATTTCCAATAATAATGTAGCTACTTTATTGTAATTATCTCAATTGGAAATACAATAATTGAAGGATCCTCCTAAGTGCACATGTTGTTAGAAAGAAGAAAGCAGTGTAACAGTATCAGTAATATTATGAATAAGTAACTTGAAGTTTAAATTATCAACCAAAGTTAATCATTCAACAATGGTTGTTAAAATAACATTGGTTGATAAGTATTACATTATTCCATATTATAGTTAAATCAAATCAGTTATTAGCGCTGAATCTCCTGATCCTTGACAAAGATGAGTAGATAATGTATTCACTTTGATATCTTCGCAGGATATGTGAAAGCATTCAATTATTATAATGATTATCTTTGTATAACTTGTGCAATCATTGTTAGTTATACTTGTATAAACATAGACACACAATGATTAGAAGGGAAATACGAAAAGTGTGGATTACCACTAATGGGACCTTTGCAGAATATGTGGAAGCATTCAATTATGATAATGATTATCATCGTGTATGTACATGATTGTGATCCGTGGTCAGCTGGGTTTTAGTGCTAGGGGTGAGAGGGAGGTGATGAGAAAGGGGAGGAGGGGGTGGCAGATGGATGATGAGGGGTAGAGGGGGTGGCAGATGGATGATGAGTTGACGGCAAGCGATCGTTTTTCCAAGCAATTCGTCGTAATGAATAGGGGTTAGTGGTTTGTGGTAGGTGGTTGGTGGTTGGTGGTTGGGGTGGCCGGTTCCGACCATCGGGTAATTTTTCATATCGCGAACGACGGCACTGGCAGCCAAACAGCCAAACATGGCGTCGACTGTCGGAAGCGAGCACCTACAGATCTTCCGGGGTCAGACTGGCAAAGCTCATTTAACTAATGGACCTAGATCTCCCGGGGCTCCGGGTCAGGGGTCAGGGGGGGACACGCGGCGTAATTATTCGATGGAGTTGCTCGGTTGGGGGTGCATGGGGGGAAGGGTCTGACCTCACAGTCAAACGCGGCCCTAACACGAACGGTCGAATGTAAACAACATAAACCCCTGATAAGTAACGTCCATCCAGGGCGCTCTTTAATAATTATTAATCAATTTAGCGTTTTCCCCCACTCATCACCTGTTCCCTCACCTACGGAAAAAGGAAATGGGTCTGCTGCGGTGAACGGGTCTTGTGCACTTAATTTTTTCTGTAGCTTTCGTGTTTGCTTTCTCATCAGCAGCACACTGTCATTAATCATAGCTGAAGCTGACTTATCTTCATGTGTAAATTCGATGGAAGGTCGTCTCCTAAAGTACACTGCGCGTCTCTGTATTAAAATATATGGATGTATATATCATGTTACTCAGGGTTTTTTGCGGAGATAATGACGAACTAAATGAATCTGAGACCAGCTTGTCGATGACGGTGGTGGAAAATTAGAAGATTGAATAATATTTCAAATCTGATCCTATAGGAGAGCTATGGCTCAAATAAAAGCTTATTGTATTTAATCAGTATAGGATCCACTGGCGACTCGTGCCCACGAAACAGGTGAAGTGCCCGTATCTTTTACTGTACAGCACTCCACCTGTTTCGTGGACACGAGCCGCCAGTGGTTCATATACTTATTAATTACAATCAGCTATTATTTGAGCCATAGCTTTGCTTGATCAGTATTAGGGAAAGTGGGCCTGAATGAACTATTTGGGTGATCAGAGTAAACTTTGAAATTATATAAATGAATTATTTCTTTTTTTAGTTTCATTTCTAAAGAAAATTGCTAAAACAATTTTATGCTTGCATCGAATGTTTTGTATTCATGTGATGTAAACAATACAATTTGAATATAAATTATATCTTTTCCATCGGGAATTATATCAATTCGTCCATCAGGGGTGAATAGTCAGAGCATACTTACAAAGGATATGAATGAATTTTATTTATTTCTTTGGTTGTTGATGCACTAAACTGTTACACCAGAAGTGTTTTATCCGCATGAATCAACATTATTCATTTGGATAAGAATGAATGGAAAATGAAATCTGAAAGAAGAAGCCTAAACCATCGTCTACAATTTACAGAAAACAGGATATTATTCGATTCGTAATTACAATTAATTTTTAAAACTATAATTAATTTTAAAACTGTGTTTAAACTTTGAAGATTTAAAGTAAGATAGGAAGAGAGTAATATTGTAATCTATATATGTCTTTACTGAAGTAATTTGGGAATGTAGCCTATAATATAAGAGATATAATATATTTATTAGAAATGTTTTAAGAAACTTCGAAGAGTCGGAACAGTTGTATTTTAAACTCATAGATCTTGATGACCATCCATTTGAAAAATTCATAAATCATACCCCATGTATTTCTAAGAAGTATGGTCCATTCTTGTAGGAATTCTCTCTGCAAACCAAGATTTATTAAAATTGTTGGGCTTCATTCCACTGGCGGCTCGTGCCCACGAAACAGGTGAAGTGCTTTACAGTGAAAGATACGAGCACTTAACCTGTGCCGTGGAAACGTACGAGCTGCCAGTGCTTCATTCAAAATGCTTCAGTCCAATCTCAAGAGTCCAGTCTTGACAAATTTTTATAGATCCGATCACCTCTGGGAAGATTTTCTACGTCAGGATAATATTCCTTACTTATAAGGGTACTAAAGTAAACATAAACTTTTTGTTCTGATTGGCTATCAAGCTGGACCAACCACAGTAGAATAGTCTCATACAGTAGATTTGGCGCGAGCTACGTATTTACTAAACAATAAACATTAATTACTTTATAATTATTAAGGTGATTCCCCTGACATTGACATTTGATGAAGGTCATAGGAAGAAGGAAGTAGCAGCATAAAATAGTTCAATTTTCTCTGCCAAGTGTTATTATCTTATAGTATTATTTTCTCTAACTGTTCTAGTTATAAAATATCCCAAAAAGTAGTCGAAGCCTCTCATCATACCCACACACAAGCCTAGATCTCATATTTGTATCGCCCTCAAAAATCTTAATACTGCAGTTTTCAAAGGAACCCATTTGTATAGTTTACATCTCAAATGATAATGAATAAATGTGTAAGATACTCCTCAATTTTAAAGTACCGGTACAACAAACATAAATTTGCCAGTTATTAAAAAAAGGACACTAGACTTATTCTTAACCACACCTCAATCCATTCATGAATATATTTGCAAGTGGTTACTTTGAATGGATGAGAAAATAGACCGTTCAAAAACGGAGTGAAAGTTCAGAAAAGGAATAATAACGTGGTCTATGTCAATTTCCTTCTACGTTGTTGAAATATAATATATTTAAAGGTCAAAATGCAAACATTACCTATAGTCTTGTATTGTTCGGTAAGTGAATGAAGCTGTAGGTACGGTAGGCTCTTGCCAGGTCCGTGAGACACACTTCACTAGCCTACGCTATTTATCTCATTATAATATTCCAGTTATAGTTCAAGGTAGTGGCGGTGAGTTGACAATACTGCAATAATTTTCCCTTACAATATCCGACGTCATATTGAAGCAAGCGTTACTGTTTCATGTATGAACACTGAACAGACTAGCAAAAATGTATTATTTTCCCCAAAAAATCAGATTTAGAAATTGAAGTTTAATGTAGATAGACTTAATTTGACAATTATTAATAACGGAATAATAACGAGAGAAAAATGTTGGGATTTTTCCTTGTATTTCCCGTTCACTTTCTTGAGAATCATCAACTTGAAAGATGGGAAATTCGAATGAATATCAAATTTAAATCGGTATCGGTATATTTTGTTACGTGGTATTTTGTTATTATAACATGACGTAAATGTAGTATCTTGTCACTGTAAGGTGTTGTGGTAGGTAATTCATGATGTTGATTCCACTAGAAAATTACATTTTTGTGTAGCTGTTATTTACGAAATTTCTAATTTCTCTTCCATATAGTTTTGTTTCCAGTATAAATAGAACGCAGATTCCAGGCATAGCAGACTCCAAAGAAGCTGGCGGAAAAATCATGTTATTAATGCTCAGCAGTACCGCATTTCCCACTAGGCCCAGGCCTAGGGCGCGAAATTTTGGCGGCGCAAAATATTAAGAAGCGCACACACGAGCGTGGATAAGTCATACTGTATGTGGAGTTCATGAAAAGCTATTTCGAAAGAAATTTGGTCCAAATGATCGGACAAGCGATTGAAAAATTTTTGTGCAGCTAGCAGCAAATATTCATTTATCTTCAAAAGAAAATATACCAACTAAACTTTAAATATCCAACAATAACAATGTAGCGACCGACATTCACAGTGTTATGAAATATTATTCATAGTTATCGCACACGTGTACGCGACTCAATGGCTGAAGTTACTGAATGCATTGACTTCGGAGGAGAAATAACGAGAACTTTCAAAGAAGAAATTTTCTATAGAATAAGAGTTTTACAAAGTACTTATAACTGTTTAATTTACTTATGTTTTTTAATTTAAATGTTTTTTGCAGAAAAGTTGGACTTTGTTAGACCGAGCTTTCTAATGAAGCTCTAAAATAAATGATTGTTTATAAGTACAGATTTACATTATAAATCCTAACGTAATTATTTCTTATTCTCATACTTTGTGAATGTTAGCGATCAGAAACGTCAATCGTATTATTTTAGGGTTGAAATAATAAAGTTACTGAGAAAAGCTCATGTTTTTCAAGTTATTCTATACACCATCCTTATAAATTTTGACAGAACAATATCATCAAGAATAATAAGTATGTTTAACTAAGTTGTTAGCCTACATGTATTTCTGAAATCTAAAACAGTTATGAGAAAAACAATGTATGCATGTGTATGGTGTATGGGGAATGGGGGTGTCGTCATAGTCCGTGGGGAAGGGAGGAGTTCAGGTGTAGGGGGGGATGGGCGCTTTTTGGTCTGTAGGCCTAGGGGCGCTGAACTGCTAAATGCGGCACTGATGCTCAGCTCTGTCAGGACGATCAGAGAGCGGTCTACGAGAGCATATAGAGTCGAGAGGGACCTCAGCTGAACAGTTGCCTTTCTAAGACCACTTTCAGACTGTCTTGATAGAGCTCAGCATTATTAAAAGACAATGGCTAAACAACAATTTCGTTAGCGTCTGTTTTCATGATTAGACTGTAACACATTCCACAATAATTCAATTATACGTTAGTAATTCAGATACAACTTCTAAAGAATGTAAAATTCAGTTGATCGTCAGTATAACTAAAAATATTCTCTTGTTAAATAGAATTTGAGTAGTACGTTAATATTATGATCTTCGTTATTATTAAATAAGATGCGAATTTCGTAGTTCTATAGTATTAAGCTTTCAGGTAATCCATATCGTATATAGGTAATAGGTAATACAGGTGATAATATATTTATTAATAGGTAAAATAATAGTTTATTAATAATAGGTTTATTAGGTAATTCATATCGAATATCGGTAATATCTATTCATATCGTATTTTGGTAGGTTATTCATGTAGCTAGACGATAATTTTTTATATCTATTTACAATTGTGATGACGATTTATTTTCTCCTTTTCCCATTTCATTCTTCTTCTCATCAAAGATAGGCTATTCGTTTCTCTCATGTTATGATGTTCCATGTTGAAGATATTTATGAAGTACCGGTATCGTATATAATTCATGAAGACGATTTCACCAATTTTTATATCCATTCACGGTGGTGGTGAATTCTTTTCTTTTCCCATTTCTTTATTTTTTCTTATTTCTTCACTCTTTTCTTTCCAGCACACCCAACCATGAAGCCTGTGTTTTGTTTAATGTGTCATTGTTATTGTATATTTGTTTTTTTGAAATGTATTGTATTTATTTCTGTCTTTTGTGTGTTTTAATAAATTGAATTGAAAATTGAATTTACTCCTTATTCTATTTCATTCTTTTTCACATCGTGTATGTTGAAGATTGCAACCCATGCTGCAACGTAATTTCGAAATGTATTTTCGGTTTTTGATCATCTCTAATATAATATATAACATTTACATATACATAGAACATGAAATATATACATAGAATATACTGTAATAATATTATAAATACATAGGATATATAATAGCAATGTCTACTATATACGATATATACGATATATAGTCCATTATATACGATTACAGGACTAGAAGTAAGAAAACTGTAAGCTTGTTGTTTGATTTGCACTAAGAGGTTCATAAAGGCACAGAGGGAATGAAAGAAGAGAGAGAGAAAATAAGGGATGGTGGATTTTCTTGCGACGTCCAAAGGTTCAATTTGGTTAATGGTGTTAGAGGGGTGAAAGGTGGTCGCGTGTCCGAGCTTGGCTTTTACTGGTCTTTAATGGCTCCTAATAACTAAGCCAAACATGTGCAGATGACCTAACGCTAATATTATAACCTCTCTGGTCTTGGAGCATGTTTCAGTAGCATTTGACTTTGCCTCACCTCACCCCACCGCACCCCACCCAGCAGTCACATTAAATGACCATTGAAATATTGTTGTTCGATACGTCTTTTATTTTTACTGCTATTTTTATTACATGTGTCTGTCGAAACACAATAAAAAAACTCTCATACATAGGCTACTATTGTTCACATACTTCGCAGAAAAATAAATAAAATAATAATAAAAATATAATAAATTAGGACTTTTCTAGTCTGTCCAAGCAAAGAAGACATTCTGGCAAGATGGGTAAATGGCTCCAGCTCGGTCAATATTGGTTCAAAAATTGTAAATTTGGTCTCGAATTGTAGAGCAGAATGTTTTCAACAATTTGACACCAAATTTATGATTTTCGAACCAATATTGACCGACCCGGAGTCACTTCCCCATGTTGAAATAATATCTTCTTTGATCGACCAGACTATAATTTTATTATTATCATCATTTAGCTTCATGGGGAGTCACATCTGGAAAAATGTTTCCCCAAATATCTTCAGTTAATGTTAACTGTTAACCATAATAATTTACTTGAGCTGCATTTAACTACTAGGTACGGTACCGGTATGTAAACTATAATGAATTGTTTAAATGTAAATTGTAAATATATTGAATCATGATGTTTATCATAATATTATAAGTGAGATAAGCAACGAAAATAATGATAAAATAATAATTATTTTATAATTATTTAAATACTAAATAATTATTATTTTATCATTCAGTATTTTAGACTATTATGAGTCACTCCATTTTCTATCAAGAAGGTAGGCCTGTATGATCTTGTCTTAGGCCCATGTGTGGGAATTTGGGGCTTCTAAAACTACTCAAGATCCCATCTATAGTCTGTCCACTGTCCAAGCAAAGAAGACCCTCTGGCAAGATGGGAAAATGACTCCAGCTTGATCAATATTTGTTCAAGAATTATAAATGTAGTCTTATAGGGGTGGATCAAATTGTTTCCTACGATATGAGATCAAATTGATAATTTTTGAACCAATATTGAACGAACTTGAGTAATTTTCCCATCTTGCCAGAGGGTCTTCTTTGCTTGGACAGACTAGACCTATACCTTACCCTGATTTGGCACCCAGTGAAGTATAACCTTAGCGAACCTGGGTACACCTTCCGATACTCAGTATATGAACTCGTGTTCATATGAAATAATTTAATCATATGTTATAATTTTGGCGTGATCCTATGCACCTATGTGCCCTTGTTTCAAGAAATATATATAGGCTATCTATCTCAGTGTTGCTTTTTCTGTTCAGGCTTCACCCACAAAGCAGTTTTTTACCAAACTCAAAACACCAAAAAGATTGTAATCAGTGAGCTCGGACTGAACTCAATTCCCTCACAACACCTCTTGAATTCCTCTTGATATTGAAGGGGTTTTCAGAGTTACCATATCTAAAAAAGTACTAGAGATTGCATCATGAATCATGTCGCAAACGATTCCTCAGGCTATTTTACACAATAATTTTCAAATTACTTTGAAACCTTCATTACTATTTTTCGAATTAATTTGAAACCTTCATCTTCTTCCATAATTCTAGGGAAAATAAATATAGGCTAACATGGAAAATTGACATTCTTTGAAGGGCTGTAACTCGATTGGGGTTGATGGTTGATATCCAGATATATGAGTTCATCAGATGTTCCTATCCTATCCTAGAATAGTCAGATTCTATTCTAAAACGGGGTATTATGGCTCCTTAATACTCTGGATACATAGCCTCCAAATGAAAATTCATCTCAATAGAATTGATTTAAATGTTTTTCTTAGTATTAATTTTTTATCAGCAAACCCTTTTACCTACAACCTCAATAGGTTGGTCATACAATTTATAATACTAGGTTTTTCAAACCCTCTAGAGCTAGAGCCTTACAAATTCAGGATTACAAATTTTAGATTTCTTCAAGACTGGCTATTCTGAGAAATTGGTCTCTAGATAGACTATTTAATATGGTATAGAAGCTATAACAACAGAAGTAAAAAAGATAAGCTATTTTTTAAATCCTATTATTTAAAAATTTGAAGTCTTGTACTGATGAAATCTTGAATGAAAATCAATCGAGAAATTCATAACTGTTTCTAATTTTTTCAAAGTGGTGGGTTTTATATTAAAAAAAACACGTAATTATAAACAATCTTTTATTGACAAACATTTAATAATTTTCTTATACATCATAAAGAAGCACCTAACCTCACCTCAATAACCAATCACCCTTCCTTTTCCAAAGTCTTATATTAAATTTAGTGTATAAAATCAATGTTTCTGTCAGTTGGAAATATCATGTCAGATTCTATAGACTGGAAGTAATAACAATGTCGAAAATGTAAAAATAGTATCAAATATATCATACAAAACTTTCGAAATGCACACTGGCAACTATTGTGTTTTAATAGTCAGTACTCTTTTGGAATGGTCAATGAATAAAATTACATAATATTGAATCTCATACAAAATAGGTTCACTCAATATCGGTATCTATATTGGTACATTTTACCAAAATATACATCCCTATCATACTTTATACACCTTAATTTACAGGAATATAGGGCTGGAAAACACGAGTAATTTCATTTCAATAGGTGAATTACAAGATTGCAAATCAATAAGTAGTGTTAAACTATCAACTTCTGTTGAATAACAAATTTGTAAGATGTTTCTGGAACTTGATAACAGATGGCACAAATTGTGCTATTTTAATTAAACAAAACGAATAACAGTATGAAAGTATTTGAATGAACACAACGCATGGGTAATATAGGAACAACAAAAATAATGAAAATTTTAGAAATGATACACTTGAGGAGATTTTTGTAGTATGCAACAGAGAACTAAGTATGAAAATAAGATAGAAAAAATAACTCTACAAAACTAAGAAGAGGCTAATTGGATTTTTCTTAAATTGCATTTTCAACTAACTTCACTTCATAAGTAACAATTCATATTTTGACTACTCGAACTGTTCATAAAATATGGCAAATAAATTTTGATCTTGGCAAGAAATATGTTAATAGGAAAAAATGTTCATCGCAAAAAAATCGGACTACTAATTGAAAGTGACTTCAATAACAGAATTTTGATTGCACGTGATTAGGAAAATCAAATTTGTTACAAGTTATAATATTCAATCAATTCAATAGATAACTATGTATTTTGGACGTAAAATGGGTAACTTCAGTTCTCATATCTGAAACTATATCAGATTATCATGATTATTGATTGAAATTGTTTTGAAATGTTAACATTGGCTACGATAAATGCATTTTACTTTAGGCCCGATCAACTGAATTGTAACTGGTAAAGTCAATTTGTTCATACAGTAATGTATGTAGCATCCATCATCAATACATAAAATATACACCAGTAATTAATCTCAGATTACTATATAACCTGCGTTTAAACAGTCTCAAGTTAACCGGTTGGACGGTGTTTAAAAGTATATAGATGTCTATGGAAGATACATTCATTCAAGCTTAATTATCACAATAGAAAAGGAACTTAAGAGAAACAATTTGAACTGAATTCTGAATTCAGGTTACCATAATTATACAAAAATAATATTTAAGAAACACACTTCTAAACCCAGTATAAGTATCTGCTCTGACAATAGTTTCAATTTTCAACAAAACAATTCAGAATTATCTCATAAGTACAGAAACCGTAGAAAACTTATTAAATTACACTGGTCCTTGATTTCCTGGACTTTTTTTCTAATCAGATCAATAATGGAATGTAAAAGGAATCAAATTGATATCAATGTTTCTTTTCATCACAGGAGAGTTTTACATGTATATATTCTGATATATAATAATATTATTATGCTGATAAATCTTTTATAATTCTACTTGAAACTAACCGTCAAACCGGTTGACTTGGAAGTGTTTATATTTTCCCCCTTGCATCCATTTCTATGGTATCCAAAGACCATAGATCTAAAATATCTATAATAGATCATAGATCTAAAATGTTTCCTAGGCAGGTGTTTGAAATAAACAAGCTTAGAAAATTTAGTTGGATGCAGGGGTGAAAAGTTTCAACTGCTTCAAGCAGACCGGTAACTTAATTTCTATATACATCAGAAATCACAAATAATTGGAATGCTTGAGAAAAATCGGTATCAAAATTCGTACCATGTGTACTTGTGATATGTTAGTTCATAAAATATAATAGCCTGGTATAAATATTTTCGGAAAAATACTTTGGAAACGTATCAAACGTTTTTATAAACTCTCTGTTAATCTTTGCAAAATGTGAAAATAGATCTCCATCAAGTGTCAAACATAGGTTGGGGCCTTCAAGGCCAAACTTTGTTGAAGAGCTCCATGAATGAATCATAGATCATGAATGTGATGGCAACGTCAAGGCATACTCTGCTCAATCTAGGAACGGTTCCTTTGTAGAATCTGAAATAAAAAGAAGGAATTTTCAGCTTGAGAGTACAGTGATATAGAACGTTGAAAAACACGAGAAGCAGACAAGATCTACTAAATTGATTGGACACAACAGAAATATCACAAAATATTTAGAAGTACTGGACAAACGTTCTTAATCAATATTAAATTTGATATTTAGGGCTACCACTGATTGTATGTATAATGGATAATTTCATTGAGTATGAAAATAATTGAAAAAATCAGTACGTATAATAAATACCGTACGTAACTTTATTCAGTATGAAAACAGCGACATCTTTTAAAGAAACCACAAGCTTAATCATCTGATAATACTCAACAAATATTTGATTTTCTTCAGTTATTTTGCTTTTATCAATGCTTACATGTTACATTCTAGCCTGGCTATAAATTTTTTCCTATTATTCCTACAGGCCTACAGCTCCTACAGTTGCACGCAAGTCAAATGAATCAACCGCATTAGCCAAAGAAACTAGTTCGAATAGATACATGTCTTATTTCACTAGAAGTCAAATCAGCAGAAAGGTAATCTAGCAAATCCATCTATTCTTATTCGTGCATTCGTAGTCAATATATTGACTTCAAATCTGTCAAATAAGTAATCAAGCAAATCTATCTCTTCTGATTTATTTGAGTCTTACTTCACTTGACTTCAAATCTGTCAAATAAGTAATCAAGCGAATCCATTTCTTCTAAAAAATTTAAGTATTATCTTACCAGACGTCAAGTAAGTTATCACACAAATCTAATTTTAATCACAATAAGCTTACATAACTACGAGGTGTATTATTAAATTAAGAGTCATTTTCAAACTACGCCACGAAATCTCTGCACTTGCCATTAAGCGCATGCGCGTTGTGTAGCTAGATCATTTGGGAAGCCCACACACGCCATTACGGGACCATCCGAGCGAGTCTACACCTGCTTGCGTGATTTTTTAAATGCCTCCTGCTATTGAGAGACCCACAGACTGC
The DNA here is from genome assembly GCA_017141385.1 of Sogatella furcifera. Classification (NCBI taxonomy): domain Eukaryota; kingdom Metazoa; phylum Arthropoda; class Insecta; order Hemiptera; family Delphacidae; genus Sogatella; species Sogatella furcifera. The sequence goes on along the minus strand of CM029560.1, from coordinate 4,928,941 downwards.
AAAAGCGTGCTGTAATGCTGTTTCCCTGTGTTCAAGGCTTTAAATTGGCCAACATAAACTGCCGTATCAGTGAATTGTTATGGAATCGTGCGAAAATACGTTAGGGCCTTTAAAGATAACCTCAACAACGTCCATGATGAGGAACAAACAGGGAGACCTTCAGATTACTGATGTTCACTTTTAATGAATATTGTTCCGGCCAATTTTAAAGACTACAACACATTTTTGCACCATTCCATCACATATAGAATATGATTGAAAAACACAAAATTGTCTATATCACTGAATTTTGTGTTTTTCAATCATGTTCAAGTATCACAACATCTCACCTAACACTGTGTCTTCAAACATATAGAATAATATCTTTGGCATACGCTGATTTGAATTAATTTTAACCGATTTGAAGCCTTGAGCACAGTGAAACAATATTACAGTACGCTTATGAAGTAGGAGGTTCTCTCAATAGCAGGAGGCATTAAAAAACTCTGGTCAAGCAAAGAAGACATTCTGGCAAACATCGGAGAATGACTCCAACTCGCTTAATATTGGTTCAAAAATAATAAATTTGGTTTCAAATTGTAGCACAGATTGTGCAACAAAATGACCAAATTTATAATTTTTGATCCAATATTGACCAAGCTCGAGTCAGTTTCCCATCTTGCCAGAATGTATTCTTTGCTCGACCAGACTATAGCTAAATAACGCGCATGCACTAAATGAAAACTACAGCGCTACGGTGGCGTAGTAAAAAAACGGTACTCAATTTTAAAATCTATGTATGTCTGGCTCAACAGCCCATGAAGGGCCTAGGCCTACCAGCTGGTTGCCAGTTTCATATTCACTCCACTATACAGCCCGTCTACTCAATTTTAAAATCGCCCCAAATATATTTTTTAATGACACTTACGCAGTTGGTCCCTCATTCTTCCAGATCTTGATGAAACAGTCATAGGTGCTGGAGTACTTGGCAGCGTCAAGTCCCTGCATACGAGTCTTGACCACATCGATGGGGGTGTTTCCAAACACACTGGCGGCTCCCGCCACTGCTCCGAAAGCACCCACCACCAACTTGGGCACCGGCTTTGACGGATCACCTCCGCGGTAGTAGTCTTTGCACGTTTCCATCACGAAGAACCGAATCGCCTGGTTGCTGCCCTGCTTCAAAATGGTCGCCGTCAGACCTTGGTACACGCCTTTCAGTCCTGGAATTAGAATTAGAATATTCAGTAAAATAAGTTCAAGGTAAAATCTTGCAACAGTGAGATTAGAATTAGAAAATAGTTGAATAAATGCAATGTAAAATCCTGCAACAGTGGGATAAGAATCAGAAAAGAGTAGCCTAAAATAAATACAACGTGAAGTCCTACAACAGTAAATTGAGGATGAGGATTTCTTGATACATGGCGAACTGCTATGTGTTAAGTTCACTTTGCATTGATCACCGACATGCAGTCATTTAATTTTACAGTAATAAACCTATTTATTATTTACCACAATGCACTCAATTCATCTATTTATTTAAATATTAAATATGTGTTTCTAGCTTATTCTTGATCCTTATTTTGGTTACATGTACGTAGTTTCTAAGTTTTAGTTTGTAATTATAAATGTTTAGCAAATAAAGTCTACGCTCAGGTTTTACTTTGCAGACTTTTCCGTAAACATAGAGGGATCTTTAGTTGTGGGAGCTAGCTTCTTTGGTAACTAGTATTTTTTGTATATTTTTGTTACATCTTATCATATTATGTTTGATGCTATGAATATTTTACCATTGTATTATGTTTGGAAAATAAATTGAAATTGGATTCGAGAAATTACAATAAAGGAGGACGAAACAGACAATAAAGACAAAAACTTCTTTTTAATAAATTTTGATAACAATTTTTAAAATAGAGGTTATGTTCACAGGATCTTTGAACACTATCATAATTCACACATTTTTACACTCCGAAATTAATAACTATGATTTAGAATTTTGAATGTTAATTGAGAAGTCAGAATAACACCAAACTTATATAAAGAGATTTTAAAATACACCTAAAATTTTCAAGCCAAAACCAAGATAACAGAGGAGCTAAATCTAGGAGCTATTTTAGATCCTCTGTGCTAAGATTTACTTTTAAATCTCAAAGTACTTTCGTGCTACGCGAGCACATTGTCAACACTGAAGAACAGGCGGCCAGAAGTGTGTCAGGTTAGTAGAACCAAGTGTGACTTCAATATGTGATTTTGTGAGTTAATTGGATTTAAAGTATGTTTGCTCATTTAAGATGCACTGTTTGTAGAAAATAGTTAATTTGTAGATTTCAAATTGTTCCAATGTATTGCGCTCAAGTCATTTTCGTTTCATTTTAATGGATGGTTAGTTTGATGTCTGTGAAGGTGAGCCTGGTGTATTATTTGTGTTAGGTTTAGAATGGTTAGGTTCTATACCTACACTGGGCACACCAACCAAACCATTCTCAACATTCAATGACATGAACTCAATACATTGGAGCAATTTGAAATCTACATATCAAACATTCTTAACAAACAGGGCATCTTGAATGAACAAACACACTTTAAATCCAATAAACTCACAAAATCACACACTGAAATCAAACCCACATGTTTCTCCTAACCTCACATACTTTGGCCGCCTGTTCTTCAGTGTTGATAATGTGCTTACGTAGCACGAAAGTACTCTACTTCAGTAAGACAAGGTAGATTATTTTCTTACTGTGAAATTGAATGACTAAATTAATGTCGTTGATCAATTCAAAGTGAAAGTAGATTAGAATTAGAATAGAGTAAAATAGATCGATATAACAGACCCGACATAATAGTTTACAAAACAGAAATTTTAAAAAAATCAGCCACTAGTCGGATGACACAATAAAATCATACAATAAGACAATTGTTTGTCTTACTTTCAGAACAATTACTGTTATAGTAATAACGGGTGTCGCAGTGAATCGGACGATTATGGAAACAACAAAAAAACAAAACCTACATTACCTAGAATCAGAAATCTGTTTACAAGAAACTATAAAATTGATACTGCAGTTTAAAGTTACACTTCAATATCAGTGTGAGTTACAACAAGCTTTCCTTTTTGTCTAGGACTACTATCAATGTAGGCCTATAGTCTGTTCAAGCAAAGAAGTCATTCTGGCAAGATGGGTAAATGACTCCAGCTCAGTCAATATTGGTTAAAAAATGATAAATTTCATCTCGAACTGTTGATCATAATGTATCCTACGATTCGAGACCAAACTTATAGTTTTGGAGCCAATATTGACCGAGCTTGAGTCATTTCCTCATCTTGCCAGAATGTCTGCTTTGCTTGGACAGACTATACATATATGTTGCTGGATAAAAATAGATATCACAGTACCGTTGTAGTATTTTTTATTCTAACAACATGTTTCAATCTCCTAAGAGAAAATGGCAAATTCATCAAACTCATATATGATTTACATCTCAAATATAATAAGCAATCTCGACTGCTTGCAGAACAAATATCAACTCATAATTCATCTTTCAATAGGAGACATCTTTCAATAGGAAAGCTTTTGTTCAACACCTATAATATTCTATTCCTGCATGATTCTTCTCCCACATATTCTGCACATAAGATACCGGTACTTGAATTACTAACGAGACACGCTAGTAATAATAGAATAAATCCAATTTTGAAAACTCCAATTTGTAAAGCAAGTACTATACTCCCCTCGACAACTACTGATCTTCATGATTTTCCTCTCTGTTGTAAAAATGTGGAATATTTCCAAAACTGTTGTATAATAAGCAATTGGGAATATTTATTTTCATATTAATTTCATTGCAGACTATTGTAAATTTTGATTATGTAATAAATTGTACTCATCGGCATAACACAATAAACAATAGCTACTATTCAATACAATTTAATATACAATGCATAGAAACAAATATCAATAGATAGAATAGTAATGATAATTTGAATACGTGAAAATATAAGAATAATTATTATTTAATATGGAGAAAAATATAGATAGATATAATCTGTCCAAGCAAAGAAGACATTCTGGCAAGATGGTAAAATGAATCCAGCTCGGTCAATATTTGTTCAATAATAATTATAAATTTGGTCTCAAATTGTAAATGAGAATGTTTCCTACTTATTTTATAATTTTCCTTATTTTGTTTCCAAATTTATAATTTTTAAACCAATATTGGCCGAGCTGGAGTCATTCTACCATCTTGCCAGAATGTTTTTTGCTTGGAAAGACTATGAATGATTTTATTTTTCAACTTTGTGGATCTTTAAAATATGTTTGTGGGGAAGTTGAGGCACGCAAGCCCCTCTTCCACTCACAAAAGGTCAGTTGAGCTGAAAACAAACCTTGTTCTTGGACGATACAGCTGACTCCGTGGAAGAAACCCTTGAAGCGCGGGTTGGCTGAACGAGTATCGTTGATGAATTTGACCTTGACGGTCTCCATGGGTGTGACGGCGAAGATAGCCTCGCACACGCCTGCGCCCAGTCCACACAGCACCCTCATCTGAGGACTTAGGTTTCCTTTCTCATCGACCGCTTTCTTTTTGAACGATTCGAAAGCACCGAACCTGACAAAACAAACAAAAAAAAAAAAAGATAGTTTACCTCTAATAAATAGAATGAAAAACATGTAAAGAAATAGAAATTAATTTATTGTCATAAAACATTTTACAATATTTCCTTTTTCCTAGGGCTACTGTACTTATCAAAGTTTTCAATTACTAAAGATCTCAGTAACTTACCCTTTTAATTAATAATATTTATTTTACATGACATGTTTTGGCTTTTTAGCCATTTTCAAATGCAAATAATATAAATAATGTTTATTTACATTTTAAAATAGGTAAAAGGCCGGAACATGTCAGGTAAAATAAATATTATTAATTAAAAGGGTACTGGAATCTTCATTAATTGAAAATTTTAACATTTTACAATGTATGTTCTGAACGGTACCAAAACGATAGATCATTGTTGAAATGAAATGAAAATGTTTTATTCTAAAGAAAAATATGTTACAGCACTTGAAATATATACATACAATAATTTCAAAGAATGATACTCCTCATCTAGATACAAAGTCTATTGTTATACCATGGATTGAATCAGAAGTTATAAATTGTAAATAATGAATTATAAAAATTGAAGGAAGTTATAAATAATTGCCTGTATTGATTGTATTGATTGCCTGTATCTTCTTGCTGATTAAATAAACTTAAGAAATCGTTAATTCCACTTTATCTGGGTAAAATTTTATGTACACTGACACGTCATAATCAATTTTCTTAGAAATTGCTGGCTATAATCCGGAAACTCTATAATAATTATAATGAAGATTTATTCTTCAAGAAATAAATAATGATTGAGAATAATTGATGATAAAACTAGGGATAATGAGAAAAACAGATGGAGGAAATAGAATTAAAATAAAGTAAATTTAAAAGAAGAATTATAAGAGATGAGATGCAATTATACGTTCTCTATAAATAAATAAGGGAATAATAAATAGATTAAGAGGAAAAATAATAGGAAATCGAACCAGAGAAAAAGGATGAAAAGAAGAACAAAACTAGAAGGGGAAAAGCAGGTAGAGGAGACAATGAATCGATAAAAGAAGAAAAGAGAAGATAATATGAGTACGGTACAAGAAAGTTACAAGTTAGATTCAACAAACCAATAACAAGTTTGTCATTTCGGTTACCCACCCACATTGCGTAAAACCACTTAGCACGACTGATAATAATTCATTGTTCATACATTGATTTATTTTATATTTGAATAACTCCACCTTTAGACTAGGCTCTAACGTCAATAAAGGCTCTACACAATATTTCAATCATTCATAGTTTGACATTTACAATCAAACATCAGTAATCAGACAGCAATTGAGCAGATTCATGACAGAGTTGTTCATGTTCATTACAACAAATACTATTGAATTTGATCAATTCTCATAAATAATAAGCTGAGAAATCGAATAATACCAATTGAAGTATGTGATGATTGATGAGATAATGGCAAAAATATGTTATGAAACGTATTATTTTTTAATTTAAAAAACTAAAATTCTCATTGTTAACCGGTATTTTGAATGAAAAATGGAGGTACTGTAATTCAATTCAAAGGAAAATGTATTTTAATGCACTTTTTTGTCTAAAACGTACCAAAGCCTCATAAATTAGGATTCAAAGGGGACATAAGATAATATGAGTATCTAACTTAATCCTAATGGAACAATCGGTTGATACAGAGTTATACAACTATTTGATGGTTGAATTTGATACGTGTATCATATACTGAACCAGAACGTATAGCCTTCGTACGTACACCTAAAAGTTGGGCGGTTCTGTCTGTCTTTTGTACGATATGTAACCTACTAACAGCTGATGTAAAGCATCTAATGTCTCTATTTCAAAAGCATCATCTTGACATAGCTAATTAACAAAATCAGCTGTTTGAGCGCACAAGGAGCAGAGAAATTGCCTAACGTTTAGCGTCAGCTATGCCATACTATCTTGAAAATAAATGAAGATAGCTCATTTTAAAAGGATTTCAAAGTGAAAATGGAACTAAAATTAAATCCACGTTTAAAAAAATATGATAAATTTGAGTTGAAAATCTCACCTGACAGCGGATTTAGGAATAGATCCATATAGTAGAACGCTGAGACCACGATACAAGCCAAAAAATCCATTAGTTTTGACAGTCTTTTTTACACAGTCTGCAATTCCTGTGTATTGTTTTGTGCCTCCAGCTGATGATTTTTCATCCAGCTGTAATTGTGTTTTAACAAATTCAGTCGGGTATGTGATGCAAATTTCGATTCCGCCGGTGATTCCACCTGAAAGAAAAGATATGATATCAAACGATTTATGTTTGACGTTACTGTTATATCATATCGATAAAAACAAGCGTTTTGATATAAATTAACACAGTAATCGGTATTCCAGTAGTTGTTACAGGTTCTCCATGGAACATCTAGCTATATATGGAACCAGCTATATATTACATGATATAGCTGGTTCCAATATAATTAAGGCGGTTGGCGAATGACTGCTCAGCTCTGTCAGGATAGTGTGAAGCCGTCTTCAAGAGCCAATCAGTATAGCAGGGGTCGCTCTTGTTTCAATTTACTCTCCCAGACAACTCGCCGATTGTCCCTGACAAAGCTGATAATTAACAACTACCTTAATTATTGTTGACAACAGCTGTACAGTAACAGTACATCAGTACATATGATCGAGTGATTGCTTAATTGAACCAATTTCAAAATTCAGTATAAGACAACAAAATGTTTTAAAGTATGGTGTAAAAATATTGCATTTATTGTAATGATAGCCCCCTATATCCTATTAATAATGGCTTCATGTATAAGCTGACATACGTACGTATTTATGGCCTTCAAGTATATCATTTTTCTTCTAGCCTATTAGTTAAATGAACAGTCTTAATAATTGTTTTCAGATTCTAATACGATTCATAAATAAGCTGGTAAAAAAGTATTGCAATTATTAGATAATTTCTCTACTAATTTTTATAATACAGTCATTGGTGAAGTGTTGAAGTAGCTTTAAAAGAAAAATTGATTCATCAAGCTTTAGTGGATGATACAATCTATTTAAAATCCAATAAACATTTTTGAATAATCAGTGATAGCTCTCTAGTGTCAAGGTTTTTCATAAGATTATGTGTCCTTCACCTTTAATAGTGAGCTGCAAGTTATCTTATCTATTTCACAACTAGATTTTAGTCGAGGATGCATAACTATTACTGAAATATCATTGAAATTATTGAAATTGATATCTAAGTAAGAAATTTAGTACAAAATGATTGGAGCAAAGTTAATTTGAGTTTATACAGAACAAAAAGTACTTCTAGTTAGAAAAGTGAAAATTATATATTATCCAGATTCTTTGGCAAAAAACGGATTTTCTTGCGGTCTATTTTCTCTTCTCCAAAAAATATTGATTTCAAGAAACAAGCACTGGCGGCTCGTGCCCACGAAACAGGTGAAGTGCTGTACATTGAAAAATACGGGCACTTCACCTGTTCGTTGCTACGAGCCGTCAGAGGAAGGATGGCTGGTTGGATCGATTGGTCAGTCCAAGAGGTAGAATCCAAGTATTGAAAAATATCAAAGACAAAAAATTATAGAAATAATAAATGAAATGACAAGTACCTATTGAATAACAACCTACTTGAATAACACCCACGAAGGATTCAGTACCTTGGGTAGAATATTTATTAGTGACAAAATGGGGTGAACCCAGAAATGTTTTATCGGGGAGTAGGGATATACTACAATGGTATATTGTATATAAATGTACTATTCCATTGAGTACAATAATTAATTAATTAATTTACAAAATACATTACTAAATTGAACACAGATAAATTAATAAACATATTAATATTGATAAACACAGTCCCAAATGTCTGATTTCTATATTATAATGAATATTCCAAATTAAGGTTATGATTCGTCCACAATGTCCACTTTCACAATAGCTCTCACAAATTTCAATTTTCAAAAATAGAAAACTATCATTAGAATTTATGAGTTTGATATAAAATTAAAAAAGCAGAAAAAATATATCCCTCTCCTGGGTTCGCACCTGTAGAATAAGAACCCAACTGCTTCGAAAATGTACTCGTACATTATTGTATAGTTCTTTTGAACCTTCTTCTTTGAGACACTTTAGCAACAGCAGACAATTTTGCTTGAATAAACTAAAACGCTGGAGAGACGTAGTTAATTTAAAGGTGCATTCTAACCCGATGGAATAGAAAATAATTTAACAAAGGCTACACAATGCACAGCATAATACAGCCTACATAAAATGTTCTGATCGGTCTGTTGTGAATCGTTCTCACCTACTTCACTGCTGAAGCCGCCCCACTCGTTCTAAGCGAACATTTTGTTCTCTGTTCGTTCGGGTAGAATGCACCCTAATTATTCCTAATAAGATTATAAAATCAACTAAACACCCACGACATTGAAAAGCAGATAGGACGAGTGTTGTCCTCAGTCTTCAATGAATGACATGAAAATTTAAAACTCACCTTCAACTAGCCTACAAGTTCCAATTTGGTCAGAGTTACAAGAAAAAATCAATCATGGATAACGATGAGTTCATTATCAACAATTCGATGACATTTTGCCGAAACTAAACTGTCAATGTCACGATTTGTATGCTAGAGTAACTTATTATTAGCTCAATTGTAACTTAGGGTATAGAAATAGATACCTGCGATTATTCCTTTCGTTCCAGAAGATCCTCCAGCAGGAGCTGCAGCACTATTATTGACCATCCATGGCCTCCCGAACGGATTTTTGAAAGATGAATATAAACTTTTTCTATTTTCCATGGCGAAATTTGTGTTTCAATAAATACGGATGGATAAGATTGAAGGGATGAAGAAAGGTCAAGACTCAAGAGGAGAAGGAGATTTGGTTACAACCGTCCACGGCCTTCATCAACCGTAGACTCAATCAAATCAGGGTGAGCAAGATCGCTTTCCCCTTGACAAACGAAATAATGGAATGTAACGTTGAATTATTGTTATGAGACGCAAGATTCAATATCATGCCTGGGCTACCTTCAAAAGACCTTCATTTCAATGTTGAATTTTGAATGTACAAAATGTCCTATCTCTATCTCCTATCACTTTCAACTTCGAAATTGAAACAGCTGGGTGCAATGACTGTAATCAGCTGTAGAGAGTAAGGCCTCGACCACACTACCGAGTCGAGTCGTCGTGCTCTACGTGTAGTGTCTGCACTACGCGAGTAACTTGTCGTCAGCGTACACATACACTGGATACACATGAACGTGCACGCGTGTGAACAAATGCACGACAAATCTTCTTGCGTAATGGGCCTCGCGTAGTGTGCCAGCCCATCAACTACTGACTCAGGAGATATCGACCTCAATAATCCGAAAGCAGTAACTTTTTCAGTGAGTGTGAATGAATTAGACTTTTTTCTAACGTTATAAATTATTTCATTGTATTAATCGATAATTCTATAGATTATAATAGATCTTATTTTACACTCAATGAAACTCATTGACGCTTACGACTCCAAACTAGTTCAACAACAACGTGCCGTTGTGCCTGCTCACAGGGCTGCTCTGTATCAATTCAATTGGGTAAATTGGGACATTATTCGTTCTGTTATTACTTTATGGAAATGCTGCAATGTAAAAATAAGTCCGCATCTGAATCTACCTGGGACTCACTCTTCCTAACGAGTATCAAATCGACCCATTCTGTTCTGTCGCCACTGTACGCCCCGGCTAGTCAGTAGTCATAGTAGTCACTAGTCAGAGCCAAAGAGCAGTTCTGTCAGTAGAGTGCTGAATTTATACTGCAACTGTACAGGCTTTTACAAAGTCGAAATGTGGAACGAGTAACTGAAAGACGTCAGAGCACAACCCACCCTCTCATCCAGGAGCAGAATAAGAATCATCATCATTCGCATCAAAAAGTGACTAATCTGGAATTTTTGTATTCCTGTCGTTCAGTTGTTTTGTTGTCAGATGATAAGTTTAAAGCTTTAGATTACTTTTTTGTTGATTCTTGAAGTGTTATCTGCATTTTTTAATTTCTTATAAATATTCTTCTCTTGTTTATACTATATTATTTCGCTATGCGAAACGTTTTCATTTATTGGAGATTTACATTTTTGTGTCTAGTTTAACTCACAAAACACCTCTGTGTTTGCTAGCAATTAATGCCGTTAATGTCATTGCCTGCTACAGAAATGGAAGATTATGAAGCAGACATATCTGTCATTGATGTTTACGATATTGCTTCTGAAATTGGGAAAGAATTTGAGAAAATAATTGATAGTCATGGAGTGGAAGCCATCACAAGTCTAATGCCAAAAGTAATTAATGCTTTGGAGCACTTGGAAGTATTAGCAACAAAAAATGAAAGGGAAAACACTGTGGTTCAGGAATTGAAGGCTAAAATTGTCAAATTAGAAAGTGAGAAAATTGAAAAGGCTGAAGACCGTCAACGATTTGAAAGGGTGAGTAGACTACCATGTTGAAATTTCATTAGAAATATGTTGTTAGACGTAAACTATTTCATTTCTTTTTGCAGTCAAAGTATCTTGGCCTATTGTGTGGCTAATTTTTTCTCAGATAGACTTCAACTTGCCATGCTAAATGTTAAATTTGCTTTCCAATTTACAGTCTTGATGTCTTCTTTAATATCTTCTGCTTCATCCATTACCCACATAATGGCGTCATAAATCAAAGCATGTAATTAACCAAAACTTTTTAGATGGCTGCGATCCAAACAGTAGGCTAACCAACTTTAAATAGAAGTTCAAACTATCGCATCCATAAACTCATGTAAGTTAGGTACAGTGTGACTTGATGTGCTCCGCCATACATCATATTTCTGGTACATCATCACGAGATACTTCTCAGCCACGAGGGCTAGATTTATTAGATCTAGTTACTTCATGTTCCCAGTCACCACTCTCCAGGCATGTTGAGCAGCAGGAATCATATGCGGGCATGTGGCTGTCCCAGGTGAGTCCAAGACAAAACCCAGCAGCTTCACTAGATCCTGAGGGCCACAAAGCTCTCGTAACAAGCTGCACATGATCTTTTGGGTCTTGTGATAATGAATATTATTACAGACTCTGGTATCAGTCAAGTTGAATAGTAAAGATAAACAACGTCCCCTTATCATATTGAAGGTTCATTGTAAGCAGTACTTCATAAAGGTCTCTTAAAAATAACATGCATCCTCTTGTAAGACATCTTGTTGATGAATTTGGAGCTAATTTCTATACTATATCTCATATGATTTTTATTTCTTTAGGAACTTGAACAAATCGAGGATCATTGGAGAGAGGAAACTCAAGATCTTCTATCCATGGTGACTCATCTTCAAGAGGAGAATAAAAAATTGATTAGTTCATTGGCTGCTAAAGAAGACTCGTCATCAGAGGGACCTTGTAAGTATTATTTAGTAATAAAGGCAACATCTTTATGATGAGGGACAACACGAGGTCGTTTTTGAGTCATTTAAGTCGTCTTAACTGCCAAAGGTACTTCGTGAGGTTGACAGTTTGCGTTTGAGTCAAGACGACTCAAGTGTTAAGAAACACTGGTGTAGAGATCACACCAGAGCGAACACACCCGAATAGTCTTAATCAATTTGTGATCATCGCCTTGTTCGCTTGTGCTCCGGCCACCACGAGAACAATCTTTGTCATTAATCCACTCATCAATAATACTAAAGCAACCTAAATAACACCTTGAGTCCTAAAAGAACACTATGGTAAGTGTTCAGTAGCAGTAAGTAGCAAAGTCAGCAGTAAGAACTCTGTTGACTCAGGTAAGGTTAGGAACAGACTGGAGTTTGTTGGTATGTGCTCATACTGAAGCGAGCCCTGAACGCGAATTTCCATTATTGATCATTTGCTTGCAAATCGATCGTGCTCCATGCTTCGTGAGTACGAAGACAAGTATGCGACTACCGAGCACTTCCAAGCACGACCGATTGACGCTCGCTGTCGTTCGGTAGTGCTCGTTCGCTCAGGAGTGATCGCTAGTTCGCTCTGGTTTTTGATGCATAATGTGGCTTATAAGTTGGCAAAAATAACGTGGATTCGACCGAGCTAAATAATCAATACTTTGAAACTAAATTGGCCACTCTGTGATTTTACAGTATCTTTATCTTGGGTCATAACAAACCAGCCAATGATATTAAGTACTCTCTAAACCTTGGAGAGAGTTATCAGTTTTAAGAGAATTGGATAGTAGTTTATATAAATGAATATTCATTTATGCATTTTACACTTAGTTACATAGTCAAATGGCTTTGAAAAAGTTATGAATACGAGACTTATTCTGAAACAGGATTATAAAATTAGATTATCTGCAAGAGCTATTCTGCATTTCATACTCAATTACATGGCTTTGAAAAAGTTATTAAATATGAAACTTCTTGTGAAACAGAATACCTAATTAAATTAGATTATGTCTTCACTGAAGACTCTACACGTCTACTACAGTCTACAGTACACTGTGTGATTAACATTCAGGTCAGGTTAGCCTAGTGGTCTGGGGCGTCACAAGCTTCAATCTGATAGCATCTCCTGACTAGACTGTGGACAATTTTCACCTGATAAATCACTCTTACACTTGATCCACTACCCTTCGCTCAATTAAAAAGCTTGTATGGGCATCATTTAAAATAAAAAAATAACTTCTATGAGAAGATAAATAATTATTCTGATGAAATAGTTATTGCCCTTGTTCAATTAGTCCTATATTGATATCAAATCTGTGCTTTTCCAGCCCAACCGTTGAGTCCGGAAGTTGATATTTGTGTTATGCAAAGACTGCGTACACTTGTTGATAAGTTGAGGGAACAATTGAGAACCAAAGACAAAGAGCTTGCTTCAAAATCGGCAGAAATTGAAAATGTAAGTTCTCCTGACTTATTTGTAGTACGGTATCTACATTGATGCTGTGGAACTCCATGATGAAATAAAACATAAAATTATCTATTCCACTTTTTTATAAACCAATAATTGATAAACCAAACATTCATTAATAAACCATTTTAAATTTATTAATAATTATTAGAATCTCCATATACTGCTATATAAATAGACAAATGATTTATCAATAATTATCCAGCAGATCATGTACTGCAATATCTAATAATTCTTCTATTTTAAATTTAGGCTATTTATAAAAGTGGAATGAATTGAAACGAAATAAAATTTAAGTAAATTTTAAAAATTGGTTCAATCGGGAATAGATAATCTCAAACTATGTTTTATTTTATTTTCTCTTGGCTCATTCTTGATCATTCACACACTTATTTTGTCTCTTAATCTAGGAACAATGAAACAAGGACACAGAATTATTTTACTTTGGCTCTGTTCTACGTTTCTTTTCAAAAGTGGAAAAATATCCCAGATAAGTTAATTAGTTTTTCACGTATGGGTGTTCTATTATTTCAATTCAAAGTCATGACTTGCATTACTTTATGGGTTCCATATATGTTATGCATGAAAATATTATTCTATTCATTATTAATTTCAAATTGAGTATCATTATTTGGAATTTTGTGTGGCAATTACATCTATCATTTTGTTTGATTTCAATTGAATCTATTTGAGAAAATCCATCGCTGCAAAATACTTATTCACAAAATTAATAGGTGGGGTTTATTTCACTTTTTGAGTAGTAGTTATCCATAATAAATGAAAAGATAAGATATTGTTAAAAGACAACAGTTGCTGTCTATTGACAATATACAATTTACTAATGACAATATATTTTAACCGAAGGTTCTATTGAAATTTGGTCGAATGCAAAAAAGATACTAATTGAAATGTATATGTTCTATTGATTAGCTGCGGGGTCAACATGATCGTCTTACAAGTCTGAGCATGGAACTTCGGCGTAAACACAGACTTAGCCAAGTGCAGATCAGAGGACTGATTGATGACAGGGCTGATGTAATCGCTCAAGTGCAAGATCACCAGCGTGAATTGGCTTGTCTTCGCGCGCATCTTGGCATCACTCAAAAAGAAAATGAAGACCTATCTCAGCAACCAGTGAGTTAAAGCACTGTTAAAAATTATTCAATTCTTAGTTATAGGTAGGCTATGTATCTATTCAATGAATGATATTGGAGTTGTTCCCATGAAAAAACTGGCAATTGGCGAATGATGTTTCTCCAATAAACAGCTGATACTAAGCTGAAAGAGTATGTTGATAGTAAAATTATTCTATTCTTAGTTACATGTATGTATCAATTCGATGAATGATATGAGAGTACCCTTGAAAAAACTGGAAAATAGCGAACGATGGTTCTCCAATAAAACAGCTTTTACTAAGCTGGAAGAGTAAATTAAAAGTGTTAAGGAATTAGAGAAAAGAAAGTATTATCCTGGTCGGCCAATCTGCCAATTATTTTGGAACTCTACCAACTGAAATTTATTGGTTCACTCAGTTTCACTTTTATAAGCCTTAGCCGCATTTGATAGACTGGCGGCGAAAACTGTTAAATTTTGGTTAAAAAATGAGTAATATATTTACCCAGTCAAAGAAAATGCATAGAACACTTTCATGCAAACAATACAAGTTTCATTATTCTAATTTAAATATGCTACAGCTAACGCCAAAAGTTGGAGGACGCCAAATGAACAACATCAGCTGTTGGAGCGCACAAGGAGCAGACGAAACCGCCTAACGTTTTGGCTTCAGCTATAAAATTGCAAATGTTGGAAGGAATGCTCCTCTGTGTATTCAGAGATTGTATAGTCTAGTTTGGTCTTACAATCAAATAGCTGTTGTTAAAATTTACACTTTTATCAGAGATGTTGTGGAACTTATCCATAATTCAGGTAAGTGAAAACAAAGGTTGTCAGATCCACAAAGTTTATTTAGAATGCCATAATAAACTTTGTGGATCTGACAACCTTTGCTTTCACTTACCTAAATTATTTGTTATTATTTTGAGAATAATATATTTTTATTTATGAACGCAGGACATAATAACCAAATTTAATTTGTTATAATTGAAACAATTCAATTTGAGCGTTGTTTATCTAATGTACAATAGTATTCTAAATTTAGTAAGGTAAATTAATATTTTTTACAGGTGGTCAGTAATCAAAGAACAGGTTATGACGCTGAAGACCCAAATCGGCCTAGGTTTACTACAGCTGAACTCAAAGAGATCCTCCATGAACGTAACGAGCTGAAAGCTAGAGTTAGCGATCTTGAGGATGAACTGGAAATCTACTGCCCAAAACCAGCTGAAAGGTCAGTTTTCAGTAACTTTATTGCTTGTATAGAACTGTGTTAATAGCTTAGTAACTTCCTGATAAATTCATCAATCAGGATTAAGAAAAATTCATTTATAAATCACAGTACCCTTTTCAATGAGTTTATTTTTTCGACAACTGGATTTGTACTGTTGATAGTCATTTTCGAGTGAAACTGAGTTTCTCTTAAAAATGCATGTTAATTGCTCGAAACTAGTTGTGATAAATATACATTTATTATACATTAGTAGCCCTAATAACAAAGTGACTATGCAGTAGTCTTTATAAACCTTCCTATAGCTCATTATACGCAATCCAGCTGCAGTTGCTCATATTTGAGAATATACTGTCAGGCCCAAAATAAATCAAAACACAAATACACGTAGCTGGTAGCTGTGAAACTTTTGGACAAGTTTAAATATTTCATTTAAAAGTTCTGTAGAGTTTTAGTAGGCAGGGAGACCTTAACTATTTTCTATTTCCAATTTTTCAATAATTGATGAGGATCAATATACTTACCGTATATTTGTCATTATACATTTCTCATTGAAACAATTTGAAAGCAACAACATAAATCATACTGATTTTCAACATTTATAAGCTTATAATTTATTTCATTTACAGTATATTCGAGTAGCAATCCCTGTTATTTTTTGTGAATCATCGGAATTCAATAATAATAATTTATCAATATTACATGATTATGATCTCAATATACATTCTCCTGGCTATTCCTTTCATACTGCTAACTTACTTGTATTTCTGATCTGAGTAAGTCTTGAGAAACTCCCAACTCCTTGTTTTGAAGTTTCTAATAGATGAATCTTCTCTCAAAACTGCAAAAGATATAGTTGTGTTCAATGTTGAGTTATTTTTAATTGTATAAAGCCCAATATAAAAGGAGGTAAAAGAGTGTCAACTTGTATCTAATTAATTTAATTATTAACTAAGACTTTTAATGTCTTTGAAAGTATTGAACCAGATTTTTTACATGAACAGGAATTTATTTTACCAGTAGGATTGCTCTCAAGTTTGCATTGTCGAATTTATTTCTCTTCAAACCTTGTCCGAAATTTACAGATATTTCGAACGGGTCTTGTCAAGTGTTGAACAAGATTTGATACCTTTACATCATTTTCTATTCTATTGAAATATTTTATCGTTCACATTCGGCTTTAATTAATTATAAATATTTTTTGGAATTTAGTTCTTCATTGGGGGAAGGAGACCATCCTATTGAAGAGAATGTTCCCTTCACTCAAAACCGTCGTGTAAGACAATTCTTAAATAGAGCCCTCCAATTTCTCCCTGCCAAAAAATCGTGATTTCTGTGGTAAGATCATTTTAAAATGGGGTAGTTGGAAGAATCGTTACTAACATTTAGAATAAAAATGGAAACTTGGTGGTATATGGGAAAGTATCAAATAATATTTATATGTTTAGTAAGACTAGTGGTCTCCTTCCCGCTAATTCAGAGTCCACTACAGAATCATTCTCACTAGAGCATTAGAACATTTAATCATTCAGAACAATGATTAAATACTCATTGCAATCATTTAGAACAATGATTAGATACTCATTGCAATAATTTAGAACAATGATTAAATATTACTCATTTCAATCTTTTAGCCGGCCAGGTTGGCCTAGTGGTCTTGGTCGTTACAACTTACAACCTAGCAATGCCTGGTTGTGAGTTCGAGTCCCAGTAGGCATAGGTGTTGTTCATCTCATCAATCACCCTCGCACTCAATATCCATTACCCACGGACAAGCAACAGCGCTTATGTGGCAGTCCTCCGCAATAAATTATTTTTTTTAGTTTCCATGTAATGGCTTATCAACACCACTTCGTATTTCAGTTACTTCGTCTTTCTCTTTTTAGTTGAGTACCTATGTCGTTGATTGATCAATTGCCTTCATTAGGGCGAAGTTAGGACCCTAGGTCCTCTATTAAGTCCTGATATAAGTATACTATCATTGTAATTCTTATAAGTTTGAAATTTTATTATCATTCATGTATATGAAGTTTTCATATAATTTTTAAAGTTGATTAATAAATCATTTTTTTCAAATTTTATTGTGAAATGTGTAAATAAATTTCTTTATCTTCACCACAGAACTCTTGAGTAGATAAAAGTAGATACGTTGAGTAGGTGGATAGAGAGGCAGCAAATAGAAACTAAAGGTTATTCAGTCAAAATGGGAACCACAATGATAATATCTATATGCCTACTAATATAATAGTACTAAATATTGATAAAAGTACTAATTATCAACTCCAATAATAAATGGTTCCTTCTTTGTACGGCTATTCAATTTCATAATTTTTTTCTGTTGATATTTATACTCTTCTGACAGTCTCTCTTCTATTGTATTATCGATTTAATCGAACTTATACTTCGATTTAGTCAAGCTGACTTTACTAAAAAAACGACCTGCTGTAGAGGAGAACACAATTAAATGTTCTCAGACATTTCAATAATAAAATTTCTCTGTAAATCACAACTTTGCTGTACCATAATATACGTAACATGTTTGAAACCTGTCATTTAAGCTCAATTTCTTATTTGAAAATCAAGCAACATTTTAGTTGCAACAAGAATAGATAATACTAACACATCAACTTTATGGATGCTATTTGTTATCAGCATGAATCCGTATGGCAAGTCTCAAAGCCATCAGTCGTTGAAACTGTTACTGTTGCTAAAATTATGATAAAAATGTTTGGTAATGGGAATAGTCTCCTGGAGCTGCCTGTATTTTCTTGTTGAGTAAATCGGTGTCCCAATCGGTATTTATCGGTTTTAGTGTTTTTTCTAACATGGCAATTATCTTACTAGATTGTATCTGAACTATACCTCATTCACAACAGCTTGAGACAAAGTAAAATACGACTCAGTCCCGTCGAAAAAATTGCCAAGTCGTATATTAGTTATGGTTCGTCGTGGTTTAGGTGGACACCCCATATTTACCAACCATACGAAAATATTTTGTTCAAGTTATCGTGAATAGTGTGTAGTAGAAAAGCTGCTCTACCGTCAATCGTTCGTTGAATATTTTTAAAGTTTATTTTTAAAGTCTATTTTAATCAAACCAAATCAAACCAAAATCAAGTTTTCCCTAAAAAAGACATTATAAACCCAACCCAACTCGATATGACAATCTAAATCCTCAACTTCATTTTTAACTCATTTTGGAGTTACCTTACAATAAATTTGAAATTTTCTCAACCAACTGTGTTACTTCCAGGTCATGTCAAAGTTTTTGCATCTAATAGTTAATTTGATTCAATACCTCATATTTTTCTATTATTATCGAGAGTATCATTCAAAATTTATGTATAATTCTGGAAATGAAATGGTGGAGCTGGTAGAATATGCAAAAAGATAATACCGGTACCTAAAAGATAAATAAATAATGTATGAAGATAAATAACTAAAAACAATTCCAAAGTTTCATTGAAAAAAATTGAATTTTGAGCTGAAAACTAAACGATCAATGTGAGTCACTAAAGTTGTCAGTACCTTTAAATGTGGAATGTGGGAAAATAATGCAATTTCATGAAAAGTAAATCAACGTTTTCAAATATATAGTGCAACGATCTTAATTGAATGATTTCTTATTGAATATTTAGAACACACTTCATAATATCATATTTTTAAAACGTTAAAAAAATTTTTCTACAGCTCGCAGTCATCAACTGAGGATGATGAACAGGAGTCTGTTCAAGGACCTTTGCCCTATGAACCTGATGATGCTCCATGGAAAAAGAAACAACAATCTGGAATAAGGAAGTTGTGAGTATTTTTGGAAACTCTCTTCATCATTTCCAAGTCATTGATGAGTTTTATTCAAAGCATACGGTACTATGATGTCTTTGAACATTCCATTCCAGAAGTTATCTATTTAAATGAAATCCCTATCATATCATACCGGTCTGGTACATTGCATCTTCAGTCAATATTCTTTTAATTTTGTGAGCCAAATTTATTGAACTTGGTAGAATTTTTGTTATAAATATGAACATGTCTTATTTCATAGCATGATCGTTATGAAGGTTACTTTGTGTTATTCGATTGTAACTTTATCATTTTATTTCTAAAATCATTCATGGAATACGGTATCAGTTTTGTTTCAGTACATGTTATCGAACGAAATAATGAGGTTACTGTAATAGATACAAAATTTATTAAATTTCATTACCAAATTTATTTAGTTTATTAAAAAAATATTGTATTTACTGTAATAATAGATTATACCCTCTAAATAGAAGAAGTATGCTTGAATATTTCGACAATATTTACTAATGAAATAAAACACTTATATTGTCAATTCCACAGTTTATTTTGGTACAGGGCCATGGTGTCTGTACAATTCACAATGAAACTAGAATTGACAATAAAAGTGTGCTTTATTTCATTATGACACAACTCTGTAACATCGACAACAATCAGTCAAATTTTTATAATATTTACTTTTGGCCATGCTATCTCAACTACAATTGGAATCATTCTGCATTAATAGCGCCAATCATTCACAGTATAATCACAAAATTTTTACTTTTTAGTAACTTTAACCAGAAACTTTTATTCTAAAGCTCTTAGTTAATAAATAGTTTTCTGAATGAGAAATATTTTAAAAATAGTGCTTAAAAACTGTCTATTTTTCCATTCTCAGTATCTCAATCTTGTTTCGTTCTTTATTATTTAATGGATTCTACTTCTTGTTTTCTGTGATTTCGTTTTATATTATTTAAGCATGGCTTATTTCTTCATGTCTATTTCAGATTCAGTTTGTGGAATTAAGGCGCCGTCCTCCGTTCATTTATTTTGGTCCAGATGGTGTTGCAAGTTATCTGATGCATGCTATTCCTGTTCATTTTTGTAGATTTGTATTATTTTTGCAGCCATTGTACCATCCTAATGTCTATTTCGCTTATTACTAGATCGTATTGTAATTATGATGAAATTTTGTTGTATTATTTGTATGAATGTGTATAGGAAATAGTTATGGAATTAGTTGTATAGAAATCCTAAATCCCTAGTTGAAATGGTTTCTGTGATTGTAATGTATGTATTTGTGGAACTTTGGCCAGCGATTGCTAGTTGGTTGAAAAGGTATTAGAAAGAAGAGAAAAATCAAAATAGGAATCGAAACTCTGAAATTAGGTTATCGTAATCAGTCATTTATCAAGTTAACCAATACCATAATATTATAATCCCTCCTTTGTCTTAGATTTTACTCAATTAAGGCCTTTCTTTGAATCATCTTACTGTTTAATTTCATTTTAAATTATTGTTTATGATGAAGTATAATGATTTTACGCTTTCTATAAACAATCAATATTAAATATTTCATTTTATTTATTCATAAAATTATCTTAATTTATATCTAATATTATTATTGTATCACTTACCAATCCTATTTTTGTTGGAATTTTAAAACCATTATAAATATTGAAGATTTTATCAAATCTACCATAATATAATCCATTTTATAAGAACTATTAATATTTCCTAAATAAATACTATTTTATTCAGTCTATTCTCAAGATTAACCGTTTATTGAATTAATGTTCACATTGTTAAGACTGAGATGTTGATAATTTTTGTTATGTATTTTAATAAATATCATTTTATATTCAGTTTTAATACGTTTTTGTTTTTCGAACTCTATCCCATTCAAATGGTACAGATTTAATCCATCTAACATACAGATAGCTTACTTACAGATACGAGTATTTCTATTAAAACTTGAACCATCTACCTCAAGCACTGATATTAACCTGTTGGAGGTTTTGTAAAATAAAGTAATCAGTGAACTTACTTATTATCTAACAAATATTTTTCATTGTTTCATATCCAAGTCAAATATTTCCAACTTAAGAATGTGCTTCAGAGCTGTTGGTTGCTGCTAAAAACTAGTTGGAAAGGTTTACTAGATTGAATCAAACCAGTCCAAGAAAACCGATGCAGTGGATCAAGCAACATTTATGTAGAAACTCTAAGAATAGTCTGGATATTATTAATGTACAGTATTACACAATTTTTGAAACACTATTTGCGCTGATTTAAACATCATACAGCATAATATTTGAGTTTGTCTCAGAGTAAAAAAATAACCTGACAGCGAACACATGACAATTGAAAAATAATTCTCAACATAATGACTTCTATTTCATCATAATGAGCGATGTGATTTAAAAAACTGATAACGCAAAATTGAACACCACCTCCAAATAGCATTTTTCAAGATTTCTACTATCATATGATTGTGAGATCGGACTCCCCAATTGTCATTATAAATTTTAATTGTTAAGTTTTACTTTGATGAAATGCCGGTGTACAATAATCTTTTTACATTTTATTATACTAAAAAACTGTTCTTCCAGATTATTCAATTTTTCTAACATTTATTGATCTACCTTCGAAAAGGAATAAGTTCTGGTTATGAAGTAGGGGTTTGTTTTCTTTCAAACAATTTCTAATGAATTTCTGGTCATAGATTTGAAAGTGGATAGGTGTTGGGATTATTATCCCCTATGAAATATGATAATTTGAAATTTTTTGAATGCTAGAAACTTTCATGAATTTGAATATGATGTATTAGCAATTATTAGGCAACAATTTTTAATGGGGAATCTTTATTTTATAGCAGAGTTACATTTGAAAAATATATACAAATGAAACACAATATTGATATAATGGAAAATAAATAAGAGAAATGCGCTAATAATCAAACATGCATAAAAATTCCAGAAAAAGATAAAATAAATAAAATTTCGAAAAAAATAATAAAAAATCCCTGAACTTTTACATCCTACATCAAAAGATCTAGAAAACTAGCATAAAACTATGCTTTATTCGTTATTAGCCGGCCTCGGTGGCGCAGTGGGCTGGGGCGTCACAACCTTCAGTCCGCTAGCACTGCCGCAGGTCTGGGTTCAAATCCCAGTGGCATGGCTGTTTTTCACCTCATCAATCACCTTCGCACTCATGATCCATTACCCACGCACAAGCTAAAATGCTTATGTGGGCATCATCCGCAATAAGAAAAAAAAGAAAATATCACTCTATGCTTAATATATTTTTAAATAAAAATAAAAACTCACTGTGCCCTTAGATTATTTATTTCAGCCCAACATGACTCGGTGTCATTAGACTCATCACAAGTGCACACATTTTTTCTACACATGACACCGAAACATATTTTGCTTAAACAAATAATCTAAAGGTACTAGGATTTTTAACAAATTTACAATATTATTAGTAGCCCTTAACAGCATATTGAACATTAATATATTTGTGTAAGCAAATATATGATATTGTAAATCTTTGTCATTATTTTTGTCTTATTTATGGATAGATAGATAGATAAATATAGATAATGTCTTTATTTTCCACTTTACAAAAAGTGTTGTGGGCGAAGTTGAGGTACTAGAGTCCCCTCTTCCACTTAACCCACTAATATACAGTGATAGCTCTTGACTGGTGTGATTGGGTTTGATTAGAGACACTGTATAAATTGTATGTTGAATTGTATAAATAATACATTGTCTCTGGTTTGATTCTTGTTCAATAGTAGTCTATTTTCCACTTATCCATTTTTTTAGCTAGTACACATTTGAATGTCGTTCTGTTCACAGCTTTCGCAAAGTGTTCAGTGAAACAAATGTAACCTTCCTTGGAAACAGTCCCAAGCGAAGTCTGTCAACGCTCTCCAAGATGGCACTCTCTGGCAACGCAAACCTGGAAGCTACACTCTGAACAAAATATATTTGAAAATTCATAACTATATCCAACCACTCACATTTAGGTGAGAATATCCCCTTGTACTCAAAATAGAACAAAATATAGACTATATGTAATTATAGACTAGTATGTTCTTGATAAATCTGATTAGAATAATATCAATGGAACACTGAAAATATTTTCGAGGGGATCTCTTGGATAGCTCAGATCTTGAATTATGCTCTGAATAGCCTACATAAAATCACCCCAAAATATCTTGAGCATCAATCAATATAACAGTTGGTAGACTTGTTTTGTTCAATTAATATAACTTACAAAGTTTTAATTATTGTTGAAATTGTACTCGCATTTCTTGTTGAGATTGTGTTAATATAATGATCTCTAGTGACTTCTAATTAAATTAGAATGGGTTCAATGTTGACAATTACGGACTAAATTAACAGGAGCTAATTTGTTGATAAATTTACATTACATTTGTTGATAAATTCTCCTTACATTTGTTGATAAATGTTCATTACATTCAATGATATGAATGAAATGAGTTTTGAAGAATGTTTAATTTATATAAAAGTAGAACAAAAAGGAGTCATTTAAATTCTAGAACTTGTGATGCTGTTAACATACTGATAACTACATGCTTAGATTATTAGTGGAAATTATTACAAAATAATATTAGATTCTAGTGTCAATATGATTTTCCTATTAATTGATCCATATCAAATGCTTTAAGGCATTTAATTTTCAGACAAAACCTTGTGATACTTTTTAGTGCCCACTCAGTGACTTGGACTGTGAATTTATAAAAATATTCTGGAAAATTTACGCATTTAGAAAACTTACATGCATTTTTTTCTTCAATTCAATTTCTAAAAATAATAATCTCTATTGTAAGAGAGCTAAGTATAATTCGTTTTTGTTTTGTTTCAATCTTTCATTTTCTATTGAAACAAAAAAGGATGCTTGAACTGTCTTCCGAAAATGTATTTTATTTAGAAACAATGGTTAAAAAGTTGAGACAGATACTTGACATGCTCATCCAATAAAAGGCTTTATGACGTTCTTTTAGATAGTACCTACTTAGCAGCAGCATGATGAGTGTGTTAGAAGAAATTAAAGCACAAAATTCGCAAACTTACTACCAAGTTATATTTATATTGATGTGCATTTATAGCCTACCATTTCTTTATTCACAAACAAATAATATCTACCTTATATTATGACATGTATATGATATACTGTTTATAGGTTTAATTTAAATATCTCAATTTATAATATCTAGGCTCTTTACTGTATTATTAAATTGTTCAAATTTACTGTATTATTAAACTGTTTAAATTTACTGTATAATTAAATTTTGTTAATTTACTGTATTATCAAATTGTTTAAATTTACTGTATTATGAAATTGTTTTAAATAGAAAACTGATTCAAAACAAACTACTGTACTGTTTTCAATTTACTTTTCAATGAATAAATATTGTAAATAAAGATATTTTATCTGTTGTCTACTCGGTTATTATAGAAACATTAAGAACGTTATCTATAAATTTAACTTTTATTTTTTTACTTTATTGAATGTTTTATCCAATCAGACTGCTAATAAATTAAATACATTTAATCTTATAATTATCAATTTACTAATTATATTGTGATCCTTCTACACAAACATTGGTTGATGATATTCAACAAAATTTTATTGAAGAAAGTGGTTTAATTTCCATGACGTTATTTATCCATTATAGTCTGTCCAAGCAAAGAAGACATTCTGGCAAGATGGGAAAAAAACTCCAGCTCGGTCAATATTAGTTCAAAAGTTACAAATTTGCTCTCGAATATAGGATAAGAATGTTTCTTACAATTTGAGGCCAAATTTATAATTTTTGAACGAATATTGACCGAGCTAGAGAAATTTTCCCATCTTGCCAGAATGTCTTCTTTGCTTGGACACACTATAAACCTGTAGTTATTTTAATTTTATTGATTTATTTATTTATTTGATCCAAAACATTTCATCAACAATTCATTCAACAATTTTTCAATGTAAAACGACTGAAAGAGACCAAAAGCTCTTGTTATAATCAATTCATCTACAATAATAATTGGTAAATAAAATCTTCATTTTTACTATGTACTATTTTTTCAAAAAGAAAACATATTTACACGGTAAATTTATTCATTCAACTCAATTTACTTGGTAAAAAAATATGATAATGTTTGTTTAGAGAAGGCTATTATATAAATAAGTCACTATAGATATTTCAAGGCAGCAACAACAAACCCCGGTGGAGGGGTTTCCCTGGGTTCCGCTCTGATTTTTTCATATCCCCCACCGAAATTAGGCCTAATTCCTGGGTTCGCCCCTGAATAGTAGAAAAATTCTTAAGCATATTATAGACGGGGAAAGTAGAGACGGAAAGTAACTTGCGGCAACTACTTGCCATGGTGTTACTTTCCACCAAATTTCCAATACACAGGGAAAGTACTTTCTGCCAGTAGGCCAGGTTCTACTTGCCGAAAGTAGACTATAGTCTGTCCTAGCAATGAAGACATTCTGGCAAGATGGGAAAATAGCTCCAGCTCGGTCAATATTGGTTTAAAAATTATAAATATGGTTTCAAGTTTCAGAGAAGATTGTTTCCTACAATTTAAGACCAAATTTATAATTTTTGAACGAATATTGACCAAGCTAGAGAAATTTTCCCATCTTGCCAGAATGTCTTCTTTGCTTGGATAGTCTGTTGTGAGATCGTGAGTGAGCATCATGTCGGATTGTGATGGAAAATATTGTGAAGCTTCCAATAAAGTAATTAAAGTAGGCCTACAGTAAATAGTGATTTTCAGTGAAGAATTGCAATTAATAGAAAAATAGTATTTTCCTATCTTATTGGAACAATATAAAAACTGAATTCTAATCAGTTATGTTCAGGGCTCAATTCCTGACGATGTGCAACAGTATACTCAGTAGGCCTACGAACCGGTATCTCGTCTCAGAGAGATATAAAACTTTTTACATTAAGTCAAAAATGACTTTTTTTTAAAGTTTACAAAAAAAATATTAAAAATGTTATGTAGCTCATAAAGTACCGCAAAAATGTATTACCCCTCCCTACATAAAAGTTGTAGAGCACCAGAAACTGAGTTTACAAAGTACAGATAATTGATATTTGACGAATTTTCGAAACTTTGACAATCACTTTTCCAAGAACAGAACAGGCTACAGGTAGTTTTTTCCAATACTTTGATCTTAGGTTAGACATATAAAGTTTCAAATAGAGCTTATCTGATATTTCGTAGTCTACTTGGATCACTTTTCATCAGTAAACATACTCCACTGCTCTAAATTATTATTATTACTGCTCTAAATCAAAATTATTTTTGATACAAACGACATTCAATGTCTTCCAAATTAGTTAATCTAATGATCTCGCTGAATTTGAATTCACAGTAAGGATTAGTGGTATCAAGGCGTAAGATATTAAACCCGCAATTCATCTACACTTTTGAAAAACTGATTACTGATGGCGTAATCCCGAACGGATTTCAAAAATTTTCTACCGATTGGTTCTCGAAAAAATCAAGAAAATGCCGAAATACTCAAAATGATGCCATTTAATATTACGTGATCTTTGATCATGAGTACTGAGTAGTTCAAAATTAAAATTTTTATAAAGTTTAGTCAACAGTATTGATAACTAAGTTCTCAATTATCAGGACGATTTGCAAATAGATATTCTTTCAATCAATTTTTATGTATCTCTTAAAAAAATTAACCGTCTCAAGCAACCTCTCTACACGAGTAGCTACTGATATTTTTGTTTTCTAATATACTGCAGCTCTATAGCTTCTAGATTGTTAAATTTGTGATCAAGACAGGAGCATGCCTCATAAAATCAAGAAAATCTATGAACATCTAAGCATGTCACTAACTTAGCGTTACAGAGTGATAGTTATAGAGTGAGATATAGCACTGGCGGCTTGTGCCCACGAAACAGGTGAAGTGCTGTACAGAAAATGATACGGGCACTTCACCTGTTTCGTGGGTACGAGCCGCCAGTGAGATATAGAGTGTGTTTAACGTTTAAGTGTCATGATGTTACAGGGCAGAATTTCCCGCACCTGTACTTTAGTCAAGATCACTGGATGAAGTGATCAATCCAAAAGTGATTTATCTAGTAATCTTAACTCACTGTATCAGTGAATCCTTCTCTGGCTTAGCCTTTCTCACTCCAAGTCGTATTCATGCTCTTAAAAGAATATCAAATCACAAATTTAGCAGCAGATTTCACCTGAGCTTCTGCACTTATGTACTTTAACAGAACTGATATTGGCCTTTTATTGAACACATTTCAAAAGCATCAATAAACGTGGATGAGCAATCAGAATGAAAAGGTTTAGTTCGCTTATGTTGAGAAGAGACGCCTTCACAGAAAAAAAGTATTGTGGCGGCGTCTCTTCTAAGCATACGCGTACTACTACAATTATTCAAACTTTGGAAACTGATTATAGACATTAAAAGTGAATCGGCACACGGTAATTCCATGATGATAGATCCAATAAGACATAAGTATAGGTACGAAGGTACCAAAAAAAATAGAATTGTATAAGATCTTACAAGAAGATATAAATATCAAACAAAAAAATCGAAACATAAGATCTTACAGGAACATATAAGTATCAAATGGAAAATCGTATCATAAAGGTGTTACAATACCTTCAATACAAGAATACAAGACGTTTCAATAATGATGCAAGAACTTTAAATTGGATTATTGTGACATTTTGTTTAAATACGTGTATCTTCTTGAAAGTAAATTGTATCCTAAGACGTGCTATTCATCGCATAGGCTAATGGAAATCTCTATATATAAAAGCGAAATGGCACTGACTGATTCATTCATTCATTCATTCATCACCAGAACTAAAATCCACTGAACCGAATGCGTTCAAATTTGGCAGGCATGTTCAGTTGGACGTTTAGACGCGCGCTAAGAACTGATTTTAAAAACTTTTCAAGGATACGCCAAATATTTTAGAGTTTTCTAGAGTTTTTCAACGTTTTCTTCATTTTTTCGAGAACCAATCGGTAGAAAATGTTGATATTTGGTGGGCAGGTTCAGATAAGGTCTAGAAATGTTGTGTTAAAATATTTTTGCAATCCGTTCAAGATTACGCCAGTAATCAGGTTTTCAAAATTGTAGATGTGTTGCGGGTTGCATATCTTCCGCCTTGATACGACCAATCCTAACTATAAATTCAATGGTTCAGCGAGATTTTAGATGAACTAATTTGGAAGATCAAGTTTGAATCATTGAATCAAGTTTCAAACTATATATACTTCCGATGTACTTCCCAAGGTTACGCTTAATATTAGCGTTTTTCTATTTTTTGGAATTTTCGGAGTTTTTCTTAGATTTTTCTAGAACAAATTGGCAGAAAATGTTGCAATTAGGTGAAAAGGTCCAGATCAGGTGTAGAAATGCTGAAATAAATTTCGAATCCCTTCTGAACGGAATTTGCAGGCGAGCGAAGCGAGCCTGTTTGTCTCAGCTGTCACTGACAGAGGTTTTGCAGGCGAGCGAAGCGAGCCTGTTTGACTCACTTACACTGCCTATACTGTCGGGGGTCCAGGCGGGCGGAGAAGGCGAGCGAAGCGAGCCTGCCGGCTAGTACTGTATATAAGAGTATTAAGAAGATATAATATCCGCTTTGGATACAATAATCACTGGCGATCACTCGTACCCACGAAACAGGTGAAGTGTCAGTATCTTTTACTGTACAGCACTTTACCTGTTTCGTGGGCACGAGTCGCCAGTGACAATATTTCTTCAGTTGCAGTACTACTTTCTTTAGTTCAAAATATATTAATTTTTCTAATTTTTTAGAGGCTTTAGTAAGGTTCTAAAATAATCAATTCCCATGTAAAATTAGCTGAGGAATTCAATGGAACTAGTTCCAAGTTTGTAACTTTAACAGTTATTGAGATAATTGGAAAAAATATGCTAGAAAACGCCTTTTTTCAACAATAAGGGTTATAACTAAATAAGGAATCATAAATTTCTATTTTTTATTGATGGAAGTTGAAGAGAGTCGGATTCTAAAGAAAAAGTTAAATGGCGGCGATCAGGGGCGGATCCAGGATTTACTTCTGGGGGGGCACAACCCAGGTTATAAAATTATCAAAGGCTAGTAAGGCGAAACTATCACAAGTATGCACCCCCCAATTTTTAACAAGCCCCTCTCCATACCTAATCACCCCCCCCCCCATAATAAGATTATTATCAAGAAGTGTCACTAAAGTGATAGGAAGTGAAAGAAGTGATAGGAGGGATTTTTTTAATTTAGAAATTTGAGAAAGAGTATTTTATTAGTTACAAAAACCATGATGAAAATTCCACAAAATTCACTCTGATTTTGAAAATGCGTATTATTACACGATTCATCAAGCAGATTAAATTTCCCCCTGAATTATATGAACAGTTTTTAACCCTTCAATTCAATTTTTACAAAAGATCAAGAAACAAGAATTATTAATAGGCTGGTTAAATATGAAAAAATGCTGAAAGTAAGTGGCTTACCTAACTCATGTGTTTTTGGTACTTGATATTTTTACTTCTTATGCTTTGGCAAAAAGGGGTCGGGGGTTTTCCCCCGGAGATTTTTGTTGAAAAAGGTAGTCTCAAATGCATTTAGAACAGCATGAAAGCCATCCAATAGGTATTTTTAATCTTACAGTAGAGCAATCATTCCCAACCGTTTTCCTTGATTCTGACTAGTTGATATGGGTATGGTATTGGGTATGATAGTCACTGGTCAATTGTCAGTGCCCCATATTACACTCTATTCACTTTAAAAGTTATTCTACGAATACAATAAATTATAGTATTCAGAAATTATTACCAACATATCATAATTTAAGCTCCTCTCATACAAATAATAACGAAACAGACAGGTAATTTTATTTAACGTCAACCTTATGGTAGCATTTCCAAGCAGCAGCTGGAGTTACGCGGCTCGAGCTTCCCTGCTCTAATTGCGCTGCTCAAGCTGCCCGGCTCTAGCAGCGCTGCTCTAGCCATCACAACTCTATTATAAATTTTCACTTTGTTATTAGGGCTACTAATGTATAATAAATAAATGAATTCATTTCCTTCAAAAATAAGCAAATACAACAAGTAGTAGGTGACGTAAGTTTACATTTAAATACAGGTATAAAGATTTTGTTTTGGAAATTACCTTATATTATTCAACTATGGAAAACCCATGTGCTAGAGTAAGTAAACAAAATCAATAAATAATCAAAGTGCCATTTTAAAGTAATTTCCAAGTGGATTTCAAAATTTATTGATTTATTATAAATCAATACATAATCGAAGTACCATTTTAAAGTGTTTTGATTGCTAGAGCAGCGCATCTAGAGCTGCGGCAGCTTGATAAAAGATCAGCACCTTGCGGCACCTAGAAAAGATAGAAGCTTAATTGGTGGTTCTAATCTAATGGGATTATTGGGTAGACGATTCCCTGACCTCCAAGCTCCAATAATACGCATGTGATGAGAAAGCATTACAGAATAATAGTCAATAATTAAATACACTACGGTACACCTACAGAGCTGTCTTCTCCGTTAAAAGAATATTCAACCTGCAATAAAAAAACTAGAATTTTATAACTATGTTAATTGATCTTCTGGGCCATAATTGCCACCAAGGAGGCGACAGGCCTTCAAAAAGATTTCAAATAGAATAGGCTAACATTAGTCAATGACAATAATCATTGTCATGTTAGACTATTCTTTTGGAAGGGTAATATGATTTAGTGATACCTATGGTTGGTTATAGGGGTAGGCTACTCAAAATGCTTGCGAGAAGTTAAAGAGTTTTAGTTCGTTTATTGTCTAATAATAGAGATTTGCTTATTGATTTTTATGTATTTACGTGCCCAATACCTTTGAACGAGCAATCGCATAGTCAAATATCATGATTTGAACTCAACATTTGTTAATTTGATGCAAAACTAGTCCAAGATTTCTTTTTTGTCCATCCGGAAAGGCATAATGTAGTTCACTAGTTTGCCGCTAGGTAGCGCTGAGCTCCTAGCGCACGTACAGTGACTTGATAAAAAGACAGTGTGGCCATTGGACCTATTTTTTCCCGCGGCCGCCATGATGATTCCAGCTCGTTTGAATCTTGTAATGGAGACTATAAGTAAAATCACTCATTCATATTTAATAAAGCATTACTTCTTCAATACAAACGTCGTTACTATTTCTACTAATAATTTATAGTCACTTAATACTTATCAAGTCACTGTAGCGCACGTGTATGATTGATACAGTACTGTAATGTTATGAAACTAAAAACTATCTAGGAGTATAGGCTACCTGTGCGCAGGTACTAATTAATTATTTACTAATTAAGCATTTTAGTTAGTCAATTAGTAAAATTGTACCAAGAGATACTACAATTTTTATCAATACTAGTAAGCCCCTTGGGCTGAAGAACTCGCATAGAAACTCCCAACTCTAGAAGTTAACTCATGGATTCGAAAACTTAACACTAAAATATTGCTGTCGTCAAGTCACTTAATCACGCTTTTTGGTGCGTCTGCAAATACTTTGACAAGGTAGAAACCACAAATCATTAATAGATTAGGCCTCCTATATTAATACAATACTGAATATTGACAGGTTTCTACGAATAAGAAAATTAATACTTTTGAATTATTTTTGTTAGACTATAAATGAGTAAATTATATTTTAAATTTTAGTTTTTATTCGTTTTTAAAGCTACTAATGTATAATAAATCAATAAATAGAGAAATTCGCCCTTTTTGAGCCATTTTCAAGTAAGTTTCACTATTCATTGATTTAGTATACATTAGTAGCCCTAATAGCAGAGTAAACATCTATAATATAGTTGTGATGGCTAGAGCAGCGCAGATAGAGCTGGGCAGCTCCATAAGCGAATTTAGAGCCGGGCAGCTCGAGCCGCGCGACTTGGGTACTTGGGAATCGTACCTTCAAGAGCCAACAGCTCGAGCCGCGCATCTCAAACTGCAGCTTGGGAATACTACCTTTAGTATGGTGCAATTATTCTACGAATGGCCCAGGCCCTAGCCTTATTTTCAAGAGTTAAAGTTTCTCCCCAATAGCAAAATGTTGTATACAACTCTAAACTATAAATATTGTTCAAATAAAAATTAAGTGAAATGCTACATTTTATAGAACTAATGTTTTTGAGGAGGGGTGCTAAGATGTGTAATTCTAGTTTCTTAAAATATCTCGAAGATTGACCTGAAAATGTATAAGTTACTTTTTTCCCTTCTCTTTTGTAACTTGAGAACCGTTCAATTTAGCAAAATTTCGGATAGGACCACTATTTTAAAATTGTTGTAATGATGACACATTTTGCGCTGAGCCGCATAGTTCCTGAGATATTTTGGTGCCCCCCCCCAAACGTGAAAACTATTTTACTTTTTACAAAATAATATTGAATAAACCAGTTTAGAGTTGAAGACAAACTCTTATTTTGGATGTTGAGGTTTCAGTCTAATTGCTACTATAGCTGTTGCCAAAATGTTAGACACTTTCCTCGTTGATGTAGCCTACTACTAAAGCATCTATTGTCTCTTTCAATTTCAAATACACCATCCAGGCATAGCTGAATGAAAACTCTAATCGACAGCATCAGTTGTTGGAGCGTACATGCAGACAAAACCGACTAACGTTTTGGCGTCAGCAGCTATTAGACTACTTGATACTCACTAAAAATAGGTTCCGGGGCTTGCCCCGAAAAGTTTTTGGTTTTTTTTACTCTAAAAAGTATATTCATAGTAGTTTTAGAACTTTTAATTGAGCTCCTCAACATTTTTAATTTGAGTTTATATGTACAGTATAATTCAATTTAGTTCATTCTATCTAGTGTATGTTTCATCCGTCTGGGGGGGGGGGGTCACGTGCCCCTGTGCCCCCCCTGGATCCGCTAGTGGCGGCGATTGTGTATATCTTACACAAATCTCAGAAATAGCAATCAAAAATCGCAAAATCGCTACTAAACACAAATTCATCACTTGTGCTATGTTTTGTCAATTTTGCGATTTTTGATCGCCATTTCTGAGATTTGGGTAAGATTTACACAATCGCCGCCATTCAACTTTTTCTTTAGAATCCGACTCTCTTCAACTTCCATTGATAAAAAATACAATTCCTTATCCTTATTCTGATTCCTTATCCAGTTATAACCCTCATTGTTAAAAAATAGCGTTTTCTAGCATATTTTTTCCAATTATCTCAATAACTGTTTAAGTTACAAACTTGGAACTGGTTCCATTGAATTCCGCAGCTAATTTTACATGGGAATTGATTATTTTAGAACCTTACTAAAGCCTCTAAAAATTAGAAAAATTAATATATTTTGAAAAATCTCAATTTTCCGCCATTGTTTTTTCGGTAACAAAGCGTTTTTGGGGGTTGGTCCCATGGAACTTTTTGTCTACTTGGTGTAAGGATTCAGCCTGAGAAGTATTGCTCATTCCTCCTGAAACACCCTGTATTTGAAACATAATGTACCAGTAGGATGAAAAAATAATTATACTACTATTGAAACAGGTACCGGTATAGAATATTTTTAGAAAATCAGAAACGGCGAAGTCAAGAGGTGTAGTCTGTCCAAGCAGAGAAGAAATTCTGGTGAGATGGGCTCCGTGAAGTTACTCTAGTTCGGTCAATATTTGTTGGAAAATAATTAATTTGGTCTCAAATTGTAGATCAAGATGTTTCCTTCAATTTGAGACCAAATTTATAATTTTTGAACCAATATTGGCCGATTCATTTTTGCATCTTGCCAGAATACTTGTACATACTATAGGAGAGCCACCCTCATTCATAGTTGCGACTTGTGAGGGGACCAAAGACGGAAAACATTTTGAAAATGTACAACAGTTTAGACCAGGCTCAAGTACAGGCTCTGTATTATTCAATGGCTTGTAAGTTTTATCTTCAAATTCTATAATATTCATTCAGATTCATTGTTAATTCAATTCAGCCACACAATCACAATGAAAATTATTTTGTTATTTCGCATCATCACCACTGGTGGCTCCTACCCACAAAACAGGTGAAGTGCCCGTATCTTTTACTGTAAAGCACTTCACCTGTTTCGTAGGCACGAGCCGCCATTGATCATCACTATAAAGTTCTTTGCAACCGAACTCTATGTTATTTCAGAGTACGTTTTGGAATCGATTTGAAATCGCATTATCTTTCATTGTTTCCTTATATTTTCAATCTTCAGCTTTCCTGAATACAATAAATATGAGAAATTATAACAATAAACGATGTTAATCCTGCTCAAGAATCCTTTCAAGATTCAAGCAGTCTGAAGTATAATTTCAGAGCTATAATGTCAACAATGGCCGGTAGACTCATGAAAATGCTGTTTTCTGTTGGGAGAGATTAGTAGCTCCATCTTAATGCGAACAAGACTGAAAGGCATTAAGATTGTTCGACAAAAGAAGTTACCGGTATTGAGAATCCTGGCTAAGAAAGCTTCTAAAAAGTGGTTTCAATAGGATCGTGGGTAGCCTATGCCGTTGTTTATTTCTTTGTAAATGCTCGGAAGGTTTTTAAGAGCACGTAAACCGTAAACCTTTTATTAGAATCTTTTATTAAAACCAATGTAAAGCAATGTAATGATTAGTCTACTTATTATATTGGCTACAGCTTACGTAATTTATTTCTATTATATTATTTCCAAGTACTGTATTAATTTCTTTATTTGCTCAAATACGAATTTGATTATATTAACAAAGTAAACACAATCACAAAACTTCAACTAAAATTCATAGTAACAAATGAAGCCCCCAGCATGTATGGGAAATCTAGTTTACCTTACATGGGAACAAACTCAAGAAACAAACCGTGACCTGAAAATTCATCACGAAAACAAACAATCATTTTCCTTGAATTTAAATATTTACAACGTGATAAAGGGTTTCCGAGGCAATTGAGAAAAACATTATACTATTCTACCAGTATAAACTGGTATAAAATGAATGGATGAGAAAACTGCAATATTACAAAATAAGACAAACATAATGCGTAACAACAGTAACTACAAAGAGCTTGTAACAACAGTAAACTTCTTTCATATTACGTAATATTTTATGAAGGCTACGCCTAACATATCTTATATCTTACGCATTCATCTTTTAGGTTGATATAGCATAATACTTTTTCAGAATACTTAGTTTTTCTTTATTTTTTTCAATTGCCTATTTCCAAAAAATTACACATTTTAGATAGATAAGGTCAAATGTACAATACAAATCAGTATTGGTAATGCTCAATCCCCAATATCGGTAAAAAAAGGACTTTTTTCGTAACATAATATTAGACTACGCTTGCGTTTTCCACAGTGTCACATTTACTATAGTCCGTCCAAGCAAAGAAGACATTATGGTAAGATGGGAAAATGGTCCGGTAAATATTGGTTCAAAAGTTATAAAATTGGTCCTAAATTGTAGGAAACATTCTGATCTACAATAATTTTATCAAATACTAAGTATAATTTTTGAACCAATTTTGACCGGACTTGAGTTTATTTTTCCATCCTGCAAGAACGTCTTCCCTGCTTGGACAGACTATAAAGAAGTCTATTTTGATAAATTAAATGAAAAATCAAATACCCTTTTTGAAAAACTTTAGAATTATTATTCAACAATAATTGTAAAATAATAATTCTAAAGTTTTTTTTAAGAGGGTATTTGATTCCTTATTTTATTTACTTACTTATTTATTTATGTTACAAATGACACTGACATTGAGAGATAAAATACTAAGTTAATTCTTGTGCTATTCTATCTTCCAAATTTATAATATGATACAGTCCAAAATGTAGGTCAGATTATGTTCAGTTATATTTCTTCACTTCTCAATTTTCAATGAAAAACCTTTCAAACATAGAATTTTGAATTTCTCATTTAATTTATCAATCATTTTAAATATCCCTAAGTTTAAAGTTTTAAAAGTCGATTTTTCCCTATTTCATGGCACAAACTATAGTAAATTCTCTTTGGTCTGTGATAATATCATAAACGCCTAACGCCATCTATCAGAGAAAAAGTAAACAAACAAGCTGGTACTGCCTAATTCCTACTGCCTCGACTCCCATTGGACAGCTTCTCCTACTCCCGGTGTTGAAAGTGGGAGTGGCAAGTCTCGGCCAATCACAGAGCTTCATTGTGGGTTCCACCATTTGCTTTCAAATGCTGCCATTTTCTTGGCTTTGACAAGCGTATATTTCTACTTCTTGAATGAGTTGATATAAGAATAAAATGTGAGGAGTTTATAATTCAAGTGGAGAAACTATTATCCAAGTTCATGTGGGATGAAAAAGCCTCAATAGTGCATGATGAAAAATGATAAGAATTTCTTCCGATTTTCAATAAATTTTAAATTAGTTTCTAGAAAGATTAGTTTCTCCAAATATTTTGAATAATATAGATTCAATGTAGGCCTATTCATAATGATCGATCAATACATTATTTTCATGTATTTTGTATTTGTATTTGCATCTCTGTATCTGTATTTCAAATATGTTGAATCATAAAAATATACCAATTTTCATTTTATGATTCAACAGAGCCTAGATGTTAAATATGGGAACGGTTCAATGTCATCAGCTCGAAAGAAAGTAGACTGCTAGGCTCATGAGGGGACTGCCCAACCTGAAAAAGTTACTAAAGATCAAATTTCCATCAGTTTAATGAGCATAATCGCTTATAAACAATAATACAGTACATGGCACATGGTTTATTGATATGGGTAGGCCCGAGAATTTTTGGTAAGCCCATTAGGTGGGCACGTGCCTACCTGTCCGCCACAGATTTGGAAAAAGTCATTTAGAGTTTTAGCATATTTCTCGTGTCAATTATTAAAGGCTATATATTCGGCAATCAATATTGATGAGCATAGAGCAACGCAGATTGAAAACATCAATCTTGATGAACAGTTGAAAACATCAAGTGTTGCCTTCAAATTGATGAAGCAGTGTCAATGTATCAATTTGTATGAAAATTACAGCCATAGTTGACTGATTTAAAATCTATTCTATCGAAGGTGATGGGGGGAAGTGGCGCAATCAAAAGCGTGTCACCCCTTTCACCCCTCATAGCCACCCACTAAAGACGGCAGGTGTTATAAGGGCGCATCCCTACCTCATCAGCTCACTTGCCTACTGACCATCAACGCAGCAACAGGTAGGTACTCATAACCCTTCTTCATCTTCACTATAGGACTGAAGTTCTCAACAATTTTCTCTTTCAGCTATCACCTTCCAGTATTGACAAATTTTCTTTTAGAACTACTACTGAAAAACACAAAAAAATTAAATACAGTAGTCACATTACCTATCTACCTATTATAATTTACAAAAAAATATTCGTATGGCTTTTGATGGTGGGGAGACCCTTACAGGGTGGATCCACTTCGACAATGTGTACTTGGCAAATACTGGTCACCCATCCAAGACCAGTCCATATTGTTCGGACTTAACTCCACAAGAATAATTTACAAATATTGCTGTAATACGAAATGTTTCAGTGTTTGAATAGAGAAATCATTGTTGAGATACGGTACTATTCCAAAATTACAGTATCCTATATCTATAAATTAATTATTGTTGCAATAAATATATTTCATTGTTTAAAGTTATAGAGGATTAAAATTCTCAACAATTTTTTATTTCAGCGATCACGATTCCAGTATGGAACATAATATGTTCAATATAATACTGCTAATCATATAAATTATCTGAAATATCATACAAATCATCCTGTAAATGAGTTTTCATTGATACCAATAAGCAATAATGCATAGAAGTTTATGTTTCAAGATAATTATGTTTTAAGGTTCATGTTGAAAAAAGTTGGCTTTCGTCACAGTATTAGGTGAGATGTTGTGGTAATTTAGAATACTGTACATTCTAGAGTGAAACACTGGAATATTTTCAACCATGGTATATTAATTCACAGGAAAATATGATTCGGAAATGTATTTCTGTATGGGAAAATAATTATGTGATTGATTCTTATACTTGATAGTATATTAGTGTTGAATGAAAATTCATTATTTTTAATGCCATTTCGTTTCTCTAGAAACTATCGCTGCAATTAAACTACATTTTGCCAAATAAATTGTAGCCAAATTATAATTTACTAGAAGATTCAAGAATCAATTTTCGTATTTTACAGCGTTTTAACATACGAAGTAATACGAGTCGAGCTCTAATGTATCAATGAATACATTTTCTATCGCAGGATATTTTTCAAATACCCCTTGAATACTCAAACTTGAACTCAAACTCATAAATCTCAGTTTCAGTTTTAGCGCTCTTTAGTTATTAATGAATAAAAATTTTGGGTTTATCATTCATCTCCAAAAGATGCGAAATAGCTTTCCTATTTTAAACTCTCGAAGCTAAAAAGTTAAGTGGTTTTTGTAACTGATAATTAAGCTATTTGTATCTTTGATAAAAGTATCACATCCCTATTTATTAATCCCTTTTGTGAAGAAATTCTATATCTAATTATAAAACAATTAAATATTCAAGAGTATCTCTAGAGAGACTCTCGTTCTCTCTAGAGAGTTAATCTCGTTCTCCATTATCAAAGACAATGAAATATCTCTAAAGAGAATCTCTAAGAGTAAATCTCTAGCACTGGCAGCTCGTGCCCATAAAACAGGTGAAGTGCTGTAAAGTAAGAGTTACGGGCGCTTCACCTGTTTCGTGGGTACGAGCCGCCAGTGATCTCTAGTAGAATCTCTTAGTTTCTCTAGCAGATTCTCTTTGCTAATATAGGCCTACTAACTAATCCTCCTGGGCCCTGTCTTATAAACATTTACAGCTTGTTTTTCTGAAGAAAAACAAGTGATCGATATTGTAGATTCACCAATAAAACGTTCGATTTACAATGTTCCAAATTTTGGGGAAAAACAGCTGTTGCCCTAATATTGCAGTACATCAATGGCCGACTTCAAGGTTTCATATTACAATATTTGATTTGTTGGTTATGATATTATTTTAGCGACAAAAATTATTTCTATTCAAATTTCACTAATAATCATCGATATTAATCGATTAATAAAAATAATAATCTATATTTATATTCATAATAATATATTAATTTATTCATCAAATCATTGCATTGGAAGCAAAGTTTTGTGTTTTTCATGTCATAGCAGCTAGCCAGCTGAGGTTGTAAAATTTCCGAATTATAGGAAACGTTTATGAGACAGAAACACCAATAACATTCACGAATTATGAGTAAAGTGGATTGTAAAATGTTTATAAGCCAGGGCCCGAAGCTGAAAGCTATTTAAGATCATTTATTCACAAAAATCAAAATAACAGAATCAAACTGTGCCAAGCCGTTAATAATATGATTATTATACGATAATTATTACCGTTAATTATAATTTGATACACGATAGTTGGGCTCCGGTACATCACAAGTATTCCAACACCATTGAATTCAAAATTTAGTTAACTTCTTTAAACTAGAGTCTCCTACAAGAGATTCTTCTTCTACAAAAGTCTCCCAAGACTGTTGCACGAGTCAACTATCAGATCAATTTCGTCCTATTGTAGACTGTGCAAGCAAAGAAGACCCTCTGGCAAGATGGGAAAATGACTCGAGCTTGATCAATATTTGTTCAAGAATTATAAATGTGGTCTCAGTAGATCAAATTGTTTCCTACAGTTTGAGATCAAATTAATAATTTTTGAACCAATATTGACCGAGCTTGAGTCATTTTCCAGAGGGTCTTCTTTTCTTGGACAGAACATAAGAACATAAGACATACTTTAACAGATCTCAATAGGAATTTCGCTGCATTGATTTCAGAATATGACGTCATTTTACTTTAATTTAATTGGCTCTCATATTCGTGAAAATGGTTTATAGTATTTTATATCGTAGATACTAGTAGGTCACGCAAATTTCTTGTACTCCAAAATGATAGTGAATGAAACTATAGCATTTCTACATCATAAATTATAAAATATGTTACGAAATTTAGTGTAAGTGAAGCAATCTTTTCTATAACATTTACAGTTTATTTGATATTCACTTGGTATCAATGCTATTGAATTCACAATAATATTGATTTAATACATAAAAATCAGCATGTAACTACTGTAGGTCTCTTCACACATTTTTCACTCACTTGTTAGAAATTAACAAGTACATTACAAGTACAAGTACATTTTGAAGTCGTAATGACTCTTATTGTACACTCACTTCTACAATGTTGAAAAATATTAATTTGAAAAACTTCTCATGTATTGATCGAAAGTCACAGCAGCACCTTATGCCATTTCTCACAGCTCATATTGATGATGATAATAAGAGCATTTTTTTTGAAGCAGCGTTTCTTAAAAATGACACTTTCGCTCATCAGACTCCTCGAAAATAATTACGATGAGGTGACCCTTCAAAGTAAGGTGGAATTACAGCTTTTGTATAAAAGTTTGTTGAAGAGAGTGATTAATCGTTCAGACTCTCATGTATGAAACTTTCAAAAAGTTTTCTCACGTTTGTCATACATGAAACTTGAAGAGAACTGTATGAGAGTTTCTTGCTCTGAAAAAAGTTACAAGCGAAACATTATTTTTGGTTGAGAGGTTCTCGAGAGATCTCGATGATTCGAATATGAAGGGACCAAACATAGAATTATTAGGCTATTGAAGAAATTAGAGAGATCCACGTTGGGGATTCGCTATTTCTAAACTTTAATGACGTGTAAACAGTGGTAAATTCTTTCAAGAAGATGCAAATATCAAGAAGATATTTCTTCCTGTATCGTCTTGAAAGAAAATGTATCACCGATCACAGATCGCTCTGCTAGTACCGTAGCTAAAATTCAGAGTTTCTCAGAGAAAGAGAATCTTTGAGAGAGATAATTACTTAATGACATCCT
Source organism: Sogatella furcifera (assembly GCA_017141385.1). Lineage (NCBI taxonomy): Eukaryota > Metazoa > Arthropoda > Insecta > Hemiptera > Delphacidae > Sogatella > Sogatella furcifera. Next base: position 4,887,385 of record CM029560.1, on the reverse strand, counting down.
TAAAATTCGAATGTTTAGAAGTATTTATTTTTCTTCCATATTTTTAGTTTTCAATCGAATTCAAATTTCTGGATACGAGCCTTTCTATAAAATTGATAGTGTAGTATTGTAATCAATGATAAAGAGATTGGAGATGACGTATCTTGCATCTGTAGATTCTGTAGGCTGGTTTATACTCGTACAATACACTCGCCTACACAATATTTCTTTTGTACTTTTCAATTCAATTTATTTCGTGAAAATTATACATTGTTCTTTAATCTCAATTAATAATCACAGAAACCTTCCAATTAGTTTTTATTAATGCATATATTGGGTACGGTCTATCTATAAATCCCATAATAGATGAAAAGACCAGAGATTGTTTACCAGAGATTGATAATTGTGTAACAACCGAAACCAGTATCTCGATTTTCTAATAAATCAGTGGTTTGACAACATCTTGTCTTTTCATTTATTATGGATAACTACCAAAATATCAATTTCACAACTACTCAAAGAGATCTATAAATTCGATGGATTTAAGCAGAGTGATAACCTAATCATATTAAATTTCTACTAAAAATAAAAATAAACACATGTGATCAATTAGCATACAGTAGGAATAGGCCTACTTATTATAGAATTAATTAGTTTATTTGTTAATTTGAAAATGACTATGAATAGTCGAAAAATGTAAAAATACGTTGATAAAAAATGATTGAAAGGATACTGTGATTATTAATTAAAATGGAAGAACAGTGATAAAAGTAGCCCTAAGATAAAGGAAACACAAATTATAAATTGTTTGTAATTATTTTATTAATAACTTGAGTTCATTGAAAGTTGGTTTAAATGCATGTGAAATAAATGTGTAAATGATTTGCTCTGTCATTGTTCCCTTATATTAAAATAGGAGCAGAAAATAAATCATCTACTGATCTAAACTTGAATTATCGGTGATGGGAAGTTGGTTGATGGTTGTTGCTCGAGAAACTATTCTTAAAGTGACCCGCGGTGAGAGCATCTTCATTAATAAGTATTGCAATACCTGTTGTTGGAGCTCTGCTGGAAGCATGTTAGTTTCTATGGAGCTACAAAAGCCTAACCAACATCATGCGACTAAATTAATATATTGAAAATTCAACCAAGAACCACTGGCGGCTCGTGCCCACGAAATCGGTTAAGAGCCTGTATCTTTTACTTTACAGCACTGACCTATTTCGTGGGCACGAGCCGCCAGTGCCAAGGGCACTAAGACAGGATGTAATAAAGCAATTAGGGAAATCTTTTAAAAATCTAAGTTGATTTTTGCAGGACAACAATAATAATGCTTTTGAGTTGATAAAAGACAAATGAAACCTAAAAACGCAGCAGGATTTTTAAGCTTGAATTTATCAATTTCGTTAACTTAAACATTGGTTAAGCAAATAGAAATTTTCACACAAGATTTTGAGAGAATATTCACGCTCTGAAATCAAAAAATACAGCATTAAAATCGGCCTTTGCTGAACATTCAATTGACTTTCAACATTTAATTTGCTGATCTGGGTAATAAATTCATGAATATACGTGAGTTTGAATACAAAATTTTGCGGTTTAAAAAAATAAAACTATAATGAATTATGCCCCACTTTTTCAAAATTTTCCAATTTAAAAAATAAATCATATGAATAATCAGTCAAACAGATGACCATGAATAAGAATCTATTATTAGTAGTATTAATTGAATTTTGTTCATTTACACTTGAAAATGCCTCTCATGAATCCGAAACTAGTTGCGTTCAAATAAAATAAAAATATATATAAAGAGAGGATAAGTGATTTAATGGTTCATTTATTATACGTGGAGAGTGTTTCGATTAGTCAAGTTTTCGATAAGACAAGGTCCTATTTTACAATAATAATGTAGCTCGATTAGTCAAGTCTCCGATTAGACAATGTCTTCTAATAGACAAGTACCAATAAGAAATGTGTTTCGAAAACAGTAGAAGTCCGATAATCCGACTTGTTCGGGACCGACTCGGTGCCGAACTATCAGAAATTCGGGACAATCGAGCTCTCTTCCAACTATTCCGACTCTCCTTTACAGTGTAGTTTCTCATTAAATAAATGTATGAGATACATAAATCGTAATTTCATACACAATTAGATTTTTAATTGAAGTATAGATACAATTTTACATCACATTGTCATAAGTACCCTACATTACTATAATACCAAACATATTCCATTTAGATTTATAAAGGCCAAATTTGAACGTAATTGGTTCAGTAGACGTTTAGTTCTGATGAATGAATGAATGCGAGAGTGTCATTCTGATTTCATATGATACAGTATATGGATAGATAAAAGATGAACAGTTAAGGATGACATTCATAGTAGCCTATCGTGTATTTTTGAACAGAATAGTATAATATGTTGCCACCACTGGCGGCTCGTATCCACAAAACAGGTGAAGTGCCCGTATCTTTTACTTTGGAGCACTTCACCTGTTTCATGGGCACGAGCCGCCAGTGGTTGCCACTGACATCATCCTCCCACCTCCTACTCACACCATTCTTCAATTCGAGCAAACTCCAGATCTTAGAACTTGATACAGTATAAAATTTCATGTGAGCTATTGAAAGGTGTAGAAAAGCACTCCATATTAGAACTGATACTCTTCCTCCCAAGAGATACGAAGCTTTCCATGCAGCCTTCTTAAAATATATGTATATAGAAATAGAACTGCAGGCTGTATCTGAATTTCTTCACTCACAGTTTCTGAGAGAAAGACTGAGAGACTTAGCTTGTGGAGAGGTGGCAAAATGGCTGCCAAAGATCGTAGCGATCCATACAACAATTATTTATTTCACTGCTTTCATCATTTTATTTCCTATAGTTGGACTAAAGTCGCATTCATTTTTTTTGGTCTTTTTTCCTTAAGCTTGGTTTTAAAACTTATTCCCTTAGAATAAGCCGTATTATTAGAATAAATTGAAACTCCTTAAAACTTATTCATTCAGGTGCAAGTAGCAGAGTATAGCTATAGCTTTGTTTGCTAGAAGTAGGAAAAAACTATTGCAGGTAAACTCCCAAATCTCACCAAGCACATTTATATAATTCGATCTTCGGCGGCGAAGGTTTGTTTGGAGTTTAAATTGGTAGTTTAGAGTTTAAATTGGAGTGTGAATTTGTTTCATATCTTTGAGAGTTTTATATCTTCATTGACTTGGATTCAAATGAACTGAATCTGGAAATTAATTTTGATCTACGGCACTGGCGGCTCGTGCCCACGAAACAGGTGAAGTGCTGTACAGTAGAAGAAACGGGCACTGGCGGCTCGTGCCCACGAAACAGGTGAAGTGCTGTACTGTAGAAGAAACGGGCACTTCACCTATTTCGTGGGTACGAGCCGCAAGTGCTATCGGGAAATTTTCGTTGTAGGGCAGTTTCTCGCAATTTTTGAGTTGAATCTGTTGACATTGATCGCACATGCCACATCAGATCAAACCATCCAACCAATTTGGCTTGACAAGTTGGCTTGTTGGCTTGTCGTCATGTCGTGGCTCAATGCGAATTCAGTCAGCTGTATTCATGAATGTAAATTGAATTGGTCTTGTTTAACTGAGTTATCTCCATTTCATTATAACATAATGTTTGTAAAAGTATTGAAAGTATGTTTGGATGACTTGGTTGTATGAATAATTTTCATACAGCCAAACATTGGTTGTATGGTTTAGTCTGGCATGGTATGGCGCGATATACAGAGTGTTTTAGGAGTAATGTGCAATTCATCTCCAGCCCATTTATTATCGAAAATGACGATCGAATCTTAAGAATTAGAAAATTTTGTCAAAAGAGCTATGTAGTAGGCTAAACATGTCTCTGGAATGATTTTATTTTATTATTGTTTCTTAAGAAAGTGAACCACAATAGATTTCAGTAGGCCTATACGAAGATTGTCCTGAAAGTTTCAGACCTTTTTCGAAATCCTTTCATGTTGGTCACGGCCAATGGTACACCCCCAGTTCATTGCTCCTGAAAGAGGGTTATTAGAAGAAGCATTAAAGGGTTTAGTAAGTTATACTCCATATTATGGAATTAATATAAAAATATCTGTCTTTTTATTTGAATAAGTTACATTTTATTCTTTATTTTTAGTGTTACGTCAAATGAAGTGTAGTTGCTGAAATCTACTTCCATTGAATTATTTCAATACTTTCAATCAATGAAAGTAAAATCAAGTTCATGATTCTACTGGTAACATTTTGTTTCTCACGTTTTGTTAGTGGTTGGGGGGAGGCGAGTGGGGTTTTTTGTGGGACTATTGGACAAGCAATGGGTTTTGGGGGGGATTTTGCGCCATCAGCCATGGGGGGGATGGGCACCCCTGGGTCACGTTACCAACAATAAAACAATTAGAAACAGATTACAAGTATTTTCTATTCTGAACTAGTCCGATTGATGCTTCTATGAACAATATAATAACACAATTCAATGGGTAAGCGTTTTATGATATGTCTTCGTCTAGTGGTATTTTCGAATTTCATAAAAAACGTAGAAATGTAAAAACATTTATTTGCACAATTTTAAGGCAACCTTTTTTACTGTGTTGTGTACGATACCTATTAGATGAGAACTGCATTTTCAAATAGATGTTTGTAAATAAATAGTTTATTGAATTAAAAAATACCGTAATCGAATATGTTACTAAACTTATAAACATTACAATAAAAATAATTTTGAAATGAATCATAGAAGCAAGAAGCCTATAATTTGATAAGATCAAACATAGTAGACACGTAAAAAAGTAGAAATTAACATCCCTGGCTAATAGGTATTATAGTGGCCTGATTACAAGATATTTAAGCTAACTGTTCTTGTTAATGAACTTGAAAGCCGAGGTGGGATAAATCCATTACAACAAACACCCCGCTACTTTCTAACTTCCAATATTGGTCTCTCGGTGAACGTGATACTAAGTCACGAACACTGTGGACTGCACTTGGATGGGTGACCGGTTCTGGCCAAGTACATATTGGCGAGGTGGAACTACCCGTAAGGGTTTCCCCACCATTAAAAGTCATAAGAATATATATATACTAACTACCAAGTATGTATTTCTTTCATCTATATGAATTATTATCATTTAATTTCATTCTCTATTTGCTTCAATTCAATTTAGTTTTTATTTAGTAGATGAATTAGAAATGTAGCGAAGGGTCAAGTTTAAGAGTGGGCCCTAACTTCGCCTCCCAGGTTCAAATGAATACACTTATTCAATTCCACAAACTCACCTACAATCAATATTCATAATAGGCCTACTGATAAACACCATAGCAATACGTACGGTACTGTTCATATTGATGAAGCTGGAGAAATTCTGTTAACCCATATTTCAACATATTCATTGCATATTTTACCCATGTTGAACTACTGCATTAAACTGAATAAATTTCGAAAGTGATTTGTTGAAAGCTCAATGAGAAGCCATAAATTATATTATTGTGTCCCTGTTGTGGTGCCCTGTTGCATAATTATTCTGAGTGAGATAAGAATCCGAATGAGAACGATTCATTATTTTGCATTAAATGCATAATTCTAAGCAAGTCAGCATCCAGCATCTGCCACTCAATAAATGAATTATTCTACCTATGCAACATTCTGCTCACTGAAAAAATAGAGGAACAGACGCTAATATTATTGCACTTGAAAAACATTGGCTATAGCAATATGAAAAATGACGACGTTACAAATGAGACTGATTGAAGAATTTATAAGAGCTTGAAGAAACATTGTTTACGAAGCAGCTTCAATGCCATATTTTGTGATGTGCCTAAATTTGGTTTAGTTACCGTACTTTAAATAATTTCATAGAGATTATGGGTTTGGTTTGAAATAAGCCTAATAATTAATAAAATTTCCAACATGCAAGTCTATAACCTACGCCAGTAATCAGGGGTTTTCCAAATTGTTGATGCATCGCGGGTTGCATTTATTGTGCCTTGATTCTCCCAATACTAATAGATATAGTTCACTTTTTCTAAAAGGGAAATGGAATAAGTTTTCAAAATTTCTCAAAGATGCGACCAGAATCGGAGTTTTCGAGGGAAGTTTGCAGACGAGCATGTTTGTCTTATTGACACTGCTGACACTGTCGGGTGTCTCGGGGCTGGGAGGTTAAGGCTAGCGAAGCGAGGGTAATATGATATTATATAGTTATACGTCTACAGCTGTAACGGCTCGAGACGCACAACTAAATCCCCGCAGCTAGGGCTGCGCAGCTCTAGCCGATGGCTTAGGAGTGCTACCTTAAGATGAATTTCCTGATTTTCATCTACAAATGTGCTAGGTACCTTAAGGCTGTAGCACAGGGTTCTCCAACCTTTTTTATCCAAAAGGGCCACATTGTTAATTCTTGTGAGGCTTAGAGGACCAATAACTAGGATGTATACGTGGAATTATTTGACTTGTGGGGACACACACAAGGTCAACCCCCCCCCACCGAGGGGGTTTGAGGGGTGTAAAATTATTATATTTCCATTGATATATAATGTTTTATGTAAAAGGACTTTTTAATAAGTTCAGGGCCCTCGCGTGGTTTCTTGGCGCCATGTGCAAGAATTCGGCAGGCGCCCCCTCAACATGCTAGCTGCCTTGCATGTTCACATTTTTATCATAAGCAATCCAAATGTTGCATTTGGTGTGACAAAGAAAGGATTGGCTATTATTAAACTTGCTTATTTTAATGTATCCCAACGTATTGTTTTGTATTTTTATGTATTGGATACGTGATGAGCAAAAGCCTTGAGGAATAAATAAAAAATAACTAAATGCTATCTACATTGAGCAAAACTGTCACATTGCACCGTATACTTTATCATTGAAATATTAAAATTTCAATTACAGTATTGATCAATTTATTTTATTAGTTTGCTTGAAAGCACATAAGGGAGGGAATAACAAATTTTTCACTAAGAAATTTTGGATATCATCATAAATATTTCATTTCACTGGAAATAGAGATGTTTTAACAGAAAATTGGAAACTCAATAAATAACAAGCAAATTGAAGATTTCAGCCATTTTCACTGCTCTACCCGACTTTCTTGAATCACATTCGAAATAGTTCCAAATTCAGCCAGCAGATGGCAGTAGCAATAGGGTGACTTGTTTTGACTTCCATTGGACACGCCTCCAAGCTCCACCTAAGATCAAAATGGCCAAAAACATCGGTTAGAAAAGTTTCCAAATTCAACCAGTTGATTGTTCAAGGCGTGGTTTAGGTGACAGCCAATAGCAGAGCGAGGAGAATTTAAAGGCAGTTCTCCCACTACCGCTCTGATTGGTTGAAATTTAGCTCCTGATATGAGCGTAAATGGCGGCTCTTGTTGGTCTGGAATGATTCAAACTTTGTGACTGCAGATGGCAGCAGTTGACAGGTGGTGTTTCAGTTTTGATTTGGACTCGCCTTCATGCCCCGCCTGCTCTTTTCTGATTGGTTGACAGTGTTTCGTTAGCTCTGCCTTAGAAAATGGCTGCTAGCAAGAAAATGACGGATGGTGTATCATACACAAAAAATTACGCTGATTTACTATTGGCGATCTTGTGCTAATATAATATTTATTTATGTATTCAGGCTAATTAGATTCTATCAAGTCAGTATTTGAAGAATTTATTTATAAAATTTAGACTCAGTTTTACTTTTATCGTGAAACTTGGGCTAGTACTGGACTCCAATAGTTTCATGCTGTATGATCGAAATGAGATGAAAATATGATTTTGCACTCCCATCTTATACTCTTTAATTCTATTTTTTATACGATGAATATAATGAAATAGAACTACAGAACTCAAACTATTCATGATCTAATACCGACCAATTGCCAGAAAAAAGTTTGCAAAACTACAACAATTCGGTAAAAATATTAGGGAGAAGTTTTTTATCAGAAACTGGCTTGTGATTAATTGGTCGACAGTGTGTAAGATGGTTGTCATCCAACAATAGAATTAAAATTTAAGAGGGGCGTTTCTTGGCTTGCTTCATACATTGATCGTGATTTTTCAATTGATCAATTTATTATGATGAATGAGTTTATGCAGAGGAATCATTTCTTGTGGATTCAAGTTGTTGGTAAAATAAGTGTTTCATCAAATAGTGAAAAAATTATTGTAATAGCCCAATTGGAATTTTTTTTCAAAAAAATTCCCGTTTCGCATCAACCGCCGCGGCGCCCCCTTGGCCGTGGCGCCCTGTGCGGTCGCACACTCCACACACTCCATGCGAGGGCCCTGAGTAGGTTTAATTTAAACACAAGAAGAAACAAAGATGAATTTGGCAAGTTAAACAAACTAATAATAACTTTTTTAAATAGTAATAAGACAACTTGACAATACAAGAACTCTACCAAGCTAAAGGAGAATAGCCTACTTATTTTTAGTGAGAAGATTGCATTTGTTTCCACTTGAAAAGTCCACCCATTTAGGATGAAACTTTGTGGTTCCGATCATTATAATTGATTTAAAATGTTCTTCCGACAAGTATTTGGATTTAAAAAACTTAATTTTGAAAATGTCTGCTCACACTTGGAGGTGGATTCAAAAAGAGAAACATTGCTAATATCTCGCAATGGTTGATCGCTGCTTGTTTACATCTAATTGTTTACACTTATTTAAAAATAATGGAGTGGCTAGTAAGAGAAGAGTACTGAACTCACTTTTGTTGTCAAAAATGTGTATAAATATATTTTTTTAAAACTTCTGTTGCAATAACTCTTGTCAGGCCGGACAAAATCTGTCGGCCCTGCTGTAGCATACAACTATCATTTCATCATTTATACCTGCTGAGCAGGCATCAATTTTTCTGAGCTCACAATGTAATTTTTTTTCTTTTTTTCAGAATGTGGACATTGAAGAGTGCTTTCCTATTCTTTTTCTGTGTGTTGCTGTGGGCGTCACCTTGTTGTTGCGACCCCCTAGGCGCAGAGTCAAGAATGCATGCGTCAAATCCAAGACAATTTCAATCACCAGAGGATCTCAGGTCCTATCTTGATCAGCTGCAGCTCTACTATGCAGTAGCTGGTAGACCCAGGTATAATTTGCTTTAAATCAGTGATTTTTCGGCGTAATTTTTTTCAAATTGGAGCAATATTCTTCATGTTTTTAATATTGTTTTCTTTGGTTTATACCTTACCTTATACCTTATACGCAGGTTTCTTATACTCAGGTTCTTTGGTTTATAATTTGATTAATTTCATTCATCACCTTCAAAATTAGAGATTTTGAAATATTATTCCAGGATTGAACATCATGTGACAAATAAGTACGATAATATCATAACCTCATTTCGAACAACATTGACTCTAAAAAAACTTATTTGGAAATAAATAGTACTTTGCCTAGTTTTTCCTCCTAATTCAAGTGTTTTGAATAAATAAATAGATTAATTAAGAATCCCAATGAGGCTTTATATTCATCCATAAAATTATAAATCAAACCTTTCTAATCCTAAATTTCAATTTAAAAAAGACTAACTAATAATAGAACACAACAAAAACTATTTTCAGTTTTTGAATCAGGGTGTTGTAAGTTAATAATAAATTATTATTGTAAACTGTAATAATTTATTCCTCAATTTGTAATTTTTCAAATTGAAGAATCGTATTTTCTTCAATTCTGGATAGGACAAGCAAAACCCTATGAAGTTCTTAGTTATTTAGGCTTGTAGTTGGTTGAAGATACTTTACTGTTATTATTTCCATTTTGTATTGCGCAGTATATAAATTACCTTGCACATGCGCAGAAATGGTTATAACACGTCAGAATTAAAAAAATCTAATTTCAAGAAGCAGACCGACAACTAGCCATCTATCTATGCATTCAAACCCTAATAATTTATGCTTTTTTGCACATGCTACTTTAACAAGAATCTATAGACCAATTAAAAATAACCTTATACCACTGTTCCTTGCTATAATAGTATGCATTTTAATACAGTATTGAAGAGTGAATGGTATTGTTTCAAAATTCGATTTTATACCTGATATCATATTTTGTCTCCCTTGATGTGAATTGGGAAGCGGTTTGTCCCAGTGGTAGAGAGCGTCTAATCGGTGAGATTAGATAAGCGACGTGCCTCTGCCACCACTGTTGTACTGGTGACTGGTTCCTCTGAATTCAATTTATGAGCCTCAAAAATCGCTTATCGGTGGTTCGGAACCCACCTAAAGCAGTAGGTCCATTCATCTCTCATCATCATCCTTCCCATTACCCACGCACAGGCCCAAAAGCCCATGTGGGCATCACCCTAAAAAAAAGATGTTAATTCATTGATAACATAATTTATATGAGTTGAAGTTGTAATTTATATTATATTGGTAAAACACTAATGTGCTACTATCAAATAGATTAACATAAGTTTTTTATAGCAATTATAATATAATTTCATGATTAAAATATTTCCATAGCATGGAAACGCAATGAAAATTTTAGGATATTGTGAACCTTTTATGAGGACCATGCTTTTCTTGCAATATCTGAAAGAATAAGAAAATCTAAATATTTCCACTTAAGAGTGGAGAAAGATTGTTTACAAATAAGTTTGCTCTCTGCTATCCCTGAAAGAGTTGTTTAGTTAAGGCTCTATAAAAAGGGGGTAGACGCAGCATCCGTGGTCAACTAATTTGAATTTGAATTCAACGTTATATTTTTGATGATCATTAGATGTTAATCGAGTTGAGCAAATTAATAGTATTTTTGTTCTGAAATCTTTAAGGTTAATTTTTCATACATGATGGTTTATATTGCTCAGCACCAAATATATTGCAAAGATCTATAATTATTTTAATAATAAAACTTAAATTAAAAAATATGATTAAAATTTTCCAAATTTCCTGCAGATGAATTAAGATTAAAAATTTGACTTGAAAATTGTTAGACTGGTAACCTAATGCAAACTCAAAGCTCTTTGAAGTTAGTATTTTTTAAATAATTCTTATCTTAAAATCATAATCATATGTTCCACAGTCAAGTTGGATTAATTCAAATTTGGCGCTATTAGTTGACCACAGAATGGCGGATGCTGCGTCTACCTCGTCTTCATAGAGCCCCAGTTTTAGATCATCAGAGATTGATATTGTCAAGCACTTTCTATGATATCATAATCATAGATAAGATACCGGTATATTGTAGTGTGATATTAGCTGAATATTATTTCCAATGCAATGTTTTGGATTAGGGTGATGAGAGAAATTCATCAGCAGCTATAGGCTAATAATATTTTATTGTTATCTAGGTATTTTTAATGAGATTATAGAAGTAACATATTGGTTAAATTGGTTTATCTGTGATTGATTTTCAGATTTGGAAAAAGAGTTGCCTACAATACAAGACCGAGCAGTTGGGTTCCGGCTCAAGCCCAAGATGAAGGTCGGACCGTCGATGATCAGTTCGATCAGATCTACTCATTCAGAGACAAATGAGAAACTCCAGTTTTATTCATTGTAATTTTCAATTCCTTACTATAACTTCCATCATCTTTCATATTCAAAACAAGCTGCTATCAAAATTAGCAAAACTATAAAAACCATTCTAGATAAACAACTTAGCCTATTCAATCTCAATGTTATTACAATACAAAATATTTCATATTCATGAACATTATAAATTATACCATATTGTAAAAATGATTTGGCCTACAGCTTTGTGATTTTGTATTTCAATCTAAATGTTAGTCAAATTGAAATTTGTTATATTCTATCCTCTTTCGTTGTAAATATGTATGCTATGTTTGTTAAGAACTCTTTCCTCACAAAAAGATTTGTTTATGTATTGAAAAATTCACAATTTTTGTAAATTCGATTTACTTTCATGTATAATGATGAATACTTGAGAAATTAATAAAATGAAATTAATGAAATTAAATCTGTGAAAAATTGTTTTATTGTTTTGCATCATGCATTTTCAGCTTCATGTAAAGAATTCGACATCATTATTCAACAATTTCTACTATTTATTTTGTAAATCACATTCCCAACTAAGATGAAAAAAATTGGAAATTATATGTCAAGAAGGAAATCAATTTTTATTCCAGTTACTATAGTGTTTATGATTATGACTATATGGTATTATGATTTATATAAGTTGCTCATAAGTTGAATGTAATTATCATTCGTTGACACATTTGAGTACGTCAGTATAGTGCCCACAATAAAAGCACGAAACAATAATTATTGTTGCAATTAAAACCGTGAATACTTTCACTTCGAAGTGTAATTTCTTTAAAATCGTAATTTAACACTTTAAAATAAAAATCATTTACGCTTTTGCGTGCGACGAGAATATTGTTCTTTAGTTGTTCGAATGCTGATCATGATTTAAGATAAATTTCCAACTTTATAAGTTTACAGGAACAAAGATTTTTCAAGCTTTATGTTTCATATAAGTTTCGATTTTTCAGCTTACGCAAAACACAATCTTTTCCAATGAAATATAACGAATTGTTAGTTGTGTTGTATTTAACTAATAAATTCTACGAATTAGTCTACTGTACATTCAAAATGCTTGAAATGGAATAAATATATGTAGTTGTTTCTGAATTATGTATTTGTTCATAATAAACCTGGAGTTCAATGATTTTTGTTTGTTTTTCATGAATTCTACTAATCATGAATCTCTCCTTAATCTCAGGGCTACTTTTATCACTGTTTTTTATTTTAAATCATTATAAAAGTACCCTTTTTTGAATTATTATTATTTTCCATGAAAAAATAATTGATAAAAGGTACTTTGATAATTATTTAAAATAATCATGAGTCATATGATAAAGGTGGGGAGATCATGAGTCTGGAAATGAAACAATTACTATACAGAGCCGCTGTCATCTGGTGATGTTCGAGTCTCCACGGGGGTGGAGACAATGGGGGTAACCAAGCACCAAACGACAGCGGCTGCAATAGAAATACAGATATAGAATGATATTGACTGGCATCAATGCCAATAACAGTACTAGAGCTTCAATTGTAGGTAACCACAATATAACAAAATTATGTCTAAATATAAGTTATTCTGCAGTTGAAGTTGTGTTTTAAATATTTTGTGGATTTTGTCTATGATATAAATGAGGAGGATATTAAATCAAAGTTGGGATCGAGATAGTGAAGGAACTGTGCCTGTTTTCACTTTCCCTATGGTATGATAGGGAAAAATTGAGACTGTTTCATCTGTTCTTGTGCATTACAACTGACTAGAGAATAGAATTACAAATATAGGTATAGTCTGTCCAAGCAAAGAAGGCCCTCTGGCAAGATGAGAAAATGACTCCAGCTCGATATTGTTTCATATTGGTTCAAAAATGAATGATTTGGTCTCAATCGTATGAAACATTCTGATCAACAATTTGAGACCAAACCAATATTTTCTGAACCAATATTGACCGAGCTGGAGTCATCTTCTCATCTTGCCAGAAGGTCTTCTTTGCTTGGACAGACTATACTCCAGTCAGCTGGATTAATTAATCTCAGAAATTTCAGAAATCAGAATTTTTTTATTTGCAAAATTACATAGAACAAAATCTCTATTAGTTACTTAGCCAGTAATTGGAAAGTGTACGGAAACCACCTTAATTTGACACTAGACTTATTAGAACAAAGTACAATATGAAGTAATCACTTACTTGAATAGCCGTAGATCTTAATAACTGTATGAAATATGGACTTCTTCTACAGCTTTTGCATAACGCCTGTTATTCGTGTACCCTACTTTGGCCAATAAGCTGAAACCATTTCATCACAAAACCTGCATAGTGGATATCCTGGGGAAATTGTGTGGGAAAAATGGTTCAAAATAATTAGGTACCGGTACTAAGAAAACATCAGTTGACGAAATCGTGAGTAGGTTGTTAATGTGAACGTTTATAACGTAATTTAAGTAACAGTAAATAACATAAAAATCACAGAACACTTCAAAAATGAAAATAAATCATTGTTTATTCATTTATTTATTTATTCTTACAATTGCGACTTCATAGAAAGTATTTTGAGCAAAGGTGATGATGAGTGAGTAAATGATGATATTACATTGTAAATGAAAGATGATAAGAGTATACATTACAATTTTTTAAAAAATTCGAAGTTTGATCAAAGTTCACTGTTCACAATAGAGATCTAATCAAAAACACCAAATGAGAATGTTAAAAAATTTTGAATTAACTTTATAGAAAAATTTCAGAGCAAATTAGAACCAAACTAACAAGAAGCCATTACAGGCTGTTGAAAGGGTGCTTTTTATATAAATGGGTGATTATATATTATATATTATGTATTATATATTATACATTATACATTATATATTATATATTATATATTATATATTATATATTACATATTATATATTATATATTACATATTATATATTATATATTATATATTATATATTATATATTATATATTATATATTATATATTATATATTATATATTATATATTATATATTATATATTATATATTATATATTATAAATTATAAAAGGGTGATTTTTTATACATTTATTTCACATAAACTTATAGTTAGCCTATTTATAAGAATCAAGCATAGGTAATAAGACTGAAAAAATGTACATTTTGAGAGCTCTTGAGTTATAGGCCTATTGATTCTATTGATGCTGAAAATTTGGATTTGTATAGATTTTAATAAAGGTGGGTGACGGATTAATATTCCAATTTTACTGGGAAAAAGTTTATTTTAAAATAACGTGCAGCCTACCTATGTATTTTCAAAAATCTTGAACTGTACCTGGAAATGAGATATATTCTGCAGGAAAATAGTAGTACCGTACTGATTTTCAAGTAATGAATCACAAATAGTCTAACCGAGATATAGTACAGCATTGCAGCACAATATTCGGTAGATAAAATGAGTTTTCAAGGCAATATACAATCAAATAGAACCCTACCAAGAATTTGATAGAGATGATGAGTAAAAATGTCGAAAGAAACGAAAAAAGTATTTCTTTATGAATATTAATTGACAGTAATAACCGATCAGATATAGTACAGCATCGTAAGCACAATATTCGGTAGGTAAAATGAGTTTTCAAGGCAATATACAACCAAATAGAACCCTCCCAAGAATTTGATAGAGATGATGAGTAAAAATGTCGAAAGAAACGAAAAAAATATTTTAAATGAATATTCACTGACAGTAATAATAACATATTATGTCGATGAAGATGATTTTTAAGTGGACTCTAAGGCCCTTTTTATCAATACGTTAGTAGTTAAGTAGTTCAACAGAGAATTTAGTTTATATAGTCAGCTGATTCAGATGGAACTCATTATATATTAAATGCCACAAAACTTTGATTCAACCACCGGTTGATTAATGATTAATTTCTGGTTAAAGCAGCTTTTGATTATACGGGCCCAAGTGTGTGCAACCTCTTATGTTTCGAGAATAAACACTGGGTCCAAAACGTTAACATGCAGAGGACTTCTGACACCAGTAAGTAAACTACTTGGCATGCAGCAAACAAACTTTGTTTTGTTACCAACCATTCATGAATCTAATCATTGGGCCGAATGATAATAACAATCTGCTCAAACCAGGATTAACACTCAGACCCACACATTCACATTGAATGGTGAGATAGTTGAACCCTACCTATTCAATTCAATTCTTCTTTCGTCTTTGACCAGATTGTATACTGGATAGACATTGTCGTTACCTACACCCTATGAAAATAAAGAGTACCTAATTCAATTCAATGATGTAGCCTTATACAGAGTGAATTTTATATTCCGGTACATCTCTGGATATCCGGACGGCTTGAGATATCAAAGTGAGACCTCGACCATACCTTATATAACAACTTTAAAAACGAATAAACAACTTATATAACACTTTTCTCTACTTTTTCAGGTAGTAAAAAAAGTTGGTCCGACATATTATTGAATTCAAAATCACCATTCCAACTACACTTTTTAAATGGGAAGGTGGACATATTATAAATGATTTGATAAATAAAATGAAAAATCAAATACCGTACCTTTTTTTTTAAAATAAAAAACTTTAGAAGTAGGTATTATTTTTTTACAGACATGTTTCGGGGCTAAGCCCATTTTCAATGTGATTAGAATAATACTGAAATAACTGAACAAGATTCTCAAGATTAAAATATAAATCTAAATATTATCATATGAATGAAATTAAATATGATTGAAAACGTTATAAATCTTATGTACACCAAAACTATGAAAAGGGTATTTGATTTTTCATTTTATTTATCAATTATTCTAAATAGCCCTAAGTTTAAAGTTTAATATACCGGTACATGATTTCTATAATGCAGATTTTCAAGAGAAATCAAGTGCCACAAACCGCACACCGGTATGTCTGACCGTTTTCTTACATACTTTCAATAATTCTAATCAGAGATATTCACTATAATAAATCAGTTAATACCTCTGAAACGGTTCAACATATCGATGTGCGGCTTTCGCCTTTCATTTTGTATAGAAACATTTTATTGGAACCATGTGCATATTACATGACCATATCGGTTACTTTTCAAATTCAGTCCTTCATCTTGGATTTGTCATAATTTTCAAAAATGTATTGAAATGTATGTATTTAATGATCGCCATTATTGATATGATCAACATTGACCGAGCTGGAGTCATTTACCAGAATGTCAGAATGTCTTCTTTGCTTGGATAGATATACTAACTAGGTTAAAGCTGCAAAACATGTTTTATTTTTGATTGGCAATATTTTTGCACTAAATGCCCCGAAGCAAATAATCCAATTAATTTACCAACGTATGAAGGGGAATATCCTCTGGGAGTCAACAGTTGATGGCTTTGTTTACTGAAAGTAGCATGATGCTTCTTATGAGCTGGCTGAAAAGTTCAATTTTATTATCATAGATTCAAAATTTATTTTCCTAGGCGATAAAGCAGAGAAGAATAGTTCAAGGTGAGATTCAGGGATTAGAATAAAATCAATTGAAAGAAGACCCAAAATACAACACTATAGTCTGTCCAAACAAAGAAGGCATTCTGGCAAGAAGGGAAATTCACTCCAGCTCGGTCAATATCAATTCAAAAATCATAAATCTGGTCTCAAATTGTCGATCAGAATGTTTCCTAAAATTTGAGACCAAATTTTATAATTTTTGAACCAATATTGATCAAGCTGAAGTCATTTTCCCATCTTTGCAGAATGTCTTCTTTGCTTTGCCAGACTATATCGTACTTTGAATAATAACATAGAGATCATGCATTTGATTGGCTTCAAATTGTAGGAAACTTTCTGATCTTTAATTTGAGTCTAAATTTATAATTTTTAAACCAATATTGACCAAGCTGGAGTAATTTTTCCATCTTGCCATAATGTCTTCTTCGCTAGGACAGACTTGCTAGGACTGATTTAGTTTCCTGAATTGGATGTCCTAATGAAAAATGTGTCCTGGACTAATTGGGAGGAATGATGATGTTTATCTCCTCCTTTGTTCAAGAAATGTAATAAAAATACTAATAGGATACTCTTCTTTAAAACATTCTGTACATTACCTGCTAAGCAGTTTCAGTAATCATGAGGTATCATACATTTCATACTCTCCAATTTGCCAAGATATAACATGCAGTATAAAAATTAAGAAACAGAATAAAACTAAATTTAATAAAACACTCATTACAAAAACTCCTTCGTTTTCTTTTCATATTGAAATAATTCCTTCAACTAATACTGTAATGAAATTTCATTTCGGATAGTGATGTTATTTCAATGATTGAGGAAAGCTCTAAAGTCTAAAAAATGATGCACTATTGGAATAAAAGGTGTTCAGAAGATTTCAAATCTCTTGTTAGCAATAAATGATAATTCAATGGTTTTGTTTTATACAGTGATATTTTTAAGCTACGAAGAACAAGTGCATTATTTTCAATGAATCTGTTGGAATTAGGAGGATAAATAATCATTTATTATTTATTCTCCTTCGCCTGTCTGGCCCAGGGCAAAAATGAATTTAGAGCAGACAATAGAACTTTCTTTCTAAGATGCGACTCGCCTTCATGAAATGTCTATCCTCATTTAGACTCATTGTCTGCAACGAAGAGATACGAGTAGAATAATTTCTCTCATTTTAAAAAGAATCTCGCCTAATTAATTGTGAAAACACTGCAAAAACTGTGTTCAATTTTTTCCAATTCTTCTATCAGGATTAAACCTGATTAGATGGCATTCTTCCGTAATACTTTGGAATGAACCAAATCTGATTACACTTACCAGAATAAATCACGGATATCTCAGTTTATTCAATAAATAATTATAAGGTTTCTACAACCTATCGTACAATTGCAAGTTTAAAAAATGATCAATGATATTTTTTGATATTATTATATATATATATATATATATATATATATATATATATATATATATATATATATATATATATATATATATATATATATATAAAATGATATTATAAAATTCATCAATGATATTTTGAAAGGTTGAATTCAATGAATATCTAATTAAACTTTATTTTTATAAATCTATCAAAAGTGATGGATGTCTGAAGCAACTACTTGTTGTGAAAATTACAATGCATTGCATTTAATAGAAGAAATTGTTCATCGATAAGCTTCATATACTTTCTACTTAATGTTGTTCTGTACTCCATATTATTTAAAGTTCTCAAGTGAAAAGAATTCAAAACGTATAAAGTTATTGAATTATTTATTTGATGTTTTTTCTCAAAAATCCAATGTAATCTATATAAAAAATGTTCAATTGTTTGTCTTTTCCTAGTGAAAATTAGTTTGAAGATTAACTATGTGACATAGACTACTCTTGATTTGGATTTTTAGTATAAATTGAGGAAAAGTTTTGGGCATTATGCCTGTTGTACTCACTATTTTATTGATTGAATAAATGATTATGATATTCAACTCTGAGCTGAATAATAATAGCAACTTATATGTATTCGTATCATACGAAAATATGTTTACATAATATTATCTAGCTCATTGATGCTCAAGACATTTTGAGGTTATATTTTATCCATATATTCAACATATTTTTTCGACAATTTCAAGATGGCAGCTGTAGATGGACAATATTTGAGAAAGCAGTTTATAATTAGAGAATATATATACACAATATATAGTCTGTCCAAGCAAAGAAGACATTCTGGCTACAAGGGGATATGAATCCAGATCTCTCGATATTGGTTGAAAAATTATGAATTTGGTCCCAAATTGTAGATCAGAATCTATATCTATATAAGCGAAATGGCACTGACTGACTGACTGATTCATCACCAGAACTAAAAATCCACTAAACCGAATGCGTTCAAATTTGGCAGGCATGTTCAGTTGGACGTTAAGACGCGCGCTAAGAACGGATTTTAAAAACTTTTCAGGGATACGCTAAATATTTGAGTTTTTCTATAGTTTTTCGGTGTTTTCTCAATTTTTTCGAGAACCAATCGGTAGAAAATGTTGATATTTGGTGGGCAGGTTCAGATAAGGTCTAGAAATGTTGTGTTAAAATATTTTTGAAATCCGTTCAAGACTACGCCAGTAATCAAGTTTTCAAAATTGTAGATGTATTGCGGGTTGCATATCTTCCGCCTTGATACGACCAATCCTTAGTGTAAATTCAATGGTTCAGCGAGATTATAGATGGAGTAATTAAGAAGATATTGAATCAAGTTTCAAACAATGTTACAAGTTTCAAACAACTCCCAAGGTTACGCTCAATATTAGCGTTTTACTATTTTTCGGAATTTTTCTTAGATTTTCCGAGAACAAATTGGCAGAAAATGTTGAAATTTGGTGAACAGGTCTAGATTAGGTCAATAAATGCTGTGTTCAATAAATCTCGAACCCCTTCTGAACGGAATTTGCAGGCGAGCGAAGCGAGCCTGTTTGTCTCAGCTGACACTGGCAGAGGTTTTGCAGGCGAGCGAAGCGATCCTGTTTGACCCACTTACACTGCTGTTACTGGCGGGGGTCCAGGGGGCGGAGCCCCCTGGCTAGGCGGAGAAGGCGAGCGAAGCGAGCCTGCCGGCTAGTGTTTCTTATAATTTGAGACTGAATTAATAGATTTTGAACCAATGTTGATCGAGCTGAAGATATTTTCCCATCTTGCCAAAATGTCTTCTTTGCTTGGAAAAATTATACCCACACATTTCTAGTCACTCAGAATCATGGGTGTATCCAGGCAGGGCTAGGGGGGCAGCTGTCCCCCCCCCCTAGAAGTTGAAATTTTTCTGTTATTTGAAAAATAAATTCACAGCTAAAATGAATAAAATAAAATTGAATAAATATCATATAATAAAATAATAAATTATCATAATAATTAAAACTTTAATGAATTTACAACTAAATTGTGAGTATTGCGAAGTCACAGACTCACAGGGGTGAACTTCCATCTGAGACTCCAATTGAATACTGAAGAAGATCATTGATAATTCCCAATGTAGTCCGACGACAAACATCTAACATGCCATGGAAGTATGCAGGCAGGGGCAAGGGGCAGCTACCCCACTGGAAGACAGATAATTTTTTTCCTGCTTGGATTGGATATTTGAACATTTCCAGGAGGAATTGTGACGCAATGCTTCCTAAAAATGTTATAATGCTGATGGACTTAATCCGAGCAGGGTTCAAGGAATTATGAACACCTAGAAAATCGAATTTGATCCAAACATTCAGTGTTATCAAATCACAAACTTTGTGATTGAATAATTTCAATCAAATGTGAAATTCTTTAGTGCAAAACACCTACCTCATAGAACTCCATGGAAGAATCTTTATCACAATTAATCCATATTATTTTCAATATTATGATCAATTCTTATCCTTATTAATTCTTGGCCTCTTCAATATTCAATTGAGTTTTTGGTAATGGTATATCAGCGTTGTCAATAAATTTAAATTGCAATAATTCTCATTCAGATTCTTTCATTTTTGGTTGTTGTGGTTCTAATATAAAAATAAAGTAAGTTATTGTTATAGCCTTCAAACCTTAATTGTATTCACTAATACAATGTGTCATGAATATTGATTGCTGAAATATGAATGTAGGTTCAATATAATTTCAATTCAACTCCAACTTCTACATTTAAAAGAATTAAGAATTCCATACCCTATTGATATTAATTTATTCAGACTTCTTACAACTCATACATGTAATTCTTCTCATTTGCTTGTGATTCATGAACAAGAATTTTCATTTTTTATGCTGATTATTTAAGTTTATTCATGTCATACTTTTTCATCCATCAAAAAACTCTATTGAACTTTCAACTAGCCACAACATTATTTTATTATGTAATAAGGTTGTTGACAACAATGTTTTTCAATTAAAAAAATACTAGAACTTGAAATTATTTACCAAACAAATAATTTCAACAAATAATTGTTCTGATTAGATAATAATTGAGATCTTGATTATATTTTCCATTTTCATGATGAAACACAGGGCTTCATTTATGATGGTACGCACTGGTACGCCGTACCGGTACCCCTGAGTACTCGTCACTCTTGTAGTAAATCATTGAAATTTTTTATTGAAATTATGGAAAAATTATGTTAAAATACACAATTGAAAGCTTCAAAATAACTCTAAAAATTAGTTTTGAGGAGTTGAAATTTCGTTTTGCCTCCATACCAGAATCTTTGATTTTACAGATTGGGCACTGATTTATTAAATTATTTTTCACCATTTAAATTAACAATATTATGGCTGACAACCCCCCTCCCAACCGCTAGAGAGAAGGAAAAGGGGCAAATTTCTTATATTTTGCTGGAAAAAACTGGCTTGAACCCCCCACCCCTAGAAAAATTCCAGGATACGCCCTTGCTCAGAATGACTGCAGCTATACAGTCACCAATTATAGGCTGCAAAGTGATTTATCTCATCACGATAAGCAAACATAACGTAAATTGGCTATTTCCTCCAATGAGTTGATAAATGTAAACTTACATAAGTAAAAAAACGGGGAAAATGAGAGAAATTTATGTTTGAACAATTGCAACCAAACTTTATTCAAGTATAATTGATACTACCAAAAACATAGTTGATACAATAAAATAGTACAAAATTAGTATTACACATACAGTTTGTAAAATAGGTTGTAAACATAGGAATGAACATAATTCTTCACACAATATTGAAAAAAAACTGAGAAGTATTACAAAACAGTTCAAATTCAAAATCACGTTTATTCCACATAATAAAGTAAAAGTGAAGAATATAATAAAGAACTTTAAAACTTAGGGCTGTTTAAAATAATTGAAAAATAAATAAAAACCAAACACCCTTTTTTTGAAAACTTTAAAATTATAAAAAACACATACATGTTTCGGGAGCTAAGCCCATTCTCAATGTGGATAAAAATAGTTATTATAGTATAGATAAAATAACTATTTTTATCCACATTGAGAATGGGCTTAGCTCCCGAAACATGTATGTGTTTTTTATAATTTTAAAGTTTTCAAAAAAAGGGTGTTTGATTTTTATTTATTTTTCAGTGAAGAATATAAGTATAGAAAAATTTACAAGAATCACTGTATTATATGTAGTATTATATCACTGTAAGTTTTCAATAAACATGATCAATTATGTTAATTAATTAATTACTATCAATTATGTTCATAAATGAATTAATCAATTTTAGAACCCTTTTATAATTTTTCATTTAGACAAGTTTCACACTCTTTAGAGGCATTCTCAAGTGTGAACCAGTCCTAGCAGAGCCTCCACAGCGATCAGGAAGAGTAAAAAAGAAGCCAGTACATCTGAGCTTGTAAATACTAAGGGGGAAGGTGTTACATACAATTAATAAGGCAGTGACTACAATAGGCATGTGTAGACAGCTAGGTTGACGTGACCTGGAGCCTAAGACACATGCGCATTCATGATGCTAGAATACATGATTGCATTCAGGCAATGAGCTTTTGTTGTGGAAGTAAAAACTAATGTAAAATAAAAAGAGAATGTTGAAATTTCGTGTTTATTTTTACAATAGAAGCATATCGCGTGTAAATAAAAAATACTAAAAGGATACAGCGATTTTTATTTGCATCTACTAACATGAAACAAGAAAATATGATTCCGATAGAATAATAGATTTTTTAATAGCTGAAGGATCCTATATTTTTCATTCCTCATTATATGAGCGAAGTTTTGAAGTTTTCGGGCTTTGATCTTCAACAGAATCTCCCTTTGTTTATCAAGTCTGTCTAATAAACAAGTCTGTCAATAATCAAGTCTAATAATCAAGTCTGTCTAATAAACAAAGGGAGGGGTCTGTCTGAAACCTCGGTGTTTTTTTACTTTTTCTGTCCACGAAATTCCAAGTCTCCTCCGTCTTCTAGTCATTTGCAATAAATCAGGTAATAGTAATATTGTATTATGATGAAGGGAGGATACATCCTATTTTATCTTCTAAACAGATCCTAATTTTGTTAACTATCAAATTTTCAATTATTCCTTGTCTAATAAATTATTATCATGAACATCGAAATTGTCAATTTCTTGTTGCTAGGTTGGTGGCCACAGGTGCACGTGTTGAACACAAGTTTGTTTAATATTTATTGTATGGTTTGAAAGTTTGTTCTGTTTACATATAGTTTTTTGAAATTATAAACTGTTGAAAAGTACATTATAATTACTGCAGGCACCCTAAAATAAATTGTAACACGTGTCTGGGTTGCTTTCAATGGGATTTTTCAAAGTGATAGTGCAGTGTTTATGAATGAGTGGTATAAATTTTCAAGTTTTACCAAACGCAACGCAAGTTCATACAGTATTTCACACATCAGAAATGTTAGAAGAGTCATTAGAGTCATATTATTATTTGGAAACTATTTTCAAATTTTCATCAGCAGAAGTAAGTAATTTACTAAAAATGATATAATATTTATTTATGGTTATGTAATTATTTTGCTATATAGCCTACTAGGTAATATTATGTGATCTTCAAAACATGAGATGTCCGGATCTCACAGTCTGTGATTTCTTCCTTTGGGGATACATTAATGATTGTGTTTTCAAGCCACCACTTCCAACAACTTCAGTCGAGATGTGTGAATGCATTACAGCCACATTTATGTAACATTGTAACATTAAATATTAACTGTTACAAACATTGTAACATTGTAACATTTACAAGTAAATGTTAACACATGTGTGGGCTGTAAGTAAATGTCCCACAACAGTTGGGGAAGGTAGAGAAGGGCGTTCAAAATAGAGAAGGTAAAAATCGGAGTTGAGTAAATGTCCAGCAAAAGCAAGCGAGGAGAGAAAACGACAATCGCAAGGTACCGATCGACAATAAGCAGGTTGAAGTAGACTCCATTTAAATTCATTAAGAGTCCACTATAACTACACAATGTAAGTCCACATACACAAATTCATCATGTGAGGAAAATTCCCAAGATTTGTATTGACCAAACAAATCATGAAAACCAGGTGCCCTCTGTGAGGCTCTAGAATTCCGGCTCCCTAGAGAGCTGTTTGCGAGCTTTTGTTTGTTGAACGAATTAATAATTCAAAAAGTGTTTCTTATTTAATTTAAAAATATTTATATAATGTTCACACAAGTTTTGTAACCCTGCTTGTTAATAAGGTATTGTTATTTAATTGGCAATAGGAGTATGGATAACCTTTTGGGACATTTACTACTGGAGCTTTAAAAAGCACCTATCTGAATCAAAGAAAGGGCAGTTGGCTACATTGCTGCACAGCCACAGCAGTGGAATTGCGGTCAAGATGATGTATGGCATCAAGTAGTGTTCTACGGCCCTTCAAAGAAGATTTAGACATTCTAAGTGAAATAATAAATGTTGGGAATTGAACTAAGAGAAAAAAGAGAAAGAAATGGGATTTTCAAAAAATTCTGGATTGTAAAATTGACAATATTAGATACAAGATTTAAAATATTTATCAAAATCTTATTTGTTTATTCTTAGAGTAGTTGGGAAGTAGTTGAGGATAACATGGAAAATCACAACCACAGTATGCTTTTCTTATTACTCTCATTGATGTGCCTTGCTGGTGCTCAGGGCAAATTCACAGTTCTATCTCCCAGCACTGAACACGGGCTAATGGCAATCTGGATCTTCAATTTTTCATCTCTAGTGACTGTCACCGAACATGTCATTCTCAAAAATATCACTGGGACTTTAAAAGAATTGCGCAAGTTTGCCCTCAATGAATTAGCTGACAGGATACACCAAGACATTGACTTTGAAAAAAACTTGTTCCATTTCATATCAGCGGCCTGAGTAGGAATTGTAGGATAGAGGAACTCTACCCTCTTGATGTCTGTAAATTGTAGAGGAATGTTCCAAAGTGATAGTTTTTGCTCATGCCCCTCAACTGCCACAAGTTCTGCATGGACAAAGGGTCTTGAGAGAGCACTAACAAACGGAACCTACTTTGACAAGATGTTGGATAGGGCAAATAGTGGCAATTCACATGAGAGCAAGAAACAATCAAAGAGGAACTGGCTTTCCTCATTACAATCATCCATTGCTTCTGGTGCTAGGGCTGCTGGAAGAGCCGGGAAAGATGCTGGGTCTTACTCAATCAAACATCCTTTCAAATCTGCCAGGAATGCTTTGAACTTAGGTCTGACAGGTAGAGGATTATATGTGATCTATAAGGAGTTCTTTGCTGATAATGTGCCTAGTATCAACAAGCTACTGAATGACTTGGAGTCATCAGATAAGTTGATATTGTGGTAGGTATCCTGCACCAGTTATTTAATATGCTCTACTTGAAATGCATTGGAGCAACTAAACTTATTTTCTCTAATCTTAATAACTTATTTTCTTCCACATCCATTGATAATACTCTACTTTTGGTTTTGAAAGGTGGACCGCAACCTGATAGCTGGGAGGGTGGCTGTATGGCGGCGAACGCTATTGCTGCCCCCCCCACAGTGTCAGGGGGGGCTAACGCCCCCATAAAGAAGCATGACTGGAATGAGGCCGAGGGGGGGACCCCCCCCCCCCCAAGGGGACTCCGAGGTGGTCCTAAGGGATCGGCAGGCACCTGGACGTCACCTCCTTCAAGGGGTCTCCTCCGGGAGCAGATAGGGAGGCAGGTACACTATAATCTGTCCAAGCAAAGAAGACCCTCTGGCAAGATGGGAAAATTACTCCAGCTCGTTCAATACTTGTTCAAAAATTATTCATTTGGTCTCAATCATAGGAAACATCCTGATAGATCTACAATTTGAGACCAAATCAACAGTGCATGGATAAAGAGGTGACGGAATTCAGATTGAAGACATTCTTCTCTACAATTTGAGGCAAAATTTATCATTTTTGAAACGATATTGACCAAGCTGGAGTCAATTTCCCATCTTGCCAGAGGGTTTTCTTTGCTTGGACAGACTATAATTAGGGTGTTTGGACCATATTTTTGGTGTCAGCTTGATGAATATTATATCACTAATAATGAATTGTAATCCCCTCAACTGCCAATAGTGATAGTCTTTGCTCATGCCCCTCAACTGCCACAAGTTCTGCATGGACATAGGGTCTTGAGAGAGCACTAATAAACAGAACCTACTTTGACAAGATGTTGGATAGGGCAAATAGTGGCAATTCACATGAGAGCAAGAAACAATCAAAGAGGAACTGGCTTTCCTCATTACAATCATCCATTGCTTCTGGTGCTAGGGCTCCTGGAAGAGCCGGGAAAGATGCTGGGTCAAACATCCTTTCAAATCTGCCAGGAATGCTTTGAACTTAGGTCTGACAGGTGGAGGATTATATGTGATCTATAAGGAGTTCTTTGCTGATAATGTGCCTAGTATCAACAAGCTACTGAATGACTTAAGTCATCAGATAAGTTGATATTGTGGTAGGTATCCTGCACCAGTTATTTAATATGCTCTACTTGAAAGGCATTGGAGCAACTAATCTGACATAAAAATTTATTGTTTGTTTAATGAAAGTTGAGAAATCCATGTTACAGAAATGTAACATAGGAATAACATCTACAGGTAGATGTTCATTATGCTGATCATTCAACCAGAATGGACGAGCACAGGCAGCAAGTGGCATTTGCATTTTTGGTTTATGATTATTTGTATAGAGGGAGGCAAAGAAGGATGTGGGTACACCCCATAGTTAGTGCGCATCTAATGAAAGTTGTTTGTAAAGCATTTGTGAAAAGGTGTTAGCAGCAATTCATTTGATGAAAAAATGCATGACTGCCCAGATATATTCAAGTGCTTATAGTCAAGTCCCTAATTCTTCCCTATTTCACCTACTGCAGTTCAGTTATCAACTGTGACACTGAATGACAGATTACAGCAAAGTCTGAATTACTGCCTCTGTTACGTCTATACACTGCAATGACATGAACATATCACCCACTTCTACATACAAAGCTTAATTCTCAAATTGCCAGAGCAGAGACTTCTATACAGTGTTTCTTATATAATTTGAACAAATTTATATCATATTCACACAAGTTTTGTAATCCTGCTTGTTAAAGAGCAAAAAATGTATGAAAGCATTACTTTCAATAGAAAAATACACACAAGAATTCACACAGGGACTCGTGTCCCTGTTATTAAGAGCCAAGCAAAAAGATAAGACCGAAATTGATGAGAAATTTGGGAAAATGTCATGCTAGTTCAGCAAGTAGGTCATGTGCGCCAAAATCCAGAGCAAGAAAATGATTCAAAATCTAGAAAGGGGGTGGTACTTGTCAATTAATGATGAACAAAATAAAAGTGATTTTGGCAGAGATAAGAGCAAAGAAAAAAGGAAGCAAGTCAAAAGGAGGGAAGAAAGCAAAGAAAGACTGTTAAAAGAAACTGTTTCAGAATATGATGTAATAATGGAATCATTTCATGTAAGCCTGGTGTCTGCCATGGGGCTCTAGAATTCCTGCTCCCTAGAGAGCTGTTTTGTGGCACTGAACCATATCTTCAGCGTACAAGGAGTAACTAGATACTTGTACAAGTATGTAGTAAAAAGTTGTACAAGTATACTTGTATAGTATAAAAGTATACTAGAGTATACTTGTACTTGTAAAAGTATCTAGTTACTCCTTGTAAGCTGAAGATGTGGCTCAGTGCCACAAAATGCGTCCGACAAGCATCAAAATTGTGAGTACTGTTGTAAAAGTGAAAGTCATTAGTATTTACCAAGTTTTAAGCTCTTTATCATCAACAGTTCAAGTAGGATGAAGACAAAAGAACAACAGAAAAGTATACATAAATGGCTGGAAATGTCATTACTGTACTGTACTTCACCGGTGGCTTGTACCCACAAAACAGGTGAAGTGCCTGTATCTTTTACTGTACAGCACTTCACCTGTTTTGTGGGCACAAGCCGCCAGTGCTGTACTTTCATTTTTTCAAATAAAGATTTGCAGAATAATTGAAAAATAAATAAAACTCAAACACCCTTTTTTGAAAACTTTAAAAATTATAAAACACACATACATGTTTCGGGATCTAAGCCCATTTTCAATGTGGATAAAAATAGTTATATCTATAGAAGGAATAGATATAACTATTTTTATCCACATTGAAAATGGGCTTAGATCCCAAAACATGTATGTGTGTTTTATAATTTTTAAAGTTTTCAAAAAAGGGTGTTTGAGTTTTATTTATTTTTCAATTATTTTAAACAGCCCTGTTTTAAAGTTCTTTATTCAAAGATTTGCAGTTTTCATGGTATACTGCTTTGCATAGAAGCCTGATTATTTTTTTCTGTAGCCTGGTCTGCCTGAGAATTTTGAGTTCCCCTAGATCAGCACACCATATCAAAACTCCAACACATGCACTCAGCATTTTGAGGAAAAACTCGATTACATTGCCACTAAATAGATAAAGAAAAGACGGAATTCAGATTATTTACATCTGCCACAGAAGCTGTACAATTTTTAGGTAATTATGTGGTTATTTCAAGGTAATTATATGGTTATTTTAAGGTAATTATATGGTTATTTCAAGGTAAATTCCTATATGGTTATTTTAAGGTAATTGCAAGACATTTTAACATAGACCTCATTGTCAGGTATTTAAAGGTAATTGTTTGCTAGCAGTTGTGAGTTATAGTCTGGTCAAGAATTGGAGACATTCTGGCAAGATGGAGAAATTTCTCCAGCTTGGCCAATATTGGTTCAAAATGTAAAAAGCTGGATGAAGTAATTACTGTATTATTATCGATTTTTCTTCACTTTGAAAAATTCAAAAAGAAGCATGACTGGGATGAGGCCAAGTGGGGGGAGTGCCCCACCCCGAGGGGACTCCAAGTAGGTCCTAAGGGATTGGTGGGCACCTGGTCGTCACCTCCTTCAAGGGGTCTCCTCCGGGAGAAGATAGTGAGGCAGGTACACGATAGTCTGTCCAAGCAAAGAAGACCCTCTGGCAAAATGGGAAAGTTACTTCAGCTGGTTCAATATTGGTTAAAAAATTATTCATTTGGTCTCAATCGCAGGAAACATCCTGATAGATCTACAATTTGAGACCAAATCATCAGTGCATGGATAAAGAAGAGACGGAATTCAGATTATTTACATCTGCCACAGAAGCTGTACAATTTTTAGGTAATTTAGGTAATTATATGAAATGAATTGATTGTAAGTTTTGTGTGTTGCAGGCTACTGTTGAGGAATGTCCTGAGATATGATTTATCAGACAAATTTATTTAGAATGCAGCTCTAGAGGGGGCATCCTATAGCCATAGAGGGGCCCCAGCAGCTCTAGAGGGGGCCCCTTGCAGCCAGAAGTTGGAACATCCCCTGCAGCCTGAGAGGGCCCAATGTGCCTATTTGTAAGTATAACCATTCAACTTCAATTAGTTTTCAATTTTATTATCTCAACATTTTTGTCACTTCTTTGTCTTCTTCTTCTTCTTCTTCTTCTTCTTTTCTCCTCCTATTCCTATCTATTGCATAAATAGTTATCTTTTGCAAAAAGTAACCCACATATAGTTTTAGATGATGTTTCAGACGACTGTATAATTATATATCTATTCTTCTTCTTCTTCCTCTTCAATTTATTCTCAAATTTGTAATCTGAATGTCTTTGTCATAGTATATTGGTGTATTGGTGCTATTGTTGAGGAATGTCCTGAGATATGATTTATCAGACAAATTTATTTAGAATGCAGCTCTGGAGGGGGCACCCTATAGCCATAGAGGGGGCCCCTTGCAGCCAGAAGTTGGAACATCCCCTGCAGCCTAAGAGGGCCCAATGAGCCTATTTGTAAATATAACCATTCAACATCAATTAGTTTCCAATTTTATTATCTCAACATTTTTGTCACTTCTTCATCTTCTTCTTTCCTTCTCCTATTCCTATCTTTTGCATAAATAGTTTGCAAATAGTAACCCACATATAGTTTTAGATGATGTTTCAGACTACTATATAATTATATATCTATTCTTCTTCTTCTTCCTACTTCTTCTTTTCTTCTTCTTCTTCTTCAATTTATTCTCAAATTTGTAATCTGAATGTCTTTGTCATAGTATATTGGTGGAAGATTTTTTTAATTTACAATTTCAATGGTTTTTGCCCGAGTTTGATATAGCCTAGTCTGTCTGAGCAAAGAAGATAATTTCTCCCCAGAAATTGAAAAAGTTAATTAGTTAAACTACATTAATTTTAACCCTTATTTGAATATTTGGGATAGTTATTACTCCATGCATGCATTGCGATGTTAATGTTCTTCAAATGTATTGAAGTTTAATATTATGCCATTGATATATTATAATAAAGGTGATTATTATTTCAATTGCATTGAGCATTAACAAAATGAAAATAATAATGAGAATATTTTTTTTTGCACAATACAAATAAATCAAAATTACTTTATTGTGTATTGTATTTATTTGAAGAAGGTTTACTACTCATAAAATTGTCAAAACTATTCTCTAATTTTTTAGTCATGGCTATATCTCTTTAGCTATTGAAATACAAAGATTAATTACATTGAAAGAACTATCTCCTTTCTAATTGTGTTACACTGCTGGTGTTTATTTATTGTTAGGGTTGTTTTTAATCATTCAATTTCATTTAGAGTTTAAAGGAATTTCCTATGGATTTTGTTAAAGGATTTATTTTAAGTTTTTTTTTTGTTGAGATCAGATCGGTATGATATTGTAGTCCGCACAAAACTAGCTGGCGGTCTGGATCTGGACCACGGTCCGTCATTTGGTGACCACTGCCCAAGAGTCTTGGTAGGGAGTTCACAAACAACCTGTATAGAGATTCGAATAAATTATTATTAATAAGATCACTTGATAAGTTTATTACAAGTTTGAATGTTTTATCTTTGTAACTTATTTTCTTCCACATCCATTGATAATACTCTACTTTTGGTTTTGAAAGGTGGACCACAACCTCATAGCTGGGAGGGTGGCTGTATGGCGGCAAACACTAATGCTGCCCCCCCACAGTCTCAGGGGGGGCTAACGCCCCCATAAAGAAGCATGACTGGAATGAGGCCGAGGGGGGTACCCCCCCCCAAGGGGACTCCGAGGTGGTCCTAAGGGATCGGCGGGCACCTGGACGTCACCTCCTTCAAGGGATCTCCTCCGGGAACAGATAGGGAGGCAGGTACACTATAATCTGTCCAAGCAAAGAAGACCCTCTGGCAAGATGGGAAAATTACTCCAGCTCGTTCAATACTTGTTCAAAAATTATTCATTTGGTCTCAATCGTAGGAAACATCCTGATAGATCTACAATTTGAGACCAAATCAACAGTGCATGGATAAAGAGGTGACGGAATTCAGATTGAAGACATTCTTCTCTACAATTTGAGGCAAAATTTATCATTTTTGAAACGATATTGACCAAGCTGGAGTCAATTTCCCATCTTGCCAGAGGGTTTTCTTTGCTTGGACAGACTATAATTAGGGTGTTTGGACCATATTTTTGGTGTCAGCTTGATGAATATTATATCACTAATAATGAATTGTAATCCCCTCAACTGCCAATAGTGATAGTCTTTGCTCATGCCCCTCAACTGCCACAAGTTCTGCATGGACATAGGGTCTTGAGAGAGCACTAATAAACAGAACCTACTTTGACAAGATGTTGGATAGGGCAAATAGTGGCAATTCACATGAGAGCAAGAAACAATCAAAGAGGAACTGGCTTTCCTCATTACAATCATCCATTGCTTCTGGTGCTAGGGCTCCTGGAAGAGCCGGAAAGATGCTGGGTCAAACATCCTTTCAAATCTGCCAGGAATGCTTTGAACTTAGGTCTGACAGGTGGAGGATTATATGTGATCTATAAGGAGTTCTTTGCTGATAATGTGCCTAGTATCAACAAGCTACTGAATGACTTAAGTCATCAGATAAGTTGATATTGTGGTAGGTATCCTGCACCAGTTATTTAATATGCTCTACTTGAAAGGCATTGGAGCAACTAATCTGACATAAAAATTTATTGTTTGATTAATGAAAGTTGAGAAATCCATGTTACAGAAATGTAACATAGGAATAACATCTACAGGTAGATGTTCATTATGCTGATCATTCAACCAGAATGGACGAGCACAGGCAGCAAGTGGCATTTGCATTTTTGGTTTATGATTATTTGTA
This sequence comes from Sogatella furcifera, assembly GCA_017141385.1. NCBI lineage: Eukaryota > Metazoa > Arthropoda > Insecta > Hemiptera > Delphacidae > Sogatella > Sogatella furcifera. The sequence goes on along the minus strand of CM029560.1, from coordinate 4,854,824 downwards.
TAGAGGGAGGCAAAGAAGGATGTGGGTACACCCCATAGTTAGTGCGCATCTAATGAAAGTTGTTTGTAAAGCATTTGTGAAAAGGTGTTAGCAGCAATTCATTTGATGAAAAAATGCATGACTGCCCAGATATATTCAAGTGCTTATAGTCAAGTCCCTAATTCTTCCCTATTTCACCTACTGCAGTTCAGTTATCAACTGTGACACTGAATGACAGATTACAGCAAAGTCTGAATTACTGCCTCTGTTACGTCTATACACTGCAATGACATGAACATATCACCCACTTCTACATACAAAGCTTAATTCTCAAATTGCCAGAGCAGAGACTTCTATACAGTGTTTCTTATATAATTTGAACAAATTTATATCATATTCACACAAGTTTTGTAATCCTGCTTGTTAAAGAGCAAAAAATGTATGAAAGCATTACTTTCAATAGAAAAATACACACAAGAATTCACACAGGGACTCGTGTCCCTGTTATTAAGAGCCAAGCAAAAAGATAAGACCGAAATTGATGAGAAATTTGGGAAAATGTCATGCTAGTTCAGCAAGTAGGTCATGTGCGCCAAAATCCAGAGCAAGAAAATGATTCAAAATCTAGAAAGGGGGTGGTACTTGTCAATTAATGATGAACAAAATAAAAGTGATTTTGGCAGAGATAAGAGCAAAGAAAAAAGGAAGCAAGTCAAAAGGAGGGAAGAAAGCAAAGAAAGACTGTTGAAAGAAACTGTTTCAGAATATGATGTAATAATGGAATCATTTCATGTAAGCCTGGTGTCTGCCATGGGGCTCTAGAATTCCTGCTCCCTAGAGAGCTGTTTTGTGGCACCGAACCATATCTTCAGCGTACAAGGAGTAACTAGATACTTGTACAAGTATGTAGTAAAAAGTTGTACAAGTATACTTGTATAGTATAAAAGTATACTAGAGTATACTTGTACTTGTAAAAGTATCTAGTTACTCCTTGTAAGCTGAAGATGTGGCTCAGTGCCACAAAATGTGTCCGACAAGCATCAAAATCGTGAGTACTGTTGTAAAAGTGAAAGTCATTAGTATTTACCAAGTTTTAAGCTCTTTATCATCAACAGTTCAAGTAGGATGAAGACAAAAGAACAACAGAAAAGTATACATAAATGGCTGGAAATGTCATTACTGTACTGTACTTCACCGGTGGCTTGTACCCACAAAACAGGTGAAGTGCCTGTATCTTTTACTGTACAGCACTTCACCTGTTTTGTGGGCACAAGCCGCCAGTGCTGTACTTTCATTTTTTCAAATAAAGATTTGCAGAATAATTGAAAAATAAATAAAACTCAAACACCCTTTTTGAAAACTTTAAAAATTATAAAACACACATACATGTTTGGGATCTAAGCCCATTTTCAATGTGGATAAAAATAGTTATATCTATAGAAGGAATAGATATAACTATTTTTATCCACATTGAAAATGGGCTTAGATCCCAAAACATGTATGTGTGTTTTATAATTTTTAAAGTTTTCAAAAAAAGGTGTTTGAGTTTTATTTATTTTTCAATTATTTTAAACAGCCCTGTTTTAAAGTTCTTTATTCAAAGATTTGCAGTTTTCATGGTATACTGCTTTGCATAGAAGCCTGATTATTTTTTTCTGTAGCCTGGTCTGCCTGAGAATTTTGAGTTCCCCTAGATCAGCACACCATATCAAAACTCCAACACATGCACTCAGCATTTTGAGGAAAAACTCGATTACATTGCCACTAAATAGATAAAGAAAAGACAGAATTCAGATTATTTACATCTGCCACAGAAGCTGTACAATTTTTAGGTAATTATGTGGTTATTTCAAGGTAATTATATGGTTATTTTAAGGTAATTATATGGTTATTTCAAGGTAAATTCCTATATGGTTATTTTAAGGTAATTGCAAGACATTTTAACATAGACCTCATTGTCAGGTATTTAAAGGTAATTGTTTGCTAGCAGTTGTAAGTTATAGTCTGGTCAAGAATTGGAGACATTCTGGCAAGATGGAAAAATTTCTCCAGCTCGGCCAATATTGGTTCAAAATGTAAAAAGCTGGATGAAGTAATTACTGTATTATTATCGATTTTTCTTCACTTTGAAAAATTCAAAAAGAAGCATGACTGGGATGAGGCCAAGTGGGGGGAGTGCCCCACCCCGAGGGGACTCCAAGTAGGTCCTAAGGGATTGGTGGGCACCTGGTCGTCACCTCCTTCAAGGGGTCTCCTCCGGGAGAAGATAGTGAGGCAGGTACACTATAGTCTGTCCAAGCAAAGAAGACCCTCTGGCAAGATGGGAAAGTTACTTCAGCTGGTTCAATATTGGTTAAAAAATTATTCATTTGGTCTCAATTGCAGGAAACATCCTGATAGATCTACAATTTGAGACCAAATCATCAGTGCATGGATAAAGAAGAGACGGAATTCAGATTATTTACATCTGCCACAGAAGCTGTACAATTTTTAGGTAATTTAGGTAATTATATGAAATGAATTGATTGTAAGTTTTGTGTGTTGCAGGCTACTGTTGAGGAATGTCCTGAGATATGATTTATCAGACAAATTTATTTAGAATGCAGCTCTAGAGGGGGCATCCTATAGCCATAGAGGGGCCCCAGCAGCTCTAGAGGGGGCCCCTTGCAGCCAGAAGTTGGAACATCCCCTGCAGCCTGAGAGGGCCCAATGTGCCTATTTGTAAGTATAACCATTCAACTTCAATTAGTTTTCAATTTTATTATCTCAACATTTTTGTCACTTCATCTTCTTCTTTCCCCCTCCTATTTGTATCTTTTACGCCTGTAAAATATCATATCCACCTATGCCCATATCTTTTACTATACAGCACTTCACCTGTTTTGTGGGCACGAGCCACCAGTGCTGTACTTTCATTTTTTCAAATAAAGATTTGCAGTATTCACGGTATACTGCTTTGCATAGAAGCCTGATTATTTTTTTCTGTAGCCTGAGAATTTTGAGTTCCCCCAGATCAGCACACCATAGCAAAACTTCAACACATGCACTCAGCATTTTGAGGATAGATCTACAATTTGAGACCAAATCAACAGTGATGAAGAAAAGACTGAATTAAGATTATTTACATCTGCTACAGAAGCTGTAAAATTTTTAGGTAATTATGTGGTTATTTCAAGGTAAATGCCTATAAGGTTATTTTAAGGTAATTGTAAGATATTTTAACATAGACCTCATTGTCAGGTATTTAAAGGTAATTGTTTGCTAGCAGTTGTAATTTATAGTGTGGTTGAGAATTGGAGACATTCTGGCAAGATGGAAAAATTACTCCAGCTCGGCCAATATTGGTTCAAAATGTAAAAAGCTGGATGAAGTGACTTGGATGGGTGACTGGTTCTGGCCAAGTGCACATTGGCGAGGTGGAACTACCCGTAAGGTAAGGGTCTCATTTCATTTCTCAATTCATTTTCAAATTCGTAATCTAAAAATTTTTGTCAATGAGAAGTTCAATTGACAACATAAGCTGTTGGAACGCACAAGGAGCAGACAAAATCGTCTAACTAACTTTAATGACGTCAGCTATAATGTCGTTTCAGTATAGAACTGTTGTTTTCAGTCGTACAAGCTTACATAAATACAATAAAATTTGATGAAATAGTGATGATCTTGAAAAAGCAAATAATTTATACTTATCACTGTATAGTGATGATCTTATTCAATTGTTATTTTTCATTAATGTTGATTACATTACGACCAGACTACATATCTATATGTCCTTTGTTAAGACTTTTTTTGAAAAGTGGACCGCAACCTGATAGCTGGGAGGGTGGCTGTATGGTGGCAAATGCCAATGCTGCCCCCCCCACCAGTGTAAGGGGGGGGGGGGCTAACGCCCCCAAAAAGAACAAAAAGAAGCATGACTGGGATGAGGCCGAGGGGGGAACCCCTCCTAACCCCCCGAGGGGACTCCGAGTAGGTCCTAAGAGATCGGCGGGCACCTGGTTGTCACCTCCTTCAAGGAGTCTCCTCCGGGAGCAGATAGGGAGGCAGGTACACTATAGTCTGTCCAAGCAAAGAAGACCCTCTGGCAAGATGGGAAAATTACTCCAGCTCATTCAATCAACAGTGCATGGATAAAGAAAAGACGGAATTCAGATTGAAGACATTCTTCTCTACAATTTGAGGCAAAATTTACCATTTTTGAAACGATATTGACCGAGCTGGAGTCAATTTCCCATCTTGCCAGAGGGTTTTCTTTGCTTGGACAGAATATACTTATCAGGGTGTTTGGACCATATTTTTGGTGTCAGCTTGATTAATATTATATCACTAATAATGAATTGTACTGGCAATTGGTCTCTCGGTGAACGTGATATCAAGTCATAAACACTGCAGACTGCACTTGGATGGGTGACTGGTTCTGGCCAAGTGCACATTGGCGAGGTGGAACTACCCGTAAGGTAAGGGTCTCCCCACCATTAAAGCCATAAGAATATTTTTTACTAATAATAAATAAATAAATAATTCTGTTCAATATTATTTTAGGATGCCAACGATGAAGCCTAACGATGGAGCTTCAATGGAGCGTCTTGATGATTCAACCCCAGAGGTGGGCCCCCCTCAAGCAGTACCAGAAGGGGCACCCCACAAGCAGTCCGAGAGGGGGCCCTCAGCAGTCCCAGAAGGGGCCTCGAGCAGACTCAACGGGGGCCCCATAAGTCCCCCCCCCAAAAGCAGCCCCATGCAGCTAAATTTGTAAGTAACCATCATTTGTTGATTCAATTTATATTCAAATCTGTAATCTTGACTATTTTGTCATAGCTTCACCTTTTTCTGCTTCAATTCATTTTCAAATTCGTAATCTGAAAATTTTTGTCAATGAGAAGTTCAATTGACAACATCAGCTGTTGGAGCGCACAAGGAGCAGACAAAATCGTCTAACTAACTTAAATGACGTCAGCTATAATGTTGTTTCAGTATAAAACTGTCATTTTCAGTCGTACAAGCTTACATAAATACAATAAAATTTGATGAAATAGTGATGATCTTGAAAAAGCAACTAATTTATACTTATCACTGTATAGTGATGATCTTATTCAATTGTTATTCTTCATTAATGTTGATTACATTACGACTAGACTACATATCTATATGTCCTTTGTTAAGACTTTTTATAGTCTGTCCAAGCAAATAAGACCCTCTGGCAAGAAGGGAAAATGACTCCAGCTCTATCAATATTGATTCAAAATTCATTGATTTGGTCTCAAATTGTAGAAAACATCCTGATAGATCAAAAATTTGAGACCAATCCAACAGTTTTTGATCTAATATTCATCGAGCTGGAGTCATTTCCCCATTTTGCCAGAGGGTCTTCTTTGCTTTGACTATTCTACATACTAAAGAGACCTCTACAAAGAAAATCTAGAACGGTTTCCCACCTTATTATGATACTCTAGATGTAAATAAAAATAGTGAAAATGAATTAATTCAGTATAAATATACTTGATTTGTAAAGTAACTGACTGATAAAGTGATAATAATTATTATTTTTTCATAAATGTGTTTTTAGAGTGAAAATTGTGTCAGTGAATATTCTAAAGAAACATAACCTGAATTTGGACATTTGATCTGAATTGGAATGGATGTTCTGGGCAAATGACTGTATTTTCGTTCCTTTTATTGTATAATTTCAATCAAATAAATAATAAAATACATGAATCCAATACAATTTTTTCAGACAATGACTGATCGTCTCCAGAAGTCCCTGGCAGCTACTGAGGGCCCCCTACATTTCCAAAGAGGGGGCCCCTACATCTCCAAAGGGTGCCCTCAAGAACCCCCTAAAGAGGCTCAAGAGGTTGAATTGCAGTTGAAATACAGTGAAATACAGACAAAATGACTGATCATCTGCAGAAGTCCCCGGCAGCTACAGAGTGGGCCCCCTACATTTCCTAAGAGGGGCCTCCTACATTTCCAAAGAGGGGGCCCCCTACATCTCCAAGGGGGACCCTCAAGAGGTTGAAATGCAGTTGAAATACAGTTGAAATATCGATTACAACATTACTGCATAGATATAGAAGTGCCATCATTAACAGAATTTACATCTGCTGCAGGAGCCGTATAACTTTGAGGTAATTATATGTCACTGGCTGCTTGTGCTTACAAAACAGGTGAAGTGCTGTAGGCCTACAGTAAAAGATACGGGCACTTCACCTGTTTTGTGGGCACGAGCTAACAGTGTTATATATCATTATTGGTAAATTATTTATCTCTCCTTCACAGTGTTCCATTGACGGCTCAAAGCACATCAGCTGATCATCTTCCAGCTGACAACCAATTCTTCAGCTGATACTTCCAGCTGTCATCTTGAGCTTCAACCTTCAGCTGCCATCTACAGCTTCAAATCTTCTCAACAATAGGAGGCATGTACCATCTTCATCCAGCTAATACTTTTAGCTGACCAGAGGTAGAATGCTTCAGCTATATGAGCGGCCTCAGCTACAAATCACCCAAGATATTTGTTGAAGAGGGTAGGAGAGAGAGTAAGTACGACTAAAAACGTATACTATATGATAGAAACCCACCTAACTTGTTAAAGGGCTGATGAAAATATACAATTAAAAATATGAGTTATTTTTAATTTTCTGGTATTTAGTTATAGTCTTGTTGAGCAAGAAAACTTCTCTACCAAATTGGCTTAATTGTTCAATGCTTTCAGTAGTCAAAATGAAAACAATCTCATTCTTACCAACTGTCTCTCATCACATCTCACCAGGGGTATGTTGGCAGAAGTGATTTAACACAAGAAAGTTTTTGATCTATGCATGTGTTGTTACACTCTATCTTCAATCTATTCTCAAGAAATGTCTTCCTTGCTTGAACTAGACTATAGTATACAGGTTGAAAATTTAAATATTTTTCATTGAAGCATGAGTTTATAAGTTGAATTTTTATAATTGTAAATAATTTAATAATTGTAAGATATGTGGGGCACCTATCTCAATAGTAACCTTCACTATTTTCTCACAACACTGTAACTTACTTGGCAGAAAAAGGTTGAAATTTAAATTGAGTGTCAGTGTTATAAAATTTTCAAGCAGCTGCCAATATCTATTTGTTTCAAACAGTGAAATTTACTTTCAAGATACCCTTGTATAATCATAAAAGTTTAAATTAGAGCGCCTGGAGAATTGGATCATCTTTAATGACATAAAAAACATTAATTTCTGTCGCTAACTGCTATAGTCTGACAAAGCAAAGAAGAGCCTCTGGCATGATGGGAAAATGACTCAAGCTTGGTCAATATTGTTTAAAAAATTATCAATTTTATATCAATTGTAGGAAACAATTTGATCTAGTATTAAGACCACATTTATAATACTTGAACAAAATATTGACCAAGCTAGAGTCATTTTCCCATCTGGCCAGAGGCTCTTCTTTGCTTGGACAGACTATACAAGAGATTGATAGAAATTTATATTGTTCTTATTATGGGACATGATTCTACTGTTCGGCAAATGGCTGACTACTACCGCCCAAATATGGAATAGTACTGAAAGTACTATAGTAATGAAAATTGTACTTCTACAAATAGTAGACTACGAAATACTACTAGCCTACTACTTGCCAAACTACATTGACCAAACAAATAATGAAAACCAGGTGCCCTCCATGGGGCTCTAGAATTCCTGCTCCCTAGAGAGCTGTTTGGGAGCTTTTGTTTGTTGAGCAAATTAATAATTCAAAAAGTGTTTCTTATATAATTTAAACAAATTCATATAATGTTCACACAAGTTTTGTAACCGTGCTTGTTAAAGAGATATTGTTATCTAACTGGCAATAGGAGTATGGATAACTTTTTGGGACATTTACTACTGGAGCTTTAAAAAGCACCTATCTGAATCAAAGAAAGGGCAGTTGGCTACATTGCTGCACAGTCACCCTGCCAGCAGTGGAATTGCGGTCAAGATGATGTACGGAGTAAAGTAGTGTTCCACGGCATCATGGGCACCTTCAAAGAAGATTTAGACATTCCAAGTCAAATAACAAATGTTGGGAATTGAACTAAGAGAGAAAAGAGAAGAAATAGGATTTTCAAAAAATTCTGGATTGTAAAATTGACAATATTAAATACAAAATTTAGAAAATTTATCAAAATCTTATTTGTTTATTCTTTGAGTAGTTGGGAAGTAGTTGAGGACAACATGGACAATCACAACCACAGTATGCTTTTCTTATTACTCTCATTGCTGGTGCTCAGGGCAAATTCGCAGTTCTATCTCCCAGCACTGAACACAGGCTAATGGCAATCCGGGGACAATTACCATATAACACTGTTGGCTTGTGCCCACAAAACAGGTGAAGTGCCCATATCTTTTACTGTACAGCACTTCACCTGTTTTGTGGGCACGAGCCACCATTGCTGTACTTTCATTTTTTCAAATAAAGATTTGCAGTTTTCACGGTATTCTGCTTTGCATAGAAGCCTGATTTTTTTTTCTGTAGCCTGGCTCTGCCTGAGAATTTTGAGTTCCCCCAGATCAGCACACCATAGCAAAACTCCAACACATACACTCAGCATTTTGAGGATAGATCTACAATTTGAGACCAATCAACAGTGATGAAGAAAAGACAGAATTCAGATTATTTACATCTGCCACAGAAGCTGTACAATTTTTAAGGTAATTATGTGGTTATTTCAAGGTTATTATATGGTTATTCTAAGGTAATTATATGGTTATTCCAAGGTAAATGCCTATATGGTTATTTTAAGGTGATTGTAAGATATATTAACATAGACCTCATTGTTAAGTATTTAAAGGTAATTGTTTGCTAGCAGTTGTAATTTAAAGTGTGGTTGAGAATTGGAGACATTCTGGCAAGATGGAAAAATTTCTCCAGCTCGGCCAATATTGCTTCGAATGTAAAAAGCTGGATGAAGTAATTACTGTATTATTATCAAGAATTTTTTGAAAAGTGGACCGCAACCTGATAGCTGGGAGGGTGGCTGAATGGTGGCGAATGCCAAAGCTGCCCCCCCCACCAGTGTCAGGGGGCTAACGCCCCCAAAAAGAACAAAAAGAAGCATGACTGGGATGAGGCTGAGGGGGGAACCCCCCACCCCCCAAGGGGACTCCGAGTAGGTCCTAAGGGATCGGCGGGCACCTGGTAGTCACCTCCTTCAAGGGGTCTCCTCCGGGAGCAGATAGGGAGGCAGGTACACTATAGTCTGTCCAAGCAAAGAAGACCCTCTGGCAAGATGGGAAAATTACTCCAGCTCATTCAAACAACAGTGCATGGATAAAGAAAAGACGGAATTCAGATTGAAGACATTCTTCTCTACAATTTGAGGCAAAATTTACCATTTTTGAAACGATATTGACCGAGCTGGAGTCAATTTCCCATCTTGCCAGAGGGTTTTCTTTGCTTGGACAGAATATACTTATCAGGGTGTTTGGACCATATTTTTGGTGTCAGCTTGATTAATATTATATCACTAATAATGAATTGTACTGGCAATTGGTATCTCGGTGAACGTGATATCAAGTCATAAACACTGCGGACTGCACTTGGATGGGTGACTGGTTCTGGCCAAGTGCACATTGGCGAGGTGGAACTACCCGTAAGGTAAGGGTCTCCCCACCATTAAAGCCATAACAATATTTTTTACTAATAATAAATAAATAATTCTGTTCAATATTATTTTAGGATGCCAACGATGGAGCCTAACGATGGAGCTTCAATGGAGCGTCTTGATGATTCAACCCCAGAGGTGGGCCCCCCTCAAGCAGTACCAGAAGGGGCACCCCACAAGCAGTCCGAGAGGATGCCCTCAGCAGTCCCAGAAGTCGCCTTCAGCAGACCCAACGGGGGCCCCATAAGTCCCCCCCCCCCCATAAGCAGACCCATGCAGATAAATTTGTAAGTAACCATCATTTGTTGATTCAATTCATATTCAAATCTGTAATCTTGACAATTTTGTCATAGCTTCACCTTTTTCTGCTTTAATTCATTTTCAAATTCGTAATCTGAAAATTTTTGTCAATGAGAAGTTCAATTGACAACATCAGCTGTTGGAGCGCTCAAGGAGCAGACAAAATCGTCTAACTAACTTAAATGACGTCAGCTATAATGTCGTTTCAGTATAAAACTGTCGTTTTCAGTCGTACAAGCTTACATAAATACAATAAAATTTGATGAAATAGTGATGATCTTGAAAAATCAAATAATTTATACTTATCACTGTATAGTGATGATCTTATTCAATTGTTATTTTTCATTAATGTTGATTACATTACGACCAGACTACATATCTATATGTCCTTTGTTAAGACTTTTTAGAGTCTGTCCAAGCAAATAAGACCCTCTGGCAAGAAGGGAAAATGACTCCAGCTCTATCAATATTGATTCAAAATTCATTGATTTGGTCTCAAATTGTAGAAAACATCCTGATAGATCAACAATTTGAGACCAATTCAACAGTTTTTGATCTAATATTAATCGAGCTGGAGTCATTTCCCCATCTTGCCAGAGGGTCTTCTTTGCTTTGACTATTCTACATACTAAAGAGACCTCTACAAAGAAAATCTAGAACGGTTTCCCACCTTATTATGATACTCTAGATGTAAATAAAAATAGTGAAAATGAATTAATTCAGTATAAATATACTTGATTTGTAAAGTAACTGACTGATGAAGTGATAATAATTATTATTTTTTCATAAATGTGTTTTCAGAGTGAAAATTGTGTCAGTGAATATTCTAAAGAAACATAACCTGAATTTGGACATTTGATCTGAATTGGAATAGATGTTCTGGGCAAATGACTGTATTTTCGTTCCTTTTATTGTATAATTTCAATCAAATAAATAATAAAATACATGAATCCAATACAATTTTTTCAGACAATGACTGATTGTCTCCAGAAGTCCCCAGCAGCTACTGAGGGCCCCCTACATTTCGAAAGAGGGGGCCCCTACATCTCCAAAGGGTGCCCTCAAGAACCCCCTAAAGAGGCTCAAGAGGTTGAATTGCAGTTGAAATACAGTGAAATACAGACAAAATGACTGATCATCTGCAGAAGTCCCCGGCAGCTACAGAGTGGGCCCCCTACATTTCCAAAGAGGGGCCTCCTACATTTCCAAAGAGGGGGCCCCCTACATCTCCAAGGGGGACCTTCAAGAGGTTGAAATGCAGTTGAAATATCGATTACAACATTACTGCATAGATATAGAAGTGCCATTATTAACAGAATTTACATCTGCTGCAGGAGCCGTATAACTTTGAGGTAATTATATGTCACTGGCTACTTGTGCTTACAAAACAGGTGAAGTGATGTAGGCCTACAGTAAAAGATACGGACACTTCACCTGTTTTGTGGGCATGAGCCAACAGTGTTATATGGTAATTGTAAAATGATTGTAAGGTAATTATGATATGATAAGAATGTAATTGTTTGATAGCTATTGAAATTCAATAAGAAATGTGGGAATGCATTGCGGGTTGCATACTCTTTCCATGGTTTCATTCATTTTCTCTATTTCACAGTTCTATTGTGGTTGCTCACATTGTATTTATCATTATTTTTTATTATCATTATTGGTAAATTATTTATCTCTCCTTTACAGTGTTACATTGACGGCTCAAAGCACATCAGCTGATCAACTTCCAGCTGAAAACAAATTCTTCAGCTGATACTATCAGCTGCCATCACAAACTTCAGCTGATACTTCCAGCTGTCATCTCAAGCTTCAACCTTCAGCTGCCATCTACAGCTTTATTCTCATCAAATTCCTCCAGGGTTAAAATGAACAAATACAAAAGGAAATCTACAAAGAAAATCTAGAACGGTTTCCCACCTTATTATGATACTCTAGATGTAAATAAAAATAGTGAAAATGAATTAATTCAGTATAAATATACTCGATTTGTAAAGTAACCGACTGATGAAGTGACAATAATTATTATTTTCTCATAAATGTGTTTTTAGAGTGAAAATTGTGTTAGTGAATATTCTAAAGAAACATAACCTGAATTTGGACATTTGATCTGAATTGGAATAGATGTTCTGGGCAAATGACTGAATTTTCGTTCCTTTTATTGTATAATTTCAATCAAATAAATAATAAAATACATGAATCCAATACATTTTTTCAGACAATGACTGATCGTCTCCAGAAGTCCCTGGCAGATACTGAGGGCCCCCTACATTTCCAAAGAGGGGGCCCCTACATCTCCAAAGGGTGCCCTCAAGAACCCCCTAAAGAGGCTCAAGAGGTTGAATTGCAGTTGAAATACAGTGAAATACAGACAAAATGACTGATCATCTGCAGAAGTCCCCGGCAGCTACAGAGTGGGCCCCCTACATTTCCAAAGAGGGGGCCCCCTACATCTCCAAGGGGGACCTTCAAGAGGTTGAAATGCAGTTGAAATATCGATTACAACATTACTGCATAGATATAGAAGTGCCATCATTAACAGAATTTACATCTGCTGCAGGAGCCGTATAACTTTGAGGTAATTATATGTCACTGGCTACTTGTGCTTACAAAACAGGTGAAGTGCTGCAGGCCTACAGTAAAAGATACAGGCACTTCACCTGTTTTGTGGGCACAAGCCAACAGTGTTATATGGTAATTGTAAAGTGATTGTAAGGTAATTATGATATGATAAGAAGGTAATTGTTTGATAGCTATTGAAATTCAATAAGAAATGTGGGAATGCATTGCGGGTTGCATACTCTTTCCATGGTTTCATTCATTTTCTCTATTTCACAGTTCTATTGTGGTTGCTCACATTTTATTTATCATTATTTTTTATTATCATTATTGGTAAATTATTTATCTCTCCTTCACAGTGTTCCATTGACGGCTCAAAGCACATCAGCTGATCATCTTCCAGCTGACAACCAATTCTTCAGCTGATACTTCCAGCTGTCATCTTGAGCTTCAACCTTCAGCTGCCATCTACAGCTTCAAATCTTCTCAACAATAGGAGGCATGTACCATCTTCATCCAGCTAATACTTTTAGCTGACCAGAGGTAGAATGCTTCAGCTATATGAGCGGCCTCAGCTACAAATCACCCAAGATATTTGTTGAAGAGGGTAGGAGAGAGAGTAAGTACGACTAAAAACGTATACTATATGATAGAAACCCACCTAACTTGTTAAAGGGCTGATGAAAATATACAATTAAAAATATGAGTTATTTTTAATTTTCTGGTATTTAGTTATAGTCTTGTTGAGCAAGAAAACTTCTCTCCAAATTGGCTTAATTGTTCAATGCTTTCAGTAGTCAAAATGAAAACAATCTCATTCTTACCAACTGTCTCTCATCACATCTCACCAGGGGTATGTTGGCAGAAGTGATTTAACACAAGAAAGTTTTTGATCTATGCATGTGTTGTTACACTCTATCTTCAATCTATTCTCAAGAAATGTCTTCCTTGCTTAACTAGACTATAGTATACAGGTTGAAAATTTAAATATTTTTCATTGAAGCATGAGTTTATAAGTTGAATTTTTATAATTGTAAATAATTTAATAATTGTAAGATATGTGGGGCACCTATCTCAATAGTAACCTTCACTATTTTCTCACAACACTGTAACTTACTTGGCAGAAAAAGGTTGAAATTTAAATTGAGTGTCAGTGTTATAAAATTTTCAAGCAGCTGCCAATATCTATTTGTTTCAAACAGTGAAATTCACTTTCAAGATACCCTTGTATAATCATAAAAGTTTAAATTAGAGCGCCTGGAGAATTGGATTATCTTTAATGACATAAAAAACATTAATTTCTGTCGCTAACTGCTATAGTCTGACAAAGCAAAGAAGAGCCTCTGGCATGATGGGAAAATGACTCAAGCTTGGTCAATAAAAATTATCAATTTGATATCAATTGTAGGAAACAATTTGATCTAGTATTAAGACCACATTTATAATACTTGAACAAAATATTGACCAAGCTAGAGTCATTTTCCCATCTGGCCAGAGGCTCTTCTTTGCTTGGACAGACTATACAAGAGATTGATAGAAATTTATATTGTTCTTATTATGGGACATGATTCTACTGTTTGGCAAATGGCTGACTACTACCGCCCAAATATGGAATAGTACTGAAAGTACTATAGTAATGAAAATTGTACTTCTACAAATAGTAGACTACGAAATACTACTAGCCTACTACTTGCCAAACTACATTGACCAAACAAATAATGAAAACCAGGTGCCCTCCATGGGGCTCTAGAATTCCTGCTCCCTAGAGAGCTGTTTGGGAGCTTTTGTTTGTTGAGCGAATTAATAATTCAAAAAGTGTTTCTTATACAATTTAAACAAATTCATATAATGTTCACACAAGTTTTGTAACCGTGCTTGTTAAAGAGATATTGTTATCTAACTGGCAATAGGAGTATGGATAACTTTTTGGGACATTTACTACTGGAGCTTTAAAAAGCACCTATCTGAATCAAAGAAAGGGCAGTTGGCTACATTGCTGCACAGTCACCCTGCCAGCAGTGGAATTGCGGTCAAGATGATGTACGGAGTAAAGTAGTGTTCCACGGCATCATGGGCACCTTCAAAGAAGATTTAGACATTCCAAGTCAAATAACAAATGTTGGGAATTGAACTAAGAGAGAAAAGAGAAGGAAATAGGATTTTCAAAAAATTCTGGATTGTAAAATTGACAATATTAAATACAAAATTTAGAAAATTTATCAAAATCTTATTTGTTTATTCTTTGAGTAGTTGGGAAGTAGTTGAGGACAACATGGACAATCACAACCACAGTATGCTTTTCTTATTACTCTCATTGCTGGTGCTCAGGGCAAATTCGCAGTTCTATCTCCCAGCACTGAACACAGGCTAATGGCAATCCGGGTCTTCAATTTTTCATCTCTAGTGACTGTTACCGAACATGACATTCTCAAGAATATCACCGGAACTTCACGCAAGAGAATTGTGCAAGTTTGCCCTCAATAAATTAGCGGACAGGATACACCAAGACATTAACTTTGAAATTAACTTGTTCCCATCCATATCAGCGGCCCGAGGAGGAATTGTAGGAGAGAGGAACTCTACCCTCTTAATGTCTGTAAATTGTACAGGAATGTTCCATAGTGATAGTTTTTGCTCACGCCCCTCAACTGCCACAAGTTCTGCATGGACAAAGGGTCATGAGAGAGCACTAACAAACAGAACCTTACTTTGACTAGATGTTGGATAGGGCAAATCGTGGCAATTCACATGAGAGAAAGAAACGATCAAAGAGGAACTGGCTTTCCTCATTACAATCATCTATCACTTCCGGTGCTAGGGCTGCTGAAAGAGCTGGGAAGATATATTCAACTGCTTATAGTCAAGTCCCTAATTCTTCCTTATTTCACCAACTGCAGTTCAGTTATCAACTGTGACACTGAATGACAGATTACAGCAAAGTCTGAATTACTGCCTCTGTTACGTCTATACACTGCAACGACATGAACATATCACCCACTACTACATACAAAGCTCAATTCTCAAATTGCCAGAGCAGAGATTTCTAAGGAAGTCTAAATCTCATGGACGGTAAAATGCAAAGTAATTTTCAAAGATATTTCAAGACTGACTTTAAATTTGTATCTGATGAAATAATCAATAATGTAACTTTCACAAGAAGCAGTGATAGAACCGTTAGAATTCCTAAACATCGAACAACTAAATACAACAAATTGTTTGTTGGGACTGGTTGCTGAAATTGGACCAAATTGCCCACTGAGTTTAAGAGCCTAGAGAGCCGGAATAAGTTTGCATCCTCACTGAGAAGGCACCTTCTGTAGCTGTTATCATTGGCTGTTCCCCCCTGAATAAATTGTACAGAGAATGTTGGGAAAACTAGTTATAAGGCATATTATAGCTTCTAGTAAATTCGTACTTCAAGTTAATTTATGTTTTTTAAATCGTTAATATTTTGATAGTTCTCAAATATTATCAAGTTAGGATTATAAATAGTCATTAGAATCAATTTCAATTTTTATAATTATTTTTCTGAAGAGTCGTTGGTTAAGTGCAAGCCAGGACTTAGTCCTAACGTCGCCGTTTCATGGCTAGTAACGGAGTAGTCTTATCTTATTATTCATATTTCAAAAATTGTTACTTATACATGAATAAAGTTATTAAATTCGATAATTATTATTCTCAAAATAAGCCATAGTAGATCATATAGAAAGAGATTAAAAAACAAAATCATATGTTCATCTCTTTCCATATGATGATAAAAGTATTATCATGTAATACCGGTCTTACATGGGCTATAATATAGCCCTAATATTAAATTTTTAGTATTATAGTTTGATGAATATATACAGTACATGGAAGATATGGAGAATAGTATAACTCGATTAGTACATTATAGGCCAAGCAGCTAGAAGACCCTCTGGCAAGATGGGAAAATGACTGAAGCACGGTCAAATTTGGTTAAAAAATTATCAAATTGATCTACTATTAAGACCACATTTATAATTCTTGAACAAATATTGACCAAACTGGAGTCATTTTCCCATCTTGCCAGAGGGTCTCCTTTGCTTGGACAGACTATCTCTGCACAATAATAAATATGAACAATTCAATTTGAATCCTCTAAAGCTCTAAAAGGATATCATTAGTTTGAAGAGTTCTATGTTGAAATGATAGAAATTAGTTTGAAGCCTTCAATGTTGAAATTATATCAATTAGTTTGAGACTTCAATGTTGAAAAACCTTCTTGACGAAAATCCGGTGGTACAAGATAGTTGACCGAATTAGTTGAGTCATAAGTCACAGAAGCGTCTTCCACTGCTCCAATGCAGGCTTGGAAATATCAGCAAGCTTACCATTCTGCTACAGAATGTGACGAAGCGACGTCAAAGATTGAACACCGGAACAGGCTTCCGATTTTTCCAAATCCTAGCTAGCCCATCAAATATCGAGATGAATAAGTTCTGGAGCCGTAGTTTTCGAGTTCAAGTTGGATTGTTTAGCATAAAGCAAGTTGAGCCAAGAGAAATCAAAACGAGTCCAAGTATTGAGTCTGTAAGGAAAAATATATAATGTTATTTTTTTAAAAATACGATGTATCTTGGAATATATAATTATGAAGAAATTTATTCAATACACACTTGTTGAGTTCGTGAGAGCATTATAGTACATTGGAACAATGAAAGATCATAATAATAGAATGAGCATTTTTTAAAAATAATTTGGTATTAGGGTGAATAAATTTATCTCTCAATTCCTAAAGTTTTAAACTTCGAATGAAATTTATATTTGAGGTAATAATCAAATTGATGACTAGTAGTGTGTATCAATTCTACATGAATGAAATCATTCATTGGTTGATTGAATATGTTTGTTTTCTAGAGAATATAAATGTACTTTTCCTCATTTTTTTTCTTCTCATACCGTACTTCCCTTAATTTTGCTGTTTTACAAAATACGATTTTTCCACCCTGATATAATTTAAACCAAGCTGATTCGAAGCTTTTAGTTTAGAAGAATATGTTGATCAGATGTAAAAACTTGTTCCTCATAGTAGGTAATACGAGATTAATAATTCATCACACAAGATTTACAGAGTAAACAAATGTTCACAGAAATTCAAAGACAGCTTTCGTTTTCAACTCTGGTGATAACACTGTAACTCACGTTCACTTTTTTATTAGAGCTACTAATGTATAATGAAACAATAAATAATCATAGTTCCCTTAAAATGAGTTTCGAACTTTCAAATAAATTTCAAGTGAAATTGAACAAAATAAACAACGTTATGTTAATATAAGTACAATGTTAATAAATTCTTATTTGTAATCTATGTCACATAGGCCTAATTATAAATAAGAATTGACTTGACGTTGATTATTTTGTTCAATTTCACTTGAAATTGGCTTGAAAGATTGATACTAGTTCATGTTCAAAGATGGTATTAAATGAAAGTTGAATACACATGAATATCTTCCCTCATTTTACAATAAAATACATCCTTCGTGTTAACTGGCCTAGGATTAATATGGGTGACGTGAAAATCTGATTGTGAAATCTAGGGAGTCAATATATGAGTTAGTCTGTCGATTTAAAGAAGAAATTCTGGCAAGATGGGAAAATGACTTCGATCAATATTGGTTCAAAAATTATATATTGGTCTCAAATTGTGGATTGGAGTGTTTCTTACAATTTGAGACAGAATTTATAATTTTCGATCTGACCGAGCTGGAGTCATTTTCCCATCTTGCCAGAATGTCTTCGTTGCTTGGACAGACTATACGTGATTCATTTCCGTATTCACTTGATACGAGGGCCAAGGAATTTCGCCGAATATAGAAACACGTTACATAGATCATCGTTGTCCAAACTCATAAAATATAAATAATAGGCTTCCAAGATTTGAAGATTTAACAAGTATTTACCAATAAAATGTTTCAGAAACGTAAGGCCCCCGATGGCGAAAACCTTGCATTCTTCATCTTACGATACAGAATTCAGAAGGCTTCAAATCTGGGGTTTTATGCTCATGTGTCGAAATCCTTCTTGTTCTATTTTTTCAAATTGTGTTTTTTTTCGAGATTTGATTGAGAAAACTACTGTAAAAAATTAAGAACTGTGTTCTACACAAAAGAAATAACTTTCATTATAACTGACCTCTATTCAATTTTCCCTCGCCGTTCAGGTAGCCAACCAAAGTAGTTATTACAAACGTCAACGAATTTGTAACAGGTACAACAACATTGATATCTGAAAAACATAATATCGTACTGTGATTATGAAGTTAGGAAGTTGAATTATAGGGTAGAAATAACTATAGTCGTCCACAGATCATTGGAATGGTCAAGGGCGAGCAATTCTTCCGACACCACTCCCTGTTTCTCCCTCCGGTGATGCCGCTTTGTACTTAGGGGTAGGTAATAAGACAGTGCGTGTGAGAGAGAAGGAGTGATGTTTTGTTTGGGTGAGGGTGGACTACAGTGGCAACAGGGCTCAGCAATCCTGTGACCTTGGTAATTCCAATGATCTGTGGTCGACTATAAACCTTAAAGCTTTGTGAAAACTAACACCGATATCTTGATCTTACATTACTATAGAATTTATTTATTTACTCATTTCATTGAAAATATACAATAAAAGGAAAGAAAATACAGAATTTATCCGAAACTTCTTCTATTCAAATTTTGATTAAAATGTCCAAATTCAGGCTATGTCCTTTTTCAATACTCACTAGACAAAATTTTCAGTCAGAAAAAAACATCACAGAGAATATTGAATTTGGAAGGTTGAAACAAAAAATAAATATACGAGATCTACTTGAATACTCATTTTAAAACTTTAAAAATAATTAAAACCATTAAATAAATAATTAATAATGATACTGATACCACATCTAAATAAGAGATGGAATGACTGAATTTGTATATATGCTACACAACGTTCAAGCTGAATTTGTGTCAATTTTTAAAACAAAGTGATTTAAATTCCCAAATTTTGCATGCATATTCAGAAAATGAATTATCTATCTTATGAAACTCGAACACCAAATCTCACATCAAATATCAATTTTCTAGAAAAATTCTACATTTTTCACAATTGATAAACATTGTAACACTTCAAATTCAGCTATAGAGATATCGATAAATCAAAACCATACGATTTTCCAAGCTCATTAGAGATTTCATTACCACGAGGTGAAAGTATAATCTGGGATTATGAAAAGATCACAAATGCATGAAATATGCATCTAAAAAAATTGGCAGTAGCGGTAACTACATTCTTAACTTCTAAAAGATCTCTTGAATATGAAGCGACCTTTATAGAACATGTCTATGTTTTCACCCAATTCGATATTCTTTTTTGAATAGATGAGTAAATAGATAAATCAAACCTATTTGTAACTATTTACATAATGTTAGTTTCAAATTACAGTACAGCAATAATCCATTACGGTTTTTCAGTTATATTTGAAATATCCCCTCACAAACTAGAAAGCAGCGACTAGATGTTCCTTAATTTTTTCTAGATAAATTTTTAAACAATCAATATCATCAGCAATTACTAGCTGTTCATCATCTCCGAGGGATTTTTGATACCCCGTATTGACGCACGGGTACCTTTTAGTAATATATCATGGAATGTAGAATAAAATAAAAAAATGTTAATCTATAATAGTACAGTACTTGATAATAAGTGTCGGAAAAAAATAAAGTAACAATACATAATTTTCAATGATCAGTTGATCGGTCGGAGAAATAATGTATGCAACATAAGCGTGAAAAGTTAGTTGAACTCGAAACATGGTTGAACATAAATTTCAACCATTCTCATCCGGTTAAAATCGTCTTTGCCCACAATCTACCAAAACGGCCATATACTACGATTGTACATTTTATAGAGCTTAATCTATAGTTGTCAAGTTACCATAAAATAACATTTAGATTCTAACATTTTCTCTACTTGTTAGGAATAATTATGAAGCACAATGATTAAAGTGTTGAATAGGTTATTTAAAACAGCTATTAATCAATAATAGTTTTTACGTACCTCCGTTTGGAAGAGTGAACAGAACGAATATCGCTGATCCTATTTGATTCAATAAGAATGGTATCAAATACTGAAAAGTAGAATGAAACCAAGTTAATTGAGATAATTTTCACCACTGGGCGGCTTGTGCCCACGAAAAAGGTGAAATGCTCGTATCTTTTACTGTACAGCAATTCACCTGTTTCATGGGCACGAGCCAACAGTTAATTTTACCACCTTATACTAGAAAACTCTAACTGATGAATACAATAATAATTTAGTTCACCTTTGAACAACAGACCGTCAAACAAGAACTTATAATATTGATTTAAGAGAAAATCAATTGCAATTGATGACAAATTTTGTCCATGAACATGTTAAATCACTTCAAAGTGGATAAGATTCTCCACATGAAATCACATAAGAGATAATAACATGACAATACAGTAATGAAGGCAATAGCATATTCTAGAATTCAGTATTCATACATTCATTTAAATAGAGGAACCAAAAAACTTAGCCCACAATAAACAAGCTAATGTAATAGTCAGATTAACTATAATTGAAAAATCAGGAATTCATAAAAATATTATGAACTATAAATATAATTGAAAAATTACTATATCCTTAGATTATATTTTATTTAAGCACTGAATAATAATCTGTCAAAAATAATCTGAGGATTCAGAGATTTTCAATTTTTATTCACAATTATTAGTAGCCCTAAACAGCACATTATACATAAATTATAATAATTGTAATAAGAAGTTGATAAGATTGACTGTTATTATACTTCATTTATCTTTCAATATTGCACTCATAAATATCAATACTGTACTTCCATAGAGTGTGAAATTTGCGTTACCTTATAGTTTAGAACCAAGAAAATGATTTCGTTGATGAACTTTTGCAGAGCATTATCAGCGGCTACTGTTTCTATCCCTCTTGATCCACTTTTGATAAATGGATTCGTGACTCCCCATAGTAAAGCCACAGTAACCATTTGCAGTGCTAGAGCTGGACAATTAGAGAAATTTTCAATCTTAATAATGGATTTTAAACAATATGAATGAAAAATTCTGATCCACGGACAGAATCGGGTAATGATATACACACAACACACATCAACATAACATATAAATATACAAAAACACATAAAATTCTGTTATGTTGTAAAGCATTGCTATGTTGTTCTGTTATGTTATTATGTGCTGATAGCATTAACAATCATTTGCTATAAAAAAATAGAAATTTTTGGAACTAATACGGTTCTTCTGTGTATTACAGAGGTAAGGCACTTTTTATAATCGTTGATGATCAATTTGAATCATTTTATAGTCTGGTCGAGTAAAGAAGTCATTCTGGCAAGATGATAGAACGACTCCAGCACGGTCAATATTGTTAAAAAATTATCAATTTAGTCTC
The DNA here is from genome assembly GCA_017141385.1 of Sogatella furcifera. NCBI lineage: Eukaryota > Metazoa > Arthropoda > Insecta > Hemiptera > Delphacidae > Sogatella > Sogatella furcifera. The sequence continues at coordinate 4,832,905 of CM029560.1, read as the reverse complement.
AAATTGTAGAAAAAATTCTGCTCCACAAATTAAGACCAAATTTAATAATCTTTGAGCTAATATTGACCTAGCTGGATTCATTTTCCCATCTTGCCCGAATGTATTCTATGCTCGATCAGACTTATAAGCATGAATGCACTGAACTTTGGTAGGCAAACAAAACTTAGCAGTCAAAACCTGGTCACCGCAGTACAATGACTTCCACATAAAAGCAAGACCTGAAATTCTGGAATACTAAACTTCATCCATAACATAAAATTCAAGCACAAACACACTTTGATGGTCGGGCTATATATTCAAAAAATATTATTCTACAATAAAGTAAATATCGCATTTACGATATAGATGGCGATTTAAGCTTAGTAATAATCTGTTCTATTATACTAGTCCTATTATCACTCCGCCACACATTAAATGGTTGATTTATTAGCATAAAATATTATGCTATTATAATGCTATTATTATGCTAATATATGCTATTATAATATAATGCTATAACATTACATTAAGAAAGATTCGTAATAGGAATGCAATATGATTTAAAATAAAAAGAAATAGGCTAGGTTGAATTCTATAGAATTTATCAAGTGCTGAAATAAAAATTTTGTGTACAAAACATAGGCCTACCAGATATTAAACAGCTTCCAGTATAGTCTGTCTAGGCAAAGAAGACATTCTGGGCAAGATGTGAAAATTACTCCAGCTCGTTCAATAATTATTATAAATTTGGTCTCAAATTGTAGTTCAGAATGTTTCCTACAATTTGAATCAATATTTATAAATTCTGAACCAATATTGACCGAGTTGGAGTCATTTCCCCATCTTACCAGAATGTCTTCTTTGTTTGGACAGACAATGGACAGGTGGAATGGGATCACATGAAGATTTTATGAACAGTAACAGTGAAAGGTGTAACATTCTTACCTTCAGCCATGTCAATAGATTTTGAATAATTCATTCAAAGTGAATTCCCGTTGAACTTTCAAGATGTCTTTGAGAAAGAATCACAGTTTCATGAGAATTTGTAAACGCCAGTATGAATTATTCACTTTCAAGCTCACCACTCATTATTCAATTCCAAAAGCAAAACCGTCCTATAACATTAAATAAATCAATTTTTCATTGGTAAATTGTATCTTCAACATTCCCGCAAGTCACGCCCTATACAAGCGTTATACTTTACCATTGAGTATGGATTATAAGTATCCATATGCTTTACATCCATACTTAATTACTTTACCAACAAAACTCACTATGTCACTTGGTATAGCCTTCTGCCTATAACTCATTATTTGAAAGAATGAAAAATATTTTTCTATATCTCAGTGAATTATTTCACTGAGTAAAATAAATAAGTGAGTAAAGTAAATAATAACCTTTCAGAGTGAGAAACTATTGCTATTGTTGATCTAATGCACTTTACCTTTACCTCTTTATACCTTATTCTGCAATAATATTATTGGTTACTATTGTTGATCTGATGCAATCATTATTGGTTTCTTACTGATGTAATAGAAAGGTTCATGATATGAATAAATGAATTTCAAGTCTATGGAAGCCAAACGACGTCGATTTGAAAAAGAAATCTAGAAAACACAAATAGATAGCTGAGCTACCCTGGAACAGTAGATTCAAACAAAATTGGTGGCTTAGTCAGCTAATCAGGGTAACAATTTATTGTTTTCTGGCTTTTTCTGTACCTTTTTCTAAAGCCTGCTGTACATCGGGTCACAAGTGACGACCCGTCGAACAGCTGTATCCAATCACAGTCTTTCTCTTGTCCTCAAGTTGAACAACAAAAGTTGTGATTAGCTACAGCAACTCATCAGTGGTTCATGGGTCACATTACCATTCAATAGGTTTTAGCAGCAGAAAATCTGAAACTGTTGTACTCTTTACAAGAGCAGAACACAGCGCCTGCTAAAAGTTGAACATTGGTGAAATGGTACATAGTTGAAGCAACCATTCAGCTGAAGAATAATAAACAATGGATTCTTTAGCTCAATGGTGGCAACCATTTTTAAATGCTGTAGCCTATACCGTATCAACTTAATATTTCTCAAATAACAAATTACAATATAATATTGTAATAAATTAGTGATAAAGTAAGACATTAACTACAGGCTAATATTTTCTTGAAAAAAACAGCTGTGATGTAGATTAAATATTTGATAAAATATTTTTATATTAAATATTTTGTTACTACTGGATCAGTTTGATACCCAATTAGCTAGATACTAGATTCAAACATTTGATCCGGCGAGTCGGCGACTTAGCAAGCGTGGATGTACAGAGGTTTGAGATTACCGGTGACTTTCACAATCTTAGATCTCCTAAAGCTGACTCATCTTCTATTGCCGTTACCGTTGATAGCAAGAAATGAACGCAGAAGTGATAAATAATACTTGAGTCGACAATACTCAACATGGAATTCAACATGAAGGCCAAGGCATGTTATGGATTCAACACGTGGAAACCTATGGACTAATTTTACTAAATAAAAGCCTCCATTTTTATACCAGCTACTTGTTGTGGCGACTGGCAGATTTATAGTTGGAATGCCATTAATTTTCATCTTCAGTGTTTACTAGGAGAGCTGAATTCAATTTAATTGAAAGCAAGCGAATTGTGGTTAGGTCCAAGAGTAATAGACTCAGACTGATAATAGTCAAATTATTATCTCAGTTATAAACTCATACAGCCAATACTTACATGAGTATACAGAAACAATGCTGTATCAGAAAATATTTAGAGATGCAAAATTATATCAACTGCAATTTGAAATTAAACTGAATGGAAAAGCAAATCCACGTTATTCTCACCTCGGCAACCACATGTCGACATGACGCCATGAGTGATGTGATGAATCATGACGCCAAGACAAGCCCAAGGCTTTAAGCTAGGATTTGGTTGGTGCGAAACGTAACGACCGTCGGTCGTTGCGTAAAAAAATGGCGGACCGATTTCGTTTATGCGTATCACCAACGACCACGACCAACAGCCGCATCCGATGACGACCGTACTCCTCCAGAAGCAGTGTTGCGGCGACCAGTCGCAGTGGATTCTAACATCAAATATTTTGGAGACTTGGAGAAGATGTAGTAAGTTATAATTGAGATGACATGGAGGGAAATATTGATGATTATGAGGGATGTTGATATTAAAGTTAATGAAATTTTGATTCAAATATTACCAAACTGGAGTAATTTTTATTTTTCACAAGTAGATCTGGATATCATGAAGGCAGATCATTGCGACTGGGTCGTGCCAACGAAAATGGTTCAGCCGCAGCTGTATGCGTACATTGCGGCTGACGGTCGTTACGTTCCGCACCAGCCAAGTCCTAGCTTAACCGAGCAACCAAGCACTATTCGGTCATGTACGTTCAGGGAACATGGAATAGTCTACCACTTTACGGGAATTGTGCTATGTCAAATGTACCGAGGTCATGTGACTTGGTGCAATCCAGTCAACCGTATTCCCATGGGAGGTTGAGAATAATGAGTTTTAGACAAAAAAGTGACTTGAAATCGGAACTTTCAAAAATATCTCCCTCTATTTACATGTTGGGTCACTGAAGAAACGTGGGCAGAGCACTGGGTGTCCAAAAAGTTTACTAGCTGTCCAAAAAATATTTTTTTATAATAATGGTTTAATTCTGGTATATTTTTATTAGCTAATTCATTCAACCACAAATAATTATTGAGATTTTTGGTATAATTATAACAATTTTCGGTAACTATGTCATATAAAGTTGAAATGAAGGTCCAGGATTTCTTCATATTGGACAAATTAGAGAGCGCTAGAGTCGTCAAGTTTCCAGCCAGGTTCTGCTACCCAGTAGGGCAGCTGAAACAGCACTGGCAGCGCGCCCAGTGTACAAAATGTGTACTAATTGTCCAAAGCTTTTACGTTTGTTTGTTTGTTTGTTATGAGGGTGAAGCCCACATGAGCTCATAGGCTTGTGCGTGGGTAATGATATGAATGATACATGATGACTACTTTGAGATAGTCGGGACCAACGGCTTATCGTCTCCTCCGAAAGACGGGGTGGCCGTATTTATGTGATTGTGCTGTGGTCAAAAATTGTTCCCCGCTTGGGATTTGAACCAGGGTCCACCTGGTTATCAGACCGGTGCTTTATCACTCCTCCAACAAGCCACCCAAGTGGAAGCAAAGTGTCAGAAAAATATTATTCCAATTTTCTTTTTTAGCTCAACTTATAACATTTCCAAGAGATTGATATCAAATACAACCTTCTATGTTGAATGATGACCTAGTTATGATGTTTCAAAAAAAAAAATTTAAAGAAATGAAAATTTGGCACTTCTAAGCTTTTGATTGTTTATAACTTTGGTCTGATGTTCTGGAAATATATCATTTAAAATATCTTGGGGATATAATTATTGTGTTCTCTACAATTTGAAACATATTAACCTCTTTATCTTGAATTGTTTACTAGCCATGCATGTAAACAAATATTCTTTCATTTCAATACCAGTGTTGGGTAAACTACTTTTAAAAAGTAGTTGGCTACAACTACAACTTCTTTATTCAAAAAGTAGCTAAACTACACTACAACTACAAAGAAGAAGTAGCTAGCTACTTTTTCACTACTTTACAAAAAGTCATTAAAGAATGTTTTTGTCATGTGGTTTAGGCAAATAATGTCCATCAAAACGAAAAAATGTTTTGTGTAGGCTACACACTTACTACACACTTGAATTGATTCACATTCATTTATACAATATCAATATGAATCTAGACCATACTATTGTAGAATATATAATTATATGCACCTTAATGTAATGGAGAAATATGGAACTCAAATCAAATCAAAAAATCTTTATTATTCCAAAAAAATACATACAGGAAAATGAAAATTCACTTTACATGGTTACCAGAATACCCCTACAAGACTATTTGTCTGTGTGTAGGGGTGAGTTCAGGGTAGCCTGTAATAGGACTTCCAAGTTACATGTTATAAAAGTATTGGCTTTTGAATATAAATAAATACTAAAATATAAATAAAATAGGTATAACAATTGTGTTGTATACAGTTAATAAATATATAGAAATTATTCTAATTAAAAGAAAGATATGAATTATTAATTATTGGAAAAATAAAAATAAATCAATATTTTCCATATTGTGTGTGATAGAAGCAGAACAGGGACTGGATGATCTTCAGGTTGGATTTAAATTAAAAAATAAAAATAAAATGTATGAAAAAAGATGTCTTGATATTAAAAGAATGAAGAATAAAATGAAAAACCAAGAAGCAGGATTAGGTTACTTTAATGCCAGTAGATGGACCAAAGCAGGCTTTCAGACAATTCCCAGCCAAGGCGGTGGAGCCACCCCTCTACCCTACGCTTGAAGACAGGCACACTGCAAACCTCCAAACTATATTTTATCTCAGCCGGCAGATTCCTGTACAACATTTGAGCCAGATAGTTCAACTACAAAATCATTCAATTTCAACGTTTTCATATCATACCAATTCACAAATCAAGAACAAACAAAAACCTCACTTAAAAATTACAGCCCTATTTCCCTCTTAGCTTCTGTTTCTCAAGTTATTGTAGGCTATTATGTACAATAGTTATTGAAGGTACAATTGATGGAATATTTGGCAAATAAAGATATTCTAGATTACTATTATTATTATTATTATTATTATTATTATTATTATTATTATTATTATTATTATTATTATTATTATTATTATTATTGTTATTATTATATTATTATATTATTATTATTATTATTATTATTATTATGCAAATAATTATGGGCCACCAGCCTACTGCTGGGTGGCTGTGGTGGGCTGGTGGCATCAATTTATTGATCATTGTACTATCAATTATATGAGTTGATGTATACCAAAAGTAACGTGAAAAGTAGCGTGATTAAAGCTATGTGATTTATCACATCAATTACCTTATATATTTTATTAAGATTTTGTAAATGCCAACCTGATATAGGATAACTGATTCCTAATAAGCATTTGTTATAAATAAGAACTAATAAATAACACTTTAGGTGTGTGAGAAACCTCTTTATAAAAGTGTTATTTCAATTAAGATTACAATTGAAAATTTCCAAAAAAATATTAAAAGAGGAAATAATTTGATGACTTTGCGACTTACAAACATATTTCACCTTGTGAAGCAGATATTTCGAATCTACACCCTCATATACTAGAGCCACAAAGTGACATAGGCCTACTAATCTATCAAAATTATTGACCACTTGCCGATATGCGGTATACTAGCTAAGTTATACATCACTGGAAAGAGGAAATCGAGCAAATAACTAGAAAAGTCTGAAAACTTGTAAAATTCCTTCCCAGAAGGGGGTTTTGCCACCCCCCCAAAAAAATTCTACTTTATATTTTGACTGTTTATTGCAACGCCATATGCTTTTGATCTTCTGAACTTGATCTTTTGATCTTTGATCTTTTGATCTTCTGATCTTTTTATCTTTGATATTTTGATCTTTGATCTTTATCTTGAACTTGATTGAATCCAATGATGTGGGTCTCGATCCTACACGTATGTCAAAATACCCCTATTTTGGGCCCCGCAAAGTTTAAAAAAAACCCTCCACCCCAGCCCCCACCTGGATTTAAAAAAAAGGTTGTGATGATAAAAATCAAGTCTGAGGGCTCTAGTAACTGATACCGCACTAGATTATATCAACAATCCCTCAAAATTAAGCCCTCAATTTTTGTGGGGGCCAAAAATGAAAAATTGCCCCCCTATAAACACAGTTGCATTTTTTTAAAATCGAGCTTTTTCCGCGCGCTGGTTACAAAAATCAGCATTGCGTTGCAATAAACAGTCAAACTAAAAAGTTGAATTTTTTGGGGGGGGGGAAACACTCTGGGAAGGAATTTTACTAGTTTTCAGACTTTTCTGGTTATTTGCTCGATTTCCTCTTTCCAGTAATGTATAACTTAGCTAGTATACCGCATATCGGCAAGTGGTCAATAATTTTGATAGATTAGTATGTCACTTTATGGCTCTAGTATATAAGGGTGTAGATTCGAAATATCTGCTTCAATAGGTGAAATATGTTTGTATAAGTCGCAAAGTCATCAAATTATGTCCTCTTTTAATATTTTTTTGGAAATTTTCAATTGAAATAACACTTTTATAAAGAGGTTTCTCACACACCTATAGTGTTATTTATAACAAACGCTTATTAGGAATCAGTTATCCTATATCAGGTTGGCATTTACAAAATCGCAATAAAATACAAAAGTTAATTGATGTGTTGAAATTACTAATGAAAAGCAACAAATCTTCAAGTTATAGAAAACTGATTGCAAATCGCAATCCTTCTTGCATGGAAAAGAGAATTTCGTCACTCATCAAGAAAAAAATAACAATCACACACTTCTAAAAACCCATACGAGAGAGCCGATACTCACAAAAAATATCCAAAAATCGAATCCTCATTTACGGTGCCTTATATTCTAGCAAATGAAATTCTCTACAATTTGAAACAAAATAGAAGTTTCTATATTGTTGTACGGAAATTCTTATTAACAGACTAATAAGTTACATGTAAAATTGTAAAATCATGAAAAAGTTCAAGAACTCACTTTTTTTATGTTTCAATAAGGTGTACCTAAGTTTTTTCTTGAAGGGTTGAACATAAAAAATTAATTGCATTTTGAGAAGGAGAAAATTCTCTACAACTTATTTCTATTACAAGAAGCTCGAGTTTATTCCTAGCTAGAAAACTTCAACTGTTAACAGTATTAGAAAAAAGAGACAATTTTCCAATGCTCCTGCCATCTTTGTGAGGTATAATTTTTTTATAATGAAATTATATAACTTCAAGTATAAATAAAATCATTAAATATAAAATAATACAGGAGTCATTGTATGTAAGTACAGACTGAAATAAAAAAGAAATTACATTATAGGTATGGACCTCTAGATAAGACTACGCCCTATGCAGCCGACATGAAAATAACTAATATACAAATTAAAATACTTGAAATGTTTTTACTAAATAAAATTATACCCAAGAAAATGCAGCAAAAAGTAGTTATTTTATCCAATTTAAAGATAAAAAAACCCATTTGAGTTACAAAGTATTAACATTTTTTGCAGCATATCGTTGTGTGGAAGGTAAGTTACACATATCTATTCAAAAACATAATGTGAAGATGAATATGTTCAGTACCAGAGTCAGTACAAACATGGTCGTTAGAACATGCGTACAATGTTGAAAAGTTATAAGCCGACTTTAAACTCTTTATGTTTGATCACCCGTCCTTCAAAATATAAGCCATGTGTAAAGCCCTTACCCATGTGGATAACTCTACAAAAATGTAAAAACGTTAATAATGATAAAATATTGCTGCTATTCTTTCTCCTCGTGTATAACAAAGCCGTAACATGTATGCTCACCCTACTCGGTGTAATAATAGCCTATATGTTTTTTCCTACAGTGATGCATTATACGCATCTTTCTGTCCTGTAATGGTCCTCGCATTAAAAAAAAGGCGAACCACACACAGAAGAAATAATTTCACGGTCGTCATTCTACTTTTTGTGAGTATGTGTAGGTGGGCGTGTGATTTATGCTTTGCAATTCGTAAAAATCACGAACAGTAAACCTGCATGTTTAGCGACATTAACGCGAGAGCTATCCTTTTCCTCTCCAGCTCTACTCCTACAAGAAGTTGATGTGTTTTGCAATTGTATACCTGTCTGTAATATATTTTATTAGTCTTAGCCTTCTCATTTTAAGGCTATAGTTAATTCAGTTGTATAGAAATATTGGCTACAAGACTTAATTCTTTGAAAGTATAATTTTGAGAGATAAAATTGTTTTTGGTTTCAATTTTTTTCTTTTCGAATTTCTATCTGATGAAAAGTAGGAGGGTTTGTTTATTTTTGCTATCATAAACATCCAATAAAAGAATAATTGCATATAATTTCATATTGCTCACTTTTATTGTATTTTTCATTATCTTTGTTGTTATCACAATAGTGACAGAACTTACTCATGAGAATAGAAATTTTATTATTTATTTCTGAAATTCTATCAATAAGTTATAATGTATAAATTTACCATAATTTATCAACTATGTTTTTATTTTAAATAATTAAATAATTATCAACATCAAGTAAGTTACCCTTTTTGAATTATTTTTCAAATTCATGACATGTTTCATTTGCATTTGATACATGTCATGCATTGAAAAATAATTCAAAAAAGGTATTTGATAATTATTTAAATAAAGACAGTGATAAAAATAGCCCTGAGATTGAGGAAACACTAAGATGCTTTATCAACTATGATAGAATATATTAGATTTGAATATATATTCAACTATACATTTGAATATTCAGTTCAGGTTGCAAAGCTGGAGTGGAAAACTATATTTATCCAATTGAAATTGTTAGCAAGGCTTTCATGCATTTTTGGTTGAAATTAAATTCTCAGCAGTTGCACTGACGAAATTCTAACCAAATCTGCGCTTACGTACTTTTCGTTCAGCTGAGGTAGCCTATATCGATCACGAGTCCAGTTCCACCCAGAAAGTCACTTACCATTTCTGTAATTTATTTTTCTCAATAAATTCATCCCAAATTTCAAACAATAGTATCTTGGATAATAATAGAACGGTTTCCTTACCTTACTATTTTTTTCTCAATTATAATATTGAGTAGTTAATTATAAACCAATGATTACAAAAGAAAGGGTATACCTTTCCAAACAAGTCTGTTTTATTCCACTTCTTAAATCAAATAGTTCGGCAGTAAATTTCTATGTAAAGTTGAATTTAAAACCAGTGGTATTGAGAAATGGTATAACTTTTTTAAATAGGATTTCCGCTTTCATTAATTTTCTATGAACTGATTTTTATTCAAGTTATTCAAAATGATAACGATTCTCTGTCAATAAAACCAAATTACATTTTCAAATTATTATTTTTCCATCTTATTTCCAAAGATTGTAAAACATTGTGTAGATTAAAAACTTATTATCAAAATTTTTTAAGTTTTTGTATTTTTTCGATATGAAAAACACTGGTGGAGGTGTCGCTGCAGTGAGGTAATTGAATGAATTGAAATCAAAGATCCAATAATCTTTGGTACGGTAATGGTCTTACCAAACAACGAGTAATTACCTGTAGAGGCACTATATAACCACAAGTTACAATTTATTGTTGATTAGTATAAGGACATTCACACACAGTAAACAAATTGTTGATAAATAAAATCATCACACCTCTCATATTAGTTTCAACACAGTAACATTGGTGCATTGTGTATCACACAATGTTAAATTTGTAACACATTTGTTACATTGGTGCTTCATGCTAGAGCACTCCACTTCACTCATATTTGATACTTAACAAAGACTAATAATGTGTACAGATATATTACACTTGACGCATATAATAAAGCGAATAATACATAATAATAATATATAAAGCAAAGAAGGCATCTGGCAACATGGAAAAATGATTTAAGCTTGGTCAATATTGGTTAAAAAAATTATACATCTGTAGGAAACTTACAGCCAGAACTAATGTCTTTAACTTGATTGTACAAAGGCATTGTACGGCGATTATAAATTTCTTTGTTTTGTATTTGCATTCTTGGAAAACTATAGCCTACTTATATTCCTATTCCTCACTCCCAGACTATAACTATATGTGCACATGCGCATAAATTGCCCATGGGCCATATCTACTAATTATATTAATTTTTTCTCTGTATATCCATGTATTATTATTATGTGAATGAAGATTAATTTTGAATTTGAATATGAAACTCATTCTGATTCTCAACTATAAGAAAGAATGAATAGGAATCATAATATAGGCCAAAGTTTATTGGTTTTTTAAAACCAACTTAATTCAACTAATCTTGTTTTCTATATAAAAAACATGACAGTAAGTTACTTCTCCTGAAACAAACATTAAGTAATATTTATTTATTTGAAATATTACATCATTGAGGGCACCAGGAATCGATTCCATTATTGACCTCATAACACAAAAAGAGTTACAGAAAACTAAATTGGTGGAATACAAAATTAAAGTAAATTATAATAACAGTTACATAATTTCGTAAACATATACTACATAATTGAACTATATATGAAAATCACTAATGATAAACAAACGAATGCAAGAGAAAAAGGTAAATTAGGATTAGTAATAATACAAAATCTTAATACAAAGTAAAATAACAAATGATATTCTTAATTTTATTTTGAATGAATTGTTCAATTTTACCCTGAAAATTGTAAAAATTTGTTGTGATTCTACGTGGAGGGGTAAAAATAGATTCAAGTTTAAGAATCTTCCACCTATCAACTTGGAAATTACGGTTTTCCTACAATAATAGTTGACTTACCAATTATTGTAAAACTCGAGGAGACTTTTTAGAGGAATGTGATTGTTATAGCTTTTCCTCGATCATACGATAGTTGATTAGAATGCATGCTGCTATGGTGGAAATATCGGATACTTTATTTACTTGGGTGCCTCGCTATTTTTTGTCGATTTTGCGACGCGTCACTGCTGTGAGACCACTCCGTGTGTGGAATAATTTAGCGAGCATGTACTCACACGTTGGGTGTGTGAGGGATGAGATATTTTTAGTACGTACAAAATGTCAGTGAAGCCTCATTGATATTTTTGCTCTTTTCATGGAACAATACCTCCGTAATCCGTTAACGATTATTTGCGCAGAGCTTTTAAGAGCATTGAATCTCCTCTCAGTGATTTTCAATTTACAATCGACTATTTTTCAATCGACGTTATACATCCAAATATTTTCCTAAACATAGTATTTATTACAAAAAACATTCCTTCCTAACTACTGCCAATAATAATTATTATTTCAATGGAAATTATTCTACATTTCTAATAAGTATATATTTGTTCAAATTGAGGAAAATGATTATTGGGTTGAAAAATGTCATCTTTTTGAAGTTCTGTATGACCATTCCCTTGTCATGATGTCTGTAATCATAACATTGAAAGAGTGTTCACTCACAACTTTCGAATAGGTATAGGTGTTTTTTGTGACATCTCTATGTTTTCTTGACGTATCCGACTGCAAAAATTAATATTTATCTATCTATTTCTAGCGTGTCGTCGGCTCGATTAAATTTTATTAGTTGAACAAATCATATTCATTATTTGAAAGTGAAGGCTTCAATCCTATTCTTCCTGTCTGTTTTATTAGTTGCAATTTAATTTTTTAATTTTTATTTTTGTTATTTTAAATTTCGTTGCGAGGCGTTTGCTATTGGAATTCCGTTTTTGATTCGTTGCTGAAATTGTGTTTTCCTAACAAACAGTAGCCTACAGAAACGATTGAAATTGAGTTTTGCCGCTCGAAGTACACGGAGAGTTGCTTCTGGAGGCTAAAACTAGAAAGGGAAAGGATTTGCGCCATTTTTTTTATTGTGCTAAGTGAAAAACGTCCTAGACCATGAACGCGTTTCCTCGTTTTTAGGTAGTATAGGGGAGAGCTTTCGGAGAGAACTTCTCAACAATCTTAGAACCAAACAATCGATTTTGAGAACGCCCCGGTCATTGGGAAAGTGAGAATGGACTGAAAAACGGTTTACTCGGCAAATTGGTTCAACAAATGTCGTCTCTCATTTAAGAACTCACTAAGAGTTTCAAAATGTAGTTTCGCCAGCTTATTTTGCTTCCAATCACGTTCCTCTAAACGTTTGTACGACAATTAGGTACCATCAAATATCTCCCCAATAACCCAACTGTTGATCTGGAACGTCAAATGTTAGGTATTGGCTTCATATTTTCATGATCTTACCCAAGAAGTGCATTTCAAAACAAAAAGCAAATGAAGCAAGATCAAAAGATCCTGAGAAGTGATGCGATGAACAAAGGAAATATTTTGAATGGGATTTGCAGGCGAACGAAGCGAGCCTGTTTGTCCAACCGACACTGCTGATAGGCTACTGCCGGGGGATCGTTACACCGGGGTCCAGGGGGTTCGATGAGCATATTAACTTTTAAAACATATGGTTTGACTCACTGAGGATGAATAAATTAATCTTTTTACATAAATTGGTTTTTGAATTTGCTCACCTTTTATCATTACTATGTGATTCAAATTTTAAATTTCTGTTGTAACTTCTTGGTAATATTTTCTCATTCAAACATATTCTAAGCTTTGTTGATCACAGGAATTGATTTTTAAAATAATTGTTCAACTATTCAATTGATTATTATTGCAAGTATGTAACTCTTCATTTGATAACAATGGAGACATTTTTTTCATCACTATACAGTTTCGCAGATATTTGATGAATTTGAGAATTTTCCTATATATAAGCATCAAATACAGATTAAAAATTGTTATGAATGAATGGGAATAGAATATTGGATATTTTGATAAATAATCATAAATTTTATGCCTTCTCCGGTCAAATAGTTATTAATTATTATTAGTTATTTCAGTACTCATTTCTAGTTGTTATTATTTAATTAATTTTAGTTAATGTTTGTATAATTATATAATATAAAAATGTGTATTTCATTCAATTCCAGATGTGTTTAAGCTTATTGGAGTAATTGATCCCAGGAGAAGTTCATGCATACTTGAACACACAAGATAAAAATGCTATTTCTCTATATCTTTTGAACTTCCGTTGCGGAGGACGAGTTGCCTGCTAGTTATAGATAGAACTAATAGGAGTGAGGACAATAAAATGAGTTAGAACAAGAAATCCTGAGTCGTAACTAATACCTCAAGAAATAGCATAAGTTATATTTTAATACTCAGCAAGCATCATATATCACTAGCCTATATCAATAGTGTAGGTAATGCAAACGTTAGTCTATACGGTATTTAAAATGTGAATCACAGTACCATTTTTGAATTATTTTTATTAATGCATTACATGTTTTGACTACTCAGGAAAAAATTTGCATTTGCATTTGAAAATGACTCTGTGTAGTCGAAACATGTAATGCATTAATAAAAATATTGAAAAAGGGTACTGCGATTCTCATTCAAAATAAAAACCAGTGATAAAGTAGCCCTAAATTAAAGTAAATATTGTTGGTCTATATCTATCAAACAAAGTAAACGGATAAGAGTACTGAATCTATTTTCAGCAGAAATTGAAGAATGGTAAATTGAAAGAAAATATATGGGTAGACTTGAGTGTTGAACACAATTTATGAAGTCATACTTATGATTATTGATACTGCGTCCGATGTAGGGATGTAGGTATGAGTACTTCTTTTCTTATAGGCCTACTATATTTCTTGAAACTTTAAAAAATGATTACAATCAGAGTACCCTTTTAAATTTTTTAAAAATATTTCAAAAGGGTACTCTAAATTTAATTATTTTATAAAGTTTCAAAGGATGTACAAGTCTATCTAGATTTTTCGACTTTCCCATTCAACATGAGAACATTAGAATGAAGTAATCGATGGTTATTAGTCAATAGAACAATTTCTGCCAATAGTTTTAACTTATATAAAATAATTTGAAAAGAGTTTTCATAAGACGTGGGCTACGTAGCTCAACCCTATTTAGCTGAAATGTTAAATAGAACGCTGACTTGTTAATTCAGAACAGACTATGTGAATTTATCATTTCGCAGAGTGCGGTTTGTTCACTCGAATAAATGACAATTTGGTCAATTGACATGTACGTTGATGAAATACGTGATTCAATCGTTAGCAAAATCTCGACGATTTAATCATTTGTAAATTGCTGTCGCTTATAGATTGGGGTGACAATTATTTGAATTATTGTTATCAATGTCAAGTCATGAGGTATTATGGTCGTTATGAACCACATAATGATGTATCATGCTGGTTATAACAATAATAATGTTTGGATGGAATGAGCGTATAATTATAGATATTTGAGTTTTAATGAATAATTTGGAATAATAGGATCTTTAGGATAATTTGGAGTAATTGAGTGATCTGAACTGAAATATATATAGGGGGCCCGGGCCCCCTACCACCCACCCCCCTAAGTACGCCACTGCCCCCCCTCTCTAGATCCGGCCCTGGCAATAAACAAATGTTTGATAACAATATCTTAATTAATAAAATTGATTGATTACAAATCGCGACACATGCATCGCGACCCCCATGGGGGGGGGGTTCACTTGCTTTAGTTCGCTGCGGTCGCAAACCTACTGCACTAAAACAAGAAGATCCTCATTGATGAGTTGGTTGCAGCGGATTCGCGGATAGTCGGAATAGCAATAAAGGAAAACTAAAAATTAAAATATAAATTACTCATTTATAGTCTAACAAAAATTATTCAAAAGTATTAATTTTCTTATTCGTAGAAATCTGTCAATATTCAGTATTGTATTAATATAGGAGGCCTAAGCTATTAATGATTTGTGGTTTCTACCTGTCAAAGTGTCAAAGTATTTGCAGACGCACCAAAAAGCGTGATTAAGTAGACTTGACGTAGACTTGACGACAGCAATATTTTAGTGTCAAGTTTTCGAATCCATGAGTTAACTTCTAGAGTTGGGAGTTTGCATGCGAGTTCTTCAGCCCAAGGGGCTTACTAGTATTGATAAAAATTGTAGTATCTCTTGGTACAATTTTACTAATTGACTAACTAAAATGCTTAATTAGTAAATAATTAATTAGTACCTGCGCACAGGTAGCCTATACTCCTAGATAGTTTTTAGTTTCATAACATTACAGTACTGTATCAATCATACACGTGCGCTACAGTGACTTGATAAGACAGTGTGGCCATTGACTGTCACGCTTCTGATTGGCTGGCTTGATCACGTGGTACAAATCCGCCATGATGATTCCAAACAAACTAGAATCCCCTATGGCTCCCATGCTATTTTTATGCTGCAAAATTGGAATTTCTGTATTTTACCGATTGTAAACTCCTTTTAATTGTGGGATTTTGATAAATTGGAATCATCATCTGTTAAGGTAAGCTATTTTTGATTTAGAATAGGCTAATATATGTCAGTTCTAAGGCAATTTATGAAAGTCTTTTACTCGCTTTCTTATGATGTGGTTATTTCATTATCAATAGTGAGAATTGATAATTTTAAAAGATTTTATACAATTCTGATGCTCTCTTGAATTTTATAACAACCTTTCAAATTTTAAATTGATAAATCATAGTCTTTTATTCTTGACAGTTAAAATTTTTGAGTATAGTGAAGCGGAAATTGTGAACATAACCTTCATTTGGAGTATTTAACTAAATCTGAAAATAAGACGTTTTAGACAATTATCATTGTCTGTGTTTTATCTACTAAGAAATGTATTTTGTCAAATAAATGAATAAAATTAATGTACTTTTAGGCCATTGTTGTCATTTTTATTACTGCTTGAAAAATCTTTTTGATAGGCCTACATGAAGAAGAGGTTGGCTACGGTTATTTAAATTCTTGTGTTCCCATCTTTGTCTTGAAACAAATGAATTTTCAGATTTAGGCTAGGCTAGAATCTTATAATATGTCTATGAACTGTTAAATTATACAACTTTATCAATTATATACTATAATTACACCTTTAAAAAGCATAAACATCATTTCATTTACTTACATTTTATAGACTACAATGTAGAATAGAAAATTATCTGCAGTTTGATATACTGTAGCCTACACAGTTTAGACTTCAACTTACTACTATTTTACTTACTTAGCCTACGGTAATTGCCTTAAAACTTTCATATATATTAGCCTATTCTAGATTCAAGATAGCTCATTTTCCTAAATGCTGATTCCAATTTATCAAAATTCCACAATTAAAAAGAGTTCCCAATCGGTACCTACTACAGATTTAAAATCCACTTGAAACATACCATATATGGTTCTTGTTTTTGATTTGCTTGTATTTTAATCATTTGTAATGATTTCATTACACTGCATTAAGAAAATGATTGAATATGTTAAGCCATTGGTCCCAGCTGCCTAAAAAGCAGTTGTCAGGTCATGTCAGAGGCCCTAAAGCTGATCAGGTATGACCTGAAAACTCTGACACTAGACCTTAGCCAACAAGTTCACATGGTATCGTATTATTATTAGTAGGTGGATAGGTAGATGGACAACTATATGCATATCCTTGAGATACGGTACTGGTAATTTATTGAAATTTGAAATAGTCATGATGAATTATAGATAGGTTAGGTTAGGACTCGGTCTATGGTTTTTTTTTTTTAATTTTATCATATTGCCATAATCATTGTTATTAATGAATAATTGGCTGACATATATCAATAAAATGTATAATACTATTTTCTTTGTGTTCTAATTTAGCTAATTAAGAGTGGATGGTAGTGGACGGCAAACTGCCAAATGGCAAAATCAAGCCCCATTAGAACAATGTAATTTTTATCAATCTCTTGGAGCAGAGGCAGAGCCTCTATTTGTGGACAGAATTTCATGTTCTTTATTTCATTGGAAAGAGAATACAATTCTTCAGGGGTGTGACTTCTTACTTTTTTTATTTTTAGTTTATTTTAATAATTATTGTATAATTAATTAACTATAAAAGTATTAAACTCCAATTATTGAAATAGACTAAAAAGTAAAAAGTCACGCCTCTGGAGAATTAAATTATCTTTCCAATGACATAAAGAACGTAAAATTCTGTCCATAAATAGAGGCTCTATCTGCTCCAAAAGATTGATAAAAATTACATTGATCTTATGGGGCTTAATTTTGCCGTCCACTACCGCCCACCCTTAAGTTGATGTTCACCACCCATACTTATAGGCTTAGAAGATGTCAAATAAGGTGAGGCTTAAAGTTAGGCTGCGGTTGCTACATAGGATATATACATAAGTTAGTGGATAGTTCCACATCTATATCATAAATCGTATGATTTGTTTATCGTAGTATAGTATAAACCTCAAGCCTATAAGCCTTTTGTTTGAGTTGCGGACTTGTTTCAAGCAATGGTACCATACTCATCTTTGGCGCTCCTTACTAAGACTCAAAGCATCGAAGATGAGCACCATTGCTCGAAAAGCGTCCGCGACTTATACAAAACGTGAAAGAGCTGCAAAGCAAGTATATAAGTACCCACATTATTAATCAATATTTAGTACGGTACTGCAGTTTCAAGAAGCATGGATAACCTTAACAATCACTATTTAATCATTAAATTAATATAACTTCAACTATCAACAATAACTAATCACAGTTCCAGTTTATACCGGCTAATTTTCAGGGCCGGTATATAAGTAAGATGAGAATCCTTGCCCCAATTGGTAACAAAATCGGCAGTAGCAGTACCGTAACCGATTTTTTTAGTCTGGTGTGAAAGAACTTCAAGTATTTCTATAAAATTTTACTTCCAACATTTCCAAAATTTTCATTGCAATTAAATTATATGTTCGAACTTCAACAATTCATTGACTAACCAGTAACCACAGACCTGTAAACCAGATTATGCTGGATAGTCTTTAGGAACAGTAACAGTTTTGTGCAAAATAATCAAATATATATGTAGAGTCCCACTTCAAATAGAACATTTCCAATTATTACTGTAAAATGATAATACAAGTTCAACTTTCAAAAATGCAATAAGTATAAAATCCCAGATTCTCAATGCCAGTAGCTAATTTTAAGGAACGGTAATATAAATGTGTAGTAGTAGCAGATTGTAGGCTGTCTATATTAGGTTTACCATATTGCTTGGGTCAAAAACCCGGACACCATACTCATACCCACTGGTGAGGTGAAAAAGTTGAATAATTAGGTGTCAAAAGTTATCATTGAGAATTTAGGCTCCAAAAATTTCTTTGTACTAGAGAGACTAAAATTATGTAATTATATAAAACTACTACTTGATTTTATCTGGTTTTTTGTTTAAGACGGTTCTGATGATGATTGAAAAGATATCTATAAAAGTATCTGATGATACTTTTATAGATATAATTCATAATTATATTCCATATAATATATTATAAGTCATAATTAGAAATTCCAAACAAAATCTTTCTCTTATTTCTAAATTCTTAGGGCATAGTTCACAGTTTTTATTGCTAGTGATTATGATTTTTCAAATTCTTACTATTTAAGCTACTTCATTATCATAATTTGGTAGGATATTGTTATATATAATAGAGGGAGTAGTAGTAGAATGATATTGAAACTTATGAATATCAAATTTCAACTGATTCTAGCTGATTTACAGAAATTAGTGGTTGGGTACATCAAGTCATTAGAATTGCTCCCAATAGTAGGCCTATAAGTCATTATATTTGAATGGTCTTAATAATATAAGTCATCTAATTTATAAAATGAAAGGAATTATTATTCAACCAATAAATAAATTGTTTTCTTGTGAGGAAAACAAATGAATAAGCACTTGAAACATTGACAATTTTAATTAATGGTAAAATTAATCAGTTTTTTCGCCTCTTGAAAAATCAGGTTTTTTGACTTATATGCTTTTGACCTAACACCCTAGATATATTAGAGAGAGAGAGCTTGAATATTGAATCTTAAACTTATCTTATGAGAAGGTTCTCATAATTATCATCAATATTTAAAATGATGTGATTGATTCAGAATAATGAACAGATTTATTAAAAATAATAATTAAAATGGTCTACCCATGCAGGCTTTATTTTCACATTGGAACTTGTGAGCTACTAAATTAATGTAGGTAACTTAATTATTTTTCATGTTCTGTAGTTTTTCTGAACATATCCAGGCATGTTTGTTGTATGTTATGCCTGACAACAGGTATTCATGATAACAGGTATCAATGAAAGGATAAAATAATCATATTTTGAAAATCTTCATTATTTATAAGTTTAGGCTACCGTATTGACAATTGATACAAAAAATCTTATTATGTATCATTAATTTGAGAACAAACTATAGATGCGGTAGATAGGTAAATTATAAATTTAAAAATGCTATTAATAGGCCTATTGATAAAAAATACAATACCTTAGGATTGACACAACAACTCTGACAACTTGAATCTCTATGATTATGATAAACAGTAAAAAAGTATGATTTACTATTTTCTTTATTTTATGGCTACCGTACCAGTATGATTTACTATATTATATGTTTGTTGCCCATTTCCGTGAAAACCCTGGACAAATAAGGGATTTCTAAAAAATCCGCCCAGACGTTTTCAAATGACCAATAAACCGGACATGTCCGGGAAAAATATGATGTATGGTATAATCTTAATCCATATTAGATTGTTACAATTCTGTAGCCTACAATTATATTTGGTTCCGTACCTAACACTAAGGTATAAAACTATAAGACCTATTTCATTTCACTATATTTCACATAAAATTGTAGGAGTAGGCTGCGGCATAACCATCTATTATTTCTCAGAATGATAGAAGGTTATGGCTGCGGACCATTTTAGGATTTTGATCATGATTCTATTTTCTTCAGTCTTTTTGGTTCTCAACTATAATTGTTATCCCATCTATTGTACGTGAATTATATAATTTTTTGTATGAAAATATCATATTTTCTCATGAAATATCGGATATTAAAATGACATGTCTAATTGAAAATTTAGTGATACCGTAACTTGACTTTTTGAGATTAGCCTACTGAGGTAGGCTAGATGTCAACTGAACAAAAATTGTTGATACAAATATTAAGGAGTAGCCTACCAATTCCAATATTCACTATGTTTCGATAATTATGAAAATGATATTATCTAATTCACATCAACTTGAGCGGATTTCACTTATATCTGCTAATCGTAAGCATTAAAATGTCATTACCTACTGCACGTGAACCTTTTAGGTTATGATAGGCATCCCTTCATTACACTTATATTATACTCCATTCCCTGCTTTAAGGTCCAAAACAATTATTTTAATTATAAAATTATTAGTAGAAATAGTAACGACGTTTGTATTGAAGAAGTAATGCTTTATTAAATATGAATGAGTGATTTTACTTAGTCTCCATTACAAGATTCAAACGAGCTGGAATCATCATGGCGCCCGCGGGAAAAAATAGGTCCAATGGCCACACTGTCTTTTTATCAAGTCACTGCACGTGCGCTAGGAGCACAGCGCTACCTAGCGGCAAACTAGTAAACTACATTATGCCTTTCCGAATGGACAAAAAAGAAATCTTGGACTAGTTTTGCATCAAATTAACAAATGTTGAGTTCATATCATGATATTTGACTATGCGATTGCTCGTTCAAAGGTATTGGGCACGTAAATACATAAAAATCAATAAGCAATTCTCTATTATTAGACAATAAACGAACTAAAACTCTTCAACTTCTCGCAAGCATTTTGAGTAGCCTACCCCCATAACCAACCATAGGTATCAATTACATCATATTACCCTTCCAAAAGAATAGTCTAACATGACGATGACTAATGTCATTGACTAATGTTAGCCTATTCTATTTGAAATCTTTTTAAAGGCCTGTCGCCTCCTTGGTGGCAATTATGGCCCAGAAGATCAATTAACATAGTTATAAAATTCTAGTTTTTTTATTGCAGGTTGAATATTCTTTTAACGGAGAAGACAGCTCTGTAGGTGTACCGTAGTGTATTTAATTATTGACTATTATTCTGTAATGCTTTCTCATCACATGCGTATTATTGGAGCTTGGAAGTCAGGGAATCGTCTACCTAATCCCATTAGATTAGAACCACCAATTAAGCTTCTATCTTTTCTAGGTGCCGCAAGGTGCTGATCTTTTATCAAGCTGCCGCAGCTCTAGATGCGCTGCTCTAGCAATCAAAACACTTTAAAATGGTACTTCGATTATGTATTGATTTATAAATTTATAATAAATAAGAATGAATGAATGAATAAATCAATAAATTTTGAAATCCACTTGGAAATTACTTTAAAATGGCACTTTAATTATTTATTGATTTTGTTTACTTACTCTAGCACATGGGTTTTCCATAGTTGAATAATATAAGGTAATTTCCAAAACAAAATCTTTATACCTGTATTTAAATGTAAACTTACGTCACCTACTACTTGATGTATTTGCTTATTTTTGAAGGAAATGAATTCATTTATTTATTATACATTAGTAGCCCTAATGACAAAGTGAAAATTTATAATATAGTTATGTGAATAGAGTTGTGATGGCTAGAGAAGCGCAGCCAGAGTCGGGCAGCACGAGCTGCCGCTTGGGAATGCTGCTTGGGATAAATTTCCTGATTGTCATCTAATGTGCTCACTGGATTTGATTAATAATAGGAAGATGAAAAATCGGGTCGTGTCGTTGTCATATCTAGTTAGACATTAGGTATTCTGGTATTCAATTGAACATTTCAGTAACTTGTTCCTATTTTATTGTGCATTTCGTTCATTTATCAGAATAGACAATAGATTATAAAATTTATGCGCCAAGAATCCCATGAGTCACTCACGTGACTATAAGTACAGTAGCTTATCTATTGTCTTATCTATTATCTATGCTGATACTTAGCATTACACTAGTAATGCTATTACACTAGCATTACACTAGTAATGCTAAGTATCTGCTCAGCATTATATCTGAAAGATGAAGAATACTAGGCCTATTCCTCGATCAAGTTTTATGAGGGTAGCCTATTCTGTATTCAATTATAAGTAAAAAAATAGTAAATAATGAACAATGAATTTGTTAGGCTTATAATTATTATTTATTACACAAAAGTTGATTTTTATACAGTAAAAATCAATCAGTCTCAGATCAATACTCTATAAATATAATATATAATTGACAATTGTACCTTCTCACTGGATAACTACAGTGCACTCTAAATAAAAATTCAAGATTCTCTTTAAAACGATACTGAAGGAACCAGACAATATAGTCTCAATCAATAGGAAGAGATATCTTAGGCTATACTTTATGGAAGACCATTCTTCTTATAATTCATGAAAATGGAATACTTACTCGTACCGGTACTGAGCTTTTAAACTTAACTTTATCACAACTCTGAATTATCTCACTCCTCATTAATTCTATTACAATCTTGTATTATATCACTTCTCATTTTGGTAGTTATCCCTACTGATTGTCAAACTACACTTGACGACAATTTCGATTTATTCCGTCAAAGATGATGGGAACCGAGAATAGCGGACGTTATTCCGTTATTCGTGCTCGCTATTGGCTGTTTGGCTGAAGTGCACTTTCACAGTTTCCGAAAGGGACTTGTATGGACTCCAATTTGCCGAATCACCAGAACGTTGTAAGCGTTTTTGCTTCTGTTCTGCTGAGAGCCGTTTACGAAACAACAGATGCGTTAACAACTTAGCCAGATGTCGGCTTGTTCAGTTTTAACACTGAATCTGAATATTCGAGCTGAATTGAAATCATATCTCAAGGATGTTTCGAAGCTGACCTAAAGACAGCACAAAATAGCCTACTCTGTCAATATACTATGAATTGGATTGGATTCAATCAATGCATTTAAAATTGTGATTTGTAGCTATGATTATTATGACCATTACATATTATTGCGACTTATTATTTTGTATTGACTTATAAAAATTTGGTGAAGTATGATCTTATCTCACAATGTGGTTTGATTGTGATTTTTGGCTATGATTATAACTATTACCTATTATCGTGACTTATGATTTTGGATTAACTTCAAGATTTGGAGAAGTATGAAATTATCTCACAATGTGATTTATTGAATATAACCCATTTTATTGAATAATTGAAAATTCACAGTAGGCCTACAACTACTGTAATAGGTAATTCTGAGATGAAAATACTCCTCATTTGAAAATAAAAGCTTGAATTAACTTGTTATTTTTCAATATTATATTATGGTATTGAGGTAAAAAGTGTATGAAAGTATCGTAATCATGAATGAAAAAGATTACTGTAATAAATGATTATGATAATAATATACAGAGTGACTTACGGGAATCGGACAGTTTTCAATGAAATAATACTCGGCCATTTTTGAAATTATTGCATATTTTTTTACACAAAATCAAAGCTTATTATAATTCATTGAAGGTGATAAAGCTCATTACCTGAAATTTCAGTTATGTATGAGGAATAATGTCGTCAATGTGATGTCCATTTGAATGCAGGACTCAACTCTCAATGACACGCACTAACATATGTGATAGCAGCAACATCTTGAATGATACAATTCTTCAACTCGTCCAAATTTCGTGGCTTGGAGATTGATTGATTGATTTTCTTTAAGTGCAAGGTCTGGAAAGACCCATTGCATAACACAACATGGATTACATCACAAAATAAGAAAACTATAGTATAAACTTATATAAGTATAAAACTTAATACCTACAAAAATCAAGTGATAAATATAAGGAATAATAGTGATGAGAACAGGGAAAAGAGAAAAAAACTACTGTAGCATTGAAAATAATAGACATAACAATATATAGACATACAACATATGGATGCAATCAATCAAGAAATTGCTGCTATCACATCAGAAATGTTAGTCCTCCATGTGAGGGAGAATTTTGAGAAGCGAGTTGAGTCCTGCATTCGAAATGATGGACATCGCCTTGACGACATTTTTTTCACACATAACTAAAATTTTCCTATACAAATATTATTATATATGTTATTCATAATACAATTCACTGGCGGCTCGTGCCTACGAAACAGGTGAAGTGCTCGTATCTTTTACTGTATAGCTCTTTACCTGTTTCGTAGGCACGAGCCGCCAGTGTAAATACATAGAAGAATGTTCCTACACATTTCAAGAGATCTTCTGTATCAATTCTCCAGATAAGCGTTAAACTGTAGTTGAAAATGGCGGGTAATATAAATTAGCAGCAGAATGAAGGGAAACTCATCGAGAAACTCAATTTGTTCTGCTAGTTGGTCACATTCTATTCTTGATGACCGAAGTCTGAATCTCTCGACAAAGCTTCTACAAGTTGCTTGATCATAGCCATGTAATAGTCAGCCCCTACATTGCGGTCACAGGTTAATTTCGGTGGACTTGCATTCACAGTATAGCAAGATTCCGGATACTTCGAAGTATTGAAGTCATTAAGTTGGCTTGGCCGTTATTGGTCCCATGGCTTAATTAGAGTTCAAGTGAAGTCGGCTATTGGTCTACATTATTTGAATTCTACCTATATTCGAGCATACTTTATTCATTGGTTGTAGACTCTCAATTATACCCGTGTCTCATCAAATTCTACAAATTTTTTTGAGAATTATATGCTAGAGTTAAAAAACTAATAAAAAGGGTACTGAGAATTCAATTGTGTTCTACTACTATAATGTTCTAGCTTACTAACATTAAAGTTGTTCTGAATTATTTGAATTTCATCCTATTCCCATCAATTCTTCTCATTTCCTGAAGAATTACATTGGAGAATAGTTTGTAATTTACTCCTATATATATTTGTAATTTATAATTAATAATATTTTTAGTATATTTCCTATCACTAATATGTAGTATTCCTCTATCAATAAGTTAATATCTATAATATATTTCCTATATTCCTTGGTCATTTGACAAAAGTCCACTTTTTGAGAAAATGAGATAATTACATATCCGGGTGTAGAATTTTGAGATCTACGCTTTGGTAAAACAACCTAAGTCTTACTTCCATTATTAAGACTGTTATAACATCTTAAGTCAGGTATTGCAGATGAATTATGGGAATCTATGTTTCGGTAAAACCACTTAACTCACTATTTCTATTGTTTTGAGGATGTGTAAAATAACTTAAGTCTTTCATTTCATTTGGGTAAAATGACCTAACTCCACTTATGCCATGTTTTTACATGGTCCAAACAACTTAAGTCATGACTAAATCAGTGATTTTACATTTTCACATCACTTTGGAATAATATAACTATGAATAAGTGTATTTTAAACCTACTTTGTAAGTTTTATTGTGATAGGATAAAAAATATTGTTTGAACAAATATTGTTTAAAAATTGTGTTTGAACATACTAGAAAACTTTGAGCGCCATTTTCTCAAAACTGCAGTTTTGGACTTGAGTGGTTTTGTCATATGACCAAGGTATTATTACTCGAATTCCAACATATTCAATTCAAAAAACAAACAAAAACTGTTTCTACAGCTCCTCTGCAATGAAACTGTAAGTAGTGTTTTTTTTCAAATTCAGCACCTTTGAAACAAAAGCTAGTTTGAAGCTGTATGTTCATGGTTCAATCTTCTTTCAATATACAAATAAATATTTGATAACATTAATGTATGGAATAAAGCAATGTAGTAGAGAGGTCATTATTAAAAAGTCTTGTATCCGAATTTTAACTTTTCATATTAGAAGGACTTTGATATTTTCATGGAAGTGAACTTAACCGATACACTCGTAGCTTGATTTTGATTTTGAAGGTGATGAAACTTGATGAAATCCAGGGGTGCCCAGAGGGGGGTTCAGCAGCGAAAATGCGCTTCTGCGATTTTTGGGGGGATTCTATTTTTTAGGTCATTTTCTATAAGTTAGGGGGGGATTTTTCATAATTAGCCCTTAAATGTTTTTTGTGTTATATTCAAGCACTTGTAGAAGATTTTATTTCCCATCTTCAATTCTAACATTGTTAGGGGATTGTATTTTCAGCTTTTATTTTTTAGTTGGGGGGGGATTTTTCATGTATATCTTCAAAATTTTTTTTCTTATATTAATTCATAAGTTTCGGGGAGTTTTTTTAAATTAAGCTCAAAATGTTTTTCATGTTAAATATTCAACACTTGTAAAAACTTTTCCTATAATATCTTATTCTGTTATCTGTTTTAATTCTCAAGTTTTGGGGGGGGATTTTTTTACAGTCAGCCCTCAATGTTCTCTATGGCTTTTTGTGTTATATTCATTCACTATCAACACTCATAAGAAATTATTTTGAAAAATTCAATCATTCTATTTTTTAGGGGGGGGGGGGAGGAATTGTTTTCCACCGTAAATTTTATGAGTTTGAGATTTTTTACAAGAAGCCTGATATGATTGTTTTTGTTTTACATTCATCAACTATCCATACCGGTGAAAATACCTTATAATTATATTACAATTGGTAACTTATTCTGTTTTAAACTTATAGTTTTCAAGTTTTTTTGGCGGGCGGGGGGGGGATTTTCATAATGTGCTTTGATTTTCTGTGTCATATTTATTCACAATCAAAACTCATAAGAGGTTCTTCTCTGATATTCAATTTTTATATTTTTAGGAGGAATTTCATTTTCTGCTTATATCTTCCACATTGGAGGGTTAGATTAGATTACTTTATTCGAATAAATAACAGAATTCGGCTTAGATTCTACATGGTAATGTAAATGAGTAAAACAAAATCATCCTATAAATTTCACAAAATAGAAACTTCTAGCAAAAACGGTGATGTAATGAATGCAAAATTTATACAAGTTTTAATTTGAGGTTCTGCTATATGAATGAGGAGTGTAAGTTATCCAAGTGAATAGGCGAAGTTTAGACATATATATCAGTGGTCAACAAATGGCGGACCGCGGTCCGCATCCGGACCGCCAGCTAGTTTTGTGCGGACCGCGATGTCATACCGATCTCAACGACAAAAACTTGAAATTAATTCTAAAACAAAAAATCCATAAGAAACCCTCTAAAGACTGAATAAAATTGAATTATTAAAAAACAACCACAACAATAAAATAAACATTTCTTACCATACAACTCTCAATAAAAAGTTGGCTATTTATTCAAGAGTGGGCAGTAGTAGTCGGCAAACTGCCGAACGGCAGAATTATGTCCCATAAGAACAATGTAATTTTTATCAATCTCTTGGAGCACATATTTATGGACAGAATTTCACGTTCTTTATTTCATTGGAAAGAGAATTCGATTCTCCAGGGGCGTGACTTCTTACTTTTTCGATTTTAAATTTATTTCAATGATTAAAGTTCAATATTTGTTTAATTAATTGAATATACAATAATTATTGAAATGAACTTAGAATCGAAAAAGTAAAAAGTCACGCCCCTGGAGAATTGAATTCTCTTTCTAATGACATAAAGAACGTGGAATTCTGTCCATAAATAGAGGCTCTATCTGCTCCAAGAGATTGATAAAAATTACATTGTTCTTATGGGGCTTGATTTTGCCGTTCGGCAGTTTGCCGTCCACTACCATCCACCCTTAATATTGTTGCATTATTTCATCCAATTATTCTATACCTAGTTAAGCGTTTCAATATTTATCTTGGTATTCCAATAGCTAAATATAGCCAAGGGCTAAATTCGAGAATAGTTTTGACAAATTAATAAGTGAACATTCCTCGTATGAATAGAATAAACAATAGAGTAACTTCTAATGCCAAATCCGATTAAAATAAAGGGCTTTATTTTAATTTTAATATATCAATGGCATGATATCACAACTTCAAAATATTTAAAGAACATTAAAATCAAAATTCAACTATCCCAAATATTTGATTAATTATTAAAATTAATGTAGTAGAGCTATCAATTGAAAAAAAAAATTCGGGGAGTGCCCCCCCTAGGGGTTTCCCCTGAAAGGACCGGACCGCGAAAGCTCGCCAAGACTTTGAAACGGACCTTCATGAAACTTAATTGGTGACCACTGATATATATGTCCATTTTTGGGGAAGTATAATAAGGATATCCTTTCCACTAACACTTGGCCTTGAAAGGGGGGGATTCATAATGATCCCTCAATTTTTTGGTGTTATATTCATGCACTATTAACACTCATGGAAGATGTATTTATTTGATTATTCATACTTTAGGCCTGTGAATAATTGTCAAATAAATAAACTACAGCACTGACTAGTGACTACTACTTACAAATAATTTTCAACAATTAACTAAAATTGAGAAGTATAACACTTAAGAGGCCTCGATACAAGTCGAAAAAGCATGAAAATAGGCACTCGGCATTTTACTCCTTCGGTCGCTATTTTCTAAGTTAGGTACGTGAAAATGGTACCAAATTGTTCAGAGAGATTGATAGAATGTGCGTATAACCTGGGATTTTCAATATCACTTTTCAATTTTTTGTTATTGAGTGTCAAAAACTGTAAAATTTTCTCCATGTTCATCGACTTATTTTACCCTTTTATGATTTGAAAATCGAATTTTCAAGGTTATACGCACATTCTAGAGATCTTTCTGAACATTTTGGTACCATTTGCATAACGATTAGTTGAAAAATAGCGTCCGAAGCAGTAAAATGCCGAGACCCTGTTTCCAACATTTTCGTGACAAATCCAAAGCAGTACGCGCGTGCCTACTATCTTTTCGTAAAATGTCGGACATTTCACTTGCTTACAGCTTGCAGACGCGCGCCCGCCCGCATGCCCGTCAGCCGTCTACAGTGAGAGAATAGAAGTAGTTCTCTCTGTATAGATTCTCTCTGGCCTGTCTGATCATTCACCGATTCACCATTTAGCGTAAACTTCACATTCCATCGAGCGACTTGAGCCTGCATTTGCAATAATATTCCTTCTTACTACTTGGACTTTTTGGAATAAGATCCCTGTACACTACTGATAATTTCACGGTACACTACTGATAATTTCATATAAAGTAGAACCTCGATAATTCGTACCTCTATTTGCTCTTCAATTCGAAAGTGAAAGCTTAGTCTCTTGAAATAATTTATAGGTTCGATAATTCGTAATTTTCCCTAATTATAAATTTGTACTAAAGCTTTCGGCCTATGAACTACGAATTACCAAAATTCTACTGTTCATTTCATCTGCGGAACAACAACTCTAAGTTGAGTTTTCTTACAATATGACGCGATTTTGAAGGCACAGTGATTCATAATAGCCTATTGATCTTGTTATTTGATAGATAACACCTTCTGTAATATGAATTGTGACACCTGCAAAAAGAAATGCTACTCTGAACAGTTGGCGAATTATCAAAATGTGACGTCCAAGTCTTACTTGGCAAATAAAGTTACTGAAAATCATACATGTAAAACTAAAAAGATGAAAATAAAAATATTAGAAACAATTCATGCCTGTGATACAAACTATTTATGTATATACATTTTTAAACTCTAAGATTAGGTTTTTTGAGGTGAGTTTTGGATTAAAAAAAATATGTGATGTGACAAATCATTGAACCTGAAGTGTTAGTCATATCTCATAATTTGCGAGATATTTCCTGACTCGCACCCAAGAAAATTGTCAATGATAGGGTTCCTCATCTATATTGCATTTTAAAGGCCTTCGTTTTTTGTATGCCGTCCTATATCATAGAAATGAGCATGGCTATTCTGGAATAATTATCCAGAATGGCAAACAGTTTCAAAAAGGATTATCTGGGGAATCTTCCATGGGGGTCTGGGGAAGAATTTGGAAAAATGTAACTGAAAACTCGTGTTTTATACAATCTAGAGTAAACCTTATCATTTTTTGAAATTTAAATCTGTAGTTTTTAATTGGATTTATTCATTGAATATACAGGATGTTTCAGGAGAAATGATGTTTCAGGCAGATTCCTTTCACCAATTAGAGAAAAACGTTCCATGAGACTCACCCCCAGGAACGGTTTGTTATCGAGATAACAATGGCGGAAAATTGACATTTTTTAAAAAATATCAATTTTTTCTAATTTCTAGAGGCTTTATTTGGGTTCTTCGATTATCAGATCCTATATAAAATTACCTGCGGAATGCAATGAAACCTGTTAGAAATTTGTCACTTCAACGGTTATTGAAATAATTGGGAAAATATGCTAAAGAACAAAATATTTCCACAGTTAAACTGGATATACCCTTTCCAAGGGTATAACTGGATATAAGATCACAAATTTGTAATTTTAATAGATGGAGGTGGTTTCTTCAAATAAAAAACTTTTTTATATCATTAATCATAGGACGAGACTTCAGAAATTGTACGCCCTACTACAATTTGTAGTAATTTAGTCAAATCTTTGCTGTACTCTGATTTTGAAAATCAGTCAACAAGGTATGGCAAAGAAAATGAAATAAATGCTATACTTAAAATTGAAGAGAAAGTGGACAAATGTGGCTTGTTTATTGACAACGATTTACCTTTCCTTGGTGCCACTCCAGATGGTCTTATTGGGGACGAGAAAATTGTAGAGGTCAAGTGTCCTGAATCTTGTAGGCACTTGACTCCAGAGGGATAAAACTAAATGCTAAAACTAAAACTAATGCAATAAAACCAAAAAAATTCCCATTCCTGAACCTGAGCTCAAGATAACAGATAGAAAACAGGATAACAGTTAACAAGAGCCACAAGTTTTTCTATCAAGTTCAGGGTCAATTGCACGTAACAAAACGATTGAAAAGTATATTCGCCCTCTGGACACCCTCAGGCATAATAATAGAAGAAATTTTGAGGGACGATGAATTTTGGAAGAGCCAGATGGAGAAGAAATTGAAAAATTTCTATTTCGATTGTTTGCTTTCTGAATTAGTGGATCCTCGACACACAAGATCTATGAGAATAAGAGATCCACAATACATCGAAGCAGCAATAACGAAAAGACTAAAGAAAAATTCACTCCCTTAGACTATGTAGACTACCATCTGGAGTGGCACTCAGGTGATGAAATCTCATTGTCAATATGCATAAGATGAGTGAACTATCTTAGGGCTACTTTATTACTGTTTTTTATTTTAAATAATAATCGCAGTACCATCTTAAATAATTTTTTATTCATGCATAACATGCTTCGACTACTCAGAGTCATTTTCAAATTCATTCATGCGCATTTGAAAATGACTCAGAGTAGTCAAAACATGTTATGCATGAATAAAGATATAATTGAAAAGGGTATTGCGATTATAATTTAAAATAAAAAACATTAGTAAACTCTATTCAACTTCAATAGTCTATTTCATTTCAGTTTGTATATATTTCATTTCCTATGTTCAGCCCATTTACAATTTCAGTTTTTATCACTATTGTCTATTTGCTGATAGCTCCTCCATTTTGATATCATTGTAACTATAATACGAGATCTCATAATAATTTTGAAAAAAGAGACTGGGCTTCACTAAGAAAGCGCTAGATTTACAAAGTCATTCTCTCAATAACAGCCATTTATCAATTTGGAAAAGTGAACGTGTGAAATTATCTCTCTTCTTTTCAATCTTCAATATAAACTATCAGATAACTATTTTATTATACAAATTATTGTAATTTTTCTTTCAATCATGAAACATGGGGGTAATAATGATATGTCTATAACGTTCCTACTTTTTTAACAAAAATCAATGACATAAAAAACTCATGAATCATTACAAACTCATCATTATTACAATCTACAGTTTTCCGATTCTACTGTATTTGTAAATAATATTCTTATTATTATTGTTATCTTATAATATTTTTATAATTATTGAATAATAATATAATAATTGAATAATAATATATAATTATTGAATCTCTATAATTTTAATTTGAAATAGTGAGTTTAAATATAAGCTTTTCTAATATTTTCATCCAAATTAGGAGCAAATACAATTTGGACACTCATGTCTGTGTTTTCACCTATCAGTATAATTGTCATGTATCTAATAAATGAATAAATAATTATTCTTATAATTATTAATTCTAATATTCTTATTGTTATTGTTATCATTATTATTTCACCGTTATTGAGACAAAACAATCTAACTTGGTAAGCTACTCAATTTTATATGAATGTAGATACATCTTGATATTTGAATATCTAAACATATCTAGTTTACTACCTACTGTCTTTTTTTCAATTCTAAAGTATTTGTAAATAATATTTTTTGTGTCAATTCTTATAATTATTTTCATCATTTTTATCATTATTCCACCTATTAGAGAATTATCATTATTACCTATTAGAAAATTTCAATCCGTAAAAAATATATTCATATCTCAAGAATCAAGAGTTTTTTTCAGATTCTTTATGTACTAACCATATTTCTATCATTAGGCCTACCAGTTTTTTTATATTGCTTGTAATTCTGTATTATATGATGCAAATGGAAGATCATAAGTATAATCGTTACTTATATAAAAATATAGATTCAGTAGACATTGTCAAATTACAACGTACTGTGATATTATATTATTGTGGAAGCGTATATTATTGTGGAATTGTAAAGCAGGGGCCACACCAACGTCTGCTAGAGGTAGCAAGCTCGCTACCGCGGTGGTAGTTCAGGCCACACCAAAAAACGTCTGCTAGCGGTAGTTTGGTTTTGTTTTTGTTTTGATGAGTTATATTCATTACTAATATACATTGTAATACATTACAATACATTGTAATATTCATTACTACGAAGGAATTATTAAACGTCTATCATTATAGTTGTATGGCATAAATCAGTCATTAAATAGTTAAAAAACTCAAAATATTTGAAAAATTTGAAATTTAATATGGTATTCAGTCATTGAATATAATATCATTAAAGTATGTGCTTGAAGTAATTTGTCAATAATAATTCATGTGATATGTGTCACCCAAGATAAAAGTACATCCTAAAAATAATAGGATATATCAGTATGTAGATTCATGCAATATTAGGATGATATTATGTCTATAAGTAGAAGATGTGAAAATGGGAAGAATATAGCCTACTACAAGAGTTCATGATTATAAGAGTTATTATAATTTTTCGATCTTTATAATTATATGAACTACGACATGTCAATATTTTTAATTGCAAATACCTGTTAATGAGTAGAATATAGTATAGAACTTCTTGTATTACTTTGCAATACAGGCCGAACAAACGGAAATATATCATTGGGTATCTGGACAAGCAAGATGAATAAATTTAGTGAACAGTACCATTTTTATTACAAAAATGATGACCTGCAATGTTGATAATGATAATTCACAATGAGTCAGGTATAACCCCGCATTCTTTATAAGCGTGAAATACGAAACAGAATAGTATACACATACAAAAGAATAGTATGACTACAAAAGAAGAAGCATGTTATACTTAATTTTACAGTAGTAATTGTAAGTGAAAAATATACTGAAGAATGTGGTAGTACTTTTCTGCGCATGCGCTACCGATGGCGAAGTTTTAAAACTCGCCTTCCATGTTATTCAATTGTGCAGGCCAGACCGAGCTCGCTACCTCGGCGGTAGTACCACCAGCAGACGTTTCAAAAGTTCGCCTGGCTCAGCGAAGTAAAACTACCGCCAAGGTACTACCTCCGCGGTAGCGAGCTCGGTGTGGCCTGCTCAATTGAATAACATGGAAAGCGAGTTTTTTTAGCTCGCTACCGCCGCGGTAGCGAGCTTGGTGTGGCCTGCCCTTAAAGAGCTGAACTATGTGTAGTGGGGAGTTTAGCAAGTACCGCTCTAGAAAGAGAAAGGCTACAAGTGCGAGAGCGCGCGTCAACACAGAGAGAGACTATGGACAGAGAAGCGTGGTAAACTACGTTTTTGTACTTTTTGAGACGTACTGGATTTTGACCCCGTTCCCCATCTCATCCCGCCTCGCCTACTCCGTACAATGACTGAAAAGAAGGTGATGTAGAGAAGAGCCTTAAGTTGGTTATTATTCTGGCCATGATTGCCGCCTTTAGGGCGACAGGCCTTCAAAAATTATTCCACTCCGAGGTTTTGTGGATTAGAAAGGAGAACATCACCCCTAAGTGGAAAGGAGAAGATTCACACTGATGAGAAATTACAGGGATCTTTTATACTCCTGTATACACAAAATGCTTGCGAGAAGTTACAGAGTTTTAGTTTGTTTATTAAATATTTATAGAGAATTACTCATTGACTTTTATGTATTTACGTGCCCAATACCTTAGAACGAGCAATCGCGTAGGCAAATATCATGATTTGAACTCAACATTTGTTAATTTGATGCAAAACTAGTCCAAGATATCCTTTTTGTCCATCCGAAAAGGCATAATGTAGTTCACTAGTTTGCCGCTAGGTAGCGCTGTGCTCCTAGTGCACGTGCGTGGCTGATACAGTACTACCATAGACAATCATAATATGTTTGTACGGTATACCGTACCGCAAAACAACGGATAAGATTCAGTTACTCTATGATGAAACACAAATTATTGATTCATAATTCATTGACATAATATTACGAACTTACGTTTGAAAATAGAAGAGTTTGTCTCGTTCCTGCTATTAATATAAAATTTGAAAATCTAGGTAATCAAGTGATCTAGGTTCTCTGAAAATATTGAAATATAATTTTCCGAGAACTCTATTCTCACGAGAAACAAGGATGGATTTCAGTTCTGCATGTTACTCCAGCATACCAGAACTGCGAGATGTCAAATGGCAATGATAATTACAGGTGAAGACTTGATCAAAGGATCTGAACATCAATTGGCCAATTAGAAGGGCGACAGTTGATACACAGCGGTTCAAATTTCACGCTCGATCATTAATTTACACCGAAGCTCGGCACAGGACATTGCATACGATATTCAGGTAATATGTTCAGTTTAGCTACATAAATTCAGATATATTCGTCGAATATAATTTGATCTGGAATTATTCTTGTACATTCCAGAAAGAATGGAATGATAAATATTTTCGTCTGATCTTTAATGGTGGGGAGATCCTTACTCGTGGATAGGTTCCACCTCGCCAATGTGTACTTGATTGATTAAAATTCTCATCCACTATTAATAAGTTTTGAGCTTGGATAATAATTGCGAACATACTGAAATATAATCAAACACTGAAATTCCTGAAAATTTATAATATAATTTTCAGGTTCTCTCATAACTCATGGCATGATAGTTCTGTGGAGATTCAGCGATAATGTATTAAACTATTTTGTTTTCGATTTTGTAGTGTCGTATGTCGAAAATCTAACTAAACCAAGTGAAGACGTTTCATTTCCCTAGTTTTTAGGAAGGATTACTTCTTTTGAAATAAATATATTTCCTAAAAACTCGGGAAAAGCAATATATCTTCACCAGTTAATCTCCAATCATATCAAATTTGCTTTATTATTAAAATTCATACACAATACATTATTTTTTATTTTAAATAATTATCAAATTACCCTTTTTCAAATTATTTTTTTCAATGCATGACATGTTTCAATTAATTATAGTCATTTTTGCATTTGAAAATGACTATAATTGGTTGTAACATGTCATGCATTGAAAAAATAATTAAAAAAAGGGTACTTTGATAATTATTTAAAATAAAAAATAGTGATAAAAGTAGCCCTGAGATTAAGGAAACAGCAATACATTATACATAAACAGGAGATTGATTACATCACACAATTTCAATGGAAAGAAGAAACACAGTATACTAGAAAAGTAAATGAATAGGCTAGTATTGAATGTCAATGTAAAAACGTTTAGAATCGAGAATATCAGTATAATTGAGAATGTAAAGATGGAAAATACATGTATTGATACTTAGTGAATTGCTTTAGAAGAATCAGTGAAAAAATCAACCTACTTATTAACATGGGTGGAAATTTTCACTAGCTATCATTGGTTACTTTCATCTACAACCTGTAATTCGCAATCGTGAGTCTTGGAAAATTATGGACATGAACAAAAAGATAGGGAAACTTTGGAAAAGTGGCAACCTTGTTGAAATTCAAGTGAAAATTCACAGGTGACTTTTTTCACCTGGTGAATTCGAAATGCATGCTATTCAAATGGGAAAATGGTGACTTTCGAGAGATGGGAGCAAAATATTTGGGAGCGGCAAATATTTAGGGGCCCAAATTTCAATTTTAAAAAATTATTTTTCATTTGCTTATTTTTATATTCCACTGGAGAGGAAATCAATATTTGGAAACAACTAGCCTACTCTGTTGCTGCCGCCAAAATTATTCTGTTTCGTTTGGCTACTGACAGAATTGGCTACTCACATAAGTACTCTATAGACTAAATGTTTCTTGAAATCACTGACGGCTCGTGCCCACGAAACAGGTGAAGTGCTGTACAGTAAAGATACATTATACTATACATATAGATTCCCAGTCGACCGTGAACGGTAATATAAGAATTTCAAATAAAAACGCTTGTATTGTTCATGACAACTCTAACGAGAAACTCGACTGTTTCGTTGTATACTACATTAGTAGGTAGCTTGTCCTGGAAGAAAAGCAGCTTACATGCTGTTACTTTGAGACAACTTGTCAAAGAAAAGCAATTCTCTAACGAGTTTCTCGGGAATCAAACGTGAGAAGATCCTATATTGAGATGCGGTACAATAGGGAAAGTTGTCTCGAAACAAAAGTCAAGTTTGAATAAAATATAGGATTCATGAGCAGAGGATTTGCAACCTGTCTCGAATATAGTCTATTCAAGCAAAGAAGACACTCTGGCAAGATTGGAGAATGTCTCCAGCTCGGTCAATATTGATTCAAAAATTATAAATTTTGTATCAAAATGTAGATTAGAATGTTTCCTAAAATTTGAGATCAATGTCATGATTTTCAAATCAATATTGACCGAGCAGGAGTCATTTTCTCATCTTGCCAGAATGTCTTCTTTGCTTGGACAGACTATACCTGATACATCATGCTTTGCTTCCCTCCTCTTACTCTTCATCAAAGAAATGGAAGTTCAGCTGCTCTCTGCAGTCCATGGAGAACTGTGTAATAGATAACTTAACAATCAGTATGGAGTACAATATTATTTGGAGTGGAATGGAGATATCTTATATTTCGTAATGAGCTCAGACAAGATCACAGATTGAACTTTTGAAAGTGTGCTGCCAAAGGATAGGGGCGGTGAGAATAATGCTTCATGACATCACATTATTTCACATCACATTTTAGTCGGACGAAAATGTTTCTCACGGAATATTACAGAAGTTAAGATTA
Source organism: Sogatella furcifera (assembly GCA_017141385.1). Classification (NCBI taxonomy): domain Eukaryota; kingdom Metazoa; phylum Arthropoda; class Insecta; order Hemiptera; family Delphacidae; genus Sogatella; species Sogatella furcifera. The sequence continues at coordinate 4,795,181 of CM029560.1, read as the reverse complement.
TCAAATGAATGTTAATAAATAAAATTTGATGTTTTATTTAATATTTATATAAATATGCATGTTATTTATTCGTTCATTCAGATTTTAGATTGCTTCTAAGGAGAGCGAAACATATTTTATTCAAATGAAAACACCAAAGTGGTTTGTGACTTTCATTTTCATCTATTAACATACATTTATTTATTATATTTCCAAAAGTATACATCAATTTCAATAAGGTACAATAATGTGAAAATAGACACAAATTAACAAGACAAATATAAATATGAAAATAAGATACATGCAATATTATCATCATGGAATCAAATAATTAAATTGAAACATTGACAGTACCAGTAGCCCTAGAGAAAAAGGAAGTATCGAAGCTCATCCAATGGTATCGATTGTCATATTAAATAATATGGAATGAGATGAGCGAATACTAAATCAAATTTTCATCTCTTTTCATTTAGTGTCATGGAACTACTATCGCCTATGTTACATGCTCTTTGTCATACTAAATCATATGGAATGAGAATAAAATATGAATACGAAATCAAATTTCCATCTCCTCTCATATTCTAATACCAGCCTGCATAATAGACACATTCAATTAAAAATTATTAAAAATAAATTCAATAATATGAATGCATTTCTTGATAGATTCGATTTTCAACAAACAAATAATTTGAGATATGAGGAATCTTTCAAATTTGCACGTTTCACTTTGTTCTCATGTCCTGTGCGAGATTTCTGCAGCCCCCCCCATTAAATGGCGGATGCAATCCGTTCAGAGTCAGAATATGATTTAAGCTGCCTTGCATTTTCACAGTTTTCTCATATCCAATCGCAATGTTGCATGTTATGTAGGAAAAAGGATTAAAGGAATTTGATTATTATGATGTATTTCAATGTATTGTTTTGTATTCTTATGTATTGAGACGTATTCAGATACGTGATAAGCAAGAGCGTAACAGAAATTAATTTAAAGAAGTATATGCTATCTACATTGAGCGAAACTATAACATAGTACCGTACTTGATCATGGAGAGTACTTGAAAATAATTTAAGGTGCTACGTGGAAGTTAGGAATGAAAGTACTGTTCTATTAATTGACAAAACATCTTTCAACAAGCTATTGATAATTCAAATTTCAATTATTGATTGATTTATTTTTATTTGTTTGCTTGAAAGCCCATAAGGAAGGAAACTATAAATTCTTCACAGAAAAAAATATTGTAAATAGTCATGAATCTTGCATTTCACTATAAATATACAATTATACACGTTTTAACAAAGAAACGTGTAAGTAATAACAATAAAATTGAAGATTGTAATTATTTAATGGGAAATTATTAAATTTTACTGCACTAAAAAGTGCTACAAAATGGAAACTTGATAACAATCAAATTAGAAATTGCAGCCATTTTCACTGCCCTACCCAAGTTAATACATTCGAAATAGTTCAGAATTCAGCAAGCAGATGGCAGTAGCAATAGGGTGACACGCCTCCAAGCTAAGCTCTGATTGGCCGGTGACATCGGTTCGAAATTCAACTAGTAAGATGGCAGCAGTAGGCGGAGCTTAGAGGCGTGTCAAATAGAAGTTGAAGCAAATCACCCTATTGCTACTGCCATCTGCTGGCTGTATTCGGAACTATTTGGAATGTTCTTTTCAAGTGAGTTGGAGAGGGCAGTGAAAATGGCTGCAATCTTCAATTTGATTGTTATCAATTATCCGTTTTGTAGCCCTATTTAGTGCAGTAAAATTGAATAATTTCCCAACATTCGTGCTGGTATCAATTTCTTCTTATTAATATTCGCTTTAGGATTTCTCTAATAATAACAAATTACGTATACAAGTTACTATATGTACTATGTACATGTACATATACATTAAATGTATATGTAATATACATTAAATGTATATGTAATATACATGTATGTACTAACATACACATCAATCAAGATTTTCTTGCAAGTGTATCATCTGTGTTTAAGTTCCTGACTTCAATATACTCTAAAGTTTGACTAACAGATAAAACATATGAAAACTCATATTATGCTTGTCCACCCTTCTTGATTTCATTTTTGTAAATTCTTGGCTCAATAACTGATAAGTGATCAGTTCGAAAGAGATACAATATTATTCGAAATATTATCATTCCAGAGCAATAGTTGGCTTTAAAACTACTGTAACTATAATAAATTTTAATTCGCAAACTATATTAGACTGACTCATCTCTACAATAATAAATATAGACTGGAGACTTATAATGCATAATGATAAAACATAAGTATGGAGCTTGTATGATAAATCAAGGAGTATGGAGTATACAGGAGTCAGGACCAAGTATTAATGACTAATGAGTCGAATGATGAACCACTCTATAACAGTATTTTAAAATTCTAAAACTGGGAAAAGCTATCCAAGTGTTCAAAATATAATAACTCAGTGTTAATTCGATCTGCAATAACTTATATCGAAATCAAAATGCCTGGTGTCTGGTGTGTTGGAAAAATTCCATTGTCATTACCGAAACTCAGTAGTCTTGGCTCTAACTATTGAAAGGCCTATACAATTTGGCTACGGTCCAGAAATTCCCTGATCGTAATATATAATCCGATGAACAGAAGCTGACCATAATATATTTACCATGGAGAAACATGTCCTTAATAAAACGATTCTATAGGTAATATATCTCATGATGAATACCTCATTCATGATCACCTCGATCCTTTCAATGAATGATGAAATGATCTATCAATGCTGGTTTCTAGTGTAAGAAGTTGGTGATTTTATGAATAGATTCATCAATATAGATGAGGTTCACAATATTGATGGAGTCTGAGGCGGTTATTTTACAAAAATATAATTATAATAATTTCAAAATCCGGTTAGAATGTGAGAGATTGATGTTTATTATTGATCATCAACGAACTAGAACTATCTAATTTCAATCCAAATTCAATTTTCAAAATAATTTATTCTATTATCACTGAGCCTGTGTATGGGATTTGAATATTTTTCTATTTTGGTTCCTCTTGAGAAAAATTCAAAACTTATGAAAATCGCAAAGAAAACGTCTATACCGGGCATAAAAATGGCATTATACTCAATATTTATTATTGATTGAATATACATTCATGAAGGTTGTTTTTCTGAGAGGGGAAATTTCTCAATGAATATATTTATTATGCAAACAACTTGGTAGGTCGTTCCTAAAATTTTATAATAATTATTATATTATGATATTGTTCATGTTTTAAATGCATTAACTGATTAACTGCATCTTATTCAGAGGTGTTCTACGCCATCACTTGGTTGTGAAGACTGGCTTATGGTTGAGAGGATATACTTGCTAACCACACGTTACCTCTATCCTAGTTGATAATTATTCGCCTGCTGTATGGTCTGTCCGGGCGTGGAGGGCATTCTGGCGGAGTAAGGGATGTCTTCGACTTGGTAGGTGTAGGTTCGGGGACTGTTGGTTCTGTTTGAGAATTTATGACTTATGGGCCGGGCTGGAGTCGTTTTGCCGTTTTGCCAGGGTGTCTTCTTTTTGCTTGGACGGACTGTATAATGGAGTGAATATGACACTGGCAACCAGCTGGTAGGCCTAGGCCCTTCACGGGCTGTTGAGATATTGAGATAGTTGGCAGACTCGCTACGCTCGCATTATTCGTGTAGCTAGGGGGCTTCAGAAGAGATGGGGCACCAGCTATCAGTCAATGATTATAGCTATAAACATACTTCCTTCGCTTGCCTGCAAATTCAATTTGAACATGTTTGATTTTTTTCTATAGGCTATCACTCCACACTGAAAAATATGGAATAAGTAACTCATTAAGACAGATAGAATAATTCAAACAACATTTATTTACGTTCAAATTACCAACCGTTTAACGTTCAAACAATTACCAGGGAGGATTGGATTATTATTGAATTGATTATCCACATAAGTTCTGATAATGCCGGTCCCAACTACCTAAAACGTAGTCATAATCTTTCATCATCATCATCTTTTTCATTAGCCACATTAGCCACGCACAATCCTCTGAGCTGATGTAGACAACACCCTCAGAAAACAAAACAAATATCTTATACATGCTATGTCACAAGTGAATGAAATAGGGAAATAAATCGCTAATATGACGAATCGCTAAATATTGTCGAATATGACTGAAAAAAACCGTCAAGTAAAATCAAATAGAGCACTAATTGTTGAATGTGTATAGAAAAATTGAAGCTTGGGACTTGCGCTTGAGCGCGGATTCTGCGCGTCGTTCGGAAGGGTGCGGTGGATGGGGGGGGGGGGGGGGTTTGGGATGCTGTGTCGTGTGCTGGCTGGTGGGAGATGGCATAGACAGACGCGCTGCGCTGTTTGCCGTGGACTGTGGTTGCTCCGTAGTTGGCGCAAGACAGTTACCGGAGTTGGCAGGTTCGTGCGCGTTTATCGAAACGCTCTTCTTGACAGTAACAGTTTAGTAACAGTAACGTTCTTGTTCAGTAACAGTTTCCGGCGCAGGTTATCTGACTTGTCAGAGATCAGGCGGGACCCGTCTGACGGGATCTGAAAACGGACACAAACTTTATCAAAAGCCCGAATTCTATCCCGCTGACTTTTCTCATTAACCAAGTTTGGCTGCAAAAGACAATAGCTATGAAGCACTTGTAATAACTGTTGCCTTGAGTTGGCCTGCATTGTTATCCGTCGCGAATTATCGGCCACAAAATGTACAACCGGCTCAAGATTCTATTCATGCTCCACTCGATGTTTCAAGCGGCCGCTTCAAGGACTCCTGTTGATGACATCACGCCGGCCGCCTTTGTTGGACAACTCAATACAGGTTAGATTATCATCAAATTATTATATTCAAATTTTAATACAATTCATATAATTATATTTGTTCAAATATGTTCTAACAAAACAATATTTTTTTGAGTGGTTGTGAAGGTGATATTGTATTAGTAATCCAAATTAAATGAGAAGACAAGATGTTGGCACCAGAGATTGATAATGCTGAAATATAACTTTTCCCGGTCTAAATTCGAACTTAGGTCAGATAGGAGAGTTATCACTTACTCCAACGAGCCAACCAAACTGTTCAGTTCATTCCAGACTGTAAAAATTAAAAAAATTGTGGTTTATCTTGCGAATTATCCGCAAATTAATCTCTAAGATGAAGAATAATAATGAAAATTTGAATATAAAGTAAATGAATATCATTTAACAATATACATAGCTTTTTTATATCATTGATGACTTTTATTGAGATTTGTTATGAGCAACGTCCTTTTATTGTAACGGGTGATCCGTATAACATGCAACAATAAAGTAAAAAAGATTGAGGAAAAATATACCTATCAATGGCATTACAGGTAAAATAATAAAAAAAGATTTTCTTCAAAGTGGTAATTAAAAGATTTCTTCAAAGTTGTTCTACCAACGTGATTAAATTCAACTTTCAATCTAAATCTGCATGCTAAAAATATCATGAAAAATAATAATAATATGGCATTGATTATTGATATTGATAAAGTTATAGATATTGTAAGAACCGTTAATTCAATCTTAGACTAATTATTAATCCGGTGCGATCCGGCTGGAAATAAGCCCCGATTTTTGTGAAAAAAGAAAACTTTTCTGTTGATTTCAATGCAATTCAATTCAATTCAATTTTATTTCCACAATACAAATCAAAATTACAAATTCTTAAAGGCAAAATTGCACTAGGCAATAGCTGATACAAAATACATAGTGGAACTCTACTGGCAAAAGTATAACTTGTCCGCCAGTAGGAGTAGCAATAATTGAAAAAATAAAACAAAATAAATTTTTGAAACTCAAATCATAATTTAAATTAGAATTTTTCTAAAAGTTACATGTCGCATTGAATTGATATGGATTAATGTATTAATTTCATTCGTTCAATTGCGTAGTTGAATACCTCGAGATATGATCATGAAACTTGTATGCTTTCTAAAGCAATACTTACCGGTAAGAAATAAAAATAGTCGCCTAATTTTCCACAATAATAACAATTCATAGAATCTTTTAGAAATAATAAACAGGGGAAAATGTTTTATTTCGTTATCGAAGATTCACAGTCGAAAAATGAAGACTTACTTTAAAAATAAGATCTGTGTTCATTGATTGTGGTATGAAGTTTTCCAGTAGAGAATACTTACTGGAGATTCAAGAGAAATTAAAACAGAGTTTCTCAAAATAATAATTTGAAGTAATATTTAGAAATACAGTACCTACTGTACAAATCAATAGGAAGAAAAAGTCCCCCATTTCAAGTACTCCACTAAAAATACTTAGATTCAACAGAAATCAAAACATAATCTCTCAGAATAATAACTCAACGATTTTTTTTAGAAATACTTAAATGGAGAGAAAAGCGGTTTTATCCCATTTTAAACCAAAGCGAAGTGAGAAAGTCTCTCTTTAAACTGATTTATTGTATTATGTAATCTGCATGAATAAAGTGATTGAGTCTGAATCTGAATCTCTCTCAAAAGTAAATTTCTATGTCTATTGGCTATTGTGTGGTATAGATGCTCTCCATGGGTGAGTGTTAATGGGAGGGATGCTTTTTGACAATTCTCTTTCTCTGTTAGGCTTAGTGTCTGTGTGAAGCTATTAAAAAACAAACAAACATTTTTCTTAAACATTCCTCTCCAAGTTTGGACATGTCATAATTCAAGATAAGTATTGACAGATTACTCTAATTTGACTATGAGTATTGGTCAGAGTCTTCATATTCTTCATATTCAGAGTCTTCACAAAGGAAATCTTTGTTGTCCTTTCCCATGAATGGACATCTTTATGTCCAAACTTCACCTTTTCATCGAGACAATTATTCAATTGTATTTTAAAAGATTGCCAATCAAATATATTTTAATAAAATTTCTATAATTTCGCGTTCATGTGTATCCGTGTTTGTTGATTAATGTTACTATGTTTTCAGCTCGTGACGTTTATATAGAAATAATAGCTACTGTATATTCATTTCTGTATAATAGAAGTACACTTACTCCTCTATGTTATTACGTACTATAATAATAATAATAATAATAATAATAATAATAATAATAATAATAATAATAATAATAATAATAATAATAATAATAATAATAATAATAATAATAATAATAATAATAATAATAATAATAATAATAATAATAATTCGTTTATTTCACATACATTTTGACATATATTGAATCCGTAAACATACATTATGTATAATAATTGAACATAAAATAATAATAGAATCTTACATGTAACAGAAAAAAGAAAACCACAGTGCATCCCTCTTTAGGTTGAACCTGTGATGAGGGACGATGGCTTGCTTTCTAAGAGAGTCACTTAAGATAATAATACAATTAAAATTTTGATGTAGCAAACAAAACAGTACATTTTATACAATAATAGGTGCGCTTTAACAAGATAAGATCTGAATATTTAATATTAACAATAGATTTTCTATGAAAAAATCCAAAATTCCAACATCAATATCACACTATTATTGAACTTCCTCTTCATAGAAGCGATTTAGTTTATTTAAAAAAAAATTATAACTGGTTGCATCTGATATACCTGATTGCATTTTATTGAAAAATCGTGGTCCCTTAGCAAATGCATGTAAGCTATATTCAAGCAATCTAGAATTGAAGCGTGAATGTATTGTTATTGTCTATATGAATAAAGAAATCTAATCTAATCTAATCTCTTTCATAATTTCAAACTTCTTTATCACTCAAATCCTATCATTCCATTTCCTCGTCCCCTTCATTTTATCTTCAACTCCCTTTCTCAATTATCTTTTCTTTTTTTAATAGTGAACGATGTAAGCCTATAACTTGGACAAATTAGTAGAGCTTATAACATTCCTCTATACCTATACTATATGTGATACGGTTTCATATAAGGCTCATATTATTCAATCAATACTGTAGGTACATCAATATAATTTATTTTTCCAATTTGCAAAAAACGATCATGTTTATAATTTGAAAATATGAAGACTCTGACCAATACTCATAGTCAAATTAGAGTAATCTGTCAATACTTATATCTTGATTTATGACTTTTTAAACAATCATGATTATTCTTATTCATAGTGAAATAATTAAAATTTCCATTTATTCTTATTCTCCAGTTATGGTTGTGAATCTCTAGTTTTTATGATAGTTATCATGAGAAACTACTATTAACTATAGTTTATCGAATGTGGGTTACAAATTCAAGCCTCTATCATAATGAACGTGACTTGGATGGAATCATATTAAATGCGATTTGTAAAGTTAATAAATTTCATTATTAAATTTTGATATATGTGTGTATGACTTGATATATTAATCAAAGTACAGAAACAGGCATTCAAAAAATTTAAACAATCAATTGAACTGCTGTTAAATGCGTGGAGATTGGAGAATACTCACTACTGAGCATTAGAATTTCAATAATTCAATGCAAGAATTCACTTGATATGTTTAAAGTAAAGTAAAGTTGAAAAATTCAATTATACAATATTGTATTTCATTCAATACAGAAATTAGTCATAAGGAATCAGAAAAGTTTCACCAATGATCATGAAAACGTTTTCCAATGACAAAAGATTTCAAATAGTGAAAAAATATACGTCAAAAATTCACGTAGTCCGCTCCAAACTCCAATTGGAAGAAAGTTACATTAAATTGTTGAATTACATACCTTATACCTGAACGATCTGAAGTGGTGAATCATGCATTGAAGAGTTATTATCATGTTGAATATCATCATTTAGAAATGATGAATTTTTAAAACTTTAACTATTCTTTCTCTGTGATATTATTCATTGATATTTGAGGCCATACTTGCTATTGTCTTGTATTGACAGATGGATCACAGAGGATAAATATTTGCGACAAAACAATGTTGATCAGAACTTTAGATAATTAAAATCAAAGTTCCCTTTTTTTAATATTTTTATTTTGCACTGCTTGTTTCGATCACTTTGATTTTAATTATTTAAAGTTCTAACGAATACAGTAGCCCTAAGAGAAAATAAGTAATGTTGATCAGCTATTGAATCTATTCAAGTTTTCAGAATCCAAGTGGTAACAATTGCAATCTTCTCATTAATTTTTTCATGGAGTTCCTTGATAGTCATCAAAATAATGATCAATATTTCTGTTCCAAAGTGCTGCACTGTTATTAGTACCGATGGATAATAATAAGTTCTCCGAACAGAGAATTTATTGTTAACGTCCAATTCAGTTTCCAAGAGTGGAAAAATTTAAAAACTCGTAATTCACTTAGTAAAAGAAATACAGAGAAACGCTAACAATCTGAATTCGTTTTGAAATCTGCCAGATGAAACTTTTAAAACTTATCTCAAAAGTTGCGCCAATCTTTCCGATTTCAAATGACTGTTACGAAGTTATTCTGCATTGTTTCTAATGCTGCTCCTGCTGCTACAAATCATCAACTTTGATTTCTGTCTCTTCTTCTTATATTATTCGGGTTTGTCTTTGAGAGTTCGTGATAAGGATTGATTGAAGTGGAGAAATAGACATATAGAAATATGATAAAATTGGATCAATGATGGATCATTTGAGAGAGGAGGGGTGTGACCGAAATAGAATGAGGAAAGAAAATCGCGATAGAGTGAGAGAAAGAGATAGAAAAAAGAGGAAGAAAGAGATAAGAGATTAGATTAGATTAGATATCTTTATTCATTTAGATTACAACAAAATATTTATGCTTAGTTTCTAGATTACAAGAGTTACCATTAAATCCAATTATTATTTTTACAAGTTACACACTAATTTCGATATTTTACACTACAATTTTTACAGGATATTCTATAATCTATCCAATGAGAGAGATTACAATGAATGCAAAAATCCTAGAACAATTATCCAAACAATATGCTACTTGCTTGCAATCTTACTTGTTGTGCATTAAAATATCTAAATGAGAAGGCGAAGTTTGGACATAAAATGTCCATTCTTGGGAAAGGATAAAGTATTGGGAAAGTATTTTCTTGGTATACTTGGGAAAGTATAATCTCTTTCATTAATACATGGCCTGTAAAATTCGTACTATTACACTATTACTAGAAAAATATAAAAAATGTTCACTTGCATTTCAAAACTAGATCTAGGTAATTGAAAAATGTTCGATGAAGTAAATAAATCAATAGATACTATTATGACGAATAATAATAGAAATAAATAAATAAAAATGTAATGAAAAAAGCTCACTTACACGTAAAATTAATAACTGAGAGTAATGATTAGTGGGTTTTAAATGGATATAAATTACTACTGGAGGTGAAATGAATGTAGGCTATGTACAATAGTATGTTGAATGGGTGAAGGATGAAATGAATGATGAAGGGTAGTCATGCTGTTGCTCTAGGATTGAACGTTTTCGATCATCTTCTCTAAAATATATTTTCTTAGTTTCGAGAGAGAGATTAGATTAGATTACTTTATTCAAATAGATAACAAAATTCGGCTTAGATTATACATTGTAATATGAATGAGTAAAACAAAGTTATCCTGTAAATTTCACAAAATAGAGACTTCAAGTAAATATACGGAAACGGTGATGTAATGAATGCAAAATTTATACAAATTTTTAATTGGAGGTCTGCAAAATGAATAAGGAGTGTAAGTTATCTAATTGAAGAGACGAAGTTTAGACATATATATGTCCATTCTTGGGAGAGAGAGAGAGAGAGAGAGAGAGAGAGAGAGAGAGAGAGAAGATGAAAAAAAGAGATTTTACAAAAAAAACTTGGTAATTCAAATATCTGAGAACTTCTGAATCAATGAAAGCGTTGCTAATTAATCTTCGTCCTTCAGAGAGAAAGAAACAAAATTTTGTAAACAGAGAGAAATGCTTCATGGAAGTGGACATCCGTATCGAATGATGTTTTCATAATATACCGTGCGGGAATGATGATATACAGAATGTGTTCAAGAATTGTGAATGTGGTCTCAATAGTATATTATCAAATTGATAATTTTTGAACCAGTCTTGACCGAGTAACTTTCCTATCTTGCCAGAGGGTCTTCTTTGCTTAGACGTCTGTCTGACTATCTTGGATACTTGGATAGTCTTATACGAGTGTTTTAGGGAGAAGCTGCCGAACGTCTCAGGCTGCTTCCTTGCACCAAATAGTGGAGAAATACCCCAGAAATATTGGACATATCTCATAAATGCTCTATTACCGAGAATGCAATGGCGGAATATTGTACATTTCTCATGAAATCTATAGATTTAAAATCTTTAATTATGAGTTAATAATTTTTTTGTGGGGCCTCATGAGGGAAAATGAGCTTTCCCGCGAGAAAGTAGCCGAAAAATTTAATGGAAACAGGTAGTTAGTATTCAGTATAAATGTAGTAACGTAATGTAATGTAACAGGTATTTAGTATAAATTAATAAAACGATAATACAACAAGATGATGAAAAATAATCACAAATCAAGTTAAACAATCGAATAGAAATGTCTAGTATTGAAGAGTTTTCTTCCTGTACAATTCTTGTTTCAAATTGTCAAACATTCAAAACTCCTTTTATCATTCTTTTTTGTTATAATCTACTTTTTCTCATCTTACGTTGAGATCATAATACATCTAAATGGTAGGCTCACAAGTAGTTCAGGAAACTCAAGCTTATAGAACTAGCAAAGGTTGCATGTTGCATCAACTGTGATCAACTATTAAATTTAATTTATTTTTTGTGAGTATCTTGTTACTCCTTGTACGCTGAAGATGTGGCTCAGTGCCGCAAAACGCGTCCGACAAGCAACAAAATTGTGAGTACTGTTGTAAAAGTGAAAGTCATTAGTATTTACTAAGTCATAAAGCTTATTAAATTTACTTATTTGAATCAGCTGTTTGCAACTCCTCAATCCAAAGAGGATTAGATTTATTTACGAGCATAAGACCTATTTATTCTATGATACAATCCAGCAGTAGAGATCACTGTGATTATCCCCCAATTGCCTGTAACATTTTGATATTCCATTAATCAATGTGACCGGAGAAAACAGCATGAAAAAGCAATGTAATATTGTAGTTTTTAACTATCAATTGAACAAGTGACGCAAATGAATGAATTTGATGGGTTGAACTTCAATTGAAGAGTTTTTCACAAACGTGCTAATCACAGAGCGTTTTAATTGGTACGTAAAATCACAGGTGGTATGAGCGATTGTAAAGAAATGATTGCGAGAATTCCCCAGCTGAGATCTCATTATTTGATAAAATAATTACTCTATTTCCTTCTACTTTCCACGAACTCTTAATCACAAGAGAATGAATATAATGAAACACCAGAGTAGGCCTATACCAAAAATAGTTTTTTAATGGTCACAAATTGGGATTGAGTATTTTTTATATTCTATAGTAACAGTATAATCATCATCATCATCAGTGCCGTATTGGCTAGGATATGGGCCGTCAGCTATACTTGCTGAAGGGTTTCTCTAAAGAGTAGTTGGGGGGGGGGTGAGTTTTTTTCACCATTTTCAAGAGATGTAAAGTAGATTCACTGCAGTAGTTTCCATCATCCAACAGGTGGTCGACTCGAGAATACTTGTCTGCTATTGGTTGACCCATAGACCACGCCCCCAGAAAGCTTCATCCACTAGAAAATGGAGGGGGAAGCAGAAACACATTTTTGGCTCTGGCCACGCCCCCTGCTGTAGTTTTTGACATCCAACAGGTAGCCAACTCAAGGATACTTGTCTGGTATTTGTTGAGCCATGGACCACGCCCCAGAAAGCTTCATTTACTAGAAAATGAAGGGGAAGCAGAAAAGATTTATGTCTCTGGCCACGCCCCGTGCAGTAGTTTTAGAACTTCAACAGGTGGCCGACTCAAGAATACTTGTCTGCTATTGGTTGAGCCATAGGCCACGCCCCCAGAAAGTTTAATTCACTAGAAAATGGAGGGAGAAGCAGAAACGATTTTTGTCTCTGGCCACGCCCCCTGCAGTAGTTTCCATCATTCAACAGGTGGCCTCGACAATCCTTGTCTGCTATTGGTTGAGCCAGTTCAGGAATGATACTATGAACATTTTTGGATTTAGAGTGTTGAGGGTGTTCATGAGGCAAATCAAATCATTAAATAAAATAATGGAAAATTGAGGAATATTAATTATCTTTCAAAAAAGCTATGAAATCATTATGTAGCTTTGTTGAAGAATATCAGTATTATAGTCTACACACATTAAGTCCTTTATTAGTAACTAGTCAATTCAATCAAAGCCCAATAGGCAGATTCAGAATGAGATCTGGAGAATTTTTGGCCTCAGTTTCTGAGCACTAGACTCGAGGAACTCACAGAGGATTATGATATAGAAAAGTTTCTCAGCATTTAAGGGGCCCTTCTAAGGTCTCTTGTGATCGGAGCCCTCAAGTCTGATCAACGGCCTTGAAAGTCTGGAAGAATCTGTCGAATTATCATAATATTTATTAGAAAATGATATACTTAAAATTTACTGATTAAATTTTGAATTTAATACAAAATTGTTCGTTTCTTTGCATGATGTATCCACTTAGAAACATACACATCGATGCAGAATTATCTATATGGTGGTGTTCTCCTCCCTCTCCAAAGTACGTTTTCGTATACACGACAAAACATGAAACTGTCTTTTCCTTGAGCTTAAACAACAAGAGCTGTGATTGGCTGTAGTTGTGATGGCCGTGTCATGTCGTGTATAGGAAAACCCCCCTTAAGGCAGGGGCTTTTTCTGTATTACATGAATTACATCGTAGCAAGCTTAACACTAGCCTCATGTTTAAAATCGAATTTTGGCGGGGGCAATGTTGATGTTGTACAACCTTTTCATAATTGAAAATAAACTGAGACTTGTTAGATCCCGCTTGACAAATTGAATTTGACTGTCATTCCTCTGATTATTTGCTTCAGGTTATGGTAAATTGTACAGGGACCAATTATACAGTACATTTGTACTTCCATGATCCATGAATCTCATTACAGTTGATCTCTGTAATGGTGATTGACGATTATATTGTTCACTTGTAATTATATTAGTTTGCAATTAGTTAGGTTAGTGTTGCTAGTTAGTAATTATAATTATTATGAGTTGTTTGTTTTGGATTCTGTTTGAATTTAGTCTACATATTCATTCAATCTACAGAGTTATCAATTGAAAAGAAAATATAAATAATTATTATAGATGTATCAATCATCTGTTTTAAGATTTCCACTAAGCTTACATCGTTCTAATTCTTCCGAGGAATCGAGTAAAATTTCACCTTATTTTTGGAAAACTATCCTAGACGTTTTTACAGTGAATTGTATGTTTGAATTGTATTTGTATCACTTTAATCACTCTAATCACTTGTATCAGAGATTGCATTCAATACGCATCCAATATAATATTCTGTTATGATTGCAATATAAAATAATATAAACTGGACTAAACAATGTTCATTGTAAAGTATTAGCAACCTGAAATTGACGAATCATAAATAAAATAATAAAACTACTGTATTGTAACACAATTTTTAGTTCCAAAAAATAGCCGCCTTGTTTTACTTGTATAGAAGAAAGTAATCAAGAATATTGAGTATTCTGCATTTTTACGGTTATCAATTCGTAGCTTTCTGGAATTTGTAACAATAATCTCAATCGAAAAAGTAATTCTATCACGTAAGAGCTATCCGCATCTTGTGTGGATAGTCAATTGTGAGTTAATGATATGTTTTTTGTTCATGACCTTTACTGTTGAGTTTATCCATTACGAATGTTAGTTCATTCTCTTCTGACGTTCTACTGCCAACTCGGATTGTTTTTTCGTTTTAGTTTGGTGGAAATAGTGTTTCCGATGAAGGTCAAGGAAAACTTGACATTTCCTCTGTATGCGAGGTGAAAATCTAGTGGTAGGGAAAGGAGAATAATAGAAAGATACACAAGAAAGAAAATACATGTTTAAACAGACTTGGAAAATTGTTGTGTTCTAATACACAGGAAAAGTTCCACTTCCAGCTAGTCAACTTTAACTTGAATTTCGACGGGAATGATTTTTGTTTGTCAAAGTGAAAAAATAGACAACTTTTCTGTCCACATTACATTTTCAATTGAGCTGATGTATTCCAGCAAAATTCGATAGAACTTGTTTGTGGATTCACAGTATATGTAGGATACTAGGATCGATAGTAACTAGTTAGGCCTATGATATAGTCTGTCCAAACAAAGAAGATATTCTGGCAAGATGGGGAAATGACTCCAGCTCGGTCAAAATTGGTTCAATTTTGTCTCAAATTGTAGGAAACTGTAGGAAACATCCTGAAATTTGAGACCAAATTTATAATTTTCGAACAATTGTTGATCGAGCAGGAGTCATTCTCCAATCTTGCCAGAATATCTTCTCTGCTTGGACAGATTATAGGAGCCTAGTAAAAGTGATTTAACTCAGATTTAAATACAATAAAAATATTTTAATTTCTTAATTCGTTAAACCTGAAATTTGCAGATATTAAAATAAGTTTTTGTCGGAACAACACTATGACAAATAGGCTATCTCGAAACTACACGTATCTGTTATGTAGCCTAGTTTAATTATAGTAGACTAGACAAAAGCCGGTTGCACATAAGTCAATTACATCAAATTTTAACTTAAAGCGGAACGGAACGAATTTTGTCATTCAACTAGCAAGTAGCATTTTCATTAAACTACGTTATATTTCTCCTTTCTTATAACTGGTCCTTGATCCAATATCAAAATTATAATTATGAAGCTTCTTATCAAATTTCCAACAAAGTGAATTTTTTCACGAAAATATCCAAACCTATCTTCGAACCAACTACAATATTTTAGTAGAGATGCGCATGTAGAAATAATCAAATTACATTGTACTCGAATTTCAACAGTTGCTGCAACACCCAATAAATTGTGGAAATCGTGAAAGCAGGAATAATTCCCCCATTTGGACAATGTGAGCGTTGACCATAAAAATGTTAATGGCCTTTCATATGCTTGAATAGATAGTTGGAGACGACTAGTCATATAAGTTTTAACAATAAAACTGATTTACAAGTAGCTCTGGTTGTGGGAGCACGTTGACTTCCTTTATTGTTCGAAAAATGATCGGAGCGACTAATCGCTTTGTCTTATATTCTATCATTTTTACACTTTTATCATTTTTCACTTTTCCACCTGTGAATATCAATCATGTATGAATAACATTATTTTAAAACTTTTCCGATTCTTGATTTCTCTCACAATCTCAAATTTGACCGAACATTGAAGTATTAGGTTTACATTGTCAACTGTTAATGTATCTACTGGTATCTCATCTGGTAAATGACATGAAAGATTCTGTTTTAACTTGAAAAGAGTCTTTCTGTTCGAGTCAGTTTTAAGTATAGTACAGTATTTACAAAACTTTTGCTTGATAATATTGATCAAATTTACGTGAAATATTCCAATAACAACAATCTTATCTGATGTAATTATTATTTTGCTCAATCAGTTATTTATCTAAATTATTGTAGAAATCACACTGTCTTCTACAATAATCTAGATAAATAACTGATTGAGCAAAATAATAATTACATCAGATAAGATTGTTGTTATTGGAATATTTCACGTAAATTTGATCAATATTATCGAGCAACAATTTTGTTAATGCTGTACTATATTTAAAACTGATTTGAACAGAAAGACTCTCTCAAAGTTAAAACAGAATATTTCATGTCATTTACCAGACAAGATACCAGTAGATACATCAACATTTTCGACAATGTAAACCTGACTTCAATGTTTCGGTCAAATTTGAGATTGTGAGAGAAATATCGAATCGGGAATAAAGTTTTTTTAAATTTTTTATAGTTTTTTCAACCCTACAATCTTTTCTTTATAAATGGAGTGAACTGATAATCGAGTGAATTATACTGCAATTCATGCAAAATGCAAATTAATTTACAGCACCGTCGTTTTGTATTGCACACTAACTCATTTTCAGCTGTAGTCTACTATAAGTATGGTAACTTTGAAATAGAACATATTTAACCTAAATTTGGACATTTAAGCGAAAATCGGAATAGAAGAAGTTTTGGGCTAACGCCTGTTTTTTCTTCCCTTTTATTGTATTTTTTATGAAATAAATAAACTTTTTACGGAACTATGATAATGTTAAGTGTAAGAGAGGACCTGCGAGTTCTAACTTCACCTGCTATGAAAGACAAAAATAAATCAATAAATGAGTAATGTAAATTTATTTGAATAGGCTAAATAAAATGTAATAAATCCGTATAGAATGAACATTGATTGGCATTATTTCAGAAAGTTGAATTGATTTATAATAAAGGTGTTTCCATCAGGTTTAATTCAAGTGATGTATCAATTGTAGACGTAGACTCACAGTTAATTTAAAACCGGACAAGAATAGCCTCCAACTTCATAGCGTTTTGAATTTACCCATTTCCCCAGTTTCAATTGCACTCAGGGTGATTCTATTCATGCAAATAATAACTATTATTCTCCCCCAACAAAAATCATATTTTCATCTATAATTAATTCATGCGGAATAGAAGTAATTTTTTTAATCCTAAAAAAACTCTAATATAACACTTCTCGGTACTGTGAGAGAGAAGACTAGCTTGTTATAGTCTGTCCAAGCAAAGAAGACATTCTGGCAAGATAGGTAAATGACTCCAGCTCGGTCAATATTGTTTCAAAAATTATTAATTTGGCCTCATATTGTAGATTATAATGTTTTCTACAGTTTCAGAATAAATTAATAATTTTTGAACCAATTTGACCGAGCTGGAGTCATTTTCCCATCTTGCCGGAATGTCTTCTTTGCTTGGACAAACAATATTCAACATCATAACAACTGCACATGAGAGAAAACTGGGGGCGTAGAATAGACTTTAAATTTAGAACAAAGAATGTTTTGCGTTCATACTCTCTTCTACGTAAGTTCAGCTGAGTTATTCCATTTGTGATAAGGAACCTCTTATAAATCATACAGTTTCTCCTCATTATTTTCACTAGATTCGCTCGAGCTGTTTTCCCATCATGTTCCTTCTTTATACTTATAGAAACTTCCCATCTCACTCATTAACTTGATAAAAAAATATTTATATTAATATTGATTGATGAGCGGATTTCAGGAAAAAATGTATAGTATAACCCTATTGCATCTTTCGGAAGATTGCCTAAAAAGTACTCGCCATCTCTCATCATCATCCCTTCCATTACCCACGCACAGGCCTGAAAACCCATGTGGGCATCACCCTCACACAAAAGAATGTAGCACGAGTTATTAATAAGTGGAAATCAAAATTTATTATTCGAAGTTCAGAATTTCTTATTTCTCAATATGACTTCACAATCTGATGACTTAATATCATAACGTTATATCTAGCTAATCAAGCTTAGTTCAAGAGTCAAGTTAATGGATTAAGTTCTATGGCTCATTGGAATAAGTGATAACGCGCCAGTCCGATAACCAAGAGGTTCCGGGTTCGATTCTTGACCGGGGAACAAATTTCGACCACAGCACAATCACATAGATACGGCAATGTCGTCTTCCGTAGAAGTCGAAAGGCCGTCGGTCCCCACTGACTTAAAAGTAGTTGTCATCTCTCCTATCAACTTCAGTTTTCAAGATGTAAACCTATATAAAATATAGATTTTCCGATATTTTCAAATTAGTCTTACTTACTGTAGTTGAACACTCGACAACTCAAAAACCATTCATTAACTTTGAATTATGATTTATTTTTTTTCAAAGATAAGCAAATTTCGTATTGAATATTTATCGTATCGTATATGAATATTTTTTGTATCGTCAATAGCTGATTCAACCTTGGTGGAATACCGTACTATAGGTTTATACCAGACTTGGAATTTTATCCCAGTTTCCTGTTACCTCCAGTTCTAATACAGTATAAATACGATCCTGAGCAATGTGATCACCTCAAGTACCATACTTGAAAACACAAAAAGAGTTGTTTGAGTTTCTAATAAGCAGAAATCAGAATTATTTGAATGGATCTGAGCTCCCAATCTGTCTGCTTGTAGAGCACGAAACTCAATTATCGAGGATAATCAAATGCTGACCAACGAGATTTCAAAGCTTGAATGAGTGGAGTGCTTGAAGAGCCCTTTTTGGGATGTTCCCATTCAGCATGTACGCTCTAAAGAGCGTAATAGTTCTGTTCGTATTTGACTACTCTCGCAGCGTAATGAGTGCTTGCGGTAAGCCCATGGTATCAAAACTACTCCGCAAAAAGATTCCTCAGTTAATTAGGCTCACTTTAGCACAGCTTTATCGAGTCGAAGTTTTCGTGAAGCGCTCGTGAAAGAAGATTACTCCAATTACTAAGTTCGGAGTTGGGGAAACACTGTCATGGTGTAATATTTCACTTTTACATTATCTAGTGACGCGCTGTGGTGAGATTTTCAATTTTTCTGTTTAATTAAAAATTGAGATTGAAATCCTCTTCATCCATCAAGATCAAATTCATTCCCCATTTCAAAAATAATACAATTTATTTTTTCCTTGAAAAAGCATTACAATAATCCACAATGTAGAAATATAACAGCAAAATAAATCAATAACAAATACAAATAAGGAACAACTTCCCCAAAAGAGCAAGCTCGAACTTGGGGAAGGAGATTGCTAACAACTCCAGCAAAAATTATATTCAAATTATCATACAGATAAATCATATTGATTTTAGCTCTATTCAAAATACTTAAACCGATTAGTTTTGATTTGTATCAGAATAGAATTTTAAGAATAGATTGATAGAATAGAATTTATTTAATCTGAAGAGGGCGATATTAGGTTGCATTCTCTCTTACACTTAATATTCTAAACTAGGGTTCAGGGTTATTCTACACTTTTCACTTAACGCTATTGAGAATGAGACCCTATTGAGAATGTAACCATATCGCGAAACTGATGAGAATGGCGTGTGAGATGATTCCAAGCAAAAATGCTTGTCTATAAAGTGAAGAGTAAATCTATCAAATAATACCATATGCTTCTTATTACATGAACATTTTCAAGTAAACAGGCCTATATTTTTGAATTTTCATTAAACTGATTTGGAAACCGTTCTATTATATAGTCATTTATACTAGAGGCCTAGCGTTCTATTATACTAGCGGCCATTATACAGAATTTTGATTCATTTGAACCTTCAAAAAATGACGCACCATGAGTGCATGCATTTCCGATTCGTTCATTGATTCTTATTGAATCGATATTCTTGATATTCATGGATATTCTGGTTGAATTGGTTTAGTTAGTGTCGAACGATGTAACTCAGAGCAATCTCCGCAGGAATAATTAAACTTGAAGATTTGTTCTTATCAAAATAATTTCTGACAAAAAATCATTCCCAAAACTTATAATTGAATTAATTTTAACATATTAATGTAAAAAGCATGATCCCGACAAAAAACTTAACGTCTTCAAGTATTGTTTAAACTACTAGTATAGAGTGGGGCGAAATAAAGAGTGAGACAAAGGTAGAGGAGAGAGAGAGAATTTGAGGGTGAGAGAGAGAGAAAGAGAGCGTATGTTGGTTTGTGAAGTGCACAAAAACGAACCCAAGCTCAGCCAATATAATCTCTTTATAAAGACTTGGAAGATGTTGATGATGAGAAGTTTGGAACATATTGCTCATTAAACAATAATTAATTAGTTCATGAAAGCTTTGTCGCTCATTAGTGGTAACTGCAGAAGCGATAATGAAAATCAATACCACTTCTTCCCCAAGTCAAGTCTTCATATACTTATTGTTCCAAGTTTATGAAGTTTAATAAGTTTACTAATAATAATATCTATAGAATATTTCCTGATAGAATAACTGAAATAATTCTATAAAAAAGTTGAGCAAATCAAATACATCAGCTTCCAGCAATCATTTAATCTATTGTTACACCATCCATCCAAGATTTCTCATCGCATTCCATCCAGTAATTACTCTATAAGTTTATGATTCTTAAAATCAATTGTTATAAAGTAATGAGCGATATCAGTGATCGTCAAAAAAATTCGTAACATTACAGTTATTATTATTTGTGCCAAATGTGGTTGAGTCAATAGCAAGTTTCCTCCATCAATTTCGAATTTTCGCAAATTGTATTGCACAATAAAAACCTTGAGACGCTGTGGAAAACAAGTTAGTGCCTATCAATAATTCCACCAAATAGCCCCCCATCAGTTTTAGCAGCTGCTCCCCCATAATTATTGGATATGAAGATCAAATCCATCCCGCCCCCTTCCCCAATAGCCCATGATTTGAAGGATCTTAACAAGTTTGAAACAATGCCAGTACTGAAATGGCTCATCAAATTGAACTACCGGTTTTAGTTCATATCTAAATTCATCATAAAATACAAGAAAACACTAGGATGCTGGATTTATGAGGGCTGTAAATATTATGCTATGCACTTTATCGATTTAGTCATTTTCGTTGTTCATTTCTAATTACTTGGGCTATCTACTCTGTTTATTGTCACATTCGGTAGCGGCCTTCCAGAGACGAGGGACTCATAATCATAACTCATTTCAGAGAGAACGAAATTTTCAGTAATTATTAGCCATTCGAATTTTTCAATTGGATCCGTTTCATGTTTACTCTGCACGAATGAGTGCACTCTCCGGTTTTGTGAATAAACAAAACTCCTGGTTCTGGAGTGATTAAAGCTCACAAAAACGCCATGAAAACCCAATTTATTGAGGCAAGGTAACGGTTGTTCGCAACGTCCTCACTGGAAATCATGGGTTCATTTTGTTTGGAAATAACATGTAGAATGACATTGGGAATCATAGGTACGTATTTGTTTGATAATGACATGGGGGATGACAAGAAAATGGACATGGACAATTGGACATCGGAAAATCAATGTCCCCAGCAGTTGTATCTTGCAATAATATTTTAGGTATGTTCTCGAGGAAGAAGTAGTTTATCTATTAGCCATTGACTTAATGTGAATGCGCAATGTATTCCTTCTTCATTCTCCAGATCTGTCAACATGAGATTGGTATAGATCGATGTTTTATAGATCGACAAAACATCGATGTTTTCGAGAAAATTAAGAAAAATCGGAAGGAAAACATTGATCATTTCACTAAAATAATCGATATATTATATTATTGTGCATGATATCAATTCAGTAACTGCTGCAATATCTACAATAATATTTTCATCTCATTTGCTTAATTTAAAGAATTCTGATGAAATTTATACTCAATTGAACTTCATTTTGTAAATTAATGATGAAAATGATTTGTACAATTCGGGGCAATCTTTTATAATATGGGACTCGTCTTTTATAATATCACAATACCATGAACTTGATATTCATTCCGGGCTAATCCAGAAACGAATCTCATGATAGGTTCTCTCATGCTAAATGCGACAATCAGAGTTATCATTGAAAGATTTAGATCATTTTAAAATGAATATTTGGTCAACAAAAACAAAACTCTAATGGAATGCAGTATAAGAAGAATTCAGTGTGTGTAGAACAGTTCAGATAATGATAATACGATTTGAATCATAGTATGTAAACTCTCCCATGTTAATTGATAAAATGGGCTTAGTCCCGAAACATGTCCGTAAAAAATAATAGCCTACTTCTAAAGTTTTTCAAAAAAGGGTATTTGATTTTTCCATTTTATTCATCAATTATCTTAAATAGCCCTGAGTTTAATTCTCCAATGTTATCTCATTCATGAGGCATGAGTCGTCTAAATTATTCAATTCAGAGACTTTATTGTCAGAAAATCGTTGAGTGAATCACAGCCCCTAATATCAGTGCTTGATTGCTCCAATAGTATTCTTCTACCTTTATTTTTCAGTTTCAATGATTAGTGATGGAATGTATGACTCCGTTTTAAAAAATTGTATACCTTCTACTTTCAACCCTAATATTCTAATTTTTCTGTCATTTTGTTATTGATGTCATTGATGACCTGTGATGTTACCCATGTTATCATGTTACCCATTATGTCATTTTGTTATTCTACGATTCTGTTAAGCCCTTCCATTGATAAATGATATCAAAATGAAAAATCAATTTATTACCATAAAATTGCAAATTAAATTTTATCTTACATAAAAATTTTATATTTGAGGAATCCCCCTACAAGACTATACGTCTGTGTGTAGGGGGGAGTTGAACAGTCTTTATAACAACAATTGAAAACTAATTTTTACAGAATAGACACATAAGATAATTAGCCTATGAATCTTATATTTATATAGCCTATTGTAAAAATAAAAAAATAAAAAAGGAAAAATAAAAAATAAGAAAAAATCGATTGAGATTTGAATGCCAATATTGTTTACCCTATGAAAGCATATTAGTTACTCTCGGAACCAGATAATTGATTATCTTTTCATTGATGAAATAAATTATATTTTGATGTTTATAGTTCAATTCTCTCTTGCTATTTCCGATCTTTCAAGGAGTTAAAGAACTTTACAGTTTTTGTGCGAATCAGCGAATTTGATTACTAGAGCTCGCTCTTAACTGACTCGAAAACATTCTAAAAAATTTAAACGTGACCCGTAAATAGGCTACTCTTTCTCTGAATTTGGAGATTCAATCACATGAACCAAGTCTCACTCTGACTCTCTTTTTCTCCCCCCTAATTTACTCCCTAATTATTCATTATCGAGCACTATATCTCTCTCATTCTTCCTTCTTTTTATACTACCTCACTTTCACTATCTTACACATACTCTCTCCCTCTCATTCTCTCTATTTATGTCTCTCTTTCACACCACAACTCTCTCTCTCATTTTTATTTACTTATTTTTATTATTATTCATAATAATATTATCTATTGATTTATTTACTTCATCGATAATTTTTCAATTACCTAGATCTAGTTTTGAACTACAACTGGAAATTTTTTATATTTTTCTAGTAATAGTGTAATAGTACGAATTTCACAGGCCAAGTGTTAAAGGAAAGGATGTACTCCCAAGAATGGACATTTTTATGTCCAAACTTCGCCTTTTCATTTAGATATTTTAATGCACAACAAGTAAGATTGCAAGCAAGTAGCATATTGTTTGGATAATATTGTTCTATGATTTTTGCATTCACATGTAACCTCTCTCATTGAATAGATTATAGAATAACCTGTAGAAATTGTAGTGTAAAATATCGAAATTAGTGTGTAACTTGTAAAAATAATAGAATAATTGGATTTAATAGTAACTCTTGTAATATAGAAACTAAGCATAAATATTTTGTTGTAATCTAAATTATTATTATTATTAGCGTATGGCTTTATTTGGTGGGGAGACCAAAAGGTAATTCCACCTCGCCAACATAACCATGTTTCGCCAATAGGAAACATGATAAAAAAATTGATTATTTTCACTGTAATTTAGATTTCGGGAAGTCCTTCACAATTTAGAAAGTCCGAGAGCACTAAAACACAGGTCAAAACACTAATCCAAGACTGGAAAATTTGGAGTTTAAGAAAACTTTAGAGCACAAAATTTTTACGTGTTATAATAATTTTGCCATGGCAACCAACATGGTAATCTAAATGAATAAGGAGAAATCTAATCTAATCTCTTTTATGTGATTACAGCATCAGTTATATTACCGTTAACATAATTACTGAATCCTGAATTTGAATAGTTTTCGTAAGTTTCCATAGTTTATACTCAGTTAGCAAGCGATGTAATTAGTATAATTTTTAATTTGCATATAATATAGGATTTGAGTCGATGTATTTTGTAATTTACATAAATAAAGTTTATGAATCTGAATCTGAATCCTCCTCTCAATCATTTTTCTACTCTCTCAAAACGTTCTATTTTCAATTTATAATAAAATATTTCTCTCTATAACCTAATTGTTCTCCACCATATTATTTACCTGACTTTATCGCTCGTTTAATTTTCACTTTTCCATTATCCATTTCTCATTTTTATTCTTATTCCATTTTACCATTGTATTATGTTTGGGAACATAAAATTGAATTCCTGTTTGTGTCTTGTAATCTCATCGGTAACCTCTCTCAATTATTCCAATAACATTCTCATTCTCTTCATCTCTCACCACTTTCTAGTTCGATTTCCTCTCTCTTCCTCTACTCTCTCACTCTCTCTTTTCCTCACTTGTGATAAAGTCCACTGTCAATTCCATCTCGCTGTTTTATTTGAAAACGAAATATGCACTCAAACATTCAAACGAAATGCGCCGGCTAAATGGATTTATTAAATAACCTTTCATGCGTTCCTACAAAGGAGACATAAGCGCGGCCTGACATAACCTGATATTCCAGAACAATGAACCCTTTACAATAGCCTACAACCGGGATAATGCTACAAATAAGGGACAATAGCGGCTCTATCACCAAATGAATGATGAGTAATTTATAAATCCACGCTCTCTCAAAAGCTTCCAGCACGCTAGCTCTGAATTTTGGTGAATATTTTATTATTCATATTGAAGGATCTGCACGCAAACCATAATGTATTCTAATAAATTTCTCTAATACAGAGCTTAGCACTGATTAATTCCATTTGTAATATGGAGCATATCAATTATTGCATACATTCTAAACCCTTCAATGTTGAATATGTTGTTTAGGGCTACTAATAATTGTGATTAAAAAAATGAAAATCACAGCAACCTTGGAGTATTTGTTTTAGCACGACAGAATGGGTCAAATGACACCGTGTGAAACGAGACGTGCTAAAATGAATACTGTGGTTTTTAATTTCCAATTTAGATTTTGTTCACACCCTTGTACATGTTTTCAACAGTTTACGTTCACCTGTTTTGAACCCTCGTGTCTTATTCGATTGGAGTACGGATGGAAATCATTTATGAGATTATTTGAAACGGTTTTTGTTGTCTTTAATCTCGAATCGATGAAAGACAAGTCTGGAGATCTTTTATCGCTTCATCCTTCTAGTCAGACGGTAAAGACAGTACAATAATAAGAACTTTGTTGATAATGAGAATGATTAGTTAGTATACTATAATACGTTCTCCTAGGTTGTCCTGGACATTACCTATATGATGGTGCCATATACTGGTTGGTTACCTATACTGTATAGGTGCCATATAATATACTGTACTATAATAGAATACCATACAGTATACCATAATATAGTATGGGCCTTCAAGATAGTATTCTTACGGATTATTTCCAATCACAGTTTTGTGAAATTTTATTGCCACTCGATGTTGACCAGTAATCTAATCTTGCTGAAACGATACAAATTCGAGTGTTGCTGTGAGTGTAGTTTGTTTGTGGAGTTGAACCCGGGAGTCGGGAGGCCACTAAGGGGCTCCCATTCCGGTTGATAAATTCGGGAGCCAAACATACCGTTACAACGCGGGAGTTAATGGTCTGTTTCAGCTGGAAGCAGCGGCATTCCTTTCTTTTCCGCCACACCCTTACTGACGGACCCCTAGCCCTTGCTAGATTTTAATCGACCATTCCTTACTGCGCTAAGTATGTTCATCTAGCTAGCCGGCCTTCTCAAAGCACTTCAACTTTTCCTGACCTATTTAAAACACTCACCGACCCACTCTACTAGCTTGCTGGATCGAAACTTGATAACAGCTGATTATAATAATGTCTGTCCAAGCGAAGAAGACATTCTGATTTTCAATTAAGTTCATACAATGGAAACAATCAGAGTCGAAAATTATATTTATCGTGTCTTGAATCGAATTTATCGTATCATTTAACAAATTTTATGGACGTAGTGTTTCTTGGAATCTGTCAAAGAAATTGAGAGGCAATAGTGAATAATGTTCTTAATCAATTCTTTTTTTAATCCATTGTTTAGTTTCAAATAATTGATTAGAAAATAAATTGTTTCCATCATGGAGAAATAGATTATTTGGACAAAGTGTAACTATTCCCCCAAGTCTCAAGCTGAAAAGTGTTTCGTTCATACTATAATATCATGTGTAGATTATGAAGAAATAAATTAAATAGCTTTGAATGAGTAAGTAACGATTAATATGTGTTGAAATGAATCAATATGAGCAATGTATCATCATTAATATGGGTAATACATCACATATCGGGGTGGCTTATTTTAGTGAGTGATAATAAGCCTGTATGATAACGAAGAGGACCCGAGATCTAATATTGACCGGGAAACAATCATTTGACCACAGCTCAATCACATTTATACTTCACCTCGTCTTTCGTAGGAGACGATAAAAGAACGTTGTTCCCGACTATAGTCCGGCCAAGCAAAGAAGAGCCTCTGGCAAGATGGGAAAATGACTCCAGCTCAGTCAATATTGTTTCAAAAATCATTGATTTGGTCTCAATTGCAGGAAACATTCTGATCTACAATTTAAGACAAAATCAATAATTTTTGAACCAATATTGACCGAGCTGGAGTCATTTTCCCATCTTGCCAGAGGCTCTTCTTTGCTTGGCCAGACTATACCTAAAAAGTAGAGGTCATCTCTCATCATCATCAACTCATTACTGACTCACAGGTTTATGATGGCATCACGGAAAATATTGTTTTTGAGGGAATTTAAGAGAAAAGAACGACGAGACCTGAATAATTTACCTATTATTTGAATTATCACAATAATACAATAAGAAATGGAAAAGCAGGCGTTCGACCAAAACGTATTTTATACCAATTTAGTTTGGAATGTACAAATTCATATCCATTATTGATATTTTTTCACACAATTCTCACTCTAGAAAAAAACATCACTATGGTATTATCGATTAAAACCAGAAAAGTTTTTATGATTACAAGGTGTCTAGGTTTAGGCGAGTTCGATATTGTATAAAGCTCACCTGTTACAAGATTATTGAATCACTTTCATGTTGCTATTATTGCTATCGTCTTCTATTAACATTTCAGTACATCTTCATCCATGGCAATGCTATTCAGCCGAAGAATCGTGATTTTGAGGAATCCGCGATGATCAGGCGTTTAACTTTAACGGTAATCACCTAAGGTACGGGTTCCTTGCGTATTGTAGGCTGCAGCCTACCGCAACGACCAATTGCATCAACTCTATTGAGCTACTTGAGGGTTCGAAACTTCCTTTGTCTTAAGTTCAATTCCCGATTGGATTGAGCCCCGGCGAACATAGTGGCCTACATTATACGTCCTATACACTGGCGGCTCGTGCCCATGAAACAGGTGAAGTGCTGTACAGTGAAAGATACGGGCACTTCACCTGTTTCGTGGGTACGAGCCGCCAGTGGTCCTATAGGGAGGATTTCTTCTCCATCCTGATAGGCTTTAGCCGCGAATGTAGAACACCAATCACTGAGTTGGATTGAATAAGTGTATTGAATAATTCATTCATTCTTATGCCGTATTCGGTGGGGAGTTCCAAAAGGAAGTTCCACCGGCACCATAACCTTGATTTCCGTCAATGGGAAATCATGGTATTTCTTGATGTTATACACTGAGATTTGAATTTTCAAAAGTTCTTCCCAATCAAGAGAGTCCAAAATACGAGGAATATCACTAAAATCACCATTCACTACCAAAAAAATATCGAATTTCGAAAAAATTTTGAGCACGACAAATTTTAGCTTGTTAAAATTTTACCATGACAACAAAATTCCAAAGTTCTACACAGTAAAAATATATTGAATAATAATCACTATTCATTGGAGATTGCGGTCATGAAATCAATTTGTACTTTATCAAGTGGAGTGGATATTTTGTTGGGTGAGTTGTCAGGAATTTTTCATGGGGGAAGGCGAAAAAGGAAATAAAGAGAAGATGAAGAGGGAGAGGGAGAAGATAAAGAAAAAGAAGAAGAAGGAGAAAAAGAAGAAGAAGATAGATAGATAAAATGACTTCATTTTACACTTTGCAAAAAGTTTACAAGAGTTTGTGAGCGAAGTTGAGGTATGCAAGCCCCCTCTTCCACTTAACCCACGAAGAAGAAGAAGAAGAAGAAGAAGAAGAAGAAGAAGAAGAAGAAGAAGAAGAAGAAGAAGAAGAAGAAGAAGAAGAAGAAGAAGAAGAAGAAGAAGAAGAAGAAGAAGAAGAAGAAGAAGAAGAAGAAGAAGAAGAAGAAGAAGAAGAAGAAGAAGAAGAAGAATAAGAAAAAGAAGAGGAAGAAGAAGAAGAAGAAGAAAAAGAAGAAGAAGAATAAGAAAAAGAAGAGGAAGAAGAAGAAGAAGAAGAAAAAGAAGAGGAAGAAGAGGAAGAAGAAGAAGGAAAAGAGGAGGAAGAAAAAGAAGAGGAAGAAGAAGAAGAAGTGAAAAAAGGAGTTCGAAGAACATGAAAAAAGAAGGAGGAAGAAGTTAAAAAGGAGTAAAAGAAGAAGAGGAGGAATAAGAGAGAAGAAGGCACTTTGGCTTAAAAATTGGGAAGTTTCGTAAATAAGCGAAGTCGTATTATTCCAAGTACTAAAGCCATAATCAATGCAGGATTTTTTTTATCATTTTTGAAAGAATTATTGATAGATTTTGTCATTGCTTGGATTTGACAAGATATATCCATGCGCAGTAGTTTATTTGCATAGAAAGTGCGTAGCACATCGATTGGATCCAATAATATGTAAGAAGAGTTATCAGCAGCCAACAGAATTGCTCCGATTGCACACTTTAAAAAGCATCGAGGGTTGCAGAGTTAACTTTCCGTTTGAGCGCCTAATTGATCAAACCCCTGACGCAAGAGATAGCATCATGCGTGAAATTTTATCGTCGACACAAGTCCCAGCCGAGTTTAGTATGTGTAGTGAGGCCGAACTTATTTATATGCAAATTTCAGCTGCGACCACATCTGATCACTATGATGGCCATTTTGGAAATTCAGAGTCCTCTCTTGAACTTGATTGAAATAGGTGCATGGGTGACCCCACACCCCACACCTACGCTGGCCATTTAACATTCATTCCATTCCATCCATTAAAGTTTGACCAAGACGACAATTTGCAAATCAAATTAAACTTATCTGGACGATGTCGTGCTTGGTAACGCCGTTACGAATTTCATTTGCACACATTCAAAGGTCTTGGACAGAACAGCAGTCTCCAATGCGTTTTATTTTTCGAGATAAAACCTTGAACTTATGTTGAGTGTCAAGTATCCAATGCATTGAATTGACTATAAGTGAAATAAGTAATTTATTCATATTTTATAACATAGGTCAAACTGATTTTGTTTATTTGTACAAATTTAAAGAAGAAAGGTTTTGGGCTTGAAACACTGGCGGCTCGTACCCACAAAACAGGTGAAGTGCTGTACAGTAAAAGATATGGGCACTTCACCTGTTCCGTGGGCACGAGCCGCCAGTGGCTTGAAAGCCTGTAGTATTCATGTAAAATTACTCAATAAAGATTATTATCATCATGATAATCAAATTATGTTAGCCTATTATCCGCATTCTGAAATTTATAATGACATGAATAAAAGAAAGTTGATAAAAGTTAAAAATCTTTACTCAATAGAGATTATTATCATTATGATAATCAAATTATGTTATTATTCGCATTCCAAAATGTAAAATGACATACATAAAAGAAAGTTAGATGTCATATTCGGTAGCTTATACTACAAGATTCACTTTGTATAACATTCCGGTCATCAATTCAAAACTTTGATTTTGTGGTGTGGGATTTCCTTATATTAAGCATCTGACTTACCGGCCTGGTTGGCGCAGGGTGTCACAACCTTAAGACCGCTAGCACTGCCAGGTCTGGGTTCGAATCCCAGTGGCATGGCTGTTTTTCACCTCATCAATCACCTTCGCACTCAATGTTCATTACCCACGCACAAGCTAAAATGTTTATGTGGGCATCTTCCGCAAAAAACCCTAAATCACTATGATTTTTTATTCAAGATAGAATAATGAACTGGTAGGTTAGTATTCGGTTTGAAAATGGAGAACATTACAAGCTCGGAACATGTTAATAATAATCATTTGGATGTAATTGAATATAGAAAGAAAGAAAATTTTTGTATTCACCCAACTCGTCACTGTTAATTTCAAAATTGAATTACTGTAACCTATAATCAACTCAATAGAAGATCAATCCGTTTCAAAATTTATGTATTAATTTATAAAACGGACCAATGGAACTTTGAATTCAATTTAAAACTCTCTCCACTGAGAGAGAATTCTGAATCGAATCAGTGCCCCATCAAGTGGTCGGATTCTCGATTGTTACTCTCTTTTTTTTAAATCTCTGCCCTGCGAAAGTTCGTCTTTGAGGCGATTAACTCAAATAGAATGGAAAATTAGTAGAAGGACACCATAAAAGATTCATCCTGATGCTCTTACACTCTCCATTCCTTCTTCATGAATTTAACATTGCGTTTCTTAGAAAGTCGACGGTGGGCTGTCTCACTATAGACCAAGGACCAAGAATTTGAAAGTGGTAAGGAAGAGAATTTATTTTCCACTCCTGAGAGAATTCGAACCACCAAGCACAAAAGAATAGCGCACTCTTCCAGTGGAAAACAGCATAATAATTATTAAATTACATCTCACAGCATTAAGTTACCGGGCTCTAGTTTAATTTCCTTCAGTTTGCTTACATTTTCTCCACCCGAAATTACTGAGCTCAGATTGAATTTTCTTCTCAATTTCAGACTTAATCAGTTGATAGTATCTTGATGCGCGGTTGTAAAATAATTATCAAATAATAATAATTTGGAAAATGATTATCAAATTGATAGATAAGAGAATAACTGTATAAGAAAGTAGAAGTGATTCTAAATTTTAATGTCATTAGTGTTCTTAGTTTCACCATATAGGCCTATTGTGTCAAGTCAAGTTTTCCAATTTTCTGAAATATTGATAAGTGAGAGGCTTCTGATTTATTCTTTCGGTAGGCGTGATACTATTATAGTGATATTATCATAGTCAGTCTCAACTGACTAGAAAGAAGTATTCATTCTCTAATCATAAGCCTGAAAGTAATTAGGTTTAACTCTATAAATAACCATCTTAATTCCAAACTCAATTTCAGTTCATGATAATCTTCTACACCTAACGACTTCTTCGACCTTAATATTCGAGAATATAAATTCTCTTCATAAATTTTAAGAAATTCATGATTTTTTGAAACAATATCAATTTGTAGACATAATTATAGTGAGTGATCTTTAAACTCTATACTTCACGCTCCCTATTCTAAGCTCACTGTAAGACATTTATAGTGCTTCTTTATGCTTTTATAACGCATCAATTTTTCAAAACCTTATGGCCTATCATTAATCTCTTGGATAATAATTATTAAAAAAAAAAATAATCATCACTATTTGTAACATTTACTTTTATATCTTAATCTATAAAGTACCTGTAAACTTGATATCGTGTAATAATTACAATAACATCCCATTTCTCCCAATATTTTTTTGCATTCCTTTTTTGCTTCGGTGTTGAAATTGATATAGGCCTACTTGTTTATCTTAACATTAAAATCTCTGCTTGTCTTGGAAAATAAATTGAAAATAAAAATTAAAACTAAAATTCTAAAATAATAATTTTCTTAATAAAAACTATTGAACCACCTTTAACCTATTCCTATATCTATCTAATGAAATTCTCTCGATCTAATCTATACAACCTATTTATTTATATTTGTACTCGTCTTGGAATAGTGTAGTCACCATCAAGATCAAAGTCGCCTCTCAAATAACCAAAAATCACAGAAAATCTTATCACACTGCACAAGGCTAAGAGCTCATGTAAGGATGTAAGTTTTATCCCTTGGTGGAAATAATTTTTCAAAATATAATAATTAATAGAGAATAGGTTGTAGTTGTACTGGAATTTTAAATTTTCTTCCAGATCTTTAAAATTTCAGGATTCTAAAGGTTATTCTAGGAAATTCCAGAGCTCTCTTTAATGTGTATCTAAAAGCTTATACTCCAGTTTGAACGCCTCGAGTGAGATTTAAAAAATGTTTCATGAAACAATTTGGCCGAAATGATGAGTGCAAATCACTTAGCAGGGCTCAATCAGGCGCACCATGTTATTATCATCGTGAAAATTAGTATCATCAGGTATTCAGGTTTCGAATAAAGACCATATAGATAATTGGGGTTCTGAAATCAATCGCTGCTCGATTAATTGTAGCCCAGGTCGATTTTTTTCTATTAGCAATTTCCAGCTTCCTTAATCACTTACGCAAGCATCAAAAATAGATAATGATAAGTTGAGTGATTTGGCAGGCGGTGGCAACGAATACTTCCGAATTGTCCTTCGTCCGACTATACAAATCTCCGTCTATACAATTATCGGAGCAGAAAAAAACACGTTATAACTAGGACAAGTATTCTCAGCCTCATTCATAATGACCTAGAATGGAAAGGGTCGAAATTGGAGTCGAGTTTTCTGTTATTTGCGTGACCAAGTTGGTAGGTGGAACTAGTCTCACTTAACTGGAATCCATCAACGTGAGGTCCTCTCCTCATTACAATAATTAGTTTATCACAATCACACTCACTTAAGCGCTCTCTCTCTTAATCATACACTCTCTTTCACTTTTAATCACTTTTCCTTTCCACTATCACACTTGACATTCACGGATAAGAGTGATAAGAGGTAATATGAAAAATATAATACATCAAATAAGTAGGGTGGTATTATATGGACAGTAATATTGTACGAGTATATTGTGTAACTCAATATGAATAAAATATTAAATTTTCTGTTTTGAATTATCAATCGATCGATCAAAATCCCGTTTATTCCAAATGAATATACACTATTTGAAAAATAAATTAATATATTATTTACTAATAATGCCATTGTATAGATACAGTGCTAGACTAAATTTTGTTATCTTATATTTGTAGATTTTTAAGAGCCTACATAGGATTATCCTAAATGGGCACTGTGGCGTGTGTGAAGTCTTGAAAGATTAAGAATCTATCTCACAAATGTTGTTCTAAAATAAATTGTCTGACAATTTATTATTGATTTACAGGTTCCTATTTACGTACTGTGTAATCAATCGTGCTGAAATGAAAGAGATTTTTGTATTCAGATCTCTTGTCTTGAAATCAAAGATTTAGAGATATTTCTACGTATGTATCAAAATATTTTCATCATAATATTTCTATGTCAAAATAGATTGCGATGTTATTCCCAAATTAGCTGCCTACCGATATGAAAATCAGCTCATTCTGGTTTTGGAGATACTTACTCTTTGTGCAGGCTCACATTATGGAGTAGCTAGTGAGTTTATCAGTTTGATAATAGAGATTTCCTTTCCCGATCCCAGATGTCAAAAACAGATTTTGTTACCAGGTAGGACTACATAGCTCGGATGAGAATATTTTCAACTTTCCGTCAACTTGACATCTCACATCATCAGTACCCACGCAGAAGCACGGAGAAAAAAATTTAACCTAGCAAAAAATTTTGTTGATCATGGTAATTTTATTCTCATCCACCCAGTATTTCATAGGGAGGATTGAATAGGAAAAATTACATTGTCTCCAAAGTAAGAACTCTCCGGAGGAGCTATGGAGTGTGTAGAAGATATTGGTAGCCTGGGAAATCTAAGCATTACTCGTATTTAAGGAAAAATGAATTTTTCATATTAATACTTTGATTAACAAGTACTAAAGTACGGTTAACAGAAGGTAATATACTAGGTAATAAAAAGACAATATGTCTTGTCTTCCCAATTTGCATCCTTCATCAATCGAGATTAGTATCCTAATACTCAATATGAGAAATTATGACGTAAGCCATTACAAGTTCACTCATTACCAATAAGGGAAACTTCATAAGTTAAAGCTCATCCGGCATTAAGTTCAAGTTCCTTTTAAAAATCCAAAGAGAACTTTCAAAGAAAAAAATAGAAGAGCGATACGCTACGTACTTTCTGCTCATGCGTACAAACCTCATCACTCAAAGTGTTTTCCTATGTGATAACGCGCCGGTCTCATAATATAACCAGAGATTCCGAGGTTCGATGTTTCATCAGGGAACAGTTTTTGGCCAAATCACAATCACATTGATACACTCACCCTGTCTTTCGGAGGAAATAATAATACGATTATTATTGTAGCTATCAGTTGACGCACGTGTTTATAAATTATTGTATGATTGCATTGTTATTGGAAGAGTTTATTTCACTCCTATATAGTTCTCAAGTTGAGAATTTTCTTTTATCTGGATGTAATTTACTGATTAAATCACTTTGTATGTGAATAGTTCAGTTGAACCTGAGAATAATTCTGATTTTCCCAACTTGAACAACACTCTACAATTCATTTCAACTTATTATAATTATTAAGCCGTCGGTCCCGACTGCCCAGGGGCGAACCCAGGAATTATTTTCGGTGGGGGATTTGAGAAATCAGAGGGAACTCAGGAAACCCCTCCACCGGGGGGTGTAGCTTGTTGTTGCTGCCTTGAAATATCAATAGTGAACGAAGCATTTATAGTAGCCTTCTCTAAACAAACATTATCATATCTTTTGACCAAGTAAACTTAGTTGAATAAATAAATTTACCATGTAAATATGTTTTCGTTTTGATAGTACATAGTAATAATGAAGATTTTATTTATCAATTATTATCGTAGATGAATTGATTACAACAAGATTTTTTGGTCTCTTTCAGTCGTTATGTATTGAAAAATTGTTGATAGAATTGTTGATCGTATTATTGATCAAATTTTTGATCATATATTGTTGATCAAATATTGTTGATCGAATTGATGATCAAATATGGTTGATCAAATTTTTGATCAAATATTGTTGATCAAATTGTTGATCAAATATTGTTGGTCGTATTGTTGATAAAATTTTTGATCAAATATTGTTGATCAAATCGTTGATCAAATATTGTTGATCGAATTGATGATCAAATATTGTTGATCAAATTGTTGATCAAATATTGTTGATCAAATTGTTGATCGAATTGTTGATCAAATATTGTTGATCGAATTGTTGATCAAATATTGTTGATCAAATTGTTGACCATATATTGTTGATCAAATTGTTGATTAATTGTTGAAAAATAGTTGAATAATGAAAAATTTATTCATAAATTATTGTAGAGTAGTTGATTTTTACACGATTTTTACGCTATTGGTCTCTTGTAGATGTTGTAAATTGAGAAAAATGTTGAATTGAACATGTCCCACCAATCTTCAACAGTTTATTAGGGAGAATATTCTTGTTGCATTCATTCAAACAAGAAATGAAATATTTGGGCTTGCGATTCTTGGTTTCAGTTTTATTCCATTTCCTTCTCCAAAGGGATTCCCCCGTAAGAGGGAAATTTTTTTCAAAAAAGCACCATAAAAATATATTTTTAGAAGTTGTTATTAAAAAACTTTGCAACTCCTTTGAAGAGAATTCTTTTTAGTGAAGGATAGGTCACAATTTCGGGGGGGATATATCCCCTCAATTGATCAAATATATCCCCCCCCCTGGGTTCACCCCTGCGATTGCCTAAAAGTAGTCGTTATCTCTCATAATCATCATCATAATCATCATCGCTCTCATTACCCATGCACTTGCATAGGCCTTAGAACCTTAGATGTGGGCATACCCTAAGAAATGTTTTTAATATATGTGGATCCTTGATTCTTATCGATTCATTTCCGCTGAATAATATGGTCTCTAGAAGGTTTTAACTGAAAAAATATAAAAAATATCTATATTAGTGATAAATAATATTTATGTCAAATCATATTGATGAGTGATGGTGAGAAAATGTCAGATACGTTTGCTGATCGTAGAGGAAGTGGTATAAGAAATTCAACATCATATTAATTTTGAATAAATTTCTAATTTGTATTTGAGGGCTGAGTTTAATTCATCTATTTCAAATCATTATTGTGTCATGCGTCTGAATAGATGAGAATACAAAGTGTTTTTGGAGGAATGTGCAGTAATTCTCAGGCAGATTCATTACACAAAGTAGAGAAAAGAGTTCCATATGACAAACCCCCAAAATC
The DNA here is from genome assembly GCA_017141385.1 of Sogatella furcifera. Taxonomy (NCBI): domain Eukaryota; kingdom Metazoa; phylum Arthropoda; class Insecta; order Hemiptera; family Delphacidae; genus Sogatella; species Sogatella furcifera. Next base: position 4,758,266 of record CM029560.1, on the reverse strand, counting down.
GCTTTTTTACCGAGATAACAATGCCATTTTGCCGCCATTGTTATCTCGGTAACAAAGGTTTATTTGGGGTATATCCTATGAAACTTTTTCTCTACATGGTGAAAGGAATCAGCATGAGAAGTATTGCACATTCCTCCTGAAACACTCTGTATACGTTACATAAGAATAAAGCAATGATGAATGGTAACATGTTTCACCCATTGAAGATTTTACCTTGAAATAGTATGATTGAAATGCATCATTGCCACTAAGATCACGTGACACTAAGTCCTGGACCAGCTCCTTAGTATCTAATTACTTCCAACATCAACACTTTAATAGTTAGATTAGTTATTCCAAATCCAGTGCTATACTCAATTATTAACTCGCAGTTGAGAAAATGATTGGGTATATATCACTAACTTTTCAATTTAGCATTGACATTTCTATAATAACAATAATCAGGGGTGTACATGTTTGGAGACCCCCGGCTATTTGAGTCGTTCTAAGAATGTGCTCGAAAAGCAATGGAGAACGGACATTCATGTAATACGATAGCCTCAACCAGTTAGTCTATAGTCTTCCCAAGCAAAGAAGACATTCGGGAAAGATAGAAAAATGTTTCAAGCTCGATCAATATTGGCTTACAACTTATAAACTTGTTTTCAAATAGTAGAGAAGAATGTTTTCTACGATTTGAGACCAAATTTATAATTTTTGAACAAGTATTGACCGAGCTGGAGTCATTTTCTTATCTTGATAGAATGTATTCTTTGCTTGAGCAGACTAAGTTATTTCAAGTAAGAAGTCAAAATAGGATTAGACTCGGTTTAAGGGTCCTGAGGCGCATACTCTTATACTTGGTCAACGATTTAAAATACATCCATTAAATCATCAACCACAGGACCCTGCCGCATAATTCTCTAGCGTCGAATGCTGGACGTTAATTTGAATGCATCGATTTGAAGGCAGCTCTACAGCTAAATAGAACAGCATTCATAAAAGATAGATTAATTATTAAAATTTAAGAAATGGTTCTAAGTTTAAATTTACTTGAATAATCAATGATTATAATTATTATAATTTGATGTTTTTTTATTGTCTCATATTCATAACTGATTATATTCGGAATATTTCTATGTTGTTATTTGTAGGTATGGTAAGTGGTTATATTATGTTTGTGATAGGTATTCCATTTATAATGGAATTATAAAATTTAACTCATGGAGAGTATCCAGTGAATGATAATTATTGAGAATCTACTTTGTTATAAGGGCTACTTATATATTATAAATCAATTAATAAACTATAAATTTATTTATTTATGAATTCAATCATGAAAATACTTAGCTTTGGAAATAAAAGTGGAAAACCATGGAAGAAATCCATATCTATTCAGCACCAAAATTAACAAATATAGAATAATTAATATGATCCAATTTGACATAAATAATCCTATTTCTGATAAAATTTGCCAATTTTGATGAATTTGCTCAGAAAACATATGAATGATCAGAGATTTCTTTCCTAAAAATTTGTTACCTAAAACTAAATTACATCATTCACACAGTACTATGACGAATAAGAAATTATTACTGTTGTAGCTTAGTTTAACTTGGCTAAACTTATTCTGTTCAATTTCTCTTGAATATGACTTGAAAGTTCGAAACTAGTTGTGAGGAAAAATAAACTTATAACAAGGGTACTGTGATTATTTATTGGTGAATATAGAATCCACCTCAAAGTAGGCTATAATCTTGAAGTTTACTATAGCAGAATTGTAGTCCTACTGAATGAAGCTTGGGCCTAATAACCAGCCTACAAGTTCTCAATTCTCTTGATGGGTAATGGATGTGGGGTATGAGTATGGAACACCTCAGCTGATTTGAGGTCTTGATCGAGCCTGAGGTTACGCCGTAAGCAAGTTAGAGCTTGGAGCTTATTAAAGCTCATTAGGCCACCAAGTAGTGTCCACAGCATACCAGTCGGGAGTTGGTTGATCAATAACTGATTTTGGAATAGCTTATGCGATCCAAATCAAGATCTGATTACAAATTCAGGTAAACCTGGATGGTATGTATGATCCTAATAGACTTATAAGGATTGGGAGATATTATATAGATTTTTGTACTACTTGATTCAATCACATTTTTCCACTTATAGAGCGATGTGTACACTGGCGGCTCGTACTCACGAAACAGGTGAAGTGCCCGTATATTTTACTGTACAGCACTTCAACTGTTTCGTGGGCACAAGCCGCCAGTGATGTGCACTATCGACAACATTACACAAATTATCATGAAAATAAAAGCGTTGAATACGAAAACTTTCGGTCGAAATCTGTTAAATGTATCTATAAAAATTATTGTTTTTGATTGATTTAACAATTGTCGGTTTTTATCTTTAGTCTGACTCCACTTGGACACTATCTTTCCTTCTCTAATCTTCGCGTTTCTTCGAATATTTGCTTCTCATTCATTGATACATTCCAAATGGAAAGGCAAGATTTTCTCAAATCACTGTTTTATTGAGAACCGAGATACTCTGGAGTTCTCCGGAGATTAATAATGGTGTGGCTACCGAAACCGATATCTCGATTTTTAATGAATCAGTGGTTTGGAAATACTGTATCTTGTCTTTTTATTCATTATTGATAACTACTACAATATCACCTTCTACGCAACAAGTTGAATTTATACAATTTCATTATTGAATTTGTTGAATTTGTACATTGATCTCTCTCACCAAACTTGAAAATTTTCATTTTCATGGATGAATGGCTCCATGTTTGAAGATTATTCCATTCAAAATGAAATATTATCAGAGATCTTTTCTATCAGTATAGGCCTACACGTTTTCTAGACTACAATGGAATAAAATAGGTTCAAGCCTTTTTTGTACCTTCAGGTTTTAATACTCAATAGGAGAGATGTCTCTTTTGATTTTTCTTTTGTTCATTCCTACATCTACTCATCTACTTTGTCTCTTCCTCTCCTCCTATTTACCACATTTTTCCGTATTGTTTACAGAAAAAGCTCTTGTATATTTAAAAAGGAGATCCATTCCGGAAAAAACTCATGAAAACATCTAAAAGAATTATTTCGAAAAACTCATGAATCAGGTAGCCCATATTTGAAGCACATTATTCAATGGATGGGATGATTATTTCACGAGGTTTTGAGATTGCTATAAGTAATTCTCTTACTGTTCAAGAAGTTCCAACCAAGAGATTCTCAAATTTGCTGAAAACCTTGAATAGCATTTCACGCATTTCTTGATCGATTCAGAGTTGTCCTAATTAATCGATCAATGTTGTTCTAACATTTCTCGTTAAAAGCTTTAATGCACATTCCCATGGTTTGGAATTCTTGTTAAAATGCTTCTTGCTCTACCCCATTGACAAGTTTCTGCGAATTTCTAACAATTACGGGTTAATTTGAAATGATTTTCACGGAGTTTTGATAACTGGAATGCATTTTAATTCAGTTATTCGAAGCCCTAACAAAATTGGATTATGGGGGCACGTGGGTTGTAATCAATGGGATTGATGCAATAAACAATAACATAGTTTACAGTCTGAACCTTATTTGAAATGTCATAGCTCATACGACACTTGCTTATGAGGTGTAATAACAAATTTAATTCTGAGTGCTGTGTGGTGTAAATATGCAATAATCATTCCTCGATCAATATTCTAGTGGGGAGAGAAATAACAGCTCTATATCATAGAGATGAATATAGACAAATGAAATCAATGTGCTAGAATTCCATATTATATGAGTCACATAACATTCCTCTCTATGTGATGATGTATTTTGAACGGCAAGAAGAGGATTAAAATTTGTCATGGTGGATTACAATTCGCGTGTTATTGCATTTCCGACGAACAGTTTTGTTTGAAAATGTTTCAGATGAAAGATGAATATACCAAGGACAGACTTTGATTTCATTCATTCCTTATATGACTAGTACAAAAGATACTAATGATAAAAAAGTTATTAAATTACCTTATAGAAAAACGCGTCTAAATAATGATTTATCATGTACTGAAATTTCGAATAAAGCTAATTACCTTTCACAAACCTTCATACCTCTCAAATACCCTTTCCTCCATCTTGAAGTTCAAGACTGATTTCTTCAGTTTATTTTTTCACAATTAAAACTAAGGAATAACAATCATATAGATTTCTTTGCAAAACGTTATACTCAAGTACCTTCTTACTCATTGCTTACTATATGCTTATACTATTAGTAACTAGGCCTAATATAAAATTGTTCAAATACTATTACAATACAGCAATATTTCATAAGAAAAATGAAAAACAATGAAACCGTTTAAAAACTACCAAAAAATAAAAATTATCTTACATTTTGAACGGAAGTACATACTTATTGTTATTGATTTGAGAATACCGGCCTATGACATTTTGCGGTCGATATTATTCATTTATTCATACATTACATTATTTTTACTGAAATCGGGGTTAAAAAAAACTAGGAAAATTATAGCCTGTAGGCTACTATTTCTCTTCCTAATTTTTGAAGTATCCGAAATGAGGTTATGATACTGAATAACTTATTGAACACATAATTTTTAATCCAGGAATAACATTATTTGAAAATCTTGAATTTGGAAGGTTGATAAAAGGAATCAAATGAATTATGAAGCAAAGAGAACAATATTACATTGAAAACTTGAAAAATTTGTAAAACGTTTTCCTGAATGAGCGAATTGTCCCAGCTACGATTTTGGACTGACGAGAAGATCCCTACTTTTTCGGTGCGGGGAGCGGGCAGCACCTTTATTAGTGCCTAGTTGTTGTGGAGGGGGTGAACGGCCAGGGATCATCTCGTGAGTTACACAGTAGCCGATAGCCCCGGGTCACCACTGACCTATCACTGAACGTTATTTGAGGCGAGTGTGTGTCGCGCCATCTAAAATTACCCTATGGAGAAATGATTACTTAATATTGTGCTGGCCGTAATGTTACTGCGGACTACTGGATTACCGTATTCCGGATCATAGTGAACTGGTTCAAGATCGATCAGCTGACACTTGCCTCGTCTTGCTTTTGAAAGGCTAACAATAATTAAGCGATGAAATGCTCACAACAAGGCTGAAGACAGCGGTTGGCTTGTAATCAATATGACGTTGATAAACTCGTAGATGTTCATGATTTATTAAACTAGTAAGTCCCATGGGCTGAAGAGCTCGCGTTCGAACCCTCAAAGTCAACTTATGGCTTTAATTATTTAAAAATATGAACCACAAATCATACAAATTCGATACCTAGATCTATTGAATACTGATGGATGATTCCTTTTTGTGAAGATATAGTTATGTACGGTATAGTTTGATCATATTTTGATACATCATTATCCGCAACTCTTCTGCCGCCAATTCACCAATAAAAACGTAGGCCTACTTGTTCAAGACGACTTGACTGCAAGAATTCAGAGTAGACCTATTAACTGATCATCGTTCAGTGAACAATTCTAACAAATTTACAAATAGCGATGTAATAACTTTCCCTTATTTTTTCTGAAAACCATACATACCATACAAACCATACATTGAAACTTCGTGTAGAGTCTATCCATTATCCAGGCATGATGAAAAGTCTAATAATAATAGAAGGGCGGATTAGAGGAAAACTAAGGAGAACTCGGTGTTTAGCTAATGATATGTTCTGTTTTCTTTCAGCTCGAAGAACACCGTGATAGTACTTGAGTTAGTTCTTTTCGGAACACTCTGTAGAGTAATAATGGTCGCCTCTTGTTCTAAACTCAACAGAATTTGTAAATTATTCAGTGTATCAAATTGAAAACAAACCTTTTAGAGATTCGTTCAAGAATGGAAATTTTTGATAGTTCAGTATTTCCATTCGGATAAATTATTCGAGATTTTAATAGTATTCTTCAAATCCCGTAGAAAAGCACGGCTGACTTATTCATCAGGATAAGCTCTCAGCAACAGTATATCTATATATATACTCCGTCATCTATTAAATTTCAACACAATTATCACGGCTGGAAAGTGTCATAAGGAACTTGAATAATTTTTTTTTGAGAATCCATCTGATTACAGTGGAACAGCTGATTGAATATTAGCGGCAAATTTGAAAATATTATCATGAGAAATAATAATGTTCTCAAATCAATAAATTTTTTCATGTGAAGTCATATGTTAATATTGATTTCAAAGTTTAAACATGCGATAGGAGTCTATTTATTTGAACAGCTGACAAAAGGCGGAAAATTTGAATTATTTTACCATTGGTTATTTTTCAAATATTCTTGTTAAAAAAAGTTTGTTGTTCCATTTGATTTCCATGCTTTAATAAGTGATACGTATAGTTATTAGTAGTGATAAGTATAGTTTTATTATAGTCTATATACTTTTGAGGCGTTCGAAAGTCATTGTCGAACATACACACAAACAAACGAACAGACGGACAACGACTTCGGCCTTGAGTCAAAAGTAAGAACTCGCTATCGCTCGTTCAATTAGTATTAACGAGTTGAAAATACATTAGAATTGGAACACAGAGTCCAAAACGTCTCGTCTTCCCAATTTTCAATAGTTTGAATTAAAAAAGAAAGGTTAGGTTCACACTTGAAACTCAAATTATACGCACGTTTTGACTTTTGGAGTTGAAAAACTATGTAACATCAATTTTCAAAACATGATAGGATTGAAACACAGACCAATTCCAAAACGTCTCTCCTTTCCAGTTTTGATTTGTTTATATTGAAAATGAAGGTGAGATTCAAACTTGAAAATCAAATTTTGTACACATTTCGACTTCTAAAGGTGAAAAACTATGAAACATCAATTTAGAATAATTATTGGTAAGGTTGTTTTAAAAGTGAATGAAAACCTTATTATTTGTAAAGACTGATGAACATTCAGTTTCTTTATTAAAAAATCACAAAACTTATTGACACTATTTTACATAACAACAATTATTATTAAATAATTAAATTTGATTTCACATGAGTTCGCAAAATCTGCCGAGAGTTTTCGGCATTAGAATCTAATAAGAAAATTCATGTTTCAGTGTACATAATTCACACAATTATGGTAATATTTCTAGGCAATATGGAATGGTAATGTTACATAATTAACTCGGATGAACTTTACTACTAAAAAATGTTATACGTAAAATTTAACCTCAAAAACTTTACTCATGAATAAAAACACGGCTTTTGTTGAATCATAACTGATAAAAAATGCTCCAAATAGATTGACCATGATTGAAATCATGCATATTCTTGACAGTGTCATTACCATTGACCATTGAGTTGAGCTGAATCTTTTGATAGATTCCTTAGGTGGGTTATGAAAGTAACAGTGCGAAACGTGATAATAGACTGAACTACGATTATTTTTCTCAGATGGAGAAAAATAATTGTAGAACTACTGTGAAGGTACATGAATGTTATTATGTAAATAGATAAGGAGAACGGACTCTATCCAGTCAAAGCCAAAAACTGTAAAAATGGATTTAAAGTAATTTGTTTATGAAACTGCGTCATTATTATTTTATTAAGGAAGTGCCGGCAGGCTCGCTTCGCTCGCCTTCTCCGCCTAGCAAGGGGGCTCCGCCCCCTGGACCCCCGACAGTATCAGCAGTGTCAGTGAGTCAAAACATCTGTCAGTGTCAGCTGAGATAAACATGCATAGTTTGAAACTTGATTCAATATCTTCCAAATTAGTTCATCTATAATCTCGCTGAACCATTGAGTTCACAGTAAGGATTGGTCGAATCAAGGCAGAAGATATGCAACCCGCAATACATCTACAATTTTGAAAACCTGATTATTGGCGTAATCTTGAAAGGATTTCAAAAATATTTTAACACAACATCTAGACCTTATCTGAACCTGCCCACCAAATATTAACATTTTCTACCGATTGGTTCTCGAAAAAATGAAGAAAACGCCGAAAAACTATAGAAAAACTAAAATATTAGACGTATCCTTGAAAAGTTTTTAAAATCCGTTCTTAGCGAGCGTCTAAACGTCCATCTGAATATGACTGCCAAATTTAAACGCATTCGGTTCAGTGGATTTTTAGTTATGGTGATTAATGAATGAATGAATGAATCAGTGCCATTTCGCTTTTATATATAGAGATTAAAGTCTCGAATCACAAGATCAAATGGTTCAAAGGAACTCTCAATTTAATTCTAATACTCTCAGTTCTTATGGAACCATCTGCTATTTCGATATTTGCTTCCCAACATTTCTTACACTATTCTTGATTCTACTAGGCCCTTTCTTGCGAAGGAGGACTTCAAGAGCCGTCAAATTTGATTCCGTAAATGTGCAATGCAGGAAAATGATATCAAAAGATAGTGAATCCAAGAAATCGAACACAGGATGACAGTCATACTATACAGATACAGTACTCTACGGATATAACTTACAGGAATTGAATGTCATAGGAAGAAATTGTAAGGGAATTGCAATTGAATTGATCCGAAGTTAAATTCCCGAAGGGATTGCTCGAAGTTTCATATTGGGGACAAAATGGGTCTCAAATTGCCGTAGCGCGTATTATTGTTATCGATATCATATAAACTACGATCTACGGATCTACTCTCGAATTCAAATTCGATTTCAGGACGTTGTTTATCTCGCAATGAATAAGTCCTTTATTGATTCACATTCAATCCTATTTATATCGACTGCAAATAGGAATGATCTATTTACACATGAGCGGATTCGAATAATATGAAAAATCTATTTCTCTCAGGTTTACAATGTGATAAAAAACTATTTATCAATTTATTCCATGAAGTACATCATACAAATATTACATATATTCAAAATTTTCAAAGTTTAGAAATTCATTAGTTTTCTGTTAAAAATAAGTCCATTCGTAATCCATCCTATTTTTTGTTGCTCATGATTCGATAAATAATGCACAAAATATTTTCAACTTATTTGAGAAAAATTTCATATGGTATGAAATCAGGAACAATCATCAGCATTGTCTATTCCGTTGGAATTTTAAATTTTATCACGTTTTAGCGCACGTTTTTTATTGCTGAAGAATGTACTGCTACTGATAGTTTTGCTATCAACCTATCCAAAATTATAGACGTAATCAGGTTCAATCAGAATTAAATTAATTTCATGCAAAATAATAGCCTAATAAGTAAGTATTTTATGAGTAATATTGACTACTTTTCTTCGGAAAATAATATCTTTCGAGAAAAATTTCCAATGTATCAAACAGAGAGTGAATTAACCCTTCCTTTCTTAAGTTATTCCTCAGACACTGCTTCAATTGAAATAATAACTCCTATATCATAGTCTTTTCGAAAACACAGTATTTCTTATTTCTTGTAGGCCTATAGAACTATTCAATTCTTTCAAGTTTTATATGCAGATTCGGAAAGAGTATTGTTATGAAGAATCAATCATTGTAGGAAGTATGTGAATGGGGAATTCAGGATTCAAGATCTACCTCTATTTTTACCAGAACTCTGTTGATTGAGAAATCTTTACAGATTCAAGAAACTCTTCATAGGAAATTTGGTTGTAGATTTCCTATTGTAAAGTAGGTTAAATAAAACAGGATGAACGATTAGATGTTTTAATGTAATGATGGTGAATTTTGAACAGAGAGCTATAAAACAAACTGATACAATTGATAAACAAACTAATGCAAGTTGAAAACAGCTTGTTAATCAAAGGTGGCAAATATCAGATGATTCACCACATCTTTGAATTAGAATGATTTTTATTAATTCAATTGATCAATTCTTGTGAGACAGAACCATGGTTTCGTGACCACACAGTTCACATGATCAAGCAGGTTATTAGAATAGCAACAGTGATAAATTTATATTTTTCTCCAGTGTCTAGTGATGTGTTTGCCGGATGATAAAATCAACACTTCAAAATTCAAAATTGATTATTTATAACTACCGGATATTCGTTTCTTGGAGTGGAAAATCTTTGGCAGGAACAGGAATTTTGACTTAACCTGATCATTTGTACTATACTTTGATCGAAATTCTGTTAGAAATTCTAAGGACTATGCCTGTATTTTCTAATTGAATCGATACCGTTGAGCGAGGTAATGAGAGAACATTAAATTTGCTACAATGCTCCATGGATAGCCTAAAGTCTGTACACACAAAGAAGACAATCTGGCAAGATGGGGAAATGATTCCAGCTCAGTTAATATTGGTTTAAAAATTAAACAATAATTTTTAAATTGTATTAAACATTCTGATCTACAATTTGAGACCAAATTTATAATTTTTGAACCAATATTGACCTAGCTGGAGTAATTTTACCATCTTGCCAGAATGTCTTCTTTGCTTGGACAGAATAACACTTTGATTAAACCACTTTCTAATAGTGGGATGATTATCATCATTGATAGTGGAATTGTAATTGTAATTCAAGCTGTGGTATGTACGAAATTTCGTCTCGTTTACTGCGCGCAGGCGGTTCAGAGTAGAACAAGAATGAAAGAGTTTTTTCTAGATAGCAGTGGTTCACTCCCTCTAAACGAGTTCATCTTTCTTCCAGTCTGAAAAATTCAAATGCCTCCAGCTCCCATTTCAAACGGAACGAAATTGTAAAGCTGGGCTTTCCTCTTTCTGTTGTGAACAATAGATTGAGCGAAATTATTTCGCTTTCTTCTTTATAGTGAGGTCGGTGTAGGGAAGAAAAAGATGCAAGCGGAAAAGATGGAGAAGGGAATCTGGTGCACTGTTATTTCCAGTAATCACCTCCATCTGGGGCTTGCCTATAGCGCGAAATAAACCGAATCACTTCTAAGATAAGGCTTCTAATTTTCTCACAAACTCCGCTATTATGCACAACTGTCTCAAATCGATGGGGTAAACAATGTGGAGAAATCTGAAAAAAGTAATTTGGCGAAACGATTGTCTGGCTTAATTGATGATTTTTTACAGTACAAAAGATGATGAGTTTTCCAGAATGTTTTTATACAAGTGGGCGATCTGCAAAGTGGAAATGAAATTTACAAAGAAAGATGCTAGTAATATTATTCTTGTCTTGGTGGATTTTTATTGCTTCACTTTAAATATGGATCAATATTTGAATACTTATTTTCTCTCAGGGCTACTGTATTCGTTGAAACTTTAAATAATTACAATCACCTTACAGTTAACTTTTCACACTTGAAAATGGATATATCGCCGAAACATGTAGTGTATTTTTAAAAGGGTATTTTGATTGTAATTATTAAAAGTTTTAATCAGTATTTAAAGTATGCATTTGTTATCTGACTCCTTTTATTGGTTCCTACCGCTGCCTGTCCATACGAAGAAAATATTTTTCTACAACTGCGCGTAAAACAAGATTTTACAAGCTGAATTCTCCTTGTAAAGAAGCACATTTCTGAGTAGAATCTTCATTACGCTCGCTAACCATTGCGCATGCGCAGTAGAATATACTTGATCGCTAAGCAACTGCGCATGAGCAGTAGAGTTACTTTACGCTCGCTAATCAGCTGATCATGGCTCGCCAAAAGTAGGTCAGGTGGAGTCATAACATAACCTAACAAAAGTCGACAATGTCTGATTGTGACTGTACCGGTAATTACACAAGCGTAATTTAATACCACTTTCTAATAGTGGGATGATTATCATCATTGATAGTGGAATTGTAATTGTTCAAATGATCTTTGATCAAGTGATCTTTGAGCTAATAATCTTTGATCTTAGATCAAATAATCTTTGATCAAATGATCTCTGATCAAATCTCTGATCTCTGATCTTTTATTATTGATCATTGATTTTTGATCTTTGATCAAATGATCTCTGTTCAAGTGATCTTTGATCAATTAATGATCTTCGATCTCTGATCTAATATATGTGATCTTTGATCAAATGATTTTTGATCATCATCATCATCATCATCATCATCATCATCCTTTCATTTACTACGCACATGTTGGCATCATCCTCAGTAAAGGTTTGTTTTCAAATAGATGTATGTATGTATGTCTGGCTCAACAGCCCATGAAGGGCCTAGGCCTACCAGCTGGTTTCAAATAGATACTATAATGTAATTCATGAGAAATAGTGGTAGTGGTGAGATCATAACGAGTGATGATGATCAAAAGAAATCAAAATAATATTAAAATGGTTTGAAGTCAAAAACTTTTATTAGTATGAAACAAGTTTTTTTCCAATTATTCGACAGAAAATTGAAATGCATAATGTACAGTTTGGTAAATATTGAAGCTGTATAGTTCTAATAACATAATAGTAAAAATGATGAAGCTCTAATGATAATTTATTTTTAATAATAATGCAGTAATGATAATGTGAAAATATAGTTCATAGATAGAATTCAATCGTAATGTAATTTCAAAGAATGCACTGAGAAAACATTCGTGATGTTGTTCAGCATCAACATAGGGACTTAGTCTTGTTCTTGAAAATGATATTCAGTTAGGATGTACTTGCACTTGCACATGATTCAGAATCAGGAAAAGGAAACTGTCTACGTTGCCAGTAAATAGGGCACGCTCACCTACTGTTCACTTTAATAACACAATTTATAGTACGGTACGTACGTATTTACTCTAGCCACAGGCAAACTGAAATTTTGAGATATTCATGGGAAGAAATTTGGAGAGGAAAATTACAGATACAGAGCCAGAAGCGAGATGATGTTGGATCAGAGAGTTATGAGATTGAAGCATAGTAAATAAAAAATTGCGGGAGTTCCGCTGCAATGCTACTTCTCTGAGGGAATAGTGGGGGTTTTCTGGTTACTTATGAAACAGATAATTTAAACAAATAATGTCTACTACTAGCATAATAATAATAATGAACAAAACAGATTGACTACTATACAGCGATGTATCTCTCTTCTTGTTCCATAATTTTATTACGTCTTCTAGCACGGAAGATTCCAATTTGCTTACTTCAATTTTCCATGAGAAAATATTACTCCTTGACAGGAGTATATTAAGATATATATACTATAGATATGCTACTATAGATATTACCTATATTATATATTACCTATAGTATATAGATATTATCTATATACTATAGATATGAAACTTTAAAGTAATTCAGATTAAAGTACCCTTTTTTAAAATATTCTAAATACTTCGATTTGAATCATTTTATAGTTTTAACAAATACAGTAGCCCTAAGAGAAAATATGTATTATACTATAGATATACTATATTATTTATTACAATAAAATTTATTGTTTATGGTGTGAGTTGAATTCAACAATTTGGGTGCTCATATTTACAGATTTTACTCTTTACTCTGAGATAATGTGAAAATGATGCTACCAGTATTATCGCAAGTAAAACAATCTATTTACGAATTATTGATAATTCAATTAGTGGAGAGTACAATTCCACTAGACTGCAAAACTGCAGTCATACGATAGTAGAAATCAAGTAAAAGAGCAAATAATTTATTATAATAATGATATAATCTATCACAGAATTATGCTTTGATGTTGAAACAATTTGAACAACCGCTAACATACCATAATAGTTTGCGGAATCCGATATTTCTACTTTTATTGCTCGAGATTTTTACCACTGGAACGGGATGACGCTCTAGAGTAGAGTATTTATTCAATTGAAATTTTCTCCCTCAGCATCAACGCATTTCAACAGCCACATGAGAACTTTAAAACACGGTCGATAGAATGAGCAAACTTCAGTAGAGTACTCATCATCCTTAACCTAATTCCGCGAACAGGAATGAGCATTCCTTGACTTTTCTCTGCTTCACTATTAGGCACCCTAATCTCTCTCTATTTTCTCCTGACTCTTCTCGACTAACACCCTCATCTCTCTCTCTATTTTCACCTATACCTCTCTCCTCGTTATTCTCTTTTCCCTAGTAGAACAACTTGTCATACCAGCTGCTCTTTTGATGTCCCTGGCAATAGTTTACCACTCTCAGTGTTTGACCGCTGCCACTGTGCAGTTTCTTTCTCGGTCGAATATTTAACAATGAAATACTTTGGAGTCGCGTGAATCCCGAAAGTTGCAAAGCCCCTAGGAGGGAACAAAACATCTGCAACCACCATCCCATCCCACTTCTCTGCTCGTTTTTGGTATCTCGCTTGTCAGAGAAACAACTTTAGCCAGAGCTTTTCGCTCATTTAGGAGCGCTTTGAAAATATGCAGGCATTCCGTGCTTCCGTTCCACGGGGCGGTTCCTCAAATGCACTTACATACTTTTGCAGGTGAATACTAAACGTTACCTTACAATTCACAGATATTTTCGAGGCTCATTTTGTTCTGGTCAATTTAAAACTCCTCATACAACCCTATCTTCTGCTGATTATAATAATCTACCTCTGTCCTTATACGAAGAGAATATGCATCTGGCATCAAAATAATAATTATGTTGGGAATGTTTTCTCCTCTTGGGATGAATTCTGTTCAGAAACTGTTGTTTAAGATTGAGCTCTACATTCGTTCCTAAAAGTAACTGTGATGAATCGAACAGTTGGTTAGTAATTTAGTACATGGTGTGAGGAATACTTCCAGTAGTCCAGCCAGATATAGGCTTTTCTTGAAGCAATTTCCCTGAAAATATTCTTAAAAAGGAATTTAGTCCAGTAATGTCATAATATAATAATGTTTTTATGAAAAAAATAGACTTACCATTGAAAAGAATATTGTTAAGTTGAAAATGCTGTAGAAATCGCTTTTGTGACTGTGTATTACGATCTTACTCTGATATCGATGTAGTATCAATGGAATCAATTGAAAATATCAATTGATGTGTAGTATCAATTGAAATCAATGAGGTATTGTTGAGATCCAATTGAAGTAGGAATTGCTTATGTCCTTGTGTATTAGTATGAAATCGATGTAGTGGTAAGCCTACAAGAGTTCGAAGTATACTCTGTCTAAGCAAAGAAGACCCTCTGGCAAGATGAGGAAATGACTCCAGCTCGGTCAATATTTATTAAAATATTTATTGAAATATTTATTTTGTCTCAAATTGTTTCCTACCATTGAGATCAGATCAATGATTTTTGAACCAATATTTACCGAGCTGGAGTAATTTTCTCATCTTGCCAGAGGGTCTTCTTTGCTCGGTCAGACTATACATTGAAAGGGAGTCTAGTCTTAATAATAATTATTGGATGTTAAATGTTGTGAATGGAGGAAATTCACTTTAGGTTGGAATCACATCGTCAATTATCACAATCAATTAAAAAAAAAATGTCAATTGAACATACAATTGAGAAAAAAATACAAAATATATCTCGTTCTAGATGCACTCTGACACCTAGCAGTTATAAATACGAGTTAGTTAATTAACACAGTCATGAAATGTTGAACGAAAATTAGCTACAAATGAGTTTTTTCCCCAGGGAATGCCGACATTATCAGGGAATAATGTAGAGAGTGAATGTGAACATACTCATTGCTTATTCCCTAATTGATGCATTCCTGTTATAACAGAATCCAACATGATTGACGGTTGGTTGAATATATTTTATCATCGCTCAGTTCTATCAGGAAAGTCTGAAATCGTTCTGCAAGGGCTAAAAAGATAGCTAAAGTTGGTCTAATCTCGATTTGCTATCGCAGAAGTCTCGCTGACTGTCCTGATAGAGCTGAGCATCAGCATAAGTCATTTGCCAACCGCCAGTATGGTTGTAATCTGCTATGCATTGCTTCAATTTCTTGGCACTTGACAGAAATGAGGGGAGAGCTGAACCGTCATCAAAAACGTAATTTAATAATAAATTATGCATGAAAAAGATCCTTTATTGGAAAATCAGCGTCAATATAATTTATATCTAGGCAATTTACAATCATTAGAAATAATTTCCAACTATTTGGAATGAATTTGTGATGAGCTCGTTTTAGCAAATGAATGACGGACTGTTTTTACTGAAAAATGTCGTATCTATTTGAAAGAACTCAGGGCGAGAATGGTAATTTCCGTCTATTGATGGAAAATTGGGTGATAGGCGACAAATTGAAATGAGAGTTTGAATTTTTTGGGTCCCACAACTTCCAGTTATGATTTTTGATTAATGAAAATGTGACAAAAACCAAACAGAGAATACTCTATCACAATAATTTAATGGTGACCATCCGAACTCTCAAAAGTTATTGTTCCAGAATTCATTGGCCTTAAACAAGTTGATCGTTCTCAGTGGCAATCGTGACCTCTAGTGTATTGATATGCTCATAGATTTTGAGCTCATTCATATCCCTCAGACAAATAAAGAAAGATGAAACCTTTAATTTGGAAAGTTTCATATTAGGTGAATTTGGAAGTTCATAATGATTCAATATCCAAGAATTCATTAGCTTTCAATTGATGTTGTGAATGGGAAATCGTTGTTATTCTTGAATAATTCTATTAAATTTTCTGTAGAGTTATGGGTATAGGCGTATTCTATTGTTCAAAAGAGTTCTATTACAGAAATGGGAATTCGCCGAACTATATAACTGTGGAAAAATAATACGAAGTCAGCCCAGCAGTTACAATTATCGGGAAACCATTCTAATCATGTTGTACACACTTTCACAGATAGGTCTCTGGGCAGAAAACTCAATATCAGCACCATTCCAAGCTAACCTGGCACACTGCCAGGTTTTTTCGGATTTTTACTACTCCCATGACCCATTCCTTCACTGGATACATGCTCACCAACTTTTGTACCTCATCATTCATTAAATTAGGCTACAATTCTACGACCTGCACAATTAGATACAGAGAATCGATTCCTGCCAATAGAAAAAATTATAATTACCAAAAACGCGAAAAGTGATTAGTTTGTTGCTTGTATAAGAACCAAGTACACAACGAGTAGCCTACACCAAGTACACAAAGTACTAAAAAGTACATCATCAAGTACACCAAGAACTAAAAAGGAGTACTCCAAATACACAAAGTACTAAAAATTACATCACCAAATACACCAAGTACACAAAGAACTAAAAAGTGCATCACCAAGTACACCAAATAGTGTACTTCGATTACATGCACTTGTTATACTTCTGCTTGGTGTACTTATTGGTGAAATAGATTGTGGTGGAGTTGGTGGTATACATTGTGGTGTAATTATTGGAGATGAAGGAAGACGTGGATTTGGAAGAAATTGAAAGAGAAAAAGAAAAAGAAGGGAAAGAAAAGATAGAATAAAAGGGTCGTGCATAAGAGGAACATGAACAAACCTGAAAGCTTGCTTTTGTATTAATCCATATCTATAAAAGCGAAATAGTACTGATTGATTGACAGAACTAGAAAACCACGGAAATGAATGCGATCAAATTTGGCATGCATGTCCAGTTGGACCTTTGGTTGGTTGTTTGGTCCTTGATATGTTAGACGCGCAACAGAAACGGAGTTTTGAAACTTCCCAGGAATACGCTCAATAGCGTTTTTGTATCGTTTTGCTGCGTTTTCCCATGGCCAGAAATTATTTGAAATTTGGTTGTCATGCTCAGTTTAGGTCTAGAAATGTTGTACTTGGGAAATTTTGGGCCAGTTATCCAGGGGACAGAGCCTCCTGCTATGCGGATAAGGCGAACAAAGTGATAATACTTCTAAAGTTCTCTAAAAAAGGGTATTCGATTTTTCATTTTATTCATCAGCGAACAAAGTGAGCCTGCCGGCTAGTTTTTATTAATTCTGAAAATTCATGAAAAATGATTGAATGATTCTATTGACTGAAATGCGGTAATACGAATTCCCACTTATTTGTATGTGGTAAAAGCTCTAATGAGAGATGAAAAATTATCACCACTCTTTATTTGAACAGTAGCCTACGCTTTTCTCTTTAATTAAAAGACAACATCGTTTTTCCCTCCTCGGTGAACCATCAAACAATGTTTTCCATGGTTTTCGAGTTGGTTGGAGTGAAAACTTTCTCAAAACTCATGTTCTCTCTATCAAGCTTATGAGAGGAAAATATGGAGGATTAATGGGAGTCCTTTTTCTACACTTCAGTTACTTACAATAATATTTCTTAATGTAATTCGAAGTGTTTCTTTGTAATTTCATTCCCTCAATGTAACGATTGCATGTTATACATAGGAATATAAGATTTTCATCATTATTCAGTCTTCATTATTTGAAACCCTGTTTTCAAAAAATATTTTTCAATACTTAAATATATCAATGCAATAAATTTATTCATGAACGATTACTTACTAGTGTACTTGTTTACTTATCTGGTGTTTGGGAACATAGAATAATAAATTTAATCTTAATATCACATTGGATTTTATAAAGCTTTGGCCAACTCATATTCAAGTAGGCCTACTGTAACTACTTAGTTTACTTACTGTTGTTTGAAACCATAGAATAATTAATTTAATCTTATTATCACATTGGATTTTATAGAGCTTTGCTGGCCAACTCATATTCAAGTAGGTCTACTATAACTACTTACAGCATAAGATTGAGAAGTGTTTTGTAATCCAATGCTTGGCAAAGTTTGTTCAAGGCCAATCTTTTCATGATCAGATTTATTACTGAATAATCATTGTGAGAGATGAATCTATTTCCACTAATAAAATATGATTTTTTCTAGGTGAGAAGCTATCCAGCACAGTTCTCTTCTAAATGCAATCAGGTAAACTAAATCATGGAACGTGTATATCGCTCATTATTTTTTGTTGAACGTTTGGATTGGATAGAATCCATGAAGAGTTGAATTCAAGATGTTTCAATAAATTTCAGAAGTAAAAAAGAATTTTGTGAAGGTCACTTGAAAAGTTCATCTTCCCAGAACTTTAAAGACATTATAATTTTCCCTGAGATCTGGAGTGATTTAGGGCCTGGATTTTACAAATTTGGAGATAATATTCATCGCAGTCACGAAACACTCCACCTATACGTCACTGGCGGCTCGTGCCCACGAAATAGGTAAAGTGCTTTACAGTAAAAGATACGGACACTTCACCTGTTTCGTGGGTACGAGCCGCCAGTGCTATACGTACATGTAAATGTAAATTTCAGAGGCCAACCAAAAGGTGAACGATTTAGCAAGTTGTATTTTATATTTTGACATGTTTTCATTATTGTTATCATAAGTTCTGTATATGAAACATTATTTATTAACTTTTTTTATACATACATTGTCTTATAAAACTTGTTCCATTTGATGAATTATTGTAGTGTTTCAGTGTCAAAATAAATAAATATTTGATTTGATTTGTTTATGAATCATGAGGTCTATGTTGAATACGCAGTCATAATTTGCATCTTCATAGAGAAAATCAAACTTATTTTTCAGCCCACATAGAAAATTGATTGTGGATTATTAGTTTATGTATTTAAACTTTGTACAGAGGAACTAGAGCTATCAATCATGTATAGTGCTGTTCATTGTAATTTAATTCAATTTGATTTAATTTGTTCATTGAAACATAAAATAAATCAAAATGATTTGGGAAATTAGAAACAGACTTTGCCCTCTCTATTTCAAGACAACAGAGTATTTCCGATGTCATTTCAGGGATAATTTAGAATTGAGTGAATGCTCCAGTCTAAAAATGGTTTTCCTCGTTCTAAAATTGTTGATCGCATTGATCCAATCAGAATCACTGGCGGCTCGTGCCCACGAAATAGGTGAAGTGCTGTACAGTAAAAGATACAGGCACTTCATCTGTTTCGTGGGTACGAGCCGCCAGTGATCAGAATAACTTTTTTCGACCATATCACAACTCATGGCTTTAAGGCTGAGGCAGCACTGCCGGTGGGTAGAGCGTGGAGGGTGGAGGGTAGTTGGTAAATCTACAGAACATACACACCATCCACAGTAATACATCGTATGAATAGTATGTGTTCAGCCGCCATCTTGAAATTCTTAAATATGGACAACATAACCTCAAGAAACAGTATGACGTCATACCATTCATACGATGTATTACTGTGGATGGTGTGTATGTTCTATAGATTTACCAACTACCCTCCACACTCCAGGCTCTACCCACCGGCAGTGCGGCCTCAGCCTATGAGCGTTATTCTTCGTTGTTTCTTCTATTGAAGATTTGGGAATAAGAGAGATAGGAATTAAAATAAAAAATAATAAATTTATCGATAAAATAATGATGTCTAAAAACAATAGAGTTGATTTTATATGTTGTGTATGCCTACTAATTTTTGGATATGCAAATTAAAAGCATGTCGTGTTAAAACAAATACTGTGATATAAGGTTACTGTGATTTTGAACTTGATCCTAGTTCTGAATATGATAATACAGTATATATGTTAATAATAACATAGTTCAGTTGTCAATTTTCCCCTCATAGCTTCAAAGCTTCAAGACCTCTTGATTTCCATGTCTTTACCACCGTTAGCACTTCACATTGGAAGAAAGCCAAAAAATAAATCGAATTCATTCATTCATCTATGGATATTTTGTCCCCGTCACAGAATTCGAATTTACTTTCTATACAATGTCACTCTACTTTCAATAAAAAGTCATTTCAAAATTATTGACATCTATTATCATTCCATTTCATGTAGAAAATCAACCTATAGTGTTATAAAAATGTTGGGTCCAACTATTGACAAAAATTCGTCTCCTTTCTTTACAATTCCATAATATTTATAACCAATCATTGCTCTTAATTGACCTACGTGGTTAATTGGTAGAGTGGACATTACTGTCCAAACTTTACCACGTCACATCATTAAAATGAAGAAGTCATTCTATTCTATCCTATTCATATATTTTTCTACATATTTGAATCAACCGACACAGAGTGTTATGAAAACACTCAATCTATTGAATAAAACTCGTCAACTCTTAATCCAATTACTTTATTTCTTGCCACTCATTGCTCTGAAATCAAGATCAAATATATAACATAATACACACTGCAGGAAATTTCTCTCGTGTGCTATGAAACACCTTACCATTGTCAGAGTGCAAAGTAATTCCCTTATCTTTGTCCGTTTCAGTGTTAATTAAATTATTGCTACTGATTGAACAGACGCAACCGTTCCGTAGTTATCGGATAGAAGGAGAAGCTGCTGTCAAGTCCACTGACTTCCTCAGAATCAAATGCAGACATTTCAGAAATGGCATGTAACATATTAAGCCAAACTGAATTAATTAAAGCCCTGTTGAACGAAGGTAACATCATATATACTTTTGATCATGAAGCTCGTATCTAGTGAAAGACATATTAATTATAATTGAATGAGTTCATTAGTTAAGTTGAATTTTTGCCTTCAATAGTTTTATGAATAATTATAATAATAATATATTTTCCCCTTGAGAATGAGAATCCTATCAATATGAGAAGAGAGAATTATATTCATAACGTACTTCATGTATAAGACATTTTACGGACTTTTGTGGGGATATGCTGGAGAAGCTTGTTCAAGTTATAGGAATATTTAGAACAGGAAAAAAGTAACATCAGCATCATAAATCTTTTACTTCTTTTGTTTCAAGTATTGATATGAATGCATGGTTATAATGTCGAAAAAGATGTTTCAGGATAAATCTTCTTAAATGCGAATCTTAATAGTTTAACCAACTCCTAGCACAATGAAGATGAAGAGAATGTTTCATTGGAAATACCCAAAAATGGGTATTATTTTATAATTTCTGAATATTGTTAGAAGAGTTGGGGAAATCGTCCCACCCATTAGAAAAAATTCTCAGCCACCTTAATTTGTAACGAATTGAGATTTCAATACAATGTACAGTAGATGGTATAGTACTTATCTAGTACTACTTACCAATTTCCGTGTGAAAAATTTGAAGTAGAATCTAATTTTTCAAACAATATTTAGAGAAAAGCTCTTTTCCAATTGTACGGAACAATCCGTGTGGGAAATATTGATTATAAACAACCTTCAAGTCAGGTAGAAAGTTGTCCTAATCCAATTCAACCCCTTTAAAATACAGAACTATAACAAAACATATTTGTAACACTATACACTTAATTATGTCACAACTTATATGAACAATAGGTTCAGATCCATTTATACACTGATAGATGAAATGAAATGAATAAAATACCCTTTTATAAACTTTAAAAGTATTATTTTTACACATACATGTTTCAAACCTTAGCCCATTTTCAATTTGAATAAAATAAAACTCAATTTATACATTCTGGTACTCATCACAAGAATGTCAAATTCACAATATATTTATATATTGTATGGCATACTATCTGTGATATACAATATTTACCGTATAGTGAATGTGATCCCTCACTGTGCCGATACTTCAATTTACCTCTAGAAATTAGTCATTCGTTGGATACAATACTCAGAAAAGGGGCCGTGCGGTTGTCTCTCACACAAGTAGTAATGCAACCATATTCATCCATCGTATAAGGGCTATTCCATTTGTTATGTATGTAACTCCGTATGCCTGGAATTCGCTCTCAATAACCACAAGCAGTTCAGAGAGACAAGCATGCTTTGTACAATCATCGATAAGTATCTGGTATGAGTAGCCTGTGTTTGCCTTTATAAGCTTCAATATAGATATAGGTCTAAGTACACTATCAACATAGATATACACTATCAACGTAGATATACATAGATATATACGATCAACGTAGATATACAAGATATAAATAGATATACACGATCAACATAGATATAATCGAGCTTTCCTCAACTATACAGTAGTGCCATTCCCCTTTCATGATAAGAGGACAGACTCTGTAACTCTTTCCACCATTCCCCGAGATCACAATCTCCCTTTCTCTCTCTCTCTCTCTCTCTCTCTCTACCTTTTTCTCTCTTACTCTTAAACCCTCATTATTTTTATTATATCTTTCTATTTCACAGTCATGATTTAGAGTGATTCTTAATCTTGGACAAAATGTGTTCTAGTGGAGTTTATCTTCAATATCGTGTTTTGTTTTACTGAAATCATGCTCTCTCTTTCACCCTTTATTATTCAATTTTTCTATCTTACTGTTACAGTCTGAAGAGTACTTATTTTCTCTCAGGGCTACTGTATTGTTGAAAATTCAAATGATTAAAAACAAAGTACCCTTTAAAAAAAATATTATTTTACACTACATGTTTCGGCGATATAGCCATTTTCAAGTGTAAAATGGCTAAAAAAGGGTATTTTGATTTCAATCATTCAAAGTCTCAAGAGTTATTAAGTTATTATTGATCTTGGAAAAAATGTCCCAGTAGAGTTTATCTTTAATATAGTTTTTTACGAAAATTATGCAATCTAACATATATCATTAAACTAGATGTTGAAGAGATTTTAGTAGTGAGAAATTCAATGATTATTATAATTGTAGTGAGTTAGTTGATAATTGTGAATGCAAGAGCTTTAAAATTAGCAAACACTTATCCAATTTCAATGTACATAGGAGCAAATATTTCTCAAAATATCTCTTGCCATCACAACTCTATTCATTTAACTGTATGAAAATGTTCTCTATGTTATTAGGCCTACTAAAAAAATGTGCAATGCGGAAATTCTAGAAGATTTTATATCGAAATAGTTTAGAATATTGGAATTTATAATCATGGTTATGTTTGTTTTATTTCGATATGAAATGAAATGATAATAGTGTTGATTTAATTAATTTTCTGAATTTTGTCTCGATATTTCAGCACATCTATATCTATAAAAGCGAAATGGCACTGACTGACTGATGACTGATTCATCACCAGAACTAAAAATCCACTGAACCGAATGCGTTCAAATTTGGCAGGCATGTTCAGTTGGACGTTTAGACGCTCGCTAAGAACGGATTTTGAAAACCTTTCAAGAATACGCCAAATATTCAAGTTTTTCTATAGTTTTTCGGCGTTTTCTCAATTTTTTCGAGAACCAATCGGTAGAAAATGTTGATATTTGGTAGCCAGGTTCAGATAAGGTCTAGAAATGTTGTGTTAAAATATATTTGAATTCCGTTCAAGATTACGCCAGTTATCAGTTTTTTAAATTGTAGATTTATTGCGGGTTGCATATCTTCTGCCTTGATTCGACCAATCCTTACTGTGAACTCAATGGTTCAGCGAGATTATAGATGAACTAATTTGGAAGATATTGAATCAAGTTTCAAACTATGTCCGATATACTTTCCAAGGTTACGCTCAATTATTATTTCCATTTTTCTATATTACGCGTTTACTATTTTTCGGAATTCTCGGAGTTTATCTTGGATTTTTTGAGAATAAATTGGTAGAGAATGTTGAAATTTGGTAAACTGGTCCAGATTAGGTCTAGAAATGCTGAGTTCAATAAATTTCTAATCCCTTCTGAACGGAATTTGCAGGCGAGCGAAGCGAGCCTGTTTGTCTCAGCTTACACCGACAGAGGTGATGCAGGCGAGCGAAGCGAGCCTGTTTGACTCACTGACACTGCTGATACTGTCGACTAGGCGGAGAAGGCGAGCGAAGCGAACCTGCCGGCTAGTTTCAAATATTTCCAATATTTTTGTATAAAAAATTGACTAGTGGCAGGAAGGGAAAGAACTGGCAATCCCCAAAACATAATCATTCAATTTCTGGATTTAGGCACAATAAATAGTCCAAAATTTGTTCTATAACTGAGATGCTTATTACACATTCTACATATTGTCGTAAACATCTCAGAAGATTTGAAATCTGTACTGTTAACAGAGAGATCAAGTTATATTTATTAATTATCACGAGAAATGTTAGATTTGTTAAGCCTTCTGTAGTCGGCTTAATAGTCGTATTACAGGAGGGCGTTCTAAACAGATTAGGATGTATCTATAACAAGCTTAGTTTGAGTCTGTTACTCAAAATATGAGATAAGTTCTAAGAAGGAAGTGATTGGAGAGAATAAGAAAGGAAGAAGATAGAATGAAACAGAGACACTGCTACTACACTGGCGGCTCCAGCAGGTGAAGTGTTGTACAGTAAAAGATACGTGCACTTCACCTGTTTCGTGGGCACGAGCCGCCAGTGTGCTACTGACGTTAATAGATCCACGTACTAAGAGCAAATCTTCTTGAAACAAGGTAAAGGCCTCACTCCTTAAAAGGGGAAACTGAATTTAACAATGCTCTTATTTAAGAACGGTTTGTTACAAGATGACAATCCTCTTCCCACTTGATCAATATAGTTATTACATATAAAGCTACATCTATATACCTTATTCTATTCCAGATAAAGAGATTCATGTTCCAAATCATTAGTGAAAACTCCATAATAAGGTTCGCTCAAGCTGAGAAGACAATGTAGAGTGGAACTGCTTGTCTTATCAGCCTATGCGACTTATACCCATATTATCCAATCCATATATACTGCAGAAATGAATGAGATTCAATACATCGATATTATTAATGAGGATAATATTATTAATCCAATCCATATGTATTCCAAAGGTGAATTAAATTAGTACATCGATATAATTAACAAGAGGAAGTAAAATTTATTTCCACTACATTTTTCAATGATAAGGTCTCTGAATTATGAATTTTCAAAATTGAGAATTTTTAGAGCAGCGCTGTTAATTATCCGAAAAGTTAGTGTCAAAAAGAATAGGTGAACTACTAAAAAGTTGAACAGTTATTGAAATATGACTTGAAGAGTATAACTGTCACTTTTATAATTATAGGCTAATGCTAAAGGTAGGATTCCCAAGCTGCTGGAGCTGCCCGGCTCTGGCTGCGCTGCTCTTGTCCATTACAACTCTATATTCATTTAACCGTATGGAAATGTTCTCTATGTTATTAGGCCTACTAATGCACAATAAAATCAATAAATAGTGAAATTCACCCTTTCTAAGACATTTTCGAATAAATTTCACTATTAATTGATTAATTATACAATTGTAGCCTTAAAACAAAGTGAACAGTTGTTAGAGTTGTGATAGCCGTACGGCTGGAGTTGCCTAAAGAATGATTTTTTGAACTTATAGGAACTATTAGCACCCTCCCTCCCCCCTCTCCTTTTATTTCTGTGATGTAGAAATTAATTTTGATGAGTGAATAAATATAAACTGTGAAAAATTGTTAGGTCAAAGTATACTTGAATATCATTGTATATAGTATTAGGCTAAGTAAAAATACAGTTAGTACTCTTGAAAATTGAGGAAAGGTTCGAATTCTTCAAAGACCGTTAATGTAGCTAAAGGCTTCGAAAATAATAATAATATAGCCTTATAGCGTAACATGAGTCTGAGGAAACTGAGCTTTTTGCGCTTTCATAATGGCAAGACAACGGAAAAATTTCTTGCTGAATATTTTTTCGTCGCACGGTCGTACTATTCCATCATGTGCTAAGAGCATCCATGTTCTCATTTAGTCGTACATACTCAGTCCCTTTTTTAAGTTAGAAAAGAACGTAGTAGCATCGTATCTGTCAGATTTACTGCGAGTTATGAGTTATTTCGAGCCGTGCGTCATCTTTTTCAGGCAACTTTTCTTCTTTTTCCTCATTTATATGAAACTTTTCACTTTGTGCAACAGAATTTCTCCGCTCAGTGATTCTTAAATGATTCATGTTGCATCAAGCTGGAAATAAGTTTTCTTGCCATCAGAAATGCTCGAAGATTCAAGTCAGCGTTACGCTGCTAAACACCAAACGAGATGAAAATAATATAAGCGAAACAGAATGTTTCCGAGAACTACTCTATTTCCACGATGCTTCACTCGAACAAGTTGATTGCATTTCATGCATTGAAAATATTGTTCGGTAAAAAGAGAATTAAATAAAGCGAATTTACAGGGAAAAAGAGACTCAATTACTCATCAAACTCAATATAGGCTACGCTTCTGGCTATTGTTACTACGTTGTAGTGTAGAATGATATTTATTTATTTATTCACAAATGAAATATATTAATGAAGCCCTATAGTTGATTGGAAAGTGGAAATGAAAAAGATAAATTTCATTTAATTTATTCATTTAAACTTAAACATAATCAAATTGAAGTAAATTTAAATGATTTGAGAGATAATAAACATGCTTTACCCACAATATTCATCTCCCGAATATTGATTTAGCCTATTACTTTCATTTTTATGAATTTCAGGTGTAGTTCAACCAATCAATCCTATACATATAAAGGGTAGTTTCCTATAGGTTATCACTATTGAGGTATTATCCTACAGCAGCCTAATCTATCTTCATTTCAATGAGTAACAGAAATCTGTGGGCTACAGTACTCAATTATTTCTGTAAATTACTCACGTAAATATTCATTAATCATCATGAAAAAAGTAAGATGTTATATCATAGTGTTATGCTCCTCAACTATTTTCATGAAAAAGTAGGCCTAAGTAGACCTGCGCACAGGTATACTCCTAGATCGGTTTTGGTTTAATAACATTATATCGTAGAGTAGTACCTTAGACAAAGTAAGTAGTTATTTATATATTCACTTAAATATATTATTAGTTATTATATATTTAAGTAGTAATTTAAATTTATATATGTACGGTATAATAATTATATACCGTATACCGTACAAACATATTATGTTTGTCTATGGTAGTACTGTATCAGCCACGCACGTGCGCTAGGAGCACAGCGTTACCTAGCGGCAAACTAGTGAACTACATTATGCCTTTCGGATGGACAAAAAGGATATCTTGGACTAGTTTTGCATCAAATTAACAAATGTTGAGTTCAAATCATGACATTTGACTACGCGATTGCTCGTTCAAAGGCATTGGGCACGTAAATACATAAAAATCAATGAGTAATTCTCTATAAATATTCAATAAACAAACTAAAACTCTGTAACTTCTCGCAAGCATTTTGTGTATACAGGAGTATAAAACATCCCTGTAATTTCTTATCAGTATGAATCTGCTCCTTTCTGCTTGGGATGTTCTCATTACCACTCCACAAAATCACGGTGTGGACTAATTTTTGAAGGCCTGTCGTCTTAAAGGCGGCAATTATGGCCCAGAATATTAATCTAATATATACTAAACTTCAACTAATTTTGTTGATGGTTGAAGATTATTATCAAAGTAGTCAGTGCTGTAGTGTATTTAATTGACAATTATTCCGTGTTGTTTTCTCATCATTCATATCATATTATAAGACGTTTTGGACTTTGTTGTCTGTGTTTCAACCCTTTATTGTAATTGATCTACTGAATAAATAAATGAATTATCGGAGGTCAAGGTTTCGTCTAATACTGAAAAGTATTTGTATAGCTCTGTAGGTTCAGAGTGCTTGCCGATTCCAATTCCAATTTCTCTATCAGGCTAAAGTAAGAGTGGAAGTTGTTCTAGCAAGTCATAGTTGATACCCCACCTCTCACCTGCTCGAAAAATATGAATCTAAATCGGAATAGGAAGGAATCAGAATTCGAACAAGTGGGAAGCCTTCAGCGTTAGAGTAGGCGAGACCATAGAGAAAATAGAAAATTTTTCCAACATTCCAATACTTTTTGATGAGACCATGTTAAAATTGACTTATCCAAACATTTTGTATAATAGCATTGCGTTTTTTCTGTTAGTTTCGTGTCTTGTTGTGCGTCCGTCTGGGTGTGTCACCTCTACAGAAACATTAAAAAAAATTAAACTTTAAACCTAGGGCTATATAAAAACTGATAAATAAAATGAAAAAATCAAAAACCCTTATTTTTTAAAACTTTGAAAGTGTTTTCGGCTCGGCCAGTGTTGGTTTGAGGACTGAGGGTTCTGTTTGAAAATTTATGACTTTTGGGCCCTTCATGGGCTGTTGAGCCATTGACAAACAAACAAATCTAATATATATAATGTACCAACACTTAGACAGATGTATGTAACGAGGGTTGTTTTGCACTTAAATAAGGATAGAAATAATCTAGAAATTAGGAATATACCTTATCAGACTCGATCATTAGCATTAAATAATTTCAATATCAACCTAATAAAACTAGTAGTTTGTCGACACCAGTTCATCTATCTTTGCAATATATATTCAAACAAAATTCCGATAAAATTCATTAATTCAAAAATTACTAAAGCACTGATCAGGGAAATAAATTTATGGGTTGAGCAAAATATATATCCTACAATACCGAAATTTTAATGAGTCTGTTCATGATTCATTTGAGTTTTGAATGTCTTTCTATCTTCTATATTTAGTTTTGAAAATTGATTAAGCACTGGGATGTGCTCATAACTGGAAATTTATTATTTTTGTATTTCTATTCATTAATTTTCATTTGGGAGAATAAACATGATTTGTTTTTGGTTATCACCGGTATATTGATCTCAACACGAAATTATTCAAATTTTATCATTGTATTATTTATAATAAGCATTATTATTGCAATTATCTTCATTTATTTTAAGTCTTGTTTTTTTCATTTTTGGGTATTGCTTTACTTTGTGCTGTTCGCTTTATGAACTCGCAGCTAGCGCACAAGTTTTCTTTGCTGGCTGTGCCAAATCATTTAGTTATATTTTAATTTACATTTACTATGCATTTTGTATGTATCATTCATATTTTGTAATTAAATACAGTATGTAATTTTTGGCGAAATAAATATATTATTATTATTATATTTCATAGCAGTTAGTTCAATGCTTAGTTAAATATCCATATAATATTCTATGAATGTGAGACTCTTTATAAGGCTCCTTATGTAAGGCAGGTAATCTATAAAGCCTTATAAAGGCTTGATAGCTGTTACACCTCTTTTAGCGATTATTATCCAACAATATTCCACTTTCATCATGGCATATTAGGCTACACGTCTTATTTGAAAAATATGATATATAACGTTCATATAAAAATTTTATTTTGAGCTCTTTCAGAAAAGTCAGCAGAGCGTATCAACCCAGCTGGAAAGTAGATTCTATGGAGAATCATTTGACAGCTGATATTGTAATGTACTCCAATTTTATTAAGATGCAATAATAAACCAAACTTGTTCTTCAATTTCAAAAAATTTTCATGAATACTTGCCACATTTACTGTATATAGTGGCCAGTTGAACTTCTAGTTTTTTTTTTAATTGAAAATATGTTGTTTTATCCTGATGAGAATAGAAAATGATTATTCTTTTTTTTAAAATCGATAAGGTCGGGCAAAGAAGTATGTAAGTTACGCGTAGCCTACCCAAGGAGGGTGTTCATTTTTATGTAACAATTCACAGCTGATTCCAGTGCCGGACTGGCTAGGATATGGGCCATCGGCTATACTCTTTGGCCACGCCCCCCTGCAGTAGTTCTCGACATTCAACAGGTGGCCGACTCGAGAACACTTGTCTGCTATTGGTTGAGCCATAGGCCACGCCCCCAGAAAGTTTCATCCACTAGAGAATGGAGGGAAAAGCAGAAATGATTTTTGTTTCTGGTCACGCCCCCTGCAGTGGTTTTCGACATTTAAAAGGTGGCCGACACGAGAATAGGTCGAATCTGTCAAATTATCATAGTATTTATTGGAAGATGATTTACATTTTATTGAATAAAAATCAATTTGATACAAAATTGTTTGTTTCTTTGCAGCCGATAAAATTTACAATTTTTGTGCTGAGGGTAAGTTGGGCCCCTCTGGGCCCCTAGGGCCGAGGGCCGTTGGCGCTCGCCGACTAGCCGACCTGGCCAGTCCGGCACTGGCTGATTCAACCGCCATATACAAATAATATATCCAACCCACAGTACTATTGAAAATGGATTTCTCATACAATTTGTATAATTTGAATCGAATCAATTAATTTAAATGTACATATTATGCTAAATTAAGCGGACGGAAGATTCCTATTAACCAACAAATTCACCCCATTCGTAATTGTTGTAGAACGGTTGTGTTTATAACTTAGGAATCGTGTTGATATCATACTATGCTAATGTGTCTCCACGGATAACTATGGTGTGTGAATAGGTGTTGGAGGTATGTGCTGTATGTGGGATTAGGAATGGCCCCCGAAGGCGAATGAACCATAGATTAGTGAATGGATTCATGCTTGCATCGACAAGCCACTACATTAGGGATCACTTGGAAATCCCTTCCTAGCCCTAGAATGGCTTATGGCCATGCTTTAGTCTGTCCAAGCAGAGAAGACATTCTGGCAAGATGGAAAAATGACTTCAGGTTGGTCAATATTGATTCAAACGTTATAAATCTGGTCTTAAATTGTAGATCAGAATGTTTCCTACAATTTGAAATCAAATTTATAATTTTTAAACCAATATTGACGGAGCTGGAGTAATTTTCCCATCTTGCCAGAATGTCTTCTTTGCTTGGATGGACTAGACACTATCATGCAAATAGGTCTGTTAACCAGGCTTAACAACTGAATGAACGGGAGATTTTGATGAAACTGCTTCAGTCTGAAATAATTATTACAGTGTGTTGTCGTAAGTGATAACGCACCAGTCTGATAACTAAGATGACTCGATTTCAATTCCTGACCGGAGAAAAAGTCTCTGACCACATAGATACGGCCAGCCCTACTCTCGGAGGAACGATGAATCATCGGTCAACTAGCTAAAACACGTGCCTGAAACGTCATCATCATCATCCCTCTCATTACCCATGCAGAAGACTAAAAGCTTATGTGGGCATTACCTTCATAAAAAATTATAGGCTGAAAGTAGGTTATAGATATTATAAAACTTCTACAGTTCTCTATTTTCAATTCGGTAACAAATCGTTTTGCGAGTTTGTCTTTTGTAGCTTATTTTACAACATGGTGTAAGGAATCACCCCGAGAAGTTTAGTACCTCCCTCTTGAAACACTCTGTACATAGATTCGAAATAGAATAATAGATGCATCTAGGGAGGAAACTGGAATTTCTCTAACCGGTGCATTTTCGAATGATTTTAATACATGCAATACCCCACTTGCTACTCTAAATATTTTATTTCTGCACTATAGAAATCCGAAGCTACTTTTATGCAATTAATAACAGAGACTTTAGTTTTATCACTATGAGTGGAATTATTGCTTGAAAGAGAATAAAAACTTTCACAATGTTCTGAGAGATAGGGACAATTCTATTTTCTACAATAGAAAGACGAGGAACAATAAAAAATTATATCTTCACTCTGAAACTTCATGAATGAGTTTGAAGTATTATACTATAGGTTCTCTACGGTACTTGATAATAGAAAATATAGTGTGAGAAAAATCGCTTCCAACATTCCTAGAAGTTTATAATCACTTTAATAAAAATATTATGTTTCAAATGGAGACGAAATGCTTTCAACATCGTTGAAATTTTACTGGGGAGGATATTACGAAGATCATATTCTACCCGGTCTTGGAAGACGCACTAAAGCGAGAGTTTAAAAAATTGGATTAATGTTGACTCGGGTAATAAGTCCCTGTTTCTAGCTGCTGTTAGAGCATGAAGGGGAGGAAAGTTGTACAGATGGTTTGTTTAGACACTTCATCAATCTTCATCTTTCGTCCGAGCGAAACTTTTTCTCAAAGAAACCCAGAAAAAAGATTACTCCCCATTTCACGTTGCATTTGATTCAGTTGCAGCTGATTTTTATCTTAGCCACAAACATGAAGTCAGCTGACTTGATGTGTTTCTTTGTGTGGAAATTTTTTATCTTGTGTGGAAAAGACAAGATATTGTCAAACCACTGATCTATTAAAAAATAAAGATACCGGTCTCGGTTGCTACACAAATATCAATCTCTGGCCAACTAAAACTTAAGTAAAGAGCAGCAGTATTAATACTAACGGTGAAGCACTGCTATTGGTAGAAGCTTGAACCAATGACAGTGAACGTCTGCCATTGGCCTAGACAAGATCCTCCCCGATTAGCGGCTTATTCAAACATTACAAAATAGCGATTTAAACAGCAAATAAATAAATTTAACAACAAAATATACGAAGTAAATAGAGAAAATGTTTTTCTTATTTTTCCGTAACATTTCTAGTCTTTAGTATAGAATGTTATAATGTAAGAATGTGACATGTTTGTATAAAGTAACACTGTAATACTGTGATGAAGTGTTATGTAATATAATTTAATACAATCACTGGCGGCTCATACCCACGAAACAGGTGAAGTGACCGTATCTTTTACTGTACAGTAGTTCACCTGTTTCCTTGGCAGGAGCCGCCAGTGACACATTGTGATATAATGAAATATAATGTAAACTTTTTGTTGTTTTTTATTTTAAATGTTAATCTCAGTACCCTTTTTCAATTATTTTTATACGTGCATAACATGTTTTAACTATTAATAGTCATTTTCAAATCATTTGCATTTAAAAATGACTATTAATAGTCGAAACATGTTATGCATGAATAAAAATAATTGGAAAATAGTACTGAGATTAAGATTCAAAATAAGAAACAGTAATAAAGTAGCCCTAAGATAGGGGAAACATTAACAATGTACACTCTAATATAATACTGTGTAATGATACATGTAAAATTATTGGAGGTAATGTTTCTCTAACGTAATGTAGTGTTATGTATTCTCAAGCGCATTATTCTAGCCTATCAATAAACTTGTGTTCTAGAGTTCGGGAGTCCTTCATCTTTCATGGAATATTGAAGAAAAAATTGAAGAAAAAAACATTGTCACCACACAAAATAATGCAAATAGCAGAGACTCTCTTATAAATTCAGCTTTATTTTTGGGAGTTTGGCAGTCTTATTAAGCTCGGTATCCAACTCAGCATTCGTCACGGTTGATAAGCAGTGAGAGGAGTACTCCCCTGCAGTATACAACCATGGGATGACGGAAATCGTACTCGGAATAGGCTGCTCACCGTTGCAGTTTCCTGGGCGTATAATTTCGCTTCCCGTCTTCTTATGAGCAGTGAGCAGAGTCACGAGAATAATATGGAAATTTCGGCGCTCTTCTTGCCTGTTCAACGCTGCCTGTTCTCAAATTTCAATTCGCCATCATCATCACTATCATCAGCCACGTCAACAACACTACTTTGAACGTTTTTTATTGTGTGTTTATCAGAATAAAATGGAAATCAATCATTTACTGTTTGAGTATAGAGTGTAAAAAGGAAAACCTTGGAGATAGACAGATATAAATGTCTTTATTTTTCCGCTTTTTACGTTAAAAAAGTGTTTCATAGATTCAGATTCAATCACTTTATTCATTTAGATTACATAATACATCATACAGTTTCAAATCATATTTTAAATCTCTCATCATTATCCTTCCCATTACCCACGCACAGGCCAAAAAGCTCATATGGGCATTACCTTAAAAAAAATCACAGTTCGAATGAGTAATTGACTAAGTATAGACTGTATTAACTTGTAAATGACTCGGGTATAGGATTTAATGAGCTAACGGTAACATGAATTTGTACTGTAAATACATAAAATGGAGGTGATTAGAAATATAAATGTCCATTCTTAGAGAGGGATGTTCATAGACATGTTTTAACACTGAACCATGATAGAGAGTGAGTGAGAGAGGGCGTGAAAGAGTAGGAGAAAGAGAGAATGAAAGTGAAGAGGGAGAGAGACATAGGTGAATAAGAAGAGAGTGTATTATTCGTATAAATAGAAAGAGTAAAAATGAATAGAGATAAATAAATATTTTTATTATTCCACATGATACATTACTTAGGCCTAAATGATGTGGGCGAAGATAATACACAAGAGAGTATTAGCAAAACGATGAATAGAGTAAAAGTAGGGAGAGACAGAGATTCGGAATCAGATTCAGATTAAATCACTTTATTCATGTAGATTACATAATGCAATAATTCAAATCCTATGCTATAAGAATAAAAAAATGAAAATTACATTAATTACATTATGGTTAGCTTAAGTTGGCTATTATAATTATAAACGATGAAAACTTGCTAAACACTCAATTAATTTAGATTACATAATACATTATATCGTTCGGAGAATAAAGTAAAGGAGAGGGCGAAAAATTGATGGAGAAAGGGTGCTTATGAAAGAAATAATTGAGTGAGAGAATAAAATGTATGAACAAGAGATGCATGGAAAATTTCAGGCACGAGGAGAAGAGTAAAACTAAGGGGGAATAGTCTGTCCAAGCAAAGAAGACATTCTGGCAAAATGGGAAAATGACTTCAGCTCGTTCAAAAATTATTAAATTAGTGTTAAATTGTAGAAATAAGGAAACATTCTGATCTACAATTGGAGACAAGATTCATAATTTTTTTGAATCAATATGACTCAACTAGTGACTCAACTAGCTAGAGTCACTTCCCCATCTTGCCAGAACGTCTTCTTTGCTCGAAAAGAGTATTTGTGTGGATGAGAAAATAATAGAAAAGTAAATAAGAGTGTGTAAGAGTGGTAAAAACTATGACAAGAAAATCACGAACTTGGTCGTCCAATGATTATTATGAAATAGGTAGGAAACACTTGCGGCTCGTGCCCACGAAACAGGTGAATTGCTGTACAGTAAAAGATACGGGCACTTCACCTGTTTCGTGGGCATGAGTCGCCAGTGGTATAAAACAACTCAGCTTCCATGATATTAGACTGCGAATGTGATGACAAAAAAGTTTTTGGCTAATATTCCATTAGCGGCAATGAGCCAGCCTTCATTATCGAATTTCTCTGGTGGCATCAGCTGGTAAATTAAGTTTTTTTCTTGAATGGACGAAGGGAAGTCCCTTTGCTTTTTGTCACAAGTGATGTTCATCACTGGATTAGGGTGAGGAGGAGCCTCCATCAATTACTAATAAAGTATTATTAAATGTACGTTAATTCCAATGATACGAAATTATGTGTCACCCTTGATGGTTGATAATATTGGTGTAATTGCAGCATTCATCTGATTCTTTCTAGTCGATACTAGAAACAGAGAGAATATCAAACTGAATAATATATTTCTCTATAGTACTTATTTTCTCTTAGGGCTACTGTATTTATTAAAACTTTAAAATAATTCAAATCGAAGTACCCTTTTTAAAAATATTTTTGTTTTTTATTTTTCAAAAGGGTACTTTGATTTGAATTATTTTAAAGTTTTACTCTATAGTAATATACTCTGTGAGTAAAGAGGCTGGAAAGATCGCATTCTTAATCCTTTCACTATTAAAATTCTCAATAAGGAATTCCAGTTCATACTTTCCTTACACCTATTAGAAAACTTACAATGTTTTTCTGAGGGAAATGCCCACATTGTCTCCTAGGCCTGGTCGTGGGTAATAAAAGGAATTATTATATTATGAAAGACGACAACTACGTTTTAAGCAGTCGGGACCGACGGCTTATCGTCTCCGAAAGACGGGGTGGCCGTATCTATGTTATTGTGCTGTGGTCAAAATCTGTTCCCCGGTCAACCTCTGGTTATCAGACCGGCGCGTTATCACTTACTCCAACGAGCTACCAATTTGACTGTGTACAGTTCAAAAAACAAAAAAAAAAACTTTCAAAAAATTTCAATCTTAATTAAACTGAAAAAATCGGAAAACAGCGATTAGATAAAATACGACTTGTGTCTAGATGTAACAGCTTATGTCTAGACTATGGATGATGAAGATTTAGGCCCAATTCAAATAATGAATATTGCATAAAACAGTTCATAACTTCTTCATCATTGATTAGCGATCCCTCTATCGTAGTGATCCATGCCTGTATTATTACAAACAAAATAATAGAGATAATTATTCTCCACAGGGACTTTTCAGGATCATAAACAACAATGAATGCCACACAGAGTGTAGCGAGTGAAGTAAATCGAGTTTTTAATAATGAATAATGTATTTATTGGAGAGCGATGTGTTTTTGCAAGCCATTAGTTGAACCTTACGAGCAGCCGGTACAGTGACACCTAATATAGAATTATTTATTCCCTATAAAATGTGACTGTGATGGTGTTGGGAAATCAGTAACGTAGTACAGTGAATTTGTGAACGTCAAGGAAGCTATTTATAGCCTTATAAGGGAGAGACTGAACATAATATACCAAGTTTGTTCTGGGAGGCTCTTCGATAAAAGCAGCTATAAGCCATACATTTCACTGAATCACCAAGGCAGGGAGAGCTAGCTGTTAGTGCTATTCTATCTCATAAATAATGAATTCTATCGTTTTGAGAAAATGATATTATTGATCGACTCAATGGTACCTTGATACAGAACAATGTACTGGGCTCATAAGTATCAACGTTAACTGATACCCAAATAAGTTTCAATATAACTGAGGCTCGGTAACTGAAAGCCTAATTAATGGAAGTAATGAGTTTTTATTAGTCTTTTGTATGATTAAAAATAATTGAAAAGTCTAAATAGATTAAAAAGTTTTTAGGTTGAAATCATTTAAACCATATTGGATATGGTTTCGAAATTATTGTTTTGCTAGTCTGTTTAGTTCAAAAAGATTATTATTATTACATAAAATATAATAATATTGATCAAAAGTAATCATACCTATTTAATCAGCTTGGCAGTTCATTCAATTTATATGTGCCACTTTGGGTGACTCATTATCCTCATTGTGGGTTAAGTGGAAAAGGGGGCTCTTATGCCTCAACTTCGCCCACAACACTTTATATAACGCACAAAGTGGAAGATAAAGACATTTATCTATTCATCTATCTATTCAAGCACAAGCCTGGTCGACTGGTTCTAGGAACTCAATATGGAAGTACATCCGCTTCAGAAGAAAAAAACTTATTTTTTGTATATTTTTACGGCTTATATTGTATCCCGCATTGTGCGTGAATATCGAGAGGGTGATGATGAAAGCTTCCTACTTCCACCCAGAACCGACGGCTTAAAACGCCTCCTCCAAAAACAGGGAGAGAGATAACATCGCTGTTATCAAAATGTTCTTCTGATATCGAATCAGGAACCTTTGTATTAACAGACACTATGGAAAAGAGAACCAACAGACACCACTATCAATTTTATGTACAGGGTGTTTCAGGAGGAATTTGCAATACTTCTCAGGATGATTCCTTACACCAAGTAGACAAAAAAGTTTCATGTGACAAACCCCCAAAAACGCTTTGTTACTGAGATAACAATGGCGGAAAATTGAGATTTTTCAAAATATATTAATTTTTAGAGGCTTCAGTTAGGTTCTAAAATAATCAATTCCCATGAAAAATTGAAACTAGTTCCAAGATTGTAACTTAAATAATTATTGAGATAAGTGGACAAATATGCTAGAAAACGCATTTTTTCAACAAGGGTTATAACTAAATAAGGAATCATAAATTTGAATTTTTTATTAATCGAAGTTGAAGAGAGTCGGATTCTAAAGAAAAAGTTAAATGGCGGCGATTGTGTAAATCTTACCCAAATCTCAGAAATAGCGATCAAAAATCGCAAAATCGCTACTTAACAAAAATTCATCACTTGTGCGATGTTTTGTCAATTTTGCGATTTTTGATCGCCATTTGTGAGATTTGGGTAAAGTTCACAAAATTGCCGCCACTAAACCTTTTCTTTAGAATCCGACTCTCTTCAACTTCCATTAATAAAAAATTCAAATTTATGATTCCTTATTTAGTTATAACCCTTATTGTTGAAAAAAGGCGTTTTCTAGAATATTTTTC
Organism: Sogatella furcifera; assembly: GCA_017141385.1. Classification (NCBI taxonomy): domain Eukaryota; kingdom Metazoa; phylum Arthropoda; class Insecta; order Hemiptera; family Delphacidae; genus Sogatella; species Sogatella furcifera. Next base: position 4,719,912 of record CM029560.1, on the reverse strand, counting down.
CAATTATCTCAATAACTATTAAAGTTACAAACTGTACAGCACTTCACCTGTTTCGTGGGCACGTGCCGCCAGTGATGGGTACCTATTCCAGTATTTCAGTTCAGCTGTTCAGGTATTAATAATTTTTCAGTACAAAAAGCACACCCTGAGTTACCAGTGAGAAGAAAGTTTCAAGACAATTACAATTTTTTTTGTGAATTTAGTAATAGAATAAAAATAAATAAAGAGTACGAAGATACCGAAATGCAAATAAAAGCCTGTAACTTACTTTAAAAAACCATTAGAAAAAGGGTTTTCTAAAAAATAATAATTAAAAAAAATTCTTGGGGAGGACCCCTAAATCCTCCTCTTGGCTGGGGGGTAAGGAATTCTCCCCCCCCCCGTGTGGGCCCTCAATTGATCAATCTCCAGGGGCCCCCAACCTCCCCAGACCGGCACTGTCTCAACAATATAATAAGAAATTTCAGTTTCTCACATACAATTATTTCCAGCGAGAAATTTACAAGACTTCCTCATGTGTAGGTTTTCAAAATCAGATACTCCTTCATTAATTCTCATAATAAGCACAGTGAAGTAATTATGAATGCAGCTCAAGTGGATGAACATCTCTCCCATAATAATATGTTCTCTTATTCATGTCTAGAGGTTTTCGAACTAAATAAGGGGAATAATGTTCTCCAGAACAGTTACATTATTATTAAATGGAGCTAATGAGAAATGCGAGCTTTATCAAACTTCCTATGTGACTGAGATATTGTTTTCCGTGGTTATGCATTCATCCAATTTATCCACATTGTTTAGAATTCAACCAGACTAATTTTACATTGAACATGAGAATTTTATAATAATTAACTACAAGAAAAATTCTAACAAGCAACAAGCTTCTCAAAAAAATAATGAGAATAATTCTCAAAATTAATGATACATTTTCGAAATTATTACAACAAAACATTGTAACACGTGGTTTAGAACGTGGAAAGTATCATTCATTGCTTCCTTTTGTTTCTCAAATGTTGAATTAAAAATATTCCGTATAATTTACAGCATGACAAACTACATGTAATGTTATTTATAATCGCCTTTACACGAGTCATGCGCTTACTTGATGTCCATTGTTCTGTTTTCATGCTTTCACTGAGATATAAAAATAAAAATTTAAAAACCTCTCAAAAAACTGAATCCAAAATAACCAGAACGGAAAATCGGAGTTGAATTTTTTATAAACAATTGTTATGCTACCATGAGTAAAGCTTTCAATACAGTAACCACCATTTTATATTTTTTTCAGACTTCTGGTTTCCATTAAAGTATTAGAAGACTTATTTTTGGGGGAATTAGAGGATCCGAGAGTGTCATGTATTGGTGGGGGAGAAATTTAATCCTTTCAAAAACTGGAAAAAATATCAAAGAAAAAATATGAATCATGCTTTTTCTCGAAATTGTGGTTGTTCGCTTCCAAAGTTCATTTTTCAATTCTGCATTTTTCACTGCTTTTGAAGCAGTTTTTCGGCTTTGTATTCTGAGGATTTTTCATTTATTCCTATCATATGAATAATAAATAACTTTTCAGTACTTACATTGCAGGATAATGAAAATGGGAACATTATTCAAATACATATTTATAATAATTAAGTAATTACTTATTTCTGGAGAAAAAGAAAATTTACGTTGAAGTGGGCCTGAACAAAATTAAATAATAAAAAAAAGATTATTTATTACAGTTGGGACCTTAATTCATCTACAGCGAGTAATTCAACTAAGCTTTACTGCTGAAAATTGTTCAATAATTATATAATATACTCAACTAATATATTATTCAACGTATAATATACACTAGTGTTGAACACATAAAAATAGTCCAGTGCTACTTGATGTAACTCATTGCCATTCAGCTGTTTATAAATAGAAATCAATAAATACATATTTCATAACACACTTGACGAAATGTAAACGTCTTTTTGGTTGTTTTTTGGAGGGGGGAAGGGGTTACTCTGCTATTTCAGTTTCCATTGGACTATTTCAATGCGTTCAACTATAGTTGTGTAATATACACTAGTTTTATGATAAACCAATATGTGATCACAGTACCCTTGAAATGAGTTTATTCTTCCTCAAAACTAGTTTCGAACTTTCAAGTCATATTCAATTGAAATTTAACAGAAAAAGAACGTTAAGTTAATATAACTACAACGTTAATAAATTCTTATTTATAATCATAATCAATTCCACTTGAAAATGGATTGAAAGTTTGAAACTAGTTGTGAGAAAAAATAAACACATTTTACTGTGATTATTTATTGGTTCATCATAAAACTACTGTATATTACACAACTATAGTTGAACGCTTAAAAATAGTCAAATGGAAACTTTAGTTGCCATAATAACAAATTGAACTAGTGAAAGAACTTTGATGTTGTCACAAATCCACTTTATTCCTAATACAATAAAAATTAGAAATAAACTACATAAACATTCAATCAACAAATTTCATTCAATTGAACTAGTTTTATGATAATTATACACTAGGTGTATGACTGAAGCCTTGTGTACACTGTCTCGATGAAAGAATGGCAAATATATGTTGTCTATGATAATTTTATAGCTCACTAATTTGTCTTAAGTTATAAGTTAGCGCACTATTGGCTGGCGCACAAGTTTCTACTTATGCTAGTCGAGCCAAAAATCAATAAGAATCTGACTAATGCTTAGTATCCTCTACTAATTTATTTGATTCACACTAATTTATGTAAAATCAGTATGCTTATCCACTTTTGATGTTATTAAGTTTTGTAAATAGAATGCAAATCATGTATCTGTATGTTATTTATGGCAAGTATATCAAGTTAGTTTAGTTATCTGGTCTTAACACTTGAGTCACTCTCTGCTGCTCTCTAAAGGGAGGAAAACTGTGATAAGAAGCAGGTGTGTGATGATTGCAGTTGTTTTCCAAGAGATCTTCACTCGGAATATGAGTTGGCGGTATGCGTGTGTGTGTCAACTACTCTGTGAGGAATAGAAATTGCTGCATTTCGTTTGGAATTGCCCGAGACACCTCATCCACGAATACAGCAGCCAAAGTGGTTTATACGCTTGCAATACTTTCCAGCTGCAAGTTATTGGTAAAGCGAAAAAAATCAGCTTCAAGCTCCCTCACGTAAACGATCGATCTTCCCCCTGCTCCCCCTGAAAACGCTCATGCACATGTCACTTCGAGTTACCTGTCGTGTAGGGCGACCTTACAGTTCACATGTTGTTTTTGCCTCCACCAGACAGCTCAATCAGCACAGCCTTCCATGTTCCACCCAGTGGGTATTTATACGTGGACTAGTAGGTGGTCAGGCATGTACAGACATTTATAACACCGGAGCAATTGAGTCAAGCATCGTTAACAGCCTGCACCACTCACTGCTCCAGCAAATAATTAGATTACCTGCAACACTGTCCTCTACAATTATTTGATTCTCAGAGAATGTATCGCAAAAAAGAGATTCTACGAAATTGGTACAGTGTGAATTACCCTTTGGAATAAAGGATTAAACGTGGAGATACTTGAACCTGCTGTGTGGTGTATCGTGAACAAAGAAACGGTTTAACTAGGGCGAGTTTAACTAACGTTAGTTAAATTAAGTTTAACCAACGGTTTAACTTGTCATTATAATGCGATTTGGTTGACTCCTAGAATCTTATATTCAACAAAATCAATTAGAATATTATGAAAAAATTTTAGTCTGTCCAAGCCCCTCTGACAAAGAAGAGTCTTGTCAAAGAAGACCCTCTGACAAGATGAGAAAATGACTCCAGCTCGGTCAATTTTTATTCATAAGCTGATTAATAAGCTTATTATTAATAAGCTGAATACGCTCTGTTACAACAAATCTCACTGGAATATTTCCATGTGTTCATCTCTGGTTTAGGAATTCAAATGTTGCAATTGTGTTCAATTCGCTGATCTGATGATAGATGAGTACTGAGAATGTAACTATTATACTACTACAATAATTTTATCAAATTCAAGACGAATAATTCGAATAACTAAGGAGCTTGATATTCTTATCATTTCGCTTTTATTGAAATTTGCTGCATTCTTCAAAAAATCCTGAATAAATCCTTGAAATGCTCAATAATTTTTCAAGGTTTACATTGAAAATTGGCTGGATGATTTCAAATGGATGATTTCTTCTGAGATGAATTCTATCCTGGATTTAAAAGAAGCGGCGGTGTCCTTTTATAGTCGAAGTGCAGTGGAATGAAAGAAAGCGGTGTTGATATTCTCTGGATATCATAATCATTTTGCGTCTGAGAGCTGGAGTTGATCCAATAGATTTACCATTATTCCGCATGAGAAATCCGAATGATCTCCCTTCTGAGGCGAGGTTTGATTTCAAGCTCTGCTGAAAAATGGGCAGGAATGATTTTCCTAAGAACAAGCCCCATATTCAAATCTTTCAATCATGAAGCTCTCCTCAATTAGTGGAAATTAATGGAAATAAGTTGACAGTGTACAGTTTGCGCAAGCTGAGAAGACACACTGGCACCATACACTTTACATTCTGACTGCGTGTCTTCTCAGTTTGCACAAATTATACATTTTATTCCAAGAAAATCTTGTCCAAGTGAAATAAATCTCAATTATCCAAGAGAATAGTTATCTGGATGAGATTGAAGAACAATCAGAAAATTGACAATATTTCTAAGTAGATTAAAACTAATTAATCAAATTGAAATAATTAGCTTGAATAAAAAAATTAATTAAATGATTAAATAATTAAAATCAAAGTACCCTTTTTTAAATATTTTTATTTTACACTACATGTTTCGGCGATATAGCCATTTTCAAGTGTAAACATTTTTTACGCCGAAACATGTAGTGATTTGAATTTGAACTTTTATTTTAATTATTTAAAGGTTTACCGAATACAGTAGCCCTAAGAGAAAATAAGTATTCGAAGTAGATATTTTCATGCGATGAGTTAGGCCCACGTCCTAATAAAAGTTCTTGACAAAAATTCATAGACAATATTCAAAATTCTTTGTTATTGATAAACATTCATGTTATAATTTATATTGAACTACTTTTTTCTCTATAATAGCACCTGGATAGAGACTAACAAGCTTTTTTCCAACCTAAACTGATGAAAAATTAACAAATTGATGAAAAAGATACTCTGCTTTTGAACTATCACTTGAAAAATAAATAACACGTCTATACATTTTTCAATTATTGTACTAGTAATAGTTTTTTAAGAACTACAAGAATTATTGAAAGATGAATGCGTTTTGGTAGATCCTCTGGAATACCACCATTCTCGTGTAATCGTGTATATCTGAGCTTTTTGGTTTCGTTGGGAATGAAAAAATTTGCTTCCTCGGAAAAGGAGCTTGCCAGAGTGGTCTCACACCACCCTCTTCCCTCTCGAAATTCCGATTTTCGTGTCCTTTTTCTGTTTTCTCCTTACTTCTTGTAATTTATTGCCGTGAACAACTCCGGATTATATCCTTTTCACTTTCTGCACTGTGCCGATCTTGTTTTCTGCTTAAACCTTGTTTTCTACTCGGGTGGCGGAATAGTTTTGTGCTCGGTGGGTTCTTGCTTCTTGCCTCTTCAGCAGTGACTTTCGTTGACTGTGTGACCGATATTTTCCGATAATTGAATAGTGCGTGCGTGCTTCGTCTTCTCTACGGACTGACTCATATTAATAAATCAGTTCCTTTTTACACTCGCGGAGACTTTCTTGTCAATTTAGCTCGAGAGACATGTTCGAGATTGATTTATTTCTCTTCCGCCAGGTCTGAAGAGACTCATGGCAAAAAACAAATCGTTCATTTATTTATTTATTTACAGAAATAGATATACAAATGTTAAAAACACAGACTGATGTCCAAAACGTCTTAACATTGATATATTACTGCCAAATCTAATCACAAAATAATGATAAAACAAAAAAATTAGAATATGGATAAGACAGTTTGAGAATAGAATTCAGAATCAGGACAAAAACTTGGTGATGATAACAAGTAGTAAGCTATTGGAAGACTAGCTGGCAAAATAAAGCTGACTGAATTAAAGTAAGCATATTAAAAACATCTCAGCAGTCTATACAGAGATAACATAAAACTTAAATAATGATTTGATTCGATAACTGGTCTATACAGTGTATCGGACTAGTATAGTACATAGTATAGTATAGGCTAGTACAGCAAATCAGGCCTAAACATATTATTCAAGTTATATAGTTCAAGGGTATAGCTAGCTTCAAGGGTATTAAAAGGATCTATGCATAATAGCAGAGAAATAAGATCATTCCAGATTATTCACATCGGGTTAAACAATGACTCACTAACTTTTTGGAAACTTTAGAATCTTCAACTTTCATGTGAGTATTAATCAAGTTCCAAGTAATTTCAGTTACAAACAACTACAAGTTAAAACAAGTTCCGTATTTTGTTTGTAATTGCTTGAATACTCTGAGCATTGGCGGCTCGTGCCCACGAATCAGGTGAAGTGCCCCTATCTTTTACTGTACAGCATTTCACCTGTTTCGTGGGCACGAGCCGCCAGAGTCTCTGATACCGATGGAGTAATAGCGTGATGACCTCTTTTGGTTTGTTTTTCTGAAAAATAGTATTAATATTGTATTACGTAGAATTCAATCCCATTTCTGACAGCAAGTACTTGTACTTATATATCCATACTTATCTCTTTTCTTCTTAGAAGGAAGATAATGTGAACACAAACTACCCATTTTTATGAACTTAATAAAAAAAACACTAACATCTTATTTGTAATTTCGCTTCTATGGTAACAGTCTCAGCTGTCCTCAGCTATCATAACACAAGATTCAAATAAAATGTTCATTGTACTGTACTGTACAGTGTACAACTGTACATGCCTGCTTGGCATAGGATTCGATTCAATGTATTCAATTTCATTCCACTTCATGATGAACTCTCATTTCGCAACAACAATAATGTTCAAAGTATTGAATGAAATAGAGAGGGAATGAATGGAGAGGGAAAAGAGAACGATAAGGGAAAATGACGAAGAAAATTGAGAGAAGGATGAAAAGTGATAACAAGATGACAATGACTGATTCTCACAGCATGGACGTAGCAGTATTGTAATTTTCTCTTTATTAATGATATTCGTAGTATGTAGCGTCTGAGAAAAATTAGAATTGCTTTCCTCCTGCAAAATGTAAGATATAAGCGGAAAAACAAGCGAAATTAGGTGAGAGATGAGAAGCGTACAACATAGATATATTTACTGCACGAAAAGTTGATATTCCTCATATATTTAATAGTGAGAGAGATAGAGAATAGAGCTAGGTTGGCGCATCTCTCTCCCTCCAAACGAGAAAGCATGATACGCTGTACATAAATTCATTCCTCTGCTATTTGCTTTTATCTGTGGTATAAATCTACGCTCCACGGTTCTACTGAACATTTTACAATATACTGGACGATTCTTCTCTTTGTGTTCAATTTTTCCTCCACCTTCCTACCTGAACAAATTTTCCGCTTATTTTAATATAACTAAAATACATATTTCCAGAGATACATCCAGATAGATATGTTTTTTTCTGTCCAGGGCTATACTCTCGATGTATGCTAGTTAAAAAAAATATCGAAATCATAGTATCTGTTTTTCATTTGAACACAACATGGTTCGCTCTCCTAAGAATACCTCTTCAACATTTCTCTAGAAAGCGGAACATGTTGTGTTCAAGTAAAAAATACTTAAAAGGGTACTGTGATTCAGATGTTTATTTACATATTAACATCTAGATATAGACAATCGATATTAACACCTGGAAAGTTATAGTACATCCAGATAGTTAATTTGCAGTTTTGATAAATCAACATTGGAATTCTCCTGCAGTGGATTATGACTGAGCAAATATGAATATGAATGAAAGCTATAAGGACTACCTCAGATGTATGATGAGAAACTTTTCCAGTTCATTCAAAGAAATAATTAAAATTAAGTATAAATATGATTGATACAAAGAAAGAATCACCTCATAAGGCCTTTTTACAATGTTTGAAGTGGAAGATAATAATAATAATAATAACTTTATTACAGGAAAAAAAATTACAACAAAATTATACAATTGGTAGTTTGCCATTTACAATTGAAAAAAAAAATCTAAACAAGTAATCATAAAAAAACCACCATAATGTACATAATATGGAATATAAGTAAATATTATACCCTGTAAAAACAAGCCCAACAGATCCCAACAGATCCAATTAAAGGGCTTGTCAAACTAAATAATAACGCCACAACGAACAATCAAAATTGTATTCAAGAAAAACAACTCGCATTAGAATCATAACTTGGAAGGAGCCTAAGATTCATTCATACAACTCAATTTAGAGGAGAAAAGTGTAAAAACAATATAAATAAATAAAGTAAAAAAGCGACAAAATCAGAATAAACACATGTTCGACTTATATCAGAAATAACTCAGAAAGTTTTATAATGATAAATGATATGTTTTACATGATAAATTTAGGTCCGTACAAATGGGGAAAATCGTTGTAGAACATCCATCACAAAAATCAGAGACAAGTCATATCGTCGTTCCATAAAGAAACATAATGAATTTATAACAGTACAAATCATCGGTCATTAAAAATTGGTACAAAAAACAACGGTACAAAACTAGCGTTCATTAGCAATTTCTCGAGAACAAGCCTGTCTAAAACATAAAGGTGACATGGCAACATCAACACCACCTGACACGGAATTTAAGAGGGCAACACCTATACAACACCTATACAGAGGGATAAGAGGGATACAACACCTATTCATCGATATCGACTAAGCAACATAATATTTCAGGATTTATGTACAGGTAGCCTAAGATCATTAATTTTCGAACATTTTAAATAGTTGTTGTGGGCTCATTCATTTAATGTATTTAATTGTACTTCAACTCTTCAAATTTTTGTATTATGATATTCATGATGTGGTAATTTTTTCATGGCTAGCATATATACCCAGCAAAAGTGTCTTATTCTCCATTTACGTCTATTAGAAAAAATAAGTTCGATCATATTCATGCTGATCAAATACTTTTCATCTACAGCTACTATCAATGTATTCTGATAGATAAAAATCAAAATCAAAATATATTCACACACGAGAAAAGTGAGGAACTCTCATAGAAGTAAGATACTCAAAGAGTATTAATCATATAGCTCACAACAAATATTTCATAAAATATGTATTGTCTAGTTGAAAAATAAATGAAAATCAAACACCCTTTTAAAAAACTTTGAAATTATTGTGTTTTAATCATTCTAAAGTTTTTAAAAAAGGTGTTTGATTTTCATTTATTCTTCAACTATTTTAAATAGCCCTAAGTTTTAAAGTTCAGTATAATTGTCTAGTTGTTTGAGAAATAAATTCCATTTTGATTCGACTAATTTGATTTCCTTCCAACTCACTGAATTATTTGATTATTGACCAGTCATTTAAAAGTATCACCCTTTTACAATATTGATTGAATTCATGCTTCAAAGACCTCACACCATAAATCCCCTTCAATTAATATCTCCTTCAATCCAGAGATATAATGGCAGTTGCTTCTTGCTTGATATAGTCTAGTACATTCTCGAGGAAAAGCTAACTATAAACTGGCAGCATTATAGCGTAGATAAAGTATAAATAGATATAGTAGTTTATGGTTCCAGTAAACAGCGATTGCTTGCTCTCTTGTAATCTCTCGACTGAAGCTGTATAAAGCCAAGTTGTATGCAAGCCAGAGCCAGTTGAGAAGCAATTACACCCAGTGCTGAGGAAGCTACGATTTCGAACTTGTTGGATTTAGCTTGTCATTATTGAGGTTTGATTCATCCAATACCGGAAGCAATCTTGGCGGTCCAATATTAAGGAGAGACACTGATTTTGGAAGTTTAAACAGGCTGTCATCTTGTCTCCTCTCCACAGTCCTTACTCAGAACTTCGCCTGGAAATGACGTTCATAATGATGAATTATACTTCTCTACTCGAATGAAGACTGGTTGACGACATGCTCTTGATGCAAATATGACCTGAAGTTTCAACGATCACTTCATGTGAATCTGCTTCAAACTTGTAATTGGTTATAATTGGACCACACCAAGTTAATATTTAAGTTTGATGCATGAAGGCTGATAAATCATTCATTGACATTTTTACTTCTTACATTTTGACATTTACAAAACTAAAGTATTTGAAAAATTATCCTAGCACGTATAGTCTGTCCAAGCAAAGAATAATATTATATTCTGGCAAGATGTAAAAATGACTCTAGTTAATAGATTATTGTAAATGGTTAAAAAAAGAAGTGGGTAATATTCTCTAACCAAATACGATTAATTCGTAAGATTTTAGATCATAGTTCTTCAAAGATAGTATGAGCGTATAAGTAGGCTAAGAGATATGAAATATCATAGGCTAATTCAATGAATCATAAAATGAGAACACAAGATTTGATTTGTATTCTTATTCTATAATTTTCAACTTCCACATAATTATAATTGGAATGATTCTGGATACAGAATACTTCATAGTATGGAGTTCTCGACAGGAAGATATATCAAGAACTATTATCCTAATAAACCATACCAATAATATTATTATATAATTAAGTCCTATTTATAATAGGATTTTAATGTAATTGAGATATAATTATAAGTCCTAATTATCAAGAACTTAACATGATTATGAAAAATATAAAGATACTATCCTGATAAAAATCCTCCTGCGTCTCTATCCTCTGCAAATACTATCCTCTGCAAATCAGAGAGTGCCTATCTAGTTTTGTGATATTTGTACGTACATCACGGATCAATTCATCCTTTGTTTCATCAACTTCGAAATAGGATGAGATATAAGACTAGGAAAAATTTAAACTCGTATTTGGGGCAGTGGAATATGTCAAGTTGAATAATCGATTATCAAAATACAGTATAACAAAGTGGCAAGTCATAGTCAGTTGGGACCAGTGAGAGCGTCCATAAATTTCCATGGCTTTTATAGAGTCCCCATGTCTCAAAAGTAATCCAAGTTAAACCAATTTCGAATCCATAATAATTGATTCCACATTTTGTCAGTGAGGGAGCAAAAAACAAAAAATTATTCACTTTGACTCAACTCGCCGCTGGCTTTTGTTGATAGAATCATAGTAGAACAACATCAGCAAGAGACAGAACTGTGAGCGATTTTAATTTTGTTTCTACAGGCTAAATATTGATTGTGAACAGGGCTCTGTCTCTTCTCGCTTTTAAAAACATCGGGTTTTCCCAGGAGTATGAACGACTGAACGTTCCATGGCTTTGGCAAAGTTGATTCTAATCCTGAGGTAGATTCCTATTCAACATTATTGAGTGTTATTGGGGTTTGATGTAGCGCAGAATGGAATTTTTAAGAGGTTAAGCTCATAATTCACTTAGACAGCCAATTTGGGATTAGTTTCTGTGATAGATAGTCACAAAAAATAAAATATCTTAATTAAGTACATATCATATGATGGTCTATCAATCAAATTAAAGTATAACATTATGATTACAAGTATTTATGATGGTATAAGAATCAGCATAGTGTAAATAGATGGAAATCTGAGTCACAGTACCCTCTTAGTATTTTTAATCCAAACACAACATGTTTCGCTCTCCCAAGAGACTAGAATATCCACTTGGTAAGGCGATCTCGTCTGTCTCTTTAAGCTGATGTAGCCTACTAATAACTGATGTAAAGCATCTATTGTCTCTTTTAATTTGATAAAAAACATTATCTAGGCATATTTGAATTACAACTCTAATTGAGAACATCAGCTGTTGGAGCGCACAAGAAGCAGAGGAAAGCGTCTAACTTTTTGACGTCAACTTTAATATGCAGTGGCGGATTACCTATTAGGCACGATAGATAACTGCCTAGGGGCCGCAAACCACAAATATAAAAAAAATATTTTCCTCTTGTATTTAAATTCTTTTTTATTTTTAATTTATCCTCATGTATTCAGATTTATTTTCATTCATGCTAGGCAGACATGTAATACTCTTTGAGTAGTTGTGAAATTGATATTGTGGTAGTTATCCATAATAAATTAAAAGACAGGATGTTGTCAAACCACTGATTTATTAGGAAATCGAGACTAATTTTCTAATAAATCAGTGGTTTGACAACATCTTGTCTTTTCATTTATTAGACATGTAATACGTAATAAGCAAAAGCGTAACAGAAATTTATAAAAAATAAGTATAGGCTACCTGCATTGAGCAAACCTGTAACATTGTACCGTACTTTACCATTGAGAGCACTCAAAAAATGGGATAAGTTGAAAATTAAAATACTGTATTATTAAACGGAAAAAATTTAACGACTCATTGATTGTTCAGTTTTCAATTATTAATTGATTTATTTCTATTTATTTACTTGAAACCACATAAGGGAGAAAATTATAAATTCTTCACAGGAAAAATATTGGGAATCATCATAAATCTAGAGTTTCACTGAAAGTATGCTTGTCCTAACAAAAATTGAAAATTTAATAACAAGAAAATTGAAGATTGTAGCCATTTCCACCGCCCTCCTCAACTTTCTTGAGAAAACATTCGAAATAAGTTGGTTCCGAATTCATCCAGCAGATGGCAATAGCAATAGGGTCATTCGATTCGGCTCCCATTAGACACGCCTTCAAACTCCGCCCATGCTAGGCCATGATGATGTAATGGCATCAGCCAATGAGAGGGTGTTGTGGGCGTGGACTTGTACTGGCTTGCGATTGGTCGACTGAGTGGAGGGAGTTGTCAGCCACCAATAGCATTAAATTAATGAGGAGTGTTTCTCAGCTTACATTGAGTAGTGTGAGGTGGTCAGCCACCAATAGAATTGAATTTAAATGTACAACTCCCAAGCGGCAGAGCTCAAGAGCTCTAGTCATCACAGCGCTATTCACATATATATAGATGTCTACTCTGGGCTACAGCTGCATAGTGTATAAATGAATAGGAAAATTCACTTGGAAATGATTTGAAAAGTGTGAAAGTGTGTATGAAGTGTGAAAAGTCTGTTTTTTGGGTAGGTGGGGCCGTAAGTTAGCATGTGCCTAGGTGCTCTAAAGAAAATAGAAGATAATTATTATTGTGGTGAATAATTATTTAGAAGGTTACCTGTTTGGACAGAGAAATAATTATTGTTCCAATATTGAACTTGGAAAAAGGCGATGAATGGAAAAATGACTTGAACTAGGCTATAAGAAAAATTACTTCAATTTAATATGCTTGGCAAAAAAACTTATAACTATATACTTATAACAGGAATAACATTACAATCTCAAATTAATAATACTACGTTTATATCTTAGAATCAATCAGGTCGGGGTGAGGATATTTCGAAACACTTTTAGAGTGCAAAAATAAAATATGAAAGCAGTATTTTTATTTAATACTCACAAAACAAGAAACCCCGGAAAGAATAATTGAAAAAAGTGATAACTACAGAAGCTCTCCAAGAGCTTTCGTATCTTTGTAACACTATAAATCCACGTGAAAACCCTGGCTGTGAGTACTTCTCATTGTAACAACATAGCGTGACCTGGTTTCACCTTTTCAGTGGAAGTAACTAAGTATTATAGCCTGTTCAAGCAAAAAAGACAGTCTGGCAAGATCAAAGGACTTCTCCAGCTCGATCAATATTGATTCAAAAATTATGAATTTGGTCTCAAATTGTAGGGAGTTTTCTGATCTACAATTTGAACCCATGTTGATAATTTTCTAACCAATATTAAGCGGGCTGGAGTAACTTTCCCATCTTCCCAGAATGTCTTCTTTGTTTGGAAAGACTATTCCTCTCCATTCTTTATTATTTTTTCTCTTAACAATGAGTGCAGTAATCCAATTATTATTGTGAAAATAATGGATGCACTTCGGTAACCCTGTTTCGTGGAATACGTATGAAAAATTCGAAACAATGGTGATTCATTTCCTACGATTAATTTTAATTTTTTGGAAATTTCCCGATTCGGAATTATTATAAATTTTCTGAATTTGAACAATTTGTTGAATTTTCTCAGTGTTCATTTTATAGTGAAAATTGGTCTAGTCCTTTTTTGTGTTTTTTGATCAAGTGATGTTTGACCCACATGCTTGTATACTCGCCCACTTATCACAATCTTGATAAAATATTGTAGTTCACAAATTACAAAAAACTACTAAACTATATATAATCATATAAACTATATATATAATTGTATATTTTATTCCTTTGAGATAAAAATAGAATAGTAGTAATAATGATCATGATCTTCAGTTCGGTGTTTTAATCAATCGTAATTGCCAAGTTGATTACTCAAATGATTCAACTTTACAGCTTTTCCTGATTATCTACTTGCTCATTATCTCTCCAAAATTTATTCATGAATTCAGACCATTTTTTCATTATACTTTGTGACAACCTTTACTACTCTATTTATACTGTGCTAACTGCCAACTCTCAAGTTTTCTTTTGTTGGCAGTGCCAAAATATTTATATAAAAAGTGTGTTACTTTGATTCAATTTTATGATTATGAGTTATGTTTTCGACCTTCTATTTTGCATTATTTGTATTTAAATATTATGCTGTTTTCAATTTTCATACTATTTCTTATTGTATTACAATTTGTAAATTGTATTTTTTGGCAAATAAATTCCAATTTCAATTAAAAAAAATATATATATAGTTTACTTACTGACGCCAAAAAGTAAGTCGGTCTCATCTGCTTCTTACGCGCTCCAACAACTGATGTTGTCAATTATTAGAGTTGTTATTTGGCTATGCCTGAATTTTGAGATCAATAGTTGCAATAGAGACAGTAGATGTTTTACATTAGCTGTTACTAGGTTACATTAGCTGGGAATCCATCCAAATAGTTGGTGATAGCTATAATAACAGTATAGTAGTATGTTCAAGCAAAGAAGATATTCTGGAAAAAATATTACTCCACCTCAGTCAAAATTGGTTTAAAAATTATAAATCCTATTTAAAATTGTATATGAGAATGTTTTCTACAATTTAATACAGAATTTATAATTTTTGAACCAATATTGACTGAGCTGGAGTAATTTTCCCATTTTCCCAGAATGTCTTCTTTGGTTGGACATACTATAAACATTTGGACTGCTTTTTCGGTGAATTTATTGTGAAAAAGACAATTATCATGAGCGAGTAATTTGAATCTTTCTTCCATATACACACAGTATATAATTATATTTTGTAATGTGATGTATAAAAGCAAAGTTTCTCATAGACTTCCGATACAACCTGCTCACCATACAACTTATTTCGCATAGAACCTGTTTCCCAATCAAACAAGTAAGCATTTTCGATTGAAATCAATACTTGATTGAATTGACTTCGATTGAAAGATTCAACCATGATGGAATGAGGATTAATTAGCGCGTTCTCACAATCATCATTGTTGAAGAGTCGACGAGTGAGATTGAACGGAGCTCAGTGATCATGTGATTGGGAAGATGAGACCTGGAATTCAGATAAGAGAGAGTCCAAGTATTACCCACATTCTTGGGACGAATCCAACCTCAATAGTCAGCCCCATATACAGCTCCTTTCAAGCTGGTTTGGGGCTCGTCTGATAGACTTAATTGAATATTCTCCCTTTCCATTCTCAGCGATTGAGTACCTGCTGATTCAGATTGCATCAAAATGATCGAGATGTTTATCTGTTCGAATGTTTCAATTGATACAGGTAGAAATAATCGCGTACGGATTGTGGATTTATATTTGACAATATATTTGTGAAAAAATCTCATCAAAATCATTATACAATAAGTCGGATTAAATATCCTAAAAGATGGCCGAGTTGCAATAAATAAAGGTGAACTATGAAATTTTCGGACGCCATCTATCTCAGATTTTCAAGGCCACTCGGAGAGTTTCAACATGATTCTCATTCTCCAAGAGAATCTCTTTTCGTTAAGGATGAAGTTTGAAATTATTATTAGGACTGGGATGTGCTTTTTCAAGAAATGGAAGTAACGATAAGTTCTCTATTTGAATTTTGTTGTAGTCTAAGTAGTTCTAACCGAACCCAAGTTTTCCTACTACTGTCAAAAATCACTGCTATCAAAAGGTAGGCTGATTTAATTTTTGAATTGAGTTGACCCTAAGTTGAACCCATTAACAGCTGTCATTAACAGACAATGTAATATTCAAATGGATAGATAGATAGATAAATTTCTTATGCCCGGTTTTTCCAAGCACACTAAAATTTGAGGGACCCTCAAGTTTACTACATTTTACTACATTTCCTATACTTATCATAGAAAATGTAAGCTGTTCATCAAAATTTGAGGGTCCCTCAACTTTGAGTGTGCTTGGAAAAACCGGGCATCATTCTTCTACTTAGTCTAGGCCTATTACATAAGTGATGTGGGTAAAGATGAGGCACCTCTTCCACTTAAACCATATATATTTAGATATATGAATCAGTTAGGCCGCTATTACACGATAATCGTTCTATGATCAAATCAGAGCATATGGAAAGAGACGTAAATATGATTTCGTATTTTCTTCTCTTTCTATATGATCAAATAACAGTTTAATACCGGCCTTAGACTAGGTATAGGCTATATGAACGGTGGGACCGCAACGAAACACAGTACTGTGGAAAGAGAGATAAGTATGGAAGTGAGACAAAATTATTTCAGCTGATTCTGAGCGGCCGCAAATCGTCCGGATACCGCCTCTTGTACCCCCGCACTAAAACGTGTCTTAGGGGTGGATTTCACCTGAATGCACTCAAGAAATCAGTTTCCTTTACGCGACATATTTGTACGTGTATGTTACATGTATGTTCCCTATTATTGACATAACATTAAATTTATTACTGGCGGCTCGTGCCCACGAAACAGGTGAAGTGCCCGTATCTTTTACTGTACAGCACTTCACTTGTTTCGTGGGCACGAGCCGCCAGTGAATGAATCCTGTCGCAGGAGTTGTATAGGGTTCAAGGTCATTCCATTACAATGTACCACCATTGCAAATGCAGACTGAATAAATACAAATATAAATAAAATACAAATAATATAAATAAAGACAAATATTCAGACCTGGGCCCTGGCTTATAAAGCTTTACAGCTTGTTTTTCTGATGGAAAACAAGTGATTGGGATTGTAGATTCACCAATAAAACGTTCGATTTACAATGTTCCAAATTTTGGAAAGAATCAGCTGTTGAATCAACGATCAGCCAAAACTCACTAGAAGACCCTAACATTCGAATCCAAATGGTCGCGATGGTTCGAGTGGAAAAGGAAATCTCATGTAAATTGGTGCAGACGACAAATTCACGATATCAGCTGTTCAAAATCGAACCATCGCGGCCATTTTAGATTAAAGGCTAGGGTCTTCTGACTTGGTTTCTTATTACGATTTTCTATGTAGGTTATGATATTATTTTAGCGACAAAAATGATTCCTATTCAAATCTCACTATAAGAATTATGATTGATATTTATTATTAAATATATTCATAATAATAAATCAATTCATATATCAAAATCATTACATTAGGAACAAAGTTTTGGTTTTAAATGAATAACATTGGACTATTCCGAGATTCTATTTACTTGAGGAAAATTGGTTTCATGTTATTTTTTTAATCAGCTGAAACTGTAGAATTTTCTTTTTATTGGAAACGTTTATGAGACAGAAATGCCCATAAAATCCACGAATTATGAGTAATGTGGATTGTAAAATGTTTATAAGCCAGGGCCCAGAATAACTTCTTCAATGTTTTTCTTCTCAAATGAACCAGCACTTGGAATATTTTTGCTGACCTTGAATCATTCCAGAAGCAGTCCAACGATTTCTCTATCCAGATCCACAAAGTACCTATCCAAACCCACTAGAATTCAAAAACATTTCTATTGACTTTGGAACAGTAATCTACAACAATTTCTCCATCCAGATCTATAGTCTGTCCAAGCAAAGAAGACATTTTGGCAAGATGGGGAAATGACTTCAGCTCGGTCAATTTTGATTCAAAAATGGTAAATTTGGTCTCAAGTTTTAGACTGGGATGTTCCCTATAATTTCAGACCACATTCATAACTTTTGAATCAATATAATTAGAGCAGGAGCTATTATTCCATCTTGCCAGAATTTCTTCTTTGCTTGGAAAGACTCTAGCAGCATTGAAAACATTTCTATCGACCTTGAAACATTCGTACATCACCCCAACTGTTTTTCTATTCAAATTGATCAGCTTTCGAATTATTTTCATTGATTGTTGTCGTTGAAGAGCTATACATGTTCAAATGGGCTACCCTTCAGCCACCCTCATACAAACGCACTGTAAATACACAGTATATCTTGCCAGCTGAGAAACTTGGGAATCCATCCTGTTTGTTTATCCACCGCTGTTTGTATGCGACTAAATACACGTGTATTCTGTTAACCAGTGCCGTAATGTACTGTTGTATTTACATCTAGATCCACTAAACCAGATTGCTGTACATCATTAGTGGTCGCTAGCGGATATTGGAGTAGGTCCAGTTAACACTACAAATGATTTGGTATAGACTGTACAAGAAAAGAAGACATTCTGGCAAAATGGAAAATTGGCTCCAGCTCGATAGATATTGGTTAAAAAAATTATGAATTTATTATCAGATTGAAAGAAAAATGTTTCTTACAATTTGAGACTAAATTTATAATTTTCAAACTAATATTGACTGAGCTGGAGTCTCTTTCCTATCTTGCCAGAATGTCTTCTTTGTTTGGACAGACTATATGCAACTCAATCGTCGAGCAGATTTTCATCACGACCAATGAAACAATGTAATTCGTACTAGAAAAGTGGTTGAACTCGTATTATTGGCTGCAATGTCACTATAGTATACTATAAATACATACATGGTTACTATAATATGTAACAGCAATGTACTAGTACTATACTAACTCATTCAGACTTGAGACAAAAAACGATCTAAGACAGTCCCGACAAAAAAAAAATAGAATTTTTTGCAATATACACATACGCATTGCCAATGTTCTATTGTTAAGTCCTGTATTGGTTATGGTTTATCGTAATCGAGATGGCCATCCCGTATTTACACGCACATAATACGCAGAAAGTTTGTTTAATACGTCACAAGTTATCCTGAATAGGGTATAGATGTATTGACCAGTTTATAGTTTTAAGTCACAGGAATAGAATCGAATAGAATAGAATGGAATGGAATAGAATAGCTCAGCTGAGATCTTAGAAGATATTCAGATGTACCTGTACTTATCCAAGAGTTTAATAGTTCAACCAGAAGATGGCAGCAGTTGCCTGGTGATGTTTCAGATTTGACTTGGACACACCTTCTTGCCCCGCCTGCTCTTTTCTTATTGGTTGACAGAGTTTTGTGAGTTCTGTCTTAGAAAATGGCTGCTAGAAAGGAAGAAACAAATCAAATCATAAACTAAAAATTACGCTGATTTACTATTGACAATCTTGTGCTAATATAATGTTAATTTATGCATGCAGGCTGGTAAAATTCTATCAAGTTAGTAATTGATCAAAGATCATTTGATCAAAGATCATTTGATCAAAGATCGATCATTTGATCAAAGATCGAAGATCATTTGATCAAAGATCATTGATCAATCAGAAGATCATTTGATCAAAGATCAAAGATCAGAGATTTGATCAAATGCTCTTTGATCAAATGATCTTTGATCAAATCTCTGATGATTGAAGATCATTTGATCAGATCAAATCATTGATCATATTATAGATCAAAGAAATCAAAGATCAAAAGGTCATTATCATTTCCATCATATTGAGATCATCAAATTCCTATCTTATGAATAATTAAAATCTGATCAAATGATCAAATCTGATTTGATCAAATGATTTTGATTGATCTTTGATCATATGATCAAAAGATCAAAGGTCATTATCATTTCCTATCATATTGATATCATTATCATTCCTATCATTATAAGAATAATTATTAATCTTATTTTTCTTTCTTCCAGGTATGTTCTCTGGTAATTGTCAAATCTGAGAATATTTGGTAATGTATATTTTTGTTAAATTAACTTTAAATTGAAGTTAAATAAATCTCTTGTTTTCCTATTCTTCTCCTTTAAATTTACAATTCTTACAGTTCTTAGTAGTAGAATAGATCATAAAAATATCAGCCCATGGTTGAGTGTTAATGGGAGAGATGTCTTTAAACATCCCTCTCCAAGAATGGGCATTTATATGTCTAAATTCCTCCATTTTTAGTAGATGCAACACAAATTCATGTTACCGTTAGCTTATTAAATCCTATATTCCGGTCATTTTACAAGTTTCAATAGTCTACCATTAGCTAACTCAAGTGAACCATAATGTAATTAATGTAATTTTCTTTACTCTTATAGCATAGGATTCAAACTGATTTACTGTTTCATGTATTCTACATGAATAAAGGGATTGGATCTGAATCCGTATCTGGATCCTTCTACTTCTCCCCCATCTTTGGTATCTTCCTTTCTCTTTTATCTTTCTTCTACTTCCTCTCCCACTTCCACTTCCTCTTCCACTTCCTCTTCCACTTCCTCTTCCACTTCCACTTCCACTTCCTCTTCCACTTACTCTTCCTCTTCCACTTCCACTTCCTCTTCCACTTCTCCAATCTCCCATCATCATTCCTCTCATCACCCACGCACAAGCCTGAGAGCTCATGTGGGCTCTACTAATTAATTAGTTTGTGCTATGTTGAATTGGTCTCCATTGCATACCCACTCCATTAATACAGCCTTCTCATTCGTTCCAAGCCAACATTTTGTCTTACTCTGTTGGGCCAAGTATTAGGCGTCTACTTTCTCCACTTTCTGGTCTTTTTTTTTATTCCATCATATCGTGATTTGCACAATTCCAATCCTGACGCCACACGATAAAAATAATTTATTTAGTATTATCAATTTTCACACAGTCAAAATTCATTAAGTTTCAATAATCAACCTCACAATTGAAATAATTATTTCGATTTATTCAGTTTCATTGCAATTAAACTGTTTTTCTTTCAGTTTGTAATCAGTTTACTTCACCGGGCATCTTTCAATATACGAGTTCATGTCAACCTGACTTTCATTGGGAACTCTATCTGTGTACCACAACTCTCTCCAAGATTGAATTCTCCAAAATCTCTCCCTCAATTCCTCTAACATTGGTGGTAGATTGATGACATTGTATTGTAGTTCATGTAATTCTACCAATTTAATGGCCTTCTATATTGTTCCGTAATGTTAGCACTGCCGTTTTAGCGATTTGGGGTAAGCGAAAGACGTTTCTAAATCTCCATGAAGAGGTAAATCTCGGCAACCGACATATTCGGTTAGGATTAAGACCATTCAGGTCAACACAATCTTTTTCCCATCAGCATCAATCCTGGAATGAGATGAGTTGGTTGCAATTCGTGGTATGGATTACTTCTTCATCCTCATACATTGAGTGAGGTTTTCTGAAAATATATTCGATCACTTTTTTCATGAGAAGTAATGAATTCGTTGGGAACTTTGACGTCTTGAACTAAAATTGTATTAACCAATTATTAATAAGTATTTTATGAAAGTAAATTTTATACACTGAGATCTGAGCTTTGGCTTTAGACATGGAAAAATTTTGTCTATATTTTTACCATATTTTTTAAAGCCTGTTTTTTCTCTCACTATGTATGTTTGTCATATTTTAGATGAATAAACACTATTTGTGTAATTGGGTGGAGAATGATTCTATGAGAGTAGATTCTTAGCTATGTTAGTAATCCCAATATCTAAAGTAGCGGGGTTTTCCACGAGCTAAAGACAAGATACAGGCTAGAAAGCCCAAATATCACAGCTTATTGTAATTTTTTCGGTATGCATAAGTATTGTTTGCAATTAATGATCTTTACATTATTACATTATCCTTCACCATTATCATTTTATTTTACTTTACCATTACCATTTTACGGATTACCAAGTACCAACTCAATTTGAGGGGCTTCAAGAAGGCTGGTTGATGAAATTAATAAGAAAAGTGTTTTGTGATATATTTGATTTAGTATTTAGATCACCCCTTCCAATAAATAAAATTACCATTCTGATTTCTTACGGACAGACAATCATTCTTTTCCTATGAACGCAGGGCGGAATTTCATCTTCTGTAGGAATCGAGAACTTTCATATTTTTCAAGTGGAAACAGGACGGAATTTGGCCTTGGAACTTGAACCAGCTTAGTTTGATGTCAGAAAAGAGGAACCTCTTATTGATTATCTGGGATATTTGGAAGAGCCCCAAAGCAGCTTAGCTCCAGCTTCTCTAATTATTGGTTGACCGAGTTTTCAGTCTTCTCGGTAAAGTGCTTTCTAACTCCTAATAACTTCACGAAAGCCTATACATTGCCATATATATATTATTGGTGAATTATTAGCTGGTTTTCAAATTGGTGTATTGTATCATGTACCGTGCCTCATGTTTTGAAATGCATCTCTACTGTTAAATATCCAAGATCATAATCAACATAATATGTTGTTATAGAGACAAATTTCAAAACATGAGGCTCAATACCCCAATTTGAGAGACAACTATGATATTGATTACTATCTCCAAGCAGTTTACATCAGCAATGCTGATTGGGCATGGTGTGAAAGCCTGTGCTATATCAGATTATCATATTAGTGAATATTATTATAATATTCCTTACTTACTTGAAGCAATTTCCTTCGGAATTACACAAAACGCAAATCAGGGTTCACATTACACATTATAGAGCTGTAGACATAGATGCTAGAAGGGATGTGTACTAGCAAGATTCTTGGACACTGTGTCTGTGTTTAAGAATCTTGGTGTACTAGATCTTGAAATGGAAGAATAGAGGCAACAATGAAAAAAGTAAAGTGGCATGAATATTGTGAGGAAGATGATCGATAAAGTGTGATTTAAATATTTTTCCGCTTCATTAACAACCAGAATACCAAAGTAACGAAGTGTAAATGCATAAGTTCCAATTTTCTTTTTTCATTTCAAACACTAAATTTGTTCGCCTATGTGGAGCACTGTGTAAATAACTCAATCATACTATTCAAACTTCATATTTAGTTTGTTCCTACTAAGTAACTAACTTTGAGTTTGATGTAACAGTTTTTATAGCTCAACATTCATTAACAAAGTTTAAAATTGTATATTCCACTACTAACCAAGGAACTCAGTCTTAATGTTAATCTTATAGTGTGCCGTCGAACAGAATAATTAAACCTTTTTTATAATATTTTACTAGGCAGCTCCGCCCCCTGGACCCCCGCCATTATCAGCAGTGTAAGTGAGTCAAACAGGCTCGCTTCGCTCGCCTGAAAATTCTGTTCAGAAGGGATCAGAAATTTATTGAACACAGCATTTCTTGACCTAATCTGGACTTGTTTACCAAATTTCAACATTTTCTGCCAATTGTTCTCGGAAAATCTAAGAAAAACTACGAAAATTCTGAAAAATAGTAAAACTCTAATATCGAGCGTAATCTTGAGAAGTATATCGGACATAGTTTAAAACTTGATTCAATATTCACTAAATTAGTTCATCTATAATCCCGCTGAACCATTGAATTTACAGTATAAGGATTGATCGTATGAAGGCGGAAGATATGCAACCCGCAATACATCTACAATTTTGAAAACCTGATTACTGGCGTAATCTTTAACGGATTTCAAAAATATTTCAACACAACATTTCTAGACCTTATCTGAACCTGCCCACCGAATATCAACATTTTCTACCAATTAGTTCTCGAAAAATTTAAGAAAATGCCAAAAAACTATAGAAAAACTCTAATATTTAGCGTATCCCTGGAAAGTTTTTAAAATCCGTTCCTAGCGCGCGTCTAAACGTCCAACTGAACATGCCTGCCAAATTTGAACGCATTCGGTTCAGTGGATTTTTAGTTCTGGTGATGAATGAATGAATCAGTGCCATTTCGCTTTTATATATAGAGATATAGTTTTTTTAATAGTTTTGTAGAAAGTTTTTCTAATCGTTGTATAGAAAGTTCAGTATAGTGTAATATTTCTTTCCATCACAGTTGGAATTCATCGTCTGAATCGATGATGAATACGTTTTCGAATTAGTACCCTTTGTTTCGAATTTTATATTTTTCAATATTCGGGGAAAAGTAAATTGATAAATTCAGGGAAGAACTATTCTCACTAGTATGTCGATGAAGTCAATATTGAGTAATTTCTCAATAGATCGAAGAGAACGTTGAATATTTTTTTACAGATAACGTGAAGGATTCGAATTAACTTTACGTTGCACATTGACTACGTGAAGAAAAGTTGTTCTTAGTGTTGAATCAATAAAAAATATTCTTCAATAGACACAAGAAATCGTGTTATAATTTCTTCACGTATGAATTATCTTAATGGACGACATGAGGTGTGAAGTCAATCCAATTTTCAGCACATATATTGCGATTGTCACTTTGCTGATGTAGACAGACATTTTCAAGAAAAAGACACTGCTGCTATCTTCAGGAGATGGAATTAGATTTGGCTTTCTCACAACAGAATTTCTCGCTGCCAGAACTCCCAGAAAGTTCAGTCAGCCGGCACCAGGACTACTTGAATTGCGACCTAACTTTCAGAAAGGAACAAAAATTTTCAAAGATAATTTTTTTTCATCTCGAGAAACTTGAATGGAAGTTGGAGAAAAAGTTTTCTTCCCGACAGTTTCAATATTGGAACTTCCGTCTTGTTTCCACACCTCTCATATTCTATTATTCTATTAGATTCTTTCTGATAGATAACATTATTTTTCTCATTCTCCGACAATAAGCAGGAAACACGACAATCTAGGAGAACTATATGCACTTCAGATATCAAGTAGGACTCGATCAAAACCTTTTTCCAATACATTTATTGAATAAAAGTTCTGATCAACTCTCTATACCACACGTCTATCTCAATAAATTTATTGGAAAAATGATTTGATCGACTATCATAATTCATTCTCAGCAATGCACAAGTCATTAGAGGTAGTTTAAAGGTACATAGATATCATTATTTTTATTCCAGTAATAATCAGTGCCATTTCGCTTTCATAGATATAGATTAGAAGTATGATTTCTTATGAGCAAAGTGTACAGAAAAAAGACGGACAAAGTCACAACTACTACTTTTGTCACTAATTACAACGTTTCTGAATTCCTAGTAGAAAAATTTTAAACTTTCATGGAAAATTTTTATACTTATTCAATATAAGTTTCAATCCTTGATTTGTACTTGGTCACTAACTTGACTTTATATAAAAGTGAACAATATAAATTTAACTATAGATAATATATTAATATATGTTATGCTTATTTAGATAAAATATATTTTTTAATTATTCAACTAGCGAAAAGTTTTAAGAGGCGGACCTATACCTATTTCTGACGTCCCTAGTCAAACCTCATTCTATTGCCGTTGTTGATTAGAAACTAAAAAAAAACACGTAGTTGTGGTTAAAGGGGTGTGGAAAGGTTTCCTGATAGGATAGTTGCTATGAGACACAATATTATATCTCTTCAATTTTGAGAATTCTACGTGAACACAGTTATTCTAGTTTCTCATATTGTACAATATTGAAGTTTCCTCATTTCGTTACGTGAACTATGACGTCATTATACAATTTTCTCTACGTATATCACATTATCAGTTAGGCCTGGTGGGCTATGAAATTTGACGTCAAAACAGTAATTTTCATACGATATTTAATATTGTACAATATTGAAGGTTCCTTATTCCGTGAACTATGACGTCAAAATATCATTATTTTCACAAATTTCATGATTAGTTAGGTCTGGTAGGCTATGAAATTTGACGGAATATCTCTTCAATTTTGAAAATTCTACGTGAACACAGTTATTCTCGTATCTCATATTGTACAATATTGAAGTCTACTTATTTCGTTACGTGAACTATGACGACATAATACCATTTTCTATTTTCTCCAACATGATCATGATTGTGACAAAGAGGTACCGGGTAACACATGCGGCATACAAACCCACTTCCAGAGTTTTCAGCATGCATGTGAGTGTGCGTGCGTGCGCGGATCAAGCGTTAATATTTGAGAGCCTTGTGGAAGAGAAATTTCAAAGAGGGTGAACCTGTGTGGAAGTACAAAGCCATTTCAGGCAGCTGATATGAAAATCGCTGGCGTGAAATACAATCGTTGCCAGCTAGCAAATTGTAGCCGCGGAAAATCTTAGGGTAGGAAAAGTTGCAAGGCAGAGTATTCTGGCCTCCAGCGGTTCAATATAGAGCTTAATCAAAGCCACACACTTCGTATATTGCTGCCATTGAGTGAAAAGCTGAGAAATATTACATTGTCAGAGAGTTCATTACACAGAGTGACGAATCTGTGTGGAAGTGGCCGCTGAAAAATTTCCATCAAAGACACCTTTTCTAGCTTGTTACACAGAAAATTATAATTAAGTCACCTCAAAAAAAATCATGTTCAACATTATAATAATTCACCGAAGAATGAATCCCAGTTTCAGGTGGTGATATTAATACATAGAAGCACAAAATTGTCAATATACCACAAAAATTCATTTTCACGTCTTTTATGTTTTAATAAACTCTTGTAAAGTATTGTGCTTCTCAATTATAAATTTCACGTTTTTCCGAGATGCCACCTTAGCTCCAAACTTGTGAGTGTAAAAAGCAATGATGCAAGATGAGTTTAACGATGACTTAAACTTTGGGAATAAATTCCTTTGACTAATCATAAAGTCAAAGCTCATTTTCGACGTGCTTCAAGAAAATTAAATATAGCCTACACAAGAATCAATTTTATATAGCAATAAATTGAGATTCTAATTAATTATTATTATAATCAATTTCATTTATATAGCAATAAATTGAGATTCTAATTAATTATTATTTTAATCAATTTTTCCTCTCTCAACATCTGTTTCTCTGATAATATTGAATTTTCCTCCACCTACTATCTAAAGTGGCATTTTACTGTCTGTAATCAAATACTCAAGTAATACTTTTTCTCTCTAAGGCTTTCAAGCTGCTTTTAGTCCCTAAAGAATAATGTAAACCGAGAACAATTACATAAAAGACTTCATTCAACAATGTCCCAATTGAAAAAATGTTCAAAACAGCTCAACAATTCTGTGGTTGGGAGGCTATAGGAAAATAAAAATTACTCAAGATATTTAGAATATTTTATAGAATATTCTTATGATATTAATTGATGTGGGTGCAGGGAACGTTTCGTGTGCATCTCGGGACAAAAGTACTTTTCCTCCCACGGCTTCCCTCAGGGAGAAATATTTGCACTACAGTCCCTTGATGCACAAATAGGTATTTTCCTTCACAGGACAATAGGGAATGATAACAAAAGTCTATAAAAAAACTGAGGAATACACCCAATTATTATAAGTCTACTCCTGAAGTGCATCGACTTCAGAAAATATTATAATTACACCTTGTTTTATTTTTATCCTAAATAATATTGAATATTTAATGTTTAGGACAAACAAGAGAAAAAAAGGTTACATAAATACAAGATTAGGGAAAAACCCACATTACTGGAATTATCAATGTGTAAATATTTGATCTTTAACCCTCATCACTCCCAAAAATATTATAACCATAGAACTATTTGATGTAAGGCTATAAGAAGCACTTGTTTTGACGAATTCAGTGGAATATTTAGTCCAAAAGATATGATAAACAATTATATGAAATGCAATTTTGAAGTCAACTTATACATAATCACTTTGTTCTTTACATCACTTCTGTCATTGGCGGCTCGTACCCACGACCGTATCTTATAGCCTACTGTGTGTCTTATCTACTGTACCTACTTCTTTATGTCTTCTGTTTTACTTTTCTGAGAAACCTAGTCTAACAATCAATCACCTCATCAAAGTTTCTTACAATATACATATTGTTAAGATAGTCTGAAGTGGAAAAATGTTATTATTTACAGTGCTTTATATGAATGTTCTAAATAATTATTATGAATTTGAAGACATAATTATCATTGGTTTCTCTAACTATTCCTTGACAAAATAGATTAGCTACATCCAAGTTTCCGATTGATACCAAGTATACATGCAATCCAAGATCAATATCAACATACTGATTCTACAAGGGTCACTAGAACTAATATGTCTAATCACTTTGATAGTGTTTGGCTGAATAGAGATCTGGTATTATAGCAGTTTGTGTTATTGGTGAGGGGGGGGGGGGGTGGCGGTGTTATTCAAGAGGTTGCAATCTAATAGGACAGCCAGCTGTTCAAATGTATTCAAGGCAGAAGGCAATCATGGATCAGTAGAACTTCATTGGTGCATATGTAAGTTGAGCCACAGCTATATGCTGAGGCAGACCACTGAATAAATACTGCTGTTTGGATAGCTCTAGCAACAATGCAATTCTGATCGAATTTGAACAAAGTTCGAGCTCCATTTATCTCGTCCTGGAAGGTATTGAATTGCAGTCGGTTTTCTGATCTATTGACAGAGTATTATTATACTGCGATCGTTTCCAGGAAACATTCTGCGAAAGAAGTTGGAAGTTTTTATTAGTTCAAGCTGCTCTCACATAACAACAGTAACAATACACTTCATTCTTGTGTGATGGAGGCATAAAGTTCTGTTTCCAATTTGTTGACAGAATAAAAAGTAGTTATGGAACAGGTCTCCTTTTGAAACATACTGTGTATTCTTTAACCGCATGAGAGAGTTGAAATGAATTTTATGATAATAAATAAAAGAATGAAGTGTCATTCTTGTGTGATGGAGGCATAAAGTTCTGTTCCCAATTTGTTGACAGTAGTTAGTCGAGTCCTTTAGTAGTTATGAAGAGTCCTTTTGAAACACACTGTGTATTATTTAACCGCATAAGTGAGTTAAAATGAATTTTATGAAAATAAATAAAAGAAAATTAATTTTCTGTGGATAGAAAATAGTTATCAAACTAGGAAGATGTCGATTTCCTCTGGAAAGAATAAGGCTCTCTCAATCTAATCTTGCCAACAAGCTCATCACTATTGTTCCAAACGGGATCTCTACTTTTCAAGTCCCATTTCTTTTCTGCAACTCGAGAACAATAAAAGGAAATAAGACAACGTCGCTATTGAATCAGTCACTTGCTCGGGACAACAGCCATTGTTTTTTAGGTTATTGTAGAATGCTACCAGAACGTGGAGACCTCTCACAATGCAACTAATCTTATAACTGCAGGCAACTAGACAGTCAGGTCACATACTACGGTCGTGTTTATCAAACATGCTCTCTCCTCCAGCTTTCTCGCACGTTCGAAACATTGACTTATTTCGCAAAAAGGGGTAGAAACTCTGTATTGATTTTGTGCGCTCTGCTATGTACTGCCAAGGCCAAATAATGAGGAATGAGCAGAATGCTTCGTGTCCAAATTGTCAGTAGCTGTCTTAATAGTTGGTCGAAAATTGAAAAGAGTATCAACAGTTCAGTTTTGAACAGGATGATGAGTGATGTGTGGGAATGTGAGAAAAATCACGCTTCCCAGTCAGATGACCTTTTTTAATACAAGAAACTTTTTCCACCCTGGAATTTATAGTCTTTGCATTATAAGCTATTCTATTTTAAATTCCTGAAGTTTTTTGCAAAGAGTAGGCTACAACATGATGACATAAATTATTTAACGAACTTAACGTAACTCAGTTACATAAAATGAAGAACTGGTAATGTTTCAGTTTGATAGAGAGCAAGAGATTTCCCAAGATTGTAAATGATGATTAGACTTGGTCCCGCTCTCCCCAACGCAGGTAAGCAAGTTATGTATCAAATAACAGCTGATCGTATTCCATTGGTATGGAATCAGGAGTTATTTGAGCCGTAGCTTTGAATTGGGGAAAATGGGCCTGAAAGATAATATTAGTGATCAATTAGATGTAGGAGGAGAACTTGCTCAATCATGATAGTTATGATCCGGTGGAGAACATACACCTGAGCCCATAATTGGGAACTCAGCTATTTGCCGGATCAGACAATGGAAATTAGAGGCTTGACCCTATTGAAACATCAATTCAATTTGATATCAATAATAATTTATAATCCTAACATCAATATTGTGATATCAATCAATTTCTATCAAAAGAGTAAATATACATTTTCCGCACGTATTCATTAATTAACTCATTCATTTATTCGATAAAGTACAATGAACTTGGGCCTATTGAATAAAACACAGACATTGAAGTTCAAAAAGTATTCTTGAAAATTTCGATAAATAGAGGTACGGATCCGTTGCCAACTCTACTAAAGTAATATAAAAAAATGAAGGAATCCTGATTGATCTATGTAGTGAAGAATATTGATCTATGTGAAGTATGAAGAACAGGGAAATCTTGAAAGGCTACCAATATAAAAAGGATGTTAGAGGCTCGTTACTGATCGATTAATTGCATGCCTTTCTTGAGAGCGGAGTTAGGACTCTTGGTCCTCTCCACCACACAACCCTTCATAGAATAATATTCAAATCAATTCATACTATTATTTTGATATTTGATCATCATCCAAAGTACCCACAGCTTCACAACAGTCTCTCACCAATATCAGTGAGATATAACTTCGAAGATCCTGCTCTTCTTTTATAAAAAACCACTACAAAGATTTTCCAAAGAGAATGAAGGAAAGGTCTCGGAAGTGGAAACAAATGGAAAGTCAAAATCGTATTTTATGAAGGTACAAGGCTTATTGTAAAGACTTCAAAAATTTGAAGATCCTGCTCTCTCTTATCAGATCACTGCAACGATTTCCAAGAGTTAGGAAAGAAAATGAAGGAAAGGTCTCGGAAGTGGAAACAGAATCGAGGGACAAGTTTATGGAGGTACAAGGCTAATTTTGCCTATGGGTGTGAGAGTTTGGCCCTGTATTGTTGCAGAGTGAGGAAGGATATTCGGAATAAGGCAATATCAGTATTGGAGACAGCTACAGAGAGAAATAAGAAAGAGAATGTCGCTCTTAAACAGAAACTCCCAGACGTTGCCTGTCCTGTATAAAATAGGGGACAGCGCGAAGTGTCTGCATATATGCGGGAGTTACTCGTTCTCAACCCTTGTCTACTTATAAATTATTCAGCTCGTATGCGAGTCCTCCTGACACAACCGCTCCTCACAACTATCCAAATACTTTTCTCTTGAATGGAGTTCAAGCTGACTGTGGAGACAGCTTTCTGTCTAGTACACCATTGTGTAATGGCATGGAATGATTAAAATATAACCTCAACGAATTACCTTCCACTCGGTGGTCTTACAGAGTGTTTGATAGCGGGTATCATCAAACACAAAGGAACATGTAGACATTGATATAGACTTGATGGAAAAATTTGATTTGACATTAATTTAGTTACTCGTTGAAGAAACTTATTTTGACATTTAGTTACTCGTTAATAGTGTAGATAGTTGACGTACATAATATAAACATAAAAGATATTCCAGTGTAAGTCGTTCTGTGATTCAATTTTATTTAGTGGGATAAGATTTGATCATTAGTCTCAAGACTAAATAACAATAGTATCATCATCATCATCATCAATCCATCCATCCATCCATCCATCTCATCACCCAAGCACAAGCCTAAGAGCTCATGTCGGCCTCACCCGACATGGAATAGGTATTCACCAATAGGATGAAAAAAGATAGGTATTCATCAATACACAGTGCTGTGAATAATGCCTTGTGTTATAGTATATATGTATGTCTGGCTACCAGCTGGTTGCCAGTTTCAAATTCACTCCACTATACAGCCCGTCCAAGCCAAGAAGACACCCCGGTACGACGGGAAAACGGCCCCAGCCCGGCCAATACCGGCCCAAAAGCCATCAATTCTCAATCAGAACTCACAGTCCCCGAACCAACACTGGCCGAGCCTGGCTTTACTAACGACAGCCAATCTCCCAAAGGAGGGTATGTGTTATAGTATAATCATATATAATTTATTAGTAATTCATCAAATTTCACACGACTTAATTAATACCTCAACGGATATTCTGTAATTTTCAGAGAATATATAATTTGTATCAATGTAGCTACATTGTTTCAATTAACTGATTGGAGTAGCCGTGGCTGAATGTATTTATCAATATTAAAGATTTTTGGCTGGAGCAAGATCAATCATGTCAAATCAGAATGAAATACAAACTATGATAAAAATGTATACAAATTTATAAAAATATTATTTATAACTAGAGAAGTGATTGTTACTAATTCCATTCACAAAAATAATGTAATTAGTAGATAGACATATCCCTTTTATCAAATGAATATAAATTCACGAGTAACTGAGTGATGCGTTCATCGTTTATTCCAGTAATTAAATTCTCTGATCTCGGCTTCTGTTTCGAAATTCTGATGTAACCAACAGGAATGGATGTGATGGGAGTAGTATCAGTGTCGAGAGGGATATTAACTTCCACTGCAGTCTAAGGTTCTTGTAATGAATATAGATCAGTTAATGCGTTAGAGAGTAGATTCTGTGTTAATATTGAACATGAGAGGCACTCCCTCGCTGAAATGAAATAAAATATCAAGCTCTCGACGAGAACGTACTTAAGAGTCATTTCGGAGAGACAGTTCTGCGCGTCTTGCTCTCGAAAACATAATATTATGTGCTGAGCTTTTTTCAAGTCTGGAATGAGAATCATCTCTACTCTCTTTCTCAGCCTGGCACTTCAACCTCACTCTATATTTTGGAGGTTTTTACGTTGGAATGTAAGCAAGGGCTGGAGCTGTAATGTGAGTCAACCCCGACAAATTACTTGTCTCTGCCTTTGATAACTTATTAAGTTAATCTTCAACTGACATAATATTCTCTTTGGTGAGATAGGTATTTTTTATGGAATTACAATTTACAAAATATTTGTAGAATCTAATGTAATGTGAATATAGATAGATAGATAAATAGATAGATAAAATGACTTTATTTTACACTTTGTAAAAATTTTACAAGAGTTTGTGGGCGAAGTTGAGGCATGCAAGGTTCTAATAAGTAATTAGGTTAATAAAGGTTCTAATAAAGGTAATAATAAGAGTATCATCTTCCACTTAACACAATATAGAAGGATAGAATATAGAATATAGAATATAGAATATAGAATATAGAATATAGAATATAGAATATAGAATATAGAATATAGAATATAGAATATAGAATATAGAATATAGAATATAGAATATAGAATATAGAATATAGAATATAGAATATAGAATATAGAATATAGAATATAGAATATAGAATATAGAATATAGAATATAGAATATAGAATATAGAATATAGAATATAGAATATAGAATATAGAATATAGAATATAGAATATAGAATATAGAATATAGAATATAGAATATAGAATATAGAATATAGAATATAGAATATAGAATATAGAATATAGAATATAGAATATAGAATATAGAATATAGAATATAGAATATAGAATATAGAATATAGAATATAGAATATAGAATATAGAATATAGAATATAGAATATAGAATATAGAATATATAGAATATAGAATATAGAATATAGAATATAGAATATAGAATATAGAATATAGAATATAGAATATAGAATATAGAATATAGAATATAGAATATAGAATATAGAATATAGAATATAGAATATAGAATACAGAATATAGAATACAGAATATAGAATATAGAATATAGAATATAGAATATAGAATATAGAATATAGAATATAGAATTTAGAATATAGAATATAGAATATAGAATATAGAATATAGAATATAGAAGGTGGATAGAAGACAATTTCAACTGTGTTTTATTTTATAAAAAACATAATGCCATGTACAACTCTCAGTGATTCGCTGTAATAATAAGGTGACTTCTAGAAATGAGTTGCCGATGTTCCAAGATCATGATTCCAAGATCAGCAAGATTCCATCGATTTTCTTTTATGAATTTCAAGTTCAAAAATAAGATTTGACACCCTTATACCATTCAAGCTGTAATTCATCTTTGTAATACTCCATGTACTATGTTCTTGAAATTGAAATTTTTGAAAAACTTCAGGCCTACATTATCCACAGTATAGGTACCAGCAAATTACAAATATTTCAATTTTTATTATGATCATTCCATAATAATGATCAAAAATTTGATCACAATTACCATGTACTTTTCAAACACAAATTTCATGGCTGAATAATAACATGAATAGTTTTTATCAGTTCAACACTATCTTATCCTAGTGGAGTAGTACTACCTATAAATAGGCCTATAGGAAAATAAAGATTGAATAAATTTGAGTTTTGATAATATCATCTTTAAACAGATAACAATGCTCTCATGTCAAAAGTTTCAAATGTTTTCGGGATCAGAAGCATATAGCCTTCCTTGTATGTGTCATAAAATTTGTTTCCTTCTCTTATCAATGTCAGTATATGGTCGTGACTGCACTTACAAAAATTGAAAATAATGTTGCTTTGGTAGGGAATTGCAAGACATCTGTGAGCCAGTAGAATAATATCGGTCATTGCCTGTCAAGGTTTGGAAATAAAGTTATGATGCTCAGAAATATCACCCGTCACATTAGCACTGTTCAACATTGCCAGAGCACCAATGTTTCCTTTGAAGAATCAAACCTTTCTCCTTCACCGAGCACCTAGAAGTTCAACATTGCTGTCATGTGAGATTTTATGTGGTGTTATACTCTGTCCAAGCAAAGAAGACATTCTGGAAAGATGGAAAAATCACTCCAGCTCGGTCAATATCGGTTCAAAAACTATGAATTTGTGTCAAATTGTAGAAAACATTTTGATCTGAAATTTGAGACCAAATTTATAGTTCTCGACTCAATATTGACCGTGCTGGAGTCATTTTCCCATCTTGCCAGAATATATTCTTTGCTTGGACGGAGTAAAGGTAGGCAGGGCGGAAATATCCTTTGTGGAGCTGTGTGCCAATTTGAGTTTTCCCAACAGAAATGCACTATTACGAGAACTCTTTGTTGTATAAGGGAGGAAGTATCACACTTTTCCTCTGCAAAGACAATTTTCTTCGCCATAGCAATAAAGCTCAGTTATGAGGAAAATTATGATGAATCAACACCACACCCACGCAAACTTCCAACTCATATGGAATCGTTTGTAACTGTCGAACTGAGTTTGATAACCCATAAGCGTCCTCCAAAATGCAATTAAATCAATAAAAATAAAACTTTTTGAATAGTTTTTTGTTGTTGTCATTCCACAACACATCATGAAACGGGATCCAAAATCATTTTATACATACAGTAAGAAATAGATAAATTTCAGTTCCCTGTAACGATCCATTTCGTCTACCTCACCATAATTTTTGGTTTACCTTACTGAGTGTTCAGAGTAATACAATTTTAAAGTGCCTGAAATTCTACGTGGACTGTGTATGTGTGCATTGTAATCAGAGAGAATAGAGTATCAAAAATATATGCTATATTCTATATTTTATATTTCTATTTATTTTATATTTCAATATGCTATTCTCGGTGATTGTAATAATATTATTCTGTCCTACAACTGTATAAGTGTAAAAGTGTGTTTGAAAAAAAAGAAATTTGCTAACGTTGAATTATTTGTTGTCAGTAGCCACTGTCCAATGATTTCAGCAAATCACTTGTTGTTTAGAGTCTGAGGTGTTATAACTCATGAATACTATTGGATCAACTATAAATATTATTGCATTAACTTTATTATATTGAATCCAGTAGAGTCTCATAATCATTTTTTTAATAATTATATATATATCCAGTTCCGGACTGGCCAGGTCGGCTAGTCAGCGATCAACGACGGCCTTCGGCCCTAGGGGCCCAGAGGCGCCCAAGATACCCACAGCACAAAAATTGAAAATTTAATCGGCTGCAAACAAACGAACAATTTTGTATTAAATTGAAAATATAATAAGAAGTGAATCATTTTCTAATAAATACTATGATAATTCGACAGATTTTTCAGACTTTCAAGGCCGTTGATTAGACTTGAGGGCCCCTCAACACAAGAGAGCTTGAAAGGGCCCTTAAATGCTGAGAACCTTTTTTATATTATAAACTTCTGTGAGGTCCTAGAGTCTAGTGCTCAGTAACTGCCACTAAAAAATCTCCAGATCTCATTCTGAATCCTCCTATTGGGCTGTGAATATTTAATGGACTAGTTACTAATGAAGTACTTGAAGTGCGTAGACTATAATACTGATATTCTACATGACTAGAAAGTGATTTCATAGCTTTGTTGAAAAAAATTAATATTCATAAATTTTTTATTGTTTTATTTAATGATTCGATTTGCCTCATTAACAACCTCAACACTCTAGATTAAAAAATGTTGATAGTATCATTCCTGAACTGGCTCAACCAATAGTAGACAAGTATTCTAATGTTGGAAAATACTGCAGGGGGCGTGGCCAGAGACAAAAATCATTCCTGTTTTCCCCTCCATTTTCTAGTGAATGAGGCTTTCTGGGGGCGTGGCCTATGGCTCAACCAATAGCAGACAAGTATTTCTTGAGTTGGCTACCTGTTGAATGTCAAAAACTACTGCAGGGGGCGTGGCCAGAGACAAGAATCGTTTCTGCTTCCCTCTCTATTTTCTAGTGAATGAAGCTTTCTGGGAACGTGGCCTATGGCTCAATTGATAGCAGAAAAGTATCCTCGAGTCGGCCACCTGTTGAATGTCGAAAACTACTGCAGGGGGCTTGGCCAAAGACAGAAATAGTATATTACACCACTAGTTATGAAAACGTCGTTCTGTGGTTCTGTGACGTCAAGAATTCGGAGCTTTACATCCGTTGAAAATGGTGAAAAAAACCTCCCCCCCCCAAACCACTCTTTAGGGGACCCTTAAGCTAGCCGACGGCCCATCGTCAGTCTGGTACTGTATATTATATCTATAGGTGAGTGCAACAACCCAATGCCAAAAACTTATAAATTAATTAGTAAACTTGATTACACGTATGGTATGATATAATTATCTGTCATGCTATGGTATGAGACAAATGAAGTCATCTCTTTGGGTTTTTTTATCTACATTCAATAGTATTTGACAGATATGGAGTCTGTCTGTGATATACATGACTACTCGATGTTAATAACAAAAATTTAAATCACAGTACCCTTTTAAGTAGCTCTTATTCATGAAATAGAGGAGAATTAAAGCTTTATAGCTGAATTACTCATGTTTTATACGCAACAATTATTATTGTTTCGTGCTGGTATTTTACATTGTCAAACGTGTTAGGCACTAGTGAGCTTCAAGATTTTGAAGGGTTGGTTATTCATGCAAACATGTTTCATTCTCATGAGGCATTCTTATTCTTATTAACATCTATATCTATAAAAGCGAAATGGCGCTGACTGACTGATTCATTCATCACCAGAACTAAAAATACACTGAACCGAATGCGTTCAAATTTAGCCGGCATGTTCAGTTGGATGTTTAGACGCGCGCTAGGAAAGGATTTTTGAAACTTTATAAGGATACGCCAAATATTTGAGGTTTTATATAATTTTTCGGCGTTTTATTATTTTTTTCGAGAACCAATCAGTAAAAAATGTTGATATTTGGTGGGCAGGTTCAGATAAGGTCTAGAAATCTTGTTTTAAATTATTTTTGAAATCCGTCCTAGAGTACGCCAGTAATTACTTTTTCAAAATTTTTGATGTATTGCGGGTTGCATATCTTCCGACTTGATACGACCAATCCTTACTGTAGATTCAATGGTTCAGTGAGATTTTATAGATAAGCTTATTCACAAAGTATTGAATCAAGTTTCAAACTATGTCCGATATACTTCCCAAGGTTACGCTCAATATTAGCGTTTTACTATTTTTCGGAATTTTCGGAGTTTTTCTTAGAACAAATTGCTGGCAGAAAATTTTGAAATTTGGTAAATAGGTCCAGATTAGGTCTAGAAATGTTGTGTTCAAAAAATTTCGAATCTTTTCTGAACGTAATTTGCAGGCGAGCGAAGCGAGCCTGTTTTTCTTAGCTTTCATTGACAGAGGTTATGCGGGCGAGCGAAGCGAGCCTGTTTGACTTACTGACACTGCCGATACTGTCGGGGGTCCAGGGGGCGGATTCCCCTGGCTAGGCGGAGAAGGCGAGCGAAGAGAGTAGATATAGCCCTAAGAAAAAGGAAACAATGACTACATGATTGCATGATTCACAACATCTTTATTTTTGTAAACTATGTTCACATGAATGCTCTATAACTTGTCGTATGCTAGGAGTCTAACTGATGTTATGAAATCATGCCTAGAGCTTCACTATTCCTCGTAATACCGTCATATTTTGTCAACACACTGCTTGTAAGCCAGCACCTGTAAAACGGTGATACATTCCCACACACAAATACGTATCAGGGATTCAGGAGCGACACGTGTATACGATATTTGTTAGTAGGTGAGGCATAATGCTGAACGTCAATTCAAGCCGCCACTACTACACTACAGTCACTGGCGGCTCGTGCCCACGAAACAGGTGAAGTGCTGTACAGTAAAAGATACGAGCACTTCACCTGTTTCGTGGGCACGAGCCGCCAGTGACTACAGTGCACCCATCAGTCAACAGAAAAATAACTTTTGGCTTGCTGAGAAAATTTCAGCACGAAGATTTTTCATAATCACAACATTTTCTATTCGGTAACATCAACATTTTTATGTTCTAACAATGGAGTTGGCTGATTTATCATCTATATTGTGATACGAAACTTCCTATGATTCAACTAGTTTCAGCATACGTTCCAAGCCATTATAGTTCGAGTCTGAGTTTCAATTCTGTACAAGTTACAGAGAAATCAATATTATTGAGACCCTTTCAACATCCATAGTTCACCTCTCTTCATGAGTCTGTGGAAATTTCACATGATTACATTCATATTATTCAGTACTTTGGCTTTTGAAGCTTTCATTTTGGAGCTGCCTACGATACCTTTATGAAACTTGACAGACTAACTTGTTTTCAACTAAGCTGAAAAGCGAACCAAACTTTGTAACAAGAATCCCTCTGAATATTTCAATATCCTCTGATTGGGTCTGTTCTTGAGCAAACCTCTCCACTAACAAGACTCTGGGTACTTTGAGCGATGAGTAGATACAATGGACATTTTTACTTTGCTGAATTTTACCATGCTACTTTGCAGCTTTGGCTGAATTTGTAACGTCTCAGAAATTTTCAAAGGAGACAATTTTAAACAAGCTTGGGTTACTTAAACTGTGAATTTGTTAAACATCTGCTCGATGATTGAAAAAGATGCTCGAAAATTTGAACTAATTATTTATGCTCATTTGGAATATTGCTGTGTATTCATAGAATGTCTTAATAATAGATACATTTCGTACTAGAATGATACATTGAATAGATGTTCTCTTATGTAAATACAGTAGAACGTTGATAATTCGCACGCCAAAAATCCGGACCGACAATAATCCAAGGTTAAGGACAATAATTTAAGGTTAAGTGTAAGAGAGGACCTGTGAGTCCTTACTTCATCTCAAGAAAAGTCACCTTATGAATAAAATAAATGAATGATAATCTTGATTTGTCTCCAACAAGAAATAAATATACAATGTATTTGTATCTTCTGCCCTAGTACTAAGTTCCTTACTATAGAGTGAGCAATGAGACATATACAATATACATACTGTATAAATGTATGAATACATACTGTAGTGTTTAGCGACGCGAAAGAAATAATTTTATTATTTTCCTAATAGAGATTATAGGCTACTATTTTGAAACAGTTTTCTCTTAAATAGTGCCTCCTGGTCCTTTTTGTATGGCAATTTCGATAATTCGGATGGCGTCCGGTCACAATTGATCCGGATTATTGACGTTCTACTGTAGACATAATGGTAGTAGAGATTTCACACGGCTGATCATTTCTCCTATTTTATTCTTTATTCTTTCTTTACAATTGCGACTTGGTTTCCAAGTATTTTAAGCAAAGGATGAATGAGTGATGATGAATGATGAAGGTTTAAGATGTAGGTTATATGTCTATCTACAATGTCCACTTTCACTTAAAATTATAATTTCTCACTTCCAAAAATATTTTATCACAAACAATTTTGAATTTCGATAAAAGTCCACTTTTAAGTTCCAGAAATAAACAAGATAAACATAGGATTTCAATATTATCGATTCACTTTATATGCTATTAGAGCAATGAGATGATTGTACCAACCGTCTGAAATTATAGAGCTTCTTCTACCAATAGTGTAGCAATTATAAAACGTTTACACGCACTGGCGGCTCGTGCCCACGAAATAGGTGAAGTTCCCGTATCTTTCACTGTACAGCACTTCATCTGTTCCGTGAGCACGAGCCGCCAGTGGATTACAGTATCTCAACGTTTGTGAGCATCTCAACAGTAGCTCACAACGCATAAATCCCACTTGATCTATTAACAACAGAACAAGAGGAATAAATACTGGGATATAATTCCGAAAGCAATTTGGTTAATGCGTTTAGCAGAAGCAGAACCATGCATATTACGAGGTTAGCAAAGTACAACGTTAATCATGTTATCCCTGTTGTTATTTAGAATAATTACGAGTTAGTTGTAGACCCCAGTTTAGCTCCCAATTACAAGCATATAACTGTTTATATTGTACAACCATTAGTGGTCTATATTTTTTATTACTCTAGACATAAGTTATGGATGCGATAACATTGTTAATTACAAATTGAATGAGTTCTCAAATTTCAAATTCAAATAGTATTATTGCGATTCACAAAAAGTGTGAGAGGCTACAGAAACGTGAACACATCAAACAAACAAAACTATTCAAATAGAAACAAGCAATAATATTTATATCTCTATATTTCTTCCATATTAGTTAACTTTGTAACGTTACCAATAATTTTGGAACGTTAAATTGACGTTACCAATAACACGTTCAATTTTTGACCGATAAATTAAGTACAACTAGGAAAATTGAGTACGATTCATACCCCAATGCTGAATTTTTTCGATCATACTCACAAGATTAATTTGATAAACATTTAATATTTTGAATCAACTTATTGTAGGCTACCTACTCATTGTGCTAATCATGTATATCCTTCTGCTTTAAAATTGATATCACTAGATGCAACCTAGTATAATTCAATGTATAACTACTAATGTCTGCCTTCTCCATAGACAATTTAAAAAGATTCTTGGAGAGATTGCAAAATTCGAAAATATTTGTAAATGCTTGAAAATTTCCATCACACGCTAGGTCAAGATGATAATATGACGTGTCATATTCGTATCATACCTACAAAAATTGAAACTTAAAGAAGATAAAACAAGTCATATCAAGATATAACAAGTCAATTGAAGATGATATTACAAGTCTCAGTCATACCATTCCTCGAAAAATTGAAAGTTCTCAGAAAAATATGTAACATTCTCAAAAGATTAAGATCATATTAATATTGATCGCATAACT
This sequence comes from Sogatella furcifera, assembly GCA_017141385.1. Lineage (NCBI taxonomy): Eukaryota > Metazoa > Arthropoda > Insecta > Hemiptera > Delphacidae > Sogatella > Sogatella furcifera. Next base: position 4,678,443 of record CM029560.1, on the reverse strand, counting down.
CTCCGCAGTATTTACCTGCATTTATTTTTCATCACCTTGAAATATTACTCGAGCTCATAGTATTTGAAGCCCCACCAGATAGTGATATCACATTTCACGGAGAAGAAAGTCGAATAATTGGAGGTGGTGTATGAAACTCTGAAAGGATGCAACCCAAGGCCGATAAAAAGGCTTTTTCATAGCGTCGTTCACTGGGTAATGCTATGAAGCTGGATATGATAACAGATGATAATAGGCGTACTCGGAAATTCTCGCTTTTTCAGCTCATCTCAGACGCTATTGAAGTGGAAGCATCGGACATTGCTGGATTAGATGAACTTTTCTGCTCTCTTTCGTTGTGAGAGATCCATGCCGGATCTCATCTATATCCTCCATCTTAGCTACTTCACACCAGCGCTCGCTTCCATATGATTCCTATTCTCAACAAGCTAAGGCTCAATATGTGGACTACAAAGAGTGTGATTGGTTACACAAAGTATACATGATAGTGAATAAAGAGATACCTAGCGTGGTTAAGTGTTGGAGGGGACATTACTGTCTAAGCTTCCTTACGTCATTAAAATAAAGAAGACATTCTATTCTATACCTATGCACAACTATTCACATCTCGGTATAGTGTGACTTTTGGGATATATTATTTGGGTCATATATTGATGACCTTGGGAAAATATCATTATTGAATAAATTGTGCATTTATTTTATTCATCTATTTATCCATTTACAGAAAGTAATAAACTTATTGGCTAAAAACACAGATTAACGTCCAAAACGTCTTTATACCAAATTTTGATAAATGATAAGTTTGAAACTAGGTTATCTATTTTCCCAGCACTTTCAGAAGAATTTATAGTAATTTTGAACTCATTTTCACAATAATGTTTAACATTATTCGAAAATAAACAAGTTTTATCCACAGGAAATAGCTGTTATTCTCAGTATAAAGTAGATTCCTCGGTTGAACAGAAACTGTAAATAATAATAAAGTTGGAAACAGAACTTGAGTATTAGAAGATATACTTGAGGAGCTGAGATTCTGCATTATTCGTGAGGGCTTTTCGATATTACCAGACCACACACAACCTCAGAATCAGGTTCTGGGTTTCACAGGAATATCGGTTGGTTAACCAAAAGGTTTCCCAGAAACATTGGGGAATTCACTCTTGAATCCCTTACACAGATGAGTGAGAATAAATACATTCTTATGTACTCTATAGTTTACACAGTTTTCCAAATACTTCAATTGATCATTTTGACGTCTTTATTGATTGATTGTTTGATTAATTAATAAAAAAAACATTAATTTGACAAATCGACTATTTCCAGCTTGTATTGTTGCTATGACTTAGTTCAAGCATTCGTTTCTTTGAAATAACTACTCACCTCTCCTATTCATTCATTTATCTATTCGTGAAGAATAGAATGCCATACGAGGTTTTCCATAAACTATTATAATACCATTGATCCAGTCTTGTTAGTGGTAGTTATGATTGTAATAATTATGGTTGTATGTAGGGTCTCACTGAATAAATGAATAAATAGATAGTTCAAGTCTTACCGGGGAACAATTATTTGATCACAGCACAATCACATGAATACGGCCACCTCGTCTTTCGGAGGAGACGATAGGCCGTCATCTATCATCATCATCATCATTATTCCTCTCATTACCCACGCACAAGCCTATGAGCTCATGTGGGTTTTTCCTCAGAAAAAATCATATTATTCTTGAAGAGTATAATAACGCTATCTATATTCTCATATTGTTTTGCACTGTTAGCTATAACTGTCTATAGTATAAAAGTAAAAATTAGTTTATAATTTAAGTTTCTAGTGCGAACGTAACCTCAATTTTTAATATCAGATGATCAAAATTGGGAGAAAAAGGCATTTTGGACTTTGTCTATGTTCAATCATATTGTATTTTGATCTTGTAAATAAATTATAAATGACAGTGGTCGAAAATCTTATAATCCCCATTCATCCTAATTGAATGAGATAAAAGAGTGAATACTATTTATTTTTTTATTCATCATTACACTACATCATACATTGAGTTGGACTCATTTGATTGGTGAATTCTAATATTTCTAAAACTATTCATAGGTCCCATCAATCATCCTTGTTGACTTCCATTAACTAGAAGTTTTTACTTGTTGTGGCTTAGGTGTGCATCAAATCAGTACCGTTTCTGAATAGTATTCCATTAGTGGCCATAGATTTCAATGACCACTGATGCACCATTGATTCATCCGAATCTATTAGCAAAGCTTTAGAGCTATTTAATGTAACTACGGTCTCGGATTACCTTGTATCGCCTCTCTATACGTGTCAAGTCGAGTAGGAAGTTTCACCAATTAGTGTATAAGTCAGACTACATTTGTGATAATGCATTGCACCTTGTTCCATTATGGCCAAGATTGGCACCGACACAGTATCGAACTCAGTCTAGTAGCAGATTATTACTAAGCCCACTCTGTTGCAAATTTGACTTAATCCGATGTACTGCATCGGGAAGACTTGATTAGCAGACGAAATCAGTCAGCTAAATCTAGAATACAAGTTTAGTTGAATATTGCTAGAGTACTAGCTGAAATCAGCTTGAAAACTTCCTGTTATTCGAGTTTAAAAATACAGAAATCGCATAATATTCATCTTGCTAAAATATCCTTTGAAAAAAAGTCAGTTGAAGGACATCAATCAATTTCCAACCTACACTGTGTAAGATAGTAAAGAAATTGACATTCTATAGTAAACAGGATTTTTTGACAAGAGTTTCTTGCCCGGTTTATCGGAACATCGTCAAAAATATTTGATGAGCTTCAAACAGCTGACGATTTGTTAAATACTGTAGCAGTTTTGCGTTTTACCAAGGTTCATCAACTCTGACAAACATCAAACAGCTCGTCAAATTTGAAGACTGCTTGTATTGGCCGGTCTTCAAAGTTTTTACGACTACGTTAACTTTTATGTTATAGGGTTAGAAAATGTCAGCTGAAATTCGTCAAAGCTAACAGACCAAATTTTGATGTTCTCCAACCTTGTTAAAACGATTTCAGTTCAACAATTCATCAGAAGATTCATCAAATTCTGATGAATCGGATATCACTGACGGCTCGTGCTCACGAAACAGGTGGAGTGCCCGTAACTTTTACTGTACAGCACTTCACCAGTTTCGTGGGCACGAGCCGCCAGGATTCATTGAATCCTCAGTTCATGATGCTTAGAAAGCCGGGAATCAGAGTAATTATTCTAATTCAAAAATTTTAAATATCATCATAAATTATAGTTCAATTGAATATCAAATTTGTATCCAATTTTCATAAGTATCGAGCACTGGCGGCTCGTACCCACGAAACAGGTGAAGTGCTGCACAGTAAAATATACGAGCACTTCACCTTTTCCGTGGGCACGAGCCGCCACTGGTTTCGAGAACTTTCAAGACACATATGAGTTGTCCAGAAATGATACATTATCATTTAAGTATATTCAGATCCACTTTTCATAAGTTACGCAAATATTCACGACACATATGAAAGGTTTAGAAATGATACGAGCTGTCACGTGTTTATGAAAATCTTGTGAACTGTTTTCTTTGTCCATTATACATTAGCATGTGAATCCAGAGAGCGAGCAAGCAATGACGTCTCCAGAGAATAACCAGATCATGACGCGGAAATTCTTGAAACGAAAAAGTCGGAGGCAGAAAAGGATAATAAGAAAGAGGAGCAAGAGAAGAAGAGCCAAGTTTGTTGCAAGAGACCGGAAATAAGCCGGCAGGAGGCTGAATTCACTTCCGTATCATGAACCGTTTCTGCTTGCTATCATGAAGGCCAAGTTACTATAAGAATGTATGGTTCCAAACAATATAATGCCGAACTAATAATAGTCGCATGCATTGAACAATCGTATGTATGGAATAATTGACCTAGATATATTTTATTATGATCGCGATTTGGATAAAACTTCTTAACAGCTGGAAGGGCACAAGTTACATATTCATATATTTATTTTATGAAAATGGAGTTATGAAGAAAGATAAGACAGGCTACTGAAAACATCAACTAACTTAATTTTTTGAGATGAAAGAAGAGGTTGCTGAATGCTGTCCAATACTGTTGTATAGTCTGTCCAAGCCAAGAAGACCCTCTGACAAGATGAGGAAATGACTCCAGCTCGGTCAATATTGGTTTCAAAATAATGATTCGGTCTCAATCGTAGGAAACATCTTGTTTTACAATTTTAGACCAAATCAACATTTCTCAAACCAATTGAGATGTCGAGTAATCGACTTAGCTGGAGTCATTTTCTCATCTATCCAGAGGGTCTTCTTCGCTTGGACAGACTTTTATAGTAAGCTGGTGAAGGAGACTTCAAATACAAAATATATGATTCTATGAAATAGTAGTTTCTTCAGAATTGAAATAACTGAACTGTAGCTCATTATTATTGCTTAGTATAGTTAAAAAAAAAACAATTTTAATGGAATTGAAAACATTTGATGTCTGGAATATTTGTATAATTTATAATCCCTGAAAACATACAAATCATGAGTTACAAGTTTATTCACAATAACTGTTTATTCTATGGTATGATCTCTGTACATTCAATCAACCGTTTTGATTTAACACGAACTGATCCATTCTAGTTTATGAGCTTGATATTGAAAAAGATTGTGCAGTTCATGATAGAGTAGGCTCTATTCTATTCTTCTCATTTTCAATTCTAAATAAATTTCCGATATTCCAAAGAATATTCATGTAGAACTGTTCATTGAGGGAAAGGATGATAGTAGCACAGTCACATGAAAATGTTTCAAAGCCACAAACCATATAAAATTGATGCACCCTGAAACTGACAAGAATATTGTTGGGAGTGAAAATAATGTGGGAGTGAAGATGGAAAAAATGAGTTTCCATCAGTTCCAATGTGTCTTTCCTTAATCTCCTGAAGCTGACAGAATATTGGAGTTTTCAATCCAATGAAATTTGATCTTTCAGGTCTGATGAGGTATTGAAGAAAATTGTTCTCTCTCCTCTCTTCATCGCTATTTTCTTCTCTTTTTATTGCTGTCTCTCAAGTTCTTCCCAAATTTTGATTTTCTTTTCTTCCTACTCTTCTCGACATCGTTTTCCCCTTCTGTTCCTTAACTTAGAGATGAAATTTCGGAGAATGTATCAAGTTTACTCTACCGTCTGAGAATGTTTGCTAGAGATCAGTCATATTGTTACTATGAACTGGAGAGAACGCGAAAAAAAGCGATTTGAAAACAATTTTTTGTACTCTTTCATAATGGTTATTATTTCCACACTCACTCTAGATAACACTGTAAGTTCTCTAATCTATTCCATTCTATGAGATAATTCAATTTCAGCTTTGACTAATGAAGATACGGCCATCCTGCGCTGGCGGCTCGTGGCCACTAAACAGGTGAAGTGCTGTACAGTTGAAGACACTTCACCTGATTCGTGATGCCCCACCCCAGGTTCGCCCCTGCTCTGATCAAATGATCTTTGACCATTGCTTTTTGATCTTTGATCAAATGATCATTTACCAAATGATCTTTGATCAAATGATCTCTGATCAAATGATCTTTCATCATTGATCTTTGATCATTGCTCTTTGATCTTTGATCAAGTGATCTTAGATCTTTGATCTTTGATCAAATAATTTTTGATCTTTGATCTTATATCAAGTGATTTTTGATCGAATGATATCTGATCAAATCATCAAAAGATAAAAGATGAAAGATCAAAGATCAAAAGATCAAGAATGGACATTTATGTGCCTAAACTCCACCACCTTATGTAGATACAGCAAAATGTGAAGTAAGCTACCGTGAGGTTATTAAATCCTATATTTTTGTCATTTAGAAGTTTCCATAGTCTATCATTTGCTAACTCAAGTGAGCCATAATATAATTTATTAATTTTTCATTCTCATGTCAGAGGATTAAAACCGATTTCGGCTACTGTTTTTTGTATTCTACATGAATAGAGTGATTGAATCTGAATCTTCCTCTCACTCCATCTCTCAAACTTCTCCATTACTTATAGGGTAAAAGACGTTGGAAATTCGAAAAATTCCAAATTAGAAAAAAATGATTGAAAGTTATGTTTTCATGCATTTATTTGACAATTCTCATACTCTGTTAAGAGACTCTGGGAGGCTATTAAAAACAAACAAACACTTCATTCCATGTTTAAAATGAAATAGGTGTGTCCAAGAAAAGTTGACAATCTGGAAAGATGGGAAAATGACTGCAGCTCGATCAATATTGCTTGAAAAATTTGGTCTCACATTGTAGAAAACATTCTGATCGACAATCGAGACCAAGCTTTTCATTTTTTACCGAGCTGGAGTCCTTTTCCTGTCTTGCCAAAATGTCCTCTTTGCTTGGACAGTGTAATGGAATTATAAATAATTCAAGGTGGTCAGCTAATTATGTATATATTGATTATGATGTTGTATTAATGAATTGTAAAATATTTTTCGAATGGGATCAATTCAACAAGATCAATTGTTGGAAGAGATAAATGATCCGAACTCTCAAGGAGTTGTATTTAAAATAAATGAAAGATAAAACTTTTAAATTATGATAATAAACAAAACAAATAAAATGGGGTTGAATATCGCTTGGCATACGAGAGGTTAAATTCTGGATCTTACTCTATCTCATGAGAAGGATTTAATAGTAAAATAATGAAATCTAAAATGAATAATAAAAAATTTATTAATAATTTTAAAAAGATTATTTAAAAAAAGACAAAAGTATGATTCCTAATATATCCAATTGCCAAGATTTATCCTCAAAAATGAAAGTAAAATAATGAATTTGGCACTCATTCTACCACAAATGGGAGACCCTCTCAGAAGGGAGAAGTCGGGCTGGTTGATCTGCTGTAGATGTTTCCAGGTCCCTTCCTTGCCACCGACTGACAAGAGCCTCTCATTTTTCCCCATATCACTTGTCATGAATTTTCATCGTCGTCAACAATTTATCTTTTCCTATAACAATGTGACTCTCTTTCATTGTGAAAATTCATGGCAAATAATGAAAATTATGTAGTTCTATTACAACAGATTATAACTAATATACTTGGGAGAATACTATAATGCTATGAATACTGATATGCTTGTAGTTATATTATTATAAACTCAACTATAATAGTAGTTTATGCAACCAATGTAGCCTCGCTATGCTCGCTGCTCGTGCCCTTACTTACATCTCACTTATGCTTTAAAGGCTCTCATTATACAATCGTTGCAAAACAACTATTATAGTTGAGTTGATAATATAATATAGCAACTAGCATATAAGAATACATAGCATATAGTAAGAGTATTGAGAATGTTAATCATGTAGACTTCAACAAAAATGGGATGAGATTGTTATACACATGATAGATGGTATATTAGAATACATTGATAGATTGAATTATACGTTCTTTATTGTGATCAAGTTATACTCATGAAATTGAACCACCACAGAATCATCTTTCCCAAAGTAATCATCATTTTTCTCAAGAATGGAAAGATAACTTACTCTCTTGATTAGAGCCTCCATCCCATTCGAGTTAATAAAAAAGTTACTTGCTTTTAACTTCACAGTAAGTTACTGAAGAAAGCCTGATAGCTGCTCAGTGTGATTTATGAGAGATCCAGAAGTAGAGGGACTATCTTGTGTTGTAATAATGTTCACTATAATATGTTCATCTGGCTCGGACCCAGGAAAAAGAGAGAAAATGAGATCAGTATGAGAGAATAGGGAAGAATATGATTTTCAAGTAATTTCTCTATTTTGGTATCGAAGGTATCAAGGTTTAACCTTCCAATACTTCAAACCTTGTATTTCAAATGATTCGAGCTCTATTCTGTTTGAGTATTTCATACGCTTTTTTATATTTCTTCCTTCCAATTAGATACAGATTCGGATTCAAATACGATAGAGCTAACGAGGGAGCAACAATTCTTTGAGAACTTTTGGAGCTTTTCAATAGGATTTTCCAACTTCGAAAGAAATTTCGAATCGTTTGCTCTAACGATATCTGAGCTCTGATAAAAATATTTCTCCATTTTGACACAACAATAAAATTTATCGAATAATGAAACAAGTTTTTACAAAAAAGGAATATAACATGAAAAGTTCTATCAATAATGTTTCGTATGCTAAAATAAAGAATATGACTTGCTAAATTGAATAGTATAATAATGATTCGCTAGACTGCTTTCAGTAAGTGATCCCAACAAATTAAGTGTGGGATTTATTAATGGATAAACACTGATATGACTTTAATCTAGTCAAAAAAATAAGTAAACTCCCTTTTTGTGATCACGACTTGTGATTTCTGACAAGATGAATGAAATAACTATTTTGAATCCAAAATAAATAAGCTATAATACCTAGGTTTGCTATTTGAACGCATTCAATCCAGTTTTCTGCGAAATATGCAAAAATGTAAGGGAACCTTTATGGCGTAGTTGCAAAATTTGTGAACAATACATTCCTAGAACTAATATTAATCTGTCTATGAAATCTCAACATTTTCTGCAAATTGCTTCTTGGAAGATCTAAGGTAACATAGAGAAACTATTGATAAACAACAAAATATTCTGGGTATACTCTTGAGAAATATGAAAAATCAGTTCTTAGTGCGCGTCTAAATGTTCAACTGAACATGCGAAGAATGAGTGCTGTTTCAACGTAAACGGCTCAGGCGCGAGATATGCAACCCGCTATGCGCCAACTTTTTAAAAAACCTGTTCACTAGTAGCAGTAGGATTACTAAAACGTACCTAATCTTAGTAGTAGGATTTCAAAAATATTTTTCTAGACTTTATCTGAACCTGTGCCTATAAAAATTCAAAATTTTCTGTCAATTGGTTATGGGAAAATCTAAGAAGACACAGAAAAACTATATAAAACCGCAAATATCATAAAAAGGCGTTTCCTTGGAAAGTTTCGAAAATTTTAGCCTATTATATCTTCTTCGAATCTTTTTACACTTTACTTTGTCTTGTAATCTCATGAAATTATGTGACGTAAAAATGCAATACGAGCCCGTTTCTTTGGAAGTCCTCTCCTTCTTTATACAGGATGTTTCAGGAGGAATGTGCAATACTTCTCAGGCTGATTACTTACACCAAGTAGACAAAAAAGTTCCATGGGACCAACCCCCAAAAACGCTTTGTTACCGAGATAACAATGGCGGAAAATTGAGATTTTTCAAAAAATATTTATTTTTCTAATTTTTTAGAGGCTTTACTGAGGTTCTAAAATAATCAATTCCTATGTAAAATTAGCTGAGGAATTCAATGAAACCAGTCTGAAGTTTGTAACTTCAACGGTTATTGAGATAATTCGAAACATTTGCGGGAAACACAATTTTTTTAACATTAAGGGTTTCAACTGGATAAGGAATCACAAAATTGTATTTTTCAATTGGAAGTTGAAGAGAGTCGGATTCTAAAGAAAAAGTTAAATGGTGGCGATTGTGTAAATCTTACCCAAATCTCAGAAATAGCGATCAAAAATCGCAAAATCGCTACTAAAAACAAATTTATCGCTTGTGCTATGTTTCATAAATTTTGCTATTTTTGATCGCAATTTCTGAGATTTGGGTGGGATTTACACAATCACCGCCATTCAACTTTTCCTTCGGATTCCGACTCTCTTCAACTTCCATTAATGAAAAATACAATTTTATAATTCCTTATCCAGTTATAACCCTTATTGTTGAAAAATGGCGTTTTTTAGCATATTTTTCCAATTATCTCAATAACCGTTGAAGTTACAAACTTGGAAATGGTTTTGTTGAACTCTTCAGCTAATTTTACATAGGAATTGATTATTTCAGAACCCCAATAAAGCCTCTAAAAAATTAGAAAAATTAATCTTTTTTGTAAAATCTCAATTTTCCGCCATTGTTATCTCGGTAACAAAGCGTTTTGGGGGGTTGGTCCCATGGAACTTTCTTGTCTACTTGGTGTAAGGAATCAGCCTGAGAAGTATTGCACATTCCTCCTGAAACACCCTGTATAGAATGTGGGTTTAAGTTACCATCAATACTTACTGGTGATGAGATAGGAGATAAATTATTGAAGCATCCTGTGTTAACGCAGTGGCAGACCTTGACATTGTGGCCTCAAAACAACACTATCCCTCGTTCTCTGGTATAGTCCAAGCAAAGAAGACCCTCTGGCAAGATGGGAAAATGACTCCAGCTTGGTCCATATTTGTTCAAGAATTATAAATGTGGTCTTAATAGTAGATTAAATTGTTTCCAACAATTCGAGGTCAAATTCATAATTTTTGAGCCAATATTGACCGAGCTTGAGTCATTCTCCCATCTTGCCAGAGGGTCTTCTTTGCTTGGACAGACTATAATGAATTTACTTCAAAAATTAAATCCGAGCTCGTTTTGTTTGATCCTATGACGCGAGATAAAAATTCACTCAAGCCAGGTTAGCTGGAGGTTTAACTCACATCCTAATTGCGGGTGGAGGAAAGGATTAAAACAAGTCTCTCCCGGATATTAGAGAGAGTTACACTATTGCGGCGTGAAGCATGATGTAGACACGACTATGCTATTATTCTCACGGGATCATATCACACACTCTCAGGTTAACTTGTCAGTGTGAGGCATACTTTTCCTTGTTGACACCAGGAATTTTTCTCTAATATGAAACTGTGTCGCACCAAAAAGTAACCAGACACTGCTCTTTTGTGTTGAATATTTTAATTATTCATTTTCATGAAGTTTCTCATCGCCAGTTTTTCCTCTCTATGGTTGACTTGTGTCTTTACACTTTTCTGCATTATTAAAGCGTAATACGTGAATCCGTACAAAACTTGTTCATTCGCGGCTCTGACTTTATAATCCCCTCTAGAAATGTTGACATTATTTTCCATATCCATCTCTTTTCGGAAAAACCAGTAAAGCTCTAACACTCTATAATACTGCTCATCTATATAAATTTTTATCATGCTTTAAGTCGACTAACAAACATTTCTACTTGTTTTTTATTTTGGATAAGTTAGAACTTGATGGGAAGCTATAAATCCATCGCTGCAAATTCGAATATCATCCTCATTTCTCTGCTTTCGGGTGTAGCTACTATCACCAATATAAGCAGCCAACACATTGAAGACTAGGACAAAAAATTTGTATTCCTTGTTCAGAATGGATCGTTTTTGTAGTAAAACTTTAAAACTCTCGGTTATCTAGGAGGAATTGGGGAGGGAGAGATTAATAAATGAGTTATATTTCCTTTTTGTTTATATCTACTATCAATGTATGTTGGTAAATAAATGAAATCACAGTATTCTTCTAGAAGTGCTTTTTATTTGAACAAAACTTGTTTCGAACTCTTTAGAGACATTTTCAAGTGTGACAACAAAAAACCATTAATTATTTTTGCAGAATTAATTTCATGTTGTTTATCGATTTTTTTAGTTACACTTGAAAATCTCTATGAAGAGTGCGAAACATGTTGTGTTAATATAAAAAACACTACTAAAAGGGTAGTCCTACTACTTGTGATTTCATTTTTCTATTAACTCGAATGAGTTAACCTGGACTTGATAAACGAGTATTTCTCGTAATAATTTGTATTTCCAATAACACTAATATATTACCATCAACTGCAACTTTTGTAGGTTTGGGATTTCTTCCATTTATATGCCTGCAGAAATATATTACCCTACATTTTTCTGCAATCCAGTGATAAAAAAACTGGCTATATTGGAGAAAAATATTGGTGTCATTCGGTAAATAATTTGTGATTAACAGATCATGAAATCAATTTTACACGAAAGTGATAGGAAATTATCATTTAATAAGGTAGCAGCTAGTGCATTGAGTAACAACGTCTGCTATTATGATTGTTATTTGCCTGAGGCAAATATTGGTTGCAACGAATAGTCTCTACGAGTTTTACACAAATGACCAGTTTCAAAGCAAGCAATTATTATTTCCCATTGGTATTGCATAAGGTACACAGTTCGTTTGAATGTTGAATAATATTTATGTCATTTCACAGTCTGTATTATTGCGTTTCAGTGTTATTACTGAAGCATCATTGTCGGAGATAGGAATTATTATAATAGTGTTCAATCATTAGAATTCATCGCTTTCGGGCGAGAAAGGCGTCCAACCTGAATTCAAGACCAATTCCAAGTTATTTTGTCCTTGTTGAGAATTTCTAGGAGTGCAGGAAGTTGCCCATGAACTCTTGCGGAATACTCATGCAACAATTATTATTATTTTTCAGGTGAGATGCGAGAGCAATTATTATTTTGCAGATGAAAGAGGAAATGACACAAGGATATTGTGAACTTTTTTATATTTCTCAGGAAGTTTGTGAAATTGACCCAGAACTATTGAATGAATCATTGAAATAATTTTTTATTTATTTCATGCAATTGTACTGATTTTTCTGTGTTGGAGCAAAGAGGATCCTAGGAATTCTATTTCCTAAGAATAAGGAAATAGGAATTAGGAATTGGGATCTAGAAATTAAGAGTTCTAGATCCTAGGAATTCTAGAGTTCTATAATTCTATAGTTGGAGATACTATCTTCAACCCAAGCAGCTCATGCATGGGTTGATCATGTTATTCATAAATATTATTATATGAATTAATAATTCAAAATAATTTAATTTCGAATGACATTGCTTTGGAGTATCCTCGTTCTTATTAAATCCCTTCCACCTATTGTACGAATGTTCCACTTTACACATTACACACTATACAGTGCATACACGAAATTCAGTTCATCATTAAATAAGTTTTACCAGTAATGTACATATTATAATAGATACCAACTAAAGCGTAGGTAAAACAAAATCTCACGTATATAAGTTCTTATAATAAGAAACTATACCTCATATAAAGTTATATGCCATTTTATTTATTGCTATCATCTGACATATCTTTCAAAAGTTTTCTCTGTAGAATTGCCTGAGAATAGGAATAATAATAGATATGCATATATCTATATCTATAAAAGGGAAATGGCACTGACTGATTCATTCATCACCAGAACTAAAAATCCACTGAACCGAATGCGTTCAAATTTGGCAGGCATGTTCAGTTGGACGTTTAGACGCGCGCTAAGAACGGATCTTAGAAACTTTTCAAGGATACGCCAAATATTAAAGTTTTTCTATAGTTTTCCGGCGTTTTCTCAATTTTTTCGAGAACCAATCGGTAGAAAATGTTGATATTTGGTAGGCAAGTACAGATGAGGCCTAGAAATGTTGGGTTAAAATATTTTTGAATTCCGTTCAAGATTACGCCAGTTATCAGTTTTTTTTAAAAATTGTAGTTGTATTGCGGGTTGCATATCTTCCGCCTTGATACAACCAATCCTTACTGTAAATTCAATGGTTCAGCGAGATTATAGATGAACTAATTTGGAAGATATTGAATCAAGTTTGAAACTATGTCCGATATACTTCGCAATGTAACGCTCAATATTAGCAATTCACTATTTTTCGGAGTTTTTTTTCATTTTTCGAGAATAAATTGATAGAAAATGTTGAAATTTGGTAAACAGGTCCAGATTAGGTCTGGAAATACTATGTTCAATAAATTTAGAATCCCTTCTGAACGGAATTTGCAGGCGAGCGAAGCGAGCCTGTTTGTCTCAGCTTACACTGACAGAGGTTATGCAGGCGAGCGAAGCGCGCCTGTTTGACTCACAGACACTACTGATACTGTCGGTGGTCCAGGGGGGCGGAGCCCCCTGGCTAGGGGGAGAAGGCGAGCGAAGCAAGCCTGCCGGCTAGTATATACTCTAATTTATATACTATATTAATAGATAATAGTATACCAATATAGTAAAATCTCTCATTATATACATCTCTTATCTAAGTAATAAGTATAGTAAAATCTCTTATCTATATATAAAAAAATAATATAGATATAGTATAATAGATATACCTGTATATATATTTTGTGGTGTGTCTGATTGTTCAGTGAAACGGTTGCTGGGTGATTGTGATGTTAAGTCACAAACACTATGGACTGATTTCGGATGGGTGACCGGATTGTGACCAAGGCGAGTGAAACCTGCCCTTATGGGTAGCTCCCCACAAAAAAAAGCCATATGCATATTATTATTATCATATATTAAGACGAATAATGATAAGATAAAATAGAGTCAATATTTTTGTATTTGATCATTTATCAGATAATTTCTCAATTTCATTCACAACAATCAGAATTAATTTGGTTTTAAACGACAAAGCTCAAAATATAATTCTTTCATGGTACGTTTTGTAACAAAATTCCCCTTAATTACATTTCGTGCTGTTTCCACCCAAAAACATTTTACTTCAATAGTGACAACGTGGAAACGGGTAAACACTTTTCGAGGTCAAAATAAAATGTATAATTGGAGGCACAAATCTGAATTTTGTCTATTCTAATTCAGAAATGGAACTTGTACTCGCGATTTTGTAGCAAAGCTTAACAAGAGAGGAGAGATGTATTTTCAACCGAAACAAAAGTTATCTTTCAATACGCACACAAACAGGTATTATTCCAGTGATATTTTTGTCGACCACAAAGCAAAAAATCAACAGCTGTTACAAAACAAGTTTTTATCCTCAGTAGCATTTTTTATTTCCTGGAAGTTGTCGAATATATTTCTCTTGTTGATAATATATCAGCTTTTTATATGAATATCATAAAATTTTAGCCCAGTCCTATTGAAATTTATTTTTTCGTTCTCTAAGTAATCAATAATTTTTATTTCACTCACTAAGTAGCCGGCAGAGTCACTCCACTCTTCTTATGACATAGATTCTTATGACTCTTCTACTCCATTCCATTAAATTGTACAAAACACTTGAATCAGGGGAGAAAAGCCTGTACGAATTCGCTCCAAATAAATTTTTAAAGAGTCAATGTTGTCCGAAATGAGGTTATGATAATATTGCACTGCTTCAACACAATTTAAAACCAGGAATAATATTTTAAATTTCGAATTTTGAAGGTTGCTCAAATAACAGTACCCTTCCACTATTTCCTAATATCAATCATGTATACATGAACGTTTTTGTTCAGAAGTACTTGTAAAATTCGTTAAAATACATCAAAGTGTAGCTGGAAAACGTCTCTACCTGGCGTAATTTGAGAATGATTTCAAAATACTCTCTGGATAAGATAATAAATATGAATTAACATTGAAATATTCATAAAACATATGAATATATGAATAGCAGAAACTTAAATGATAATAAGAATTAAGTTACATGAAATTAAGTATTAAATAATATAAAATTTTGTTTTTTCTTATTTTAAATAATAATCACAGTTTCAATAATAATCACCTTTTTCAAATAATTTTGTGAGCATTACTTGTTTCGACTATTTATAGTCATTTTAAATTGCAATATATGAAATAATTATGTTATTATGACACAAAAATGAAATATTATAGGACATATAAAATATGAGAAAATATTAAAAATAAAAATTGCATGAAATATGCATAGACACATACAAAAATACATTTTGAAATAGAGCTTAATTCCATCAGCAGAACATCCGCTCATATTCATAAGTATATAAGTATATGTATAAACTCATAAGTATATTCAATCCAGATAAACATTTGCCACATTAATGCACAAGCGTCGATGCTATTGTACACATGTGAGCAGCAAAATTCATTCGAATGTGGAAACAGGTCCCTTATTTTATGAAACAAACCAAATTCACCAGATCTCGATGTATTGAAATGGTTTTGTTTTCGAGGTTTAACGCAGAAATACCCGATTCATATTACAATGTTATCTCATCGCCAGATTTCATATTGCATCACCACGCGTATGCTGGGTATGCTGAACAATTATTTGAATTCAATATCATCAGCGCTTGCTTTCCGAAAATTGACTATGGCTTTGCTCGATCATAGCAATATGTGCAACTAATTTTCAAAGTGCCTTCCAGAATTATCCTGATACTCAATTTACTGGAAACCTATATCTTTTCAACTAGTTGTGATGCGGTTCAATAGGAGGATAATCTCAACTAATTAATTATTTGAATAGCCAAAGTTATATCTATAGTTAGCTGTACATAAAATCTCTGTTGAGGCTCAATTCAAATACGATTAGCCCATACTGTAGATACGGATTTGTCCCTGAATTTCATGAATCATTAGGTCCATTATAAGCACCATTCCCCTTCTAACCAAGTGAAAATCAATCTACGAGTTTTCATAATTCATTATAATAACTATAAAGTGTTTAATTTGAGTCAGCTCATGATCTAAACTGGAATTATAGTTGAAATGCTATTGCGCATACGAGCCTTGGACTTATTACGATCCGATTATCATCGAATAATCAAACAATAATCTTTTTCAATCGAACAAAATCTGAGAGATGTAGGCTAGGCCTTCAGTATAGGAGTAGAGAGAACTTATATGAGAACTATAGAACTATATAGAACTACAGAACTATATCATGAGAACTTTTTTTTTAATTCTATGGAAAAATACTAAATGGACAGATAGCTTGGACACCCTGATTAAATTTTTTCAATAAAAAATAACAGGGTTTACTCATTTCATTATTTTATCCACATTGATAATGGCCTAATGTGCCGAAACATGTCTGTGTTTTAATAATTTTAAAGTTTTTTTCAAAAGGGTGTTTGATTTTTATTTATTTTTCAAAAATAACAGGCTATATTCACGACCTATGCTGTATTTCTCGTATCAGGATCATAAATTTACAAATTTGCAACGTTGCTCTGTCGTAAATAAATTGAATTATTCTCCATAAACGGGATAATTTCAATATAAAATGAAAATAATATCGAAATTGATCATGATATTCGTTATAAAAATTATCTTGCTTCTTGTTAAATATAGAAACGTATACAATAGAGATAAAGAGTATCTTCTTGATGTTTAAGATGAATCTTATACCTGTATCTTGTACAATAATAGTCACTGATTTTGTATATGGACCTGGGATGCATTCCCAATCTAGTACACGTCAATGGAGAGTATTCTAGAATACAGTTTCTAATGGTGATTTGAATTATTCAGAGATAAAATCAACTGCGTAGCGCATTCACCTGTTCATATGCAATATTCCTCCAAATTAGCTTTCTGGAGTCTGCTTGTTTACGTTTGAATGTCTCTCTTATCTATGTTGCCATCTTTCTCTCACACTCCATCTCTCTTTCTCTCACTCGCGCGCTGTTCCCAATAGACATACAAGTAGTGTGCGATGAACGAATTCGATTCCCTTTCTTGCTTTCGCGTACCCGAGACCTAATTCCCTGTTTACGCCCTGAGCGAAGAAAACTGGTGCCTTACAAATATTTGAACAGAGCAACGGATGAAATTGACAAAGTTCTGCGAATAAATAATAAGTCTAACGTTATTCGAGACGAGTTTCATACGTTGTGTCGTCGAATCGATTCGGAAGCAGAACGTGTATTCGGCGCCTTGATGAGCAGTGAAATTGTACGAAATGATAATTATTGGTTGCTCAAATAAGCTTGACTGAGTATTTCGAGGTATTTATCGACATAATATCATTTTCTCTTGTATCATATTAGTCGAGAATATTCATTAAAAATTTAAAAATATAGGCCTATGTATTTTAATATTAATTTTGTTAGTTACATTTCTAATGTAATCATCATTTCCTTTGTAATCCAAGTGATTACATGATTTCCATGTAATCATAATCTAATCATTCTTCATTTTCCATGTATTACACCCATTTTCATCACAGATGATTACTAGAGGAGCCAAATTTTAATGACTCTTCACTTAATACCATGGATATGGTTACCACCTGATGTGTAGACTATAATCTCTGTATGGTGAGTTCTCCATCAACTCCTTTCACAGAACTTATTTTATGTACTATGTGGACATTTTCAAACATTCATTTATCTATCTTATTTATCTATAAGAGTCCTCCTGCTCATGAATTCATAGGAAAAAACAGTTTGATATTCCGTGATATATAGGCTATTTTTCCATTCCGTGAAATGAGTCCAGATTGTTCACTAGTTACTGTAATCACTAAACTATTAGGCTGAATATGATTATAATCGCATTATGTAATAGAAATCATGACTATCGTAGGTCGTAGCCTGTTAGAAGAAAAGAGCTTCTTCCTCAGGCTTTAGCAGTGGATTGTTGATGACTCAATCTCCCGTATAAACAAAATTTTTTGCGTGTGGCAGCCTAGAGCTAGAGCCCCTGTAACAAATTCGAACAGAATCGATTTCTGAATTGTTTTGCAGTGAAAGACCTTGGATTTGCTACCGGCACTGTGAGGTAGAACAACAAGGCAGATAGACGTCCGGTTTGATAGGAAAAAGCGTCTGATTGATCGGAACAAATAGAGCAGAGAGAAGACTAAGACAGATCAATCACTAGTACTCTTCTGTTGATCTCTTCGTTGCCCGGGAAAACTCTTTCGCTGCAAGCAATGTTCACGAATCTCCGGTGAAGATTAGCTTTCTCTTACTCTGACAGATGTGATACTGATCGACAAAATGTCATTTCCAAATCTAATGAACTCGGCTTTAATCCGTCACAGGTAGCGATTCTTCTCCTACGTGAAACATCTACGTCCTTGTTAGTGAAAAGAACCCTGAAATCCACTTCCAAGTGAAAGAATTAGCTGACTTTTCCACCTCTAACTAATCATTGATCAACACATCTTCTAGATCCGATAGCTCCACTCTGAAACTACTCTCTACTTCTTACTAATTGATCGTTGAACTCTTATCTGTTGAATCGCCTTCCAGCTACAATTTATTTCTTTTTTCTCTGAGAAACCTAAGTATTGTTGAGATCATCTTGTGCTTTCCTTGGATGTTTCAATTTATAAACTTTCGACGATTTCACGCAATTTACACTGTTCCAAATCCGCTCTTGATTACACCTTTTTGCTCCAAACTTGAAGACGTAATCACAAACACAAAGAGAATTTTCAACAAAATCAGAATAATTTCTAATATTTTATGTTTTAAATAGTTTCATAATTATTCATTCAAGATAAGCCAATTTAATTTCATCACCCAAGTTGGTGAGAAGATAATAAATTTATTGGAGGTATTTAATCGAATCGAATTATAATTTATTCGAGTAAATTTATTTTAATTTACTCAGTCATTCCAATGTCAATTGAAATCCATTGAACTTATTTGTCAAGGGAAAATCCTTTATAGAATTATCATACTTTTTACCATCATCATGATTCTATATACATCCAAGGAACTCTTTTTACTCATTCATTTACTGATGTATACTGAGATATAATCATCTCAGTTATGATTCAGGGGAAATAGAGTTAGATTTTTGGTTCCAAAAAAATATATATAATAAAAAGCGAATGAAGATGGCAAAGTCTGTGTAGTAGTATTTGAGTTGCATGTGTAGATAAATATTAAGGTTTTTTGACATTTTTAATTTCATTTTGATGTTACTATACAAATTAAAAAAAGTCTCTGATGTCATCCTATCGTGAGACTTCCGTGGAACGATAATTTAGTCTGTAGTTGTATAGTCCGGCCAAGCGAAGAAGAGCCTCTGGCAAGATGGGAAAATGACTCCAGCTCGGTCAATATTGGTTCAAAAATTATCGATTTGGTGTCAATCGTAAGAAACATTCTGATCTACAATTTGAGACCAAATCAATAATTTTTGAACCAATATTGACCGAGCTGTAGTCATTTTCCCATCTTGCCAGAGGCTCTTCTTTGCTTGGCTAGACTATAACACCGGCGGCTCTTACCCACAAAACAAGTAAAGTCTTCGTATCTTTTACTGTACAGAACTCCACCTGTATCGTGGGCACGAGCCGCCAGTGAGTTGTAATACTCTCAAACATTCTGAAAGTGCGAAATTGAACAGCGAAACTCTTCATAATGGGTTGACAGTATGTTCATAATTAATTTTTCCAAAGTAAATCAAATAATAAGAAAGTTTTAATTATGATAAATCCAATTTAAATATTCATAACTGTTCAACGATTTCTCCAGTAGGCTTATAATGCTCTGTTACCTATTAGTTATTCAATTCTCTACAATAATCAGTAGTCTTGATTCTATAGTAATTCTATGCTAAGTTTATTCTCATATTTTAATTTTTGAACTTAATACTTTGAAGTTATGGAGTGAAAGTCATCATTAATCATAAATCTCCCTAAATGTAAACATCAAATACAAAGTAATCGTTAAACAAAAGTTCCCAATATCAAACTTTACCATCGATGATCATCATTAGTTACTATGCGAGAGTGAAGTTATTTTTCAATGTAAGCGTAGAGTATTCAAATAATAGAGCTTCCCTTCATACCCGGATATTCCTGAAGTTTGCGAAGTATTTTATGCCCGAAAATTAACGGGTGAGCAGTTTAACAGCGATATTCACTTGACATACTTCTGGCAGGAGTTTTCATCTGAGCTAACGAGTTTACAAAGGGTTTTTAGAGACTTGCGACAGACAAAAGATCAATAGCAAAGCATTCACGAGGGAAGATTGATTGATTTTCTCCTTCCAATATAAAAGTAGTTAAAATCAGACGGCCGGAGGCGGTGTTGGGATGAGTGAGAGAGGAACAGATACAAAGGGAGAGAGAGAGAAAGAGAGAGCTCCGGAAGCAAATTACCACCAGAAAAGAGTCTGCACAGGAGATTCGAATAAGTCCCTGAATTACACCCTCTACACGCTTCCAGCATGGTTAAGTAAATACACTCTTTCAATTAATTCAGACCACACACGAAAGCTTCAACTTATTAGAATAATAAAATTTCCACGAAAATATCGCGAGAATTCAACTTGAAATTCAATCCACATTCAATACTTCTTAGATCAAATATTTTTTTACAAAAAAGTAATCCAAGAAGGTCTATGGATATGAAATCACGAAGATTCCAATTCAATGATTTTCCAGGGCAAATGTTATCTTACACTGAGGGACTTTTACTTCCTGTGTAAATAAAACTCCATCATTTGGGAAGTGATGATGTTCCCAATGCTTTGATTGAGCAAAAATGGACCAAGTAACTACGAATCATGCTAAAATTAATTCGATTGTCCGAAAATCAAATTAATTACTGGATATCAATAATCAATAATTTATATCCTTTCATTGGACTAATGTTGAAGGAGTGAGTATGTGGAGGAACATTTCCATGAATACAAACAATATGAGGGTTGGATATATTGACACCAAATTTTAGCAAAGAATTGAATTCTGGATCCCAATGGAATTGCTCCAAGGTAGAAAAATATCAGTAGAATTAGAATGACTACTCACTGAGCAGGATATGGAAATTCTCTGAGATTTAAATACATATCAAATTTACAGAAGGAATATTTTGGAAAGCAGAAAATCAGTGGATAGAACCTTTTTATTTATTATCAGATGGACGTTTGAGCTACTGTTTGGTTATTACTACTAATATTCCAATGAATAGGATTTCTTGATCAGAAACAATCGAGCCCATAGCAGGGTTTCATTTGAAAGAGAAAGAATCTATCATCGAAACTCTTATCATTGTGAGAAAGGGTGCTTTTAGCCTTTTGTGCCTCAACTTCGCCCACAACGCTTATGCAATGTTAGTGGAAAAATAAAGAAATTTATCTATCTATCATCATATCAAACAATTTCTATTAATCTTGAGAATGGACTGGGTTTATTATTAGAAAGGAAGAAGGGTTAGTCAATTTCAACAAACGTACAGCGACGACTATAACTTGGAATTTCAATTCCCGATTGCCCGAATTCTATGGTGGAATGGATAGATAAGCATTCCTCCTCGTGAGTTTGGTTAGTTTGGTGCAGGAGGATTGTAGTTCACAAAGTGTGATTCAAGCATGATTTAGCACGTTTTCGTACTCTGAACACTTAGTGTCGCCCCGTGTAAACAATAGTAATTTTAATATGTAAACTAGTCTAGAACGGTACATGCTCGAGTTTGTTCAATTAAGTGGATTGGTGAAATTTTCAGGTTATGTGTTTGTATTGTTTTATTTGTTTGGACGGATCATCCCATCAACAGAGTGATATTGCTACATGAAAATGATTTAAATAAATTGTAGATACCATTACTATACCTTATTAACAATGATTACGATTATAGAAAACTATTGGACTATGTGTTTATGTTTCTATCTCATTGTAGTGTTGAATTTGAGGATTCAAATTTAATTGAACATAAATAATGTTGATCGACTATTATGATAACAGATAGATTGACAAATATTTTCCCACGCTTTTAAAACATGGTAATTTTTTAAGCGAAGGGAGGAAGGAAGAAAGGAAGAGAGGAAGGAAGGAAGAAAGGAAGAAAGGGAGGAAGAAAGGGAGGAAGAAAGAAAGGAAGAGAGGAAGGATGAAAGGAAGAAAGGAAGGAAGAAAGGAAGAAAGGAAGAAAGGAAGAAAGGAAGAAAGGAAGAAAGGAAGAAAGGAAGAAAGGAAGAAAGGAAGAAAGGAAGAAAGGAAGAAAGGAAGAAAGGAAGAAAGGAAGAAAGGAAGAAAGGAAGAAAGGAAGAAAGGAAGAAAGGAAGAAAGGAAGAAAGGAAGAAAGGAAGAAAGGAAGAAAGGAAGAAAGGAAGAAAGGAAGAAAGGAAGAAAGGAAGAAAGGAAGAAAGGAAGAAAGGAAGAAAGGAAGAAAGGAAGAAAGGAAGAAAGGAAGAAAGGAAGAAAGGAAGAAATGAAGAAAGGAAGAGAGGAAGAAAGGAAGAAAGGAAGAAATGAAGAAAGGAAGAAAGGAAGAAAGGAAGAAAGGAAGAAAGGAAGAAAGGAAGGAAGATAATGTGGCGAAAACAAATTGCAAAGAAGTCTTAGGAAGGGGAGGAATAGAAAGAATGGAAAAAAGAGTGGAATAAAGAAAAAGTGAAAGAAATATTTGCAGTAAGAATAGAAAATGGGGAAATAAGCACTTGAGTGCGTCGGATATTATATAAGTTGGGGTAAAGAAGAGTTGAGAAGGATTGGTGTCATGGAATAAGGAAAACAAGAAGATACGATGGGGGAAAACAAAGCATGAGGAAGTCTCAGAAACAGAAAAAAGGAAGAAATAAGGAAAGTAGAGAAAATGAAAAGAGAGTGAAAGAAATTAAGGAGGAAAAGATGGAAGAAGAGGAAATTTGGAGAAGCATGTGAAGTATAGATGGGTGCAATTGACTGTAGCGGAAATATTTCTCGAACGAAAATGAGAGGAAGAAGAATAATAATGAAAAGAAAGTCGGTGTGGAACCATGTGTAATAAGTGTCCTTCTAGGACGAGTGGAATAAGAATGGTTTCCATGGCTTCACCAGCCATTTGTTTGTGAGTATATCCATTCTTTTTTACCATGGATTTGAGCTCGGGTACGGGGCAAGACATTGTCGAAAGTATGGCGGAATGAAAGAAAGGTTTTCATCGTAAATCAGTCGCTGGTCTGAAGTAAGTAGACCACTTTTACCATTTCGGCCTCTTGTCAAGTCGATGACTCCCTCTACTGCTTCGATAAATCAGCTTTCTTTTTTCCCGCCCTTAATGAGAACATCTCTATGGCGTGTCATGGGCAAAATGCTAGATGGAACGGCTATATTAGAAAATAAAACTTTTCATTATTTCTCATACACAAACAGTCATTACTACAAGAAACGCAACAAAAATATTACTCCTATACACAAAATTCATTAGTGTTGTCGAGGCCTAAAAGTTTAAAAAATCAAAATTTCAAATGAATATTTTATTATTTTTACATATGAAAGAACACCATAATATCAAGCCAGGATGACGAGTAATTTATATCAGCTACAAGACATGGAGGACGCTGGCGGCTCGTGCCCACGAAACAGGTGAAGTGCCCGTAACCTTTACTGTACAGCACTTCACCTGTTTTTTCGATACGAGCCGCCAGTGATGGAGGAGACACATAAATACAATAACACAATGAATAGGAATAATAATTCGATGAACAAAAACAATAATAATTATAACAAACGAGAAACATGAACTCAATGATTGATGACAAGAAATACATGGAAAAGAAACATAAACACGAACAATAACAAGAAACATAGGCACGATTAACAAGAACAATAAACATTAGGAATAAACACATAATGAGTTGCACAGTGAATTCGAAAAAGAATAACTAATAAAGAAACACTACTAATTATTGATGCCAATTCCACTCCATGTATTCAAAAGCGGGATTGAAAAAATATAATGATGTTTCCATATTATGAGATCCACTACTAAGAATTTAAGAATTCCATAGGTTTATGTCACATAATAATTTTATGATAAATTTGGCGCATTGATTTATTTGATTTCATCCTATCAATCTAAATAAATAACGTTTTCCTAGTTCTGTGTGAAGTTTACATTCAAATAACTTCCTCAAAAATTAATTATTATTCATCGAAATTTGGGAATGGACGGTATGGACATTAGTTTGTATTTGTAACCATAAAGTGCATCAATTTCTGTCAAATGAATAATATAATATCATAATCATACAATAAATTATCCATAAATTTTGTTCATAAAGTTGAATCATCCTTGGAATTCGAATGAGACGGATTCAATCATGGTGTTTCCAGGATCAAGAAGTGAACCATATGATGCAGCCATAATAAAGCGATGACTGAACTTCATGCTCAACCAAAATACATGTTGGACCAAGCTGTATATCATGAAGGTCTAATTGAACAAGCCAACCAAGCATACTCCCACAATATATCAGCATTATTACTAGGTGTATACTGTGTAATGTATATGGATAGCATTTCAATATTGTTGATTAGTAGTGAAGGTGATATTGTGGTAGTTATCCATATTAAATGAAAATACAAAATATATGTTTATGTTATGAATACATAATATATGTATATATATGTGATAGTATATTACATAATGAGTTTGGAAAAGGCAGTTTTAAAAACGAATAATTATGTTCTCCAAACTAGCGGTACGCGAGTTTGGAAAATAATTAAGAGTTTGTAAACTTTTCTACACGAATTATGTACATATTCTTTCGTCATACTAGACTGAAAAGGATTTATTAAAACCTCAAACAACTGAAAACATTAACTGAAGCCAACATAACCTCAACACAACACAAGCAGTAGCACAAAAACACACACAGTGAACTGTCATGGCGGCTCGATCGACTCATTTATTCATACGTCGGAGTTCGGAAAAAACAGCTGTGCTAGATTTTCAGTGCTGTAATTATCATCGTGATGATGACTAGTGCTGTAATAATCATCAAAATGATTATTCCCGCATTCAGAACAGCTGATCTTTGATTCTCCTGTAAACGGCAATTTTCCAAACGCAAATCTAGCTTGGAAAGTTGTGTATTACATACGAGTATGGCGAAAACAAATATATATTTATGTTATAAATACATAAATTTATGTTTTAACGATATGCATTTCAACATTTCTAATATGCTTTATAGCATTATAACACTGGTGACTCCTCTTATAGAAGATTATCATTTGTTATTTATAATAAGGAAACTCATCAACTGACAAATGATTTCAATGGAAGTAACGATTCAATGAGCATTAAATGTGTGATGGTGTTATAATCACAGTGGATGTGAACAAGGGAATAAGATTGAAAACTACGGACACGCCCTGGAGGGTGTATTATTTTCTTAATCCACTACAATAGAGCAACAATGTATACATGGCGTGTATAGCTACTCTTTCACGTGTTATATGACCATTACGCCTTCGGTATACCAGAATACTCCAAGTAACAATACCTACCTCATACGAGGGACTGTGAAATCTATTATCACACACGTGATAATAGATCGGATTATCACACACGTCACAGTATTTATAATAAGAAAAAGATATTGTCAAATTACGCTTTAATCATAAATATTAAAGATACAAGACCATGGTTTCGTGTTAACGGATTCGATACATCATGAGTACTGAGGATAAAAATGTCCTCACATCCTCAGTACAGCCGATTATAAATGTCATAATTTTCAATATCGCAGCAAATTTTTATTTTTGAGTGTGGAAATTTGTGAATTGTGATAGTGATCAAGGATCTTGTCAACTTCTATTTAAAATAATACATAATGTATCAATTAATACTTTAAATAATTAAAATCAAAGTACCTCATTTTTAATATTTTTTAAAAAAGGTACTTTCATTTTAATTATTTAAATTTTTAACGAATACAGTAGCCCTAAGAGAAAATAAGTATTGAATAATTTATTAATTTATCAAAATCTGGGAAAAAAGCGTTTTGGACTTTATTGTCTATGTTTTCACCCTCTATTGTAATTTCTTGAATGAATAAATGAATATATTCCAGATTTTCAGATTTTCTCCTGATAGATATGTAAAGTGTGAGACTAATTTGCATGAATTTCTGATTTCTAGGCTTTTTGAAAGGCCTGATGAAATGTCATTCTATGCTATTGGTCAATAAAGAACAGCCCTTTTCTCGGGCACTTAATTTTTTTGGCAATATTTTCCTCTCTAGAAACGATGTAAAGATGTTTATGAGATCAAAGTGGATAACGTTACGATTTTATATTTTAAAAAGATCAAGAAATATCGCTGTTTAAAAAATTCATACTAATAACGTGCTGATTGTTGGATCGTAGCGGGTGCATAATCACGATCTGCTTTTAATTCCAGAGCTCAACTATTTAATAAAGAATTCATTAGTTGACGACAAAGTTTGTTGATGCAGCCGGTGTCTTGTGTCTTCCGAGATGTCACTTGGAATTCGTAATAATTTTCATTTTCTCGCTTGCGAAAGAAATAACTTCCACTTTTCTCATTCAACTTTCATTGACAATTGTCAAGTTGACGGCGTACATCATTCATTCCATTACTTTTTAATAATAAAGCTGGAGCTTGGATGTTTTCCTTGAAAAATTTTCGAATAATTTTATTCAAGCGTCCAATATTTTCCGCTCGGAAAAATAATTTAGTAATTAAGGACTTCGATGAACGGAAGAGTTTGAATGCATTAATTGGATTGCACCTAATAATAATAACTATTAATCAAGGCAAAAATGTAGCTCGACTCTCGAAAATCTGCAGAAAATTCTCCCTGAAGCAATCGACTTTATTGAGCAGCAGATTCTCCACTGAATATTCTTACTGGACTGCGAACAATTCTCTTGAAAAAGTTGAGAGTTATATCGAGAAATAATTTTTTGCTTGAATGACAATATCCTCGATCTAATTTTAGACTGTAATTGGAATATTCTTGCAAATTATCTTACTTCTGTCAGAATATTCTTCCTGCAATATTCCTGGAAAATAGATAATATTCAGCTCTATCTATGCCAATTCATTGCTTAATCATTATTTTCCTGATACACTATCTACATCTACAAGAATCCACCAATAATCAAAATTTATCTACAAGAATGATGATTTTTCCTCTCATACTCTTGTTAATTTATCGCTTATTCATTATTCTTTTAATACACTTTTTTCTCTCATATCAATCATATTTCAGAAACATGTCGATTGATATTTTAATAACACGTTTTGAAAGACAAAGTATCATACTTTGAAAAATTAAGCTTCCGCTTAAGCTTTTCTTGTCTTTATTGTATATAAATGTGCTCAAGACTGCTCATTAATTGAAACTATAATGAGAAATAAATTAAGCCATTTTAAGTCATTTGTGCTCATGTATTTTGTTGTTAGTGATGAAGGAATCCATATTGAATGTATTGTGAAACCACATATTTGAATTTGAGGTTTGACAATATCTTGTCTTTTCATTTAATCTTTTGCCATGCCTATAGTGTATTCAAGCTTTGATCGTGTATGTATTGGTTCTCGTACTCAACTCTTTTCATTTCAAACGATAGAGAGAATATTTTGAGGAAAAAGTTTGCCAAAATTGTCTTTACGCATAGACAATTCGTTACGCATCACAGGTAACGATCAATAAATCCATGATTCAAGCTGGTCATAACCGGAGGGATGGACCACAATGAGTACCCGCGCGGCTTCCACACAAGGCCGAAAAATTGGACGCAGCGGAAAAATTCAAAAGGTAGGAACCAGCTGAAGGAATTCCAAGCGGGAATCGATGAAAAGGGTCTCGCTCTCGCGTCTTTGTGTCTGGCTTGCAGTGCCTATTGCTAGGGGGGTCATATTTCTCTTCGACAAAAACAGAGAGCATCCCCAGGCTTTCGCTATTTGAACTACCATTCCAATGATGCATGGTCGTCCCTGCAAGAACTGTCCCCTTTTCACTACCTAGGCGCATACCACCGGCAAAAACTGTATAAATATGCTCTATTTCTAGCGGCATAAAAGCCTGCATATTCTTAGCGACCAGCCATCGTGAACAGCGTCGTAGAAAATGCCAGTCTAAGCAAAGAAGACATTCTGGATGGATAGGAAGGACTCAAGCTAGATCAATATCGGTTCAAAAATTGTAAACTTGGTCTCAAAGTTTAGAGAACATCCTGCCCTACCATTTTTTTAATCAAATTTATAATTTTTGAACCAATATTGACCGTGCTGGAATCATTTTCTCATCTTGCCAGAATGTCTTCTTTGCTTGGACAGACTATAACTGGAAGATTCCGTTTTTCGTTTCCAACATACAGACCTAAGATGCATTCTTGATAGAGCAATAGGAGTACTTTGTTCTCTATAGGAGTGAAGAGATTGATTGATTGATTGATTTTTATTTAGTGCTAGGTCTGGAAAACCCATTGCACAACACAATCCATTTCATTACATCTCAAAGCTACAAAACTTATATTAGTATATTAAACTAAATACCTAAAAATTATGTAATAAATATTTTAAATAATAGTTATAAGACTTTATGAAGGCTTCTCAAGTGACAATAAATTGAGGCACTAATGAATTGAATTTTTTCCATAAAAAAATACACAGTTCAAATAAAAAATGAAATAAAAACATAGAAAGAATAATACCTCTCACATAGAAACAAGTTTGTGTGTTAGGAGGGATTATACAATCAGGATTCCCACCTGGATATATAAAGACTTCAATTTTCTTCACTAATTTCAAATTAACACATTCGCAGTGAGACAAGTTGGGTCATGATTTTGATGATTAAATATAGTGAATGTGAGGAAACTGAATGATGATATGATAGTGGAATTTTTTCATCTCTCTTTGTTTTTTGTTCAGTTATGTTAAAGAATATGGAGAGACATATTCACTGGTTATGTTTTGCTTAAGTTTCCTGAGGGAGCTCTTGGGCTTGTGCCAGGGTAATGAGAGGGATGTTAAGTAGAGATAATTTCTAATTTTTATATAGTCGGAACCGACGGCTTATCGTCTCCTCCGAAAGACGATATTGTGGTAATTTTTCATACTTGGAAGGAAGACTCCGAATATTTTTGAACCACAAATAATGTGTAAAAGAATATCAAAAAAGTCTACTTGTATCAACACTCTTCTTGTATTATACCCTATTCACGATCACTTGAGACGAAATGAACAATTTTTTTGCGCGTGTGTGCGGGTAAAGGGAGGTATTACTTCATACGACGGTCAGCCGCAGTCGAACAGCTGTTGTCAATCACAGTTCTTGGCTTTTCCTCAAGCTCAAACGAAAATAGCTACCTGTACATGCAAAAAGTTTCCTTGTTTCGTCTCAAGTGATCGTGAATAGGGTATAGTTTACCAGGTATTGGAGATAATTCAACAACCGAAACCGGTACCTCGATTTTAAATAAACCTATAGTTTCTGGATATCTTGTCTTCTTATTCGACAAATAGTTATTCTCCCATTTGACTGCTTCCTTTGAATTGAGTTACACATGAACGCCCGTAAAATAATTAATTATGAGAGTACAAGGAAGACCCTCTGTCAAGATGGGAAAATGACTCAAGCTAGATCAATATTGGTTCAAAAATTATCAATTTGATTCCAAATTGTGGGAAACAATTTGATCTACTATCATGAACACATTTATAATTCTTGAGCAAATATTGATCAAGCTCTATTGCTCATGTTATTCATAACATCACTCTATTAGCTAATTCTTCCTATTGACATATTAAGTAGAATTTGAGTACTTGTGAAGGTGACATTGTGGTAGTCATCCATATCACATTAAAATACAAAATATTGTCAAACCATATAAATCGAGATACAGTAGCGGTTTTAGTTGGTACACCATTATTAATCTCTGGTGAACTATTTACAATATGTTGTCATTTTTACAATAAAAAAATATTTATTTTATTTTACAATAATTATTGATAAATTGGCTACCTAGAACTCAATTGGCTACCTACACACAGACGTATAGTCTGGTAGGGGTATTCCAGTAACCAATTTTCAAGTGTAATGTTCATTTTTTGTAACTGTTCATTTTTGGACTAAAGAATTTTAATTGATATTATTTAATATATTCACAGCTCTATACTTCATTATTTCATCAATAATAATCATAGAAATGAATTGATAACCACAAGAAATAGTTATTCATTAATTCCACTTCACTCCTAAACACTAGTGGCTTGTGCCCACGATACAGGTGAAGTGCTGTACAGTAAAAGATACAGGCACTTCACCTGTTTCGTGGGTACGAGCCGCCTGTGCTCCTAAATCGATTTATTATAATTGATTTATGAATCTAACCGTTTCACAATCACAACGCTTTCGGTTGCCACTTTTACTTCTTATTCTATATTTATGATTGGAGATAAATGATTTGTTCGAGTTCCAAAGTGACTTCAGCACAAAACATTATCGAATAACGCCCCATTAATCAATTTGAGACCAGAGCAGAGAAGCGAGCGCTTGACCTAAAAACCTTGGTACCCTTGACTTTTTGCAGTGTGCATCTTCGAAGGTTGACAGAAGCCGTGAAGACCTCGATCCAATTCAGGATGTGTCTGAAGACAAACAATCCGGTGATTATCGGGAGACAAGAGAAAGGACAAACCAATGCCAAGCCGCTTGTCACGCGACGACTGATCAATTTGTCTCTAATCGCCTTGCATAGCTACGATGTTCGGCGAATTAGTGACACAAACTCGGATGCATTTTTTCGATCAGGCATATGTGCCTGCAGCAAACCTTTTCTGCCGGGATACTCTCAAGGACTTGGTTGAGTGATCGTTCGAACTAGAGTGATACCGTACAGGATATAGTATCTCTAGTACAGTTCCACATACAGTCAAGAGATACTGTATAGATTAGGATATGTTGTTAAGAGATATATGTATAGATAAGATATGTTGTAAAGAGATATATGGATGGATATAAGATATTGTTGTTAAGAAATATACACATACAGGTAATGTGGAAAGAAAAGCAGAAAGCTTGATGTTGAAGGAGAGTTTCAAATTTATACTGCAGCAAAATTGAACAAAGAAAAAGTAATAAATATAATTCAAATTGACACAAATTGCCCTATTTTCGATAGAATTTCACAAATTTGAGTATAAAAAACACAAATGAATAAATTAAGTATCTATAAATTTAATGGAACTCAGCAGAGTGATAACCTAATCATATTAAACATAAACACAGTCATGTGATTGATTAACATACAGTAGGCCTACTTATTATAGAAATAATTTGTTTATTTTCATCTGAAAATAACTATAAATAGTTGAAACATGTATTGCACTGGAAAATTTTTGAAAAAGGGTACTGTGATTATTATTAAAAATAAAAAAAACAGTGATAAAAGAAATACATACATGTATGTATGGATAAGATAAGTTGTTGAGAGATATTATAATAGTTAAGAAAAGTGAAGAGCTTCCTTTTGCCTAGGGTTATACAATCAATTTATTTTAATGAATAAAAATTCAAATCAATAAACAGTTATAACCAAACACATCATGTTCATACATGAGAATTTAGTGTAGAATTTATTTAACCACCTCATAAATAACCCTAGCACTTTCCGCTACCCACGTACAAGTGAAATTATATACTTATGTGGGCATCATCAGCAAAAAAAATTGTTTATGTGTCCCTTCAAACTTTAAAATGCCTCTTTAGCGCCGTTAAACCTGATAGAGAAATTGGAATTGTAATCGGCGATCACTCTGAACGTACAGTGCTATACAAATACTTTTCAGTATTAGACGAAACCTTGACCTCCAATAATTTATTTATTTATTCAGTAGATCAATTGCAATAAAGGGTTAAAACACAGACAACAAATTCAAAATCGTCTAATAATAATGAGAAAACAACACGGAATAATTGTCAATTTAATAAACTACAGCACTGTTTAGTGACTACTACTTACAATTAATACTTAACAACTAACATAAATTGTTGAAGTATAATAATTGTATTGGTTAATATTTTGGGCCATAATTGCCGCCTTTAGAGCGACAGGCCTCCAAAAAATATTGTACAAGGGAAATTCTGGGAAGTGAAACGAGTAATATTCATACTAATGTGAATTTCAAGGGATCATCCATACTCCTGTATACACAAAATGCTTGCGAGAAGTTACAGAGTTTTTGTTTGTTTATTGTAGTATTTATAGAGAATTAATCATTGATTTTTGTGTATTTACGTGCCCAATACCTTTGAACGAGCAATAGCGTAGTCAAATATAATGATTTGTTCTCAACATTTGTTAATTTGATGCAAATCTAGTGCAAGATATCCTTTTTGTCCATCCGGAAAGGCTTAATATAGTTTACTAGTTTGCCGCTAGATAGCGCTGTGCTCCTAGTGCACGTGCGTGGCTGATACAGTACTAGGCTACGATAGACAAACATATTAGCGGAACATGTTGTGTTCAATGAAATAATATTATATTAAGAGGGTACTGTGATCTTGATTTTAATTTATTAAATAGCATAGATAATTGAGAGAAAAAGGTGAACGGTGTACATGGTGGAATTTACTCTAAAATGCATAAAATGATGCCCGTATAAGGACCATTAGATTCAATGTATTTTTTTTTTAAATTGGATGTGTTTATTTGTGTTATTATCTTCTTGAATCTTGAAAGTGAATTTAGTTCAATATCAAAATTTGAGATTTGATGTAACTGATATTTTTAAAATTGAGAAAAAGAAGTAACACACACGTTCACTAAATTTTGGTAACATTATTGCTTCTCCTAACTATTCAACCGTATCAAATTCAAATGAAAAGAGTTTCTCACTTTGATTCTTCTTGAAAATATAAAATGAAAATATTCTTCATTGAGCGGAGTTAGGACTAGGGAACTTTATGCGCATCAACGTTGAAATATTGAAATAAGCCTGAACATTTATGACGGAATATAATCCGTGGCATTCAAAAGGTTTCGATGTCATATCATGTATAATAAAGAGGGAGATTTTCCCTTTCATTGATGAATGGAGCGTGAAAGAAAGTCTGTGTAGGTCTATATTATGAAATATCAGACTATTCCAATATATTGACAAAAAGAATCTATATGAAAATTTTACTGTAAATGAGATTGCATACTTTTGTACTTTGAATGCCACAATCTCTATTAGCCTACGTGTAAAATTATATTCCCAACGAACTATTTTCAATGAAAAAGCGTCATTAATACTTATTACATTAACCCACTCAAACATTAGACACTTTATTACTTGGAGTTTTATAAGTACTGTATGTACTGGAGATGAATTAATTGTCAATTGCGGATGAATCAATACGAATATTCGAATATGGAGTATATAGTATACTCTAAATAGAGTATAATCGAACGTAGAGTAAAGAGTTTTCAATTAGAGTATTGATTCAATGACTCGATAGGAAGGTTTTGTTGTAATTTCATGAGAATTTTGTTATGTTTGGAAAGTTTTCATCGTGTTTGTTATCAGTATAAAATCTACTTTCCAATTTTATAATGATGAGAAACCTGATCATGAACAAAATAATTGAGTACGTTTCAATAAAACGACTCAATTAATCCATACAACGGTAACAAACAATGAAAAAGTTATATAAGCTTCACTTGCCCACATGGGAAGAAGCAAATAATAAATACATAAGATATAAAGGTACAAATAAATAGAGTTGCGTGAGAAAGACATGAAGTTTTATGCATCTTATTTGAAAATGGGTAGAGGAAATCTGGAATATATAATTATTATCATTATGGATTTAACGGATGATATCGGAAACAAGCCACGTAGCAGAGGAGACGACTAGCATTCTAATGA
The DNA here is from genome assembly GCA_017141385.1 of Sogatella furcifera. Lineage (NCBI taxonomy): Eukaryota > Metazoa > Arthropoda > Insecta > Hemiptera > Delphacidae > Sogatella > Sogatella furcifera. The sequence continues at coordinate 4,644,289 of CM029560.1, read as the reverse complement.
TTTTGGAAGACTTTGGCTTCTCCACCGAGAAATCGGAAATGACAATTTCATAATTGAAAATCACGAAATTCTAGTGTGTTTTTCCTTATAAATCAATGGATAATACAATACACTTGATGTTGGATCGAATATCTCTCTCACTTGAGAAAAAGATTATAAAAATGAATCAAAAAATTTATATCTCAAATAATGTAATCCTACGAGGAAAACGTCTTATTATTTTTTCGCTGTAAATTTTCATCTAGTCTACCGAGAATGGTCCTAAATGTAGTTTTTCAGTGAGTTGTGAAGCTGACAGGATGAAACAATGTACTTGGAAGGGATCATCAAATATACTCTGGAAGGGTGTAAGATATAGGGTGGTATGTGATTGACATATTGACAGCAGATTTGATTGATGAAGATTTACTATTACATACACACCTGCCTTCGGTTAACAGTAGTCTGCTATTCTTTTTGGGTTGTTGGAGAATGAAATCGTTTTGGAGCTGGTTTTGAATAATTTATCCCTAATTACGATCATCAGTAATGGATAATCATTGTATGAGTTACTTCTATTATCAGATGACTTTTTTTACTGCGACACCCACATAAAATCTAACCGGAGGAAGAATTCTAATGAAACCTCATTAGGGATATCTCAATCTGATAACCCTGGTAACATGATATAACATGGTATACTGGTACATGATATATGGATACATGGTATACTGTACATATAACTATAACAATAAACTATACTGAACTTTAAAACTTAGGGCTATTTAAAATAATTGAAAAATATATATAAATCAAACACCCTTTTAAAACACATATGTGTTTCAATAATTTTATAAAGTTTTTTAAAAGGGTGTTTGATTTATATTTATTTTTCAATAAACTATAACTGTACTATAGTACTACTGTATATAATATAGACCTATCAGGCTATATCAATCATCAGAATCATTCGAAGAAGAAGCTGACCAAATTTATTCCCGAATTATATTTTGATCAGTAGAATTGAACATGAATAAACATGGATTCTCGAGAACAAAGTGGATTTTGAATCAAAATGAATTTTGAATTAAATTGGATTTCGTGGATGAAGCCGATAGATAGGACTCACTCTATCTTTCTATACTTCAATCATTCAACGATTTAACCATTCACAGAAGTACTTTTGTTTAAATCGGAAATAGCTTTTGCATAAAGCATTGAAATAAATTAAATTGAATTTCTATTAAACCAATTTCATACTGCCAACAGGAAAATAAAGTCATAGTTTGTGTTGATGTATAATTATAGGTTGATATATAATTTGCAGCATCACTGTCGAATTTCACGTGAAACGGGAGAGCTAACTTCTATCTTGGATGATATTGTGATATTATACCTTATCCGTTCTAAATTCACCCAGTCCTTGTCAGCGTCAGGATTGGTGGTCAGGTCGAGCAAAGAAGACATTCTGGCAAGATGGGAAAATGACTCCTGGTCCGTCAACATTGATTTAAAAGTCATAAATTTATTAAGAAATTGTAGAGCAGGATAATTTATACAATTTGAGACTAAATTTATAATTTTTGAACCATTATTTACCGAGCTAGAGTGATTTTACCATCTTGCCAGAATGTCTTCTTTGCTCGACCAAACTATAATCACAGTGGCAATCACATGCACGTATATCCTCACAACTCTACCACTGAAATCCACCAGTATTGAGTTTTCCTTGTTCATTCAAACAGGAGAATATCATTTTCTAATTTAAACTTTATATACAATTTTATTCACTGCTGCGTTTCAAAAAGACTAATTTCGAAATGATTTGTGTCTGAGTAGGAGAGTTTGTTGAGTTTTCCTGGTTTTTTGAAGAGCGACTTTGAAACAAAGACTCTGTAGGAGACAACTCACATTATTCATTATTCGTTCACTTGGAATTGAATTTACCATTTGTTTCCCTTGTTCTCAATGTAATCCAATATTAATTATAAAATTCATAATAATGATGTTGTAACCTGTAATTATGAAAATGTGAGGTAAGAGCTGGATAGGAGAACATTAGGAACAATATTGTAACAAGATGATAAAATAGGATTTATAGCAGGATCACCTTTCCTAATAAATCTTCCAACTATTTCATAACAAGCGCACACCAACATGAATTCGTTGCGAAGGTTGCGGTGCGAATTCAATTCTGAGAACTTGCCGGGCGAAAATTTAAAATCATCGCGGTGAATATGCGCAAAAGCGTTGCAAAATATTCGGTTTGCGAATATTCGCAGAAAATGCTGCATGCAGCATTTGCAGCGCTTTTTGCATTGCGCATGTTGTGGCTTGTTAAGGAACTAACACTAATTTTCGTCTGCAAGTAAACAAAACCAACAAGTAAGAAAGTCAACTCTTGTGTCTCGTCACATCAGAAATGAACACTGTACCATTGTTAGAGATTATTTTACACGTACAGTACCCAATATTGTATGATTTTAATCAGAAAGATTATAAGAATATAGGAAAAAATACAAGATTTGTTGTAATATTGGAAAAGCTGTTACCGGTAATGCTAAAGGTGAGTTTCAGATTACTTTAATAGGCTAATCGAACTATTGAGCACCTACTGAAGGTTATATTATAATTCAGGATATTATTATTGTACTACAGCATCATTATTATAGTTAACTTCAGTATCTCTTCTACCCTAGCCTTATATTATTATTATTTCTACCCTAGCGCCTAGGATACTATCGATGCATTAGGTTGGTTAGCTTAAATACTCAAATATTCCCGCGCTCTAAGTTACGATTATTTTGCTTCGGTGTGCGTGCCCCAGCGTTACAAATATTTTGCAACGAAACTATCGTCACGAAATCGGAGTCCAATTTCTTGGTACCACCGCAACGGATTCGTAACGAATTGGTCTGCGCAAGGCTTAAGTCATGAAAGGGATATTTACTGAATACCTCCATGCTTCAATTACTATTTTGTCAAAATTAATCACTAATATTGATAAACGACTGTTATTGATCTTAATTAAAATCTCAAATTTATAACAGAGTAGACAACAATGTGCTCTAGTTCCCTACAAAGCCGGTAATTACATCGCTGTTGAAGGATTAATTATGTGATGAGATTGTATCAACTAAAAAATACCAGCTTCCGATTTTGCCAAGGTTGATAAGCGAGTAACGATTATTAGCTTTTCACTTTCGATTTTTCTTTCTTCAAAAATCATCATTGCTTATAGTGAATCACAGAATGTAGCAGAGATTCAAGAAGTTCTACAAATGCTAATGCTTTTCGATTAGTAATTCAATGGATCTAGTAAGAATAATTTTACCATAAGTAGATGATTGTGATGGATAATTAGGCCTATGGATAATTACACAATATCACCTTCACAACTACTCAACTTGAAACATTGCCTATTGGTGACCATATCAAATTCCTACATGCACACGGACCTATTGTTCAAGCATGGAGTAATATTAATTTACATTCAAAATCTGTTTTCAAATTAATACAGAATTACTTACTCAACGGCTTTATTAGTGTTTATAATTTATTGTGTAATGTATCAAATATTAAATAAATTTATTTGAATTTGAAATTTGATAATTAAAATACAAGATATTGTCAAACTACAGATTCATTAGAAAATCGAGATACCGGTTTCGGTTACCTTTATCAGTCCTTATGAACTCTCAGGAGATTACAGGGAATTACATCGGATTATTGAAGTTTGAGTAGAGAACGACCAAGAATGTGAGCAAAGAGGATTCTAGTATTTCAAGAGAGTTCTAATTCTATGATGTAAGTTTCAATAGGTGAGTTTTATTCTCTCTTTCAAATCAATAAATAATTTTTTTTCTTTGTAAGAGTAGTATCACTATGCTGTGAATGGGATTAGTGAATCGAATGAGAAAATTATAAATTAAAGTACACTTTCTGATACTATGAATCATCTTATTTTTATAATTGAACATTGACAGATATTTAATTCTTCTGCTATCTGGAAGATGTTATATCCTATATTCCAATAAATACTTCTCTCTAATTCAAAGAAACGCAGGCGAGTTCTTTCTCAGTATTTCATACTGCCATTCAGATTAGACATGCTTTTTTTGAATTAATTAACATAAGTCACAAACACTATGGACTGCTTTCGGATGGGTGACCAAGGCGAGTGGAACCTACCCTTATGGGTAGCTCCCCACAACAAAAGCCATATGCATATGGATATTGATGCGGATATTAGTTGCGAAACAGACGGAATGTTTACAGGTTGGTGAACACAGTTTAACTATCTCAAAGTCAGAAAAGTTCAAGTGCTGAAGACACGTGATTTCAAAAGCTTCTCAAACATTCCCAAAAGAATCAAAGTGAGGAAAATGTGTTTAAGTGTTAGAGACACGTGCATCATCACATGCTCTCGATAGCTTCTCGAGAATTTTAGCTAGCTGGAAGCTGAAAAATTCAAATGAAAAAGTGAAGGAGATGACCATTTCCATTTCAACTGCTTCTCGAAACATTCTGGCGTAAATGTGTGAGATAAGTGAAGATCCTTAGCTTTGAAAGAACTAATTTAATAGCTACAAAAAATTCCAACAGTCTGGAAGTTGAAAAATTCAAGTGAAAAAGGAAGATGATCAAATTCATTTCAATAGCTTCTCGAAACATTCTGTGTAAAGTGAAGAAAATCCTTGGCTTTGGATGAACTAATTTAATAGCTTCTCGAAAATTCCAACAAGCCAGGAGTTGAAAAAAGTGTACAAGGGTAGAAGATGACCATACGCATCTCAAAAGCTTCTAGAATGTGTGTAAAAGCTGGTATGAATGTGTGAGCTAAGTGATGATCCTTAGCTTTGAACGAACTAATTTGGGCTGTTCAAGTTCAAGAAATTCCTGGACAGAGACACATCTCGAACCCTATAAAAGCTGGTAGGGTTCAAACGCCTGAATAACCAGACTTGTCGTTGACTCTCAAGGAGTTCAACTCAGACCGGAGTGCCCTCTATTTGCTTTGAGAGGAAACCAAGTGCGAACAAAGGGAATTAATCGGAATGAAATAACTGTCCTTAAACTACAGACGGCGGCATGGTTTGTAATTAAGGGGTAGCCTTTCGACAAAAAGACTAGAAAAAGTACACATGTTTAAGTGATAATATTGTTCAGGTATGTGTGTGTGGAATGTTGTATCGTGAGGGGAAAATTTCAGTATTCTCTCACCTGAATTCCGTTTTGCTTGAAGCAAAATATCATGATAAAATAGTCAGAGTTTGTAGACTTGGTTTGATACTGAACAATGAATGAACGATGATTAATTATATTTTATGTGAATTGAACTGAAAAAATGTAAAATACATTAGCATAAAATACAAATAGACGCATAGGCCTACATATTTGCTTTATGTAACTTACATTTTCTCCGATTGAAGTTGTATAATTCTATGTACATTATAAAGGTTATGTGAGCAATATCCTTAGGAAATACCTGCTATAGTCTGTTCAAGCAAAGAAGACATTCTGGCAAGATGAGGAAATTACTATATCTCGGTTAATATGAGTTCAAAAATTATAAATTTGAACTCGAATTGTATGGAAAATGATCAAATTTATAATTTTTGAACCATTATTGACAGAGTTGGAGTCATTTTTCCATCTTGCCAGGATGTCTTCTTTGCTTGGATAGACTGTATCAACTATGTTTCCTTCATCTTAGGGCTACCTTATCACTGTTTTTCCATTTCAAATAAGAATCACAGTACCCTTTTTAAATATTATTGTTTATGCATAGGCTAACATGCTTCGACTAATCATAGTAATTTTCAAATGCAAATTAACAAATAAACAAATTAATTCTATAATAAGTAGCTTGCCGTAGCTTGCTTATTAATCACATGTGTTTATTTTTAGAAGAAATTTAGTAGAAAAAAACTTGCTAGGGTTGTAAATCCATCATACGAATTTTGCGGAAAATTAAGTAGCGCTCCTGCATATTCTATCATTGTAATTCCAAATTACCTCCCTCGAGAAGCAATTACGAATATGAAACACATGTAGGCATTGTCCTCAGGATATGAAATAATGTTTTTCCCTATTTAAATCACTTGAGAGTTGCGTTTCTTCGATCAATCAACTACATATAGTACAAATTTCCTCTTGTATTCAACAGAGTCTAACTGGCAGCGGTATTAATGTTCGCTTAATTTCACTGGTCTCCAATTCATCCGCTCTAACTGATTATGTCAGTCTGGCATCAAGCTGTCAGCTGATTGTAAGTCCCGACTGGCTGATAGTGACAGGCGGTTTCTTAGACATAAACTCCCCCCCAAACCCCCCATCACCCTACAAGTCAATTGAGCTCACCTCGTCTTGCTGAAAGCTATTAGACGCGCGTAATCTAGGACCGAGTGGGGAGCGTCACAGAAATAAATTGAAATAACACAGCCTATTGCGCACCATAAGCTAGGATAAAGCATCTAACAGGTCCGCAAGGGAACCAGACAGCATATAAAATGAAATGGGCTTATTTTTAAAGCGTTGTTTTATACCAGCCTCCTTCTCTTTTGCGCTCCGGTATAATGCGAGGGTTTTACATATTTATTCAAATGGGAATAACAGTTGTAGTGGCAGAGATGGTGGTATGGAGATTTTTTGCCTACACTACACCAGCGCCCGTCTTCTCTGTAAACCTCTAGCTTCCTGTGGTGGCTTACTCCACGCCAGATAAACAACAGAATTCTACTCTGTGTTATGATTATTATATCACTTGCGCTTGGGCACAATACTTGTACTTCCAGCTCGAATTTTGATTAGCATCAGTTACGAATGTCCGTCAAGCTTTAGCTTCACAGCTCAATTTCCTTTAGAGATTATTCGATGTACACAAAACTATACATGTAGTCGGTGCAAACAAAGAAAACATTCTGACAAGATGAGAAAATAACTTCAGCTTGGTTAAAAAATTATAAATTTATTCTCAAATTGTGAATTAGAATGTTCCATACAATTCGAGAAATTAAAAATTTTTGAACCAATATAGACCGAGCTGGAGTCATTTTCCCATCTTGTCAGAATGTCTTCTTTGCTTGGACAGACTATAATATCGAATGAAACAATCTATTATTGGAAGGAATCATTATCGTCTTTAATGTACCTCACCCTATGAATATGATAATATCTACTGCTACTACTGAATTACTGTTCCAGTAGTTTATTGCCTTAACCGATACGTTCCCAATAGATAATTATTATGATCTTTTATTATAATATTCTATAGAAATTGCTGTCTCATCAAAGTTCCAATTCATATATTCAAAAAGCATTAATGAGTGAGGATATTTCATATAATTGAAAAATAAATGAAAATCAAACATCCTTTTAAAAAACTCTAAAATTATTAAAACACAGACATGTTTCGGCACATTAGGCCATTATCAATGTGCATAAAATAATAATGAAATAAGTAAACAAGATTAAAAATTAAAAATTGTGATAAATACACATCACTTGAGCTTAAAAATGATATATTTCATCAAAATTCAATTATTGAAAGAATTCAGACTGACTGTTATTCAAATCAGTTTATTTTGTATTCAATAATACAAAATTATTCGAACGTTTGTTCGAAAATACATTCGAACAAACGTTCGAATGATAGTAAACATGATTATATTCTATTATGTAAACATTGGCTCACCAAGGGCATGAACGTGGAGTGACCATGAGGGCACACGTTCTAGCCTTAGACTCATCCATTTATAAACTCCAAATTTTTGGGAGTATTAGTTCTTCAGTTTTTGTCTTGTAAGTTAGTGATTCCGTTCAGAGAGACACAGTAACCTCTCCCTGTCTGATTTGGGTTACTTTCTGGACAGTTGTATTTCTTGATATCACAGGCTACCACAGTCCGGGTAGGATAACTCTGTGTATCAAGGGAACAACTGGAAAGAGTAATACCTTCATCAGACAGGTATTTGTATTATTAAAGTCGCGGAAAAGTGAAGTGTTATCAACATGGAGAGTCAGGTGAGTCATTGTATCTAGATTAACCACAAAATGTTCCTGAGCAGCCAAGCGAGTACCCCATGATAATTTATTAATAGAAGTAAACGTTAATGTCTATATCTCAATTAAGAATCTTATTTTATGTATCACTTAATAAAAGTAAAATCTATTAACCATTGATAATTATTAATTATATAAGGCCCATTAATATCTAAACTACACTTACAAAATATATATTTTTACTATATATCTTATATACTTTATTTATCTTTTATACAATATATCTTATATTTTATATATAATCTTGTTTACTTATTTCATTATTATTTTATCCACATTGATAATGGCAAAATATGCCGAAACATGTCTGTGTTTTAATAATTTTAAAGTTTTTTAAAAGGGTGTTTGATTTTCATTTATTTTTCAATATTTCATATACTTTATGTTTTGAATTAATTGTGAATCGTTTTATTTCAGGCTACACCAGATATGTCCCGGAACCTGGAAAAGCAGAGTCAGAAAATGGTGAGTTGCAAGTCTTCTACATACATCTATCTATATCAATAATGGCACTGACTGACTGATTCATTCATCACCAGAACTGAAAATCCAGTAATCAGTTTTTTCAAAATTCGAGATGTATCGCGGGTTGCATATCTTCCACCTTGAAACAACGGAATGGTTCTGCCAGCATACAACCAATCCTTACTGTAAATTCAATGTTTCAGCGAGATTATAGATGAACTAATTTGGAAGATATTGAATCAAGTTTCAAGCTATAACCAGTTTTGGTTCTCGAAAAAATCTAAGAAAAACTTCGAAAAATAGTAAAACCCTAATAATGTAACCTTGGGAAGTATATCGGACATAGTTTGAAACTTGATTCAATATCTTCCAAATTAGTTCATCTATAATGTTGCAATTTTGTAAACATGTCCAAATTAGGTCTAGAAGTGCTGTGTTCAATAAATTTCGAATCCCTTCTGAGGTTACGCCTGTAATAAGGTTTTCCAATGTTTGGAATCTGCACTTTCGTTTATTTCACGGAAACTACCGAACTAAATACTTCCAAATCATATACCCAAGTTTGGCTGAGGTAATAGGATCTTTTTTGCAATGAAAACTGTGTTTTAGATAGAATATAAGTAAGGAAATATTTATATTCAATAAAATCTGTATTCTTAAAAATACAGATACAATTTGTTCAATATTAAAAATATTATATTTTCACCACCCGGCAGTGTTTTCACCACAATAATTTCGAACACTGGCGGAATATTCATGTTGTATTGATAATAACAAGGCCACAGGCCACAGCCACTTTTCAAGTTGTGTAACGAGGAATAAACCGACTGGTCTTTATGTTCAATTTCAAATTAGTGTCACACGTGTTATAGCGCGCTATAATTGGCTGTAGGTTTTGTCATACTCCACTTGTGACTGAAGGCAGAGAGGAAAATTTTCGTCCTTTGATAGAACCAGCGCTCCACACAACATCTATAGTCTTTACAAGCAAAGAAGACATTCTGGCAAGATCGGAAAATGATTCCAGCTCGGTCAATATTGGTTCAAAGATTAAAAACTTGATCTCAATTCTTAGATCAAAATATGAACTACAAATTGATACCAAATTTTTAAGAATTTTTGAACAAATATTGAATGAGCTGTAATCATTTTCCCATCCTGCCAGAATGTCTTCTCTGCTTGGACAGACTATACCTATTTTAGAGCGCCCACGGCTGCATCCCAACTAATTTGAAATTGAACACACTTTCGAACTCGTCGATCGATCTCTGAAATCGATCGCAAAAGTAAGACGGTGGATCTATGAAACAGTTTCGTGGCTGTTTTGAACTCGAGTACACTAATTGCAATTGCATCTAATTGCAATCGTCCCTATGGAACTGGGAACAGGTTGCATCACAAATACATTTGCAAAAACATAATAACGCAGATCGGTTGCCTTGAATCTGAAAATTATTATTACTTCATTCCGAAAATGTACTCAATTTCTGGAAAAGACAACAAAATTTTTAAATAAAAATTATGTTGTCCCATTTCATGAACACTTTGGTTTGTTAGAAAAACAAATATTATTGATTTTATCTTTCGTCTTATATTAAATCTTTCTGACAATTAGGTCTATACAACATGTAGTAGCTGAGACTTGACAAGCGTATTATTTATTTTATTATTTTATTAATGTCTTGTCTGATTGACTTTTGTTGCATACTCACGTTGTATTGGAAATAATTGAGAACACGTTCTGTATTCATTCAAGAAAAAAATAGTGTATAAAGTCTGATCATGATCTCATAATTTTAGTTCTATTTGCCTTTTCTTCCCTACTCTGACTTTCATATTTCTAAATTATATACGATTCTATATTGATAACATGAGTATCATAAATGGATATAGTTATTGAATAACTCATAATTCCGATTCAAAGATAATCATGTCTACTTTCAATGAAAACTCAAATTTCAGATAGAGTGATATTTTCTATCTAAGATAATTCATATCTTATTCATCTATTAGATCAGTTATACCATTTGGATAAAATATGGCTTTGCAATTTTGAATTTGAAATTTTTTCATCCCAGTAATTCATATTGAATCACCTGTCATTCATATTTGAATAAGCATCAAGGACATGAGTGATAAATCACAGATCTTATGATTCAGCTAGCGCACAAGTTTTCTTTGCTGGCTGTGCCAAATCATTTAGATATATTTTAATTTAAATTTACTATGCATTTTGTATGTATCATTCATATTTTGTAATTAACTACTGTATGTAATTTTTGGCGAAATAAATATATTATTATTATTATTATTATTCACTTTCAATGTGAATCAATGATTCCATATAAGTCATAAATTACAAAACTAATGATTCACTTGAATTCACATACTTTAAGAGGAATCATTATGCTTATACATGATTCAGTATACTATGAATAAATCTGAAATGGACTAAATGATGACTCTCAATCTCCATCCGTTTCAAAAATCAACAATTTCAGAGACGAGGGAAATATATTTGAAGCAGTGCGGTCGCTGTGACGTTAGAAGCTTCAGTCAAAGAATGAGATCTTGCAGCAGAAATTGAAATTCGATTACCAAGCTGGAAAAGAAGTTGAACAACAACGTTTTGAGCGTGGGAATTGGATTGATAAAATTCAAAGACATCTAGAGACGCATTACCCGCTCTAGCGTTGGTAACAGGACTTGACAAAGGATGATATTTCTCAACCAACCTGGAATAGATTGAAAAATGTTCCTCACTCAACCAACGTATCTTACTCTCCATAATATTCTGTATTATGAATGCATCACATTTCAATGAATACATCATCACGGTTCTATGGTTCATAGAACAGTGAGAAATCAATTAAGATTTTGAAAATAGTAATCTAGTAGAAACAGAAATAGGCTACAAATCAATATAATACACTGGTGGCTCGAACCCATGAAACATGTGAAGTGCCTGTATCTTTTACTGTACAGGACATCACCTGTTTCGTGGGCACAAGCCGCCAGTGATATAATATAATATAATTATTATTAATCTCAAATAATATACTCCCAATTATAGTCTATTGTGGATTTTCTTGAAAAGTAAATAGATATTATATCTATTTACTTTTCAAGGAAAACCACAATAGACTATAATATCTATTATATCTATAGATATTATATCTATTTAATTTTCAAGAAAAACCACAATAGACTATTATTGGGAGTATATTATTTGAGATTAATCAGAGGTTGAGAGACTTTTAAGGAGTTATAACTGACGCCAAAAATTTGGGTGATTTCGTCTACTCCTTTTGCACTCCAACAGCTGAAATTCTATTGTCAAATCAGAGTTGTCATTTAGCTATGCCTAAATGATGTTCCTGGGATCAAAAGCGACAATAGATGCTTTATATCATTATTTGTTAGTTGGTAGAATCACGTACAGAGACAGATGAAACCGCCTAAATTTCTGGCTTCAGATATAGGAAGGACTTCCTCTAGTCATAACTTCATCTGATAGAGAGCATACTCATTTCATTTTAGTTGTGGCAATTAGCATATATAGGCCTATTATAATTCAAAAAATATTTTTTTTGAAAAGGGTACTTTGATTTTTATTTTTTAAGTTTTCATTATAGAAGAGTTACTTTCGCATCACTGGTTAATGATGGTTTTCATTAGAACTGACTTGCCAATTTGGTCTCATATGAAACGGAGAATCAATAGCTACTCACTAACTAGCACGAAGATGATCATTTACGAAGTCATATTTTGTTATTGCTTAGAGATTGGAATTGAATTCATTCTATTCCTTTATTTATTTTTTTCAATGGTGCAACAGCCCTCTGAAGGGCCTAGGTTGCCAGTTTCATATTCACCAAACTATACAGTCCGTCCAAGCAAAGAAGACACAGCCCGGACAGAAAATACAGCAGGCGAATAATCATCAACCAGGATAGAGGTAACGTGGGGTCGATCCTCTCAACCATAAGCCAGTCTTCAACCAAGTGAAGATGCAGAACATCTCTGAATAACATACAGTTGATCAGCTAGAGTGTAATGCAACAATTACTATTCCTCCAGAAACGGGAAACGACTGACTGTCTTCACTAACGACAGCCAATCTCCCAAAGGATGAAAGATTCCTTTATACATACAAATACAATTACTAGTAGATGCTATCAGAACAAATTAAAATTAAAGCCTTTCAAAAATTGAAAAATATGTGCCGGTTAGTATTGTTATAAATTTTCATTGTTGTTATTGTTTCGTTGATCTTCAAATATATTTGCATGAAATGCCGATGAAATGACTCAATACAGGCCTAAATGATGTCTTATAATTGTTTATTATAGAATATTGTTGCATTAATTTTAATGTGGATGAAAAAGATCAATCGAAGTTTTCTACTTGGCAAAACAAGACTGGTGATTGTGATTGAGTATTGGAGGGGTGAGTGGGGGAGGAGGCATAGGCGTTCCGAATGGCAAATCCATTTGAGAACTTGAAACAATAAATTTGATCCAGCCATTATGTGCCAGGAGTTGAAATCGCCTAGCGGGGATAGTTTGAGAATGGATTTTGGAACTTTTCAAACAAGTAGGCAATTAGACTTCCAACTCACATATTGGTCGACAAAAGCTATTCAAAGTAGTTCTAGACCTTCTCCCGATCCATTCAAATAAGAAAATATTATGGCGGTGCTTGACATTTTTAGGGCACAAGTTTTCTCGGCCTCATCAATAGTCCAAAGTTGTACAAGTGATTAGCAGTAGCCTCATGATAGGTCGGCTAATCAACTGAGCTTTTTCACTCTCCAACAAATTAAGTTTGTTGAGTTCAACTACTAGGAAATTGCAAGCCTTCTGCAACTCTCATCCGAAATAAATCTCTTTTCCACTCTTATCAGGAATTCTTTTGTGAATCTCTTTGCTGTTGGAGGCTTAAAATCGCGATCACCAATTAACCACCCTCACCAAGTTTCCAATACTAAAAACATACCAAAAGCTAGTACAGTGGAACCCCAATACATAGTTATTTCAATAGTATGTATCAGCTTTTCTTTAGTGTTTTGTAGGTCAATTTTTTGTTTCTAATTACTGAGGGTGAAGCCCACATGGGTTATAGGCTTGTGTGTGGATAATAGGTGTTATTTCTTCTCTTTTCTTCCTAGCACACCCAATCATGGAACCTGTGTTTTTGTTTAATAATTATGTCATTGTTATTGTACTTTCTTTGGTTTTTTATATTTTTTGTATCTATTTCGTCCTTTGTGTGTGTGTTTTAATAAATTTAAAATTGAATTGAAATTGAATGAGATGAATAATAATGATGAGAGTTGACGCGACTACTTGTAAGGTAGTCCGTAGTCTTGACTGATGGCTTATCGTATCCTCCCTCCGAAAGACGGGGTGGCCGTATTAATGTGATTAAGATAATAGCCTATGTTATTGAGACTCGAAAATGTACGATATCAAAGAATATCCTATACTCTTAGTAGGACTAACCTGAGAGTCTTATTATTAACAAATTAGATATAATATTATGAAACTGAATAGGTTCATAGTTCGACTTTGTAGGGAATTTAATCGTCAATAGATCTAGAGGAGCAGGGTGCAGTATGATACTTTATGTTTCATGTATGATATAGGCATGATACTAAAATGTGTGAGCGCTGCCTGCTGTTTTTTGTTTTGTAATATGCGCGTTCTGGGAGAGAGTGGTTTTGGGGTGGCGTAAGCCATGATTCAGTGAGGTAGTAATTTGGGAAAGGGAGAGTGAGGAAACATTTGGTGGTTTTAAGGGCCAACATTGTTGTGATGACTAATCTATGGCTGGTGGTTAGCAGTGTTGCCACCACCAGTATTAATTGCTTTACATTCTGCTATGTCGCAGGCGGTCGGTCATTAGCCCAGACAGGTGACTGTTTAGGAATAGCTTTCGTGCCTTCGCGGCAACATTCCTCTTTGATCAGTATGCTTTCCAACCAAGGCTACAGCTCACCTCCTTTGATAATTCCGTCATCCTTAATGTTGATAACGTAACTCGCATTCAGTCGTTTGCCCACTATACCATCCTGGACATGATTAATCGGTGCGCCCCGTCTTTTGACCAGTGCACTAACATGTGTTTGTTGTTGGCGACTATAGCACACCGTCTTCATAGTCTTCCAGGAATTCAGGCTGAAACACACGCAATCTCACATCCACTGAAACATTATTATTTATCCCAGGAATTCATGATCAAACGAAGTCCAAACTCTATTTGGCTCATGATCAGATGCAGGACAAAGCTTTGTAAAATGAGAGTATTTTGAGCATTCATAACCCAGGAATTCATTATCATACGTAGTTCAAACTCTGTTTGGCTTAATAATTAGGAGCTGATTAGGGACTATAAACAATACTAATCTCTTAAATACTAAAATACAGTAGGACGTGATTGCAGTTATTCTTAAGAATGATCATACAGCTTGATATAAAAACAAAAGAATTCCTCAAATAAATACAACAAAAACTTTTTTCTAAGGGTGATGCCCACAAGAGGTCATAGGCCTGCAAGTGAGTAATAAGAGAGCGGATGATGAGAGATGACAACTATCATTTAGACAGTTCGGACATACGGCTTATCGTCTCCTTAGAAAGACGGGGTGGCCGCATCCATGTGATTGTGCTGGGCCAAATTTGTTCCCCGGTCAAGAATCGTACTCGGAACCTCGTGGTTTCAAGACTCACGCAACATCACTTACTCCAACGAGCTACCCAATTGTAATTGTAGAATAAGATCATACTTGTAAAGATCCTTTAGTTTTCTATCAATTTGTAAAATTCCTTCAGAGCCACCCAATTGTAATTATAATAACATAATAATAATTATTGTAAAACTCATTCATTTATCCTTTTCAGTTCACTTTCATTACAAAATTTGAATAATGAGTTCAAGAAAATAATGAGTTTTTTTATTGAAAACTATTTCAATAAAATAATGAGTTCAAGATTACAAAGTCTACAATTTTAGACGAAATTTATTATTTTTGTAACAATATTGACCGAGCTGGAGTCATTTACCCATCTCACCAGAATGTCTTCTTTCACTCTAGCAGACGCTGAGTATCAAAGAGGTATCAAGAGGAAGTATCTTCAGCAAAGAGGCTGAGTATCACTCTGCATTGAAATAATTCAATCTGTTCATTGAGTGCCTTTCAGGTCATAAGTATAAGTTTGTCCTGAGAATTTATTTGAAAGTTAGAGATTTTGTAATAAAAGTGGTTTCCTATCAAGTTGCAACTCTTCCCATTCGGAGAAAACTCCAAATATTGATTAAATTATTAGTGATCATCAATCACGCCAGCTATTGACATTCGAGACTTATCCTTCGCCAACATTTCTAGGCTTAGAGAAAAGACAAACAACACTGTATACGTTAATATTAATACAGTGAAATCTGAGGCGTTTGGATGCTTTGAACACCGATATGAACAATTTTAGGATTTTGAATCAAGGATATGCGATGGTAGTTGGAAACATATTCATCCTAGAATCTGTTGCCCAAACCTTCATTCCATTTTATCAGATTTACCTATAATATCATCAAATTAAGTGATAGATGAAAATAATAATGAGTCACAGAACACCACTGGCGGCTCGTACCCATGAAACAGGTGAAGTGCTGTATAGTTATACGGTACGAGCCGCCAGTGCAGTACACTAATTGAAAATCGTTTCATTTCAACACGACTAGTTTCAAACGCATTAGAGCTATTTTCAAATAGAAAATTAATCTATTTAATTAGAGCTGAAATTAAACTAAAATTAGAGCTATTCACTTTGAAATTAATCTATAATTCTTAATAAAGTTTTGGGAATGCCTGTTGTACTAACCTTTGTATTTTTTTTTATTGATTGAATAAATAAATGATAAATTATCTTAATTAATTTCAATAATTCATTCGACAGCTATTGAGCAGCTCGGTCTTAAATTAATAATCTTGCTGTTTTAGAATATTTAGAATTGGAATTTGAATTTAAACACGACTTGTCTCGATAACGTGAACCATTAGAAAATGACTCTAATAAGTTAAAAACTACTCGTGTTGAAATGAAAAAAACTTTCAAGGTTACTTCATTATGTGATTCATTATTTTGGGTTTATTTTAATTTATTCATTTATCCCTTGAAAAAGCATTACAATAATTCACAATGTAGAAGTAGAACAGCAAAATGAATTAATAATTAAAATGCTAATAAAGATAAGGAACTACTTCCCCAAAAGAGCAAGCTCGAGCTTGGGGAGGGAAACAAATTGAGGTAATAACTAAGTGCACGCCAAGTGATAAACAATACTAGGTCAATCAATAATAGATTTATAACAATAGAAACAATTATTTATTTCTTTAAAATCAACTTGTACTGATTAAACTACAAAAATTTCTAAAGATCCTAATTATAAAAATATTTAAAGCTATTTTCTGTATAAAACTTGAAATAATTATAATCAAAGTACCATTATTTTTAATATTTCTATTTTACACAACATGTTTCGGCGATATAGACTATTTTCTCTATCTTTAACTCTATTAAGTCATACTTTAAAGGCATAAGAGTACAACTAACAGGCTTTCAAGCCAAAAACTGTTCCTCCTGAAATTTAAACAGACAAACAAGTTGCGGGTTATGTCATACAATCTTTATTTGAAAACGAATCTTTCTGAAGTCCATCAGACTTCAGGATTATAATTTGAAGGTCAACTTCTATTCGAATATTGCAAATTTTGGTTTTATACATTCTCAAACCCCAACACACATTCCCAAACAGGATCCAATTCTCGTCTGTCCCTTATATTCTCGCACAATATGTAATCAAAGTAGCTATTTTGATAACACTGGATCGAAATGCAGCGTTGGATCTCATCTACTACCAACATGGTATAGCCTGTCCAAGTACAGAAGACACTCTGGGAGAATGACTCCAGGTCGGTCAATATTGGTTCAAAAATTGTCGGTCAAATTTGGTCTCAAATTACAGAGCAGGATGGTTCCTACAATTTGTAACAAATTTATTATTTTTGAACTAATATTGACCGAGCTAGAGTCATTTTCATATCTTGTTAGAATGTCTTCCTTGCTTGGACAGAGTACTACCAACATGGTACAGAGCGCGTCTGTCTCTCCTTGAGTCTAATCTTTGTTGTCTTTTGATTGGTTGTTGTGGTAACATGATCATCGCCATTCCAATTGGAAATTGAGGCGCGGAGATCGACATTGCCCGGACAAACATATCAAATAACAATCGATTGTTGCCATTAATTCGATTACATTGTTTCGATAATATCCGGTTCCTATTCAATCTCATTAATCTGTATCGGTTCTGTGAACGAGGCCTGAACTATTCATCATACTTATCTGTCTTGATCTTGCATGTAAACGGTTTAGGGTTGTTGATTTTAGAATTGTCAATACAGTATGGTCGAGCAAAGAAGACATTCTGGTAAGATGGGAAAATGGGAAAATGACTCGAGCTTCCTCAACATTGGTTTAAACATTAGAAATTTGATCTAAAATATTGTAGAAATCATTCTGCTGTAAATTTCCAGACTAAATGTTCGAAACGATATTGATCAAGTTGAAGTCATTTTCACATATTGCCAGATTATCTTCTTTGCTCGACCAGACTATAGACATACTCGATACTCTACTAGTCTACTTCTACTTCATTCAAGTTCCGAATTGGCGTTACACTTACAGGATACTCCAGAATCAAGTAGAGTGTAGTCTGCATAGCTTTTTGCCAATTGAATTTCAAGCCAATCATGGGCGAATCGAAAAAATATTCCTTCGTTTTCAATACTGCATATTTACAATCTTTCAATCTGAACATAGCTTTGTATAGAATGTTGTGTGTAATAAATGCAAGAATGAAGGGCTGATTTTTAATTGAATTTATTTGCTATTTGATTAAGGAGAAAGGCTGTAAAAATTTTGTCATACAGAGTTATTGCAAGGTATTATAAACATTTGTGTTCGTATCACCTTTGCAACTAATAATTGTTTGTATCAAGTTAGATTTATTCCTTATCCTCCGTCTCTTCTTAGTCTCTGTAGGAGAATCGAACACAAGTAGATTGTTTCATATCCATTTTTCGGTTTATCCATCTAATGACAAACATAGACCTACATGAAGTGAAAGGAAGAATAGGCATAGCCTAATTGTAGTTCCAACTAAATTTTGATTGGAATATAACCCCAATTTTCATGTCAATCCCAAATTTCTGTCCTGTTGAAGGTTTTCTACTCCAAGAAATTAGACTCCAGAATAGAAAAAAGACTCCAGGAGTAACTAATGATGAATTTTGAAGCATTGATATTTATAGTAGATTGGGAAGAATAAAGAGTGAATGAAATACGCATGAACAGCCAGCAAATTTTTCAGCTGAGTGGCGTAGGCCTTGGGTTTCCCAAGTATTCCACATTTCAAATTGGCCGTTAAGAATAGACGATTCCGCAGTAGCAGACCGCACTTTGAAAGTAAATCGTGCAAAAGCTTTATGGCCCAGGAATGTCCCCATAAAAAGCGCTCAACGACATGCAGATGATTGCGCATGAGAATGTGTGCGTTACAACCCACCCAATCTACTTTCCGTGATGTGATACTTACTGGGTGACAAATATGGAAAACTTCTGAAGTAAAACGCATGGAAATAATCCAATGGAAGCTGGAGTAGCTTAGTCCCCTCTCGCCCCACCCCCTCATCAATTGACGTTACTAGTTCGAAATTATAAATTATTATGAAATTATAAATAGATTTTTATGCATAATCAGCTAAATTGGCACCGTTGCATCAAGTCTCATAGAAATATTTTCATGCGTTCTACTCTTTTAAAAACTTTCTAAGTTTCACAAGTTCAAATCGAGAAAACTGCTTGGCCGTCATGTTTGTGTGCAGTTTAGTTATAAGAAAGTTGTAATGTCAAGCTTATTCACAGTTCAAAAATATAGGTCCAGTTTTATATTCTTGAAAGTCTATCACCTAGATAGTTGAGACAATAAAAAAAGCCTTTCCTATGTGAAATATAATATTGTTTTACTAGGTTTATTTTGAAGTCACCAGTGTTAATAAAAACCAGAAAAATCATTTTTTCTAACCTCTAATAATAGCCTACTGCTTTGCAAACTTATTGTATTGACTGATTGTAGTACCAATATTCTAACTTTCACTGATAATATCATTCAACTCTGTATTAGCTATTTTCTGTGTTTTCGGAGGTATTCTCATCCATAAAATTTTGGGCACAATCATCAACGATTCCACTTAGATCAGAAAGCTATTGAAAAAAAAGACCTCTTGAAAGTCGAGCTTCCCCCTTACCAGTTGACTAAGATGTAAGAAAACCACTCGCGGCTCGTGCCCATGAAACAGGTGAAGTGCTGTACAGTAGGAGATACGGGCACTTCACCTGTTTCGTGGGCACGAGCCGCCAGTCCGCCATTGAAATCGTGATATTTCTATCACTATTACGCTCTTATAATATTGTAAGCTGGCTTATATTCTTGTGAACCTGGATGATTAAGAGAATAGAAGGAAATTGTCTATGTAATTATATTGTATCAAGGATACAACTTACCACTCATTTAGCATGATATACTCTATAATTAATCGTTCATATTTCAAAGCAAAATTTTCATCTCAGATAAAGCATATTAGTCTTTCCGTTTAATATGTTGTTCTATGTAGGATACTGAATGAATGTCTCAATGTCCCTTCTTTGTGTTATTGGATTTCAATCTGAGAAAGCAGTTTCCTTGCGAATTTGTACAATAATAGTAAGTACAACAACAATCATTATTACAGAAGCATGCAAATCTAAGAAGACAAGACGCGATTCACATCTAATGAGGCGTAATAATATAACTGAAAGGCACTGATACGTTGAGAATGGGTGCTACACCTTGCTTTGAGAGGAATTGTTCAGCATCTATAGGTGCGATAGTCTGTCCAAGCAAAGAAGACATTTTGGCAAGTAGGGAAAATAACTCCAACACGATTAATATTATTTCAAAAATTATAAATTTTGTTTCAAATTGTAGATCGAAATGTTTCCTACAATTTAAGATCAAATCTATAATCTTCGAACCAATATTTCCCAAGCTGGAGTCATTTTG
Source organism: Sogatella furcifera (assembly GCA_017141385.1). NCBI lineage: Eukaryota > Metazoa > Arthropoda > Insecta > Hemiptera > Delphacidae > Sogatella > Sogatella furcifera. Next base: position 4,623,625 of record CM029560.1, on the reverse strand, counting down.
CTGTCTTGCCAGAATGTCTTCTCTGCTTGGACAGACTAGCAGGCAAGGATTGATTCAGCACTAATTGGAATTCTGTCACTCAAACTCCAACACTCCTGATTTGAATAGTGCGCGTTGAAACGTTCTCTTCAAGGAAATTTGTCAAACTGAATCTTTGTAGTTACGCTGTCAAGGTGAGCTGAGTATGAATTCTGTCGAGATAGTTGCATGAGTGTTCGTAGCCAAGGATAAAACCATTTTCTATCTCTCCTCATGGTGTTCTCGAAATAAAAGACATTGAAATAAATATTAGGAAATTCAATGAAATTATAGAAGAGTGTGATAAATGATGTACACCAAACTATAATAATAATAATTCCTTTATTTTAGGCTATTTTATCACTGTTTTAAATGTTAATCACAGTACCCTTTTCAACTGTTTTTATTCATGCATGAATAACATTTTAAAACATTATAATAATATGTTTATTTGTGGATCTTGTAGGCCTACATTGTCCTAATGGACTATCGTATCTTTTTCTTAGATTAGATATTAATTATTTAGTTTGGGACTATATTATGTATTCTTTCTTTCGTGAGAATACAATATACTTATAGAATAAAAACACAGACAATTATTTCCAGAACGTCTTCTCCCCAAATTTTGAGAAATATATTTGAAATGGCTTTAAGGTCAAGTTTACAATGATGAACCTCTCACAAATTTGCACTTACAATGGAAAACCCCATTATCCAACAATTTAGAATTGTAGAGGTTGAATTTAGAATTGTAGTGGTTCAGTAAAAGATTTCGAAGTAGGCTATCAGATTACACTTTAAATTTCAAGTCAAAAATAATAATAGTTAGAAGTATAATCTCATCATAAATCTACAAGTTGTTCGAAAAATATAAATAGGAAACAAGAGATATTTCCTAGAGGAAAATTAGTATACTAACGCCCGGTTTTTCCAAACACACTCAAATTTAACAGTTTGAATTTTCTATACTTGGCAGAGAAAATGTCAGCTGTTCTATCATCATTTGAGGGTCCATCAAGTTTCAGTGTGCTTTGAAATAACCCGGCATTAGTATTTAATTTATTTTCAATAATATTGATGATATTCAAATATTATTACCGTATTTCACATTTTAAATGCTCCAAGTTGTTATTCATAATAAAGAATATTTCATTTCATCCTTGTAAATGTTGTTGATCATCAATCAATCAATCATTCCACTGGAAGGAAATAAAATGAAAAAGTGGACAAAAATATTAGTCCCAGAAAAACAGAATGATTCCATGTTTATTATATTAATCTAATATATTCTAAACAAAATCTGAGTCTATCCTACTTTCGAAAACCTCTGTAGCAATGTAAAGTTCCAAAATGCTTTGTACTTCAGAGGTTTCTTCATCACAATGAATGTTTCTTTGAATATTTGATAGCAGCTAACTGGAAAACATGACCAAGGTATAGCAGACTCTAACGGAACTGGCGGTTGAGGAATGAAAGTTAGTGATGATCGGCTCTGTCAGGACAGTCTGAAAGCGGCTAACGAGAGCGAACCTGTTCAGCTGAGTTTGCTCTCAAAGCGATATGCTCTGGCAGATCGATCCTCGACCTTCTTGACAGAGTTGAGTATTGATAACAGTCATTAACCAACCGCCAGTTATTTTGGATTCTGCTATACAAAAGAACTGGGACCTACTTAAATTGGTGGAAAAACTTCGCCGTTCTGTGCAATCGGAGATATTTTTAGTTTGTTCGGGTCTAGAATATAACAAGGCTAATTTAAAAGTTGAGGTCCATGTGCTAGAAGTAAGATTGGTTTTGAGCTCATTCCTGGAGATCGGCTTTTCGGATACGTTTCAAGCTGAACTTGTAAGATCTGGTTTAACTGTGGAAATTGAAATGTAGATGGGTTTCCTTCCCGTCCAATGGACTTACCTTGCTGTTACCCACAAAGTCAACATCTCTTTTCTTCTTACATTGTAGTCTTTTTTGTCAACTTAGTCTGCATTGTACTCAAGAATGTTTCAACAAACTCAATGTCGTATTATATTTTCAGCTTTTAAATGAAACTATGAATTCCAATCAATGCTTGAAATCTAATGTTCACATAACATAAATATTCTCTCGATATCGTTTTTCGTTGGAATAATAGATAATTTTTGCAATAAAACTGCAATAGCTACAACCAAACCTCTGTAGATATTAACGCATTTACATTAATAAGTCATTTGTTCTGCTTTTTAAACCCCCTCCTTTGGGAGATTGGCTATCGTTAGTAGAGATATTCAGTCGTTTCCCTTCTCTGGTGGAATAGTAATTGTTCAATTGCACTGTAACTGATTAACTGGATGTTATTCGGAGGTGTTCTGCACCGCCAATTGGTCGCGGAAACTGGCTTATGGATGAGAGGATCAACGTGCTACCACATGTTACCTCTACTCTGATTGATGATTATATGCTTGCTGTATGTCCTGCCCGGCCTGAAGGGGTTTCTGGAGTGTTGGTTCAGTAGGATCTGTTTGAAAGTTTATGGTTTTTGGGCTGGTATTGGCCGGGCTGAAGTTGTTTTCCCGTCTTGCCGGGATGTCTTCTTCGCTTGGACGTACTGTATAGTGGCGTGAGTATGAAACTGGCATCAACTAGGCCTAGGCCCTTCATGGGCTATTGAGCTATTCAGACGAACAGAGACTGCTTTTTCATCCATGAATCATGTTTATTGTACTGTTGTACTTTGAAATTATAGAGAAGTTATAGAATTCCGTTTCAATGCGTTCAAATCATAACTTTGTGACTTCATTCTATTCCAATTTTGTATGAATTAAATTGTGATTCCCGATAGAATGATAAAGTGACATCTCAAATGGACAGTCGAAGCGTTTGGGGGAGTAAAAATATAAGGAAAAAAAATTATAGATGGTGAGGTGGGTGTAAAGGAAAAACTACTGTTGACTTTATATGAGAACCCTGCCAGGCGAACGGTCTGAGAAGCATCAGAGTTGAATGAGAGAGATAATATTGAAGGCAATGTTTTTCTCTACGCGAAATTCATCTGGAAATAGTGGGAAATTAACCGATGGTATTCTTACGCCTCAGCAAGCGGAAATCATTGCGGAAACCATGATATTGTCTCGATGGCTAGAAAAAAATCAGAAAACGTATTCTGTGAAATGAAGAGAGAGGAAATGAGAGAGCTAGTGGTATATAGAGAGAGAAAGTGAAAGAGAGTGAGTAAGTGGAAGAAAGAGTTAGTGCAAGAGAGAGAGACTTAATGATGAAGAAACAGGTGATGGAACAGAGAGAGAGAGGTGATGAAATAGAGAAAGAGAGAGTGAGTGAGTCAGTGGTGTATTATATTATGTTAACATGCCATGAAGGGAATACATTGTAAAGTCCATTGAAAAATTCACATAGGCCTATTCAATTCTATTTTAATGACTCAAGACATTTTGAAACAAGTACAACTCAAACACTAGACATTCAAGATAATCAGCTGACAGAGGCACAGTGTTGCCAACTAACCAGGTTGAAAAATAAACAAATATTCTGCATCTATCAAATAATAAATATACCTCTTTTAATGAAAATATGTAATATTTCAATGAAATATATCTCGCTTCGCTCGCCTTCTCCGCCTAGCAAGGGGGCTCCGCCCCCTGGACCCCCGACAGTATAGGGAGTGTAAGTAACTCGCTCGCTCGCTTCGCTCGCCTGCAAAATCTCTGTCAGTGTCAGCTAAGACGAACAGGCTCTCTTCGCTCGCCTGTAAATTCCGTTCAGAAGGGATTCGAAATTTATTGAGCATAGCATTTCTACACCTAATCTGGACCTGTTTACCTAATTTCAACATTTTCTGCTAATTTGTTCTAGAAGAATCTAGGAAAAACTCCAAAAATTCCAAAAATAGTAAAACGCTAATATTAAGCGTAACCTTGGAAAGTGTATTGGACATAGTTTGAAACTTGATTCAATTTCTTCCTCATTAGTTCATCTATAATCTCGCTGAACCATTGAGTTTAAAATTAGGATTGGTCGTATCAAGGCGGAAGATATGCAACCCGCAACACATCTACAATTTTGAAAACCTGATTACTGGCGTAATATTGAACGGATTGCAAAAATATTTTAACACATCATTTCTAGACCTTATCTGAACCTGCCCACCAGATATCAACATTTTCTACCGATTGGTTCTCGAAAAAATGAGGAAAACGCCGAAAAACTCTAGAAAAACCAAAATATTTGGCGTATCCTTGAAAAGTTTTCAGAATCCGTTCTTAGCGCGCGTGTGAACGTCCAACTGAACATGCCTGCCAAATTTCAACGCATTCGGTTCAGTGGATTTTTAGTTCTGGTGATGAGTGTCATTTCGCTTTTATATATAGAGATTCAATACATTACAAGTGGTACATAGAGACAGAAAAAGAGTTAGTTGTACACAGAGAAAGAGTTAGTGAAAGAGAGAGAGTTAGTGCTGGAAGAAAATGAGTGGAAGACAGAGTGTAGGTGGTAGAAGAGAAAGTTGGTAGTAGTAGAGAGAGAGAGAGAGAGTTAGTAAAAGAGAGTGAGAGTGTGTGTTAGTGTAAATGAGAGAGTTATTTGTAGAGAGAGTGTAACTCAGAGAAAGATATAGAGAGAAGAAAATAGAAGATTTGAGAGTACGAGAAACGAAAAAATTCATGTGGAATCGAACCTTCAACGTAGAGGGCAGTTTATATACAAGTTTTTATTTATCAATCCCATATAATATATATTATGTGAGTGTGTGATTAATCGATAGTGCCTTGGCGCTTGTCGCGAAGCTTGATTGCTTCCATCAAACAAACTGCTATCATTAAATGTTTTCTTCTGGAATGGGACAGAATTCACAACCGACCCGGGCAGCACTACTCAAAGTCGACGCTACAAATAACTCTGCGAACAGTCGCACACATTCACAATGAAACTGTTGAAATCGTTCATGGACGATCAAGTGAAATGGTGACAAAGTGGGTGCTGCGTGACATTGTGAATTCAATTATATTACGGTTAAAAGCTACTAAGTTCATCAGTCACATGCAACCGTGCAAGGTAAATCTAAATACTAGAAGTTTTCGGGAGAAAGGTTATTGAAAGTCACTGTACTCCCAGCGTACAGTTGGGCCAAAATTTCTTGGCACCTGACAGCTGAGTGTTATTAACTTCATTAAAAACATTGGCTGCTGCTCTAATCCACTGCCTAATGTGACATTAGTTGCCTATAATGTTTTAAGAACGGTACCCGCACTCTGCCCCTCGCCTGGGTCAGCTGGTTCTGGCTGATGCCAAGAGATTTTAGCCGTACTGTATGTGTTTCAACACTAGACTGGAAACACATTTCGAAATTGTAACAGTATAATATACTGTGGATGGATAAGGAGCTTTAATACGTGGTTATTTCACATATACATTGCTATCAATGTGTTTAATAGATTTTTACCCAAATGACAGGATTTCCCAATTTCAGTGGAACAGGATGAAATTCTCTTCCAAGTTGAACAAGATTGAAAATTTGAACTGATAATACTAATAATAAATTGTAATAAAACAAAAATTCTCTTCCAAGTTGAACAACATTGAAAATTTGAACTGATAATACTATTAATAAATTGTAATAAAACAAAAATAAATAGAAAATGAGCTCGCAGGAGTCGATATTTTAACATAAACTCTATTATTAGCAGTGAATATGAACACCACATCTCAAACATGTCTCGCCAATATTATATTAGCCTATAGTGCAAGTATCGATTTGTATTGGCGCTCGAACAAGATAAATGATTCAAGTATCTACACAATAGATTTAGAGGGAAATGTTGTAAGAAGCGATTCTTTCTTCCAACCCTTGATACTCAACTCTATCCGTCCATTTTTCACTTCAACGTTGAGGGCACTCTTCATAATATTGCTATTTCTTTCTAAATATCTTGGGTGATCATCGATTAAGTGATTAGTGATGAACTGCAGCACTATTGAACACACATAAATATCGGTAGTTTCTGCCATAAAATAAGTCTGCCACACGATTTAACATTGCTTTGATTGCGTGTATGACACGTTATCTGTTACTTTTTTTGCGGATGATGCCCACATAGGTATTAAATTTTACTTGTGCGTGGGTACAAGTTAATTACTTACTTCACTTGTTATAAGTTTCTTACTTACTTTTCATTTACTTCTCTAGCATGAAACGATTATTCAAAGAAGAAAGACAATTTTAATCTAAGAGTATATTGTGTTTGCTATTATGAAAGACTTGATAGGGTGTCTTGTTTCAATCAATCTTATTTGTGTCCGTTAGTAAAGGCTGTTTGTGGGCGAGACAACTGATAAACGAAGGATTGTAAAAATTTCAATGGTGTACCCTATGTTCAATGGAAATTTGTGAAGGAATTTTGATGCAAGGTTCAACTAATCCCAAGGTATGTTAAGTCATCCACATACAGAGAAAATCATGTAAGTCTTGAATTTCTCACCCGTACTTGCCAGCTTACAGTCAAACGAGTGAAATGAATAGTGGAGCATAAAGCACCTGCATATTGAATTAACGTCGTATGACTCAATACACGCTAGAGCGGTAGACTGTGATATATCAGTCGGTTTCTAGCACTGATCTCTGGCTGCGCTAATCACTCTTTGTAATCTTGACTGGGAACCGGAAGGTGGAGATGAATGGTACGTGAGAAGGCAACCGGATCCGGTGGAAAACGAGGGTCTAACACGTTATTGTGCCCAGGGCACCGTGCTCGAACCCCTCCGTCTTCAAACAAATTAATTAGGATGGAGAACGGTGCACCGTTCATAGAGTGCCTCACATGTCACAGCCAAATCTAGTGTCGAGTCAGATGTACCTGCAATACCTACCAAATAGGCAGCCGTGTTGATAGATTTCCACCATGCTCTGCTTCAGATTAATTTGCAGCCGCCCTTGACAAACATGCTTGTGAGAGATTCCCAGGTGCTGATTGTTATTATGGTGCCATGTATGATGATTTTACAACTTGCCGTGTTGTTATTACTGCAGCACCGGGCTCTGATCAACTCCACTACTGGATTATTCAAATTTATTCTCATTACATGCAACAAGCGATCATATTGGAGTGTTATCTTCTGTTTTAATTAGTGAAGTAATAGATTTTATAGTTCTTTACAATAAATCGCTGGCGGCTCGTACCCACGAAACAGGTGAAGTGTCCGTATCTTTAACTGTACAGCACTTCATCTGTTTCGTGGGCAAGAGCCGCCAGTGCAATAAATAATGTTTTTATTTATCTCTCGAAATGGTTTTTGTTTTATGTATTATGTTATTTCCAACTAATGCTACGCTGAAAGAAAAGAATTATGCTAGAATAATTATTGTCAGTTTGTAGGTGTATGAAGTTAAGAATCGTGTGTAGTGTATTAAGTAGGCCTATGACTAATGAGATATCTGTATGACTATTGTGAATGCTAACTCATGGTTGGCTAATGACATCTATATGAATAAATTCAAATTGAAATGTTGTTTAAACTTATATAAAAATCACTTTTCGAATGAAAATTAGCTTTTACTTTAAAATTTGAAGTTAAATTTAATTTGATTCTAGTTTTCAATTTAAATGTAATGCATTAGCCTAACTCAGTTTTCGACTCAATTTGCCCAATTTTGTGTCTGAGGACCTTTTTCAATGGACCGATTCACTTGTTCTTTCTTACTTCTTTGTAATAGAAATTACTATAGCACTATCTGAGTTGTTTAAGGAAGAGAGTCTGTTATTACTCTACTCTGTCACATCAGTTTTCAAGCAGTGTGCAAGGGTTTGCTCTGTTTTTTACTCTTAAGTGATTTTTACAGATCATACATGATTACTACCCCCCCTCCCACCAATTACTGCCTCTGGTACCGCTGATCTAAAATGTTGATACTTCAACGTTTTAAAATTTCCGAGATAACTCCAACATGATGCCGTTTGAACCTTACATGTGTATGTATTTCCGTGAATTTTTCAAGTTCGCTTTCAAGCCTTAAGCATAGATTAGTGTCTCTTTTTTCGAAAAGGTTTTGAGCTTAATCCAACGTTACTTCCGGTAAAGGGAGAAGGAATGAACAGGTCCCAACAGGCAGCAATTTTTAATTAGGTGGTGAACTTCCTGCCCTAATAAAAGGTAGGGAACTTTCACTGCTCAAAGTGACTCGCTTTTTCATTACCAGGAGGGAATTCCAGCAGTTAATGAGTAGTGCATTGCTGGTTTTTCAACACAAGTTGACAGTTCGCATGAACAGTACTTTGAATATTTTAGACTAGTATGTGTGAAGATAAAAATTGTTGTAAGTAGCTTGTAACTCAGCACTATATCTCTCACCTATTCAAGAAATTTCTCCAATTTATTATTTCTCTCTCTATCATAATTATACCAATCTTTCTCCATATTTTGATAGGATACGAAATTTGTTGGAGACATCCAACACCTATTCAAAAAGTATCTTTTATTTATTGTTTTACCCCTCTTTCATAATATATAAAACGTTTTTCTTACTTCGATAGGAAACAAAATTTTCTTGAAGACCAGCATTCAATAAATAACGGTGTGTTGAAAAAAAAAGGTTGCATAGCCTACCGTATTAAGAAAAAGGTGTAATTCAAGATTTGTTTGGTGTCTTGAATATTCTTAATGCCTTTCTAAATTTTTATTGCATTACTAACCTTCTACTGATTACATTGCTGATTATTAAAATCAGCATAGTGATAACACTGGTCACAACAGATTTTTCAAATTTGTTTCTGAGGTTTTGGTGACCTTGAGAGAATCATGACAAGTAAGAATTTACTTCAGGTGGCGATCACACGAGTAAAGTTGGCTTGACCAAGCATCGCCTGCTATGGACTCCATTTCATTCAATAGTAAGTTGGAGTATAATGAGAGTATAGAGATAGAGTGGGATGAAATAATTATTCTAAGCTCCGTTGCATAACACTTGAACCTATTTTATCTTGTATTTTACCTATTTTATCTATTTTATCTAGTTTTAATGGAAACTCATTCAAAGATTGACTAGATTGAAAATGGAACATGTTATCATATTTTTCAAATTAAACTATCCTTAGAATGGCAAATTTGAATCAGATAACTCACCGGTAGGAAGAAAGATTTTGAGTATTTATTGGGCTCATACGCTTGAAATTTCTGGATCTCTTGAAATAAGACACCTATCATTCACTCTCAGGTTACATCATTGTCTACAATGATTGTATTGCTAGGTACAAGGAATGATTAGGAGCAGCACCACTTATCATTTCACATCTCCTTAATTGCTATTTGAGCATGTGTCTATGTCAATAATCGCCAGGATCTTTGATGCCAGCTTTGTACTAGACAAAGATAAACAGGTCTGAGTGAAGCGAGCTCATTTGGGATTAGTCAGACTTTGATGGACACTATGGGCTCTCTAAGATGTTGCAAGATATATCTATTTTGAATAGCAGTCGAATCTATTCAGATGTACGATCCCTCTATCACGTGAATCGAGACCATTAACCTGATGAGAATGCTCCATTTAGTACAGATCATCACTACATTTATGAGAATAATTGATTGATAATTCAGGCTAATTCAATTCTAATGAAGAAATAATTCAAATGCTGATTTTCACTTTGAGCGAATTGCCTGTTCTGATAGACTATGATGTATTATGTGGAGAATTGTTGCAATTAGGAACCATTTTGATTGTTTCTCTTCATATAACACATGTCCAGAGGTATTTATTAAAAATATGAAGCAATTTTTTTTGCGGATGATGCCCACATAAGCATTTTAGCTTGTGCGTGGGTAATGGATCTTGAGTGCTAAGGTGATTGATGAAGTGAAAAACAGCCATGCCTCTGGGATTATTATATAGATCATACTGTATTATTACATTAAGTTATACTTATGGTACTTTTCTAAACTATCATGTAGCATCCCACTATAGAGTCTATGTGTCGGGACTAAGTATTGAGTATCAACGTTAGAACAATATGTCTAATATTTGAAAAAAATGCTTGTCAACACCTCCTGACGGCACTCTGCCTAGGAGAAAACGAGGTATACTAGAATGCACTGCGTTATTTTAAAAAATGTGATCAATTCTGTTCAATAGAGGCCTTTATTCATCTATTTTATTATAAAACAATTTGAATTGGCATTGAATTATCATCATTAGCAAAGACAATCAACTCTTTCACATTGTCTTCTTATCTACTGCTTATTAATAATTGTTTTTGCCAATAGCATAGAATGATAGACTTCTCTATACTAAGATTATCTTTGCTCAATCAAAGAGATTAGATACATTCTGTATTTCATAGTTTTTATTTTCTAATCAAGTTTTGTAAATCCTGTTTATTCTTATTTTTCTGGGTTGTTTTGTTCAGGAATGGAACTGAAATAATGAAACTTGATGAAAGAAATGGGTTGATGATATAAATAAGTGATGAAAAACTGCATTGTAAGATAGGTCAAAATTTTCAACACTGGCGTTCCTATTTATTTGATAGTCAGTATAAAAAACAAACTATTTTCAACTTCTCGCCGTGGAAGAAGCACTAAATAAATTATTTCAATGTCACGAAACTCATTGTGAGCTTAGTCAGAATGAATCGGATGAATAATTAGAAAAGAGACCAAGTTTTTGTATTCCGCAGACAGTTGACTGAAATTACTGGATGAATCAAGGCGTTGAATGCACTCCTGTTGAGAATGTTTATTGTATTCAGAAAGTTTTCGATCATTTGAAAGGAAGTCGATGCGATCTCAAGAAGTTTTCAATTTCTTGCCCGAGCTTGGAACAAGAAAACACTGAAAACTTTCGAATTTCTTGGCTGTCCAACTATTTGCAAACAAATCTTGAATAGATTTCTGTTCTATTCAGATTTCTGGTGGTAGAAATCGAAACTGGCAGTCTCATTGCGTATGCGTATTATTCATGAAACTTTGACCTATATATTTTGAAAGTTTTTGGGGAGTTGGCATCAAGTGATCAAGAAAATTATCGACTTGATTCTGGCTCCTCGTTGAATAACAAAGGACAGTCACTCACAATAAGGCAACCCGGTGAGCGTGTTTGAGCTCCGAGCTTATGAGATTACGAGTGGGATGCTGCTTGAGACCCAAGGTGCATACATACCTTGTCAGCAAACCAGCTTCAAGGCATGTTTACTTACGTCCAATATACAAACAACAAGTCTCTTGTATCTTGTAATCTTCATTTGTTGGGTTTGGAATATTGTTTTCTCGTGGAATAATCTGTGTATCAGCGAATAATAATAATACTCGAACTCGAAATCGCGCAATATCACTTTTATACTCAGAAATATAGTTACAGTAAATGTTAGTGTGTGATAATTTTCGGCTCTAAATTTTTTAATTAATTTTTCTACTTTAATGAAAGTTTCGAACTACTCTGTGTTTTTCGGATCAACCCTTCAAAAATTTCCAATTCAATTCAAAAAAATTTCCTTCAATTCAAAATTTTCCAATTATTATCATTTCTTTGAGTGAGAAACCTTCGGCTGGAAAATAAATTTGGACTTATAACCTAAAATTTTGGACTATATTTCAAAGAAACTTGTGTTGAAAATACCAAGAGCTATGCCTGTTTCTTCTTACCAATGTGTTTTTGTCAATAGATTGATAAATAAATTAATTAATTGTGGCAGGGCCAATCTGGCGATCCCAGGTGAGCTAGGGGGACCCCAAACTGGGAGAATAAATGATTTGGGACTGATGTATTAATTTTTACTCCGACTTTTATTTCACTATAGACGTTGCTTTGCAAATGCAATATATCATTGCATTTTACTGCCCTCCTAAACTCTCTTGAGAAAAACATTTGAAATAGTTTTGAACTCGACCAGCAGATGGCAGTAGCAATAGGGTGACTTGCTTCGACTTCCATTGGACACGCCTCCAAGCTACACCTTCGCTCTGATTGGCCGACGATATCAGTTCAAATAGTTCGCAAATTTGACCAGTAGATGGCAGCACTTGCTGGGTAATGTTTCAGATTTGACTTGGACACGCCTTCTTACTCCACCTGCTCTTTTCTGATTGGTTAACAGCACTGGCGGCTCGTGCCCACAAAACAGGTGAAGTGCTGTACAGTAAAAGATGCGGGCACTTCACCTGTTTCATGGGCACGAGCCGCCAGTGTAACAGCGTTTTGTAAGTTCTGTCTCAGAAAATGGCTGATAGCGATAAAATGTTGTATATCATTCACACAACATGTACTATTCACAATTTACTATCCACAATATCACACCTATATAGATTATATAATAATATAGTATATAGATTATTCATTTTTATTCAAGTTAATACTTATTCATTTATGGGATTAAATTTCAATTCAATGTTTATTTTGCCGTGTCACTAAGGCCAGTACTAAAATTAGTTGTTATACTTCTAAGCCTTATGAAATGAGATCAGAATATGAATCAGGATTCTTATTTTGTTCTCATATTATCTTATCTCATACAATGAATACGATGTATTGAATGAATTGGTTTTTGAACTAGTTGTAGCCTTATTGAAAAATCATCAACAAATTGTCATTGTTGTGAGAGTTATATTTTCCCAAGAGCTGTAATACTGTGTGAACTTATTAGTATTGAAATGGATTCACCCAAATGATGAATAATTTTTAGAGTCACTGATAGTTTGCCCAGTCAATAGAGGATTAATCAATCACATACACTATTAGTTTTACAATACTTACTTTATCACTGGTTTTTATCTCAAATAAGAATTACAGTACCCTTGAAAATGACTCTGATGAGTCGAAACATGTTAAGCATGAATAAAAATAATTAAAAAGGGTACTGTGATTCTTATTTGAAATGAAAAATAGTTACATAATTCTAGTGTATGAAAATACATGTGTGTTAAGCATGTCACCTTATTGCTACTGCCATCTGCTGGCTGAATTCAGATTTAAATTCAATCAAATCTGAAACACCTGCCGGTAACTGCTGCCATCTACTGGTCGAATTTGGGAGCTTTTTGAACCAATATCGTCAGCCAATTACAGCGAAGGCGTAGCTTAGAGGCGTGTCCAATGGAAGTCAAAGCAAGTCACCCTATTGCTACTGCCATCTGCTGGCTGAGTTCGGATCTATTCCAAATGTTTTTCTCAAGATCGAGACTAAAAAGTAACATTCCCAAGTGGCTCGAGCTGCCCGGCTGTAGCTGCGCTGCTCTAGCCATCACAAAACTATTCACATAACTATATTTCAAATGTTTACTACGTTATAAGGGCTACAAATGTGTAATTAATCGATGAATAGTGAAAATCACTTAAAAAGTCAATTTCACTATTTTATTGATTTATTACACATTTGTAGCCCTAATAACATAGTGAACATTTATAATATAGTTATGTGAATAGTGTTGTGATGGCTAGAGCAGCGCAGCAACAGCCGGGCAGCTCGAGCAGCGGATTTGGAGCCGGGCAGCTTGAGCCGCTTGGGAATGTTACTTTTTAGTCTCAAAATCGATTGAATGAATGTGTTAGGTGCAATGGACAGCACTTAACAGATGTGGTTTTTTCAAGAGATTTTCTAAAAATTCCCTTCTTGACAAACATATTTTCAGCATTAAAATTGTTTTGTAAGATTTTCGTTGGCTAATTATGGTTATTTCAAAATTTCCCGTTTCTCTGCGCCACTCTGTACAGTATTTGAATAATGATGTAAATTAATATAGTTGAACTATTAATTTTTCAAAAAAAATCCGTGGAGTAATCCCCCCCTACAGTTGGTTTTCCCTGAATGGACCGCGAAAGCCCGCCAAAACTTTGAAACATGATACTTAAAACATGAAACATGAGACATGATACTTTGAAACATGAGACATGATACTTTGCAACATGAGACATGATACTTTGAAACATGAGACATGATACTTTGCAACATGAGACATGATACTTAATTGGTGACAACTGCTCTAGAAAACAAGTTCAACTACCGAACTAAGAATGAGTTAAATGAGTACAAATTGAACTTGTGAAGAGTGGACATTTATTAGCTTATTATTGTGAAGCCCTGATCATTCAGATTCCAAAGAATTATTCAAATACGTAGCAGAGCACCCTTATTCGGTTGTTTCTTGTTTGGATGTGAAACGTAAAAGTGGATTGATCAAAATCGCATAAGGCCAGACGTAATTTGGGTGAGATCATTCAACAGCTCCCAAATAAGGCCGAGCTGGAATAGAAATTTGCATTCTCATATGCTAATAATGTAATTGCTCCTAACTGGGCTTCATTAGAATAGGAAATTTGCGATTGGAACTCGATGTATGTATACTGTTGCAGAAATTGTGTGAAACATTATCGTGTTTATTCCTTTTTTGTCTGATAATGTCCTTATAAATACAACGTTTAGACTCTCTCGGAACGTATTAGATCAAATTATACCACGTCTTGTTCCACATACTTGAATAAGAATATAATAAGTATACTACATAATATGGAGGCATGGAGCTAATGTGTACGGTGTATAATCAATGTATTACCGTAGAAGAGCTAGATATATTTCAATTGTCAGGGCCCTTGCGTGGGGTGTGCGGAGTGTGCGACCGCACAGGGCACCACGGCACTGGCGGCTCATGCCCACGAAATAGGTGAAGTGCTGTACAGTAAAAGATACGGGGACTTCGCCTGTTTCGTGGGTACGAGCCGCCTGTGCGCCACGGCCAAGGGGGCGCCGTGGCGTCTGATGCAAAACGATGATAGAATAAAATTCAATAAAATTTCAATTGGGCTATTAGAATAATTTTCCACTATTAAATAAAAAACTTATTTTCCAACAACTTGAATCCACAAGAAATTGTTTCCTTTGAATAAACTCATTCATAATAATGAATTGATCAATAATTGAAAAACCACGATCAATGTATGAAGCAAGCCAAGAAACGCCCCTCTTAAATTTAATGGTATTGTTGACTGACAACCACCTTACACTCTGTCGACCAGTCACAAGCCAGTTTCCGATAAAAACTTCTCCCTCATATTTTTAAAGAATTGTTGTAGTTTTTAAATTTTTTTTGGAATGAGGTAGGTATTAGATCATGAATAGTTTGAGTTCTAATTCATTATATATGACGTATAAAAATAGAATTAATGAGTAGGCTATAAGATGGGGGTGCGAAATCATATTTTCATCTCATTTCATAC
Source organism: Sogatella furcifera (assembly GCA_017141385.1). NCBI lineage: Eukaryota > Metazoa > Arthropoda > Insecta > Hemiptera > Delphacidae > Sogatella > Sogatella furcifera. The sequence goes on along the minus strand of CM029560.1, from coordinate 4,608,426 downwards.
AGCATAAAACTATTGAAGTCTAGTACTGGTCTAAGTTACAAAAAGTAGAACTGGGTTCAAATTCTATAAATTAATTCTTCAAATACTAACTTGATAGAATCTTACCAACGTGAATACATAAATGAATATTAACACAAGACCGTCAATATTCAGCGTAATTTTCGGTGTATGATAGACCATCCACCTTTTTTTTGCCACCAGCCTTTTCCAAGACAAAACTCATGAAACACTGTCAACCAATGAGAAAAGAGCAGGTGGGCATGAAGGCGTGTCCAAGTCAAATCTGAAACATAACCCGTCAACTGCTGCCATCTACTGGTTGAATTTGGAAACTTTTCTAACCCATGTTTTCGGCCATTTTGATCGTAGGCGGAGCTTGGAGGTGTGTCCAATGAAAGTCAAAGCAAGTCACCCTATTGCTACTGCCATCTGCTGGCTGAATTTGGAACTATTTCGAATGTTATTCAAGAAAGTTGTGTAGAGCAGTGAAAATGGCTGAAATCGTCAATTTGCTTGTTATTGAGTTTCAGATTTTTTTGTTAAAACATCTTTATTTCCAGTAAAATGGAATATTTATGATGATACCCAATATTTTTCTGTGAGAAATCTAGTATTTCCTTCGTTACGTGCTTTCAAGCAAACTGATAAAATTAATTATTCTGTAATTGAAAATTCGATATTTTAATGATAAATTACGGTACAATATGACAGTTTTGCTTGATGTAGCTATTTTCTATTAATTCCTGTTGGGATAAGTTTACATTGAAATAAGCAACTCCCTATAATCCTTTTTGTCACACCTCATGCAACATTGCGATTGCTTATGAGAAAATTGTGAACATGCAAGGCAGCCTGAATCATGTTTGGCTTTGAATATCTTATATGTTGAATTGCATTCGTCTGGTAATGGTAGGGGGGGCACATGGCTATTATTGAATAATTAATTTATAATAATTATAAACTGCAGTGTCGTGAAAAACAGTTCAGAGTGAAAATATATCTATATTTATCATTCGAATTATATTATTTCTGTCGAATATAATTCTATTCAATAAATTATTACTGGTGGAATGCAACAAGCAATTCATAATTTGAAGAGATTTTCCACATCTAATCACGATGTAGTTCAAACAAGGTCAGTGCTGTGGTTATTTTCTTGTTTATGTCAAAATAATGACCAAACCGTGGTGTGAAAAACTGACTGATAGTGTGTGTATGTAGCAGACGAGAAAATGACTCTAAAGTTAATTTGTGAGATGGAAATAGCCTTTTCCATCGAGTTGGAGCTTGATGGAAGCCTAAATTATTCCGCAAGCTACAGTACAAGCCAGTGAAGCTGGAACTGGAATCATGTAGAGGTATCACCTAAACTTGACATCAACTAGCTTTTCGTGACTCGTGACACAGTTGCATTTCAGAGTCATGTCACTTCATGACACTGACTCCGCTTGCAGTCGTGACATCCGAGAGTTACAGCAACATCAGCCATAAAACTGGTATTATGATTAAGTGCCAACACATGACATGGATGCTTACAAAAGTTAATTCATGCATGTTCTACATGTTCATGATTGAAAAACATCACCGTTCTATTTTGCAGCATATAAATGTTCGGTAGTTAAGCTACCGTGCTGCTTTTTATGTTTTCGAGATCGTAAGAGGATCCGAATAATATTTTTAAAACAGTGAACAAGGATATCATTCCCTTCCATATTCGATTGTACATTCACACATTTGCTAAATGTATCTTTACTTTACTGTACAGCACTTCACCTGTTTCGTGGGCACGAGCCGCCAGTGACATTTGGTAATTATATTGACAACTCTTGGTTTTTCATTTATCTCACTGCTATTATTTGAAAATCACAAATAACTTGGATAATTTGTTTTGTCCCTCTCAATATTCTAATCACTTTTTCTATTCTACGAGCATATCAATGTTCGGTAGTTGGGCTTCCGCCCAGCTACCTTTTTTTTATATTGTTAGAGGATCGAAATAATAGCCTATTAAAAAAAAACAGTGATCAAGTATATCATTCCCTCCCATATTTTGTTGTACATTCGGCAATCATATTGACAACTATTTCTTCTTTCATGTATTTATTTGACTGTTATCATTTGAAAATTACAAGTAACTCAAATAATTTGTTTTTTTTCCTCCCAATAGTTTAATCACTTATAGGCTAATGTTTATTACAGAAGAGGTCGACTTGTTCGTTTAGTCCTTTGTATGTCATGGAAATTATTATTGAAATAGTTTCAATTTGGAATGACAAGTAATATTTATGGAGTGGGGCGCGTTTCATTTGTTGAGAATGTGGAAATTGTTGAGGCATGCACTGCACATAGCGATTGCTTTCTGAGCGTGTAAACAATGCGCGTTTGGTCGCTGGTAGTGAACGAGATAGCCTCTGCATGATTAATATCTCTATGGAAGAGTGGTAGCAGATGAGAGTGAGCAGTTTCAAATATTTACCCTGTGATAAATATGCCGCTTCTTCGGTGGAGGTACTCCAGATATTCGCAAAGTTTTACGCTTTTAGAGTCCTTGAAACATTTTCAAAATGGATGCGTCGGTGAGGGTGGCGGAATTTTACAGCCTCCGTATCACAGATCATTAAACCTTCAAGAGGTAGAGCGTTTCTTGAAGGGGGCTTCTGTATCTACGATCTGCTGCCCTTTTAAATTGTATCCCCGGCAGTGTACGAGGTATTAATGTAATTAAACGATCTTGTAGCACTGACCTACAAAATCCGTACATTCTGGTCGAACAAAAAAGACATTCTGTGAAGATAGGAAAATGAATCTAGCTCGGTCAATATTGGTTAAAAACTTATAAACTTATTCGTTTTCAAATTTTATAAATTATTCTGATCTACAATTTCAGATAAAATTTATAATTTTTGAATTAATATACACAGAGTAACTATTTTCCCATATTGCCAGAATTTCTTCTTTGCATGGAAGTTATAAATTTGGTTTCAAATTGTAGGAAATATTCTGATCTACAATTTGAGACTAAAATTATAATTTTTGAACCAATATTGATAGAGCTGGAGTGTCAGAATGTCTGCTTTGCTTGGACAGACTATAATGTGCTTTGAATTTCTATCATGCAACTGGCAGTTTTATTGTTAGGATGGTGGACTTGGAATGTCACAAAATGTAATGGTCGATTTCGCAATACACCTCAACTTTATTATAGGACTCGTTGAACTAATTTTCGAACATTGAACTTTGCGAACGGTGGGTTTCGGAAACACAATTTTGCCGTGTTCGCTCGATAAAAAATTACTGTAACTTCCGTGCTGGTGTGTAGGATATTTGGGTATATCAGGGTTTTCGACATTCTATTCTCTCACTTTACTCTCTTACCCCTTCCTCTCACACTCTACATTCACTGTTATCTCCTTCTCCCTCACTCTTTCATATTCCTAATTCCATTTCTTCTTCTCTCGCTCATCGGAACTCAAATCGAATCGCCAGACCATCGCTGGTTCAGATTGAATTATAACATGTTCGACCACAGTTGAAATTACTCTACTGTTCGGTATCAGCCCCGACCAACCCCATCCATGAACAGTTAGTACGATGTGGGCCAATCAAATACACTTTTTTACAAACTATGATTGACAACACTATCAATTATGGCAATTATCTACATGTCAATAACTCGATTTCTATCTTGATAATAAATCGATACAATGGAATATCCAATTTCTAAACATGCATTATGAAATAATGAAAGAACTGTTCTTTCATCTTGAATAATTACCAAAGTACCCTTTTTGAATTATTTTTTCAATCATATGTTTCGACTATATATAGTCATTTTCAAATGGATTCATTCGCATTTGAAAATGATAATAAATAGTCGAAACATGTAATGCTTTGAAGAAATAATTCAAGAAGGGTACTTTGATAATTAAAAAATAAAAAAACTGTGATAAAAGTAGTCCTGAGATTAAGGAAACAATCATGAAAAAACTTTGATGTTGACGCAAATTCACTTTATTTCTAATACAATTAAAAATTAGAAATTTATAATTTTCATTATGGAAAAATTCCACAACATCAACATTCAATCAACAAATTCAATTATAGTATATTAGGTTAGAATACCTATTTTCTGAAATTCAATGAACTCCGGGTCCATAATACTGAAACTTCATCTCCAACTCAATTTATTAAATCAATTAATAGAAAATGATGTATTAATTTTATTTATCAACTTAAACTCAATGTAACTATAGTATTGCATTGTTTCTCTCATCTCTGGGCTGCATTGATCACTGTTTTTTTCATTTCAAATAATAATAATTACAGTACCCTTATCAATAATTTTCATTAATGTATCACATGTTTCGACTATTTATAGTCGTTTTGAAAATATATTTTAGGCTGAATACAACTTTGACTGAATGCTAATGCATTTAAAAAGTCATTCATGCATTTCAAAATGACTATAAATAGTCGAAACATGTAATACATTAATAAAAAATTATTGAAAAGGGTCTGTTATTACTATTTATATTAAAAAAACATAGTATTGTATTGTATAACATCCGAAGCTTGGATTCTGATGGCGGCCTAAGTTAAAACTCTACACTTCAACAAACATACAACAGTTGAACTCATAAATGCATGTATAAAGAATAGTTAAATTTTAAAAAAATTGCATGAAATGGATTCATATTTTTCCATTATTCATTTCATAACCAATCATTGACCTTGCTGCTATGATTTCACATCACTGCTGTCTTTGGCACGTCTTATCAATAAATTATCAACTAGCAGCATGAAAAAAAAAAATTAGCACGGATTAAATCAAGTTATGGTCGCATTAATTTGATATAATGAGCTCCATTTGGGTAAGCTGATGGCTCGAACCATAGTTCTTGTTGAACTAATTTTGATAATTTTAAGTTTTGTACTGAATTTTTTTATTTATCCAATCCGGCCCTACAGTAATAATAATAGCAATAAGATTAGGCGATAAGAATCAACATGGTTCACTGGCGGCTCGTGCCCACGAAACAGGTGAAGTACTCGTATATTTTACTGTACAGCACTTCACCTTTTTCGTGGACACGATCCGCCAGTGAAATGGTTAAATGATAGCATTATTGAGTGGTAGATTGGGAAAGCATGAATTCATTATCCTGAAATTCATTCTTATTTCTCATCGCATACAAGATATAATAATTGATGAGAACTATTCAGGGACTCTCGAATAATTCAAAATGGAATATGATTTACGTTTCATTTTTTATTCCATTGGTTTTCTAAAGGATGCAATCCTTCCCATCAAAGTTTCACCAGAAGGAGACCAGCTCACTCCATCTTCCCAGGGATTTTGATGAAAGCAGGATTTATCATTGGGGAGTGAATGAAATTTTCAATATTAAGGGAGAAGAATGTTATTTATGTCCTGGAAAAGCAAATTGTGGAATTGGTAATTCGGGGAAACTTTCACTGTAATCTTTTATTCCCGGTTATTACTTACTTCGTGGCGCTACAGTCCATGTATAAGACATCCATTTTCAGTAGAACGCCGGAGAATCTCATCTTTCTTATGCTTTTCTCCTTCATCCTTTTTCCTTTTGAGATCACTCTCTGCTCTCATTCTTATTGAATGACAATGACAATGACAATGACTCATTCTTATAAATTTCAACCTGCCGTTTGATCATCAGTAAAAAGAACTATCAGAATTAGATCAGATTCTTAAATTGTATTCTAACAAGTTTACCTGTTGCTCCTTAGTATCCCAACAGTTGAATACTCATATTGTGGATATAATTTCGAGATTAAATCATAAGAATCGGTAAAATGGATAAATAAATGCACCTTGCACAAACATTGATCATTAATTTTCATGTTAGGACATTCAAATATTCAAAGTATCATTACCATTATTATTACGATTATACCAGCATTTGTTGGTTTGAATTAGAATAAATATTTAATTATGGAAAAATTCAACTACTTTTCTGACTACTGAATAATTTAATAAGCGAAAGCCTAGTGGCAATTTTCGATGAAAGTTTCATACATCTAATAATATATTTTAATATCTACTTGTCATTCACTAGGCTAATTTTGAGGGTTAAGTGTAAGAGAGGGACGGCTGCGCCCGAACTTCGCCCTCCCAGGATATCAAATAAAGGTCATTCTATTCTAATTTTCCATCTACTTCAATAATGACTCCGCCCTAATGAAAACAATATTATTCAACTCTCTCACTCCTGTAGATACTAAGCATAAATATTTTGTTGTTATCCGAATGAATAAATAGATGTAATCCTCATAAACATGCTCAAAAGTTTACCTGAACTTGTAAATTTAATACTAAAAAATAATTATAACTAATAATTATTCTCACAATGAGGTAAATGATAATTATAATAATCTCAATATGATAGGAAATGATAATGAGATGTTGACCTTCGATCTTTGATCTTTGATCTTAAGATCAAAGATCAATGATCAATGATCAAAGAGCATTTGATCATTGATCAAAGATCATTTGATCATTGATCAAAGATCATTTGATCAGAGATCATTTGATCATTGATCAAAGATCATTTGATCAGAGATCATTTGATCATTGATCAAAGATCATTTGATCAGAGATCATTTGATCAAGGATTATTTGATCAAAGATCATTTGATCTAAGATCAAAGATCAAAAATCATTCCATCAAAGATTAAAGATTATTTGATCAAAGATCGAAGAGCAATGATCAATGATCAATGATAAAAGATCAAAGATAAGAGATTTGATCAAAGATCATTTGATCAGAGATCATTTGATCTAAGATCAAATATAAAAAATCATTTGATCGAAGATCAAAGAGCAATGATCAAAGATCAATGATCAATGATTGAAGATCATTCGATCTAAGATCAAATATCAAATATCAAAAATCATTTGATCAAAGATCAAAGAGCAATGATCAATGATAAAAGATCAAAGATCAGAGATTTAATCAAAGATCATTTGATCGAAGATCATTTGATCAGAGATCATTTGATCAAAGATGATTTGATCAAGGATTATTTGATCAAAGATCATTTGATCTAAGATCAAAGATCAAAAATCATTCCATCAAAGATTAAAGATTATTTGATCAAAGATCGAAGAGCAATGATCAATGATCAATGATAAAAGATCAAAGATCAGAGATTTGATCAGAGATCATTTGATCTATGATCAAATATCAAAAATCATTTGATCAAAGATCAAAGAGCAATGATCAAAGATCAAAGATCAATGACTAAGAGATCATTTGATCTAAGATAAAATATCAAAAATCATTTGATCAAAGATCAAAGAGCAATGATCAATGATAAAAGATCAAAGATCAGAGATTCAATCGAAGATCATTTGATCAAAGATGATTTGATCAAGGCTCATTTGATCAAAGAATTTCATCCAAGATCAAAAATTATTCCATCAAAGATCAAAATTATTCCATCAAAGATAAAAGATTATTTGATCAAATATCGAAGAGCAACGATCAATGATCAATGATAAAAGATCAAAGATCAGAGATTTGATTGGAGATCAAAGATCAATGATCATTGAACTTTGAGTAGGGAACGACCAAGAATGTAAGCAAAGAGGATTCTGGTATTCCATGACATCATGAGAGTTCTAATTCTATGATCTAAGTTTCAATAGGTAAGTTATAACCTGTCCAAGCAAAGATGAGATTTTGGCAAGATAGGAAAAGGACTCCAGCTCGGTAAAAAATGAAAAGCTTGGTCTCGATTGTCGATCAGAATGTTTTCTACAATGTGAGACCAAATTTTTCAAGCAATATTGATCGAGCTGCAGTCATTTTCCCATCTTACCAGAATGTCTACTTTTCTTGGACACACCTATTTCATTCTAAACATGGAATGAAGTGTTTGTTTCTTTGTTTTTAATAGCCCTCCAGAGACTCTTAACAGAGTATGAGAATTGTCAAATAAATGCATAAAAACATTACTTTCAATAATTTTTCTCTAATTTGGAATTCATCGAATCTCCAACGTCTTTTACCCTATAAGTAAGGGAGAAGTTTGAGAGGAGGAGTGAGAGGAAGAAAGAGAGATTCAGATTCAGATTCAATCACTCTATTTATGTATAATACATAGAACAGTAGCCTAAATCTGTTTTAATCCTCTGAAATGAAAATAAATAAATTACATTATGGCTCACTTGAGTTAGCAAATGATAGGCTATGGAAACTTGTAAATGACAAAAATATAGGATTTAATAAGCTCACGGTACTTTACATTTTGCTGTATGTACATAGAATAGATACAGGCATATAAATGGCATATATATAGTTTAGGCATATAAATGTCCATTCTTGGAGAGGGATGTTCAAGTCATCTCTCCCATTAACACTGAACCATGGGCTGATATTTTTCATGGGAAAGTATATTCTTGGTTGTCTTCATCGGGGGGAAAATTTTGCTTCCTAATCACAAACGTAACGTATAAACGACTACTCTCTGACATAATAAACTTGTTGAAGTCGCTACTGCTAATAGATTGAAGTAGAGCTTATGTTGAAGGTGTACTCTTAGCGCAGTGTTAAAATCTGTGAACCGACTAATCTGGATCCGTACTGTTCATAGGTAGCCGGTAATATGGGATGCGCGCTACTTCAAACGACTGCATCGTACATGTATGAGAGTTGTGAGTGGATGAGTAGGTGAAAAGGAGAGGAGTAAGTGAGAGGAGGAGGAGGAGGAGGAGGAGGAGTAGGAGGAGGAAGAGAAGGAAGAAGCGACACAGTCTGTCCTCACCGGGTAATTTATATGTGGCTTTGAGCTCATCCGGCACAAAAGCTGTAAAAACGCCACTACTTGATTAATTTCCTGGTCTTGTTCGATTCGCTTTCAAAACTCACTTAGCTCTCCCTCTGCGCCATTTACCGGAATTTTCTCGCTTTTCATGTGCTCTCCAGATGAACTTGCAGCGGAAGCTCGCATGGAATTGAAAATCTCTATAAATTCAACGGCAAGAATTCACATGACGAATGTATGTTTCCACTTTACTGAATTCCGGAACTTCAGTGACTGTATACTGTATAATTCATAATTTTCACCCTTGGAAATAGGCTGAATGAAATAACCATGCATGTATTTCAACTGGATTTTAATGAATGTCAAATTGGATTGAGGATACAAGAGTTGTTGAAATACTTTTGTTATTATTTCAGTTGATGAAACTAGAATTGGATGCTTTTTGAAGTGAATGAGAGGGAAATTGTTTTCAGGTACCGATGTAGACTAACATAATTATCACATTCCAGAAAACTAACTCTTTTCGTTTGATTCCTAGAGTAATGATAATTCATCTTGTCCATAAATAATAATTATCCAGAAGAGTAAAAGATGGAGTGATTATATTTCTATTATTTTCTCTTATTGTCTTTGTGATCTGATTTTGTAATGAATATTTTTTAGGGTGAAGCCCACATGTGCTCATAGACTTATGCGTGGGTGTAGACTTCTACGCATTGATGATAAAAGACGAATACTTTTAGGTTGTCGGGACCGACGGCTTATTGTCTCCTCCGAAAGACAGGGTGGCCGTATTCATGTGATTGCGCTGTGGTCAAAGAATTTTGCCTCGGTTGAGACTCGAACCAGAGTCCAACTGGTTGTGAGTTGTTCTTTGCCATGGGTCTCTTCAGACCTGGTGAAGAAGAATACAATCAATCTCTGTACTCTATGTAAAATTTGAATTTCGAAAAGAGATGATACCTTTTTAGTTAATGAAACTAAAACGACACATTTCTTATTATATATACATTCCATTTCGTTTTATAATCCTTTTATGGGAAGGGCTACTTATCCATGTGTATTATATAATAAAATTTCAATCCCAGAAACATTTTTATTTCCAACACGACATGTTTCCGCTCTCGAGTGCCATTTTTAAGAGTGACATTTCATTTCCTATACACTATTGAATGTCTTGAATCGTACTAATGATCCAAGCATACATTGGTTTCATTGAGAATGATCTATAAATAGTAAAATGAATGAATGAATAAATAAGAGGATACAGCTATGCAAGATATCTATCGAGTCTTTTGATAGGCCTATTAGAAATTAAATATTAAACTAATATTGAGATTTGTCGTTAGTAATATTCATATTTGAATATATTAATTATTGATTTCATATTTGTTGATAGAAACATCTGATGAGATAATTCCGTTTGGTGTAATAATAATATTATGATGAACGTATCAGTAATGTATTATATTTTTCTCTCTTTTTAGGTAAGACTACTTCATCCTCTCTTTCAACGTATTTTGATCACTGAAACAGAATTCCGTAAGTAGCAAGATATTTTTCATACAATCAACTCCAATGAGAACCTCCAAGAACTGGATCATATGCCAAATACATTAAAAATTTATGAATCACCATTACATTACTTATTGAACATTGAATTAAGGTACTCCTCTTGGACAGATAGACCCATCCGTTGAGAATAATAATGATGAAACGAAAACCTTTTATTCAAATTCGAAAAATCATTTAAAATTTTATAGTAGGCTACTGCGAAATCTGATCACACAACACCTACATTTTATACTGCAACATATTATTTTTCTTGGCTAATGTACTTTGATGATCAATCATTTATAATGATGTAGGATTATTTGCTTGCGGAAAATAGTACCAAGCTCAGTCGAAATGATCGAAGTTTAATCTCATCATAATAAATCATTCAATCTTTCAAAAAGTGCTGAAAATATCTATAGAAATATGCTTTAACAGAGGCTCCACCCTACACATTGAATGAACATGATATAACAAAACTGTTATTTTTTGGACTAAAGAAGACCAGGCTTTGTAACGGGAGCTCAAATCGATATGCTATGAGTTATCCTGGTTCACTTGACCAATTTGCATATGCATATAAATCATGCAAGGGATCAAATTTTCGTTCTTCATATCTATCCTGGCCGAAGCCAGTAAAAATATTTACATACAAAGAGCGATTTCGCCGACAGTTTATTTTAATGGTCGTTATCGATGAACCCGAAAACTTATCGAGAACATTTTACAAACGAGAGCGATTCTCGATTGTCATATATAATATGCAATGTCTATCATCATTGTTTGTAGTACTTGACACTCAATTTCATGCTCATCGATTGTTGAAATCGAATTCGTGATGTATGTTTACTCTTTTGTAGAAACCTCATCGTAACATGCATCAATTCCGGGAAAAATTCTTATTTTTCACTTTTTGCAAGCTAAACATGTCAGAAACATGTTATGTTATTCTTAACATATTCATTCATCTGTGAAGACACAAAATATAATTTTGTAGGATGAAATTTTTTACTGTTTTCATTTCCAATTTCAGGTTATTCGTCTATATTTTAAAGCAGGTTACAAAAAATGTTGATAATTTTTTTTACTTTAAATAGGCTAATAATAATTGTTATCGACTCATTGCGATTGAAGAGGCTTTCACTCATTTTTTCACAGTTACATTACTTGCATAATGATATAATATTCCAATTAAAACATAAACATTGACAATGTAGCCTAGTTCAAACGAATTGGAACGTAGAAGGATCTGATACGAATAATATTGTGTATGAGTGTGGTCAGAATGTTTGGAGCTTACTATCAACTTGGAACAAACAATAAAATAATTTATCATTTCTATCACAAATTGTCTTGAATGGCGAGATAAGCTGCTTTTGAAGGTGCACAACATACAAGAAATACACTTCCAGGGCCCTTGTACTTCCTCCTTCCAGGGCCCTCACATGGGGCGTGCAGAGTGAGCGACCGCACTGGGCGCCGCGGCGGCTGATGCAAAACGGGAATTTTAAAAATTTCAATTGGGCTATTAGAATATTTTTTTACTATTTGATGGAGACCCTATTTTACCAACAACTTGAATCCACAAAAAATTATTTCCTCTGCATAAACTCATCCATCATAATGAACAACTAAGAAACCACGATATAAAGCAAGCCAAGAAACGCCCCTGTTAAATTTAATTCTATTGTTGACTGACAACCACCTTACACTCTGTCGACCAATCACAAGCCAGTTTCAGATAAAAAATTCTCCCTAATATTACCGAATTGTTGTAGTTTTTCAAACTTTTTTCTCGGTCAAAGGTCGGTATTAGATCATGAATAGTTTGAGTTCTATTTCATTATATTCATCGTATGAAAAATAGGATTAATGAGTATAAGATGAGAGTGCGAAATCAATTCATTTTTATCTCATTTCATACAGCATAAAACTATTGAAGTGTAGTACTGGCCTAAGTTACTCGATAAAAATAAAACTAAGTCCAAATTGAATAAATAAATTCTTCAAATACTAACTGGATAGAATCTTACCAACCTGAATACATAAATAAATATTATATAAGCAGAAGATCGTCAATAGAAAATCCGCGATATTATCTGTGTATGATACACCATCCATCATTTTCTTGCTAGCAGCCATTTTCTGAGACAGAACTCACGAAACACTGTCAACCAATAAGAAAAGAGCAGGCGTGGCATAAAGGCGTGTCCAAGTCAAATCTGAGACATCACCCGTCAACTGCTGCCATCTACTGGTTGAACTTGGAAACTTTTCTAACCGACGTTTTTGACCATTTTGATCGTAGGCGGAGCTTGGAGGTGTGTCCAATAGAAGTCGAAGCAAGTCACCCTATTGCTACTGCCATCTGCTGGCTGAATTTGGAGCTATTTCCAATGTTATTCAAGAAAGTTGGTAAATCTTCAATTTTTCCCGATTTTTTGTTAAAACACATTTTATTTCAGTGAAACAACTTTATTTCAAGTAAAATGAAATATTTATGATGAGTCCCAATATTCTTCTATGAAAATTTCATTATTCCCTTTCTTATGTGCTTTCAAGCAAACTAATAAAATAAATCAATAATTAAAAATTTAATATTCAAATGATAAAGTACCGTACATTGTGACAGTTTTGCTCAATGTGGATATACTTCGATTATTTTTTATTAATTTCTGTAAGCTTTTGCTTATTATATATCCAATACATAAAAATACGAAACAATACGTTGGGATAAGTTTACATTAAAATGAGTCCCTATAATCCTTTTTGCCACACCACATGCAACACTGGGATTGTTTATGAGAAAATTGTGAACATGCAAAGCAGCTAGAATCATGTTTGGCTTTGAATATATTATAATAATACATATTATGTTGGATTGCATTCGACTGGTAATTGGAGGGGGGCGGTGCCTGCCAAGATCTTGCACAGGGCACCAAAAAACCACACGAGGGCCTCGCCTACTTGGATATTGAAATGAAATTATCCAACACTCTATGAAATCATGAACCCTTCTAGACCCCTATTTTGGTATTCAATTTAGGCCAACAGCTGACTAATACGAAACACATAACATTACTCTTTGAGTAGTTGTGAAATTGATATTGTGGTAGTTATCCATAATAAATGAAAAGACAAGATGTTGTCAAACCACTGATTTATTAGAAATTCTAGTTAGATTTTCTAATAAATCAGTGGTTTGACATAACATTAATTATTGAATTCGATCATAGTTTGATTTGTTCTTGGATTAACCTATTTTTGGTGTAAACTGCAATCGATAATACGGGCCGTGGTCGAATAACTATAAAATAAATTTCAAACAGTGTTGTTACATGAAGTTCATAAATAAAATTTCATTTATCATGATGGTGGAGGGGTTGCGCGGTCTCAGTGCGACAGGAAATTCAATAATATTGGTTTGTAGTAGATGAACCAGATGGCGTATGATCAAATGCGTATATAATAATATATTGACCTGGAAAATCGAGTATGATTGAATCCACTCACCCATGAACACAGGCATATGCATGAACAGCTAGGTGTGATTTCAGTGAGTTGGATACACATGAATGTATACAGCGTTCAAATAGAACTCTACATTACCAATCAGCACAATGTATTTGTTTTGTAATCCAATCTACACAGCAATCAATTCAATTATCCCGATATTTTCAGGTATTAGAAGACTAACTTAATAGATTTATTAATGTTTACATTTTCATGATTGACTCAAAAATACCAATGATATAGACACAATAAAATGAGCAACTTCTTCTAAAGGTTTTTTCAAGCTATGGATTGGTTAACGTGATTGAAACTCAGAAAGAAATTACTTGAGTATCTTTACTTTGATATCAATTAATTAGGCTTGATGTTAATATGAAGAGTATCTTTACTTTGATATCAATTTGGGTATGAAACAACTTTGATGATTCATAAAATTATACGTAATGATGAGAATTGCATTAAAATTACCTACATCGAATAATAGTTAACTTACTTGTAAAATTAAAATCAATTGAATCTTGGTATGATTGTTCTGTATAATTGAAAAACTTATGATGATAATATGATTATGATTTCAGGATAACTTGCTGTCTTCATATACCTGTTCATCCTCTGATAATTATGATTCTCCTTATTATATTGCTATAGTACAAAAGATATTGAAGATACTCTTAAAAATGTTAAATCGGTGATGAGTTAAAAAATACCAGACCAGGAAACAAAAATTCTAAGCACACGATGTTGAATTATTATACTTTCAATGAAGAATAAACAAAGTCTATTTTCAACAGCTGATTGTCCCGAAAAAGCATCAACTGTAAAGAAAATAATTTATTTTTCGTTATTGAAATACTTCTAAACTCTCATCGGACAAAATGTCATCTTGTTATTCGTATTTTCGTTGCATAGAGACTTCACTGATAAGTATAATAAATTAATAATATGGTCGATGGTTGAGTATGTTGCTCCTCTCCTAATTATTCATGATTTTATTTATTAAAAAACTTCTGTACCTCATCCCAATCACAGTTTCTCTCAAATCAATCATAAGACTTTCGAGTCGAGAAAGTACTTTATCAAAAGTAATTATTCTTGTTGACTTATACTTGGACCTTGAACTGTGAAATCAGATGCAGCCATCAGAGGGACTCCTCCTCCAAATACCTGCCAGTTACCGATTAACGTTTCGCGCGCTTTTTGGAAAGTTTTGGCGCCAAGTTTGAGCGCGATCAGAGCGAAATTAGTTTACCAGCGGGCCTTCTCCCTTTCTAGTTCCCGCCTTTTGCAATGGGGAAATGTGCGACGCCAAAATTTACAAAGATAAGCGTATTCGCATACTTTGTAATTTCGTTCTCCTTGCTTGACAAGGAACATTTTCCTGCCGTGAAATATCGTTAAATTAATGTGAATGGAAACGCCTGGAAGTAGGAGAGAAGGGAAATATTGAGAGAGGGGAGGGAAGAGTAAGTTGGAGAAGAAAGAAAGAGAGAGAATTGAATAATTCGATGGTAGGAGATTAGGTTATATTACAATTTTTTATTCATGTGAATAACAACATCACATCCCAGCTTACTTTCCAGATTGCATTCAAATATATTCAAGTATAAGTCTAACATAAATATGACTAATAACAATATTATTGACGGCTGAAAAATTAATACCAATAATAATGTGTATACTAATAAAATATGTGTTCTTATCATAAAGGGTACAAATAAATGCAAAAATTGAAGAAACTTTATAAAACAATATGTAATTGTCAATCTTTCTCTATCAGTATCAAATTATCTGAATGAAAAGGCGAAGCTAAGACATAAATATGTTCACTTTTGGAAAAGGATATCAAGGTAATCCCTGCCAATTGGACGAAAATTTGCACATGATTATTTCACAAAATTATAATACACACAAAGATGTTCACATGCCTGAAATGTTAGTATGAGATGTGAGATGATGAGATGTGTTAGTATTTGCCTACTAATTTTTCTGTATTCAAATGTTTGATAATGAATTGGGATGATATCTCATGAATTAGGGGAATGATATTTCACAAATTCCTTAATCCTCATGGAATAGTATATTCGGTTTCATAGAAATTTCATGTTGATGGAATCATTTCAAACACAGAACGCTACTCTTCTCTCACATGAAGATAGGTATTTGTTAATTCGATAGCGGAAGACTGATAAAAATGCTTGTATGCTTTTAGTAGAAGCGTATGAACGTTTTCCTTGATGAAAACTATGAGATTTGAAAATCAACTCCAAGAGGATCTTCGTTTCGACTCTTCATTCATGATTCATCTAGATTATCTTTTGTCTACAGTCTACTCACATTGTATAAATACAAGCTATAGATATAATGAATTAACTTTTGAGGCCACTGAAACAGGAACGGAACAGGAATTTCCTTGTTGTACATTTCCTCAAGAGTAGATCTTCATTCTATGAGAATTTCCCTAAGCTGTGTTCATAAAGTACCTCAGCTCAGCGTCGGCATTTCCCTAAGAATCATTCCAGCCTAATCGGATTTTTTAGGAAGAGTCTGGAGTCTTTATAATTTTGGAAATCCAAAGATTAATGGGTAAAGTACCACTTCATCTGCAAATTTTCCTGTTATGCAATACAATCTCTTTCCATCAAGCCACTGACGGCTCGAATAGCACCTCACAATCATGTTACGTGGGCACGAGCCACCAGTAAGAGGCATCGAGTCTCGTGGGCACGAGCTGCTATACAGTGAAAGATACGGGAACTTCACCAGTTTCGTGGTACGAGCCGCCAGTGCATCAAGCCTGTGAATTTTCCTAGCTTAATTTTCCTAATCTGTCCAAGAAAAGTAGACATTCTGACAAGAAGAGAAACTCCAGCTCAGTCAATGTTTGTTAGAAAATTATAAATTTGTTCTAAAATTTTAGATAAGCATGTTTTCTACGATTTGAGACCCAATTTATAACTTTTGAACCAATATTGACAGACCTGGAGTCATTTTTCCATCTTGTCAGAAGGTCTTCTTTGCCTGGACAGACTACTTAAACCTCGTTATTATTGAGAGCTCTAGTGACTCATACACTTCGCTATGAGCTTACATCTTGCAGATCTAATCCAAAACTTGGGAAAAAACTTTCAAATTTTGACAATTGCTGGATTCCTGGGAAGTAGATACTCCACACCTAACATTAATCTGGACTGAAGTGCTATTGAAGCAAAAATGGTAAATCTTAAAAATACGGTATAGGCAGTAGGAACGCTAACAAGAAATTAATGTTTTTAGATTGGAATTGGTAGGAAATTGGAATAATGGAGCTTTATAGTCATGAAGAGCCATGAGGAGAAAGAAGGAATGTCACAAAAACAAAATTTTCCAGGAGAAGAATTCTTTGTATTCGCAAAAAATTGTAAAAAGGTTTCTACGGGCATTTTTTATGATTTCTCAATTTCGTGAATTCAAACAATTTTGTCAATCGTTGCTACTGTTTCATATGCGGAAACTTTTCCTTTATCACTAAAATTGGTTTAAATACCATACTACAATGATGAAATACAGTTTTTTGATGTCAATAAAGCTGCGAGTAACTGCACAAGATCATGGTGGTTGAAAAGGAGCACTTTATTTTAAACTATGTTTTCATGCTATTATCTTAACATTATTTTTACAATCAAATAGTGAGAACTCAACCTAGTCGAATCTCTGAATGCTGAAGCATTCACCGTTGTATAATAATTTATTATTTATTCATTAAATTTACTAAAGTTTTCATCAAAATAAAATTCAAACTCTCAAAAGATTTAACGAATTTCATTTCTTGATTTCAAGTTGCATCTAATAAATCAAATTTATATGAAGCTCAGGGTTATTAGTCTAGTTTAAATCGATTCCTAAATTTTGAAAGAGAAAATTCGTTTCCTAAATTTTTTCAATCTGTCTTGATTAAGTAAATTCTAACTGCAAACCAAGAAATAGATTGAACCAGCTCAGTTGTTTATCATCTCAGGATCAACTTTCACGGCAGAAAATAATTTCTTATGTTTTTCTTGAAGTATTCAAGACGTGTTGTTAGTTCAGCCACAAAGAACAAACTTTCAAGATCACGCTTGGATGATTTATCTCTTTCTATCAGATTTGAGTGTTGAAAATAATCCAATAGTTCATAACTGTCGTTAGTTTGTTCGAGATCAATATTTTTCGATAGAACAAGGTTTTTTAAGTTGCTGAGTCCCAGCCAACAAATCATTCCTCATCTAACTCATGTAATAAAGATTATTTGAGCGTCCTTCTTTTTTCATTCTAAACAATAATTGAGAATTTTTCTTGAAGCATAATAATGTACTTTTTGTAGCATTATCTTCTATGATAGTCACGATTCACGAATAAATGAGAGAGAGAGAGAGAGAGAGATTTTTTAATTTTCAAAGAGAGAGAGAGATATTGATATGAAATGGAAATATCCTTTACTAGGCGGAGTTAGGACTAGGAAGTCCTTTCTACCACTTAACCTTAAAGTTGATATCCTCTTCTGGAGAATCAGATCTAGCTGCATTGCAGCTTTGGTTGCCGATATTATGATAGAAATATGTTTTAAATGTGGAATTTTACTAGATTGTAGAGAATTAATGGGTTATAATAGTTTGGGGAGATTGTATCTCAACGTAATCCATAATTTTTAATTATTTGCTGAGCTTTCTAATCTGGATATTTTTTATTGATTTTTATTATTTATTCTTTATTATCTATTCATTCAATTTTATTTATCATTTATCTTATTCAAATCTACAAGCATCAGGAAAAGGAATGTGCATAGAAAAATTCTTCAATGTATTGTTTATGCATAAGTATTTCTCACTTTTCAAGTTTAGAGGCCGCTTTAATGTAGCTAATATTGTTGAAACATGGAATGAGCTAGCAAGGCCTATTCATTCAATTCTGCAATTTCGTATTTTGTCACGTTGACGATCTCTCCATACCTCTTGTATGATCAACTTTATACTGCAAATAGAATTCAAATTTTTGTACTGCGGATTGGAGAAAATTCTGTCTTTTTGTAATTCATATTGACGTTTTCCTCATTCCTCTTGTATAATTAACTTTGTACACCAAATAGAATTAAAATTGTATAAAGTTCTGTTTTTTATTATTTCGTTTTGAAGTTTTCTTCATACTTTTTTCCTTGTATGATTAACTTTGTACTGCAAATAATAGAGAATTTCTTCTGCAACAAATTTCTCAAGTCTCATATTTATTGACAACCATGATACGATAAACGAACAAAGTTGTCAAGTGATTTTCAATAACTTTGCCAAGTAATTCTGGAAGCGTTCCTCTTAGGCTATTTCTTATGTGTAATTTATCAAGAGCCAGCTGCCTGCAAGTTTATTTCTTGAGACATGAGACAGGAGGTAACGCTGAGATTTTGTCGGACAGATGTGTACAATGAAGAGAAATCTTCAGTTGACGCCTGAGCAACAAGCAACAAGCTTTAGTTTCATGGTACGCTGTCAGACTGTCTCCCAACTTTGCGACTCACACCGGTGATTAATACTCAAGGTGTTGGACTACTTCACGATCTGCAGGACTCTATTTATCATTCAGTACATCATATCTTTCGAATCACAGTATAGCTATTGAGTCAATTAGGGTTGTTAGACTCGAGAGCTTACACTCTTATAGTAACGGATGTGGACGTGATCGAGCGATTAAGAAAATATTGAAAGTATTTTAAAAAAATGAGTATTGATTTTGTCAAAATGAACTTTCTGCAGGTCTAATTCTATGAATAACCCTATTCAAAATGAAATACCGGACACTACCCTCCTACATTTTGTTCGATATATTACAGCAATCATTTAAGCCCAGAGGAGGTGAATATCTGAAGGATTTTCCTTCTTTGTGATCCAAGTTAGGTACGTACCTCAGTTACTTTTACCATAGAACTTTAATAAGTTACTTTTTTACTCAGTTACTTCTATCATAGAACAGTACGTACCATAGAACTTTCAGGCGTAGGCAAAAAACCTATTGTAATATGAGGCGTGGGTCTATTGTGAATAAATTAATAAATAAGATGGAAAAATAAATGGATATTAATATCTCTCATCGCAGTGAATAACTAACATTTCCCGTGACAGATGTCATCAGAAATGGCGGCTAATAACTTGGGAATCGTACCTTTAGAGAGTGTTGCTCAAGCACTCAGGCAGTGCCAAAAATATGTAGTAATAATAATGTTACAACAATAATTATTTTGTTCTATTTATTTCATATTTTTTCAAAGTTTTGCACATTGTTATCTGCATTTTATTTCATTTAATTGTATATTGTGTTAATTGGCAAATAAATTCATTCATTCATTCGAAGGGTTTTGAAAGCTTTTGTGTGAATAATTGTGACTGGTTGGAAAAATGAACTAGAATATAAAAAAACTCTGATAAAATAAGTAATTTTAAACATCTTTATTTATATTTGAACAATTTCAATAACAGTTGAACAATTCCATCAACTTTGATTGAGGAAAAAGTAACTAGAATATAAGGCACTGGATACAAGGAGTGATTGTGAACATGTTTTATGACTATTTCAACCATTTTTGAGGCACTTGAACAATCGATCAACTTTGGTTGGGAAAGAGTAAATGGAATCGTGTATCCATTCTTTTTCTACTTTTGAATTTAAACTTTTTCCAAGTTTATTTCCTCTCAAAAGTGATTTTTATCAAGTTTAAAAGTAAATGGAAGATAAGAAAGAGTCTGGTAAAAGTAATAACGTTGAACAATTTTAATTGAATAGGGGAACAACTGGTAGTAAGTGTTGAAAACGAGGGCTATAGACCTAATACGTAGTTATCTGATAAGTCTTCGTTGATATACTGCTGTCTCAGGCAAGCTCGAGCGCAAGTTATTTCCCAGCGATTTCACATACCGAGAGATCGAATCTCCCCTCGCTTGATAGCCCCTACGCAAGCTGCGACCTGTGGTATATATTTCACATCTTCAGCCTCCAAAGGCATTAGATTTTAGAGGTATGCTCGAGAAGGTAAAAGCTCTTGACCACGCATCCCTTGTCAACAAATTTCCCGATAATCGGCGAGTCTCAGCAAAAATACATCGGAAATTTCTTTGCAAGGGTGGAGTTATGGCCCTTGAACGCCGTTCTGAAGTTTAGCTCCCTACCAAACGAATAGTCGTTATTCATGGCCTGATACACGAACGAAACACAGCATATAACTTACATTAGTTTCTCCTATGTTGGTACGGCATCCATCCAGTACATTGATAAATGTGTTTTATCATTTTTGGGAAACAACAAAAAAGTCGTTCAGTGAGAGTTTGTTTTCTAAGCAACCAAATACATTTTTCAAATTTGGATAACAGATGAGCTAGAAGCAGCTGACCTTTGAATAATGTAATCTGGAACATGTTGTAAGTACAGTATAATAATGTTCTACATTCACTGGGATTGGTCACCAACATGCAGTCTAATTAATTTATCAGTGAAAAAAGATAAAAACTTTACTCAATGGAGTGTAGGCCTTTCTCGCTCCATGAGTGCATTGTCAACACCCCGTAATGTTCTAGTTGTGTTATCATATAATTGATCTAGAACATGCATGAATAGTTGTAAATGGTAATGTTCTAGCTGTGTTATCATTTATTTTATCTAAAACATGTATGAAATCGTTGTGATAGTAATGTTTCAGTTATGTTATCAGTTATTCTTTCACAAAATAAAACAATGATTCTTTTAATTCTGTTAAACTAATGACGCAACTAAAACTTTACTATTCAGAACAATTTATTATTGTTTAAAAACATTATTCAAATTAATTCATTTTCATGATCATACATATACCTCAGAAATCAAATTCTTACAAATAACTTGGTGTCTCTATGGACTCTCAAATAAAATTTTTTAACTTTTAAATACAATAAATATTCATATCAAATTTACATTCAAGTTTTATATTCTTCTCTTAATATTGCAAGGCTTCTTAGTTTCTCATTTAACCTAGTTGTTTCAATTAGAGATTAAAATTTTAAATCAAAGAATCCGTATAATATATCTGTTAATACTGTGAATTAAAATTTTTATTTTCAATTTATTAGTTGCCCCAAAAAGGATTGTGAACAAAGCTTGCTTGAATATGAAGAAAATATTTTCTTTCTTCTTTTCTGGTAGCTTTTCCACACAAGATGAAACGAAAGAAAGAGTTTATCAGAAAAGGCACAAAAAGCACACCACTCATAAAATATGTTTAAGCCATTTCTTTTCATCTGTTCCGTATTATAGGCCTGATTGATCTCAATTTCTTCAATGTTGTACCAGTATGGTTTAACTGATATTAACATCCGGATTGCAACACAGTTTTTTGTAGAACGTTTTGATTCATCCGTTGTGATTTACCCTTCATAGTCAATATTCTCAGCTTATGTTTTTTAAAGAAAAATAACTCACATTTGGAACAATTCTATTACGGTACTTCATGATAAAAAGCCATAATAATGTGGAAGTCGACAAATTTAGTTTATCTATACTAAATCGCCAAGATAGTGCCTGTAAAAAAGCTGAAATAAAGTGAGAAGTATATTCTGTTAAGAGAAGTTTTGGTCTATCTTTTCATAATATAGCGTCGAAGTATATGAGGTAATACGTTTCTTGGGAATCAATACTCTGAATGTTCTGTTGAAATTACACATATGAAGCAATACGCTCCTCCTCTCATGGAAATCAATAATCTGAATGTTCCTTTCAAATTACACATATTATCTGAGAATATCATTTTGGCACATATGCTTTTTAGCACAGCTACTGAGTTTCATATTGTAGTGGTCGACAAGAGTTTCATAAGTTTTAGAGGGTTAATAAGAAGCGAAGAAAGTCTGGGCTAAATTAGGGCAGATCTCTCTGGGTAACAGAAGGGTTTCATAAAAGTAAAGTGTTATGTAGTGGGGTTTGAGTGAAACTTAGAGGGAGGAGGATATAGTCATCAATATGCCTTCTCAAAGGAAGATAATTCCTGCCACCTGGCAAACTACCAAGACATAAGATTGCCGGCGCGCTGGGAAAGCAACTTGTGAAAAATCTCGCCCGAGGTACTGAGTACGGAAAAAATATTCTCTAAAGTCGTGTAAAGTTTTTGAGAATTTTTCTTGGCGGACCGGAGCGGAAGAAGCTTTGTTGGAAGTTTATTAGGCCAGGCGGGAATTGTCACCGGCATTGAGTCTCCTGAAAAGAATGAAACTTTTCACTCGTTGGCTTCGCAGCGAAAGAACGTCCACCGCTGTTGATGACGCAACGGTCCCACTTTCTGTTTTTCTCATCAGCATTCAAAGGCTCCAGTGTCGCCAGCCAGATATTCTCACTTTTAAACAATCAAGCCAGAAAGATGACTGCCACTTTTGACATTGATGTACTGCTTCCTACCCGAGTAATTTCAGTGCTTTCTTCCCCAGGGAGAGCTCCGGCTTAATCCTGTGGATGGAGTGCTAGTAACTTTACTGTCACTAGGAACGACTTGTTTATCTCTTACAGTTTCTGCAAAATAGAATTTCAATTGGAAAATTGAATTACAGTAAATCTATTACTACTATTGATCATTCATACGACTAACATATAGAAATTCAACTGACTCGTAGTTTTAAAATAATTGTTCCATAATGAAATAAAACATGCTAATATGGTCAATAATCGACTATATCAGTGTGTTTTATCCCACTCACATATAATTAATTATATGCATTCAATGAATACTTTCTTAATAAGTTAATACTTAATGTGAAGCCTATATACTTTTTGATTGACTTATATTAGGTTTAGATATTACTGTGGGCACACTATGAGATTGAGAATGCAAAGTATCAATTCCTAGAATTGAAGGGTTGCAATCGAATTAAATACAAAACAGTTGAGGAATTGTAAACTCGATATTATTCAATTATTCTAGGCCTATTCCATTTTATTTTTTTATCATTTTGCCTCTTCAATTTTTCACTTACGAAAAAAGCTATTATCGTATTGATTCGACAGAAATTGAAACACTGTTTAGAAACAAAGGCACAGGCTAGTACTTGAAACGTATTTTACCAAATTCTGATAATTATTGGAATATAAACGAGGCTGTGTACTTCCACAGCACTTTGTATCAACACGAATGAATAATTTTATCATTACTATTCTATTCTTTCCCTACAGTAATATTTGAACCTAATATACGTTAATTAAAAGTATATAGGCTACACATTAAGTATTAACTTATTAAGAAAGTATTCATTCAATAAGATAATCACTCGAATGGAACAACTCATTGTATTCGACTTCCCAACCATAATATCTCTGAATGATACAACTTCCCAATAATTAGTTACTTCTCCGAAATTTTCCCAAAAGTGAATCCATTTACTGTACAACCAAACTTTCCCATTATAGACGTACATTACCTTCAATTTCCTGTGGTCGAAAAAATGAAAACCTATCATTGGAATATTTAGAAAATTTGCTTAATGAAATTCGAAGTAGTATTCCTTTAAATGCAATGCCTGCCAGCATGTTTTTTCTCATCGGCCTTCTGTAATGGGGATCTAATAAAAGTTGGGCCGTAAACCCTAAGGCTACTACTTTTTCTTTTAAGTCTCCTCGTGCGCACCAACTCGTCTAGTTTATATCTCCCTGCCGGCTTTTCAACTTGGCAAATAATCTCCCTCCGCTGGCCCACTTATCCTGTATCCGTTAAGAAGAAGAAAAAGAAAAAGTATCTGTATTAGGTCACTAATTCCGAGTTCATTTTTTGCGCTCCACTATTTCCATCAATATTGATCTTTTTCATGGCATTGACGATGATGAACTCGTTCGCCCTTCGCTTCTCGAAGCCAAATTTTAAGCTGCTTTACTGAAACTTATCGTAATCTACCTAAAAAGTTGTTGGCTTATTTGCTTCTTCAGTCTCTAGAAACTCTTTGCAGAAACATATCAGTCCATGTTTCCTTTATCTTAGGGCTATTTTAATACTGTTTTTCATTTCAAATGTTAATCACAGTACCCTTTTCAATTATTTTTATTCATGCATAAAATATTTGAAAATGACTATGAATAGTTTGAAAATGACTATGAATTTTCAAAACATGTTATGCATGTATAAAAATAATTAGGGTACTGTGATCAACATTTAAAATAATCAGTCCATTTATTGAAACACAAAATACAACAGAATCTCATTTATGAGTATTCAGATACAATTGAACCTCGCTTTCCCGTTATTGTAAATTATCCAGCCTACTAATCAGAGATAGTCTTGTTTAAATTCCAAATAAACTCATTTCCTTTTGATTCCCAAAGGAAATGAGTAAGGGCATTTCATTGCAGTCTCATTGTAGTCTATCATCGTATGTCTATTGTCGTGTTATCAAATTAAATTAAAAAACAAGTTTGTCAAACCACAGATTTTCTAGAGAATCGAGATACCTAAATCATGATCAATCATTTCAAATCAAATGATTTCGGTTGCTAAACCATGATCAATCTTCCATTATAAACTCTATTTACCAAAGATTAATAATGGTGCAGTTACGGAAACCGGTATCTCGATTTTATAATAAATCTCCAGTTTAACAATATCTTTTCTTTTCATTTAATATAGATAAATATCACAATATCACTTTTACAACTACTCAGCAAGTGCTATTGAACTCTATTCTAGAGGTTTTTCCTACTCATACTTCTCCACCTTATTTTGCTTCTTCTCTCTCTATTTTCCAAAAATTCTACTTTAAATCAAAAACTATTATTATCAATACTCTTTGCTGAACAATTCGCCAACTTATCAATAACGTATTTTTTTAAATTTTGTATCAATAAATTGTATCGATATTACAGTGTTTTATTTCAATTTTGTATCAATTCATATAAATACGTAATCATAAATTACATAATTATAAATAAATACATATCATACCATAACATATCAATAAATACATAAATTACATTTCATAATTTATAAATACATCATAAATTGTATGGTATTTTATATAGATTTTTTCAATGCCAACCCGCATGCTATACTATTTTCTAAGTAAATTTCTTAGTATAGTTTCTAAGTAATTTCTGATAAATTCAAATCTTAGGAGTTCTCTTCGACAATCTCAATACTACTTGCACTTCAAAGCACCTAATTTGCAGAGAATTTATTGTTCGGCGGAATCGATCCCGCTAGTTATCAAATGGGAACGCATCATGCAACGAAATGGAGGCAGTGTGCTCTGAGAAGCATTTCAAGTTTTGCGCGGGGGCGACAAACATCAAGCAAGCAGCAAGCACAGAGGGAAGCCGACGCATCAAAATCGAAAGAAACCGCACAACAGAGAATGAGAATGTGAGCCCGCATTTCTTTTATTTCGCGCTCGACATTCTCAATAGGGTGAAATTCCGCATACAACAAAGGGTCCCATCACTCTCTGTTCAATTTATCGGGGTGCAAATACGTGTCCACTTTGATTTCGCGCTCAAGCCTGTTGACAATGGATGACTTTTTGCATGAATATTGCACATTCTGTTCACATGGCTTGGAATTGAGTGTTTGCTATCAATTCAATCAGGCTTATTCCACTGTGAATCATCGAATCAATTCAGATACCGTGTAAAAACCACTGGCCCTTTCTTCAAAAACGTTTCTACACTTACTCAAGCTGAACTTCGATTATTTTTATCAGCATTTTTATATGAGTTGAGGTTTTTATAAATAGTTATGCAACTTATACATCCATTCATTTATTCAGAGATACAATATTATAGAGATTAAGAAATAAGCGCTCACTCAAAACTTCTTCTATTCCAATTTAGATGAAACATGTCGGAAGTTATAGATTTTCTGAGAAAACCTAGTAAAGACTGCCACATGTTTCAGCTCATCATAATCGAAAAACAATATTCATATCACTTGTTTACAAAGTTTGAGTTTGTTTTCAAACTACGCGCCTTGTTGATATTATTCTTTGGTGGAACATTTTAGACATCAAGTTCAGTGGCGTATTCTCCGGGCTAGCTAGGCTAGCTGCGAAGCCCAAATGGTTTTTATAAGAAATAATTTTATTTAGATACGGTACTGGTATTAATAGGCTAGTTGAAAATGTTTCATTTTTTTAAAAAGTTGTAGCGATAAAGTATTACATCAATTTGAGCGCATGTGCTGCAGCGCGACAAGTCCAATTGCCGTACACACTATACAATGCAAGTTCTCCCATCAAACAAGCTACGGGTAGCACAAGCTACGTGGTAGTACAACGGCCCATATTAGCAATGTCGTATATCGGTAGAGTGAGGTAGGCAGGGAGTGAGCACGTTATCCACTGCAGTGAAGAAGACTCTGGGTAGCTCTGTCGTGGAGAGAGCTTGCTGCCGAACATTTCGGATCACAGCCGACTGCAGCCGAAGTATTTCGGTCTTCTCGGGTGGCTACCGGTAGACCACCACAGCTTCGACAAACAAACTTTTCTCCTAAATTGAAAGTCTCTCACACAATTTATTTTCATCCTAAATAATAATAATATTCGTGTAACCTGGCTGGCTCAGGTCTGGTGTCAGAGTTTTCAGGTCGCTCCTGATTAATTTCAGGGCCTCTGACATGACTTAACGACTGTTTTTAGGCAGCCGGGACCGACGGCTTAACGTGTCTATCCGAAACACGGGAAAGTGGCCTGAGAAAAATTCCTGGTCTGACCTGGGTTTTCATCCTAAAAAGGCCATAGTGATAGTTTTCAAATTCATTCAATGTCATTGGGGAGCTTCCACGTATCACGAGTGGAATAAGTAATATTA
Organism: Sogatella furcifera; assembly: GCA_017141385.1. Taxonomy (NCBI): domain Eukaryota; kingdom Metazoa; phylum Arthropoda; class Insecta; order Hemiptera; family Delphacidae; genus Sogatella; species Sogatella furcifera. The sequence continues at coordinate 4,580,754 of CM029560.1, read as the reverse complement.
TTGAGATTAGAAAATTATCAAGATTTGTTTTCGAGAACCAATCGGCAGAAAAGGTTGACGTTTATTTGACATGTTCAGATCAAGTCCATAGTGTTGTGTTAAAATGTTTTTTGAAATCCATTTCCATATTATGCCAAAAGTATTTTCAATAACCAATCAATAACCAGGTATTTTCAATATGATCAATCTATTCAATAGAAGCGAAATGGCACTCAATCATGGCATATTCGGTTGGGCAGACGCGCACTAAAAACAGACTTTAAAATTTTCTAAGGATACGCCCAAAAATACGTTCTACTGGATGTTTTCTGCGTTTTCTTAGCTAGACAGAAAAAGCAAGTGTCACAAGCCTGCCGACCATTGATAAAAAAGTAAGCATGATGATAATCAAAGAATGATTCGTGGATAATTCACACTTGGAAATTTAGAGAATTCGTTCAATAAAGATTAGATCTGTTAAAGTAACTGAACTATATATTTCCATCTCTTTATGCCAGGTTTATATGATTATTATATGACAATTGTCTTCTGTAATTAATGTACATCTGATGTAAAGTATCTATTGTATCTTATGATTTTTAAACCACCATCGAGGCATTGCTTAATGTAATTGCTAATGCTAATGTAATTGACAACATCAGCTGTCGGTTTCAGAAGACAACTGTCTCGCCAATTGGCATCATATGAACCCAGCATAATAATTATAATAATTCAAATTCGATCGCATTAAAACTGAATAGGCCTAATTATTTGAACTAATTTTGATACTATGAAAAGAAAAATGAGCCTGTTAAATGAATCTCTTCGAAAGACATATTAACTGTAGAAAGCCAAAAATTAGTGGGTGCCAGTGCTAATTATTTAACTTCCCAGTTAGAGTTTGCTTTTTCCATGATTTACATGACTTCTAAAACTTCATAGAGAAGGTTCAAAATCTTTCTTCTGAACAAAATATTAATTATCATAGTATGAGCGAACATATAAAAGATCAATTCTATTTCAAGAATATGTTATTAACAACAGTTATGTTAACATCACTACTCACGAGTTGTTTGTCGTAGGCTTGTTGTGTTTCGGGGCACTGAGCTTCATCTTCTGCGTACAAGCATGAAGTATGGATTTAAGTATGTACTCTATTACATTGAGTATGGATATAAGTATGTACTTATTTTACTCTATTACATTGAGTATGTATATAAGTATGTACTTATTTTACACTATTACATTGAATATAGATATAAGTATGTACTTATATCCATCCTCATCCATACTTCATGATACTTATATTCACACTCAATGGTACAAGGATTATCTGGATGAAAAGTATAAGATGACTACTGTTGTTAAAGTAAAAGTATTAACGTGATTTATAATGAATAAATTCTAATCAGCAATAAATCCTAGTATTATTATCAAGTTCGCAGCAGTAGAAACTGAGCGGGGAACGTGAGCATTCATTTGTTCTGTTTCTTGGAGGAAGGAATACCCCGAGGCAGAGAAATCGATGCCTAATGAAAAGTAAAGACAAGCGATCTGGATTGCCAGTTGAAAATTTCATCAACGAGTCAAACAGATTTTGCTTGGCCTAGGAGAAAGACGACGGAATTCGCAGCACGTACCCCTGACTCGAGTTAGCTCCAAACGAGCTGGGGCTTTAAGAAATGTTTGGCTGTGTTGCTGTATTGTTTGAGTAGTCTTCCGGCTCTATATGGAATTCTATCGCATTGTCATCTCTTAATGAGTGATATCTCTTGGGAGAACATAATTTATTGTACATAAGGATACATAATCATAATTCTACAAATCAATTTCTAGAGTAACAATTTGTGAATACGTGATTGAAGATCAAGTGAACTCTATTTTAAATACTATTATTATCTAAATTTGGGGGAAAAAGATTTGTTTTTTATTGAAGACTTATTCTCCCCCTTCTCCTCCTTCTCTTACTTCTCCTATTCTCTCTCAATTTCCTCTTTTCCCTTTTATCCCTCTTATCCTCCTTCCACCACCTCCTTCCATAATAAAATTCGTGAAATAATTATTTATTTCCATCAACTTTAGCAATCTCAAACATATTTTTCCGCATGAATGCCGGTATCCAACAGTCATAGTGTTTCCTAAGCAACACCCTTTTCACCTCAACTTCCACCTCAACTCTCATGTTTCATGCTAAACGAAGACTCCATCCCTAATAATTAGGCTTCCTAGAATGGATTCCGTCAATGGCTGGCTCGCACGCAAGGCTGAAGCTAATGGCACACAGAGCCAAGTTTTAATGAATGGCCTCAGCTGATAAGTTTCTAACTGTCTGCGACGATGGTCAACCTTGTGGTCACTTAGCTGCGGCTCCAACAACTTGTTTTCAAGGAAAACGGAAGTTCCTTCCCGCCCTTTTCCCTCCCATCTGCATGCTCCTTCCCACAACAACTTGTCCCTATGTGTTCGCGCTCGAAACTTCCTCAAACGGACTTGACCAGCAGCTTTTGAATAAACCGCCACATACCACACACACAAGAGCATAGTCTGTCCAAGCAAAGAATACATTCTGGCAAGATGAGAAAATGACTCCAGCTCGGTCAATACTGGTTCGAAAATTATCAATTTGATCTCAAATTGTAGGAAACAATTCGAGCCACTGTCAAGACCACATTTATAATTCTTGAACAAATATTGACTAAGCTGGAGCCATTTTCTCATCTTGCCAGAGGGTCTTCTTTGCTTGGACAGACTAGGCCTATACCACACACACACAAGTATAGTTTGTCCAAGCAAAGAAGACATTCTGGCAAGATGGAAAAAGCGATTGGTTCAAACATTATAAATTTGATCTTAAATTGTAGACCAGAATGTTTTCTACAATTGAAAAAAATTTTTAATTCTTGAAATAATATTGACCGAGCTATTGGTAGTCATTCTCCCATCTAGCCAGAATGTTTTATTTTCTTGGACAGAGAAAAGCAAAGGCAAGTAGGCCTAGTATTTTATATAATATTTAGTTTTAGTAGTATTTATTTGAATATACTTTGAATTTATATACAAGTAATATTTTACGCACAAGTAGGAAAGGCAAGTAGTATTTCGCACACAAGTAGCAAAGGAAAGTATTTCACAGTTTGCACACAAGTAGTAGATTTCTGTGGCCAAGTATGCCGTTGTTTGTTGAAAAAGCGGAATCAAATAATTATAAGTTTTGTCCAAGATGCCATCAAATTTTTTCAGTTTCTATGTGAGCCACAAGCACAGTTTTAAACAATTTAAAAAGGACAATGTGTCTCTTTGACCTGTCAAAGTTATTTCCTATTCATTCAAGAGACACATTGTCCTTTTTAAATTGTTTAAAACTGTGCTTGTAGCTCACATAGAAACTGATAAAATTTGATTTTTCATCATACTCATAAGCATAACAATTTGTCATTCGAGATTGAGCTTAATATAAATCATTATTTTCTGAAACTAGGGCCTTAATATTTCCCTCACATATACTGATATTAATACAATACAATTACTGATATTAATTCGGAGGAATTGATCTCTGACCAAATGATCTCTGATCAAATGATCTTTGATCAAATGATCTCTGATCTTTTATCATTGATCATTGATCTTTGATCAAATGATCTAATAATCTTTAGTCGTTTTCCAACACTGGCGGCTCGTACCCACAAAAAAGGTGAAGTGCTCGTATCTCTTACTGTACAGCACTTCACCTGTTTCATGGGCACGAGCCGCCAGTGTTTTCCAAAGGAAAAACTATTTTGACACGAATATTGATGAATATTTGATAGGCATATAGAGGTTGGGTGAATACTTTGAAACTGCTCAATATTTCTTATTTTAAAGTGATTTAGTAGTCGGTGACATTGTGGCCCAAAATAGTTTGTCTCATTGTGGCCCGAAGGCGCATTCCTATTTTTCCTAATTCCTAAGTCTTGAACTATCTTTCGATTCTCCTTCTCTACAGCAAATGTTTTGGGTATTTTATTAATTGGTATTTTTTAATCTCAATATAATATAGAGTCTGGAGAGTATAGAGTCTAGAGGAACTCGAATGCTGATGAAGACGAACGACAGATTAGATGCAGTCACCAGCAGTCTGCTAACAGCGCTATCTTGCAGAGCAACCTAGAACTATGTCAGTCAACCAGCTGCTAACATTTGTAGTTGAAGTTTTTCACTTAAATTTTTACATTCAATTGAAATATCCTTCTTGCTGTTAAATAAGTGCTCGATCAAATCTATTTGCCAGGTTAATAAGGCAGATTCCATCACTAACTATCAATATTCATTGAATAAAATTGACTCAACATATTGACTCCTCAATACAACTCGCAACTATTTTTCGTGTTGTGAGATAGGGGTCACAAGTCAGTGATCCATTAAAGTTGAAGAAATAGAAGTTGACTTGTTAATTTTTAGAGACCAGACCAAGTAACCGTCTAAACTTGTTACTAACGTCTGGTCCATTATTCAAAGAACATTATACCTAACTTTTCTATACCTTATTAAGTTTATAGGTAGATTATTTCACAGAGAAATTCTTGGCTCTCTCTATCCACTAAGCTTGGAAAATATAATATATAACTGTAGTAAATACTGCCAGTGAATATGAATTATACTCCATATTCTATGATACTGCACTTGAACATAGTGACTTGATTGTTAGATTTTAGAAAAAACGGAAGCTTTGGTCCAATAGGCTATTATGTTTTTGAAATCTGAAGCGAGACGGAAAATCAACTGATGTTTGAAAAGGAAATTTTGATTCCTATAGATATTAAAATTATAAATAAAATTTGATTACCATCATTATTCAACCAATCTGATCAAGCTAAAAAAAACAATGTGCAAAGCTTGGGTGTAGGGTCTAAGTGCAACACTACTGTACTCACAATATACACATTTATGTTAATTTCAAGTGTTTAACAGTAGAGGCTTGGAATGAAAAGATTGTAGATATTTATTATGATTATTTCAATCAATTCAAATTTCAAATACAAAGGGGAAACTCATCTAGTTGGTTGGAATTCGTTATGATCACCTTTAGCCTACATACATTAGTCTATGTAAATTGTTTGTTTGTTTGTTTGTTTATGAGGGTGAAGCCCACATGAGCTCATAGGCTTGTGCGTGGGTGATGAAATGGATGATAGATGACGACTACTTTTTAGGTAGTCGGGACCGACGGCTTATCGTCTCCTCCGAAAGACGGGGTGCCCGTATTTATGTGATTGTGCTGTGGTCAAAAATTGTTTCCCCGCTTGGGACTTGAACCAGGGTCCACCTGGTTATCAGACCGGCGCTTTATCACTCCTCCAACGAGCCACCCCAAATTAAAAACATTGTAACAAAAGAATATCAATTGAATATTGTATTTCAAATTTCAATTATTAATCAATTAATATCACAATTTCTCATGGTAATCCAACTATGCATATCAAAAACGTGTTTCAATTGATTAAGATCCAATTTTCACCAAGAATTGAGAAAGAAAGAACAATATCTGTTCAATAAGTCAAAACAAAGAAGCAATAAACTGGAGAAATTTCATGTAATCCTGTATAAGAGTAGTGGTTCTAGTCAAAATAAAATTTTAAACTACTAATAACTATAATAACTACTGTAGTTGATTCCGGGATAATGAACCAGCACAATAAGCTGTCTGGCCTATTTTGAGTAAAGACAAGGAGGATTGTAAATTGTAAATTGAGTAAAAGAAGATTTTCTAATTTCTAATTTCTGAAAGAAGACAGAATTTCTAATTTCCAGCTCCTCTGTCGTGAAGGTAAAATAAAAAAATGAAATATGAACGGATCTACACTTCTTTGAAGCACAACTATTCGTGGAATACGCATAATTAGAAATACACTTCACTAGAGAAAACTTATCTCAACTTAGTAGAACAAATTTCGAGATCAGTAACCATGTTCATGTAACCTACAATTTTGAATTGCAAGCATCGAAATACAACTTTTCCATTCTAATTATGGAGTGAGGGTCTTTGTTATCAGGCATTACAGTAATTGTTCCACTGTATTTTCCAAATCATCCAATTGAAAGTACAAGAGTCTTTGTTGTGCAATTTAGGAAACTTATGCAATACGGTAGATACATCATAATAAAGGCTACGTAGTAATAGTAAATTCCTCAATATTTCTTGTGCTAAGTGTAATTTAGCAGTCTTTGACATTGGAAATCGCACTATATTTTTAAACTTTTTTGGGGTTAATTTTTACATTCAAAACTTGGTCCGCCATCTCAGATCCGGTTTTCAATCATATGCAGACACACTTATCATTTCCGACTGTATGTGATTGATTTTATATTTAATAATGTGAAGGTTCAGAAAAAAATGTGAAGATTACAGGAAAAAGTGTAAGCTTATGCCTAAAAACAGTCAATCTAGTCAAAGCCAAAGATATATTAAGGAGTAATTGAAAAATAAATGAAAATCAAACACCCTTTTAAAAACTTATTTTATTAAATCACATTATTTTATCTAAATTATTAAAACACACACACTAACACTAATTATTGATTATTATTTTATCAACATTTATCGCATATCTGTGTTTTAATAATTTTAAAGTTTTTAAAAGGGTGTTTGATTTTCATTTATTTTTCAATTATTTTAAACAGCCCTAAGTTTTAAAGTTCAGTTTTCACATAAGGAGTAACTTAGGTGTACTTTCTCTATTCTGTAATCAACCACAGGGCTTTAGTATACTCCTGAGGTTCTGAGTCGAAAGAGAACTCTATTTCTCCCTGAAACAATTTATTATACGTTTCTTCGTGGAATATAAATATAGAGAGCAACCTAAGTATACTTACTTTATTCTGAGATCAAACACAGGGCTTCAGTACAATTCTGAGATTCTGACTCGAAAGATAACTAACTACATTTCTCCGTTAAACAATATATTTATAGGCTACGTTTCCCCGTGAAATAATATACCAACGTTACCTCAGGTTTACTTGCAGAGCTTGCAGGTTTACTTTGCTGTATGTACGCATACTGCATACAGGGCGCTCACATTATTATGTACCGCTAGAAATCCATTATTATTTTAGACATTCCGCGCATCTGATGACAAATCAAGACCGGAATTGCATTGTTATCGTAACAAACAATATTCATACCTCGCTGTTGGCGTGTACTACTGATCCATTCTCATCGCATTCTAGTCCTAAATTTTCATTCTTGTTCGAGGGCAACCTTCATGGGAATGTCGGAAATTTGAATAACGAACACGCCGGAATATTCAGCGTTGAATTTCGGCTGCAACCGAATTCAAGAGAGTGAACGACCAGTCGACTTGCGTTGAATCATAATATTCAGTTCGGCTCAGCTAGCTGAATTAATTTCTCTGTGATGTTTCTGCGTTGTAACAGATGTGGACATTATCCGCTAGTCCCCAAGTGGCTCGACCACCACTCATTACCATCTCACTTTCACACTCACTCCCTCTCACTTCCTCCTCCGAATCTGGATCTCCTCCTACCCCACAATCCCTTAAACACCCCGCTCTACGAAAAATCCTAGTTTTTCGGAGCACTACTTCTATTCATTCCCCAACCAGCCATTCGCTCACTATTTTACACAGAAAATGCTTTTAAAAACTAATAACCATAATCTGTGCAGCTCTTTAGTATTTCAACCCATCGGTGGAGCGCTTGGAAATCATAACAATGTTTAGAAGCACCATAACTGTAAAATTACAGAACTATACATTTGGAACAAATGAATGCACTTAGCTCCCAATGCTTCGTGAAGTTTTATTTATTAGACAACCGAGCAATGAATGGGAATTTTCAAGAGTGATTCGTTCATGAAATGAGAAACCTCAGTCTTAAAAAAATGTGAAATTCACACCTTTGTCCATCTAGAAGAAACTAATTTCAACGATTGATAACTGTTCAACTGTTTTTAACGTTCAGGTCCCGACTACCTGAAAAGTAGTGACATCTCTCATCATCACCATCATCCCTCTCATTACCCACGAACAAGCCTGAAGAGCTCCTGTGGGCATACCTATCGGGGAAAAAATATTGATTATTCATACATTTTCTTTGATGACGTTCGCTTGTTATTATGCTCTCAGAAATTGATTATTGTCTTGATTTATTGTGTAATTGGAATCATGTGTGAGTGATTTTAATCTTCTCAATTCATAATTTTCCGATTAATCATTTCCTGAACATCGACCATTGAAACCTCATCATATTTGAAACTGCTGACAACTGGATACATTGATTTTTGTCATTGAAGCATTTTTTTGGATGCTGAATAATAACGGCGTTTCCAACAAAATATCGGTTTCCATAAATCGATAAAATATTTTTGCTTAATTAAAACTCAAAACTAGTCATGAAGAAGCTAAGACAAGCAATATCGAAAAAACTAATTAAATTGATGTTCAAGTCTTCTATACATTGTGGAGAATAGTTTTCCGGTTCAAAGCGTTGTTAGCATATTTTTTTAGTTGTGAAGTTTGTATTGTAGCAGGCAAGCGTACCTATGTCTACCTGTAACCCGCAACTTAAGAATTTGATTTTTGACTATATGAGAATAATGTACTATTTTTGTACCATTTTGTACCACCAAATGAAAATTTTGTTAACGTTCCAAAACCAAGATATTTGAAAAATAAAGTGCGGGTTACAGGTGGAAACCCCTACCCGCATTTGTGATTTTTCAAAATTTGAAGATGCCATAATAATGTACTATTTTTGTACCTTTTTGTACCACCAATTAAAAATTTTGTTAACGTACCAGAACCGAGATATTTGATAAATAAAGTGCGGGTTAGAGGTGGACACCCCTACCCGCATATGGAATTTCTCCAATCTAATTATACCAAATTAATGTACTATTTTTGTACCTTTTTGTACCACCAATTAAAAATTTTGTTAACTTACTAGAACCGAGATATTTGGAAAATAAAGTGCGGGTTAGAGGTGGACACCCCTACCCGCATATTGAATTTCTCAAATCTAATTATACCAAATTGATGTACTATTTTTGTACCTTTTTGTACCACCAATTAAAAATTTTGTTAACTTACCATAACCGAGATATTTGGAAAATAAAGTGCGGGTTACAGGTGTACACCCCTACCCGCATACGGAATTTCTCCAATCTAATAATACCAAATTGATGTAGTATTTTTGTACCTTTTTGTACCACCAATTAAAAATTTTGTTAACCTACCAGAACCGAGATATTTGGGAATAAAGTATGGGTGAGGGGGGTGGAGAAAAAAAGGAAATTCTCAATAACATCTCCATTATAGATTTTATTTCAAATCTGACTGAAGCATCATTTTCTACGACCTTTGTAGCATAAGAAACGGATGTTAGATGAAGATTTATTAGAACAAGAGGTAAGGAAGATGCGTAAGTGGAAAATGGTGATTAGAGGTGGATATTTGTAGGCCTATAACAACTTACCCTTGAATAAATATTGGATTATTTCGATGCTAGAATGTCATACCCCTTCTCTACTATCAAGGAGCATCAAAAAAGATTTTTGTTACCAGCTTATACCAGAGATATATGCAAAATCGTGGTATTGATGGGCGGGGGGTAGGTGAAACATCGAAAATCTTCAATAACTTTCTCAATATTGGATTTTTTTCGAATCTGTCAATGCCAGAATATTAAACTCCATCTCTACTATCGATAAGCATCAGAATAGATTTTTGTTACCACCTTAATCCAGAGATATATGCAAAATAGTTATATAACTGGTCAAGGGGGGTAGGTGAAACATCGAAAATCTTCTATAGCTTTATGAATTTTAGATTTTTTTCAAATCTGTCAATGCCAGACTGCTACACTACTTCTCTACTATCGTGAAGCATCAAGAATGATTTTTGTTACCACGTTTATCCAGAGATATATACAAATTTCTTATATCTATTGCCGGGGGGGGGTTGTAGGTAAAACATCGAAAATCTCCTATAACTTTATGAATTTTGAATTTTTTCAAATCTGTCAATGCCAGAATGTTAACCTCCGTCTCTACTATCGAGAGGAATCGAGAAAGAATTTTGTTACCAGCTTAATCCAGAGATATATGCAAAATCTTGACATTACTGGGCGGGGGGTAGGTGAAACATCGAAAATCTTCTATAACTTTATGAATTTAAAATTTTTTTCTAATCTGTCAATGCCAGAATGTTACACTACTTCCCTACTATCGATGAGCATCGAGAATGATTTTTGTTACCACCTTAATCCAGAGATATATGCAAATTTCTTATATCTTCGGACGGGGGGGTAGGTGAAGCATCGAAAATCTTCTATAACTTTATGAATTTTAAATTTTTTTCGAATCTGTCAATGCCAGAATGTTACACTACTTCTCTACTATCGATAAGCATCGAGAATGATTTTTGTTACCACCTTAATCCAGAGATATATGCAAATTTCTTATATCTATTGCCGGGGGTTGTAGGTAAAACATCAAAATCTCCTATAACTTTATGAATTTTGAATTTTTTCCAAATCTGTCAATGCCAGAATGTTAACCTCTGTCTCTACTATCGAGAGGAATCGAGAAAGAATTTTGTTACCAGCTTAATCCAGAGATATATGCAAAATCTTGACATTACTGGGCTGGGGGTAGGTGAAACATCGAAAATCTCCTATAACTTTATGAATTTTGAATTTTTTTCGAATCTGTCAATGCCAGAATGTTACACTACTTCTCTACTATCGATAAGCATCGAGAATGATTTTTGTTACCACCTTAATCCAGAGATATATGCAAATTTCTTATATCTATTGCCGTGGGTGGGGGTAGTAAAACATCGAAAATCTCCTATAACTTTATGAATTTTGAATTTTTTTCAAATCTGTCAATGCCAGAATGTTAACCTCTGTCTCTACTATCGAGAGGAATCGAGAAAGAATTTTGTTACCAGCTTAATCCAGAGATATATGCAAAATCTTGACATTACTGGGCTAGGGGGAGGTGAAACATCGAAAATCTTCTATAACTTTATGAATTCTAAATTTTTTTCGAATCTGTCAATGCCAGAATGTTACACTACTTCTCTACTATCGATAAGCATCGAGAATGATTTTTGTTACCACCTTAATCCAGAGATATATGCAAATTTCTTATATCTATTGCCGTGGGGGGGTAGGTAAAACATCGAAAATCTCCTATAACTTTATGAATTTTGAATTTTTTTCAAATCTTTCAATGCCAGAATGTTAACCTCTGTCTCTACTATCGAGAGGAATCGAGAAAGAATTTCCGATGTTTTACCTACCCGCCCATCCATAGATATAAGAAATTTGCATATATCTCTGGATTAAGGTGGTAACAAAAATCATTCTCGATGCTTATCGATAGTAGGGATGTACTGTAACATTCTGGCATTGACAGATTCAGAAAAAAATTTAAAATTCATAAAGTTATAGAAGATTTTCGATGTTTCACCTACCCCGCCCATAGATATAAGATTTGCATATATCTCTGGATTAAGGTGGTAACAAAATTCATTCTCGATGCTTATCGATAGTAGAGAAGAGGTTAACATTCTGGCATTGACAGATTTGAAAAAATCTAAAATTCATAAAGTTATAGAAGATTTTCGATGTTTTACATACCCCCACCATCCATAGATATAAGAAATTTGCATATATCTCTGGATTAAGGTGGTAACAGTAATAATTCTCGATGCTTATCGATAGTAGGGAAGTAGTCTAACATTATTGCATTGACAGATTCGAAAAAAATTTAAAATTCATAAAGTTATAGAAGATTTTCGATGTTTCACCACCCCCCTTGTCCAGTTATATAACTATTTTGCATATATCTCTGGATTAAGGTGGTAACAAAAATCTATTTCGATGCTTATCGATAGTAGAGGAATTAATATTCTGGCATTGACAGATTCGAAAAAATTTAAAATTCATAAAGTTATAGAAGATTTTCGATGTTTCACCAACCCCCCTTGGCCAGTTATATAACTATTTTGCATATATCTCTGGATTAAGGTGGTAACAAAAATCTATTTCGATGCTTATCGATAGTAGAGATGGAATTAATATTCTGGCATTGACAGATTTGAAAAAAAAATGCAATATTGAGAAAGTTATTGAAGATTTTCGATGTTTCACCTACCCCCCGCCCATCCATACCACGATTTTGCATAATTATATCTCTGGTATAAGCTGGTAACAAAAATCTTTTTCGATGCTCCTTGATATGTGAGAAGGGGTATGACATTCTAGCATCGAAATAATCCAATATTTATTCAAGGGTAAGTTGTTATAGGCCTACAAATATCCACCTCTAATCACCATTTTCCACTTACGCATCTTCCTTACCTCTTGTTCTAATAAATCTTCATCTAACATCCGTTTCTTATGCTACAAAGGTCGTAGAAAATAATGCTTCAGTCAGATTTGAATTAAAATCTATAATGGAGATGTTATTGAGAATTTCCTTTTTTTCTCCACCCCCCTCACCCACACTTTATTCCCAAATATCTCGGTTCTGGTAGGTTAACAAAATTTTTAATTTGTGGTACAAAAAGGTACAAAAATAGTACATTAATTTGGTATAATTAGATTTGAGAAATTCAATATGCGGGTAGGGGTGTCCACCTGTAACCCGCACTTTATTTTCCAAATATCTCGGTTCTGGTAAGTTAACAAAATTTTTAATCGGTGGTACAAAAAGGTACAAAAATACTACATCAATTTGGTATTATTAGATTTGAGAAATTCAATATGCGGGTAGGGGTGTCCACCTGTAACCCGCACTTTATTTTCCAAATATCTCGGTTCTGGTAAGTTAACAAAATTTTTAATCGGTGGTACAAAAAGGTACAAAAATAGTACATTAATTTGGTATAATTAGATTGGAGAAATTCCATATGCGGGTAGGGGTGTCCACCTCTAACCCGCACTTTATTTTTCAAATATCTCGGTTCTGGTAAGTTAACAAAATTTTTAATTGGTGGTACAAAAAGGTACAAAAATAGTACATTAATTTGGTATAATTAGATTTGAGAAATTCAATATGCGGGTAGGGATGTCCACCTGTAACCCGCACTTTATTTTTCAAATATCTCGGTTCTGGTAAGTTAACAAAATTTTTAATCGGTGGTACAAAAAGGTACAAAAATAGTACATTAATTTGGTATAATTAGATTGGAGAGATTCCATATGCGGGTAGGGGTGTCCACCTGTAACCCGCACTTTATTTTCCAAATATCTCGCTTATGGTAAGTTAACCAAATTTTTAATTGTTGGTACAAAAAGGTACAAAAATAGTACATTATTATGGCATCTTCAAATTTTGAAAAATCACAAATGCGGGTAGGGGTGTCCACCTGTAACCCGCACTTTATTTTTCAAATATCTTGGTTCTGGAATGTTAACAAAATTTTCATTTGGTGGTACAAAATTGTACAAAAATAGTACATTATTCTCATATAGTCAAAAATCAAATTCTTAAGATGCGGGTTACAGGTAGACATAAGTGGCAAGCGTCAAGAATGGAGATAATTGTTTGAAACGCACCCACATTGAAAAAGTGCCTCTTAAGAGGAAAATTAATTGATGTTAATTTTCGATAGATTATTATTCTGTATGATGCATCATATTTTGAAAGTTTTCAATCTGATTTCATCAATTCTATGTGAGTTTTCATTGACATAAATGTAATTTCAAATGAATTTATGTATTATTTCTTATCAATCCATTTTCAAATCAATATCGAGCTGATTTCTCGATTGCCTTATTGATCAGAACAATAGTAGTAATTCCAATTTTCCTTTCTCTCGGAATCAACTCATTCCAGTCATCTGGGAAGCTTTAATTTTTTTCATTTTTGATTTATGAGTCTCACATCCAAAGAGAGCAATCACTCAACAAAGTTCACCAATGTGCTGAAACCATAGATATCTATATATATCTACATATCTATATTATTTAAGTATTTTGATTCATATATGGGACATGATGCCGTGTACCAAAATGATGAAGCCTGTTCTCTGCTCCCTCTCTTGCAATCGCTTCTTCTCATCCCTGTGCATTCAGAGAGATACATGTGGAATCGATGTAGAAATACACAAAATTCCTGGGTTTAACTCCATCCCCCAGCGAGTTCTGGCAAGACAGCAATCTCTGTCATTGATAAATGGATTGATTGATGATCGAATGGCCGTTCTGTGGGATCTTTGTGCTGCAAGACAGCTTTCCTCTCAGTGCGCCATTCAATGTATCAGGGGTATGATGTTCCGTCAAATTTGAATAGTACGCCTCACTTGAATATGCACAATACTACTTTAGCAACTAAGCCATTCGCATTGTGATTCTCTTGATGATGCCTGCTCGTATTCAATACAATATGCATGTGTATTTCAATGTATGATTCTAATCTGATGGCTCTTCTTGATATTATACTACCTATTAATCAAAATTTATTATTCTTGCAATTGTGTTCATGAAGAATCTTAATAATTATTTTTGACTATTCGAAACAAACACGAGAGATTTGTATCATCAACGAAACAAATAACTTAGGCCGGTATTACACGATAATATTTCTATTATCAAAGTTGATCATATGGAAATAAAAATAAAAATATGATTTCGTATTTTCATCTCTTCCCATATGATCAACTATGATCATAGAACTATTATCGTGTGATACCGGCCTTATGATAGTATTGAGTTGAATAATACTGTACATGTGATAATTGAATCATCAATTTCTATTCGAGATGCATCGTAGCTGTCAATCTTATTCAGGGTCAGACTATACAGACTGTCGATCTCCTGTCTTCCAGAGTTAACCCATCATGCATTTGCAAAGTGAATGATCCGTAAGTACTGAACCTCTCAATATATTGTGAATATCGATGACTAATAGGATTCATGAATGAATAAAGCAGAGATAGCAAAGAAATCCAAAGTAAAACGAATCATTTTTCAAGTTATAAATCAAACTCATGACTGATTCAATATCAACAATACTGATCATGAGAAGGCAATCCTAGCCATTATGAAACATTTGTAAAGAATGGAAGCTAATGATGGATTTTGCGAGCTTCTGTATATTATTTTCAATCTGTCTGGAGTATGAATATTGAAAAGAAGTAATATAAATTTGATACTCCATGCAAGCAGAATAGAATTACAAAAAGGATGAATGAATTGGCTAATGGCGGATCTGTCAATTCTTAGTAACAACAAAACACTGGTTTCTCATTTTAGGAATTAGTTTTTATTCATTGTCATTTCTAGAAAAATGAACGTTTAAGTTACGTAGCTGCAGCTTAGGTTCAGGCACTGGCGGCTTGTGCCCATTAAAAACAGGTGAAGTGCCCGTATCTTTTACTGTACAGCACTTCACCCGTTTCCTGGGCACGAGCCGCCAGTGGGTTCGGGAACAAAGAACGTAATTCGATTCTCTTGCCTTGAATTTCTGTTGAAGTCAAAAATAATTTGACATATTTCCAAAGAAGCAAAGATTGACTGATCATTTTGTGAGCTGGGTTTGGAAACAAAGAACGTACGGTAGCTTGATTCTTGACTTGAATTTTGGTTGAAGCTGAAAATAATTTGACATATTTCCAGAGAAGCTTTCTTATCCTTTCAGGGATATTTTCAGAGATTGACTGATCATTTTGTGAGCTGTAATCCGATGAACGGTTATATATAGCTGGGAAAAACATGAACAAAAGGCACAGGTAAACTTTGAAGCTGACTCCACTTCAGAAGTTGAGTACACAGGAGTGCTCAGCAATCATAGAACTTTAAACGGTGTTGTTGGAGGCTGTTCTTTGTAGTCTTTGACCCGAACCACTCGATAAACTCACATTCAGCTGATGCATCACCACTCTTCTTTCATAAACGAGAGCACTCCACGTCCACAATCAACCCCAGTCAAAGAAAACCGCATTCACTACTCCAAAACCAACGCTTAAAATGTATTTCACAAGGAATGTTACGCCTCATCAGATTCTGAATAAGAAAACTTCACTGGATGAGAATCTATAATTCATCAAACACCAACCTTTAAAATGTTTTTCACAGAAAAATGTTACGCCTCATCAGATTCTAGATATGAAAAGTAGAAAAAAGATTTTATTGAAGCTCAAAAGTGTTCTCTACGAGAATTTATTTCAGAAAAACAAATGGGTGATTGATGTTAATTAAATAGAGAAATTTGAGTAGCATATCATGAGATTGAAATGAATCAATATTTCAAATCGTATATTTGCCAACGAAATGCCTACTTGGAATTTCAGGGATGAATTGATGATTCCCGGAAAGTTGTGAGCTTCAGTGACACATATGCACTAATTGCGCGAATGTAGTTATCATAAATTAGCTGGAGAGATTCCCAAGTGTTGCCTGTTGTTGAGTGGCGGAATTTCCTCGTCTCAACTTGACTCGTGTCTGTTCCCAGAATATTATTTGCTCAATCCCTCAGCCAGCTGAGTATGAAAGCATGGATCAGCCGCCATCTTTAGGATATCTATCTGAGTGAAGATGAACATTTCAAATCCAAAACGTACTAATTTCCCTCAGGAGTTTAGTTCATTAAAGACCAAGACGTGATGAGATTTCCAAGAATATGGAGGCGCCGGGCTTCCATTCATCTGCAGAATTGTATTGTTAGCTTACGTTCCCACTAATAACAAAGTTACATTTTGTGCAAACAAATTCACAAACATCAAATTTCTGTCGGAACTTGTGAATGATTATGAGCATTAGGATGTGTGAACCGTGCACTATATTTAGTATATGATTATACATAAATATAGTGTACATAGACTAAAGAAACTGATACATAATTAAAGTGTATAAAGTTCCAAATTATAGTGTATAGCCTATAGATTCACTGGAGGTATAGAACTGAGAGTGATATTTTATTTTTCTTAGGGCTATTGTACTTATAAAGTTCTAAAATAAATTAGAAAATTACCAAATTATAGTTAAAAGCCTATAGGTCCACTGGAGATATAGAATTGATAGTAATATTTCCTTTTTTTTAGGGCTATTACACTTATAAAGTTCTCAAATAATTTATATCTCAGTACCCTTTTAAAATATTTTTTATTTCACATGACATGTTTTGGCGTTTTAGCAATTTTAAAATGCGAATAAACACGTGAGCGACAGTAATCAATTCTATTTATACTCTATTCTAATTTAACACAATGTGTTTGATTTAAGCATAAATTTCATGTGATTTCGTTCTCAATCTGTATAAACCCATCAAATATCTAGGTTCCTAATATAGGTACTGAAATTTTTTATTTACCTTCAAATTCTTAAAATTCTTTTAAAAATTGGGTTATTTGTATCAAGCTGAATAATAGCAAATCAAGTACGCAATACCATCAACAAAATTGTGCTAATAAAATTGTGTCAATAAATGTGATAATAGCCTATTCTGTTCTCTTGAGAAGAATTCTAGTAATTGAATTGAATCGAATTGAATTTCAACTTTTCGATTTCTTCAAAGGTTACTGTTACGATAGAAGATACATGTGAATGTAATGGGTGGATAGAACGTGTTCTAGAAAATAATACTTATCTGTTAGTAAAGACTGCCACATGTTTCAGCTCAACATAATCGAAAAACAATATTCATATCACTTGTTTACAAAGTTTGAGGCCAACAAGAACAAACTCAAACTACGTGCCTTGTTGATATTATTCTTTGGTGGAACATTTTAGACACCAAGTTGTTTTGGAAACATTTCTATCAAAACATGCAAGTGGCGAGAAAACATGGAGTGCTGATCATGTTGTTGTGATGAAGTTCTCCCATGAGAGATCAATACCGACGCAGTTTTCAACCAATATCTCTCGAATTCGAATTATCGGTAACGTACAAAGTTTTGAAATTTGAAATTGAGCAACTTTCCACCTCTAAAATTTGTTATAATAGGTTGTGTGGCGGGATATAATAAACATCCAAAACTCATTGTGTGAAAGTTTCTATAACTTCTGCTTGAAAAGCTCAACAATTTGAATGCTTCATTTCACAAAATTATTATGAAAATAACGATGCTGCGAGAAATCAATTTTAAGCGGGTTCACCACTACACTACACCTGATATGTGGTTTTAACTAAATATCTCCTGGAAAACGTTGAGCAAAAATTATCGCATGAAACAATTAACAAATTTTAAACATGAAACAAATCCCGTCCTCTAA
The DNA here is from genome assembly GCA_017141385.1 of Sogatella furcifera. NCBI lineage: Eukaryota > Metazoa > Arthropoda > Insecta > Hemiptera > Delphacidae > Sogatella > Sogatella furcifera. Next base: position 4,562,556 of record CM029560.1, on the reverse strand, counting down.
GTAATTTGGAACTCCACCACTATAATTCCAATGACTTAGTCATTATGTTTTACTGATATGAAGATGACATGCAATATAACCATGAGAATATAATTCATGTATGTAGGTAATAAGTTTGATGATGACTTATTCAGTTTTGTCTATAGAATATGACTTTCATCAACTTAGTTGTCAGAATCCTTTCTTATAAAATTCTTTTTACGCTAATTGATGTGTTGAGAATATATAGTAATATTATAAAAAAATATAACTGAACTATATGTGAAACAATCAAAGAATGAATAAATTTCTCAGGTAATAATTCCAAACTTCATCTTAAAAGTGTTCCGGAAATCATCTCCTTTTTCATTTGAAATAATAAGTATTGAAGAAAGCATTTTTTCTTGTTTTTCTTCTGAGGGTGATGCCCATATTATGGTCTCCCGACATAGGTGATAACTTAGAGATGACTTAGGCATCTCTTGTCTGCCTAAGAGATGACAACTTCTGTTCAGGCAGTCGGGACAGACGGCTTATCGTCTCTTCTGAAAGGTGGTGTGGCTGCAGCCTATCTATTGCCGTGTTTAAAATCTGTTCCCCAGTCAAGGACCGAACCCGGAACCTTTGATTATCACACCAGCGCGTTATCACTCATTCCAATGAGACATCCGATTATAATGTTCCAGGCGATAAATTAATGTGATTAATCTCATCTCATTTTTTATTTTTCCAGCCAAGTGAATTAAATCATTCTGTAACTCAAACAAGGTGCAGTGCCCATCCAATTAAGCAAGAGTGATGGCGCATTTTTAACTCCAGTGTACATAGAAATAATTCATTTCCTTGGGCAGATAGCTCTCTCAGCCTCTCTACCCTCAAAACTAAATAATATTATAATCATCTATTAGATCTGAATTTTTTTCTTTAAGATTATTGTCCACCATGATACGTTTTCATCTTGAACTTTATTCCGTTGTTTTGAAAACTCCAACGTGATTGAGCTACACTTTTAACTAGTACCAAAACAGTTTTTCTCAAAAAATATTTTTTTGTTCTTCTTGATACTTTGTCTCCCATGCTATTCTCTTTGTCTGCCCTTGGTTGGCAATCATATGACATTTTCATATCATGAGCATAAGAGGAATGTACGTATGATTAGCTTGTAGATGAGCATGTAGGAATGTAAAAGTAATTATTAAAATATAATAAATTATATAAGAGAAAAAAGTAATACAAGAAATAATTTTTAAAAAGTAAAACAAGAAATTTTTAAAATTTCTCTTACATATCAACAAAATAATAGGCTAGGTATTGTCTTCTAACAAAGAATTGTAGACTGTAGCATTTCCCAAAAGACGGCGATCGATTAGTTTCAGCCAAAACACAAGAAAATGGAATTAAAAATAAAGAATAAGCTATAATAAGAAGTCAGTTGAAGATTTGCACAAATTTGTACGACAGATTTGATCTAACTTATGAAGAATTGATGTACCGTTTAGCAAAAAAAGTTTTTATCTCTGAAATTAGAATCTAAGCTCTAAATTGCAAAATACCTGTATAATATTAGTTTACAATTTCACAATCATGAATTAAGCATAACGATAAACCAATCATAAACTGAATAATTATAGTTATAGTCTATGATACAACCCATGACGTGAGATAACCCTAAAATCATCAATTTAGTGATCGTGAACAGCTGTTGCAATATGGTGACTTCGATAATAATTAAAGTGTTAGTACAATATTGTTACCACAATTATTAATTAATGAACATTATACAATACAGTCAGTACGCTGAATTGAGTTAATAATTTTATTACACGTTAATTTATGATTATATCTATTAATAATTTGAAATACCCATTCTAACTCATATTAATGAGCAACAAATTTATTTAATATCACTAAAAATGAAAAGAGTTCAGTGGTTTACTAACCATGAGTTAATAAATAAGGAATGATTAATAAGCTTTTTTCATGAGGTATATTTCCAATAAGGTATTTCTTGACCATTAATCATCACAGAAACTCATTAAGGGATAACAATGTCCATACAATGTGAGGGATCTTGAGTAATCTTAAGTATCAAGTGATATATTGAATGGGTTTTATTGTAACTCTTAACGAAGCATAGTGATTACAGTCTAAGTATTCACTGTGTACTGATGGGATAAATATAAATGATCATTTTGTTTAATATTTGGTAGATTATAGATTGATCTACTAATCATAGATTAGCAGTTTATCAACTGCAAGCTTTCTCAGCTTCAATAGGCCTTCTTTGACAAATTATTCAAGCATCAATGGAGTGCTTATATTCGTGAATCGCATAGAACATAGCCTATATTATTATGACTGTTATATTATTAATCTTGATCATGGATACAAGCAAACTTACACCAAGTTCCCTAGCAAGAATAATTGGTTATGCTGGCGAAGTGAACTGTGAACAGCCCTTGGCTTTGATAAAACAGCTGATAAATGAAAATTATAGATACATTTCTCGTATACCAAAAACCCCGAAATTATTTTACTGTTAACATTATCAGTAAATGCATTATAAATCATGATACACCAAAACAATAATGAAATCAAAAGCATTCTACAAAAAAATTATATCACATAGCCTATTAAAATTCAATACTTAAGAGCTATGAATAATTATTTATTTATAATGTATAACTTGAATTGACTAATGATAATCACTTGCAAATTGAACTCATAATTAATTATGTACTAATATTCAAGATTATAATAGGCCCTTCATGAGCTGTTGAGCCAGACATACATCTCTATATATAAAAGCAAAATGGCACTGATTCATTCATTCATTCATTCATCACCAGAACTAAAAATCTACTGAACCGAATGCGTTCAAATTTGGCAGGCATGTTCAGTTAGACGTTTAGACGCGCGCTAAGAACGGATTTGAAAACTTTTCAAGGATGTACTACCGTATCGAATCTATTCAAATTTTGCAGTTGAAGTGTTTTGAAGGAGCGGCCCCAAAAACTTCAGTAGCCAAGTTTCGGTAGCCTAGTAGCAGACGGACGCCGGCCATTACCATGGCAACGGATGTGTTGGCTTGAAGAGTTTTCGCTAGAAACCGGTCAGCACTTCACATAGCAACGCACCGATGCAACGAACGGATTGTATTGATACGTTCCTCCTTCCCGTTGCATTTATTGAGTATCGAAATGGCTAGCGCGGGCAATTTGAAATTGTTCAATGTGTTCCCTCTCGATTATACTCTATTCCAATCTTTTTTATTTATACGCTACTCTATTCTATTAAATAATAATCTAATACACTTGATTATTTTTCTTTTTTTAATTTTTTAAATAAAAAATATCTTTGAATAAATAATGAGATTAAATTAAGTGAAGTGGCACTTCGAATACTTCAGTTGAATAACCGCCACTGCGTCGAAGAACACTGTGTTACTTGAATCAGTTCTTTCCCCGGAGCACTCTGTAGAGTCATATTGACCGCTTTTTGTTTAAAATTCAACAGAATTTTGTGAATTTCCAAATGTATCAAATTGAAAACTGTTGAACCATTGAAACAAATGTAGAACTTCGTTCAAAAATAGTATTTTGCCATAGTTTAGGATTTTCATTGGGATAAATAAAAAAAGAAAATAATTTTTATGAATCCCCTCAATAGCATTTTTCAAATTCCTTAGTAAAGCACGGCTGACATATTATGAGTTTCACTTATCAAAACATGGGAATCGAATGGAACGACATACTTTTTTCAATAAAAGTTCTGGAAAAACGTTCAATGGTAGAATAATTGAAATTTGCCGCCTCTTGTCAGCTGTTCAAGTGAATAGACTCCTATTACATGTTTAAACTATAAATCAATATTAGCATATGACTTCAAATAAAAAGTTTTCTTAATTTGAGTACATTATTATTTCTCAAGATAATATTTTCAAATTTGCTGCTTATTCAGCTGTTTTATTGAATTTTTTTATTCAAATTCCATATGTCATTTTTTCCAGCCGTGATTATTGTGTTAAAATATAATAGATACGGGAGTAATAATATAGATATATTCTTGCTGATGGCTTTTTCGCCTGAAAAAGGATGAAGAAATTGGTCGATCTCATTGTCCAACGAACTTGACCTGTATAAAGGTTCGAAGATATATATTTTGAATATGAGCTGATTAATGAAGGCGTTCGTAAGTTATTGTCGAATACACAAACAAAAGAACGAACGAATGAACAGACAGACAACGACTCGAGCGTTGTGTCAAAAGTAGGAACTCGCTCCGCTCGTTCAATTATTATGTTTTGCCTGAACACAATTCAACTTGTTATTTCAAAAATGTTAATTTGTTTTACTTGTTGAGTAGCTGTGAAGGTGAAATTGTTGCGGTTATTATCCATATTAAATGAAAATACAAGTTATTGTCGAACCACAGACTTATTAAAAATCGATATTTCTCATTAATCCATCTATCCAATAATTTGTCTTTTCAATTAATTTGTTTTAATAATCGAGAGAAAAATATTGTGAACTTACAGTTGTAGTGACAGTTACTCCACAGTCTATCGACACGTTAATAAATGATTTCAAATAATATATATATATTTTAATAAAGAGTTGCAAGTAGTGCATATCTACCAACAAAAGCTTTCTATCTTATACATCTGCAAGGCAATTAGGTTTTTCAGGCAACATTGTGGGTCAAATTAAATGCGAGACATATTCTTGCAGCTAACTCGTATTAGGGCTGAACGTGACTGTTTTATACAAATAATATATCTTTCTATCCTCTGCCTCACTCCAGACGTGGGATGGAAGGAGACACTATGGGAGCCCTACTCTACTACTCTATCATGTTATAAATTTAATTTCCAGTTTGACTCTCCAGAATAGAGAAGCTTTCCGTGCTCAGACTAAGAAAGAATGTGCGTACTTACATTCTTGAAAATATATACTTCTGATAATTATACGGAGTTTTGGAATGAAATAATCATTATCCATAGGATTAACATGAAAATAGTACTCCTATTATAATCTTGAATGTATGTACTAGCCGGAAGGCTCGCTATACGCTCGCCTTATCCGCCTAGCCAGGGGGCTCCGCCCCCTGGACCCCCCACGGTATAGGCAGTGTAAGTGAGTCAAACAGGCTCGCTTCGCTCGCCTGCAAAACCTTTGTCAGTGTCAGCTAAGACAAAAAATGCATTTCTACACCTAATCTGGACCCAATTTCAACATTTTCTGCCAATTTGTTCTAGAAAAATCTAAGAAAAAGTCCGAAAAATAGTAAAACGCTAATATTAAGCGTAACCTTGGGAAGTATATCGGACATAGTTTGAAACTTGATTCAATATCTTCCAAATTAGTTCATCTATAATCTCGCTGAACCATTGAATTTACAGTTTAGGATTGGTCGTATCAAGGCGGAAGATATAGTCTAGTAAAAGATGAAGTATTCTGAATCTGATACTTGTGTTGTGAAATTTGTCTGTCTCAATTAATTTCAATTTGTATTTATTTTTCATTACTTACCTTACATTAACTTATTAGCTATTTTTATTTGTTTACAACATTATTACCGCCTGTAGATGTGGACTCTTTCCCCGCTCACGGATCAGTAGTCCATGCGGGGAAATAACTATTCCATATATATTGTCATTTATTATGTACCATGTTTTGCTTATTTGGAATAAATAAATTGAATTGAGATATGCAACCCGCAACACATCTACAATTGTGAAAACCTGATTATTGGCGTAATCTTGAACGGATTGCAAAAATATTCTAACACAACATTTCTAGTCCTTATCTAAACCTGCCCACCAAATATCAACATTTTCTACTGATTGGTTCTCGAAAAAATGAGGAAAACGCCGAAAAACTCTAGAAAAACTAAAATATTTGGCGTATCCTTGAAAAGTTTTTAAATCCGTTCTTAGTGCGCGTCTAAACGTCCAACTGAACATTCCTGCCAAATTTTAACGCATTCGGTTCATTAGATTTTTAGTTCTGGTGATGAATGAATGAATGAATGAATCAGTGCCATTTCGCTTTTATATATAGAGATTATAAAAATCATTTAAATGGGCTTGGAAAATGTTTGAGAAATTATTATCAATATCTATTTTCATTGAGCTAACAAACGAGAAATTTAATTTAAGCAGCCCAGAGACATGTTTGATATGAAATGAATGTTGAAAATAACTTTACAATTTTTCACAGTGGATAGAATGTGACGAGAATAGTGTTATCAGGCAGCTTGACCTATTATCCACTAGTTGATGAATTCTAATCAATTCGAAAATCACCTGATCTCAAATTTGATGCGAATACTCCTATCTTGTGATATCCGGTTTTAGCTGGTGTTAGGTGATAAGCTGAATATTTGAGATAGCTTATAAACACATTCCCCAATGCTTGAGTATGGGTTTAGTGTTCATAAATGCATTCGAAGAGAGCGAATGTGTAGTGATTCCATTGTTAAGACCATTTCATGAGCATGCCACAGTCCTAAAGTGGATGTGTTAGAAGGGAAACTCTCACTCACTCACTCTTTCTCACAGATAGAGAGCGTGAGATACGAGAGAGAGTAAGAGAAAATTTGTGAGACAAAGACTGTAAATCGCATATTAGAAAGCGTGAGATACAATTTGTTTGTGATAGAGAAAGAAAATACGTTAGACAAACACTCGTTTCAACTTTTCGAAGATAGAAAGAGAAAAAAGTGAGGGAAAATTCGTTCATGGTAGAAAGAGAGACCCGATTGGTTTGAAATCCGTTGTGTGCCTGCTACATTCTGTTGAATTTGGCCACTTGTAAAGCAGCAGTATCACACAATCCGAGTGATATTAGTAAACTACTTATAAGGGATTCAATACCACAAGTCGTACATGGTCTGTGTTAAGTGCTCTATATGTTATGCTCTGTGTTTTAGGTGTCCTGAACTAATAATTATTCTATTTTACAGAACTTGTGAACGAATCGATTAAGTAACAAGAAACACTAATTTAGACCTTGGAATGTTAATCATAAGTGAATTAATTAAGTAACAAGAAACACTAATTTAGACCTTGGAATGTTAATCATAAGTGAATTAATTAAGTAACAAGAAACACTAATTTAGACCTTGGAATGTTAATCATAAGTGAATTAATTAAGTAACAAGAAACACTAATTTAGATCCTTGAAATGTTAATCATAAGTGAATTAATCTTGAATTTTTGTTGAAACAGTGCATATAAATTTGTTTATGATGTTTGACAACTCATACGATTGGAACTCAATGTGAACTCGAATGTAGGCTATACATATACAATACGATGAGCATTTATGATTTTTCGACATACTTGTATGTAATGGACGACTTTCTAAGCTAGATTTGCGTTTGGAAAATTGCTGTTTACAGAGAATCAAACATCGGCTGTTCTGAATGCGGGAATAATAATTTCGATTATTATTTCAGCACTTATCATAATCATCAAATTGTGAAAAGACATTGAAATTTACAACATATTAATTCCGTGAAATGTACCAATATAGTTGAGAATAGTCAATCTCAAATTTTTTATTACCTCATACAGAGAGACTTTTGTTCATTATGGATGTTAAATAAAGCTTTATTATTATTATTATTATCATAATCAAGATGATTACTGCAGCACTCAAAATCTATTCCAACTGTTTTATTCCGAATTCTGACTTATGAATTAACGAGTCGAACGAGCCGCCATGATAGTTTACTGTGAGCTTCTAGTTGTTGTGTTGCAGGTTATGTTAGCTTCAGTAAATGTTTTTAGTTGTTGGAGGTTTAAATCCTTCTCAGACTAGCAGGCCTATAGCGAAAAAAATTTACATAATTTGTGTGGTTTAGGAAGGTTTACAAACTCATAATTATTTTCAAATTCGCCTATCGGCTCGTTTGTAAATATAATTATATCTAACAACGCCTTTCCCACACTCATTATGTAATATACTATTCCCATATAAAAAACCTTAAATGACGTCATTATGAAAATTGTAACCAATGTAAAAACCTTCATCATACAAAATAATAATAATAATAATATTAATAATAATAATAATAATAATAATAATAATAATAATAATAATAATTATTATTATTATTCACATTCATGAATAATAACAGAGCCAATTACAATTATTATCAGTGATAGAACTTTAGATTATACAATACGTAGATTGTATTTCCTAAATTAAAGTTATAACGTCATACCGGAAGCTATATGAAAATTGTGTAGTTATCTTATAGGAAAAAAGTTATATCGAAAATATGAATTCCAAGATTCAATATTGTTCTGCTCAAAAACAGCACATTTATTTTCCATTTGAAATATGAATCACAGTACTCTTTTGAAATTATTTTTATTCTAGCTTTAGCCTACATGTTTCAGCTCATGAGAGTCATTTTCAAATGCAACTAAGTTGATTAATTGACCTTTTCGAATATAAATAACTCTTATGAGCTGAAACATATAATGCTGTAATAAAAATAATTTCAAAAGGCTACTGTGATTCATATTTCAAATGGAGTAAATTGATAAGTAAACAGGAAATAGTAAAAGAGATATAAGTAATAGTATAGCTAAGTAATAGTATAGCTAAATAATAAGTAATAGTATAGCTAAATAATAAGTAATAGTATAAGTAAGTATAGTATAAGAAATAGTATAAAGAAAACAGAATAAGGAAACAGTTGTTTTATGAATATCGATAATTGATATTGTTCTGATCATAAAGTTTGGTTTGAAAATCGTTTCTACCGCTTCTTTTATTTTTTCAGAAAAACAACAAAATTAGAAATCAGTTGCTCTCTATTGAATACAGAAATATTTCACCAGATTGGATCGCTTGGTGATAGTGTGGTGGCATCTCGTGTTATTGGATGTCATCCCAAGTTTCACTCGAAGAATGACACAGCTTTCCGAACCAATTCAAGCTCCCGACAAACGAAGCGATCGAGTGAAAGGAAAAAAAATAGTTGAGTGAGTTCGCCTTCAAATTCCAATAACAATCCGCGGCACAATTATTGAACAAACTACTTTCTTGTTTGGAAGAATTGGAAATCATTGATCAATAGATGAATACTTTTGATTGGATGGTCTCCTTGAGTACATTCTCATTCGGGTTTCGATCAATCATAACGGATTTATGACACTTGTAACAACATGCTTGCCTGGCTTCTTATTTAGAAGATTTCACAATTAATATAACTATAAATCTCACACTATGCAATTCTATTTTACACTTTAACCACAGATATAGAAAAGAAAATCCAACGTCTCCTCACTCTGAACTATAACTCTCGAAGGAGGTTGTAGAAGTTATAAGTTTCCCGAGCAGTTGGATAGTAAATCCTGAGTAAAACCTGATGAAAGACTTTTTCATAATAGGAATTTAATTGAATTTTTCATATTTTACATTTTTCGATTGAATTACATACATGGAAACAATAATTATGACATGTACGTGAGCGGAAAATATGAAATATTCTAGTATCGTGATGATATGAAAATATTCTTCATTAGGCGGAGTTAGGATTTAGAAGCCCTTCCTATCACTTGAAAAAAATCGTGATACAGTGAGAATGAAAATATATTTATTGTTTCTACATTAAATTGGTGTAGGCTATTCTGTAATTTTCAGTTTTTCTTCACATTTAAATTGAATCACTTCACTATTATTATCAAGACAATGGGGTAGACAGTAAACTATCATTGGACATAGGCCTTATATAATATGTGATTCCATTAAAAGTCAATGGAGTAGTATTTTGAGTTGAACTTAAATTCAATTTACTGAAATTTCTCAAATGATGAAGTTTAGAATAGTAGTGACAATTTTATGGAGTGAAATGGTAATTTCAAATTCCAATTGAGATTTGGAAAATTCTAGATAATTCATATTATCTGAGAAAGTTTTTATTGGTTTCTGAGTAGAGATAACTTTTACCTGTTATTATGGTGCGCTATGAAATCTCACCGTTGCTTGGCAGAGAAATTCTTGAATTAAGAGCTTTTTATGATTTTAAGCCTGCATTTGATTTCAAATCTCGTGTTCCACATGTTAATAATGAAGGAAAGTTATTAAAATTGATAATCTAAATAAACAGTGACATTCAGTTTAATACTGATTAGAGCGGTGCATAGCTTTAAATTTGAAATTCCAACGTGAAAAGCTTTGATCTCGGTTCTGAGAATGTTGAACAGAACTGCATCACTAATATCAAATTGTTTGTAAGTTTCTGAGAAACATCCTTTGGCTGATTATGAGCTGCAATATAATTTGAGTCGAGAGGGCAGCACAGGTATCTCGAGAGGACGGTAATGCACCACTATCACAGGACTTGGTTGTACAAAGCAGGACACATTCCAAGCATGAAGAATGTCATGAGGAAAACTGGACATGTTCCATTAATTTCCAATGTGGAGCATTCTGTATGTCTGTATATTTGGATATTGAACTATAGTCTGCGAGAAATTTCTTGCTACCTGCCCCTCTCTTTTACATTCTGGCAAGATAGGAAAATGACTTCTGGTCGTTGAATATCAATTCAAAGATTATAAATTTGGTCTTTAATTGTAGGAAACATTCAGCTCTACAATGTGAGAACGAATTTATTATTTTTAAGGCAATATTGACCTAGCTGGAGTCATTTTCCCATCTCACAAGAATGTCTTCTTTGCTTGGACAGACTATACGATAGGTTATGCTCCATCACAACGGCAATATTGCAGAACTGGGAAACGATTTTCAATATAAAGATGCTGCTATGTTCCAGTCCATTGAATTTGCATTCACATATTATCATACTCTGCATTTGAATTTTCACGTGGAAATAAGGAAAGTCGGGGAGGAAAGATGCAATAAGTCTTGTTGGATATAGATATCTACAGATATCTTGTCTCTTATATAGATATGACCCATGTCTGTTTCATCAATATTTTAGGGTCCCATAATTGATATTGAAGTGTTGGGTTCTAGGACACTATAAATAATGCATATTGATTATTATTTCTCTGCTTCACTAGTCACCATATTCCAGCTATGTTTGCAAGATGAATTTCATCCACGCATGATACTACAATGATCAGGTTCATTCAGTATCAGTTGCTCAGAAACTATTGTTTGATAAGATTTCTCCCCATTTTTTTTTCACTCTGTGGGTAGTCTGGTCAAGAATAAGAGTAAGAATTTATTTGAATCTTTCAATAAATTGAAATAAAAGGCATCAATAATAGAGTTCGGTCAGTAACATTTGAATACAAGGTGACTGATGGCTGAGTTTGTTATTTTATGTTGAATAGCTAATCTAATTTTCAGTACAGACCAAATTTACAGCTAAATCTTTCAATAGATATCGACTGTTTTGCTACAAGCTTCAATTGATTCAACAAACTTCATCCACACCATATTCTTATTTGTAGTTAAGAATAAGATATTAATTTAATTCAAATACACTATAGTATCAGCTGTTACAATTTTCTGATGTACAGCATTGTCAGAGTAAAGCGGTTTATGAAGAAGTAAAGGAAGGAGCATATAATTCATTTAAGTTTTCAGCCTCATGTCCATATCACTATTACGTAGAGTAGAAAAATTTCCAATAAAATTATGTAGACCTGATAAACATGATGTTAGACCTGTTTCATGTTTGTACCCAGTATTCAACATAAATAATAGGCTACATTATAACACTAATCATCTAGATCTATTTTTGTATTTTTTATTAATTATCTTCACAATAAATTTCATTTGATAACTGTATTTTCGCAAATCGATTGATGCATCGCTTATTATCAATGATAAAATTGAAGTTTAAAACTTAGGGCTATTTAAAATAATTGAAAAATGAAATGAGAATCAAATAACCTTTAAAAAACTTTATAATTATGAATGCACAAACATGTTTTGGGACATTCAGCCCAATAATATTCATATTATTTTATCCACATTGATAATGGGCTGAATGTCCCGAAACATGTTTGTGCACTCATAATTTTAAAGTTTTTAAAAGGGTATTTGATTCTCATTTTATTTTTCAATGATAAAATTCCACAATATTCAGCTTCCTATAAAAAATTTAGGTCTTTTTAATCTAATGAATTAAGAATTGCACTTGATTGATTTCATGACTTTTTAAAGTTGGCGTAGCTGAGTGGGTTAAGCGCTGGCGTTGCAACCCAAAGGTCCCGGGTTCAAACCCAGGTCAGACCAGGAATTTTTCTCAGGCCACTTTCCCGTGTTCCGGATGGACACGTTAAGTCGTCGGTCCCGGCTGCCTAAAAACAGTCATTAAGTCATGTCAGAGGCCCTGAAATTGATCTGGAGCGACCTGAAAACTCTGACACCAGACCTGAGCCAGCCAGGTTACACGAATATTATTATTATTATGTGAATACGAATATATGTTTGTAAAGATTTTAAAAAAGGTTATGTGATTTTTTCAGTTTATTTATTTATTCAAAAGATTACAATGAAGGGTAAAAACACAGGCAATTCAGCCCAAAACGTTCTTTTCCCAAATTTAGATGAATAAGTTCAAAAAATATAGGTTATGTTCACTTGTTTCTTGATCACTAAGCACTATTCACAAAGTTTTACACTGAAAAATTAAAAACTATGATTTGAAATTTTGAATGTTCATTTAAATATTAGGATAACACCAAAAAATATATAGAAAGATTTTGAAATTTCAATTTACACTTAAAATTTTCAAGCCGAAAATTTATCAATGTACGAATGAACCCTATTTATAGATTGAATAATTTAGACAGCGAAATTAATACTTTCATAATACGACGTTTACAAAAACCAGAAATGTTTTAATGATCCCTCTTTATAGTCGGAATAAAGCTGAGACTCCACCAGGAAACGCAAGGCAATCAAAATTATTATTCAAATTGGACAGTAATGAAAAGTGAATTCATTGTGAAGGTTAACAGAAAAAGTGTTTTTTTTTATTCCAGCTGCTCGTGATTCCTGTTAAGGGTAAATTTCATTAGTCGGCGAGCCAGCCATTCTCCTAAAGCGATGGACTTCTAACTTCTCCGACTCTTCAAAGAACTGGACTATTATTTCACGTCCAATGTTTTAATTGAAACTGTTATCAGTCGCAAGCAGAGGACAGGTCTCTGTCCGTCTCTTCCTTCACTCTCACTCTCTCTCTCTCTCACGTCTTCATTGATGAAGACTCTCTTTTTGCGGCCTTTTGATTATGGACTTCTGAAACCACTCTAAACACCGTATTCAAATGGAACTGGAAGTATTTTCTTTTAATTTGGCTCGCCTCGTGACAGTCATCACGCGCCAGCCTTTGTTATACACGCCTTGTTTTTGGGGACTTCATTCTCCAATCAACCAGAAGAGAATATTGTGGTAACTTAATTTTTGTTTGATTGTTGAAGACGACAAATATAATCGTTTATTGCATGGATTTGAGAAGCTTAATGCGGAGGGGTGAAATTCAGTGGTCTTTAAATATTCTATTTGAGCTCAATCGAATCTTGCAATGCTACAATCTCACCCATTAGAAATTGAAAAGGCTAATATTATTCCAGAACTCAGTTTCTCTATATTATTCCAGTTTTGAATCTACTTCTAGTCTCTCAACTGCTAAGCATAGCATCTGATTGTAATATTATCGATAATTAACCCTTCCTTGATTCATTATTACCAACAATGTTCATAAAATAACTTTCCCACATGTTTTTATGTTCAAAATAATAGTTCATAGCCCTTTCCCATACTAATCACAATAAAGAGTAAAAACACAGCCAATAAAGTCTAAAACGTCTTTTTTATAAAAATATTTAAAATAAAGGACATGGTTTAGATCTTCAAACACTATAACAATTTCTACTCTATCTATCACAAAAGGGATATTATTTCTAAAACACCATCACAAAGCCTGAAATCTACTCTCCCTTTCTTCATATTTGTTATTTATATCCCTTCATTCACAGTTTCCGAAGAAATTTAGAATTATTAGAATGATTCTTATTTCAAAAGTATAAAATTGGAAGTAGGATTATTGAGAAAATCATCACAGACTTATTTCACAGTAGTAAATTTATAAGTAGACTTATTTCACCTTCTAAATAGTAGTAAACATCACTTGTTTTTCTTTTGTGGGACGATTTACACAGCTGACAATCATACATGCGAAACCGAAAATCTGCCGTTACGTTTTTCATCTGCGCTCCAATGTGAAATTGAACGGTGAGTAAAATGAGAGTTCATTGTTGCAGCCCCAAGTAACACTGAAGATACATTAAAACTGCGACAAAGTTTCTGCTTCAAACAGCACTTTTCCTAATCAAAGTTCGTTGTCTGGTTAACCAAGCAGAGGCCGTCAAATTACCCCTTCCACCGGCATTGGTAAGTTTGACTCAGTAGTAAAGCTTAAGACTTATCCCAAAACTCTTCAAGAAGTGCAGAAGTCTCTTGGAACATTCAGAAAGGATGACTGGGCCGTTCTATCAAGATCCAGTCGGCCTACAAATCTATACAAATCCCAAATGTGAGACAGGCCAAAACAGTGCGTTTCCCAACTTTGAAACCAGAAAAAGGCTGGGAAAAAGGTCACCTCCCTTTTTCTGCAACTACATTGTATTTGCTACATCTTTGCGAATTAATGCTACTCACAAACTGGTGTATTGTATCATGTGTTCAGCCTCATGTTTTGAAATTCATCTTTATAATAACATATGTTCAATATCCAAGATCAACACATGCTATTATAGGGAAAAAATTCAAATTATGAGGCTCGATACGTGATACGATACAGCAGTGTGTAAGCAGCCTAGAGTATAAATCCAATTGTCTTGAGAGGAACTGAGAGAATGTAATAATCTCTCATAAAAATTAAATTTAATATTATGCGGTTGAATAAATGGAGCCTACTTTCAAAGGAACTTCAGATTTTTAAGGTAGGCTTCATTAAAGTACATTAGATTTTTTAATAAATTGATTCATTTTTATTTAATGGCACAGATGAATAAAACATCTTCCAGTATGTAGAAATATAAAAGTTGGAGAAAAATGAAGAACTTTATCTGTGACAATACTAACATGGCTTTATTATAGTTTTATAGTGGTAAACACTACTTTCGATATTCCATAATAGATGAAATAGAGAAGATATTTTGTCAGCCCATGGGTAAAATACTACTAATACTTACTATTCTTGTTCTGAAGATATTACACGTAGAAAAATGCGAGGCGAAAAGAATACCTTCTTCCAGAGTAGATGAGAGAATTCATATTTGAGACAAACATAAATTAAGACTGAGAACTCTTTGTTTATTGGTATTATTCTGCAGTCTCATTTCCTTGTTTTGTAGAATTAAACCAAGGTGGGAATATAACCAGCCTATTATCCTATCTCTTACTCATCGTAATTTTATTCTCTTCTTCCTTTTGCTCCTTCATTCCCTCCTTCTCCTTCTCTTCTTCCTTCGCCTTTTACTTCTCCCATCTTCTTCTTTCGCCACCTTTTTCTTACTCCCCTCATCATCCGCTTCTACCTCCTCATCATCTTTAAATTGTCAGCTCGCGCGTGGGTGTTGAATAAAATTCCATCCACCTCTCCGTTGAGCTTCTAGATGGAGGCTAATCGGCTTAATTCGAATGAATTTAATTTCAGAGGTAACTCTTGGGTACTCCTGAGAGATTCATAACTGAATTCTTTTCGGAATTCTTCACCAGGTCTTCTTTGAACTATTTAATGAGAGATCAGAATAGATGAATCATTGGAATCAATCTTCGGTGCATTCAATCTGTATTTCAAATTGGTTTTTACTCTATCGTTCATCTCCTAGAAAAAGTAATTCATCATTTTTTCGATCTTGAGGCTAATTGGCTAGGTGTAAAAAATGACCTACATCGCCTTTATTAAGTTTAATAAATTATCATTATTGTAGGTTAATATTGATAGCTCCTATCATAGTAAAAATAATTACAAAATTTGTCTCGCGAAGTTGAACGGCGTTCGGATTGTGAACTTAAATCTGTGAATGAAAAATAGATGGATTAGTAATTTTTGCTGTAATTCAATTTGTGACTATTCTATTAGGCTACAATAGAGTTGAGAGACGTGTACAATTCATGAGATGCAACCCAGCATTTTGAGTGGATCAAATAATTTCTTGAAAAATTTAGCAATTCCTAGGGAAAGTACTACTCTGTAAACTTCCTTTGATATTTCTTTGCAAGTAAGAGAGTATCCACATTGAAATTATGTTCTACAATTTGATCCTAAATGCGAATTCCTCCCATCAATGGCTTCCAAGTTCGACGCATTTGAACACAAATGTTTTTTCTGTACATATAGGAAGTAGCTCAAAGTACTTTAGGTGATGAAGTTCTTCAAATCCAACATACATGAAATAGGCTAGAACATATTAAATGAAAAGACAAGACGTTGTCAAACCACTGATTTATTTAAAATTGAGATAGCAGTTTCTGTTGTTACACCATTATCAATCTCTGGTAAACTAAAACAGCTTAAAGTACAGTGCAGTAGTATTTATACTAACGGTGAAGCACTGCTATTGGTCGACGCTAGAGCCAATGAGCGTGAACGTCTGCCATTGGCCTAGACAAGCTCCGCGCCCGATTAGCGGTTCATTCTAACATTACAAAATGGCGATTCAAACAGAAAATACAATTGAAGATCAATAAATAGCTACAGTAACCTACTAAATACGAGTGAAAATGTTACAGAAGAATGAGGAAAACAACGGAATAAACTAATACAGTAATATATGACTAACAAATTATTATAAAATTAGATTTGTGGTGTTGTATTGATTGAAATGAATCTGGTCGTTCAAACTCAACTGTGAATGATCTTTTGTTACCCTAGTTATTTCTAAAGCTTCCAGAATGTTGAAAGTTCTGCCCTTATTATTAAAATGCAGAGACTCAACATTCTCCTCGGCCTTGAACTTGTGATTATTTGTTATTAAATGTTCAGCAAAACTTGAATCTTCATTACACTTATTCCAATCTTTTATATGTTCTTTCACCCTAATTTTGAAACTTCTACCAGTTTGACCAACATAGGTCGCATTACAATCCCCACATTTAAGCCTGTATACCCCACTCCTATCCCATACATCAATTTTGTCTTTACTTCAGCTAAATAGACTATTTAAAATCGGTTTAGTTCTAAAAGCAACATGAAACCCATTCTTTTTCAATTCTCTACCTATTCTATCAGAAACAAAGCCTGAATCTGGTACTGTTACCCAAACCTTTTCCTCATTGTTCATCCCAACAAAGCTAGAATTGACTGCGATTGACTTATTTTTAATAAATCAGTGTTTTGACAATGTCTTGTCTTTTCATTTCAATGGATAACTACCACAATACAACCTTCACAACTACTCAAAAAGTTAAATAGAACATACATGAAAAGCTTCCTATTCTACCGATTTCTGTTCTCTTCGTTCAATCAAGGCAGAATTTTGTCCTCTACAATTTACTTTCAGAGTATATCTATGGAAATGTGGACGTTTGCGAGTTATATGCGATAAACTAAGAAAATATGCGAGGTTTACTAGCTGTCAAAAGTTGGCCGAGAGAAATTTTGTGTCCAATTTTCAAATACACATTATCGGAACCCTACTGAACTGTTTCAAACAATGAAATCATATACAACACCTTTTGCAGAAAGAAATCCTCTGCGTAGGCCTACTGGACTATTCCAGATAATATGGTCTTTACCAATTGTATGTCATATTCTGAATTCTCGTATTATTAATTTCTTGTTGTTTTGTTATTGTTCATGATTGATTTTGTATGATTTGTTTTGTTATTGTATTGATTTTGTTGAAAACAATCATGACATGGACCAAGATTACAATTAGAATCAAACATCATGCTTCTAAACGTACGTGGGTGTTGAATGAGATTCTGAGAGAGGCAAACCCATACGAAAATATATAACAGTAAAAGTGGACTTGGATGTTTGGAGCCACGCTGAAAGGAATCGGAGATTCTTTGCATGTTACAAACGATTCGCGAACACGTTTCTCCTTGTCACAGCGTTATTTATGACGTGTTCAGAGCGCCGGGTTGTATTTTGAAGTCTTTCTATTGAGGCAAATACGTGCGATGATTCGTCAAGATAGAATGCGTGTGAAACGCGTGAAGCATATGAGCGCTATATTGTCGAGAAACATCGTCGAGACAAATGGGTTTTCCCATCATGAGCAGCAGAAACAACGTTTAGTGAGATGGCTATCTCTGAAAATAAAGATTGTTCATTAGGGTGGTTTTTGAATCAGAGTCTTTTTTTTTTAAATTTTCATTTCTAATTTTTATTCTAAAGTTTAGAGAATAACTTTCATTAATATGGAATGAATTTAGAACATCTTCCTGATTGAAGTTGATTTTTCAATAGAGAGAAATGTATCAAATAAGAAAAAAACATGTATAAAAGTTTTTCATAATTCATTAATACTGAGAATCTTCATAGATTTTTCAACTTTTTCCAGATCATATGAGAAAGGATTATCGAAAGATATCATGTAGAATAATTTTATTGGTCATTTCTGTCTTTCGTGGAACTTGTAGTAGGCCTACTATTAATCTGTTTTTTTTCAAGAATCTATTCAAATCTTCATTCAGCGAGTTAGCCTAATCTAAAACCCAGCATACCCAAGCGGGTATTCTTCTATCGTTGTTACATTACATTATCTTTGTAAATGTTATGTGAATTATCTCTGTTAATCTTTGTTACATATGAAGATGTAATCAAATCTTTCACTTTCATCCATTGTAACGATTAAAATCGTTTTTCCAAATCTTACAGCCTTAATTCCACGATTTAAGCCGGTAAGCATCGTACTATTAATTTGAATATTCTTGTACAGTGTTTGGCAAGCGGTATATTTGAATTGTAGCAGTTCTGGCACGAAACCGTGGAATTGTGTAAAAAGTGCTTCGCCTCGAAGTGTGTGTAAGCAGTACATTTCAAGCTCACTAAGCCGCTCTCCAAATCCTTTAGGAAACGAAAATGCGTCGAAACATCTATTTACCGTAGCAAAGCGAATAGCTTTTAGAAGCGGCTAGATTATGCTCGACAAGAGAAAGGATCTGACAACTGCATGATGTAGAGAGAGAGAGAAAAGAGAGTGCAAACAGAAGGGAACGACTGTTTATTCAGAATCTCAATCCTCCGGAGCATCACAGACTACAAAAGTCAGCTGATCAGATCTTCCCCCCCCCCTCCACATCCTTGCTCGGCCATTAAAATAACAGCTGTTTCTGATATTAGAGCCATAGAGGCCTTGTTGAATTATGTACGAGGCCAGGTCTTGTAACAACCTCCCTACATCCTCAACTTTCAAACAACAACAGTTTAAAATTTGCACAACAACATTTAGTGTCAAGCACTTTACCCAACATTGGTAAGAGCCTGCATATTAAATTTCATAATAAATGGGTAGCCGTTGAGGGAAGAGTGAAGAGGAGCTTGTTCCACGAGAGAATAATGAATTGTGACCGGATAAGAAATAAATTCGAAGGGAACCTCACTGTCTAACCTAGTGGAACTCACGAGAAAGCTTGATTATAAGAAAGAAAAAAAAAATAAAATGGAACAAACAGTCTCAATCGAATTCATCATGGATTAGAGAAGCTAGTATCTCAGACTGGACTAGTATCTCAGCTACTATAGACTGGTTAGTACGACAGTATAGACTAATGTATGTAGGCTAATGCTGATCATGATGAATTTCAACCAACTAGATGAGTTTTCCCTTTGTATTTGAAATTTGAATTGATTGTTTTAATCATAATAATTATCTACAATCTTTTCATTCCAAGCCTCAACTGTAACACATTTGAAATGTGTATATTGTGAGTACAGTATTTGTACATAGACCCTACATTTAAGCTTCGCACATTGTTCATTTTTAGCTTGATTATATTATTCGTTGAATAACAATTTCCTCCATATATTCAGTATAGGCCTATCTATTGTATAATTGTACTCAAAATGTTCTTTTGAAACATCAGTTGATTTTTCGTCTCGCTCCAAATTACAAAGACATCATTCTGCACAGTCAGTTTTCCTGAAATCCAACAATCAAGTCACTATATTCTAACAATCCACTATAATATTCAAGTGCAGTATCTAATCAGATAGTTTTGTAGTAGCCTATAGCAATCTGTATTTTCTCATTACTACCATATCCGAGTATAGTAATCTGTATTTCCACATTACTGTCATAGTCAAGTAAAGTATTCTGTATTTTCACATTAGTACCATATTCAAATGCAGTATCTGTATTCTCACATTCCTATATACCTACATCCCCAACTCTTTGACAAAGATTAATTGGATTTCAACGTGATGAGAATTGGGGAAAAATGAGTTTCATAATGGGATTAGCCGGTGGACTAGATTCTCCGCTATTAGCTTCTGCTGGCTGCCTATTTGTCGGGTAAAAATGATCATTAGCAGTGCGTGACAAACGAGGCCAGTCCACGTATGACGGATTAAAATTCCAATTTCACAGTTCATGGCATGTAGCGTGACATTCGACGTTGAAATTGGTCTGGATGTTTTCGGCTTTGCAACTGAATAATGTAGCATCTGTCAAAGAGACTACAGCAAACACGACTTGTTACTACAAACTGTGATTTCTGATCTGCTCCAACGCGCTATACTGCTACACTGTACAGCTACTGCTTTACTGCAGCTAACGTATAGCAGCAACAGCCAAATCGTTGAATGGCGCGTTTCTGTTAAATTAATCAGCAAACAAAGGATTGGGACACAAACGCCGTGGGCATGGGCAAGTAAGTACTGCTGGCGAGCTAGCAAAATACGAACGACATTGTAATTCAGACATAGAGGATAATCCACGAGTGCCTTTGGATAGGCCCTATATTGCTTTTGAATGCAATCTTATCAGATCTAGTAGGGCATGTTTGGATCGTCTATTCTGGGGTTCTAGAATGTTACCTAGAAACTGAATTTTGGTACATCTGGATTGTCTATTCTAGGATTCGGGAAATTTTCTAGGAATTAAATTTTGGTCTATTTAGATTGTCTATATTCTGGGATTCTAATAAATTTTCTAGGAATCAAATTTTGGTGCATTCGGATTCTCTAATCTGAGATTAACCATCTATATTGCTCACTATCTAGCTCTCTCTCTAACATCATTATTCTAAACTTTAACAGCTTTTTGTTGGAAAAGACAACGGTTTTTTTGTTGAGAGCTCTATCACAAATTGTAAAGGAGGGATAACGTAAAGCGCGGCATGTCGAGATAACGCAATTATGATGTATCGACGAACTCTTGCCAGGCAGATGTCGTGGGAATTCTGGCAGAAACAGTGCTCACCTGGCCGCTGGCGATTCTCTTGGTCAAAGTTTGCCAACCCACAAAGAACATGCGGCTAGGCAAGAAGTTAGTTTTAGCTAGTGACGGGATGCCGGTAGCAGTATATACAGTACTCAAGACAAGGCACTAATTTCCCGTGTGACTCAGCTACTTCTTCCTTTGTTTCATCTTCATCTAAATCTTTATCTTCATTTTTATCTTCATCTTCATCTTCATCTTCATCTTCATCTTCATCTTCATCTTCATCTTCATCTTCATCTTCATCTTCATCTTCATCTTCATCTTCATCTTCATCTTCATCTTCATCTTCATCTTCATCTTCATCTTCATCTTCATCTTCATCTTCATCTTCATCTTCATCTTCATCTTCATCTTCATCTTCATCTTTATCTTCATCTTCATCTTCATCTTCAACAGTATTATTATCATTATCATTATCATAGTCACTGTAACCTTGAAAACTCATTGGTCGTATCACATGCTGTCAGTGTAAGAGCGTAGATATAGTGGATATTTATGTATACTTAGTCTATCATGATAATAATAGCTGGAACTAGAGGTAAGAACTTAAACTAAAAGGTATCCGTGCTGCTCCGAAGCATTACCTTAAACCTGTATGTGGCGCCACCTGGGAGAGGAAAGAGTACTACTTCGTAGAGCCTGATAGCTATGCCTAGTACAAAAATTGAATTGTCAAAAGATACCGAAGAAAGCGTTCTGAACAGCTGATCTACTCGTGATACTTATTCAATAATATGATTACTCCAGCTCTAAGATTTCTGTTCTAATTTTCAATAAAACCTTGAACATGTTTCTCCAATAACAAAGGGGGATTTGAAAAGAAATGTTTAAGAGTACTGAGATACATTATTTTACCCATAATTAGTTCACGCTGAAACATTCATTACCGTATTTCGATCGTGTACATTCTTGATCTGGAGTTAGAGCAGATCCATTTTTTGAGATTTTCTACAACAAACTAATTCATCAAATCTAATCAATCTCTCTCTTAAGTAGTCTAGATGCGGAAAATTGAATTTATAGAGCATTTGTGAATAGAGATTCAGCTTTTTATACCTTT
This sequence comes from Sogatella furcifera, assembly GCA_017141385.1. Lineage (NCBI taxonomy): Eukaryota > Metazoa > Arthropoda > Insecta > Hemiptera > Delphacidae > Sogatella > Sogatella furcifera. The sequence goes on along the minus strand of CM029560.1, from coordinate 4,540,114 downwards.
ATTGTAACTGAGACTGTGTACATATTCTAGAACATTTTGTGGACCGAACCAACAGCTTCATCAATATCATCATCGATGATATTGACAAGAGCAGTCAGGCAAATAAGTGGGTGGAAGGGTCCAAGTTTGAATTTCAGTTGGGACAAACCACTTATCAGAAAGATAATGAGAAGCCCTGGAGGAAAGTGGTTTCTGCCACTGGCCAAAGATTCCAATCAGTTTAATTAAGAAGTATCCGCCAATTATCACTGCCATCAGTCATAAAGTTTCTTGAAATTGTTTATTCGAGTTCTCTGAATGCCACGCAATTAGGATGAGATAACTGAGACGCAAGTTTTAATTGGCTTATTGCTAATGATTGAATTTTGGACAACGAAACATGCTCGAGTAACGATAAATTTGTAAGATGCTGCTACAGAACACAATTGTATTGTTTGGTTAACAATGGAACAATATCCGTGAAGTGGACACGCTTAAGAACAGATCGATTGTACCCTTCACAAGGGTATTAAGTCGTAAAATATGTTTACAAATTCGAAGATATGTAGATGAATAGAGTTGATTTAATTGAGGATGAGTTCTCTCCATATCACAAAATTGCATCACTATACTACTTGATTATCCATATTTAAGAATCAATTCAAGTATGCATCATGAATCATGAAAATTATTGCAAGAATACATTTTTCTCTGCAACAACATAAGTATATCTGTATATAGGTTTGAATCAAAAACAGAAACTTACACAACAATAACTTTCGGATGCTGTTCAAGAGGTCAACATTAATGACATTTCAAGCCCAGGCATTTGTTGCTTATCGAAATTAATAGATAGTCTGAAATGGAGTGAGAAATGAAATAAACTACCGACAGACAACTAGCCAAATATTGTCTTCATGTGAAGTCAGAGTCATCGAAAGAGTCCAAGCTATTAGAAGCTGGTAGCATACAGAGAGATTAGGAGAGTGTAGTCAGGGAGTAAAGATCACAGTAGATTTTCTCTTGAAGGATTACTTATTGAAGTGTGATCAAGATCTTGGAAATCTAAAGGATTTTTTCTCGTTCCACTCGCAGTCTTCATTAATCAACGCCTTTTCTTTGACACAGCTCAGTCTTCTCAAAAAATTTGTCATAAACACGGCTTCCTCTTTTCATCATCTTTATTGATCCGTAGATGAGAGAAGCTGACTGAGATTCTTCGTAGCTATTTTTGGGGATTTGTACAGAGTCTTGAGGAATTGAAGAAAATTTTAAATCATATTATAAGAAAATAAGAAGAACCAGTATAAATTTTTTGATTACAGTAAAAGTAAAGCAACGCCAATAGTTCAATAGATTTGATTTGAGGGTTCGGTTCTATATAAGATATGAGAGGCCTGATAATTTTATTATGAGAGGTAAGATTCTGATTGAGTCTCGGATGTTATGCAGTGTTGCCTATCCAGTCCCTGCTATGAAGCTGCAAGTAGACTAAGTAGAAGCTGCAAGTTAGTAGTGTTCCTGATGTCTGTTATAAGCTTCTGGGTGGTAGTGGTCGAGTGGGTGGTAGTAGACGGCCAACTGCCGAACGGCAAAATCATTCCCATAAGAACAATGTAATTTTAATCAATCTCTTGGAGCAGATAGCGCCGTTATTTATGAACAGAATTTCACGATCTTAATGTCATTGGAAAAAGAATTTAATTTAATTCTCCAGGGGCGTGACTTTTTTACTTTTTCGATTTCAAGTTTATCTCAATAATTAGAGTTCAATACTTTTATAGTTAATTATAAAATAATTATTAAAATAACCTTAAAATAAAAAAAAGTGGAGTGTTACGCCCCTGGAGATTTTAATTATCTTTCCAATTACTAAAAGAACGTGAAATTCTTTTCATAAATAACGGCGCTATCTGCTTTAAGACTTTAATTGAAATTACATTTTCCTTACGAGACATAATTTTTCCGTTCGGCATTTGGCCGTCCACTACCACCCACCCTTAAGCATCTAATCCCAGACAATTCTTATTATTTTAATGAATTATTTACAAACTTGCAACCGAAATTTCAAGTGTAATTTGATATTTTTAAATCTTTCTATATATTTTTTGGTGTTATTCTGATATTTAAATGAACATTCAAAATTCCAAATCATAGTTCTAAATTTTTCAGTGTAAAAATTTGTGAATAGTGATAGTGATCAAGAAACAAGTGAACATAGCCTAAATTTTTTAAACCTACTCATCTAAATTTGGGGAAAGAACGTTCTGGTCTGAATTGCCTGTGTTTTTACCCTTCATTGTAGCCTCTTGAATGAATAAATAGAATAAATAAATAAACTTCTACTTATTAAATCCATTTTTCATTTGTTTATTCAGAGAGAGAAACAAATTCACAGTCTTCATAATTAGAGGGAAAGATGAAAAGGCACATGCCCTCCACTATCTCGATCCAAATTTTGATTAAAAAAAATTCAGTTCAGAAAAGGCAATGTTTCTTGAAATCTTCTTAAAGGTACAATCCCCAAGCGACAGCTAAAGCCGCGCGGCTTGAGCTGTCGCGGCTTTAGCTGCGCTGCTGGAGCTGCCAGGCTCTAGCTGCGCTGCTGGAGCTGCCAGGCTCTAGCTGCGCTGCTGAAGCTGCCATGCTCTAGCTGTGCTGCTCTTGCCATCACAACTCTATTATAAATAATGTTCACTATGTTATTAGGGGCTACTTATGTAAAATAAATCAATAAATAGTGAAATTCACCCTTTTGAAGTCATTTTCAAGTGAATTTCACTATGTATTGATTAATTGAACATTTTTAGCCTCAATAACAAAGTAAACATTTTTAATATAGATATGTGAATGAGTTGATATAATATAGAGTTGTGATGGCTAGAGCAGCGCAGCTAGAGCCGGGCAGCTCCAGCAGCGCAGCTAGAGCTATCGCTTGGGAATCGTACGATAAATTTACACAAAAAATATAGTCACAAAATCCAATTATGAGATGAATTAAGTAAAATAATATGGACAATTTGAAATTACAAGAAACTAGGAATTTCGTAGTACTGCTGGAATTCAAGAAGTCTTATAAAAGGATTGGGTGAATTATTGGATATGTATCGGTCATGGAAATACAGAACTGCCTTTCACTTGAAGAATTCAATGAAAAGGTTTAATCGGTTTATTGAACTTTAAAAAACTAGTTTTGTCAATTATTATGATACGAAAACTAGTTCTGTCAAGAAGAGTAAGAAGTTCAAAATAGTTCAAGAATCAGAAAGTCGGCCTGTTCTTGAAAGTTGGTATCTTGAAGATAGTAGCAAGAAGAATGATGTAAGTTTTGCAGACAGGCTGGCACATGACTACTGAAGTTACAACTGTCTAAACCATTACAAGTTTACGAGATTAAACAACGATGAAATCTTTCATGCTGAATAATATATTATTGTTCACCAGTTACTTTTCATGTCGGAGTGAAATAACTGCTAACTGTTTAAACCACGTCCAATATTTCTGGCATGATTTATCTATGCAGTCCTCTTACATTAGCAGAAACTTTCTGATGAGCGTTTGCAAGTAAGCCCAAGAAGAAGCGACATATTAAATCAGCTCAAGTTGCTCCACTTGAATATCAAGAAGAGAATAAGACTGAGAAGAAAGAGGTGAAGTGGAAGGCAGAAAGAGGGAAGGAAACGGAAAAGAACAACTCTGACAGCGCGCAAAAATAACTGTCAGAAAGTTAAATAGGAATCTAATAATCTAAATGAATATCGCCTGAAACTTCTTACGAAGACAAGAAACAATTTTCCCTGCAGCTGAAATCCAGTTATTATTTTCGAACTTATTTCAAGGATCACCGATCGTCAAGATCTATACAATTATCATAAAAAGAGAAATTATAAATGTCTAGGCTTGACATTTCACGTAATTGAATTCTAGTAATCACGTAATTAATTTTCATGGCTTTGGAATGATTTTCATCAAGATTTTGATGATTCTCAAATTTCAATCGGTCTCACTCATTGAATTCCATAAGCTCAGCGAAGGTGTAACTCATTGTCGTTGTTAGGAGCTGAACTATTCGAGTTTGAATAGTATTTATATCATACAAAGTAGGTTGAAAACTACATAATTATTAACGAAATTCAGCTTTTATTCAAAGAGAGAGAGAGAGAGACATCCGAGTCTTCTCCAACAAAGAAGGTCTTCGCATGCTTCAATCTAATAATGTGAATGAATATCGCCTGAAACTTCTTACGAAGACAAGAAACAATTTTCCCACGCACAAGCCTATGATCTCATGTGGGCTTCACCCTCACAACAAACAACAAGTGCTTCATAACTTGAGTTTTCCTTGATTATGGAGATGGTTGTCTCTTACTTTTTGAACCAGTCAATATGTAACAATTATTATAAAAAGAGAAATTATAGAATTCTTGCAACTATACAATACATCGACAAATTATAAATACATGATAAGTTCTCTAGAGAATTATGGTGATGGAGCATAGTGCAGCTCAAATCAAATTATTTTCACTTCCACTTCAAAGTTATATCCACTTGGTTAGTTACCATGTATGATCAGGGCCCTCGAGTGGGGTGTGCGGAGTGTGCGACCGAGGGGGGCCGCGGTGGCTGATGCAAAACGGGAATTTAAAAAATGTCGATTGACCTTATTCTACTAACAACTTGAATTCACAAGAAATTATATCTGCATAAACTCATTCATAATAATAAGTTGATCAATTGAAAAATTACTATCAATGTATGAAGCAAGCCAAGAAACGCCCCTCTTAAATTTATTTCTATTGTTGGCTGACAACCACTCTGTCGACCAATCACAAGCCAGTTTCCGATAAAAACTTCTTTCTAATATTTTTACCGAATTGTTGTAGTTTTTCAAACTTCTTCCTGGCATGAGGTCGGTATTAGATCATGAATAGTTTGAGTTCTATTTCATCATATTCATCGTATAAAAAATTGAATTATTGAGTATAAGATGGGAATGCAAAATCATATTTTCATCTCATTACATACAGCATAAAACTATTGAAGTCTACTACTAGCTTACAAGTTACACAAAGTAAAACTGAGTCCAAATTCTATGAATAAATTCTTTAAATACCAACTTGATAGAATCTTACCTAAGCCTGAATACATAGATGAATATTATATTAATAAGCACAAGATCGTCAATAGTAAATCAGCGTAATTTGTATATGATACACCATCCATCTTTTTTCCTGCTAGCAGCCATTTTCTAAGACACGAAACACTTTTCAACTCATGAAACACTGTCAACCAATAAGAAGAGAGCAGGCGGGGCATGAAGGCGTGTCCAAGTCAAATCTGAAACATCACCCTTCAACTGCTGCCATCTAATGGTTGAGTTTGGAAACTTTTCTAACCGATTTTCTCGGACATTTGGATTGTAGGCGGAGCTTGAGGCATGTCCAATGGAAGTCGAAGCAGCTCACCCTATTTTTACTGCCATCTGCTGGCTGAATTTGTAACTATTTCGAATGTTATTTAAGAAATTTGGGGAGAGCAGTGAAAATGGCTGAAATCTTCAATTTGCTTGTTATTGATTTCCCGATTTTTTTAAACAACATCTTGATTTCCAGTAAAATGAAATATTTATGATGATACCCAAAATTTTTCTGTAAAAAATTTTTCTATTCCTTATGTGCTTTCAAGCAAATAAAAAAAATAAATTAATCAATACAAATTCGTTTGTTTGTTTGTTTGTTTATGAGGGTGAAGCCCACATGAGCTCATAGGCTTAATTCATAGGCTTATTCATTATATCAATGATGAAGTACGGTACAATATGACAGTTCTGCTCAAAGTGGCTATTTTTAATTATTTTCTGTAGGGTTTTGCTTATCACGTATCCAATACATAAAAATAAGAAACAATACGTTGGGATAACTTACCTTAAAATAAACAAGTTCCTATAATAGACTATCCTTTTTGCCACACTACATGCAACATTGGAATAGCTTATGAGAAAAATGTGAACATGCAATCTTGAATCATGTTTGGCGTTGAATATATATTATAATATGTTGAATTGCATTCGTCTGGTAATGGGGGGGGGGGCCTGCTAAAATCTCGCACAGGGTGCCAAAACCACGCGAGGGCCATGTGTATGATCATCGCTCAAGAAGATAAACTTTTGCCAAGATGGCACCTGTTCCATTGAGTGGTCATTAAACGAGTAGCGGCGTTCGTCAACTCAGCAACGACTACAACTCCATGCAGAATAGCCTATATTATATTGGTAAACGTTTATCTATTCGCGTAAGTCTACATAATTATGTTACATTAATACATTTACACACATACTTACATATTCAATACATTTTTAAGATGATGAGAAAATAACATTGAATGTTTTCTTTGCTTTTTTATTATAACTCAGAACGACACTTACAAGATTTTCCCATTTCAATTTAGTATCCAGATGAAAAAGTGAAGAGATGAGCTGCATGATGAAGACTAAGTTTTCATTTTGGTGAAAGGATTACCGAGGGAAACGATGACTGTAGAAGAGTGAGAGAGAAGAACTGGTTGTCTAAGTTCACAGTCACCCTTTTTCTCGTGTATGGAGGGGAGGTTCTTGAATTTTAAAGTGACCTTGTTCCCGCCTTACATTTTGAGCGCGAAAATGTTTCCCTCAACGTCGCCAATTTTCGTCGCCAGCTGGTAACTGCCGCGCAATATGGCTAAATTGAAAGTGCAACTATGAATTTTGATAGGGCGTTGTATCATGATTATCATAGTATTGTGAACTATATTTAAAAAAAGAGAATTATCTAAATAATCGATAGATTGAATATGACTTCCAATAATGTACAAAGCGTGGTAAACTATGTATTATAAAGAAAAGAATTCTCTAAATAATCGGTAAATTAAATATGGATCGCAATAATGCACGAAGTGCGAATATGGAAGATATAGATATAGATATAGATATAGATATAGATATAGATATAGATATAGATATAGATATAGATATAGATATAGATATAGATATAAATATAGATATAGATATATATATAGATATAGATATAGAAAACTTTGGGCTATTATAATAATTGAAAAATAAATGAAAATCAAACACCCTTTTAAAAAATTTTAAAATTATTAAAACACAGACATGTTTCGGCACATTAAGTTTTTTAAAAAAGTGTTTGATTTTCATTTATTTTTCAATATAGATATCGATATAGATTTGGATGAACTCGTGGAATGAGAACAAAGAAGCGAGCATTTTAAATCTGCTGCATAAACTATGTCCTCATTATGAAGATTAAGCCAATATAGTCTAACTTCAAATAACAATGTAACCCTGTAGTCACATTCATTCGGACAACATTGTCTTTCATCATTATTCAATAGGAATACCTATTCAAGCTTATAGCTGTCTCAATCAAAGATTTCTTCTTCACTAAAATGTGGTTGTGACAACTTTTAGACTTTTGATTCAACTTTTCTATTTGTGTGGAAGTGGACATCTTTATTCTATAGATATATTTATTTCATCTTGAAGAGTTGGAACAGAATAGATTCGGATTTGAACATTCAATTAATGATACTATACATGATACATAAGTATTTAGTGTTTTTTCATTTTGAATAATCATCAAAGTACCCTTTTTTAATTATTTTTCCAATGCATGACATGTTTAAACTAATTATAGTCATTGCAAATGCATTTGAAAATGACTATAATTAGTTGAAGCATGTCATGCATTGGAAAAATAATTCAAAAAGGGTACTTTGATGATTATTTAAAATAAAAAAACAGTGATACAATAAGTATATAGTTATAAAACTTAATGCTTAATAATATAACTTTAAGTCTTTTGATTCTATTTTTGCAGAATTGAACATTCTTAGTATAAAGAAATATATATCATTCCACAGCTGATACACAAACATTTCAATTTTGGGTCAATACGAATACACGCTTTTTTATACATTCCGTGCATAAAATATTAAAATATTTCAATTTAGATCCCCTGCATCAAATCAACAAATTGTAATTTGTTTGCTCTTCTGCTGTAAGTACCCGGGTAGAGATTGTTGCTTCAGTATAACAAACAGCACAGCCACTTAGCGAGAACAAGGCGTGGCTTATTCGAAACCAGGCCTGCGTTTCCAAAGGCCATCAAATATTTCCCGGCAAGTGCGTTCGTTGCAAAGTCCGGAAATGTTAAACGTAGGAGAGTAAATGTGAACTTGGCACTCTAGATACCAGTTCTGTTGGTCGTTGCTGGATTTCCATACATTTCCCTGTGGGATCGTATTACGGCTTAAGAATAAACAAGCAGGAATGAGGCGGAATTGGGTTTGTACTGGGAGGAGATGTGCTTTCTGACAGCCCCAAGTCCCCTGGCTTAGGATAGGATCGCCGTGTTGAGAATCCTTTGCGCTCAATGTTGTACTGCCGATTTGATCTTGCTGGTTTGACAAGTAGTGTAACAAGAAATATATAAGAAATACAGCTTTGAATTTATAAATTTAAAACAGTGTTTACAAATAGAGGCAGTTTCCGAACTGAATAAGTTACAAATTAATCTTTTATATGAAAATATCAGTGGTAAAAATGTTGTACTGCGGATTTGATCTTGCTGGTTTGACGAGTTGTGTGACAAGAAAAATATGAAAATGCAGTTTTGAATTTATAGTTTTTGAAATACCTTTAAAAACACTTTATCTAGACTGTTCCTGAGCTGTAAAAATTTTTCACATTATATTTCTTATCAAAATATCAGTTCTAAAAAATTGATATTGTACAGACAATTCATTCCCACCCCTGGTTCGTAAAAAGTTAAGTACTGTATCATAATTGATAAATAAAATGAAAAATCAAATACCCTTTTTTGAAAAACTTTAGAAGTATCATTTTTACAGACATGTTTCGGGTCTAAGCCCATTCTCAATGTGATTAGAATATTACTGTATCATAATTATGAAAAAGCGTAGTAGCTTTCTATGATTAGTGATAGTGGTTCTGAAAATATTTAATATTCCAGAATGATATACGCTCAATGATACTGAGAAACCTTGATAAAATAGGTGATATTTTTCACAGAACCTGAATACAATGAGAATACAAATAGTTTGTAAATATAAATATAGATAATAGTGTTGAGAAAATAGTAAGCAATAATTCGAAACCATCGAATGATAGTTCACTCTTTATTGTAAAATGTTATCTTTCTGTTTATAAACCACTAGATTTTTGTTCGTCTATCAATAATATCTCCTTGACACTAGTTGAAAATAGCCTACCATAGAATTTTCTCTTTTCCTCATGATTTTCGAAAGTGGTTAATTGAGAATCAAATGAATAAATAATTGTTTCTTCCAATCTCTTCCCTACTATGCTTTCATTATATCTGGAAAACTTCACATTTCATTTAATTAATATTTTCATTCCCATAAATTTACAATATATCTGGAGAGGAATAACTTTTAGTGCAAATTTTGACGTTGATCATTCCATCATTTGATAATGATCATTTTATTTTGATAATGATCATTCCATCATTCATTTGGAATGTTTGAGGAATATTTTAAATCCCACTCCACTGCAAATTTCATTTTCAAGAGTTAATTAATGTTTACTTGTTAAATGAAGGGGATTCTGAGCTTTTCAGCTAATTATATAATACATTTTACAGAAAATAAAAAATCTCCAAGGATCGCAACTTTCGATAGATTACAATAAGCACATCCTCATTTCCTTATTGTTCGTCTGATAAGCTTCCTCTTCATGGAAAAATATCGTCCCACCTATTTAAAAATAAAGAGGAAGATGCTCGTAGTATGCTAGAGCTTCAAATAGATTTGCCAGTAACAATAATCCTATCAGAAATAACTTACGTTCTAAGGAAAACAATGATTTGCGTTTGATCATTAATTTCAAACTTTAAATAACGATTATCATCAATAACGATCAATCAAGTTCTTGAAAGCGCCTTCTCTGTACGCATTATGAGAGGATTTGGTATACACAGAAGCACTGGCGGCTCGTACCCACGAAACAGGTGAAGTGCCCATATCCTTCACTGTAAAGCACTTCACCTGTTTTGTGACGCTAAATCACATTTTAAGCTGCACTGGCGGCTCGTACCCACAAAACAGGTGAAGTGCTTTACAGTGAAGGATATGGGCACTTCACCTGTTTTGTGGGTACGAGCCGCCAGTGCACAGAAGTTGGAATATTTAGCTTAAAACGTGATTTAGCGTAAAGCGAGGATGCGTCTTAAGAACTCACTCAGTAATGTATTTCAAATTAATACAATTAGGACGTATTGATATGCTATTTTAATAGAACTACAAATTTTTTATCAATTCATGGAAAATAATAAAAATTATGTAGTTCTATTACACTATCAAGAGTGAGTTCTAAAAAGACTTAAATCTTGATTTGCTTGAGAACGCATTGTTATTCTCCACTTTTCAATTAAGAAGTCTTTATTCGACGTCTTCCAATTCTACCCGTTATTATTCGTCTCTGAGATCTGAGAAATGGAACACTTTTTCATTCAACGTTATCTCATTGGAACATTGGTCTTTTTGAATCGCTCCATCACCAATACTTGATACAATACAATATTACAAAATACTTCGTTTTCAGTTCCATCCCATCTGAATAGTGTGTTTATAATAGGAGCTACTCTCCCTATAGGCATTCAGGTATATCCACCAGAGCGATCAGATAGATTTGTCCAGCTAATCGGGGAAGCACAATAGCTGGACAAGCTCAATATTCGGCGTATTCAGAATTATAATTTCGGCAGTATTCATGATACTGCTACGATACAAGCGCAGTAATATCCCATCAGAATGATTGTCATTGTTTATCACGTATTGGAATACGTCATGACTGGGCTCACAAAGCTTAGTGTGGGTCTGTCGTTTCCCTCACTAGAGCTTATTGATGGAGCGAATTCCCTAGCTACCATATTTTGAGATATCCATATGAATGGATCATGTCAAAATTTACCTTTGATTGCTTGGTGTGATGTCACTGGTATTATGTTTGTACCCTGTGTTCTAGGAGGGCTCATATCAATTTGGCACTGAATATTATTCCAATTAGAAAACAATACTCATTCTCTGAGCTACATGAAACCGATATCAACATTACTTTTCAAAGAAATTGGAATTTTAGTATTCTGAGATAGCCTACGCATGTAGCCTAAACATGATTATTAAAATTGAGGAGAAATTTCACTTGAACTATTTTTCACGACATTGTCGTATTTATTTATTTATTCTGTAGATGAATAATTACAATTAAGGGTTAAAACACAGACATATGTTCAATTAAAACCTTCAACGCACGTGAGGGAGAAAAGTTTTGGACTCAATGTAGGCCTATGTATTCTCATCCTATAATTTTATTTTTATTTCTAGATAAAATGAATGAAATATTAGCTCAATTATCTATAAATTATTACTATTTCAGCTGTAGCACTCCCTGAAAACCTGGAAATAAGAAACTCTGTACCCTAGAACCCTAGGAATAAGAGACAAAATATCAAACAATTTTATCGTGTTGGATTAACGAATGATGAAACTTTGTAGCCTTTGTTGTTAAGCGATTTCAGCTTATTGTCTCTTCCGAGAGAGGAAATGATATGAAAGAGTCTAGTATACAGTGGGTAGGAAGAAAGAGTGAGAGGTAAGGGACATATTAGATTAGATTACTTAATTCAAATATACCTATAACAAAACTAGCCGGCAGACTCGCTTCTCTCGCTCTATCTGACTATCCAGGGGGCTCCGTCCTCTGGCCATGTAGCAGTGTAAATAAGGATATAATGCTAGCTTCGCTCGCATGCAAATTTCATCCTAATAACTTCGCTTTGTTTATCATTTTTGTTTGTTTGTTTATAAGGATGAAGCCCACATGAGCTCATAGGCTTTTGCGTGGGTAATGAAATGAATGATAGATGACGACTACTTTTTAGGTAGTCGGGACCGACGGCTTAGCTAATGTATTTAGCTTGTTAGCTTCTATCTTAGGGTTTTCTTCCATTTTTCCTTCCTACCATGATATGATAAGGTAATAATACTTACCTATGATTAAAAAAAATCTCTGTGATTGTGCTGTGGTCAAAAATTGTTCTCCGCTTGGGATTTAAACCAGGGTCCACCTGGTTATCAGACCGGCGTTTTATCACTCCTCCAACGAGCCACCCATCATATCACTCAACAGGGTAGGGTCTATTGGGCTAATCTATGGATCGTTTGGAAAACATTTTATTAGTTTTCCTCAGCTTAACCTGGGTATGTGATTAGTACGTTTTTAGTTTAGTCGTTTCTGTGAAAGTGCTAAGAGAAAATTAGAAAACCTAAATACTTGCGTATTCTCAGAAGGATTATAAAAAACTTTGAAAAATAAATTTACAACCTAATCTGAGCGTGTCTTCCAAATCTCAACATTTTCTGCCAATTAGTTCTCGAAAAAGCTGAGAAAAACTTAAATATTGGGCGTATCCTTGGAAAACACGATAAAAACGTTATTCGTTGAAAATCCTAAAAATTTTCTTTGTAAAACAAGTAGACAATTATTGACCCCTGAGAATGATTTAAAGTGGGATTGCTAATTTTTTCAAGTAGGTTCCAAATGAATAATGAAAGATTCAAACACGTGCAAATTTGCACTAGAATTTATTTCTCTCCAGATATATCCATTATCGAATCCTAATAAAAACGTAGAAAGAATGAAATTGCAATTTTGACGATGTAATCATTCGATTCTCAATTCATGAACTAGTAATAATTCCGTGAAAAACCATTCAAAAATCATGAGGAAAAGTCAAAATCTTGAATTTCAAAAAACGCGTGTCTAATGATCCAACCGAATCAGTGTATCATTGATGGCATATCAATTAGTGCCGTTAATAGATGGATTAAAAAGGCGCACTTAGAGAGTTAGATGAAGTGCAAGATATGCAACCCATACTGAGAAGTATTGCTCATTCCTCCTGAAACATTCCGTATATTATTAGACTCTCATAATAGCCTTGTGATTCATTTGAGCTGAAATACATCACATATTAAATTTATACCTACACGACTGACAGGCTTCCACAAACTCTTCACAGATAGTTCACAAACTCTGTGAACTATACAATGTATGTTTAATTATAAGTTGCATGCCAATATTCCGCCTTTATCTTCTATCTATCAATTTCCATGTATAATAACCCTTTAATTAATGTATATTCCATATAGAATGGTTCAAAACATCACTGAATATTATTGCAGTACCATCAACAATGTGCTACACTTGTATCGTGTAATTCTAGCCTGAGTCAATATTTTCTATTTTTTTGGTATTGACTCTTGTATAGTCTATGGAAGCAAAGAAGACATTCTCGCAAGTTGGGAAAATGACTCCACTCCGGTCGATACTGGTTCAAGAATTATAAATTTTATCCAAGTTGTAGGTAACATTTTTAACTACAATTTGAGACCAAATTTACAATTTTTGAACCAGTATTCACCAAGCTGGAGTAATTTTCCCATATTGACAGAATGTCTTCTTCGCTTGGACAGACTGTAGTGTCGTGTTCACTTTTGCATGTTATTAGATAACCCAGTTAGCGATCATATTTGATCTGTCGCAGTTCCTTTGTGCCCGTGCGGCTGGTTGATTTTGAACGGTCTATTAATTTATTCGTGAAGCCCGAATGAGGTGCCTTGTTGTTCAATATTTCATCAAAGACTGGAAAGTAATGAAGTGATATACGCTTGATTGAGTGCTGTAAAAGTGCCTCATTCAGGCAAAATTGGCTATGTGTCAACCTATCAACAAGTCATCTTACACTGATGAAAGGTAAACAAATGGCGAAGCGTTTTTCACTATATCGCCTATAGTTTGAAAAACATGTTAAATTCTGCTGAAAAAAAAAAATGTTTCAAGTGTCAAAAGCATGTTCATAATTACAAGAAAAACGAGCCGATTGAAAAAAAAATCGGTGAAATCGTTCATTACTTCTGATTTATAATTAATATCATGGATATTATGATTGAATTATCAGTATATGTAGAAGTAGTAGTCCTTGTAAGGACTATAGTACAATAATAGGTTGGAAATAAATTGCTTATTAGCCTTGTAAGAAACTAGATCACAGTATTAGAAGGAGAAATAATTCAAATTTCTCATATGATTCCACCGTTAGTATTTACTAACATCATTTCTCAATGAATATGGAAACCTGAAGCCTGTTTCATTATACCTCGAAGTCAATAAATACAGGTGAAATTGAGATCTTGTATTGAATAAATTGATCAGTCAGCTGTATTAACTTGTAGGGACATTATTACAGTTGAATTTTATTTTTGAATGTTTTCTATCGTTTATTGCTTATATTCTTACCTCTCATAAATTTATCGAAGTTCAGAAACGATAGTCTACGTGTTTCTATCCATTTCCAACTAAACTTTAAAATTTACTAAGGTAAGGATAGATTCTATCGATAACTCTATAGATAATCTCATCGTAAAGGTGTTTTTTAAATCAACAACAAATATGTAAAATTTGAGACAGGTGAACACAATAAAGTGAATCAGTCATAATTATATCACAACTACGCGAAAAGGGTAAAAGATTAATCGCTGTTTCAATTACCAAAATTTAGAAACTTGAATCTAGACTACTTGTTCTTATCCTATTTGATCCTCATTTTATTTAAACTTCGACGTTTACTGGAATTTCTACACCCTACTACTGAAAATGAACAGCAAATATGTGATGTTTGAGAACATATTATTAAAGCAGATTATTCAGTCATAATAACTTCAAAACTACGCGAAAAGAGAATTGGATTAAATCCCAGCACGTGTAACAAAAATCTGCTACAAACTTCTTCCATGGAATAAGTGCCTCTCTTTGAATGATCCTTGACCCAATACCGGTTTCCCAGAATAAAAACTCATTTCGATTTCTAATTGAACGATTTTTTTCGATTTCTAATAATCGATTTTGAAATTTCGATTCTGCACGTGGAACAACCATCGATTCCCCAGATGATGAATTTAGAAGATTTCAGCAACTTTTTGAATATTTATACCGTTTTGATAAGATATCAAAATTTTTTATAATCGCAGGCTATTACTCTGTCACTGAAGTCAGTATGCGTTTGAAACTCATGGGATCAGTCTGTCCAAGCAAAGAAGACATTCTGGCACGGTGGGAAAATTACTTTAGCTCGGTCAAAATTTATTCAAAAACTACATATTTGATCTCAAATTTTAGGAAAAATTTTGATCTGAATTTTGAGATCAAATGTAAAATTTATGAACCAATATTGACCGAGACGGAATCATTTTCCCCATCTTGCCAGAATGTCTTCTTTGCTTGGCCAGACTATAGCAATCTCGAAGGCAATCTCACCAACTTGCCTGCGATATAGAATATCTCCGTCCAGCGTATGCCCAAGGGATATCGCTGGTCGGAAAACCTTGTTTAATATGGGTTTTCCTAAAGTTACACGTGATAATACATAAATATGTCCTTGAGTACCTGATATCATCGCGACACCAAAAGTAGTATCCTATTGGATACCGAAAGTAAAGTTGATATTGAGAACGAAAACAAATTTTCAAACTCTCATGATGTGGAATTTTCTCAGGAAATTATTGTGTGGAGAATTTTTATTGGAAAAATTCACTTGAAAATTTTCTACTCGTGAAAAAATATGCGTATGGTTATCAATGACGTAATTGGGAGACCCTTACGAGTATGTTCCACCTCGCCAATGTGTTCTTGGCCAAGTACTGTTCAACCATACAAGAGCAGTCCTTAGTTTTCGTGAATTATTATAATCGTAAGCTCTAAAATTACATATTGATCATCCTATGGAGTGATGAATCTTATCATCCGTGTTAATAAAATATGAATCCATGTGACAATAAAACTCAAATACCAAAAAAGTTCTATGAATATTTCCTATATAATTTTCTCGTATTACATAATTTCCCTATTACATAATTGTAGACAGGGGCGAACCCAGGAAATGATTCCGGTGGGGGTTATGAAAAAATCAGAGGGGAACCCAGAGAAACCCCTCCACCGAGGAAGGGGCTGTTTGTTGTTGCTGTCTTGAAATATCTATAGTGACCTATGTATTTATAATAGCCTTCTCTGAACAAACATTATCATATCTTTTCATAAAGTGAACTAAGTTGAATAAATAAATTTACCGTGTAAATATGTTTTCTTTTTGAATGGATAGTACATAGTAAAAATGAAGATTTTATTCGCCAATTATTATTGTAGATTAATTGTATAACAATAGCTTTTGGTCTCTTTCGATCGTTATATATTGGAAAATAGTTGATCAAATATTGTTGATCAAATTGTTCATCGAATATTGTTGATCAAATATTGTTAATCAAAATTTTCATCAAATATTGTTGATCGAATTATTGATCAAATATTGTTGATCGAACTGTTGATCAAAAATTGTTGATCAAATATTGTTGATCGAATTGTTGATCAAATTTTTGATCAAATATTGTTGATCAAATTGTTGATTAATTGTTGAAAAATAGTTGAATAGTAAAAAATTTATTCATAAATTATTGTAGAGTAATTGATTTTAACACGAGCTATTGGTCTCTTGTAGATGTTGTGAATTGTGAAAATTGTTGAATTGAACATGTTGCACCAATCTTCAACATTTTATTAGGGAGAATATTCTTGTTGCATTTATTTAAACAAGAAATGAAATATTTGGGCATGCGATGCTTGGTTTCAGTTTCATTCCATTTCCTTCTCCAAAGGGATTCCCCCGTAAGAGGGAAATTTTTTTCAAAAAAGCACCATAAAACTATATTTTTAGAAGTTGTTATTAAAAATTTTTAAAGAGAATTCTATTTAGTGTAGGATAGGTCTCAATTTCGGGGGGGGGGTATATCCCCTCAATCCCTCCCTGGGTTCGCCTCTGATTTTAGAGACGGTTATAATTTCAACCTTTTGAAATCGATGAAACATTCTGTAATAGGATGAAATGGTGAGGAATAAGCTAAGATAGATCTGGGAGTTGATTACTGTGACTTCACAATACTCCAATTTTAAAACTATCAATAACAGCAGAACTATAATACAAAATTATTTTTGAAATGTTGTTTTCATTTCCATAAGTAAAGGGATTTTTGATGTGACTCTCTGAAGTGAACAAGCAAATATTTTTTTTAAGTCATTGCCGGTAAGTTACTTCAAGTTCGTTTATGGTTACAAAAACGTCTGAACTATCTGAGATCATTATCCTCTTATCTTTTATCTTATCTTTTATCTCTTATCTACCTATTATCTTACTATAATCGGAATTGTACTGTTAATATTCGACGAACTGGATTGATTTCATAATTACTGTGTTCCTATTACTGGAACTCCTATATATATTGTTCTCTGACTACATAAGAAAACACTTCAGGAAATAGAGTAATGACTCATTTTTTTACAGACTTTTATTATTTTTATACTTGTACGTTGAGATACGCGCTTTTGAAAGTAATATTAAAAAAAGTCAATAGAAATAAGAGTGATTATTGCATCCAATATTATTAATGAACGTTAGTGATATTGAGACTCCAATTATTCGAGAAAAAATTGATTGAAACAAACTCTATTAACTTGGATGCGAATGTAACAGGAAGTTATTGGAAAAAGAATTATATTAAAACGAATATACTGGTGTATTTATTTTTAAGGTTGATTAGAAGGGTAGAAGAAGTTGTAGTGATTCAATGCATCTCTACAAGTAATAAATGAAATTATTCGAGATGGACAAGTTAATGAAATATGAAAAAAAAATCAAATTAACTCTTGAATATACCACACTTACATGGATCGTTGCTTCATTCGCCTTTTTGTGAGTTTATTGTTTCCCAGAATTTTCTTCTCCACGCTTTTACAATTTTTTTCAGTAAAAGGGGTTCCACTTTTTCAAATCTGTAGTATAACAGAAATTCGTGCAACATTGGAATAAGCAGAAGAGTACTCTCGTGTGACAGTAATATCAATTTTTTCCAATATGAAAACCAGACGATGTTTGACAGAAACAAAGGAAATACCTGGAAAATAAAAGGTACGCTGCATCTAGAGTATTTTCCAAGAAGTCATCTCTTCAACTTTTATTTTGGCTGAGTGAAAAAAAATTGAAATGCATGAAATGTATGTAATTTATATGGAGTACTTATGATGGAAATGAAAGGAACATGAAACAGAGATGTAATAATCAGACATGGGCTCGTAGAGTTGAGAAAATGAGCAGGAGAATTCTTTCCTAAAATTTGAGAAAATATAATAATTATTCCATCGTCCATAATACAATATTCGCCTCGAATTCACTTAAATAATTTGTTTTATTTTGTTTCATAAGGGTAAAGCCCACATGAGCGCATAGGCTTGTGTGTGGGTAATGAGATGGATGATAGATGACGACTTCTTTTTAGGTAGTTGGGACCGACGGCTGATCGTTTCCTCCGGAAGACTGGGTGACCGTATTTATGTGATTGTGCTGTCGTCAAAAATTGTTCCGCGCTTGGGACTTGAGCCAGGGTCCACCTGGTTATCACACCGACGCTTTATAACTTCTCCAACGAGCCACCCAATTGAATTAGAATCTGCGTAATGCTTCTTAATAATGAATGTTCACAATAGTCTACAATTTAATGATTAGTGGATTAAACTCTTTATTTTTTCCAGGTGAGCTGAATTCGAGAAAAATGATTGCATGTAACAACTAAAATGTGAGTTTTCATCAATTAATTAAATAATTATTTCATCATCATCACCTTCGCTTAAAATACTTGCTATTATAAGTCGCAATTTTAACAATAAATAATAATTATAAATGTATAGTATTTTATAAGTCAATTTGAAATCCTCTCATTTTATAGACAATCATTATCGATACGGTTGAGCTTGGTCTTCATTTTCTCATGAATATTATATCCAACCATTAGAAGTCAATTCTTCAGAAAAATGTGCCATATATTCACCTGACAAACCAATGACAGTAAGATGTTGACAAGAGGGTATAATTACATTATTAACTATTTAGCCAATGATAATTTCCTATTATTATCAAATTTTCGAACACACATCACATTCTCTTCAACCTTATTACTTACATTTGACATAATAACGCTAGAGTTGAGCTGTAGTAGTGTCATATATTGTTTACTAGCCGGCAGGCTCGCTTTGCTCGCCTTCTCCACCTAGCCGGACCCCCGACTGTATCTGCAGTATAAGTGAGTCAAACCTCTGTCAGTGTCAGATGAGACAAACAGGCTCGCTTCGCTTGCCTGCAAATTCCGTTCAGAAGGGATTCGAAATTCATTGAACACAGCATTTCTAGACCTAATCTGGACCTGTTTACCAAATTTAAACATTTTCTGCCAATTGGTTCTCGAAAAATCTAAGAAAAAATCCAAAAATAGTAAAAAGCTAATATTGAGCGCAACCTTAGGAAGTATATTGGACATAGTTTGAAACTTGATTTAATATCTTCCCAATTAGTTCATCTATAATCTCGCTGAACCATTGAATTTACAGTTAGGATTGGTCGAATCAAGAAGGAAGATATGCAACCCGCAATACATATACAATTTTGAAAACCTGGTTACTGGCGTACTCTTGAACGGATTTCAAAAATATTTCAACACAACATTTCTAGACCTTATCTGAACCTGCCTACCAAATATCAACATTTTATACCGATTGGTTCTCGAAAAAATGAAGAAAACGCAGAAAAACTATAGAAAAACTCAAATATTTGGCGTATCCTTGAAAAGTTTGTAAAACCCGATCTTAGCGCGTGCCTAAACGTCCAATAGAACATGCCTGTCAAATTTGAACGCATTCGGTTCAGAGGATTTTTAATTCTGGTGATGAATGAATGAATGAATCAGTGCCATTTCGCTTTTATATATAGAGACTACTGAAATAGGTCATGAATCTCAATATTGAAGTTTTTCAATTTAAAAATTGTTTTAATTCAAATAAGATTTATTATTCAAATCTTTAAAAAAATCATTCAAACAACTGTTCGACTAGTATCAACTTCTTTACGAATATAAGTGCAATGAATATGATCAGAAGAAAGAATTTCATGTTGGAAACACTTTTATATCCAACTTGATGATTTTTCATCTCAAATGTTGGAGTATTATTTACAGGTGTATACAATAGAGTAGGTTACAACAGTTCTGTGTACTTCCAAACGACGTCTAGAGCAACCATAATTTTTATGACAGGAGCTGGTTTGGTACTTGATAGCTTGTCTGGGAGCTAGTGCTATAGGGCATAGGCTATTCTACACAGCAAGTCGATAAAATACAAGAATGTTCTTTACGAGCAAATTGTGCTAACACCATGTGTAGTTGGTTTACCACAACATCTTTCCTCACAGTTCCATTAACATCATATCACTGACATTCAAAACTCAGTAGACAAATATAGGAAATTTGATTTTCGATTTTCTATGATGAAATAGATTGAATAAAACTGGATGAATGATTAGACATTTTGACAGTGATGACAAATATTGAACTGAGTTTTGTGATGATAATTTTGAACTTAAATTAATTGATGCGATCAATAAACAAACTTACATAAGTTGCTCATCACATGTTCCACACAAGTGACAAATAGCAGATGACAAAAATATTTAATCAATATTTATAAACTTTGAATTTTAATAATTTGAAGCCTTGGAAAAAATGTTTTATCAGCTGATTTATAAAAAAATAATGATAGAGAGTTTCTTTTTTCTGGAGCCGAATCTTAGTTATGATGTTAGGATTGTCAATGCTCACTAAACAGCTGATTGAATACCTCATTGTTGTACCAAATTGGACAAAACTCAACTACTTATTGAGATTCTAGAGTCGCGATAAATGATAAACCATTTCGCGCTGAGAATAAGCACTGGAGTTGTTGGAAAAAGTGATGTTTCTAGTTGAGCCCATGAAGAGAGCATGCAGCGTAGGGTTGCTGGGAGGAACGCTCATTCGTTGTGTTGAGTGGATTTTCGTGGCTCCGACTCCCAGGAAAGGGTGGTATCGTCTGGTCTAGCAAAGAAGACATTCTGGCTAGATGAGAAAACTATCACATCTCAGTCAATATTAATTTAAAAATTATAAATTTGTTCTCAAATTGTAGAACAGATTGTTTTCTACAAATTGAGACCAAATGTAAAATGTTTGAACCAATATTGACCGAGCTGGAGTAGTTTACCCATCTTGCCAGAATGTCTTCTTTGCTATAGCTCTCCTGAATCTGGTTTGTATGTAGCCGGTCTCTCCATAAATTACAGGAATTGTGTCTACTGCACCCTGTGGTGACT
Source organism: Sogatella furcifera (assembly GCA_017141385.1). Taxonomy (NCBI): domain Eukaryota; kingdom Metazoa; phylum Arthropoda; class Insecta; order Hemiptera; family Delphacidae; genus Sogatella; species Sogatella furcifera. The sequence continues at coordinate 4,518,758 of CM029560.1, read as the reverse complement.
TGCTCGTGTGGCCAAACTTGCTTCGAGTAGGACCCCGCTTAGTAAAACGGTCACTATAAAGTCGTTATCTGCCCAATATGACACTATGACCTGACAACATGCTTCCATAATGTGTAGTCTCGTGTTTAACTACCGGTTGTCAACAGTGGTTTTATCTTAAGAGTGATGGCTCTACCAAAGACGGAAATGAATTGATAAATCGCAATTATCACAAAGAAGTCCAGGTTGCTTAGTCGATTCAATTCAAACAATCTTACTTATTGTAATCAATAATTCAATTCCCAATTTTAGAACAATCATCAATTTAGAGATAAAAAATTCAACAGTGGTTTCATCTGTTTGTGTTTTTACAAGTTTTCTTAGAAGTGAACATTCATTGTAATTTTCCTTTCTATCTAAAAAGTTTCACTTGTCACACAATAATATTCTTGAAAAACAACTTTCAACATAATAGCACAAGCGGCTCGTGCCCACGGAACAGGTGAAGTGATGTACAGTAAAAGATACAGGCACTTCACCTGTGTCGTGGGTACGAGCCGCCAGTGCATAATAGATCTAAGATTAAGTTCCAAGATTCATAATTATTTCGTGCAAAATTTCTGAGATGGTGAAAATGAATGAATGGATAAAAATTTATGCATCGAATTACCAATATGCTAGTGATACCAAAATACTCATATCCATCTCTATCAATATTTTTATCAACGTGTAGCAATTTGATAGCAAACTCTAATGTTTTTTCCTAGAATTAATTGATAGAATGGAAATACAAAGCTTAGCTATCAGATGTCAATATAACAAGCAACTTTTCCTCCATTCTGGGAAATAGTAATCACACGAGTTATTTTCATGATAAATATTCAACAAAATTTCCTTCTCAGAGGATGATCTCCGATCTGGTATAGTTCCATCAAGCTGAGAAGACACGCATTCTCAATGTACTTTAAATTGTGAATACGTAACTTCTCAGCTTGACCGAATCATATACGTTCAATAACCCCCTCCCTCAATTATTTACGTCTACTAATAGTATTTCACGTATCGATGACTGTTAATTCTTGTCCTCTCCCTTTTCAAGTTAAAAACTCTTGTCGAGTTCTATTTTCCTGGAATTCTCACATGAATACAGGACAAAATCCGCTCAGAAAAATTATTAATTTAGCATAGAATATCCTACATAATCTAATAATCTATCTCCTGTCTCCTCTCTATCTCCCTTAACACGAGGCCAAGTGTTAATGGAAAGGATACCTTTGTTATTCTTTCCCAAGAATGGACATCTTCATGTCCAAACTTCGCCTTTTCATTTAGATAATTCAATCGTAATGGATAAGATTGCCAATTAATTACAGCAGCCTATATAGTTTTCCTAAATATATAATTTCTATAACTCTGCGTTCATGTATACCCGTGTCTGTTGAATACTTACTATATTTAAGCTAGTGTCATTTATACAAAACGTTATAGTTACTACGTGTATTCCTGTATAGAGGTTACTTACTCTTGTACATTATTACTCACAATATCTAATTGCAATCTAGAATCTAAGTGTGAATGTTCTGTTATTGTCTATATGAATAAAGAAATCTATCTTCTGTGAATTATGTAAAGTTTTTAAATTTGAAATCAGTTCCATATATCTCAGCCTAACAGTCCGGGTATCACTGGCGGCTCGTGCCTACGAAACAGGTGAAGTGCCGTACAGTAAAAGATACGGGCACTTCACTTGTTTCGTGGTTACGAGCCGCCAGTGCCAGGTATTTCCAAGAACTTGAGCTCTTTATTTATTTATACTATATACTTGCATTGATATGTTTGATTTTTTTTTATTTGAATAGAGCATTGAATATCTGCATGATTATCGTTATAGTCTGTCCAAGCTAAGAAGACATTCTGGCAGGATGGGAAAATTACTCCAGCTTGATTAATATTGGTTCAAAAATTATGAAATCAGTCTCAATCTGTAGGAAACATTCTGATCTAAAATTTGAGACCAAATTCATAATTTGCAAAAAAATCAATGCAATAATTTCCCGAGAATTTTTGAATTCTCTTCAATGATCTTTCATTCAGATAGAATTGATGAATGATTGTTTTATAATTAGAGGCTTATCTAAATATTAAAATAATGGATAAGTCTTTAATATGGTTTTCTTGGAGTACACGTAGCAGGAATCACTTTGCGGTAGACCTCTCAAGACCGCATCGTTGGCTTGTTCTATTTCCAGATCGTCAGCCGTCCACCTCTTACTAAGAGGTGTTAATATCACACCCATCTGAGCCGTACAGCTTCCGCTCGAACATCGTATCCCGGCTCGTTATTGGTGGATAGCTCACTGGTGCAGAAGACAAATGGAGATGTAGCCAGATTGTTGAGAGGTCAATCGATACGGCACAGGGCACAGCTCTCCACTCGCCCGCCACTGCTGATGAGGACGATTGAGTGGCCTACGGCCAGCCACTACGGCCGTACTAGTGGCTTACGGCTACATCCGTGTACCTTACTCCATTTATCAAAATCCGATTGCACTCCGAAACCTGTCTTCCTAAGCCGTGCTTGTGTCGGTGACAGAGCATCGAATTTCAATCTGGATGTGTTGAGCCTAGCATGTAATTAAAGTCCAACGCCATGAATGAACTCGACAGTGACATTATAGGCTGAGGCATCACGCTGCTCTTTCAGTGACGAAGTCTTAAGCCCGATAACCCTTTGAGGCCCTTTGGGTCAATCCACTCCATTGATATTGACGAAAGGGCTTTTCTCCCCGTTGATAGCGGACACTTAAGAATTCATATCACAGCTGACAGGCTGACCTGTCGGTGTTGAAGCATCCAATGGTCTCGATTCAAACGGAATACGATTGTTCAGTCTGTCTATGTAAAGAAGACATTCTGGCAAGATGAGAAAATGACTCCAGCTCGATCAATATTGGTTCAAATCTTATAAATTTGGTTTCAAATTGTAGGAAACATTCTGATCTACAATTTGAGACAAAATTAATGACATTTCTATCAATATTGACCGAGCTGGAGTCATTTTCCCATCTTGCCAGAATGTGTTCTTTTCTTGGACAGAAAAGACTCCTCGAGCTTTGTGACGCTATTCACGTGACAGTATCTTGATTTGTCTCTCATTGACTTGGATTCGATTATCATCATTCAGATTGAGAATGAAAAAGAATAATTTTTTGAGTGTTTGTGAAAGTGATATTGTGTTAGTTATTATGGAAATACCTCATTTACGAAAATTTTGACGTGAGCTCAAATGTAATAGAGATGAAAAAAACTAATGGTGCAATAAATTTACTACTTGCTGAACTACTGATGTGATTCACGTGCAAGTAGGAGCGCAGTTGAAAGAAATTTTTTTTAATGCTACATTCACACTCACATCCACACAAATGAAGTATATTAAGTGCATATAGTGTCTTTACAAAAATATTAATTTATTGGAATTTGATTATAATTTGACAAAATAAATAAAAATCAACCTAAGACAGTAAATAAGCTCTCGATAGTATCTTGAAATAGTATATTTGAAACTTTGGTTTTTGAAAAGTGAGAAACTGTTTATTAATTTTATTGAACCAGGCAACTGATTGAAGAATTTGAGACCTAGAAACACAAAAGATTTTTGAAAGCATGTATCATGAGATTAAGGGAGTTTTGATAAATTTTGAGGAACTAGCTCCTCTAGTTCTGTAAACTGAATCACCCTCGCACCTCTGATTACTACAATTCCCTGAAATCCTAAAAAATAGTGAAAGGACTTTAAATATACGTATATATATTATTAAGTATACAAATATATCGTAATGGTAACACTTTTTTTAATTGTATCCACGTGACAGTATCTAGATTTGTTTCTCATTGATTTGAATTAGATTATTATCATTTAGATTGAGGATAAATAGGAATAATATTTTCCGCAACAACTATTGTAGAAAGATTGAGTTACTAATTGCGATTTTCGATATTGGTGGAAGATCGTTATAGTCTTTCAAGAGAAGGCTACAGTTTTTTGATTCTGCAGTGTTTCAAAACGACAAACATGAAACATTAAATCATTGAATGAAAGTTTATTATTAAATCATTAAAAATTTTATTCATTGAATAATAGTTTTTATACTATTGTATATTTCTCAATTACCTATATCAGTATTGTTCATTGTTATCTTAAATAATTTTTTAATCTGCAAGACATGGAAACTGGACTGTTCATGCATATGAAAAGCTATTCAGCGCATAATGGAAGATTCTGCATACAGCATCCGAGATAAAGCGATGACGTTGAATGGAAAATTTATATTATAGGATTGTGAGCAGCGAACACGATATCGCTTCTTCATCATCATTCTCCGTCAGCAAGCAAATTAAATTTCATCAGCATTCTCAGCCAGAAGGAAGTCCAATCTTCCAAGCCCGAACTTATAATAGGACAAGAGCATTTTCTAAATTGAATGAAGCGAGCTCTTAAGAAATTATAAGTTAACCAGAGAAACATTTACAAATTAACGTTGAATCTGCAGCCAAGATAAATATTGGAAAATGGATATAGAAATTGCGTACCGCAGCATCAAAAACCATAAATAATGCTTTCCGCTGGCCCCGTTATCCAAACTTCTACAACCAACAACCTTCTACCCTATCCCCCCCCCCAGAACCGATAGGGGGTAGTGGAAGCTATTCATCTTAGCAGGCGTCCAAGTCATCCTTCCGTGATTCAAGTTTATTCGGTAAAGAAATTTGATTCCTCGCTGTATTTTGGTGCTTCTCCAACGAGTTTGTAAGAGTTTGGGTAATTTTCTTGCATTCGTAATGAGCAATAAATTGATAAAATACAAGAACCAGAGACTAATCCGAGTGTTTTCCCATGAGAAACCAATTCAAGAGATTTTAACTTTATTATCAACGTTTTTGATATCAACTTTTCGTTAATAATTAACGCTTGGCTTACTCTGGTGATAGCTTCATGTTTTGTATATTGAGATATCATGTATGTCTCATACATAATAGAAGGCTAAAAATTATTATTATTGATTTGTTATAAATTAGTATCCCAAATAACAAAGTGAATAAAAGAAAGGCATAAGACGAGAAGAGGACAACGAGATTATGAATCTACTCATGGAAAAATCACTTTATTGCAGAATATTATTTGCAGTTCAGTCCCAACTCACTATTCTACTATATATTATTTATCAACAGAATGCAGGCTGTATAAAAAAAATAGAAAATTAGGAAGAGTGTCAGTGAAAGCCACTTATATGATGTATATTCTCCAAAAAATCATTGTATATTTTTGTAGTTAATTCAATGTGATTGTAGAAAATTCCATCAGTTTCTCATTACAATACTTATAATAATTTGAGAATGACAATGAGTGAAAACTTCAATTACTATTTTACAATAACTTTATTAGGGTTTTGGTCCCATAAATGTATTATTATTAATCTATAGAAATAATATTTTACCATACCACTAGAGGGCGCATTTGGGCATAAAAGCCTTCCTGTGTCTAGCCTACTACAAGTAGACATAATATCACTGAAATGAACTAGCACTCAAATCATGAAATTGATAAAGTTAGGTTTCAAATTTCACAATAAGTAGTGGGCACATGACGAGCACAAGATTCAATATAGAAACACGTAGAGTCGTAGATGCATGGAGCAACGTAAATCAAAAGTCAGCTCTACACAACTCCGTGTTTCTACTGCATTTTAGTCACACGTGTCTCTGTGACTTATGTAGTAATGGAAACAAGGCTTGAAAGTTTTGTTTGTTTTCTTAGGGTGAAGCTCACATGAGCTCATAGTCATACATAGGCTTTTGCGTGGGTAATGGATGGATGATGGTGATGAGAGATGACTACTTTTTAGGTAGTCGGGACCGTTTTTCACAACCTGCTGATAACAGTACTGTATATAAGCTCGTTCTGAGCCTCCTATCGACTATTGACCGCTATCGATTCTATCGCATCTACTATCGATTGACCGCTTTGAAGGTCAAGTCGAGCGAGCCCTAAAACATCTGATACCATAAATACAGCTGAGAAACTATCAAAAAACGGAAGAAGAATGAAAGCTTTTGCCGTCGAGGTCATGCCATCAGTTGAACAAACACGCGTTCAATTTCCCAGTTGAGCAGTGAGTGTCAAAATAAAGTCGGGCCAAGACGGGTGGAGGCATAAAGTAGTTCTTTTTAGGAAGTAAACCACCTGACAGGTTTGTTCTGCGCTGAAATATGTTGAGCTTTCATCTCCGGATTGTATCCTGCTTCAAAAATCCCTTCTTGTCCTCTTCTTTCTTCGAAATTTATTCCGTCACCATGCTTAGAGCTGTAAAAACTTTATGATTTATTATGGATTTATTCGGACAGAAACTATTCTATAGATCTGTTGTCTATTCTTCACAGACAGTACACACCTTTGTTTGAACGCGATTTCAAAACACCTGATAATGAGCAAGAATTAGGGGGTTGATGATTGAAAGAACTTTAGTATAAGTTGAGAGTTCAAAATTATTTATTCAATAAGCTCATTATAAGTTTAGAATTACAAAGATATGCTCTTCAGACAACCAGATAATCATAAATCAACAAATAAAATATGAAAACATACTAGCAAATGCTAGTTGTAATACTTGATACATAATAATTCACTTCTTTCAGGCTTTTAACGGTTTAAGGAATGGAAACTATTTGACCCCAATGGTAAAATAATAATGATCAATTACCTTATAAATGCTAGAATATTACTTCAAGTCATAAAGGAATTCAAACACAAACAGGCACTTTTGTAAATGGAGACATTTTTCCAAGGGGATGTCTTTGCCAGAGCGGGTGAGGATAAATTCGAACATTTCATTATCATCAACAACACTTTGTCTAAGGAGCTTCAAGAGACTTTATCTTGTATTGAGCTACCTTCATCATTTTTAAAAATAGCCTATTGGAATATTCTCGCTTCTTGTGAATATTCTTATTTCCTTATAAATAGTGAATATTCTTATAGTGTCTATTGGTCAATTTCCTCAAAAAATGTTATCCAACGATAACTTTGAGATAGTCCATCAAAATATATTATATTTCATATCGTTTTACGATTTTACTGTAGTGTGTAGCACATAAATAAATGTAAAACTCTGGAAATTTAAGAGTAGGCCACAGTGTCAGGTAGGTTACATCCACTGCCCTCAGGAGTAATAAAAATTGGACTTACATCAACTTAAAAGGTGACTGAGCACTCCAATTCACTTCGTTCTTATTCGATAGGATAACGTGGTGAGTCGTGAGTAGCTGCACTTATACAGTGACCATTTATTCCAGGACATTCATCATGAGAGTGACTTCCTCCATCTCAGTAAAAAGAAGTGGAAATAAAAATATATTAGGCTATATAATATTTTCCATGTAAGATGATAACTCAGTTTATCCCAAAATATATTAATCTGACATAGTTTAATCTCTCTCATCCATCAATTATTATAAGTAGTTATAATTTTATCGTTATAATACTATAATTTATAGACTGATGAGTTGATGTGAAGATGATATTTCTTATATGTTAGTGAATTCTATTTTATTAGAGCGTTCGATGTTTAAAATTATCATCATTATAACAATATTTTAAAGAATTCAATAGATTGAGCATAGTAAGGTAAGGTTAAGCCGTCGGATCAATCCTGATACTACAAAAGGCGCTCGTTATTTAATTTAATTCAAATTTATTGTTCACATCAGCAATAATACAAGTAATTGATTCTTTTACACAAAAAATCAACACAAGATGTAAAATTCACAGACAAAACAGATGTTACAAAATTGACTTTTCTTATACCTAGCTATATACAAATAAAATCAAATATTCTCATCATGGAAAACTTAGATAATAATTCTCTTTTAATTAATAATAATATATAAATTATCTGTGATTAGGCTACTGATACTATCAAGTAAATTAATAATTATTGATTGTTTTTATTATTAAAATCTATAAATGATTGTATAGGTGTATTATAATCGAAGGAGAATATAGTTATGCACCCAATGTACTGTTCAAAAAAAGACTTACCAATTAAGCCCTTGTCCGTGAACAGGAGTAAAATTTTCTTTAATCAAATATTAGTATTTTTCCATTATTCAAACACAAGCCAAACACAGGCATCGCCTTTGAAACAAAATTTAAAAATAAAAAAATTATCTTGATAATCAATTGAAAATAAAAAATTGAAAATTACAGCACCCCTCAAGGATAGATGTGAGAATTTCATTATTGTAAAGGATTGTGTGGTAGGGAGGACCTAGAGTTCTAACTCCGCCCTAGTAAAAACAATTATTCAATTCAATCAATTCACACTGGAAATATTTGTATCAGCACATGTTTCGGTGTCATTAGACTCATTCTCAAAATGTTGTGCTAATACCATCAATACTATACGGGTACAGTGATTATCAACTTTTATTTCTGATCGAACTAGCTACTAGTAGCCTAGTATCAAATGAAAACACAAGATATTGTCGAACCACAGATTTATTGAAAATCGATAATTCTAATCGAGAAAGTCTCGATTTTTAATAAATCTGTGGTTTGTCAATATTTTTTTCCTTTTTATAGATAAATACCATAATATCATTTCCACAAATATGTTTGTATGTCAATGACTCAACAGCCCATGAAGGGCTTGGGCCTAACAACTGGTTGCCAGTTTCATATTTACTCCACTATATAGCACTGGCGACTCGTGCCCACGAAACAGGTGAAGTGCTGTACAGTAGAAGATACGGGCACTTCACCTGTTTCGTGGGTACGAGCCGCCAGTGCTATATAGCAGCATCACCACAACTACTCAATTAATCATAAGTTGCCCCTAACAAAATATTTAATACCTCGTTAATGTTTTATTTTACAAAATCCATGTTGATTGCATAGGAGTTTGCTGTTTTAGTACGTGTTTTATGGTGGAAATTGATCAGAATTCTGATAGAAGTGGCCTAATCGAAAGGGCGTGATGTCTTCAAATCGGTTACCACTTGTTTTCTTCTTGTAGAGCACTTCTTATAGAACTTGTGGGCGGGTTAATTCAGAGGCAAGCCTTAACTTACTGGCAAAATCCGTCTGAAAAACTTTCAGTTCTCCTTCTCGTGCAGGGCTTTGTTCAATTTATTCTCTCCAGCTGGGAGGACTTGAAATATATATAGTCTGTCCAAGCAAAGAAGACATTCTGGCAAGATGGGAAAACGACTCCAGCTCGGTCAATTTTGGTTCAAAAATTATAAATTTTCTCAAATTGTAGATCAGAATGTTTCCTACAATTTTAAATCAAATTTTAATTTTTTGAATCAATATTGACTGTGCTGGAGTCATTTTCTTATCTTGCCAGAATGCTTTCTTCGCTTGGATAGACTACCTGTAACACGACCACGCAGCGTACCACCCTCCAAGCAGCGTGATTTGCGGTGTTCGTGAAATACGGCTCCCTTCGCCGCAGTTTTCTTACTAGCGTAAAATCCATAATTATCTGTTCGGATAACACTCTGATCCCTCCAGCTTAGAATGTAATTCAATCATCTGCATCCCAGTACTGCGAATCAATCCTTACATTAATATGTGCGTAACTAACAAGGTAGAAATTTCACACCATTTTGGCACGTGAGATTGTTATTACTTTAATAAACTTTTTGTTTTTTACTCCTATTTTTCAATATTGTATGCTTTAACTCTGTAATTTAACTCAAAATACATCATGATATATAATATTTTGGACTTTTGTATGAATTGGTAGAGGAGCAGTTTTTGGCATTAGCTTGTAGCACTCACCTCTGTATACAGGGTGTTTCAGGAGGAATGTGCAATACTTCTCAGGCTGATTCCTTATACCAAGTAGACGAAAAAGTTCCATGGGAGCAACCCCCAAAAACGCTTCGTTACCGAGATAACAATGGCGGAAAATTGAGATTTTTCAAAATATATTAATTTTTATAATTTTTTAGAGACTCTAGTGAGGTTTTAAAATAATCAATTCCAATGTAAAATTAGCTGAGGAATTCAATGAAACCAGTTCCAAGTTCGTAACTCAAACGGTTATTGAGATAATTAAAAATACATGCTAGAAAAAGCCATTTTTTCAACAATTAGGGTTATAAGAGGGTAAGGAATCATAAAATTGTATTTTTCATTAATGGAAGTTGAAGAGAGCCGGATTCTGAAGAAAAAGTTAAATGGCGGCGATTGTGTAAATCTTACCCAAATCTCAGAAATGGCAATCAAAAATTGCAAAATTGACAAAAGTGATGAATTTGTGTTTAGTAGCGATTTTGCGATTTTTGATCGCTATTTCTGAGATTTGGGTAAGATTTACACAATCGCCACCATTTAAATTTTCCTTTAGAATCCGGCTCTCTTCAACTTCCATTAATAAAAAATACAATTTTATGATTCCTTATCCAGTTATAACCCTTACTGTTGAAAAATGGCGTTTTTTAGCATATTTTTCCAATTATCTCAATAACCGTTGAAGTTAGAGACCTGGAACTGGTTTTATTGAATTCCTCAGCTAATTTTTCATAGGAATTGATTATTTTAGAACCTCACTAAAGCCTCTAAAAAATTAGAAAAATTAATATATTTTGAAAATTATCAATTTTCCGCCATTGTTATCTCAGTAACAAAGCGTTTTGGGGGGATGGTCCCATGGAACTTTTTTGTCTACTTGGTGTAAGGAATCAGCCTGAGAAGTATTGCACATTCCTCCTGAAACACCCTGTATATAATTATTGAATGAATAATGATTATGATTGAAAGAATTATTATCATTGAATAAGACTCAATTATTGCCAACATTCCCTTGACAATATGATTAGACATTATTATATAAAATATGGAAAATATAGAATTTCAATCAAATATCAATAACTTTTGCTGAATAGGCTACATATTTATGCTATTCAAATACTGTTAGCTGTGTTAGCAATGATAAGGGTTTCAAATTCTTTCACTTCAAGGTAGCTTTTTTAAGCATTTTCATGTTCTATGAGTAGGCTTTGATTCACATATCCAATAGTATTAAAACGACAGTTGAATTTTAGAAATTATGGAGAACGTTAAAAAAATTCATTCATTACCTCTCTATGTTATTTTGATATAAATTTCGATAGTGATGAGGGAAACTCAAATTAGTTGAAAGTTGATAAACTGGATGAGTGTTATATATCGTTGGGAAATTTCAAAAGTAATGCAGCTTTGTACCTTAACACCAGCGTTGACTTAATATCGGAATCTATCACTTTTCAGGTGTGAAATTATTATCCGACCTTCAAACAATATTTGAAGTAGATGTAACTAGCATTTCCACCCACCTTTCAACCTGTGGAAATTGGATGTGAATAACCCTTCTTTTCAGCATTGGAAACTCTTTCATCAGCTACCCTGCTATTGAGAGGAAAATTGAAAATTTTCGCTTCATTCTCAGACTCCTTTTGGTATCAATAGAGCAAATTTTATCAGGGATCGATGTGATACGCGATAATTAAAAAGTCGATGGATACTTGCATTGAATTGACATGCTTGTGAAAAATTTTGTTCGATTTTATTAAGTGATTCTAGAAAGGCATGAAAACGTCTTCTTGCTAAAAGTTAATAGATTTTCTGTTATTACCATAGAACAGTGTTTCACAGTATTTCTAAATTTTTAACATTCATGCATTCTTTCTTACTGGTATTAAAATTTCATTTTCTGGGTGAATGTGTACATTCTATATAATATAATGCTATAGAGCGTTGCTCTTTCTTATTATTAATATTTCCCTGCTTGAATTTTTATATTTTTTAGAGCAATGCCATATAACCTTTGACAAAACCAAGATTGAATTTTGAAATTCAAAAGCAATTCAAATTTTCAAGCGGCTATAAATTATTGTTGACACATATAACATTATTTAGTTTCCACCATACTTCCATCTATGTATTTTTATCATCTTCCATCATAACGTAGTTTATGATGAACGTTGTATTTTCGTATTATTCCTTTCATGTTTCTTCTTTGTCAATTTATGTTAATAGATAAGAACCAAAGTCACAGTATTATTTTATTATTTTCCATTTGAACACATGTTTCGCTCTCCTAAGAGGCATCCCATTCATATACAATGTTAATAACATTCTTGCTACCTAATCTTCTATCAAGCTATTTTCATTTAACAATATTTTGAAATATGAACGCTTATGGTTTCTCATTAAAGTAATTGCTAAGAATGGATAGAAATAAACAAAATAATGTCAACGCTATGTTTTATCTGTGATATGACGTTGCATTAACAAGTAATTGGCTGCACTCGTACGTATGATGGGGTATTTTATATTCGTTTGACAGTATCTATTCGAATTCAGTGTTTCATTAACTGATTAAACACGATCCATTGAATGATCGGGAGGAGGAAAAAGTCAGACGCGGAAATCAAAACTCATCCATATTGACTCGACTTGATTCGACTCTTTGTATGTATTTCATAACATGTTAACGACTGATCCAGGCCGCGTAAACAGAGTGGGAGATATCATGTTGAACTTGCTCGTAAAACAACATCTCAAACATATTGAAGGACTGATGAAAGGGACGATGGTGTAAACACTGGAGCAGTGTTTGTCACGTGATCTATTTAATGGCCTGGAACGAAGAGCCGTTGACCGAGCCATAGAATACCAAACGTTTATTTACGCATGTAATATCTGACATTGGCGGTTTGTACGGATCGTACCGAACAGGCAAAAACAAAGAGAGACTGCAATGGTCCGTCCAAGCAAAGTAGACATTCTGGCAGGATGGGAAATTACTCCAGCTCGGTCAATATTGGTTTGAAAATAATAAATGTGGTCTCAAATTGTAGATGAGAATGTTTCCTACAACTTGAAACCAAATTCATATATTTTTAACAATATGGAACCAAGATGGAAACATTTTTCCATCTTCCCAGAATGTCTTCTTTTCTTGGACAGACTATAGCTGTACATGGTTGCAATCTGACAATCGAAAACTTTTCACAGCTGACAGAAAGTAGTCCACATTTTTCCCGAGCAATTTTACTAACTCTGTATGACACAATAGACTGCTAGAGGTCACAACAAAATTAAAGGCGGCTGAGTCAGTTGATCAGAGTAACAATTTCTTGTTCTTCATCTTCCTCTCAAGCTCATACATGCTGTAAACTACTTGAAAAAAGTGCATAATCTAATCTAATCTAATCTTACTACAACTTGATCAATCCATTGTTTCATCGTAGCTCAAATTGTTGAAGGAAACATCATTATCATCGATATTTTGTTTTGGTAACTCTACCATACAGAACGCGTTGACTGATAGGAAGCTATGTTATCTCTATTCTGCAACAATATCAGAAGAGAAGTATTCTGATGCTACTGCACTTGTTCATGGGTTCGATTCCCATTATTTATTGGGTATAATCCTTTTCATGATTACTCACAAACATGTGATAGGTGAATTTGAAGATAAACTCTGGTATGGTTTTCTTCAGAATTCCAAGCTCTACATTCTTGTAACGATACACACTCCCGTAAAACAATATTTTCAAAAGTAGAATCTCAGTCGGTCGCCATCTTGAAGATTCTACATAATGAGGATATTTGATATTACAATTGTGAAGACATCATGCAGACTTGAGCCTACAGAATTCCATAGGGGAATGTTCATTCATTATCGAGATAAAATTGAGAACATAAAACAATTGAATTGCGGATTACAGGAATTCGGCGTTTTGCTAACAACACATTATTTTTTCAAAGCTTGAATAAGAACATCGTGGTGATATCCGAGACACTCTGTATCTACGGAAAACTCTCATCTATGGGTTGAAATTTTAACCGAATCATTTTCATCTCAAATATACTTCATTATTCCGCGATTTTCAGAGCATTTAAAGAGCAGATATTTCAGAGCACGGAAAATTCACGGTATTCCAATTTCCCAATGCAACCTAACTCCTATTGGATGCTCGTGATCTTCCTGTTCTAATGGGTAATTGATAGCAATTGAAAGATGATAGAGCGATATCAGCATATCAACATGGCTGGCTCAGTTGAGAGGTAATGTTAATTCAAATGGAATAGCTGGTGTTTGGCTGGATTCCAATCGCTGGGAGACAGGTATATAGGTTATAGTATGGTGCTTGTACTTCAGGTGGTCGGTCTTGGCTGCTTTCAGAGCAAATGATGTAGCTGCGGCCAAATTTCGGTCAAAATATTCAACGATTGCCACTGACTTTTAGGATACATGGATGTTATTCTTACTATACGATTAGTTCAAGTTCTCACTGATGAAAATAACTATTTGACACTAACAATTTTGATCAAAATAATTCATTACTGCCATTGATTGATGAAAATCATGGATGTGATATCACTACATATTTATTATTCAAGATATTTCAATAGTAATACGCTACTTATAAGAGGAAACAAAGACGAATGTCAAAGACAAAAACGTGTTCTTCCCTAATTTTTATGAAAAAATTACAAATAAAGGTTCTGCTCAAATATCATCTAAATCACAAATACACACTAAAACTATGAGTATGAAATAATAGGTAGTCAACAAACTCAGCTACAATATGGAAAAAAATTCTTACAATTTCACTCTTATAATTGATAATTTCACTATTCCAATCCTATTTGTCAAGGATCGAGACGTTATTTCAAGCATTCTCCTTCAAAATAATTGATCAAGGAAGTCCGACAAAACTTATTGCTTCGTCTTGATCTTCTTTCTGCATTCTCGACAAAACAGCTCCATTATCTGTTTTGATCATGATAGAAAAATCTAGATATAATTGTGTATTCATTCCCCATTCCATTGCGATAATATTTTTAAAACCATAAAAAATTTATTTTCTCTAATAATGATCAATATTGCAAAGATTGACAATCATTGAAATGAGGCCTTACATTCTAATCAAAACTTTTCTCTTTGTTGTGTGATATTTTTTAATCATGATAGGAAAACGTTGTTGACTTTAATGTGTTGATTTATTAAGGGTTGTAGAAGGGATAAATATATACGAGTATTGATATATGTATACAAGTGTTGTTTGATAACAATTAATTGGAAAGTCGGATGAAAGTTCTCGCTTCATCTTGATGGCGAGCAATACATTCTCAACAAAACTATTCCCTCTGTTGTGTGATATTTGATCATGATAGGGGCACTTTGTTAACAGTGGTGTATTGATTTTTGTAGAACGCTCGTTGAGAACAGCCTTTGAAAAAGAAGTTGGTTTTGGCGTGTAGAGTACTCGGACCGAACTCGCGCTCAAAACCATACATGCTCTGAGAGGTCACCCTTTGCGGTTTCTTCACTTATTGTCGAAAAAGAAATGGGAGAGAAAGGGAAATTGGAGCAGGAATGGATAAGAAAGAGGAAGAGGAAGAGGAAGAGGTTAGCGCAGAAAGAGATAATGCGCGAAGAAAAAGGATAGTTAGAGAATGAGTAAGCGGAAGTGAGCTCGAAAAGGGGAGCAACCCCCCATGTTATCGCTTTTTCAGCCGGCCCCGTGATAGAGAGCATTCAACGTGCCCGTGGCGTTTGTGGGAATTGAAGAGAAAATAACTCCCAAATTGTGATGTTTTATTTGATTGTTGAAAGGCGCTACATCTTCGGGCGTGGAAAAATGACAGCAGATAAAGCTGGAATACCGTCAAAGTGAAAACGATTGATTCTCGGGGCAAGATGTATTTTCGAGTATGGATTCTGGCATGCAATCAATACTTCATTCTCATTACAATGAGACGCTATGTAATGTAATTTAATGTACGCCAATGTAATGTAATGTATTGTAATGTAATGCAATGTAATGCAATTTAATGTAATGTAATGTAATGTAATGTAATGCAATGCAATATAATGCAATGTAATGAAATGTAATGTAATGTAATGTCTTATGAGAACTCATACTTCACTCTGAGATCATTATGTTCTAAATTCCAATAGAAGCTACATTACAGCGCACCACATCACACTGGCGGCTCGTGCCCACGAAACAGGTGAAGTGCCCGTATCTTTTACTGTACAACACTTCACCTGTTCCGTAGGCACGAGCCGTCATCATGTGGCACATCAGCTTGCTAGTGTATTTGATTGAATTCTAGATTAGAACTGAATTTCAGAGAATTCATAATGATAGAGTCACATCAAATTTTGGATTCATCAAGGGAATTGTTGTCATCATTATGATCAATGATCAACTCCTCAAATTCCTTTTGAAACTTGATATTGATCTTGTAATAAGTGGAATATATTGTGGAGAATATAATTTTTCTGCTCTTTAATCGATTCATGTCCTTTAAATTATAATTATTGTATTTTGATAACATTATAAAACATTCATTGACATCTAACGATTGCAAAAGTTTTTCTTGACGGTGATGTCCACATGTGCTCTTAACACTCTTAGGCCTGTTCGTGGGTAATGAGAGGGATGATGATGAGGAATGACGTCTACTTTTTAGGCAGTCGGGACCGACGGCTTATCGTCTCCTCCGAACGAAGGAGTGGCCCTATTTATGTGATTGTGCTTTGGTCAAAAACAGTTCACTGGTTGAGGATCGAACCTCGGAACTTCAGGTTATCAGACCGTCGCGTTTTCACTTACTCCAACGAGTCACCTTTGTTATTAGTAAATATTGCAATGAATTGATGAATGATGAATGATGAATGATGAATGATGAATGATGAATGATGAATGATGAATGATGAATGATGAATGATGAATGATGAATGATGAATGATGAATGATGAATGATGAATGATGAATGATGAATGATGAATGATGAATGATGAATGATGAATGATGAATGATGAATGATGAATGATGAATGATGAATGATGAATGATGAATGATGAATGATGAATGATGAATGATGAATGATGAATGATGAATGATGAATGATGAATGATGAATGATGAATGATGAATGATGAATGATGAATGATGAATGATGAATGATGAATGATGAATGATGAATGATGAATGATGAATGATGAATGATGAATGATGAATGATGAATGATGAATGATGAATGATGAATGATGAATGATGAATGATGAATGATGAATGATGAATGATGAATGATGAATGATGAATGATGAATGATGAATGATGAATGATGAATGATGAATGATGAATGATGAATGATGAATGATGAATGATGAATGATGAATGATGAATGATGAATGATGAATGATGAATGATGAATGATGAATGATGAATGATGAATGATGAATGATGAATTATGAATTATGAATTATGAATGATGAATTATGAATGATGAATGATGAATGATGAATGATGAATGATGAATGATGAATGATGAATGATGAATGATGAATGATGAATGATGAATGATGAATGATGAATGATGAATGATGAATGATGAATTGATGTGGAGCTCTATTGAACTCCACAGAAAAAGTAATTCCGCAACAATTAATCTATTATACTTTTTTGAAATTGTAAAAAGTTTTCGAATAATATGTATCACATTCGATGGATGAAATACATTGGATAGAAAGTCATTGGTCAAGTGTAGGGTTAACGATACCGCAATAAACATGTGAATTAAACTTCAGAGACTTGACTTTATTGCCAACTCCCAGTACACATAGGATCTCCTGGCTCTTGATAATTCTTTCTCATCCATCTAATCTCTCGTTCTCACTCAATTTCTCTCCTTTTTTGTAGAGCAATCCTTCTTTTTCTTCTTCTCGGGCCTGTACACATTTCCAGCTCAATTTGTTTTACATTTTTCCTCACATACTGTCTTTTCTCCAAGCTTTCTTTCTCTCAATGTTTCTCTCTTACTATCTCGTTCTTATTCACTTCCACTTCATTCTACCATTGGTTCTCTAATATGGTGACTCTAGGTACGTAAGAAGAGGAGGGAGTATAATAGAATAGAATAGAATGACTTCTTTATTTTAATGACTGTGGCGAAGTTTGGACAGTAATGTCCACTGTACTACTCAACCACGAGGAGAAAAAGGAGAAGAAGAAAAAAAGAAGAAGAAGAAGAAAAAGAGGAAGACGATGAAGAAGAAGGAGCAGAAGAAGAAGAAGAAGAAGAAGAAGAAGAAGAAGAAGAAGAAGAAGAAGAAGAAGAAGAAGAAGAAGAAGAAGAAGAAGAAGAAGAAGAAGAAGAAGAAGAAGAAGAAGAAGAAGAAGAAGAAGAAGAAGAAGAAGAAGAAGAAGAAGAAGAAGAAGAAGAAGAAGAAGAAGAAGAAGAAGAAGAAGAAGAAGAAGAAGAAGAAGAAAAATAAGAAGAAGAGAGGCTCTCAAAATCTCTTATAAACACTTTCTTTTTCACATAATAGTCTTCCTTTTTTTAATTTTCAAGCCTTCATGCCCTTCTACCTTCTTTCTCCTTCTTCCATCCACCATTCTCCTCTTCTTCTTCCATCCACCCTTCTTTTCCCTGGAGTTCTCTTTCTTGCTTAATATCTTCCTCTTTGAGGCTCATTCTCTTACTTCATGTTTCTCTCTGGATTTTTTTCCCTTCCTTATTCACCTCTTCCTTTATATTTTGAAGCTTGTGCTCCTTCTCTCCTTCTATCCTCCCCTTTCCAAGCTATTTCACTCACTTTCTCTCTTTCTTCATGTTATTCTCATTCTCTTCTTCTCCTACTCCAATTCCCTTTCTTCACCACTCTCATACGATTGTGTGGTTTCCTAATTCTTCATCTCGAACATCATGTACTTTTTCAAGTTCATTCTTGTTTTTACATTTTTACACACTTCTAATTCATCATAATTTCTTTATCTGTCTCTCCCACTCTATCCACTTTGTCGCAATATTCCACAATATTTATCATTCTCCAACCTACAATATAAATATTGTATCCAACGATATTATTATCCGAGCAGATGTTGATATCTCAATCACTTCAAGAGTTGTGTGGTGGAGGAACCTGGAGACATAACTCCGCCCTTGATAAAGAAAATTTGTCTTCCTATCAATCAGTCCACTTTACTTCACCTACTTTACTTCTTCATTCCAATTTTGTGAATGAAGAATGAAAAATGTCCGACTTTTCTCCTCCTGTCCCATCTGTTTCAGTTTTTGTCTCTGTGTTCCGTTCTCCCATTATGAGTTTGTCTTTCTCTCCTTTTTTGACTTTGAACTCTGTGTTTCTCAGTTTTTCTCCTCTTTCGAATTTTTTTCTCTCGTTTTCCCCTTTTTCGACTTTTTGACTTCCTGTTTCCTCATTTTTCCTCCCTTTTCGACTTACGAGTTTGTGTTTCTCTTTTCCGTTTTCTCATTATGAGTTTTTGTTTCTCCGTTTGGCCCTCACTTTTCGACTTGGTAGAATCAACAGCGCCACACGAGAGAGATTGAGAGAAAGAGAGAGAGAGAGAGTTGAGAAGGAGGATTGATGTTCTTGAGGCAATTGCGAAACGGAACAGCCCTTATAACGTGTAATAGTGAGACTTAAGGGAGTGCTACAGCATTTGGTCGCCATCCAGAAGTATCGTAAATTAAGGGACTTAAGGGAGCTGGTTTGGTGAGTGAACTAATGGCTTAGCTGTCTGTTCGCAAAACATCAACCATTGGATAAAACGGCTGCTCGCACATAGACCGCACCACTAGTTGTTCCTGACTCAAATGATTTCCGCACTAATGACAAACTGGTCCACTGGTTAGCGCCAGTGTAAGTTAGGCAAACAGTTTGTTCTACAAATAAGAGCGCGTCAAAAATAATTGATGGACTGTTTATTTTACTTCTTGATCAATGATTAGCACGATAGCATTCAAATTAATTATTACTGACTATTTTATTTGCACTGTTTACTGTCAAATTGAGTTCATAGAAACTTGGGTTTAGAGAACACGAGTTGAAGGTGGAGAAATTTATCATCTTCATTTCATTCAATACATTCACCATTTCGTTTACTCGATATTAAAAAAGATTCGTGAATTTCAGAAAAAGAAAGAGATTTGAAATGATAAAAATTTAATAAATAATAAGCACAATCTATGAATAATATCATAGCCTCTTTTAATAGAAGGTCATGACAACTATGTAGACTAGGAAATTGAGACCATTTGAAAGCATTGAAAACATTTCTCAATCAGCTGTTTTAATGGATGCGTTTCTTGTGTGCGCTCTCACATTTGACTTGCTACAAATCATAAGCTATTTTAATAAATAGCTGTCTATTCTTGATCTTCCTTGCTAATCTCTATCACAACCTATTACAAAAAACACAAAAGGAATTACAAAGAGTTTTATGGAAATTATGCTCAAAGAGAGAAAAACCAAGTCAACATGCATAATTTGTACCTGTACTTGATGCTTTCATATGAAAAGACTGGGTCTACAGTGCAACGTTGCCATATTATTAGGGCAGGGCCTTCTATTGAAGGAAGCTATGATAAAATGTGTAAATATCACCTGACAATGTGTCTTATATTGATAAATGAAAGAAATACAAAAACAATAATTCGGAAGAAATACTATACCTTATTCACAATAACTTGAGACAATGTAAACAAAGCCATCCAGTGTGGCTACTGTAACGATGACAATCCATAGCAACGATACGATACAATCTTGACAGAAAGTTGGGGATACACACGCATGCTACGTTGTTTATTGGTTATTGTTTTATTACCTGTTATTACAAGGTAAACCATGATACTTACACCCAAAACGTTTGTTAATTTTGTTTGTTAATTTTGTATCGTGAATACAAAGATTATACAAAATCATGATGAATGATTTACAAGGAAATTAACTCACAATACAAGAAACAATATAAAGCAGAAGAAATATACACAAGAAACATGATATCATAATAAAATACAATTCAAAACATATCAGTTAACTCATTTAACGATGAACTGATGATTTAATTGATGAACAATGAAGACATTCAAAGATAATCAACAAGTTTGAATGAAACTCCATTTCTTATAGATTAGTGATTCAATTGAGTAGTGTATGAGATTCAGGTTGATTTTGATGGGTAGGTATCGGAAAAGGGGGAAAATCGGATTAATCACAAATATTGCCTGTGTTTTGGCTATTTGGGTAGTTTGTACAAGCAGAGAAGAAATTCTGGAAAGTTGGAAAAATGACTCTAGCTTGGTCAATATTGGTTCAAAAATTGTAAATTTGACTTCAAATTGCAGGGAACATTAGGATCTATAATTTGAAACCAAATCTAAAAAATTTGAACTTATATTGACCGAGCTGGAGTCATTTTCGCATCTTGCCAGAATGTCTTCTATACTTGGACAGACAATACCTATCATTCTGTTCATTCCGGCTTATTTTCCTGGATGAGGATATCCTCAACTATAGTCTGTCCAATCAAAGAAGACATTCTGGCAAGATGAGAAAATGACTTCAGCTCGGTCAATATTGATTCAAAAATTATTGATTTGATATCAATTGTGGGAAACATTCTGATCTACAATTTGAGACCAAATCAATGTTTTTCAACCAATATTGACCAAGCTGGAGACATTTTCTCATCTTGCCAGAGGGTATTCTTTGCTTGGACAGACTATATTTCGAACAGACGAGAAGAGAGTGAACGAAATTCCGCTCAGCAAGGAGAGACTGTTCTGACATTTTATTAAGCACTGCAGGTCTGGAGAATTCGCTTTCATTCTCTTAGTCCGAACTAGTGCGCTCACTAGCAGTGCGTGATTTGAATTCCATAGCATGGTTCCAATTCGGTAGACGGGTGGACTCGGAAAGTCGAGTATGAGTTTCTCAAAATGCTCCAGAAACTAGCATTAGTACAATGCAATTCCATAATCATCATTACATCACTTTCCAGAGCAAACTTTTGATATTATGGAATTATTACACGAAAAAAATTAAGTGTTTTCTACGCAATACTACTCTCAATCTCTGTATTATTTAAAAGCGAAATGGCACTGATTCATTCATTCATCCACTAAACATCAACGAAAACTAAAAATCCACTGAACCGAATGCGTTCAAATTTGGCAGGCATGTTCAGTTGGACGTTTAGACGCGAGCTAAGAACGGATTTTAAAAACTTTTTAAGGATACGCCAAATATTTTAGTTTTTCTATAGTTTTTCGGCGTTTTCTTAGTTTTTTCGAGAAACAATCGGTAGAAAATGTTGATATTTGGTGGGCAGGTTCAAATGAGGTCTAGAAATGTTGTGTTAAAATATTTTTGCAATCCGTTCAAGATTACGCCATTAATAAGGTTTTCAAAATTGTAGATGTGTTGCGGGTTGCATATCTTCCGCCTTGATACGACCAATCCTAACTGTAAATTGAATGGTTCAGCGAGATTATATATGAATTAATTTGGAAGATATTGAATCAAGTTTCAAACTATGTCCGATATACTTCCCAAGGTTACGCTTAATATAAGTGTTTTACTATTTTTTTAAATTTTCGGAGTTTTTCTTAGATTTTTCTAGAACAAATTGGTAGAAAATGTTGAAATTAGGTAAACAGGTCCAGATTAGGTGTAGAAATGCTGTGCTCAATAAATTTCGAATCCCTTCTGAACGGAATTTGCAGGCGAGCGAAGCAAGCCTGTTTGCCTCAGCTGACACTGACAGAGGTTTTGCAGGCGAGCGAAGCGAGCCTGTTTGACCCACACTGCCTATACTGTCGGGGTCCAGGGGCGGAGCCCCTGGCTAGGCGGAGAAGGCGAGCGAAGCGAGCCTGCCGGCTAGTAATTAATAAATGAAAAGAGAAGATGTTGTCAAACCACTGATTTATTAGGAAATCGAGATATACCGGTTTTATTAGATACCGAATTAGACGTTCAAGCCACTGGCGGCTCGTGCCTACGAAACAGGTGAAGTGCTGTACAGTAAAATATACGAGCACTTCACCTGTTTTGTGAGCACGAGCCACCAGTGGTTCAAGCGTCTACCAATAGCATTGCTTTACCGATAGTATAAATACTGCTGCTCTGTATGATAAGTTTTTTTACTAGAGATTGATAATGGTGTAACAACCAATACCGGTATCTCGATTTTCTAATAAATCAGTGGTTTGACAACATCTTGTCTTTCCATTTATAATGGATAACCACCACAATATCACCTTCACAACTACTCAAAGACTTTCAATCAGCTACTACTCCACAACAACTACTTTCCAATCACCTTCTTAGAAGAAAATAATAACATGTTCTCAATTGGATAGCAAATTAAAATAACGTTGAATAGGAAAGAATTCCATTATTCTCATGACATGCAAAAATTGTATTTTGTCTAATTGTATTTTGTTTCATTAAATAATTAAAAAATCCAAGGAGAAACGTTTGCTCTCAAAAAGAAAAGGCTTCTTACTCATTGGAAGTAAATTGGTACCTTCAGTAGCAAGTATTTCAGTGAAATTTATTAGATTATCATGCATTGGAATAGTGATTGAGAGAGAATGAAATTTTAGTAATTCAGGAAATTGTTTGCACAGTACAAATAAATGAGGCAATGCCTTCAATAAATTGTTCTGATACTTTATTTATAATTCCACTTTTGAAAAGTTGTGATAAGATATCTTTGTATACAAAAAAGGAAGCCTATTGATTTTCATCACCAGGGGTAGAATTTTAAAGACAGTTGGAAACTCGATGTTAGCTGCTCATTAAAATGAGCAATATTGAAACGGGGTATTTTTATTTTGTATGTTAGGTTTTACAAACGATGTTGTAAGCCTATTAGCAATATTGAATATCAATTCGGATAACCTGAAAACTTATTTTTGTAAACAAAAAATTCTCAGAATTGGGATCGTTGATCATGATCGATGAAGACTTCGAATCTAAATTTTCTTCATCTTCCCAATCTGATATACTATTATTATCAGCATATGGCTTATGAGTAGGGAGTTCCATGAAGTTACGGAACTTCTGACATAATCTTCTGGAGAAGTTCGACATAATCACAATTTCCCTTCATAGTTCACGGTTTCATACACAGTGATTGAAATTTTGGCGAAACTTAACTGATTGTATCTATAGATAACAAGCAACAGCTCGTTAAAATAATAATATTTTAACAAGCAATTACATACCGAATCAACTGGAAAGGGAGAATCGAATCAGAATGTTTTCTAGCTTTTTCTAATGCAGGCGAAGTAGATTTAGCAATTATTTTGAATCGATGAAACGCTGATCAAAACGTTTGTTGAGTTATAGCTTCGTTTTGAGATTTGATCGTGGGTAATGACAGATTTTCGAAGTAATTGATTAATGCTAGCCCCATCCATGTCGGTTGAGGTTGATATTAATGGATGAGGTTTGTGTCTGAGTACCTCGCTTGTTCTGGGTCAAGGCTGAGTCTGGTCCAGTCCGCTTATCGTTCACTCGAATGATTGATTCAATTTTGATATGATTCACATGGGTACTCGTCCCTTCCCGTCGAACATGCAACAAAAGATTAATTACTGGCCGACAATCTCTAGTGCCGATGGGTTCTGTTCGGCGCAAATAGTTCTTGAGAGTTTGGAAATTGGCTACCAGACTAGAGGAGATCTAGCTCCCAAATTGATTATAATTGCGTTACCATTGAAGCAATGATTCACACAAATAATGACGTTATTAGTCTCGTCAAGTAAAAAAGACTTTCGGGCAAGATGGGCGGATAACTACAGCTCGGTCAATATTAGTTCGAAAATTGTGAATTTGATCTCAACTTGTAGGAAACATTCTGCTACAGAGTTTGTAACCAAATTTATAATTTCTTACCAATATTGACTAAGCTGGAGTCATTTTTCCATCTTGCCAGAATTCCCTTCTTCCATCGACCAAACTATAGATTTATTGACTGTCACCAGAAGTGCAGAACTCGCCTAGAGTGAACACTCTTGCTGATGAAATAAATTTTATTCATAGAGAAGGATAAGGGTTAACTCGTTTCAAATCATATTTGATAAATGATTATTTTAAATTCATATTTGATTCATGAAATTGTTCAATCTGAATCTCTCTTTCTTCCTCTCCCTCCTTCTCTCAAACTTCTCCATTACTTATAGGGTAAAAGCCGTTAGAAATTCCAATTCGAAAAAATATTAGAAGAAGTAATGTTGTCATGCATTTATTTGACAATTCTCATACTCTGTTAAGAGACTCTGGGAGGCTATTAAAAACAAACAAACACTTCATTCCCTGTTTAAAATGAAATAGGTGTGTCCAAGAAAAGTAGACATTCTGGTAAGATGGGAAAATGACTGCAGCTCGATCAATATTGCTTGAAAAATTTGGTCTCACATTGTAGAAAACATTCTGATCGACAATCGAGACCAAGCTTTTCATTTTTTACCGAGCTGGAGTCCTTTTCCTATCTTGCCAAAATGTCCTCTTTGCTTGGACAGATTATAACTCACCTATTGAAACTTACATCATAGAATTAGAACTCTCTTGAAATGCTAGAATTCTCTTTGCTTACATTCTTGGTCGTTCTCTACTGAAAGTTCAATAATCCGATGTAATTCCCTGTAATCTCCTGAGAGTTCATAGCGACTGATAAAGGTAACCGAAACCGGTATCTCGATTTTCTAATGAATCTTTAGTTTGACAATATCTTGTATTTTTATTATCAAATTTCCAAATTTAAATAAATTTATTCAATATTTAATACATTACACAATAAATTATAAACACTAATAAAGCCGTTGAGTGAGGAATTTTGTATTAATTCAAAAGAGATTAAACTAATATTACTCCATGCTTGAACAATAGGTCCGTGTGAATGTAGGAATTTGATATGGTCACCAATAGGCAATGTCACTAGTTGAGTAGTTGTGAAGGTGATATTGTGTAATTATCCATATCGAATTCCTATATGCACACGGACTTATCGTTCAAGCATGGAGTAATATTAATTTACATTCAAAATCTGTTTTTTAATTATCACAAAACTCCCATTACGCTCGGCAGAGGGCTATGCCCCCTGCAACCCCAATCTGGGGGTAAGTTAGATGTTTTTTCTCAGGTTGTGCCAGTGGGATGGGTTGTATTTCTTTTATTAGTAGGATATGTGAGTAGGTATTTTTTGACTTGTGCTGGTTGAAAAGTTCATCTTTTTCTTTCAGTGGTGGAGAGGTTACTTGGCACTCACCAGGAGGGTTATCGGCAGTGATCAATAATTGTGATAGATTAGTATTTCACTTTGTGGCTTTAGTATATAATGGTGTTTATAATATATTGTGTAATGTATCAAATATGGAATAAATTGATTTGAATATGAAATTTGATAATAAAAATACAAGATATTATCAAACTACGGATTCATTAGTCTTGATCTTTGATCTCTGATCTTTGATCTTTTATCATTGATCATTGATCTTTGATCTTTGATCATTGGTCTTTGATCTTTGATCAAATGATCCCTGATCAAATGACCTTTGATCAAATAATCATTGATCAAATGATCCATGATCAAATGATCTTTGATCAAATGATCTCTGATATTTGATCTTTTATCATTGATCATTGCTCTTTTATCTTTGATCAAATGATTTTTGACCTTTGATCGAATGATCTTCAATCAAATGATCTCTGATCAAATCAATAATTAATCTAACATGATTTCAAGAGTTATTAGTGATATCCATCCATCATGTTTTTTCCAAACTTGAGGAAAAAGAGACAAAACTACACTTGGGAGATGGTTCAGTGCTCATCAAAACAAGACAATTACCATACTTTGGATACGTCGTTTTCTCCCATTATAGAGTTTTTGTTATACCCCTTGATCGATATAGACTATAAAAAATAAATTTGACTCGAATCATGCATGGCAAGTAGTGTACTATTGAGACGTATTACTTTCCTTATTAATCTTTTCATAGTAGTATAGAGAAGATCATTGAAACAAATTCTAGTTTTCCAACTCAGAATCATGTCTTACCAAATTATTCTTGTCTGTTATAAATCATAGAAAAGCCAGAAGATAATCTCCACCAGTTAAAAGGCTTTTGAAGTCAAGTGCTAAGTCACTGGCGGCTCGTGCCCATGAAACAGGTGAAGTGCCCGAATCTTTAACTATATAGCACTTCATCTGTTTCGTGTACACGAGCCGCCAGTGTGCTAAGTAGACTCGAAGAGATTATAGTCGTTATAGTCTGTCTTATAGGAGATATTTTCATTTTAGAGTGAGCTCTGATATACTTCTACAAAAATTGAAAAGAATTGAGTTGTTACTCAATGACCTTGAGCTTATTTATAAGCAATCATTATTTCTATAACATGCGAATATTGTTGAAAGACTAATGACGCATTCATGAAAAAGTTATTAAAATTAAAAGTCGATCACCTTCTATGCAATAGCTGGAGCTTACAACCTAGTATCAAAGGCTTCACTTATTACCTTTATATGAATGAACTAAGCTCGGAAAAGCGCTATTGAAAGACCTTGCCTTGTATAGTCTGGCCAAGCAAAGAAGACATTCTGGCAAGATTAAAAAATGACTCAAGCTCCGTCAATATTGGTTCAAAAATTAAAAATTTGTTTTCAAATTAGAGATCAAAATTTTTTATACAGTTCAAGACCAAGTTTATAATTTCTAAACCAATATTGACCGAGCTGCGAGCTGGAGTAATTTTCCCGTCGTGCTAGAATGTCTTCTTTGCTTTGACAGACTATAGATGCAGTTCGAAGTTAGTCCCTTACTATGAAGATCTTATTAGTACGAACTTCACTAATAAGAACCAAGGTTACCGGGGCTGTCTAGTTGCAGGCGTAGAGTAGGCAATAAGATGAAGGAATTTCAACCACAAACGTTGAGAAGATCTTTTGATAGAACGTGCTTCACTACAACAATCCAACGAGATTGGCGGTTGACAAAAATATTCTATAAATGCTTAGCTCCGTCAGGACAGTCTGAAAGTTGTCTACAAGAGCGTAATAATTAAAACGAATTATTCTTGTTACGTCACGCTCTCGCAGACTACTTGCCAACTGTCCTTACAGAGTAGAGAATTAAAAACAGTCATTCACAAACCGCCAACTCTGTTGGAGTCTGCTATCTGGCTTGAGTCTAGTTAACTAGTAAAGAAGATTGGGAATGCTTGATGCAGATCATACAAGCGAAGCCTTGTTATCAGTTCAAAGATATTATTGAAAGACTATTTCTCCCTTGACTCTTTCAGTCATTTAGTGAGTTCACGTCTCATTAATTAACGATATTCAAAAGAAAGTTGGTTTGATGTGATTGATAATATTACATCATTATCATACTGTAGTTTAATATTATTGATAGAATTGAAGGTACTTGTAAAGTTTCAAGTCTAATGGTGATTATATTTATGCTGTATAGTGAATGG
Source organism: Sogatella furcifera (assembly GCA_017141385.1). Taxonomy (NCBI): domain Eukaryota; kingdom Metazoa; phylum Arthropoda; class Insecta; order Hemiptera; family Delphacidae; genus Sogatella; species Sogatella furcifera. The sequence goes on along the minus strand of CM029560.1, from coordinate 4,490,425 downwards.
GGATTGAAAACCCCTCTAGTAAATTAACTTTTTAGTCCTCAATAATTTATCATAGGTATTCATGACACGTGTAGAATTTCCAATCGGTGGTTAATAAGCTGAATAGAATTGGGAAATTCCATTTCAGACTTCTTCAGAGGCGAGTAACTTAATCTAGTTTTTTTTTTATTTTCGGAGGAGACAATAAGCCGTTGGTCCCGGCGTCCAGGCTACTTAAAAAATAATCGTCATCTCTCACTCACGCACAAGCCCAAGAGCTTGAGCAGGTTCTCCCTTTAGGAAAGAGCATAGCCCTCAGAAAACAAGCAATAATGAAAAATAACGGGTTTTCATCACCAATAGAACAGTAGAGATCGCAGTTACTTCTATGATAATGGAATACAGCAAGTTTTTATGATTACTCTTTTCACTTTTTAAGCTTATCATGACGTCTAGTGAAATCGGAATCCCCGTATAAGTCTCTAAATCCCCGTTCTAAATCTCTTATCAAAAATGAAATATTATTTGTAGAACATTTGAAGTTTTTGACTATAGCACAATAATATAAATACGGCCACCCCGTCTTTCGGAGGAGAAGATAAGCCGTCGGTCCCGATTGCGAGGAAGTCGTCATCTCTCAGCATCATCATCCCTCTCATTACCCACAAACAAGCCTAGAAGCTCAAAAAAGTTGAAATAATATCATAGTAATGTAATATTCCCTAATGAATAATTTTCCAGACATATCTGGCTAAACGTCTACCAGGTACTTTGAGTGTCTACAGTTCCGTTCTGATATGATAATTGCTATTTATCAAACAGTTTCGAATATCGAATGGTGAAATAAGTTCCTCGAATTGTGAGCCATTTCCAACTTTGACTCTGAATCGCCCAGATCCATTAGAATAGATTTTTGCGAGAAGTGAGAAGGGGGGGAAGGGAAGGGGACTGCATGCCACTACTTGAAATTCACGACTTGCATGAGACGCGTGTTGGAAAGTACAAGAGAAATACATTTTTAGCGTGGCAAGGGTGAAACGGTTCCTTAAGGCATTTTATGCGTGATGCGAATTCTTCGGCGATTGGCTGAGTTTTGATGATAAACGTGCCGGAGCCTGCACAAACATAAGTGGAACATGTTGAAGTGAAACATTCGGTCTCAGGGTAATGAGTGCCACATTATTTCTCTCTCTCTCTCTCTCTCTCTCTCTCTCTCTTTATCTCCCTCTATCTCTTCGAAAAAACTTTCTTTAGCCGTAAATAACTTTTCTCGGCCAGAAATCCCACCCCACTTGGAAGTATAATTCAGTTCTCAGCTGTGTTTCCAAATGTTTAGGAACTTTGAAACGTCAAATTTGTTCCTTCATCTCCCTCGATAATATCCCCCGATATAAATCTCTAGAATTTCCCTCGTAGAAAGAGAAAGATTGCTATGTTCCAACCGGCTTTTGCACTTGAGATACGTACATGTTCTTGGAAATAATTTCAAACTTCCATAGGGGGATTTCTTTCGTGGGATGATCTATACTGGACTGGGAAAGAACTCAGGCTTTATCTTTCTCTACCTATTTTCTCCAGCTTTCCTATTACAATAACGAACACCTGTCGGATAGAAGAGCATTTATATAACATTGAAATCAATCAGAATAGTAATGTGTACAGTAGTATACTTACTTAGTTAGGGTATATAATTATGAACATTAAATTAGGTACAGTGTACATAAATAGGCTACAGTATAATTATGTCGCACACTGCAGTTGATTCAGATGCAAACTACAATGAATAGCTCTTTATTTAAGAGCGGTATACTGTATATAAATTTGGGAAATTTCTTATAGAAATAATAATATTTATTAATTTTATATGATCTTGTTATAATACTAGTCTAGATAATAAACATGATGTCATTAGTTTTATTCTTTACGATAAAACTAATAATTGATAAAACTACGATAATTGTTATTTTTTTCAGTGAGAATTAGTCGGAAATGTGGTTATAATGTAAAATTTTGATGTCATAGAACTCAATTCAATTCACTTACCATGATAATTATCAATAATACAGTTTAATTGATATTCCATTATATAGAGTGGTTCTTGAGTCCTATTACCCTGAGGTAAAAATGTGGTGAATTATTTTATCTTGTTTTGTCGCATGAAGCCAGAATCCCTACTCTATTGGTGTACAGTGTACATATGAGCACGGCAGTGTTGATTATTATTTTTGAACTACAGGCTATAACATATTAGCATTGTAACATTAAGACCACACTCTTGGACAAGATGTCTTTTGCCATAGAACAAGACAACGCCAGCCCTCACATCCCCTGATTACTCTTTTGGGGCTTCATTAAATTCGAGGTCTTCACTGACAATCCTACAATATTAATGAACTTATAGTCAATATTACAGACTTTTCTCACAAATTAATGTTTTCAGTGCAACTATTTCTGATATTTTTTAACTCATATGATGAAAAGAGTCAAAAGGTGTGTAGCCTATAACCTTAATGGATGGACATTTTGAGCATATTCCTTAATATCATTAAGTAACTGAGAAATTTGAGTAATGGAATATTACATTCCTCTTGGATACAACAACTTAATATTCCTATTACAAATGAATTTTCGTTTTGAAAATGATTTTCGTTTGTTTTAAACGAGGCCAAAAATTAGTCAGATAAGTCACTTCAATACTTCAATATGCCGCAGTGGAAACTTAACTAAACTTAACTAAGAATTCTCCATGAGAAGCAAGAAATCTGGAAGCTCTACCACAGAAAATTCAATTAATTATTCATATTATTCACCATCTCTGAACAAGTATTTTTTTCATCCTAAGATTGAAGTAAAAGAATGAGAATAAGAATCCTGAGCATAAGAAAGTAGTATAAAAAATGCAGTGCATCAAATCTCTTATTCCCAATTCAAGTTCACGGAACCTAACCCATAACCAAACCTATGTCAAGGTCACTGAATCCAACCAGACCCAACCTAATAAAATAACCAAATAAACACCAATTAGTTGATTCCGTTGTTTTCCTCATTTTTCGTACATTTTTACTCGTATTTCGTAGGTTACCGTAGCTATCTATCGATCTTCAATTGTATTTTCTGTTTGAATCACCATTTCGTAATGTTTGAATGAACTGGTAATCGGGGAGGAGCTTGTCTAGGCCAATGGCAGACGTTCACGGTCATTGGCTCAAGCGTTCACCAATAGCGGTGCTTTACTGTTAGTATAAATACTGCTGCTCTGTACTTTAAGTTTTAGTTTACCAGAGATTGATAATGGTGTAACAACCGAAACCAGTATCTCGATTTTTTTTTTTAAATCAGTGGTTTGACAACATCTTGTCTTTTTAATTATTATGGATAACTAGGCTACCACAATGTCCCTTCACAACTACTCAAAGACTTTCAATCAGTTTTGTCTTTTCATCTCATTTGAAACACCAATTCTCTTATATTTATACTACGTAATACTTAGTATATATACTTAGTATTTATACTTAGTATATTTATACTACGTAAGTTACTTAAGAATGCCTTGAACCCCAATATTCAACTTACCAATATCCAATTTCCAAATCTAATTGATCATGTGCTACCAACGTAACGTTGGTTAATTGAAAGCAAATCACAAATCCACTCCATTGACTTCTGAAAGTTTGTAGAACTCGCAAATTGAACGCTGATCAGAATGTGCTTTGGTATTTTCGTCTGTGATGTGGGATTATTGAAGTGAATTATATCAAAACTCGATGATGATTAGTTATCTTCAAAGAGCTGCTTGAAGCTAGAGTGAAGTTGACTACTTTGAGCACATATTATGAACATATGTAGGCTATACAGTTATGCCGATAACATCCAATGAATTAGTTTATAATTTGCATGCAAATTTGTGATCGCCCAAGTGGAAGAAGAGACGATGGGGATAATTGATTTTGATAATTAGAAATAGATACATAATTGTAATAATCATCAATTGTTATACTGTTGAATGATAAATTCGTAATTGAATTTTCAATCTGCAAAAACAATGTATGAATGTAAAATTGTGCCAAAACACTCGCTTTGTGATTTGAAACGTTTTCGTACTTGTAGGATTGGATCAATTGATTGGAAAATTCACTCCATCATATTGAATATAATTAAAATCATCTGTCGGAAATTCCCAGTACTTGATTTGTATTTTCAAATAGCTATTCCAAAGATTCATTCAATTATTCTCTGTATTTTAAGCACTCCATTCTACTTCAAAATAGTTTTTGATGTCGTATTTTCCATTACTGATTTATTAATAGGTAGTTTTCCATCAAATCGCAGATAATCAATACAACAGTTTGTACTCAAAGAGGCAGAGGCTGAGTTGAAATCTTTAATCTCCTTCTCTTTTGCCCCGAATTGCAAGCATGACATGAAGAACTGACGACTTGACAATCAATATAGGCTAATACCGACTAAAATATTAATGAGTATTAATAAATAAATAGCTTGGCATTTGAAAAATTCTTCTTTTTCTTCTTCTTCTTCTTCTTCTTCTTCTTCTTCTTCTTCTTCTTCTTCTTCTTCTTCTTCTTCTTCTTCTCCTTCTTCTTCATCTTCTTCACCTTCTTCTTTTTCTTATTTTTATTCTTCTTTATCTCTGCCCCTGTATGCCTTGCAGCGTCAGGGTAATTTGAAAAATACCATATGTAATAAATGTCAATTCTGATAGGTGAGAATAAAATTATCTTTTTTACAGAAAAAATACCCAATTGTTTCTCTTAGAAATAAGTAGGCAACAATCGTACATAGGCGCTGCCAGTGTCATAAGTTATTAATAGTACTATTAGTACATTATTCTAATGTTATATTTAGGTCATTCAATTAGAAAATTGATATTTAATACACGTTTGGAATGTATGTTGTAAGTGGCGAATCTAAAATTTTACCATATCTAACACCAATCGTAATCGCGCAGTACATCATTTCAACAGATTGTCTACGCTTTGCGCGTGAAATGCATAGCGAATGAGGCTCATTTTGGGTCTGGCGAGTGGCGGGAGGGGTGAAGGGGGGGCATAGGTGATTCACCGACAAAAAGGAATGAATCAAATCCATCGGACGTGAATAATGAGGGTTGCAAAACAGGATGAGCCGAGCGGTTACGCTATTGGCCGAGAGAGAGGAAGTTGGCGAACATTGTCCGCTAAAGCTCCATTGTTTCTAAACTTCTAACAGTCGGATGAAGAGAGAAATTAGAGAGTGAAGATATAGATGTATATGGACTGATAAAGAGCGGGTGAGAGAAAGTAAGCTGGAGTGTGATGAAAGAAGAGAGAGTAAAGATATAGTTGGATAGAGAGCGGGTGAGAGAAAGTAAGATGAAGTGTGATGAAAGAAGAGAGAGTAAAGATCTAGTTGGATAGAGAGCGGGTGAGAGAAAGTAAGATGAAGTGTGATGAAAGAAGAGAGAGTAAAGACATAGTTGTATACAGAGCGGGTGAGAGAAAGTGAGCTGGAGTGTAAAGAGTGAGAATGAAGAGAGAGAGAGAGAGTATATGCATAGATTAATATAGACTGGTAGAGATAGGGTAAGAGAAAGTGTGCTGGAATGTAAAGGAAAGAAAGAGTGAGAGAGAGTAATAAGTAAGGAATAGACTGATAGAGAGCGGGTGAGAGAAAGTAAGATGGAGTGTGATGAAAGGAGGGAGAGTAAAGACATACTTGGATTGAGAGCGGGTAAGAGAAAGTGAGACGGAGTGTGAAAAAAGATAGTGAAGAGGAAGAGGGAGTAATGATATAGAATGTATATAGACTGATAGAGAGCGGGTGAGAGGAAGTAAGCTGGAGTGTGAAGAGGATAAGAGTAAGAGAGAAGTCAGAATATAGACTGATAAAGAGCGGGTAAGAGAAAGTGAGTAAGAGATCACATTCAATTCCCTTTTAGCTGTATAGATCAGCCACTGGTCTTGAAAATGCCCTCAGCGCTAAAGCAACGCCTTTTCCTTTTAGGGAAATATGGTCGATGGACGAACGACTAAGCCTTGACCACAAAGTTGGAGAGTGGAAAGAATTTGTCAATTCTGAATTAGTTGTCGAACATTAAGCGACCAACTTCTCTATCTCCAATATGCCACCACTAAGCTGCAATGGCGTCGCTACCCTACATGATAATCAGAATTTATTTCAACAAGAGTGTTATAACTTATAATATGAATTGTTTGAACGTACTCGAATTATATTAATTTCAGTTTTATTCTCTGTTTAAATTGAAGTTTTCGTTTTTTCAATTCAAACTATAGTCTGTCCAAGCAAAGAAGACATTCTCGCAAAATGGGAAAATGACTGCGCCTTGGTCAATATTGATTTAGAATTTATCAAAATTAAAATTTGATTAAATTTGATTTTTTTTAAATCAAATCTAAATTTGTTCTCAAATTAAAGATTAGAATATTCACTACAATTTTAAATTAAATTTATGATTTTTAAACCAATATTGATTCAGTTGGAGTAATTTTTCCATCTTGCCAGAATGTCTTCCTTGCTTGGAAAGACTCTGCTATTTCACTGTGTAGGCCTACTATTGATAAAAAATGTTCTTAGTAAACTCATCAATAGGGTACCGTACTGTGATTATTCATTGATGTATTATACATAAGTACCCCTTATTACAAAGTGAAGAAATACTATTGAATAGTTTTAAGTTTTTTAAAGTATTAATCAATGAATTAGGTAGGTATTACCGTAGACATAGTAGTTACTACGTATACTTAGTCTATGGTATTTCTTAATAATACCCTTTAATTGGTAGACGTACGAAAAATCTAGAATTGACGTAAAAAAATACTTCTGACAACTTTTCGCATAAAGTATATAGATTTTATCACTTTATTGACATAAGATTTAATAAAGCATAACTCAAGCCCAACTTCCTCCTGAACTCGTGACAGCTTTTTTCATGTAATACACCACAAATTGACGTTTTTCTGCCATTCTATGGTTGAGAATTTACGGTGCTGAGAGTGAAATAATGTGAATTTTCTCACAGTATTGAAGAATCGTATTATAACGTTCAAGTATTGATGGCTTAGTGAGAGCGGTTGCTTGGTGATTGTGAAGATAACTAACTGTGGACTGCTCTTGGATAGGCTATCAGTATTTGAACAAGTACGTGTTGGCGAGGTGGAACCTTCTTGTAGGGGTCTCCATTTAGTTTCCATTTAGATTCCGTAATAGCCTACTCTCAAAATCCATGAGATTCTTACATGTATAGTCTGTCTTAGCAAAGAAGACATTCTGGCAAGATGGGAAAATGACTCTAGCTCGGTCAATATTGGGTAAAAAATTTAAAAAAATTTATCATTTCAAATAATATATCAGTTTTCATATTAGAATTTTTCATACGATTTGAGACCAAATTTATAATTTATGAACCAATATTGATGAAGCTGGTGTCAATTTCCCATCTTGCCAGAAGATCTTCTTTGCTTCAACAGACTATAGCTTTGGAAGGTATTTGTGGAAAGTTTATACACTTCAAATAATGATTTCCATCGTGTGAAGGCTTTCACGCCATCAATAAGTTGATAAAACGCCGGTGACTTCTTATATTTCATTCATGCTGGGTTTCAAAGTTATTCAATACTTTTCAAGTAGTACTAAGCTGCTGTGTTCAAAACAAGCACAACAGAAACAAAAATGATTAGCTGAGACAAACGCAAGAAAAAGATAAACAGAAACACCAGGGTATGGAAATAATAGCATTACAAACTTTCCCAAAGCTTTTAATCCAGCTCTCTCCTGTTTTATGTTCCGGCTTTACTTCAAAAACTCTGTAATCAACGTTATTTTGAGTTGATCTTGAATCTTTGAGAAGAAATCTTTCTTCACTTGATAATTATAATTATCTTCAATAGAGGAATTAATCGCATTTTTGTTGTTAAGTAGTAGAATACATAGGATCAGTAGGCGAATTTTTATATTTTATAAAATTCTTGAAGTAGTGGAGAAGAGTATTCTTGAGAATAACACACATTCACAAGTATTGCACACTTTTCAATTGCTTCAATAATAATCATCATAAAAATTATAAATGAATATTGAATAGAATAGCCTTTGAGGCAAGAAGCGATGGGAAGAAAATAATTATAAGCCAGCACTATAACGAAGCACGAATACTCAATGTTACCACTTAAGTGATTTCATGGAAGTTTATAAAAAATAAGTCTATCTGATTCTAATTCTGGGGTGCGGCTGCACACCTCAAAATTTGGCGCTCCAAGCCAGTACATTGTCAACCCAGAGTTAAATTCGGCCTTGTTGGTTCACTGTAATATTGTAGAGATAGGAAGAAATGGGAAGGAATTATTAACATCCTACTTTGATTAATGTTTTTCTTCTCCAGAATATTAATATTACAACCCCTCTCAGCACCTGTCACATTCAACTATACAATAATAGATCTCTCTTAGTATTTCCTTAATCTCAGGGCTATTTTTATCACTGTTTTCATTTCAAAATATTATCAAGTACTCTTCTTGAATTCTTTTTCAATGCATGACATGTTTCAACTAATTATAGTCTTTTTCAAATGCAAAAAGACTCTCTTATATACTTATAATATACTATAAGATCCTCTTCGATTCAACCAACATAATCTTCCATAAATAGCTCCTGCACAAGAAAGCTTCATGAAAATGTCAAGAAGGAGATTCAGTAATTATTTTTGGCCATTAGTACTCTTGCAATGTCCTATTTCTGCCCAAGATTGCTTCAGCTCTTCTCGCTCTCTGGACCACTAGCATTCTGGACTGTCTTCCTCCAAAATTAATTGATTTATTATCCAATACACCATTGCAGCTCGGGACTGACTCCAGCTTTTCAGGAACAATAGTGCGTTATCATGAGCTACAAATTTGGGAAAGTAATTTTCTAATTATTGTCCTTGTTAAAACAGTATTAAAGGCGTTGGAGAGATGAATAATTGCGTTTTATTTTAAAGAAGAACCATTGTGATCGCTCTACAATACAAAGAATTAGAGGAAATTGTATCTAGATGTAACAAAACTTATACAATATTTTTTTTGTAGACTTTTATATTTCAATATAGGCTACTACTCTATTCTCATTTTTTGCAAACATTAATACTAGCCCATTATACAATTACTTCTAATAATATACTATACTACTATATACTTTACTATACTATTACTCCTAAGGTTTGTATCTATTAGAGTATTGGTAAAGTATTGTATTAGATATTGATATTGTATTAGATAAAGAGTGATCAAAATCAAATTCGAAATATTCATCCTACAGTTTCCACTCAGAAGGTTATAGCATCAAATTTGCAAGTTTCCATCGTAATAATTTCTCGTCACGTCAACTCGACCTTATTTTTTAGAAACCTCGAAAAAGCCGGAGCGAGCTCTCGATCAATGACAACAATTTCTCAATTTATACAACGAACAATTTCAATTGTTCGGCTGAGCGAACTGGCTGTTAATAAAAGGAAGAAAATTGGCCTTTCGAAATCACTCCATCAGTTTTTTCCAGTGAGAAATTGCGGCCGGAAGTGGAAGCGTCATCATTGACAAAAACGACCACCGAGATAACTTGTTGCTGTCCGCTGCAGAAGTAATGTAATTGAAAGCTTTCTTCATATTATTCTCAATGGCGATATTTTTTTCGCATGCGGTATGGCATGCGATATGGCACCCGGCTGAAAAAAGATGATCGTTTAAATTGGAGTGTCATTAGTAAGCAGTTAAGCCAATTCAATTAAGTTTGATAATTATTCATTGCAGGCGGAAAGGCAATTAAGATGGCCTATTTGCGTCGAGCGAGCCTTCTCAAGTTCAAAGCCCGTTATTTGATTATGGCTACTGAAATATAAGGCTTTGGCGAAATCGATTTCGAGCCCAATAATTCCTGAAAATTTAAAGTAGTTTGAGATGGAGAAAGTTTGAGAGAAATTTTATTGGAGACGGGAGACCATCAAAGACTTATTGACATTTCAACTTGAATTCCAATTGATCTCGTTCGTTTTAATCTCATTCCACGCCTTTTTGCTTTTCCCCTCTTCGTTCATTCCGCTAATAAAACAATCGTTTTCCATTATTACTCAATTTTGTTTCTCCGCTTGTTGATGAAAACTTCTTTCCATTATTCTGAAATTATTCTCAAATAGAACAATTCAAAAACGAACTCCACCTTTTCAAGGACTGTACCTTATAATTATTATATTTTGAGTAATTCAAAGTGTATAGAATTTTAGTCTGTTCAATCATAATTATACCCATTGTACTTCAAATTTATTGCAAGAATGAAGGTAGGATGTGCTAGAATACGAGTAGATTGGAATGGTATGATATCCTTGTCATTGAAACAAAAATTTGAAAGAAGTTACATAAAACAGGAAGATGATGTTGTTAATCTAAATTAGTATAGTTTTTCTCTCACTCGAATGATTATTATTAACTCATTTATAGGCTTGAAGGTATACTGTGAATTCTTCTATTGACAAAACATAGCACAAGTGCTGAATTTGTGTTTAGTAGCGATTTTGCGATTTTTGATCGCTATTTCTGAGATTTGGGTAAGATTTACACAATCGCCACCATTTAACTTTTCCTTACGAATCCGACTCTCTTCAACTTGAATAATCTTGAATAAGCTTCAGTTATGATCTAGTGCTTCCTAGGGTTGAGTGGGGTTGGTTATTGCATATGGTTTGGGACGAGGTTCAGAAGTACGTCTACTAATTTGATTTGATAGAAATTCATTAGCTTTATTCTTATTTTTTCATCTAGTGATAGTTTCATGATTTTTGTTTTTCAAGGTGAATTATGCATTTTCTTTGTTTATTCATTGTATTTCATCTTTTTTCTTTTCTTGATTTTCTTATTCTACTTTATATCTTATAAATTACATATAAACAATTTTTCTGTATGTATTGTAATGTAAAGGAGACATATCTGGGGCAACCCGTTGTCTCCATTGAGAAATAAATAAATAAATAAATAAACTTCCATTAATACAATTTTATGATTCCTTATCCAGTTATAACCCTCATTGTTGAAAAATGGCGTTTTCTAGCATATTTCTCCAATTATCTCAATAACCGTTGAAGTTACAAACTTGGAACTGGTTTCATTGAATTCCTCAGCTAATTTTACATAGGAATTAATTATTTAAGAACCTCACTCAAGCTCCTAAAAAATTAGAAAAATCAATATATTTTGTAAAATCTCAATTTTCCGTCATTGTTATCTTTGTAACAAAGCGTTTTTGGGGGTTGGTCCCATGAAACTTTTTTGTCTAATTGGTGTAAGGTATCAGCCTGTGAAGTATTGCACATTCCTCTTGATTTCTTGAAACACCCTGTATATATAATTTAGTGTAAAAGATAGATATCCAGATTATGTATATATGTATACAGGTTAAATAATGTCCACTTCTACTGGATGCATTGATTTTAATCAGGTTCTCAATCCTGAATTCCTATATCAATAGCTTTACAAAATTAATGTTGAAATTCTATATCTATAGCATATTACATTCATTCTCGAATCTTCTGCCTGCTCTCAACAGTTTACTCTCTTGCAATCACAAACAGACATTTGTTGGGGAAGTTTATGTGCGTTTTAGAGGTGTAGTGTAGAGGTTTATGCGGCTGTGTTGGAGATGTTTTCTCTTATGGGCGATTTTTCGAGAGGGCCTATCCCTTTTCCGATAGCTGCGAACGCAGTGCGACAAACCTTTTTTTCTGTATTGGCTTCATAACTCTTAAACCCTTGACATAACCAATCCACTCTTACCTATATTTTGACGTTGGGCATCCACAAGGAGGAGTAAAATGTGAAGTAGACCCTATGAGAGAAAGACTCTTCAAGCTCAGACTATTCAAGAGTGCCATAAGGAGTTCTTTGTTTCGATAAAACTTTAGCTTCGTCGCACATCCATATTTTATGGTGTATATCACATTTATGATTTAGAGTCTTCCCCGTTCAATATTGGATTTGTTGCAAAATCAAAACTAGATTCTTTCTATTGGTACAGAACTACTTCTACTACTTCTACTACTACTTCTTTTGGGAAAATATAGCTGAAGCCAAAAAGTTTTGTGGTTTTGTCTATCTCTTGTACGTGATGTAATCCGCTAACAGCTGATGTAAAGCATCAATTTTATCTTTTTATTTTGAAATCATCATGTATACCATCACAGGGCCCTCGCGTGGGATGTGCGAGGTGTGCGACCGCACAATGCGCCACGGCCAAGGGCGCTGCGGCGGCTGATGCAAAACGGGAATTTAAAAAATTTCAATTGGGCTATTGGAATAATTTTTTCCACCATTTGCTGAAAAACTAATTCCACCAACAACTTGAATCCACAAGAAATTATTTCCTCATACATCATAATAAATTGATCAATTGAAAAACCACGATCAATGTATGAGGCGAACCAAGAAACGCCCCTCTTAAATTTAATTCTATTGTTGGCTGACAACCACCTTACACTCTGTCGACCAATCATTTGCCGATAAAAACTTCTTCCTAATATTTTCACCGAATTTTTGAACAATAAAACACAGGCGGCTCGTACCCACGAAACAGGTGAAGTGCCCGTATCTTCCACTGTACAGCACTTCACCTGTTACGTGGGCACGAGCCGCCAGTGCAATGAAAGTGAAACTGAGTCTAAATTTTACAAATAAATTCTTCATATACTAATTTGATAGAATCTTTCCAGCATGAATACATAAATGAATTATAGCTCATAAAATTAAATATAAAAACACATTAAATTGAATAAAAAAGCACAGTAAATTAGCACAAGATCGTCAATAGTAAATCAGCGTAATGTTTTGTGTATGATACACCATCCATCATTTTCTTGCTAACAGCCATTTTCTAAGACAGAACTAACGAAACACTGTCAGCCAATAAGAAAAGAGCAGGCGGGGCATGAAGGCGTGTCCAAGTCAAATCTGAAACATCACCCGTCAACTGCTGCCATCTACTGCTTGTAATTGGAAACTTTTCTAACCGATGTTTTCGGTCATTTCAATTGTAGGCGTAGCTTGGAAGTCGAATCGAATCACCCTATTGCTACTGCCATCTGCTGGCTGAATTCGGAAGTATGTCAAATGTTATTCAAGAAAGTTGGGTAGAGCAGTGAAAATGGCTGAAATCTTCAATTTACCCGTTATTGAGTTTCCGATTTTTTCTTAAAACATCTTTATTTCCAGTGAAATATTATTTATTATGATACCCAATATTTTTCTGTGAAAAATTTCTCATTCACTTCCTTGTTCGCTTTCAGGCAAACTAATAGAATAAAATTAATTAATCAATAATTGAAAATTTAATATTTTAATGATAAAGTTTTCGTTGCAATGTGACAGTTTTGCTTAATGTAGATAGCTTTTAGTTATTTTTTATTAATTCCTGTAGGATTTTGCTCATCACGTATTCAATAGCCTACAAAAAAAAACGAAACAATACGTTGGGATACATTAGAATAAGCTAGTCTCTATAATCCTTTTTGCCAAACCACATGCAACATTGGGATTGCTTATGAGGAAAATGTGAACATGCAAGGCAGCTAGAATCATGTTTGGCTTGCATTTATATTTACATTTATATTGGCTTGCAATAATATGTTGGATTGCATTTGCATTTGTCTGGTAATGGGGTAGGGCGCCTGCCGAAATCTCGCACAGGGCGTCAAAACACCACGCGAGGGCCCTGCTCAATCACAACTCCGATTAACAAAAGCTGTAGGAGTGCTCAAGGATCAGACGAAATTGCCTAAATTTTTGACGTCAGCTATACAAGAGACTAGAAAATCTCAATATATAAATAGAAATATGTAATTGAAATATTAATACTAGTAGAGTTGAAAGCATACAAAAGCTGATTATGATCAACCGTAGAGAGTGGAAAGAAATATGAAGAAGAGAATTAAATAAAAAGAATATGAGGCAGGAAGTAGAAGATTGAAATTATAAGTACATGAATATTTTAAATCCAAATCATGATAATCATGAGTCGAAAAGTTACAAATAGAAATGTAATTTCTCTCTATAATTGCATTAAATTTCCACAAAACCTCTAAAGTAAGAATCATAATGTGAAAAATATATTTGATTGATACTCAGTCAACACATTTATTTGACAATACATACAATCAGCACAAGTCAGGTTTCAGTAGTAAACAGTGGCGAAACAGGTGAAGTGCTGTAGAGTAAAAGATACGGGCACTTCATCTGTTTCGTGGGCACGAGCCGCCAGTGGTAGTAAATTGAATTACCTCTCTTCTAATGTATAACCAATAATCACATAGTATGTAATGTAATAATAATCAAATACATGGGTAGTGTCACGTAATATTTTCTACAAGAATAAATCTTAAGTAAAGCGAAAGGCCTACTACATTCGGCTTGACTGCTAGAAAGAATTCTCTCAGCTACTTATTATTTGAAGTTATTGGAACCAATGCTCTCAGGAAGTCAAGGTTTATAATCCAGACAAACCTCAGATTGTTAAGAAATCTCCATCATGTAATCTCCCAGCATAAATAAGTAGTAATATGTAGTACTAAGTAAGTCAGTCTTAAAAAAAATATTTGACTTGCATCTGCTAAACTAAACGCACGTTGCTTGCTCATCTTGTTTATATTTCAGGGACATGCATAGCAGCAAACATGGAGCGATACCGGGAGGATATTTGTCATGCAAATTCAGGAATTAGTTTCTCTTTGATGTGAGCTCGATTCGTTGGGTTTAGCACGCGTATACCTTCCCATGTGTTGACACACCTCCGCACTCCACTAGGAAGTCTCTCCCATCTCGATATTTTTCATCTCGATTCCCAACTAATCAATACTTCACAGTGTTCATTGATTAACATAATAATTGGCACATGTGAATCTATACCTATTCCAGAGATCACTTGTCACTCGAGCACTAACTATCGTGATTCGAAGAGATCAGTAAAAAGTTTTAAAAAACTGAATAAAGAAAACGAAAACCAGACTTGAGAGAGAAATAATAATCATGAGTTCAGTTTGGGTGGAATTTGGATTGAGAGGTAAGGATTTAAAGAACACAAGCACGAAGAAAATTACGAGAAAGAATATTACAAGCATTTAGAATATTTCCCAATCTATCAATTTACATAAATTGGTCCAAATCTGAGTACATTGATAATATTGATGAACTTTTTCGTATGTTCTGAAGAAATAGAAACAAATAAAAATATTTCTTTTCATTTTTTAGTCTATCAGGATGATAAGAAATGGAAAGATTTGTTTTCAGAAATTGATATAAAAATTCCTTCAGTTTGAGGAATGTATAATAAAAAGTAGTGTTTTTTTAGGATACATGAATTCTTTGAACCGGTTAAATACCAAATTGGTAGACTTTCACGTTATTGAGAAGTATATAAACCCGATTTCTCACGTGGGGATAACGAAGATGAGAAAATAGGTTCGTTGTAGCATGGGAGAATGGTTCATGCTCACAAATAAAAGTTGCAAAATGAATTGGGCTTTGGTTGACCGGCGAACTTCCTGGGAAATAAATACAGGAGCTTTTTGACTAATGAGTTCAATTAACCGGATCAGGAACATTTCCGTTTAATCATTATATCGTTGTGCTGCGACAAAAGAGTTACTGCAGCCTTAATGTGAACGGGGATTTCACAAACAACAAAAAAGAGTGCTTTTAGAAAAAAGAACATGAAATTTGATTTATTTCGCGTGACCTTCACTACGTGGAGATGATATTTTTTCGCAGAGACGAGCTGGAGCTCCAGCAAAGTCAAAACCTACCCGACGATAAAAATTTCTAATTGTGTTCCAGTTATTTCAAGAGGCGGGAGAAAAATGACGGTATTTCACTTTGATCCACACAAAAGCAGCGTTACGATAAGAGGTGGAGGGTGTGAGGTCGGCTGTGCTACGTGCTGTAGAGACTCCTTTTCCACTTTTCTTCTGCTTTTTTTGTAAATCAACCGACGCACGCGCCTGTCCAAGGGTGACTCAAACGACCTAGGTACAAACAAAGGCGTTTCACCAATAAACAACAGAGCCTTCTACTTTTTGGTACAAGGCAGCATCTAGCCAGAAACCGAAACTTCCTGGAGAAATTTCTGTTAACCATATATTATGCGGCTCAGCTCTGAACGTTATTGCTGATATCGCAGTGTGGAGTGAGCTCGAAAATTTATTCACGGTTATCCCATGTATATGCGCTGTTCTCTTACAAGTGGGGATTTTTCACTAGGTAACTTCTGTTCTTGTTCAAGTTCAATTACCGTGCTGTAAGCGAAAGAAAAATGGCGCTGAATCTTACCAAATGCCACAGATCAAAGAACAAGATCAAGCTCTCCAGCTGAAAAGCCATTTTTTGTCATTATTTATTTATCTATTAAAGCACGAATATACGAGGTAAGGAAATAAAAAACAGGCACTAATTTAGTCGCATAATTGTACAAATTTTCATATTATGTATAAAATATGTTGTTCCACCAAAAGTTTTTCACTCTAAATAAGTAAATCAATAACAGATCAATTTTGATTTTCTGTATTTGTATTATAATATTATTGAAGCGATACATTTAAACTAGGAAACTTCTGTTCCAGTTGCTTAAAGGTCTGGTAAAATACAGGTGCAAAGGTCTCGCTCTCCAGAAATAATCTTCAACGATTCCATCTTGTCAAATAGAATTTGGTGCAATTTCAAACATACATTGAGAAATGAACAGAGCTGACAAGGCGAAAATCACGAAGAAAAGAGGGGGAGCGGAAATCTACGAGAGAAAAAAGAGAAAAGAAATCTTCAGGACTATCTTCTATTTTCAGGATTGTTTTCAAAATCAATTATCTATCATAATAACGTTTAATAGCTCCAGCCTGAACTTTGCAATATCACAATCTACTCTTATGATAAATTGTCTATAACAATATGTAAAGTAACGTTGGAGCTCCATTAGTATTTCTAGTTACTACAAAGACTAAGTAGGCTCATTCCGTAGTTGATGGAATTATGCAGAATAATAACTTAACCACATGAAATTTCTACCAAAATAAACACATGTCTCTTTGAGTAGTTGTGAAATTGATATTGTGGTAGTTATCCATTATAAATGAAAAGACAAGTTGTTGTCAAACCACTGATTTATTAGAAAAACGAGATACCGGTTTCGGTTGTTACACCATTATCAATCTCTGGTAAACTAAAACTTAACGGAGAGAGCAGCAGTATTTATACTAACGGTGAAGCCCCGCTATTGGTAGACGCTTGAGCCAATAACCGTGAACGTCTGCCATTGGCCTAGACAAGCTCCTCCCCGATTAGCGTTTCATTCAAACATTACAAAATGGCGTTTCAAACAGAAAATACAATTTAAGATCGATAAATAGCTACAGTAACCTACAAAATATGAAACGCCATTTTGTAATGTTTGAATGAACCGCTAATCGGGGAGGAGCTTGCCTAGGCCAATGGCAGACCTTGATAGCCTGTTGGACATCATTACCAATTGAATTTGAAAGAGAAATAGTACAGGATAAGCCCAGTTTTTAATGACATGTCCTTGATAACCTTTTGGACATCATTACCAATTGAAATTGAAAGAGAAATAGTACAGGCTAAGCCCAGTTTTTCTCTTTCAGATTATAATATCTATCATTCTAGATCATTGTAATAGTTTATTAATGAAAAAATGAAATGAAAAAGTATTTAGCATACAGAATTTATTATAGAATCAATTTGTTTATTTATTCATTTGCATTTGATGATTTGATAATGACTCTGATGAGTCGTAACATGTTATGCATGAATAAAAATAATTAAAAAGGGTACTGTGATTCTTATTTGATATAAAAACATGCAGTGATAAAGTAGCCCTAAGATAAAGGAAATACTAGGTAGTAGGTATACTAGTCGACTATAGTAGACTGAGTATAAAGTCTACTATATCTACGCTACGGCTTGAAGCTGTGATATGTGTTTGTAATGATTATAAAGATAAATCAAATATATTCGCCTGAAGCTTCACAAGTACGTACAAAGATGTTTATAGAAATAAATTTCGTCAGCTTCAAGCTTGATTTACATTACTATGAGAGAAGATGTGAGGATGTTTATATAAATAGATATTTGCATGTACAGATGATGCCTTGAGCTCAAGCAGATACTTTGCAACATCAATATTTGAAGAGAAGCTGAATCCGCCCAAAATCAGACGACGCCTAATCCTTGTTAAGCTTTCTGGAATTTATCGCAAGGGTACAGATGGCGAGCTGCTTTCTCAGCCTCTGAGAGCTGTGAGACGATTGTTTATAATAAATTCATGACAGACGAACGACCGACCACACAGTACAGATTACCAAGTGCTTGATGATCTATTATGGTCGAATAATTTCATTTGGGAAGTTTGCGATATCATTTTGAGCAATCTGGCTACATCACAGATGATAGCGCTACGAGGATATAGTATATATTCATGTAATGAATCTTTATATTGTGATGAAATCGTATATTTTCTCTACAACGGAAATATGGTGGGTGAATCAGCTGATCAGATTAACACTTTCTTGTGTTGTATCTTTCTCTTTCTCCAGCTGTTCATTAAAAAAAACATCATTCTCCAGTCGCCAATTTCTTTGTAGGGAGTTCCATCAAACATTGAACATTTATAGACAATGTATTATAAGTTATTGTGATTGAAACATGCTTCTCCTGTTAAGAAACTTTTCTTATGCAAAGTTCCTCAAGAATACTGTGATTAAAGAGCCATGTGCTGAAAAAACGAGGCTGCATATCTATTCAGAAATTTAGTCATCACATGCTGCTGTCTATATGTAATTATTCTGTATGTATGGAATATATACAAATAGCTATATAGTTGCAATATTTGGAGAATGGAGCAGATTCAGTGGCATGTGAATTGAAATTGCGAAACCTTTTCCATTATTGAGCCAAATATGCAACATGTATACAGACTTTATCTTGTCAAACGAGAACTGGTACAACAGGAATGCATTAAAATATGAGCGGGTTGATTATGTAAAAATTAGGCGAGAGAGAGAAGATACTGATAGGGTGAGGAGGAGAGAGGAATAAGAGCAGTGTAGTGGAAAATGGGATAGAGGTAATGATTTTGTAATCGCAATGTTCTGGTATTAGCGCTGTCAAAAGCTACTGTAATAATTATCCTGAAAATTCAACATCATTTGCATACATCACTTGATAATTGATTCAGCGCATTTCAAGTGAGTGGAACGAGTCTCATAGAAAGTTAATCCATTTATTAGTTACGAATACATCATCTATCAGCTATATATCCGAATAAAATCCATTTTTGAGGCTAGGTTGAAATGTAATGAATAATTAACAATGAAATGCGTTCATCAAGAATAATTAATGACTTCATTGAGAATTTAAAGTGAATATCAGATGCAGTGGTGTCCTATTGATATAGCTTTTATAGCAGACTCCAAAAATATTGGCGGTTAGTAAATGTATACCATACATTTCAGTCAGGACAGTCTAAAATTAGTCTGCAAGAGCGAACCGGTTCAGCTGGAGTCTCTTTTGATTCAATATTCTCTTGCATATTGCTCTTCTTCATCAGTTTGAACGCAGATCAACAGAAATTAATCCCACTCAGGGCCCTCGCGTGGGGTGTGCGACCGCACAGGGCGCCACGGCCATGGGGGCGCCGAGGCGGCTGATGCAAAACGGGAATTTTTAAAATGTCAATTGGACTATTAAAATAATTTTTCACCATTTGATGAAAAGCACATTTTACCAACAACTTGAATCTTCAAGAAATTATTATATTGATCTTAATGAATTGATCAATTGAAAACCCATGATCGATGTATGAAGCAATGAAGCAAGCCAAAAAACGCCCCTCTTAAATTTAATTCTATGGTTGGCTGACAACCACCTCACGTGCTGTCGATCACAAGGGAGTTTCCTATAAAAACTCTCCCATACAATAATCTTACAATAATAATATTTTTCCCGAATTTTTCTAGTTTTTCATACTTTTTTCTACCAAGAGGTCGGTATTAGATAGGTAAAGATAGGTATTAGATAGTCGGATTAGAATAGCTTGAGTTTTATTTCATTATCATTTTATCGAAGATCACTTGATCAAAGAAGATTTGATCAAATATCAATGAGCAATGATCAATGATAAAAGATCAAAGACCAGAAATTTAATCAGAGATCATTTGATCAGAGATCAAAGATCACAGATTTGATCAGAGATCATTTGATCAAAGATCAAAGAGCAATGATCAAAGATCAAAGAGATTTGATCAGAGATCATTTGATCAAACATCATTTGATCAGAAAGTAGGTATAAGATGGGAGTGCAGAATCATATTTTGATCTCATTTCACACAACATAAAACTATTGAAGTCTAGTACTGGCCTAAGTTACACAATAGAAGTAAAACTGAGTCTAAATTCTATAAATAAATTCTTCAAATACTAACTTGACAGATTCTTACCAACCTGAATACATAAATGAATATTATATTAGGACAAGATCGTCAATAGTAAATCAGCTTAATTTTTTGTGTATGTTACACCATCCATAATTTTCTTGCTAGCAGCTTTTTTCTAAGACAGAACTCACGAAACACTGTCAACCAATAAGAAAAGAGCAGGCAAGGCATGAAGGCGTGTCCAAGTCAAATATGAAACATCACCCGTCAACTGCTTCCACTGGTTGAATTTGGAGACTTTTCCAACCGATGTTTTAGGCCATCTTGATCGTACGAGCTTGGAGGCGTGTCCAATGTGTCCGAATTGGAAGACAAAGCAAGTCATCTTATCGCTACTGCCATCTGCTGGCTGAATTAGGAACTATTTCGAATGTTATTCAAGAAAGTTGGATAGAGCACTTGAAATGGCTGAAATCTTCAATATTGAGTTTCCGATTTTTTGTTAAAACATTTATCTCCAGTGAAATGAAATATCTATGATGATTCCCAATATTTTTCTTTGAAAAATTTATTATTCCCTCCCTCATATGCTTTCAAGAATACTGATTAAATTAATCAATCAATAATTAAAATTTTAATATTCCAATGATAAAGTACGGTACAATGAGACAAATTTGCTCAATGTAGATAGCCTTTAGTTTTTATTTATTTTTTTATTGCGGATGATGTCCACATAAGTATTTAATTTTACTAGTGCTTGAGTAATGGAAAGTGCGAGGGTTATTTATGAGGTGCTTAAAAGACCATACCTCTGGTTGGATTCGAACCCACGACCGGGTAGCGCTAGCGGACTGAAAGTTGTAACGCCCCAGTCCACTCGGCCAAACCGGCCGGCGATAGTTATTTTGTATATCAATTCCTGTAGGCTTTTGCTTATCACGTATCCAATACATGAAAATACGAAACAATACTTTGGGAAACAATAAGCAAGTCCCTATATAATCCTTTTTACTACACCACATGCAACATTGGGATTGCTTATGAGAAAAATGTGAACGCGCAAGGCAGCTTGAATCATGTTTGGCTTTGAATATATTATAATATGTTTGATTGTATTCGTCTGGTTATAAGGGGGGAGGCGCCTGCCAAAATCTCGCACAGGGCACCGAATAACCACGCGAGAGCCCTGATTTTACTTTCCAATTGCTCCATCTACAGTATTCGAGTATCCGTTGAGTCTCATTTAATTTATCCAACATAAGGCAAATAACTGAAGATGAATATCATTCTACTCCACTCAATTTAATTAATCAAATAAATGCTTATTTTACATGATTATTATTATAGTTTTTATACTAATTGACATTATATCATTCACCTAATACATCAAACTTAATTTTCTTTTTTACTCATTGGCATTATCTCAATCACCTATTTCATCACACTAAATCACTTAACCATTGGCATTATCTCATTCAATTATTCTATAACACTCAATTTTTTATCAAATCCGTATAGGCTCTATTATCAGAATAATTGAAAGTAATTTATTGATTTCTCCAGATGAAGACGTTGGTGTACGAAAAAGTTGTTAGTAGAGTACGAAAAAGTGAAGCACTGTCATTGAAGTTTACGTCTGCTCGAAATTTAATTGCTGAGATATTAATAAATCAATATTCATTCGACGAAGAGCATTTCAAAGAGAGGCCAATCTATCTTATTGGAAATGAGAAGCTATTAGTTCGGCTACCTTGCCAATTGACAGAGTTGTAATTTTCGATAACTTCTCTGAGCGAGGGAAACTTCCAAATTTCAATTAACGGAGCTTCCGGTTTGTTAAATACTTTCTCGAAGATTGTTCAGGAGAACTTTGAATCTTGTTCGATATAAGAGACTATGCGTAAACTTTTTTAGAGCTTCTGCTTCTCATTCAGGGTCAAATTTCGTGTGTAACGAGAGTGCTGTCATTGAGTCCCGCCCAACACCTGAAACATTGAATTATTAGAATACAGTATTAATTGAGTGAAACGATGTTCCTTCACAAATCTTCCTCACTGGCGGCTCGGACCCACCAAACAGGTAAAGTGATCTACAGTAATAGATACGGGCACTTCACCTGTTTCGCGGGTACGAGCCGCCAGTGCTTCCTGTGTTTTTCCACTATGCTGTCAAGTATCATATTATGATGATTAGTTTAAAATCAAGAATGTGGAACTCAATTTAATTCATTATCGATATTTACAATAATTGAATAGTTGGATATTGTAAAAGATCAGTCTTTTTTCCACCCGAACCACATAAATTAGCACTTTTGGAAAAATCGATGATTTGATCAATAAAAATCCAGAATTATGAGGTTGGGATAAGTTTCAAACAAAAAAGTTATTTGAAGATTTCTTCATCAAAATTGTATTTCCTAATATTTTCTTTGATGTGAAGCAATCCAGTATCATACTTCATATCTATTTGAGGTTTAAAAGTTTCTGTATCTATATCCCAAGAAAAAGCAATTAAAAAATCAACAATTTTCTCGTCAGTATAGAAACTAACGTGAATATCAGTCTACTTCATCACATGAACAGTTCCTATAACGTACCCCATCTATCGGAGTCAAAAGTAAACAACTTAGCTGGTACTGTTTTTAGTGCTAAACTCCCATTGGCCAACAGCTCCTTCCGGCGTTGGAGGAGGGAGCAAGGAGTCTCGTCCAATCACAGAGCTTCATCGTAGGCTCCGCCTCTCTCTTTTCATAGGCAGACATTTTCTCAGCTTTGGCTATCACAATTTCTTGACAAATATTTAGCTTGTGTATGTGTAAAAACATTTCAATTGATACGGTTTAATATGATACATGCAAGAATAAACATGAAAAGATACATTATCAATTATGAATTATTAAATGATCGGATATAAAATAATAAATTGAAAAATAATCGAAAAAAATGAATGGAAATGTATCAATAATGATACGTCTTCTCATAGGATCGATGCATATGATAAAAAGGAAGTTTATCTATGGTATCTTCTTCGATGTGATGATGTATATTTCGTCATCAGAAATGTATGTTTTTTATCTTATTGAATGTGATTATGAAACTTTGTAACTGGTATTGGAACAAATCTAAACAAAAAAAATTTTACACTGTACCATGAACTCACTACTCTACACCTGTACAATATAGTATTTATTTATTTACATAGCTGTCTTACATTCATTTACATTCTTTAATACAATTCATCAATTACATCAGTATTGTAAAGACATAGACAATATGTCAATATACACTATAAGTGAAGCCAAAACATGAGGCGGTTTCAACTACTTTTTTGCCCTCCAACAGCCAATATTGTCGATTAGAGTTGTCTTCCAGTTCTAGCTATGCCCAGATAATGTTTTTGAAATGAAAAGAAACAATAGGTACTTTGACAAAGAGACATCGGAGGTTTTGTATGCTTCTTCGTTATCCAACACTGGATATTGTCGATTAGAGTTGTCATTTAGCTTTGTCAAGATGATGTTTCAAAAATCGAAAGAGACAATAAATGCTTCATATCAGCTGTTAGTAAATTACATTACACCTCATACAAGAGACAGACAAAGTCACCTAACGTTTTGGCGTCAGCAATATTATTAATTTAGAGACCATGGTCAAAGAATACAATATACATGTATAGTATAAATTACAAAAATAAATATATTTATAGTATTAAAAAGTATTATATTTAATAATACAGAATAAAATACAATATACATGTATAGTATAAATTACAAAAATAAATATATTTATAGTATTTAAAAGTATTATATTTAATGATACAGAATACATGTACATGTATAGTATACTTATACATAATATTAAACCATTTACATTATAGGCTATTATACGAGGGTAATTCAAAAATTATCCGCAATATAGGTATATTTTGGCATTACTGTCCTTTTGCGTTGATGACGTAGGCTTAGATTATTTGTTGTTATGTCCATGCACGTTTCAAGCCGCTAGGTCAGTTTCGTTATCGCTGCCGTGCTGTTAATAATGGCCGTTTCACTTCCCATTTGCACCAAAGAAGAGCAACGTCCATTTATCGGTTTTTTGTTGTTGGAAGGTGTATCAGGGGCCAAAATTCACTGAAGACTTTTGGTACTGTATGGGAACAATTGTTTGCCAAAACAGAGTGTCTATGAATGGATTGAATCATTGCCACATCAATTAGAGAATCATTTCATGTGAACACTCATATTTTTCTTGTTTGTGGCGGTGACTGGTCGTCCAGCTTCTTCATTTTGCTTAATACTTGTGCGACCATCTTTCAATCCATTCATAGACACTCCGTTGTGGCAAACAATTGTTCCCATACTGTACCAAAAGTCTTCGATGAATTTCGGTCCATGATACACCTTCCAACCACAAAAAAACTGAAAACTGAACTTTACTCTTCTTTGGTGCAAATAGAAAGTGAAACGGCCATTATTAACAGCACGGCAGTGATAACAGAGCTAACCTAGCGGCTTGAAAATTGCATAGACATAACAACTAATAAACAAAGCATACGTCAGTACTGCCAACATAAACAAAAATACACCTATATTGCGGATAATTTTTGACTTACCCTCGTATTATATAAATGCAAGTATACAATATCTACGGTATAGGCTATGGGATATAAACAAAGTATACTACATACCCATGGAGTTACTGATGAATGGGTTCTTGATTGTTGAATATGATAGCAACTCCGCTACACACAGGGTTTAATTCGGTTGCTTTCATTACAGGAAAACTGAGATTCTCCGAATTACAACACGAGCCCAGAATCTACTTTGCCGCGCCGTCTGGGGTTCTGGTGGCGAGGCTAAGGGCATTCCACCTCGATAATTCTGCTTACAAGATCACGTACAGACTCCGCGGTGACACTGTTCCAGACAATGATGCACAGTACTTCCAAATAAGTGTCGATTCAGGAAATCTCACTACTAAAAGGTCAGTTCCAGCTTCATTCCATCCACCTGTAGACTATTTTATAGGATGCTTTAAATAATTTTATGAAAATCTCTTCATCCACTGTAATTCAATTCACAGTATGAGATCACTTTATTTCATTTGAATACTTATTAAACTGTCATTTAACTCATGGTTTTACAATTTATTAATGCGGGCAGAAATCCATCTTAATGGAATACATAGTTATTTGAGTCTTTTTTCAGTCGTGGTAACAATATTATAGTTGTATCATATAAAATACTGTTCGTCCATGAAGAAAACAGCACTTCTGAGAGTTGAAAAATTAAAATCATTTCACTCTAGGGTTATTACAATTCTGTACAGCGCTTTCACAAAATATTCATCGTAATTTAAAAGACTGTATTAAAAAATGAAGTACACATACAGTGATAAATTGAATGAAAAATCAAATACCTTTTTAAAAAACTTTAGAATTATTATTCTACAGACATGTTTCGGGGCTCAGCCCATGCTAATAGAATGCCTGAGTCCCGAAGCATATCTGTAGAATAATAATTCTAAAATATTTTTAAAAAGGGTATTTGATTTTTCATTTAATTTATCAAATATTTCAAATAACCCTAAGTTTAAAGTTTAATTTACACATACAGTGAAAATGAAAAAATTAAGAAAGTGTTCAAGTTCCTAGTCTTACCTCCACAAATTAATGTTCAATATGAGTCCCTTTTGTCACATAACATACATCCAAACGTTAAAATAGTTCAGCCTATACAGTATAAACATTTCAATATTTCCCTATCGATTATATAAATACAGTAACTCATGAGTAGATTGTGAACTCAGTTCCGTTATACCCTTCTTTGTTATTGCGCAGCAGGAAAAATGGACTAATTATTTGAAAAAACTTATTAAATCCCAATCTAGAAGAGACTTTCATCTACTCTCACTCTTCTCCAACTCTGGTATTTTGAATAATTTTATTTCATTGCTGCCAATATTGCCGAGGGAAAATTTGAGTCAACGTAAATATAGCAAATTTTGCTATACATAGGTATACTATACCTACTATACCAACTATACCTGTGTACCATGACTCGTACAATATTCACTATTAGAATTCCTAGAATAAATAATATGATTCACTTCAAAATAATGAATAAAATACAGTCTTATAGGCTACTCAAACATGTTTTTGGGCGTTTTACGGTTCATCTATCAAGTGCTTTTGGACAAAACAGCTGACATTGCAGTATACTTTTGAATCATGAAGTTATCATGTTTCACAGAGAAGAATATGAAGTTGTTAGGTGGAGCGATACTCGCTCGAATTCATGTTTTTCTCCTTCATGCTCATTATATAGGCACTTACCATATGGTAATGAAGTAACATGGTTTCCTACTATATGGTTTTAGCCTACATTTGATTGATCCGCTAAATTAAGTGGATTGTACCATACAACATTAGAATAATTATTTTGCAGGTACAATATTATTAAATACTGCGCAATACAAAATTTTAAATCATAAATCAAGTGATCCGCTGAATTAGGTAGATAATAAAATATACAATAGGCTATTAGGCCTACAATGTTAATATACCTGATATTGTATTATAATGATAATGTATATAACTTACCTGATATTTGCAGGTATTATCCAAATCTGCACAATACGAAGTAGAATATAGGCTAAATATTGATAAATAAATTTGTATTGATAGCTTGAGATCACTTCTTTATCACAGCTTAATACTTCATTGGCGGCTCGTATCAATGAAACAGGTGAAGTGCCCGTATCTTTTACTGTATAGCACTTCACCTGTTTCGTGGGTACGAGCCGCCAGGGTTAAGGTTTAGTTTAAGATCAACAATCCTACTTACATTCCACGTTTTGATATGCAACTGTAATAAAAGAGAATGTATCTAGTAAGGATTCTCATAGTACTTTTTGTTCTTGTATATGTGTTGAGAAAGGATAAATTTATTGAGTTGGGGTCACGGAATTTGTTTTCAAAATAAGCTTAACTGGAGTTAGTTTTAATACCCGTATTAATAATATTTATCGTCTGGTCAAACAATCGCTTCAAATCCGTATATCATGAACTATCATTGCACGACATAGTTGAGCTGTCATAATTCGTATATTTATGGTGTAGTTGGATAAATAAATAACTTCATGAAAAATTGGAAACGATTCATTAATTTAAGTCTCAGCACACCAATTCCGCTGCAGAGCTTCAGCCAACAACCAAACGTGTCTAGACATATAATCGTGGGATTCTCACACTTCCTAACTTGGTTCGCAATTCTCATTTCATACTGTGCAGAGCGTACGCTTCTAATTGCTTCTCTAAAATGTTTCGAAGTTTTTGGATAGCAGCACTAAATCATTGTTTCCTGTGCCAGATCAGATTAAAATCCAGTTTTTCTCTCGACTGACATAACTTTTCCTTATCGATCTTTTGCACATCACTTGCTGGAGAGCAGCTTAGTTTGATTCTCACCTGTTGGCAAACTTAGCCAAGAAAGAAGAGTAAATCCTCTGGAAAGCTTTCCATTAGCTAGTATCAACTGATAAGTATTTCGTTGTCACCGGGAAAATACTAGGAGGAATCCATTAACGGATTTCTGCTGATGTAGAAGGTTGAGAGGTTACATTACCTTCCATCTCACTACATTAATATGATCTTCACTAAAATGATGATAATGGATATTCATGAGATATTCGCTAATGTATTCAGGTAACATAATATTCTCTGAAACAAATCACTGTTCCATGAATTTTGAATGATTTAAATGATCAAATTCAAACTTGAGCTGAGTGATTTTCCTTCACCAATTCCATTCTCTTCGAATTGAATTCTTAATTATATCGAAGAAAACATTAGAGGGGATTTTTAATACTCGTAAAGCTGAAAGACCATAAATATACTGTGATGCAAATGTAGTGAACAATGAGATGCAAAGGATTTTCAGTTCTTTCTCCTTAACAGTATGAAGCTTATTCATATAATTATTATGAATTAAAAATATTTATTATGGATGGAATTGAAACATCTCAGCGTGAACTTATATCCTCTTGATTGAAAATCAAGTAACTTTTCTAAAATCAGATGATATAGACTTACACGCTACTTTCTATTATTGTAGTATTTGTTGACCAACTAAAGTGCTATCAAATAGATAAAATGACAATCAAATCTGAAATAAAATAAACTTAACATGTATGCTCTTCAATTGAAATTTTTAGATTCTTGAATCATAACGAGCTACTAGGCTAGTTGATATAATACTGTGACTTGAAGTCATTATCTTTTAACAACTCTATCATCCAACAACTTCAAGAGGCCATCATTATTTTTAAAGTATTTTAAATAGAAATTCACAAAACTCTTCTTCCTCCTATGTTGTCTTCTAATACTTATCTTACTTCAAATATAACTCATAAAAAACAATGAACTGTGTCTTCAATAATTAGAATCATGGCTCAAATTATTAAAAATTTTTAAAAAAATTATATTTTCAACACTGAAAGTCAAATAATGAGTAGGATGTAATCAGTCGGCTATAAAGTAAAATAATTTGCTACAAGCAAAATTTTTTAAAAATTGGATGATCATATAGTACCTTTTATATTTTTTAATAATTCAGCTCCTTAATATTAATCAGTGTGTTTTCATACTTCTGAATTCATCACTTCTGTAATAAAAGAGCTGAAAACTTCACTAGGCTTCATAGAGTGATTATTCAATAACGTAGATCGGTACTGTATTCATATATTATTATACATTTTATATTTATTTTATTATTATTATATTATATTTACATTACAGGTACATCGACCGACCAGTTGGCTCCATCTATGAGGTGACTGTCGAAGCTTCCTACGGTAAAGAGACGGAATTGCTTCGATTGACAATAAGGGTCACCGAGTACAACAAATTTCCACCGGACTTCAGAATTCCAAACTATAGGTAGGCTACAGAATAATAAGTGAGATAATTCTAATTATTGTTCAACAGAAAAAACATTTCAATAATTATTGCTCAACTAGTAGACCAACTTTTTTATATTGTGCAGAATTATTTAATTCTATTCACTTGCGAACTCTATGTAACTTGAAAATACAGATTTATTGAGCCTTACTCCTTACTATTAATGCTGATTACTTTTGGATAGGTGTAATACATTAACTTGTAGATAATAATAATAATAATAATAATATAAATAATCTGGTATTTCAAACCGGAAGGACTGAGCCAATTGAGTGGCAGCTAGCTGAAATGACAGTTCTCGTTCACTCTGAACAAGAATGGTTTCATTTGATAAATTCAATGTTTATTTGTATCGTAGAAGTTTTGTTATAGAAAAATTAACTACAGTACTTTAGTGTGCAATTGTGTGAATAGTTTCATAACAACACGTGATTTTCTTTTACGCCGTGTGCGACGCACTCTTGAAAACGCACCCTTCAAGAATATCAATTTCAAGAAAGTACAGCTTGTGAGTGAGAATTAATACCAGAACATAACAATTGTAGCGCCTAAACCGTGTGTGATCTTCACTTGATTTTTTTTTTTTGAAATTGTAAAATATCGATATTTGGAAGTCGATATTACCTACCATCGATATTATTTGGAAGTCGATATTATTCTACATAATTGTTGCATCCCTAGGCCTAGTTGCAATCCGGTTATAAGCAAGAGTCAATGAATTTTTGCAACCCTCCTAGCGGAGGAGGCAAGAGAACTGGACTTCAAGGCCCTGAGTAAAGTCTGCTCTGGCCTTGGATTATGGAACATGGCATAAGCCAAAGAGGGGATGCCACAAAAGATCGAATAGCGGTCGCGGTGGCTAAGGGTTACAAAGCCCAACCCATTAAAAAAAAGAGTCAATGAAAGTATCTTATAGGTTAAGTAGTTGTGAAAGTGATTTTGTGGTAGTTCTCAATATTTTATGAAGAGGCATGGTTTTGTCAAACCTCTGATTTATTTTTAAAAAATGAGATACTGGTTTCGATTACTACACCATTATCAATCTCTGGCGAACTCCAGTTTACCAGAGACATCTAGTATTTTCATTTAATTGAAATTATTTTGATTTTCCAGGGTTCATGTGGAGGTGATCACCCCTCCAGGAAGCACTCTGGTGGTAGTTCATGCAACTGACCGTGACTCTGAGCCTTACAATGCAGAGGTGTACTATGCAATTCAATCGAGAACTTCAATCATTGCCATCGATCGCAAGACAGGCGAAGTCATCCTGAGAGAAGGACTGTCAGCTAGATATAGAGATCTGGTGTTCACAATCATTGCCTACGATGGAGGATCGCCGTTCCGTATAGCACGCACCAAATTGACTCTCTCGATTAAGATAATTGCAGGTTTGTATCGAATTGAGCAGGCTAGGAAGTAGAAGAATAACAAAATACAAAAAATATGCTTAGGCTATAGCTTTTAATGGTGAATAGAAATAGCTTTTTATAGCTTTTACCCTTACACCTTGTTAACTTCAATAATCCCATTAGATTTAATAATAGCATATGACATGTAATAAAGATTTTCTCTTTTCAGTGTTATTATTCATAACTCATTGATGATTTATTGGAGGCAAATTATACCGAATAAGTGATGACTGAATTGTAATATTATAATGCTAAATATTTAATAGTAATCATGGATACTCAATGACCATTTGGATGACTCTTTGCAGGAGGGATAGCGCGCCGGTCTGATAACCAAAGTTTCCGAGGTTTAATCTATAGCCAGGATACAGTTTTTGACAATAGCACAATCACATAAATACGGCCACCCGTATTTGTCTCTCAGAGAAGACGATGGGCCGTCGGTCACGACTGCCTAAAAAGTAGTCATTATCTCTCATTATCATCCCTCTCATAACCCACGCATAGGCCTAGTAGCCTATGTAGAGATCGCCCTCAGAGAGAAAAAATCTGATTTCGCCCCAGAATTAGTTGATGGTTACAACCAAAATTGAAGTAAAATGAACTATTCTCTATTGCTGGGAGAATAACACTGTTGCTCTACTAAATTGACATTTTTTTATCTTTTCAGCTCCAAGGAAAGTTACAGTGGAACAAACAGGAGATCAATGGGCTATGTTGTGCTGGCTTCCACCTCCAAATGGTTTGCCTCTTGGATATCAAATCTCTCTAACTACAGATTTCCTACAAACATCAACAACCACCAGAAATATCACGAATGATGAGCTGGGTGAGTATTGCTGCGTTGCTTCATTCCTGTAGTTTGAAGTAAACTCACTTGTAGCATTGACTATATATAAGACAATATGGATACTTATATCAGTAGTCAATGCTTGTAGTCAGGGTCCTCGCGTGGGGTGTGCGGGGTGTGCGACCGCACAGGGCGCCACAGCCAAGGGGGGCCCGCGGCGGCTGATGCAAAACGGCAATTTTAAAAATTTCAATTGGGCTCTTGAAATAATTTTTCCACTATTTGATGAAAAATTTATTTAACCAACAACTTGAATCCACAAGAAATTATTTCCTCTGCATAAATTAATTCATTATAATGAATTGATTAATTAAAAAAGTACGATCAATGTATGAAGCAAGCCAAGAAACGCCCTTCTTAATATTTTTCTATGGTTGACTGATAATCACCTTACATTCTGTCGACCAATCACAAGCCAGTTCACCACAAAAACTCCTCCATATAAGAATCCTATAATACCCACTAACATTTTTACCGAAATATTGTAGATTTTCAAACTTTTCTGGCGAGAGGTCGGTATTAGATCATGAATAAATAATTTGAGTTCTATTCCATTATATTCATTGTGTAAAAAATATAATTAATGAGTATAAGATGAGAGTGCGGAATCATATTTTCATCTAATTTCATACAGCATAAAACTATTGAAGTTACACGATAAAAAGTAAAACTGAGTCCAAGTTCTATAAATAAATTCTTCAAATACCAACTTGATAGAATCTTACCAGCCTGAATACATAAATGAATATCATATCAGCAAAGGGTCGTCAATAGTAAATCAGCGTATTTTTTGTGTATGATACACCATCCATCATTTTCTTGCCAGCAGCCATATTTCTAATACAGAACTCATGTAACACTGTCAACCAATAAGAAAAGAGCAGGCGGAGCATGAAGGCATGTCCAAGTCAAATCTGAAACATCACCTGTCAACTGCTTCCATCTACTGGTTGAATTTGAAAAGTTTTCTTCACGATTTTTTCAGCCATTTTGATCGTAGGCGGTGCTTGGAGGCGTGTCCAATGGAAGTCGAAACAAGTCACCCTATTGCTACTGCCATCTGCTGGCTGAGTTAGGAACTATTTCAATTGTTATTCAAGAAAGTTAGGTTGAGCAGTGAAAATGGCTGAAATCTTCTATT
Organism: Sogatella furcifera; assembly: GCA_017141385.1. Classification (NCBI taxonomy): domain Eukaryota; kingdom Metazoa; phylum Arthropoda; class Insecta; order Hemiptera; family Delphacidae; genus Sogatella; species Sogatella furcifera. The sequence continues at coordinate 4,457,630 of CM029560.1, read as the reverse complement.
TTCTTGTTATCAAGTTTCCGATTTTTTGTTAAAACATCTTTATTTCCAGTGAAATTGGATATTTATGATGATTCCCAATATTTTTCTGTGGAAAATTTATTATTCCCTTCCTTATGTGCTTTCAAGCAAACTTATACAATGAATCAATCAATACCGGTAATAAAGTACGGTAAAATGTGACAGTTTTGCTCAATGCAGATAGTAATTTTGTATTGAATCCTATAGCCTTTTGCTTATCACGTATCCAATACATGAAAATACGAAACAATACGTTGGGATACAATATAAATATTTATTTTATTTTGCCACACCACATACAACATTGGGATTGCTTATGAGAAAAATGTGAACATGCAAGGCAGCTTGAATCATATTTGACTTTGAATATAATTATAATAATGTTGGATTGCATTCGTCTGGTAATGAGGGGGCGTGCCTGCCAAAATCTCGCACAGGGCGCCAAAAAACCACGCGAGGACCCTGCTTGTAGACAATGATATACTTTTATATTTTTGTTTACTTTTCTGTGTTGAATAATAGTGATGATGATATCTTGATCAATTGACAAACAAACAGAAAACTTTCAATTTGAAATACAGTGGAATACTTCAATGAACTCTGAGTGTTGAAAATGAGTTTTTGACACTTTAAATAGCTAAAAATTTTGAAGCACTCCACCCAGTAAGTAGAGAAGTACAAGGTTATTATAAAATAGTTTAAGGGTTTTTAGTTATTCAACTTTACTTACTGAGTGAAGTGCTTTCAAATTTTAAGCGCTTATAAGTGTAGCGCTTTCAAGAACTCTTTTTTTCAAGAATTATCAATTTGGTTTCAAATTGTACAAATAATTCCCACAATTTGAGACCAACTTTATCATTTTGGATCAATATTGCGGTCAATATAGCTCGGTAGCTGGAGTCATTATTCCATCTTGCCAGAATGTCTTCTTTGCTTGGACAGGCTATACCTACATCGGCTTCTTACTAAAGTGATCTGGTGAGTTCGCTTTCCTAAAAGTTTGGAACTTATATTTTTTAGCTTTAAAGTCAAATTCTGCATTATTCCATTTGACAGGTCATAGAGGTGATAAGCTTTGCACAGCTTTGACGGATCTAGAGTCGTGGAGCAACTTTGAAGCTCGTGTAGCTGGTTGGAACAATGCGGAAATTGGAATGTCCAGTCCAGCGATTCAATTCAATACAAGAGTAAACCGTAAGAAAACAGAACCTTACTCTCAGTTTCATCTATATTTCTAATTTTTTTGAAGTATTTTTTTCTCAACTTTGCAAAATTTAATTTTTTTGAATTGCTTTCTTTTTTAACGTACTGTATATTTTTTTCATACTAAAACGGGATTTATTATGGGGCTTCTTCTATTATCCACTAACATACTTTTCCCCTCTAGAGAGGAGAAAACATCTTGAACAATAAATTCATCTTACGTTATTAGGAAAAAATCAGATATTATTGATAGGCTTTTCATTCATGTTGATCATTAATGTATTTTTTTCAATGTAGAATATCGATACTACATTCAGAATACTAATTTTTCTGCTGAATTATTATTCTATGCCCTTCAATAATATTTCAATGATATAATACAAATATTTTTCGTTTGTTGTTCTATTTATTTCTCTCTCATCCACCTACTCTGATTCATGTGACAATAATGTTTTATTATGAACCCTTACTCTCACTTTCATGTGACAATAATATTTTATTATGAACTCTTAATCTGAAATCTATCATATTTTTTATCTATTGTAGACTGGATTGCATCATTACTCAGATTCGTTAATACTAGATTTATCACTTCCAGTTTAATTTATTACTTTTATTGATAGGTGTCTCAAACCTTAATCATTTCTATTTGAAGTATTGGGAATATTCTGATAGTATTTGGCGATGGGAGTAGAAAACTTAGTTCAGTTCCAATAACTATAGTCGGGCTGCTTTATGAACTGTAGACTAATAATTCTACTAGAACTTGTATAGAACTCTGCTTTTTTATTTCTAGCTTTTTCCTTGTAGATTTTTCTGGGAAAGCATTCTTAACAATTCTCATATCCATCTAACAAAGTTTCTTCTAGTCTAATTATTCGAACTATCATTTCCATTCACTATCGGTTCCGCTTTTGTTTTAATTATGTACTTTATTTTGCTTCATTTTCAGTTGCTTTTATATAATTTGCAGATTGCCCATTAAATGTTTGCAAACATGGGGAATGTATTGTTAATTCTGGCTCGAGATTTTATCAGTGCAAATGTAGACCTGGTTATTATGGCATGTTTTGTGATATGTCCGATCCTTGTTATAATCAGCCTTGCGCTAACTCTGGTAAGTTTCTGAGAGGACTGCAGTTTTTTAATTTTCTTGCATGCTAAGGGAATGAAATGTCTATCGAAAACTATATTTGAAATTGTCGTATGGTGATGGAATAGTTTTGTTGTTCCATATTATTAATTTTGGTGAAAAATAAATTATTATCTACTAACATTTGTGGAAAAGTATTTTTAGAGATAGAGTGACCTCCCCATTCATTAAGGAAGTATACAATTCTACTTCTATGGATTGAAGTATAGGTTCCACCAAGGATACTAGAACACACGGTAGATATCACGCGCAGGTTTTATCAAAAAACCAGCTAGTTATGACGTTTCTGGAAATCACAAAAAACGTTATAAAAAATTGAAGTACATAAAGTGTCAGCTGATTAAGAACTATTTTTTGTTGGCTCTAGAAACGTCATAATCCCATCAATCTACTGCGCATCAGGCTTATGATACCCACCGTGTATTCTAGTATTCGTGGGTTCTACACTATAGGCTACTATAGTGCAGCCTACTTGAACAGCATATCAGTCAAATACGAGTAAGTTGAATTTGATTTTGCTGGCAAGATAGTACCAATATGGAATGGTTGCTAATTAAATTTAGCTGAAGTTTTTCATTATCACATTCAATAACTATCCTATTTCGAAAATTCCATCGTAATATTATTTTCTATTATTATTAACATTTCATCACAGAATATTATCTTATATTTAATCAATGATTATTGATACACAGAGGCAATTTCTGTCGCTCATACTACCTTTTTTCCATACTACCTTTTTCACATTGTTATTCTATGTTTTATTCTATATCACCTCATAGTCATTCTAAAATTTGTTACTTCCATTTCAAATATCTTATCACCATCATCAATATTGGATGTGGAAAACAGTAATATAATTATACTCACAGTCACATTAATCCTTCATTTGTCCGAATATTTACTTACTCTAAAATATAATTGCTCAAATACCGGCAATAATTTCATACAAACTGAACTAGGGCAGCTGTAATTCATCTGCACTACATAAGATAATTTTTGGAATCATGAATTGGAAAAAGACATTATAATATTCTTCAATAAATTGGTATTTGGGTTCTGTTGAAGAGCATGATAGTTTGTTTTTATTATCAGTATATAATTCAGGCTAGAAGTAAGAAACTTTTGAATCCCTATGCAATTAGGTTGAAAGCAGTCTGTGTTTTTTCAGGAACTTGCTACAATCTCAACAACAGTGAGTACAAGTGCTCATGCCTGGCTGGTTTTTATGGAGAGGGTTGCTCTCTTTTCAATCCATGTCTGGGAAGTGTCTCACCTTGTCTCAATGGAGGAAAATGTGAAAGGTGATAATTCAATTTCATTCATTCAACATTATTTAAAAAAATGAAATTCCTGTTTGTAGAAAAATAATTATTGTTTTATTAAATGGAAACTGAAATTAACATTCACTTTGACATAGTAACTACGTTCTCTTTGATAGCAGTTCAATGTGTCTTTCTTATACAGTGGGTTCAAACTTTGTCACAACAGAACTTCATCAAAGGTAGGAAATGATGAAGTCATCGGTCCCGACTGTCTAAAAGTAGTCATTATCTCTCATCACCCCTCTCATTGGCTTATAAACACGCACAATGATAAGAGCTTATGTGGGTATCACCCTCAAAAAAGAAAAGGCCGTACAAGTATCATGGTAAAGCTATTAAATAGATTTCGGTAATCAATTACTATCAGTGCTTCCTACACTTCAAAGCAGGGCCGTCGCGTGGGCGAGGTGACCGAGGCGATCGCCTTGGGCGCCGCGGCCTGAGGGCGCCTCGGCATTGAGAATTTTTTCTCCATTTTTAGATTCGAACAACTTGTAATAGTGATTGTAAAATTAATAAATAATTGACGAGTAAGCAATCGTCGCAACAACTTACTGTCTCTGCTATAAGTGTTAAAATTGTTTTGTATAATTTCTGAAGTCTTTTTCTGTGATAAATTATATAAAAAAGTTGTTTATTTGAAGAAACCACCTCCATCTATTGAAATTTCACATTTATGATTTCATATCGAGCTATACCCTTAATTGTTGAAATATTGTGCCTTTTTAGCATATTTTCCCAATTACCAATTCCCAAATAACCGTTGAAGTTACAAACTTCTATTGAATTCCACAGCTAATTTTACATAGAATTTGATAATCGTCAAACCCAAATAAAACCTCTAAAAAATTAATTTTTTTTGAAAAATGTCAATTTTCTGCAATATTGTTATCTCGATAACAAAGCTGTTATGGGAGTGAGTCTCATGGAACTTTTTTCTCTAATTGGTATAAGGAATTTGCCTGGAGAAGTATTGCTCATTTCTCCTGAAACATTCTGTATATTTAATGAATAAATCCAATTAAAAACTATAGATTCAAATTACAAGAAATGATAAGGTTTTAAACTCTAGATTGTCTAAAAACACGAGTTTTCAGTAACATTTTCCTAAATTTTTCTCCAGACCCCCCGGAAGGTTTCCCACATAGGCCTAATCCTCTTTGCGACCAGAACCAACCCCCCCCCCCCCACGAAATCATGTTCTGGATCCGCCACTGCTTACATTCGAACATGAACATAGTACCGGTATGTAATTGTGAACTGTAGCAGACAGCGTGGTGGTGGACATTTGAACGTATGGATAATTTTGGGGGGGGCGCCGCGGTTTTTCTTGCCTCGGGGCGCTATAATCCACGCGACGGCCCTGCTTCAAAGTCTGAAAATCTACACTTCTAGTCTGAAACTGTCTTCGAGAGCAAATTTTTGTACCTGGTGTCTCTGTCGTTTCGATAAACTCTCGCAAACAGCTTGTCGACTGTCCTGATAGAGCTGAAAATTAATAACAGTCATTCACAAACCACTTTAATTTTTTGGGCATCTTCAAAAGTATCGTAGCTTGTATATTCAAGTAGCTTGTTGTCCTGTATGTGAGATTTGAAGGATTATAATGTACTACAACTGTACTCGTATATCAAAGTTTACTTTTCACTTGAAGACGTCATAACCACCTTTTACTGCATTAATGAATTTGATTTCAATTTCATAAAATAAAACTCTTATCTTATCAGACACTATATGAAACAAAATCTGTTACTTCTTAATTTATTATTATTGTGAAAAAATATTCATGGATATTTTGTGTTTTTCAGCAACAAGAGTAACGAATTCCAGTGTACTTGCCTTCTCGGTTACTATGGCGTATCCTGTGAGCACTTCAACCCCTGCTCTCAAGCATCTTGTAAGCATGGCTCCAAATGCTACAACGTATCAGCCACTGATTATGCCTGCAAATGTCTACAAGGATATACTGGTATGTATCAAATAAATCAACAACCAATTAATTAATCAGATTGAAAGTTTTAAAATTAGCCTATACATTACTGAAGAAAAATTCTCATCTGGTACAATAATACTACATAAATCAGCGCACATGATATTCAAATTTGGTGATACTGAGTTGGTATAAAAATATTGAATAATGATTCTCCAGTATTGATATATCAATAACATAGTCCATACCTATTATGATGAGTTTTATTGATGACATTTAAATTTGGTGATACTGGGTTGGTATCAAAATATTGAATAATGATTCTTCAGTATTGATATATCAATAACATAGTCCATACCTATTATGATGAGTTTTATTGATGACATTCAAATTTGGTGATACTGGGTTGGTATCAAAATATTGAATAATGATTCTTCAGTATTGATATAATTATTCATATCAATAACATGGTCCATACATATTATGATAAGTTTTATTAAAATTATCATTATGTTCTTTATTGTTTCTAACTTTGTTATTAGTAGCCTATTCATTAGAGAACTAGTATTTATTATCAAGATGTAAAATTCAATGATTGATGGATTTGATTTTGAATCGGAGTGATTCCTTCAAATTGATTTCAAATGAATGTGCAGAAAAATTAAAAAGTATTGTATTGCTAATAAGCTCTTGAAATAATCTCATTTCATATAATAGAAAATTCGAATCACAATACAATGTTATTTTCAAAATTATACAATTTTATTATTAGATTTTCAAAATTATGCCTCACTATATACAATATGATGTGTCGAAGCTATAATTATCTATCTTTATTCACTACATTTTAAATTTTGCTAGGCGAAGGCAGTTACTAGTTTTTTACTCTTAGAAAATTCAAAGTCTTTATTTATACTGCTTTAACAGTTTCCAACGAAGAAATTGGATTCCTTAACTCTTGCATCATTAATTAAAGCTTCTAGTGAGGAATATTACTATTCGTAGCCTAATTTATTTCCAATTTAAACTATAATTGAATCAAAAATGATTTTTTACAGGGGTGGAATGTGAGACAGACATTGATGAGTGTGTATCAGACCCATGTCTCAATGGTGGAACATGTATTGATGAAGTTGATGCATTTTTTTGTCAGTGCAGGAATGGTTTCAAAGGTCAGTCAAGTAAATAATCATTCATTAATATATATATAGTATATTTTATGAAATGATCCAGCTCCAGTTCCATGGACTGATAAAATATGTATGCGGAGGGTTTCAATAAGATGTATACGGTACTAATACATTAGTTCACATTGGCTCAACTCAATACGCAATAGCCTACCTTTAGCTGTCGGAGTTATTTACACTTAATAAAGTGTATTACACTTTATGATTACACGAACTCATTCTTTGACCCATCTGCATTTTGTCAAATGATAATGAAAATGTAATATTATTATCCAATGATTATTGAATATTATTATTAAAGAATTATTGAATGTATTATTAGCTATATTAAGGCTATTTCATATGGATTCCATTCCAGTTACAAACTCAAACAATTCTACTTGTGCTTGGTTTTTCGTAAATGCAAATAAACTTAACGATGTCACCCATCAATCATTCTTTTAAGAGTTTAGAATAGGTAATTCATATGTACAGTATATGCATGGGACAGTGATCATTCACATCTGTTGGAAGCATATTCGAATATATCTAATTTGGATTTAGAGTAACCTACTAGAAAACATTGGAATACATGGAAAATTAATTTTAATGCATAAAAATGCATCGAAATACAATGAATTGGAATACTTTGGAATATATTACCATACCGAACCGTACATCAGAATACAGTATATATAAAAAAAAATCGGCAAATTAAATAAATAAGTAATATATAAACATATAACATATAAAAATAAATAAGTCGGCTTGGTTGGCGCAGTGGGCTGGGGCGTCACAACCTTTGGTCCGCTAGCACTGCCAGGTCTGGGTTCGAATCCCAGTGGCATGGCTGTTTTTCACCTCATCAATCACCTTCACACTCAATATCCATTACCCACGAACAAGCTAAAATGCTTATGTGGGCATCATCCGCAATAGGAATCAGAATACATTGAAGTTTCTTATATTCACTCAATTGATCTCATCATGCCTATTTTGCTTTCCCTGAATAATACTTTTCTTAGTATTCTATTATTATTTTACAGGTGAAACTTGTGAAATCAACATAGATGAATGTGCGTCTAATCCATGCAGAAACAATGCTCCTTGTTTGGATGGGGAAGGAACCTATATTTGCCAGTGTCCTGCTGGCTACACCGGTAAGAAATCATTCAATTTATCAAATCAGGAATTCGCATTTTACATTATTATAGGGTCATAGGCTATTATGAAATTATTAAATCAATATTATCGATCAACCATGAATGTAATCTTCAGATTAGCCTATTTCTATCAGTTTTTCTGATTCCCTTACTTTCTGGCAATAGAATTCTTAGCAGATTTATCCAATTCTAGCTATTCTTCAAGACATCTAAAAAAAAACAATTTGATTAAAGATTAGTTATATAAAGTATGTCAATTCCAATAACTCCTCCTGACGGCACTTGTACAATGCGATGATTACTTCTAAATGTTTAATAAAGACATTTATTATTCACTATTTGAACAAAAAAAATCACTGATTTATTGTTAAAAATCTGTAATCAGTTTATATAATAATGATAATAATAATCCATTTTCAATCATTTTACCATCGCAAAGGTGACAAACTTTATAAATGTTTCTCATTCAACTAAAATAATCTACTTTGTCCATTTTTTGTTTAACATAATTAAAATCAAGGTTTCAGTATCTGTCGTATCAATTCAATAAAATAGGCTACTGTTTTCACTATTGTGAATTTTTTATAAGTGGTTTATGAGTAAGTTATACTGTTTGAATAACGTGCATTTTTTTAAGAAGTACCTAGGTATGAAGGCATTTTCAAAAATATTGGAGCGGATGTAAATGATTTTAAGAATTTGAATAATAAAAACATATTCATCAACTTGCATTTAAAGTAGTTATGGTGGTAAATAGCATAGCCTACACCATTAACCATGGTGCTAAATACATATCAGCCTACATTCAAAGTAGTTATTTAATTATTTTACAGAAACAAGTGAACTTATTGGTTAAAAACACAGACTATTGTCCAAAACGTTATGTTAGTAAATACTTAACTTAGTACAAGAGAAGCACAACTATATATGAGTAAAAGAATAATAAAATGATTAAACATAAGTGAGACAGTAAAACAGTCAAATAATCTAATAATGCAGAAGAAAAACAACTGTACCGGTATCACTGGACTAGATGATGGATATTATCATGGATAGGAGAGATCTTAAATGATTTGCTTCAAATCTCAGCCTGGTCCTCAACTATAATTATCATTTTATTTTTATGTGAATTTCAGGTAAACTTTGCGAGTCTGATATTGACGAGTGCTCATCAAATCCATGCGAAAACAATGGAACTTGTATCAACAACCTTGCTGGCTACACATGTAATTGTCTACTGGGGTTTGAAGGTGAGTGCAATGAGAAATATCCAAGGTTTTATCAAATTTTCTTATCTCCAATGTTCAACTGACTAAAATCTTGTATTGACCATATTTATTGAAATTTGAAAACCATTTATTCTATTCAATTGCACTTAAAAATGGGCCTAATGACACCGATCGAAACATGTGCTAAAACAAATAATCTAAGGGTATTATGTGATTTAAATTTTGATTTGAAATATATTTTCAATCCATTTACAGCCTATATTTTACAATATACAGTATTTTTAAACTCACGAATCACGATCCAATCTTTTTTATATTGAAAATTCCATTCATTTCAAGTTTCAATGTAAGTTAATTAAAGGAGTTCTTGGAATTTGTTTAATAGGTAAAAACTGTCAAGATGAAATCAACGAGTGTCTTTCTTCGCCATGTCAAAATGGAGGAACATGTAAAGATTCTTTCAACAGCTTCAAATGCTCTTGTACTGCTGGATTCTCTGGGCCTACTTGCAGTATTGATCTAGGTAATTTATTATTTTTCATTGAATTTAATGACAAAATACTCAAAAAATCACCCTTACTATTTCAAATACAATTTTTGAGAATATAGTCCAAATATCCAGGAGATGTTTTTATAATGAAGGAATCCTGAGTTCAGTGAATTCAAATGTCAAACTTTGACATATTCAATCATTTTGTATCCTATTTTGGCATATAACAAGCGCAATAATTTTTCAATTACATATTTCTGTAGTGCTTTAATCAAATGGACCATCGACTTCATGTCATTTCCCTAATGATCTTTTGGATGAAAGCACACAACGGTTTGATTTTGTCTTCCCAAATGTCTTTAAACAAGTTAGTTTGACATTTCAGAAAATGAGAATTGGATATTTCAATTGCTTATTACTACAAAGATTATCTTATGGAAGGAGGTACGGTATTTTGAATATCGTACATGATGATATTTTGGATGGCTTGCTTTAAACAGTGTAGCCTATTTTTTGAAAAATGTGCCAAAAACCTTCTCAGGCTGAATCCTCACACCAATTAGTGAGAAATTTGCATTGGAAAAACTCCCAGAGATTTGATTGCAACCGAGATAAAAATGGAGGAAGATTTCTGGTCATTCTTCATTAAATTTATGATTAGTATTCTTATAACAAGGGGAATGATAATGATAATAATCTCAATATGATAGGATATGATAATGAGATGTTAACCTTCGATCTATGATCTATTGATCTTTGATCTTTTATCTTTTGATCATTTGAATCAAAGATCAAAGATCAATAATCATTTGATCAAAGATCATTTATTTGATCAAAGATCATGTGATCAAAGATCATTTGATCAAAGATCATTTGATCAGAGATCACTTGATCAAAGATCATTTGATCAGAGATCATTCGATCAAAGATCAAAAATCATTTGATCTATGATCAAAGATCAAAAATCATTTGATCAAAGATCAAAGATTATTAGATCAAATATTGAAGATCATTTGATCAAAGATCAAAGTTCAAAGAGCAATGATCAAAGGTCAATGAACAATGATAAAAGATCAAAGATCAGAGATTTGATCAGGGATCATTTGATCAAAGATCAATGATCAAGGATCATTTGATCAGAGTTCATTTGATCAAAGATCATTAGATCAAAGATCATTTGATCTAAGATCAAAAATCAAAGATCAAAGATCAAAGATAATTTGATGTAAAAAGTCCAGGACTTTATAACATATCATATGTCATAACTTTATGTCATAACATATCCAATCAATTTGAATACTTATTTTGTACTACTATTCTGTAGGTAATATTGGTATCACTTTTGTATTAATATATTTCTTAACTCTTTGAGTAGTTGTCAAATTGATATTGTGGTAGTTATCCATAATAAATGATAAGACATGATGTTGTCAAACCACTGATTTATTAGAAAATCGAGATACCGGTTTTGGGTTTTACACCATACCAGAGATTGATAATGGTCTAAAAACCGAAACCGGTATCTCGATTTTCTAATAAATCAGTGGTTTGACAACGTCGTGTCTTTTCATTTAATATTATTTAACCCTTTAGACTACCATATTCGTCCTACAACAGTCTATTATTTTCCTTGACAACTGTTATAATGATTGACCAGTAAATTCAATACTAAAAAATAATTATAACTAATAATTCCATAATTTTTACAGGCTTCATGCAGCTGGAAAAAATATTAAATATTACTGTTTTTTTTTTAATTTAATCAAATTTCTCGTATTGCAGATCTGTGTGTGTCATCTCCTTGCTTGAATGGTGCAACTTGTTATGACAAAGTCGATTATGCTCAATGTAATTGCCTCCCAGGATTCAAAGGAGAGCATTGTGAAACAAAAGGTATGACTTGTAAATTATCAAAGACAATACTTATCTTACTACTAACTTACTCTACTAAAAGTAGTAAGTTTATTATAAGATTATCAGGTAGTATTATGTTGTATGGTTTAATATATGATAGTAAAAATTAGAATATGATTTTTTAAAGTTTTTCTTTCATTAGTTGAAAAATTTACCAATTATTGAATTATAATAATAGAAATGCTTCATATTTATTGATTCAACTATAAGCCAATAGCAAAAAAATACAAATTATCTCTTCAATCACTCACACTCATGCATAATAGTCTCATTTGGCATTATATTTAGAAAATAGTAATATACATATTATTGATCACCGTTATAGAGTACTAGCCCATAATTCATTGTTAGGCTACATCTCACCAAACAGATTGAATTTTCTACTTTCAATATTGTCTTTTTTTATTTTCCTGTATCAAATCTTCAAAAAATACTCATAATTCCATTTAATCTTTTAAATTAATTTAAAAGATTTAATCAATTTTTAAATTTTATGATTAAAGATCAATGCAGAGGAGAAACTCAACCCTCTGTGAAAGGGATATTCACATGGCTGGACCTGGATTTTGGAGAGACAATGGTTCATGAGTGTCCTTATGGAATAACAAAAAATAACTCTCTCCTAGATCATGAAAGTGCAACTAGAACTCCTTTGGCTCCTCAGCACCCTCGACCTGACAATTTCAACTGGAATGAAAATATTTTCAGGTGAGAATTCATTTATTTATTGATTTTTATTCATTAATTTATATGAAATTGGGAGGAGAAACTAGGCTGTACTATTTCACTACCAAATAAATTTCTACTTCCAAAAAGAAGTTTAGATAATACGATCGCACTGATTGAATACAGAATATTATTGTTTCTTGATATTTCAATGTGTATCATTCTATTTTGATTTAACTTGGACAGGCCCGCTATCTATCCGTCGTGCAGAGAAGAAAATAGGATAGTTTTATACAGGGTGTTTCAGGAGGAATGTGCAATACTTCTCAGGCTGATTCTTTACACCAAGTAGACAAAAACGTTCCATGGGACCAACCCTCAAAAACGCTTTGTTACCGAGATAAGAATGGTGGAAAATTGAGATTTTTCAAAATATATTAATTTTTCTAATTTTTTAGAGGCTCTAGTAAGGTTCTAAAATAATCAATTTCTATGTAGAATTAGCTGAGAAATCCAATTAAACCAGTTCCAAGTATGTAACTTTATCGGTTATTGAGATAATTGAAAAAATATGCTAGAAAACACCATTTTTTCAACAATAAGGGTTATAACTGGATAAGGAATCATAAAATAGTATTTTTTATCAAAGGAAGTTGAAGAGAGTCAGATTCTAAAGAAAAAGTTGAATCGCGGCGATTGTGTAAATCTTACCCACATCTCAAAAATGGCGATCAAAAATCGCAAAATCGCTACTAAACACAAATTCATCACTTGTGCTATGTTTTGTCAATTTTACGATTTTTCATCGCCATTTCTGAAATTTGGGTAAGATTTACACAGTCGCCGCCATTTAAATTTTTCTTTAGAATCCGACTCTCTTCAACTTCCATCAATAAAAAATACAATTTTATGATTCCTTTTCCAGTTATAACCCTTATTGTTGAAAAACGGCGTTTTTTAGTATATTTTTCCAATTATCTCAATAACCGTTAAAGTTACAAATTAGGAACTGGTTTCATTGGATTCCTCAGCTAATTTTACATAGGAATTGACTATTTTAGAATCTGAGTGAAGCCTCTAAAAAATTAAAAAAATTAATATTGTTTGAAAAATCTCAATTTTCCGCCATTGTTATCTCGGTAACAAAGCGTTTTTGGGGGTTGGTCCCATGGAACATTTTTGTCTACTTGGTGTAAGGAATCGGCCTGAGAAGTATTGTACATTCCTCCAGAAACACCCTGTATATCAACAAACATAATATATTTATTAATCATTTTAAGCTATAATAGAGATAGTTATTATGAAAAAGGCGAATAAAAGCTTTTAGCTAAAAAGCAGCTGCTTTATTGATAGGAGTGGAAAAAACCCACTAGGAATAGAGAAAAAAGGAACGGGTGAAGTGGGTGAATACATTACGGTACCTTACTCGCTGAGAATTAATTACCTAATTGGATTAAATCATTGAAAATTATTTAGAATAAGAATTGTTATCTTGGAAGAGCAATGAGCAGCTATCATCCTGCAATCCATTCAAATCTCAATTTCAGAGATATGAATGATTGTCATCAGTCGTCACCTGCGATCCATTCAAATCTCAGTTCAATATTTTTTCAATTTTCTTTGCAGAAAACATCACATATTATAAAATCCACTTTATTCAACGTAAACACGATTATTTTCTCTGATTTCTGTTCAATCTTAAAATATATCCATTGCTGAAGCGGATTAATATCCACTCTATACAACTTTTTTTTTTGATTGTTGTTTAATATTGTCCTATTTTTTATAATAATTATTATTGAAGGGAATAAAGAAACGGTTTATTTTTCAGGGAACGAAGAGGAATAAAAGTCTGGAAATCAGACATATTGATGAAAGATTACGAGTATCAAAATATACCAGAAGAGAAAATAAAAGACACCCGTCGAATCATTCTTGAGAAACGACTGATGATGTCGATTTCCAATAACGGCAGAGCGTTTGCCGTGCGAAGCTGTGTATTAGCCAGCAACGGATCAGTTGTTTGGGCTCCAGTAACGGACGGCCTATGCCGCGAAGAGGTCAACAATTTATTAATTTCTTCAAATATTTTAGTTGCATTATTGGTAATGTTTATCAGGAAACAGAAGAACAGGTAAAAAAGTTTCATGTCATTTTTTATCTAACCACCAACTCACAATCTTGTTGGATAGAGTCTAGATAGAGTTCAAGGAGTATCGTATAATAATAATATAATGAGAATAATATTATGATCTTCAATAAATAGTGAATTCAATCTACGTTGGAGACACCAGTACAGAAGAAAGAAGATTCAAGAAAAAGAAAAAATGAATCTATGAAGACAGAAGAAATGGTTTTGAAGCCTAAGAGTTCAAGGAACATATTTCACATTTTTTTATTAATATTCAATTTGAATTTTTTTAATATTTTTGTGTATTGAACGTATAATAATAATAATTGATAAAAATAATAATAATAATTGATCAAGTCTATGATTCTACTTGAAATTTTATAGTGATTGAGATTTTTCACTGCAATGGAAAGTTATATAAAATGAAAGTAATTATTGATTCTTGATATATTTTCTACAAACCAAGCATTCAATTAATATTTTGCGAGAAAAATTAACATTCAAATATCATGGGAACAGATTATTTTCGATTTTTTTAAACAAATATATTTTCTCTCTCTAATATTATCTTACAGTTTTCAAAATAGTTTCAATTATTATTTCACAAAAGAGTTACAGAATAAATTTTAAGGAAATTAAAAATGAATATAGTTGAGTTGAGAATCATTCAAACATATTTTTACATTTTTTTTCAAATATTTGAAATTCAAATGTCAACAAAACTTTAATCGAATAATATAAGTATGAAGAGAAAATTTCATGGAATTATAATATCAATAACATCACCACCGGACTTTAGAAGAGATCACTGAATAGAAAACTACTGGATAGGAATGATGGATTAGAAGAAGAATATCACGTCTTCATACCACAGGCTCCTTCACACCACAGTTCATCTACAGCTAGTATTGGGAAGTATAAAAATCTGGAAATAGAAATTTTTTTATTTAAAGATGTCATTAAACATTGATTAGTAGAAAGAGTGCTATAAAACTATTTCTTTTGGTCCAAAGTTTTCAAAGTCCATCTCACTATAACGTTGTTCAGAGAAAAGAGTGGAAATTCATTCATAACTATGTTAATTCAAATTTTTACAATTATTACTTATTAAGTATTCAATTTTCAATAAAATGGAACTTTTACTCAATAAATTCAATTTTTCTTAGCTATTCTACTGATTTTTTAGTACAAAAAAGCAAGGTTGAATTTATATTTTCAAACTTTTTGACAAATCGTATTCAATATTATTTGTTTGTTTTTCTTCAAATAATCATTACTACAATAAAAATGGGCTAAAGCTTGAAACATGTCTGTGTAAAAATAATACTTTCAAAGTTTTAAAAAATGATATTGGATCTATTTCATTTTATCTATCAATTATTTTTAATAGCCCTGAGTTTAAAGTTTTATTTCCAATCATTATAAACTTTAACATCATTCTTGTAATATGCTCTAAAAAAAATGGATCACCAACAAAAACCCTCGCTACAGTTGGCAAGGACCACACTCTCACTGGAGAAGAAAAGAAAACAATATCAGATGGGACACTTCCTCAATGAAACAATTTTTCTATTTTCAAAATTTAATCAAAATAAGTGAAGCTCTTGCCACTTTGCTATTTACACTTTCAATTATTTTCATAAGAAACAATTTAGTGATTATATATTTCCTGTAAAGATCATCATTATAAACATTCTAGTTCAATGTGTAATTTTGATTGATGAAATCGTCACTAATAGTAATGATTGTAATTTGTATAGTTTCTTTGTTATACTCTTGCCACTCTGCTATTTACTTCTAATTATTTTCATAAGAAACAATTTTCTGATTAAATATTTCCTGTAAAGATCATCATCTATAAACATTCTAAGTTCGATGTGTAATTTTGATTGATGAAATCGTCACTAATAGTAATTATTGTAATTTGTATAGTTTCTTTGCTATATATTGATAGGTTATCACTTGAAGTAATTGTAATTTTTATTGCTTATTTTCTATATCTTTCAATAATGTATAACATTCTATGTTATTTTCAAAGCTTCTTTGTTATATTTTGACATTAATTTCATATTTTTTAAATTTTACTTTGTTTGAAGCAATATCAATTAGGTAGGCCCACTAGAAACTTCTAACATATAATTTCCTGCATTATAGAGATTTTATTTGAATGTGAAAATTAAATTGCATTCTATTGTAATGTGGAGTAACACTCGGCCGGTTACCACACAAGACACAAACCCGAAAAAAATACAATGGGCATAATAAAAAATGTCGGGAAGTGTTTTGTCGGAATGATGTTGGACTGTCGGTGTCGGAAAGTATCACATCCTCCATTGCTAAAGCTATTCAACTTGTTCGAAGCAGTTACTTTTTAGGTTTATGTCCGGCCGGGTGTGATATCAACCTTAATACATCAAAGTAGTAGGCCTATTTTTGTGAATCACATTCTGTATACTAAAATATGATGTATGAGAAAATATTGTTAGATTAAACTGAATAAATAAATATTTATTATTTTTTAGAGTGTTTGTTGGATTCCAGGAATATTGGAGTAGGTACAATTAAAATGGGTGTTCTCAATAAATTCAATATATTTTCTGCAATTGTATAGGGGTTCACAGTGGAAGAACAACTGGGCCACTCTCTGGAAAATTTGACAAGATATCCATCACAGATCAACAAAGATACCTTTCTGCAAGCCACATCTCAACTTCAGAAAATTGTCAACTATGCGCTAACTGACCGCAAGGTAAGTATCAAGCAATAAACTTGAACCTAATGAAATCAAATGAATCATAAACTGCAAAGGTGTAAAAAATCCGGTCGAGAAAGAAGACATTCTGGCAAGATGGAAAAAGTTCGGTCAATATTGATCCAAAAATTATAAATTTGGTTGCAAATTGTAGGAAACATTCTTAACTTCAATTTTGGACCAAACTTATTATTTTTTTAAAACCAAGCTACAGTCATTTTCCCATCTAGTCAGAATGTCTAGAATGTCTTCTTTGCTCGACCAGACTATAATGTATAGTTGTAACTTATACTGTAAGCATCCACTCCTTTTTCGCGAGTTTTGTTAGTGATAGAGATATACAACTAACTGAATTGAGAAAAAGTATATAAATATGAATAATTCAATCCCAATCCACGTAATTAAATTGTTATTAATATTCATTAAACTAATAATGCCATGAGAATTATAATAATTATGACCCAATTATTGCTTGTTTAAATCTCAATCTCTTTTCAAATAAAACATTATCAACATTCAATATTCCATTATAATCAAATCGAATCAAATATTTTATATTCCTTGAAATGCATATACAGAGTGTTTCAGGAGGAATGTGCAATACTTCTCAGGCTGATTCCTTACACCAAGTAGATAAAAAAGTTCCATGGGACCAACCCCCAAAAACGCTTTGTTAACAAGATAACAATGGCGGAAAATTGAGATTTTTTAAAATATATTGATTTTTCTAATTTTTCAAAGGCTTTAGAGAGGTTCTAAAATAATCAGTTCCTATGTAAAATAGGCTAAAGAATTCAATGAAACCAGTTTAAAGTTTGCAACTTTAACTGTTATTAGGGTAATTGAGAAAATATGCTAGAAAAAGCAATTTTTTCAACAATAAGGGTTATAACTGGATAAGGAATCCAGTTCTGGCTTGATGGGAGAATCGTGGACTGGCATTCTGTGGACACAAGTTCGAATCCCATGCTCCCTGTAATTTTTTGACAATGCGAGTCTCAAATTCCCATCATTATTGTGATCAATCCTTGCCTTTATGATACCGGTAATTGTATATATTTTAAAATTAGTGTTGAATCACAAACAAATTTTTATTGGAAGTAAGATTATCGCTCTTCATAATCTAATTGATAAAATTACACAAATCATATTATTAATATTATTATAACCAAGCAAGAAAACCTAGGCAGAACCTGTGCTATTTCTTTCCTATATTTCATAATTTATTTTCCGTTATCATAATTATTATCTTAATAAATTATTACAATTATCATACACTGTAATAAAAAATTACATGATTCAAATGAAGGTTAATTATATAATTATTCAATCAAAATATTTTTCTGAAATAGCCTACTTTGATGGCTTAGATATCATGATTCTGAAGGCCTTTGAGTTATGGTACCTATTACAGTATATATGGGTCAAGTCTAATATGTATATTAAGTCTAATAAGTCCCTTATATATGTTGGAATGGATGTTGTTGTTTTTCAACTTATAATATAGCCTTACCAGGCCTTTAATTTCCATTATTGGAATGAAATCCAGGAGAATTATAGAGAGCACCACCAAACAGTTATTCTATGGAAATAATATGCAAATATTCCATTTATTTCTATGTCCAGGTCTTTGACAGCGGTCTATTCAAATAATAAAATCAAGGAAGAAACATGTGGTGCGATTAAAGCTAATTAGTCTTTTATTCAAACATAGCCTGCATAACAACACAGCAATTCTTCTTTTGATTAATTTCAACATGAATGGAAACATTTTACTTTTGGAACACTCTGTATGGGTAGCTAGTCTACCAACTGCTCTGCAAGTTTCATACCTACAAATTTTGCTTCTCAGACCTTTTGTGGTGAGACCTGATGCACTCACAAACACATAATTCACTAAGTACAGTATAATATGTAATTTTAAGAAAAGTGTCTTATTTTCAGAACACACAGTAGATAAAATAGTGTATGCAACGGTTGTATTAGGCCTTTAAAGCACTCGTGAGATACTTAGAGCACTCGCTACGCTCGCTTTGCTCGCTGCTCGTGGCTCTAACTCATATCTCACCTCATGCTTTAAAGGCTCCCATTATACAACCGTTGCATAAACTACTATTATTTTATAACATTCCAGATAGCTCAAACAATGATATCTGCACTGAGCAATATGTTGGACGTGAATGGGACAGTTTTCAATGATGCAGATAAGAATCGATCAGTTTCAAAAAATATGATGGAAATAATCGATGTTTTCACCAAGGACTTTCAACTGCAGCCAAGGTCCAGTATATCGCTGACTTCACCGAATCTGGCTCTTGAAGTTATCTCTCTTAGTAAGTATAAAAATTGACATAATCAAAAATAAATATTCCAAATATTATATAATTCAATGAAATATTTTTGCGCTAGAAAGGCACGTACGTGGTTTGCTTGGAACGCGTTATAGGCCCCCTCCCCCTGCAGGCAATATCAAGTACAGTATTAATTTATAATACAGTATTAAAATATAGTACAGTATTAAAATATAATTATTTCTTCAACGCAGCAATATCTAAATAAAGTAGATAAATCAGTAGATAAATCAATAATAATTATAATTTTCAATTCAGAATTATAATCTATTGTTTGTTCAAAGTATCACACTAATTAAAGTATTGGATTTTCTGTATTGTTTTTCAGTTGTTCAATAATTAGTGATATGCTGTATACATGAGAAAATTATTTATTACCTGAAATTTTTATCCCAACCTCGATCAAACTAGTTTTCTACCCTGTTCCATTTACATACAAAATACATTTACATTCGTTACGTGGTACGTGTAGATTGTAGCAAGTTCTCAGTCAACTTAAATGAGTTGGATAGGCTGAATCATTATAATTCACATCCTCAAGAATACTTCGATCAAAAAATTGAAAAATATGTGTAGAAATTTTTTAGTCAACTTGAATGAGTTGGATAAATGATTATAATTCACATCCTCAAGAATTTCTCGATTGCTGATTTTGTGCATATATTGTTGGATCGAGAAAAATAATTTGTCTTTTTTTTCTCAGGATCATCTGATACACACAAATACAACAATGGTATCACGTTCAGTCCCAGTCATGAGAACATTCCACTTAAATTCCAGTCAGCTGATGATGCCAGCTCGAAATACGTATGGCCTACTGAACCACCAACTGTAAGTAAAGTTTTGTGAAATACTGTAATTCCATTGCTACTCATTGCCATTGTCATTGCTGTTTTTGTTTTTTTTTTATTCAGTACCCAATTTGTATGAATAAAAGTTCAATTAGAGAATCTAGTATTATGTCACAATAATAGATTTTTAAAAGGAGGCGGAAGTCAGACTAGGGGCGGAAAATATTAAATGAAAAGACAATATATTTTCAAACCACAGATTTATTACAAGTTGAGATGCCGGTTTCGGTTGCTAAACCATTCTCAATCTCTGGTTCCAAATATTAGGCTACATAAGAATGGGATAAACAATTTTTTTCTATTTATTTAGTAGGTTATTGTAACTATTTATTGATATTTGATAATTGGCCTTACTGTTTAAACCACCATTTTGTAACGTTTGTATGAACCGTTAATCGGGGAGGAGCTTGTCTAGGTCAATGGTAAACGTTCACTCTGATAGGCTCAAGCGTCTACCAATAGCGGTGCTTGGACCGTTAATATAAATAACACTGCTGCTCTTCACTTTGAGTTTTAGTTTACCAGATACATTGATAATGGTGTAGCAATCGAAACCGGTATCTGAAATTTTAATAATAGTATTTAAATGATTTTTCATTTGATATCAGTATAAAAGTGGTAGAATTCATTTAGGCTTACCGGTAAACAAAATATTGTAAGGTATACCTCCTTTGGAGATTGGCTGTCGTTAGTCAAGATAGTCAGTCGTTTCCCGTTTCTGGAGGAATAGTAATTGTTGCATTACACTCTAACTGATTAACTGGATGTTATTCAGAGGTGTTCTGCGCCGTCACTTTGTCACGGAGACTTGCTTATGGTTGATGATTATTCGCCAGCTGTATGATGTCTGGGCGGGGAGGGCATTCTGGCGGGGTCAGTGTTGGTTCTGGGACTTTGCGTCCTATTTGAGTATTTATGGCTGTTGGGTATTGGTATTGGCCGGGCAGGAGTCGTTTTCCCGTCTTGCTAGGTTGTCTTCTTTGCTTGGACAGACTGCATAGTGGAGTGAATATGAAACTGGCCTAGGCCCTTCATAGGGCTGTTGCGCCATTGACAAACAAACAAAAAATAATGGTGAAATCGTAGAATATGCATATTTAATTATTGTATTTATATTTCAGGATATAAGCATTGTTCTTCCAAGAGAAGCAATATTGAAAGCCAGCAATGAGAAAGTGATCAGAATTCAGTTTGTGTCTTACGCCAACCACAA
Organism: Sogatella furcifera; assembly: GCA_017141385.1. Taxonomy (NCBI): domain Eukaryota; kingdom Metazoa; phylum Arthropoda; class Insecta; order Hemiptera; family Delphacidae; genus Sogatella; species Sogatella furcifera. The sequence continues at coordinate 4,436,075 of CM029560.1, read as the reverse complement.
ACTTTTTCGTTCAATAGACGAGTCCAAGAATTTCGACGTAGAAAAAACTAACAAAGTATTGTCAGCTGTAATATCCAACACGACTGTGACAAATTTAACAGTGCCTGTGATCTACAAATTCCCAAACTTGCATTCGAACCATAAATATGTATGTGTCTATTGGGATCCCGAAAGTAAGTAATATCCAACCAAAGTAGTAGTTAAGAATAAAATAGTAGGTAGCTTATTTAATAAATTTGATAATATAATTCATTGTTTATTTCATCTATAAGCTTCTTAGAATAACAGTTCCAACAAGATCATTTCTCCTGGATTGTTCAAGAAATAAGCTTCAGTAATCAACTTCTCTAATATATTACTTATTTGACTAGTAAGTACAGTAAATACAGTGAGTACGTGTGAATGCAATGGAATCTTGATAATTATTTGTACTTCTCCAATTAGAAATTTTTAATACGAATAAATGTGAGACCTTGAATCCTATTAACAACAGTATAATTATAGTATGTCAATTCACCTTTGCGTGTGAGACCCCTAGACACCTGGAACTAGTTAATTCACAGAATCCACTTAATAAACAATAATAAAACACAAAAAATAATAATAAGAATACATTAGAAGCTAATTGGTAAACAAAACTTTTTTATATAATTTATTACAGAACTTTGTACGCCTAGAGCCCTAGAGGAGACAGGATGTTGATGCGACGCTTGCTTACTCGTCAATTAACTTATTTATTCATTTTACATTCACTATCACAAGTTTATCAAATCTGAACATTGGGAAAAAAATTACGATGCCTAGGCTCCCCCCAGGCCATGTCCTGATATTTAGAGCATATTTAGAGCATATTAGAGGCCCTGGTGCTTTTAATTGATGATTTTTTGGACTAAAAAATACCAAAAAACAATTTGAGTTATTGTTACTCAGAGAACTGACAAGTATTTTGAATTATTGCTCTTTAGTAGCCTCAATAACAATAACTAAAATTGTTTTTTGGTATTTCTGAGAATAATAAGCCAATTTTCACTGACCGACCTGGTCATCTCATCACACAAAATAGTGGCGAGAGTTATGAAGCTATTTTAACAGTTAATTAGTTTCCTAAACCGAACAAAATAAGGTTGGAAACACTTAATTCACTTAGAATGACAATTTGATCGAAATATTTCACCTTGTTTCATTCACTTGATTCAATTATTAACAAATTATTTGAAAAATTTCCAACGAAATTGGGGCTTCTGCAAAGAGTGTAAGAGCTAGCCGATAGATGGCGTTAGCAGTTGCTAGAAAATACAGTACCCGTACATGTACAAGTTACTACTAGAAAGCAGTTCTCAAAAGAGTATCGTAAAAACCCGTTTTGACGAGATCAATCTGCTTTTGAACACAAAATTCATACTTCAATAATATTATAATGTAGAGTTAAATGTGATACAATTTTATTCAGTAGCCTACCGAATCGCTCGTTACGAAAAATGAGGACACAAATAATTATTAACAGTTGCTATAGAATAATTTTCTTTCTCCAACAGGCTAGTAAAATTTTCTGTTCTCTCTTATTTCCGATGGAATGTCTCAATGGTTGTCGTCGAAGACAATCCAATCTTCAATATTCAATCAAATATCTTGATATTTAATCAAATCTTAAAACATTCAATTGATTCTTCTAATATCCAATCAAATCTTCAGATACGGTATCAAATTAAATCTTTAGAGTACCGTAGTAGATCTCCTTGTTGTTATACAGCGTTTCCAGAGATTGAATACCTTAATGGCACAAGAATGAAACGATGGTAATTAGTGGCAACTCACTACTAATAAAATTCAGCCCCATATTTTTTAAAGCTCTACCATACAAGTATACAGGGGAGCTATAAGTGAATTAAATAATTCTATGAAAATTCTATAAGTGAAGTGAATGAATGAACTACAAATGAATTCACTTGTTGACTCTTGGCAGTGAACTTTAAGAACGAAATGACTCGCAGCTTTGAAAGACTCTCTCTATTCATTATGACATAGGTAGAATATACAAACATGTATTCGTACCTGTCTATATTATGCATTTCCATCAGGGAAATTGTGCGAAATGAGCAATAACTATGGTATGAAAAAGATGAATAATAGTAGACTTTACTGTAACATTTATAAGCGACGTCTCGAGTTGCGCAGCTCTAACTGTACGCTTATAGCTTTGCAGATTAGTATAATTATTAGATATCACAATCGCAATGGTAATGATTATCTACTGTTAGTTATAAGTCTAGTTATAACTATAACTAGTTATAACTGTTAGTTATCTACTGTAGTTATAAGTCTAGAGCTGTGGCGGCTTGACATGAGCAGCTAGAGTTACGCAGCTCGAGCCGTCACTTAATAATGCTTTTAGTGAGATTGCTTGGACATGATTTTTCTAAATCTGGTAGAAGTTAAAAACTTTCAGTTTGATTTCCCACAGCCGAGATCTAGGAGAAAGACGAATAATTTCGAATCTGTTAATCAAAAATTTTTTTATTACAATAATTAAGAATTCTAAATTCTGCAAAATACTGCATCAAAAAGTTATCATCAAAAGTTATCATATAAAAGTTATCATCAAAAAGGACTCATCATTCAAGGAAATTGAAACTATTGAATTAAATACGCCTACAAGGAAAACAAGATTTTCATTCAATTTCTAATGAAACGATATAGACTATTTGAAGTCTTGAGGGTCGATTGTTCCTAGAAAGTTCGCCTGAAGTTCTAGTTTCAACTATCAGCTGTCATTGTATGGTAACATTTATTATAATGTGTTTCAATTGAGGCAGCTGATTGTTTAAACTAAAATTGAGTTGAATAAGACCTAATTCTTAAATTGTAGTAGTTAGTAGTTTTTGTTGATATAATTTTAGTTAGTGACCGATTTTGGTTAAGTGGTGTACCTTAATGGACTTTTCCGAATGTCCTCATTCCTCCTAATGAAGAATTCTTTAAATGAGTCAAATCAATCAAATCAAATCTAAAAATCGAACCATGTGCTAATAACTTCTCATGTCTTGTAGGTCTTTCTAGTTCTAATTCCGCATAACAGAGAATAATTCAATTGAGTATTTTTCCTGTATGAATACAATCAATTCATGTGCCATTAATATTTCAGGTTTGAAATGGATGACAAGTGGTGTAACAACCAATCAGAGTGGGAAATGGGTGAGCTGTGAATCCACTCATTTGACGGCATTCTCTGTGCTCCTGGACCCCACCCCAGACGCCAATCATATTGAATCTCTTTATTCTCATCATGAAGCCACACTCACCACTATCAGCTACGTTGGAGTTACTCTCAGTATTTTTGGATTGCTATTCACAATCTTGACTTATGCTATGTTCAGGTACGGCTTTGTCAAACTCATTCATTATGAATTCTATTCCTGGAAACTTAAATATGTAGTTTCCTTTTTGTCTAGGCTGCTATCAATAAACATTGAAATCACACCCAGTACCTTTCTTGGAGTTTTTATCTGAACACGACACGCTTAACTTTCTTAAGAGGCATCCTCAAGTGTGAATGGATTTTTTTAGCAAATTGATGTAAGAGTAGGCTACCTTGATTCATACTATTACTATATGTTCAGTATGGACCTCCTCAAATTGCAAATTCATACAGTACGGTACCCTAAAAATTTTATTCAGCGTACCACTTTACTATCGATAGAATACATGAATGAAAGATTTGAGCAGTACTCAAATTTTTTCATTAATTTACAAAACCTATACGCAGTTTTCGACTTTCATTTCAAACAATTGATAAATCATTGTTTCCAATGTTTGAAGGTGAAATTTGTGCATAGTGTATTATGATCTTAACATTCATATTAAATATTTTTTCTCCAAATCATGAATTGTTATTATAGGCTATAGAATAATCAGGGCAAATGAAAAAATTGTTTGTGAGCGCATAGTTCATATTTTGGAGTGAAATTTTATTTCAAAAAGGACATGCAGTTCATTTGTTAAGTTAAATTATCTTTTACAGAAGTGATGTATTTCTATTCAATTACATGGGATTCAATTATTCATTAATGTAGAACGACGTTAACGTTAACGAAAAATAACGTTGTTCTAGTTTTCAGAATGCTTCTAGTTTCTAGAATGTAGGCCACTGAGGGAAAAGTTTAGAACTTATTCCAGCGGTTACAAGGTGCATGAACTTCTTCTGTCCCACGATTAGTTTGTATTTTTTTTTTTTTTTAATTCCAATACTAATCGTTTTGCTGTATCAGCCTACTATCAATTTGATATTATCATCAAAATTAATAATATTAAGGAATAAATGTCCCAAAATGAACTGTCAACATAAACTAACATTGAACAATTATTATGAGCATGTACATCTAATAACCATTTTATAATTTTTTCAAGTGGTTACATAAGTAGAATTTCCCTTTTCAGGTGCCTGAATCGTGATAGATCTGGTAAAATTCTCCTGAACCTTTGTATGTCATTGTTGCTGATGAATATAGCTTATCTTATGCTGATGCTAAAGGAACAGGACTACTGGGACCATAAGGATATTTGCATGGGAGTTGCACTTGCAATACATTACCTCGTACTTTCATCTTTGGCTTGGATGTTGGTTGAAGCTATAAATATGTATCAACTAATTATCACCGTCTTCGCCTCAGTCGAGTCAAGATTCATGTTGAAACGGATAATCGGTGCATGGGGTGAGTGGATTAGTGATCCGTTACTGTTCTCAATTAACTTAATATACTGAGTGTTTCAGGAAAGAATGTGTAATACTTCTCAGACTGATTCCTTATGCTTACACCAACCAGAGAAAAATTTTCCATTAACAAAGCAGAAGAGTATTGTTAACGAGATAAGAATGGCAGAGAATTGACAATCGAGCAGTCGAAAATAGTTTATTGTTGACTTTTATTATAGTCTAAGTGTTTTCAAATGGATTAGATTAGATTAGATTTCTTCATTCATTTAGATAGCAACAAAATATTTATGCTTAGTTTCTAGATTACAAGAGTTATTATGTAATCTAATTATTCTATTATTTTTACAAGTTACACACTAATTTCGATATTTTACACTACAATTTTTACAGGATATTCTATAATCTATTCAATGAGAGAGGTTACATATGAATGCAAAAATCCTAGAACAATTATCCAAACAATATTCTATTTGCTTGCAATCTTACTTGTTGTGCATTAGAATATCTGAATGAAAAGGCGAAGTTTGGACTTGAAGATGTCCATTCTTGGGAAAGGATAAGTATATCCTTTCCATTAACACTTGGCCTGTGAAAATTGTACTATTAAACCATTACTAGAATAATATAAAAAATGTCCAGTTGTAATTCAAAACTAGATGTAGGTGATTGAGAAATGATTGATAAAGTAAATAAATAAATAGATAATATTATGATGAATACTAATAATATGGAAAGATCTTGTCAGCTAGGTCAACTAGGAATAATAGTAGGCCAGCTAGGCCATGCTTCACTATGGAAACAAGAACATCAGTCATTCTATAAAAAACAGCCTTCCTATAAGAAAAACTCTTAAGAAATTGTTCTTGAAAATTACTAAATTTCCATACTCAGTAGGTACAATCAAAGAGGATTATTATATATCTGCTATCGTGAAGGCAGTTATAATCTGTTCAAGCAAAGAAGAGTCTTACTCCAGTCTCCAGCTCAGTAAATATTGGTTCAAACATTATTGATCTGGTCTCAATTATAGGAAACATATCGATCTTCAATTTAAGATCAAATAATGTTTGAACCAATAATGACCGAGCTGGAGACTGGAGTAAGACTCTTTTCTGCTTGAACAGACTATACCTTGAGGCATTCGCGGCACATGCCTTGCACTGTCGATACGAGCCTTAATAGTTGACAGATCTATTCATCTATATTATTCTATGGTTCAATTCTTGATAGATGGTATTATCTTACTGAGTTTAATTGCCATGTTTTTACCTTGAAAATCCTTTTGAATATTTCTAATTATGTGAAATGTTTACTTCTCAGGAATTCCTATATGTGTTGTTGGAGCCACAATCAGCTACACAGGACTCACTCATTACAAAAACCCTGACCAGAACTCATGTCTTTTCTCATCTGAAGATCGCAATGTCTACTATATTGCCTATTTTGGACCAGCCTGCGTCATACTCATAGTGAATTTCATTGTATTCTTGAGAGTGATTAGAGTCCTATGTATGAAGAGAACCATGGGAAAGCACAATCTGAAGGAGAAGGGAGGGATTACTGTGGCACAGGTACTTTATACTTCTCGATTATCTATATCTATAAAAGCGAAATGGCACTGACTGACTGACTGATTCATCACCAGAACTAAAAATCCACTGAACCGAATGCGTTCAAATTTGGCAGGTATGTTCATTTGGACGTTTAGACGCGCGCTAAGAACGGATTTAAGGAAATTTTCAAGGATACGCCAAATATTCAAGTTTTTCTATAGTTTTTCGGCATTTTCTTAATTTTTTCGAGAACCAATCGGTAGAAAATGTTGATATTTGGTAGGTAGGTTCAGATAAGGTCTAGAAATATTGTGTTAAGATATTTTTGAATTATGTTCAAGATTACGCCAGTAATCAGGTTTTTTCAAAATTGTAGATGTGTTGCGGGTTGCATATCTTCCGCCTTGATACGACCAATCCTTACTGTAAATTCAATGGTTCAGTGAGATTATAGATGAACTAATTTGGAAGATATTGGATCAAGTTTTAAACTATGTCCGATAAAGTTCCCAAGGTTACGCTCAATATCAGCGTTTCACTATTTTTCGGAATTCTCAGAGTTTTTCTTGGATTTTTCGAGAATAAATTGGTAGAAAATGTCGAAATTTGGTGAACAGGTTAGGTCTAGAAATGCTGTGTTCAATAAGTTTTGAATCCCTTCGGAACGGAATTTGCAGGCGAGCGAAGCGAACCTGTTTGTCTCAGCTTACACTGACAGAGGTCATGCAGGCGAGCGAAGCGAGCCTGTTTGACTCACTGACACTGCTGATACTGTCGGGGGTCCAGGGGGCGGAGCCCCCTGGCTAGGCGGAGAAGACGAGCGAAGCGAGCCTGCCGGCTAGTTATCAAATATATGTTTCATTATTTGAAAATAATAATCATGTCGTACGCTTTAACCATTTTTAAGTCTAGAGAGATTGGAATATGAATATTTTCATTTGAATTATTATTATTATTATTATTATTATTATTATTATTATTATTATTATTATTATTATTATTATAACTTCAATATGCAGATTAGAATTCTTAAAGATGTAGCCTTATCATTTTAAAAATTTGTATCACACATTCATTTGTTTCGCATCAAATCATTAGACTCCCACTGGTGATGAACTCACAAAATTTTTTGTAAATGAGAGCACGTTTTTCAAATTGATGAAAGGAATTTATTTCAAAATGATTACTTATTTAAATACAATTTTTTTCAGAAAAATACATTTTTTCCAACTTTTTCAATGTATTTTTATTATTATCTCGGTCAATTTTTAAAATAAGATAAATCGCCCCCATAACGTTTCAGAGTGATGCCTATTGTACATGTCTGCAAAATTTCAAACTTCTATCTCCAACAGGAGTTTCAAAAAATGAACATTTATATAGAAAGTTTAGTTTTTTCATGACGCGCGACTCAAGTGGGAGTAAAACTGAATCTTTAAATGGAAGTCAGCTGTGCAAAAAATTTTTTCACATGTTTCTATCATTTAAAAGTATGATTGTCATATATTATTTTAAAGAGAAAATGATGAAGAATCTATTTAAAAATAAATAATAAAATGACTTTTTTTAATTTTTGCTCTACCGACTCCCCAACAATCAAGAAATGATAACAATTAAACAAAAATAATTAATTGATAAATAGTATTCAGGATTAATAGGAGAGTACCCAGGATTTATATGTGGTCTGTAATGTATTGAATTGTGAAAACTAGTATCATGTAATTATGGTACATTAATTTTGTTTTTAATTTTCTCAAGCGTTCCAACTTGTTATTAGACGTAGATAGAAAATAGATATGCAATTAGCCGGTCTAAAATGGCCTTGAAATGAAGATAAAAATATATTCAATTCCTAAATATTGTATTCCATTCCTATTGCAGGTGAGGGGAGCGATAACAGTGATGACACTGCTGGGTATAACCTGGATATCAGGAGTATTCGCTGTGGGTGGACTAAGACTGATTTGTCAATACATATTCAGCCTTTGCAACTCACTTCAGGGTTTCATCATCTTCATGGTGCGATGTGTCCTCTACCCCGAGGCCAGGAGTGCCTGGGCCACCCTGTTCCGCACGGGAAGCTTCAAGAAGCACCGAGGTCACACCAAAACAATTGGACAATCGTCTTCACACAGTCAACATACGACTTCAAGTACTCAACATACACGAGTTTCTGCTAAGTCCGATCTCATGGTATGATATTCCATTTTTTATCATTGTTATCATAACTTATAAATGGATCCCTTACTGCTTACTACGTCATACATTTATGCTTTGTTCAATAATTCAGTGGACTAAGGTGAAGAAAACATTTTGAAATGTCCCATTCACATTGAAGCAGTCATCAGCTGTTAAACTGATGTTGATTGATAAACAGCAGTGTATTTTATGATGCCTGACTTTAATTTGGGATTTGTCAAATATCGCCAACCACGCATGCGTTATTTTGTTTACTTTAGTTCACTGAATTATTGAACTAATTATAAGTGTTAAATGCTGACCTCATACAGAGTGGGTAATATTTACTGTATAATGTATAATAAATCAAATTGAAATTGAATTTCGTGAATTACATAGTAATAATGGATGGCTTGGGGAAGCGGTTTGTCCCAGTGGTAGAGAGCGTCTAATCGGTGAGATAAGATAAGCGACGTGCCTCTACGTGCCACTGTTGTAACGGTGACCGGTTCCTCTGAATTCAATTCATGAGCCTCAAAAATCGCTTCCCGGTGGTTCGGAACCCACCTAAAGCAGTAGGTCCATTCATCTCTCATCATCATCCTTCCCATTACCCACGCACAGGCCCAAGAGCACATGTGGGCATCACCCTCAAAAAAAAAAAATTAAAAATGGATTATACATGATAAATTGAATTACATAATAGATTATATGAAAATTAAACTTTGAACTTGAGGCTATTTAAAATAATTGATAAATAAAATTGATTAAAAAATCAAATACCATTTTTTCAAAACTTCATGATAGCTTATAAATTGAATAACATACAGCCCAATAATAATTACACATTAGACATAGTTTATACATTACACATAATAGATTAATAAGAAATTACAGCACCTTTTTATAATACGTATGTTTATTTCAACATAAGATGTTTCGCTGCGCTGCTCTAGTCATCACAACTTTATTCACATAACTATATTATAAATGTTTACTATGTTATCAGGACTAACAATACATAATAAGTCAATAAAAAGTGTAATTCACCCTTTTAAAGTCACCTTCAAGTGAATTTCACTATTATTGAATTGTTAGACATTAGTAGCCGTAATAACATAGTGAACATTTATAATATAGTTATATGAATGGCGTAGTGATGGCTAAAGCAGAGCAGCTAGAGCCGGGCAGCTCTAACAGCGCAGCTAGAGCCGCAGCAGCTTGAGACACGCGGCTCGAGCTGCCGCTTGGTAATCCTACCAAGCATTCAGAGGTCCAATAATACGGTACAATACGTACGGTACGGCTACAATCATTACATTTTTAACTCCATATGGCTGGGTTGACCCCGCCTCCTGAATCCCAAAATATTACTCAATTATCACATTTTTAATATGATGAATCAAATTTTTAATGTCACTAGAACTTTCAATTTTTTTTATTATTCCCAGCAATGTCACCTACTATTAACCTTTCAATATAAGAAAACATTAATGAGTATTAGTATTTCATATAAAGTATATGAAGAATATTAATGAATAATATATTACAATTTTTCCAATTTTTTTACCCACTCTGTACCATTTTTATGTTAACCAATCTCATTATGCTCTTTATATATCATTATCAATGATAAATTTCATTATAATATTTATCATAATGATGATAAATTTCGACTTAAGAAACGCAGATTATCAATAAACTAATAGTAGCCTAATCATGTCATAAATAATGACTGAATCTGTATCGATTATGCGTTTTCCAATTATTAATTTTTTCAATGTCGTTATTTTATTATAATTTACTGCTTGTTCCTTACTATCTTAAGAGTAGCACTTGGAAAGCATGAATAAATGGACCATAAATTATTATTATCCTCGGCGCTTTAAACTGAAAATGATTTGTAGTTGGGGTTCATGTTTTATTTATTTCTCATGCATGTGACTTCATCATCATTTTTATATGTTTTTTATTTATCATTCTTGTTCTTTTTCCCACAATGCAACAGGTGAGGCAAGCATCCAAGATGAGCGTGAATACAACAAGACTCAGAATGTAACGAGCCTCACCGAAATAATATGATTCTCAAAAATAATGTGGACCTCGAATCATTCACACCAACATGTCAAAAATCAAAGACCTTCTTCTTAATCTCAATATATATAGCCTATAATATGTACCTTAATCAGAAAAGACTTTCTAAATTCTAAAGAAAAATATTCCCATGTACCTATCTCAAAATTATTTATATTTGGTGGCTAGGATTATTAAATCGTTGAAAAATATTTATCAAATATTGTATTATATTATTATAATTAATTAAATGTGATAATGTTTGCATTTTAATGTACCAAGATTACATTTGACTGTTTTTATTATCATTATAAGCTCGGTTCCTACTAACTGATGAAAACTATTCTCACGTAAACTACACTTTCAAACAGTCATTATTAAAATATGAGTAGCCTAGGCCTGAGTCTACATAGAAAGTAGTCTAAAGATGTATACAGTATTTAGATGTAGATGTAGCCTTTAGTGCTTGATTAAAAATATTGATACTCACTAGTTTCATTTGCAATGAAATTAATGTATCATGGATACAGTAGACCTGTTGTTGTAAAATGAGGAATGTAATTGAGAAAATGAATATGTAAACAATCATAGATCGAATTGGACTGGTAAGATTCATAAATAATAAGTAAGATTGAATTTCTAAGTAAAGTCCATTTCGTAAATTTAGAAAAACTAATGAATTTCATGAGTTTTGGTTAAAACTTAGGAGTTGAAAATTGGGAATATTTTCTATTAATTATTAAAAAATCAATGTTCTTGTGCGTTGGATCCATAAATTATTCAAGAATTTGAATTTTAATTCAATTCAGTTTTTATACAAAGAGTATCACATAATTAAAATTAATCAGTCTATTATTATTCATGTAGAGATTATAAACTATTCGAATAATTCTCATTAATCATGATGATTTGATAATTAAGATTACATAATTGATTAAATGATAATCAAGCATGTTAAAATTTATTGAGAAATATAGTTTATCTGAATATTCTTATAAATTCAGCATGGTAGGGAAAGTGATAGTTTTCTAAATTTTCATATGCATTTGAAACTACAAATAGTATATTTTTATTTCAATAAAGCAATATTAATCTGCTAGAGCCAAATACAGTATTACTATATTTATTGAAAGGTTCAACCAACATCAATAACATTAGTAACATAGTAGGCCTATTAGTAACACTTTACACTAGTAGTGTCGTATACCTGTATTCGATGTTTCAACTCAATTCTACTCATATTTCACAACATCATTTTCATCAGTTGAAATTTTTGCATGAGCATTATTACTTTTCAAAACAAGGCAAAAGCTTTACTCTCCAAACTTTTTTCGTATGATAAATTTCCTTAACGTAATTGAAAAATAAATAAAAATCAAACACCCTTTTTTTGAAAACTTTAAAATTATAAAACACACATACATGTTTCGGGAGCTAAGCCCATTCTCATTGACATTGAGAATGGGCTTAGCTCCCGAAACATGTATGTGTGTTTTATAATTTTAAAGTTTTCAAAAAAAGGGTGTTTGATTTTTATTCATTTTTCAATTATTTTAAACAGCCCTAAGTTTTAAAGTTCTTTATTCCTTAACGTATTTTATGGAAGGTCAATAAGCTTGAGCAGTCATATTTTTAAAATTATCACATCCAATTTTCCATTATTTAATGGTATTTTCTCTTGCGTCTATTTCAATTCATTTATATTCCAATCCTGTATTATATTATAAAATCAATTCAATCTAAGCTCGAATTATGATTTTTCTATTCATTTCATATATTTCATTCTTTATACATTTGCAATTGTTATAGAAAGATGAAGAATACAAACTCGTATAATTTCGATAAAAATCTTTGAAAAAATTATAATTTTGAAAATTTCATAGCTGAAAGTTATCAAAGTCATATTTCAGGAGTTATTAAAAATCATAGAGGACACTGTACTTACAATGAATACAGTTGAAAAAATAAATTTCATAGACGTTTTAAACAAATACACTGATTTTTTTTAAAGAAGAACGTTTTAATATTGTTTCCTAGAGTATATCATACCTAAATAGATCAAATATGACATTATTTTATTTCTACCATTGTTAAGTTACCGTAGCCTATTGCAAATCATTTTATTTATCACACTTGTGGGAATTAGTTGAATCTTTTTATCGCCTCCTTGATATGGAATGTCTCGCTAAATTTCATTAAAATTCTATTGATTGTTGTAGTAGTGTGTGTTTTTTACCCAATATCATTCCTAGCATTTATATCATTTGCGATATCAATCAAATCATAGAGCTTCTTCTCCACATAATAGAGGTACCCAAAGCTGCAGAGTAGGCCTATTGTAGTTTATGTGGAATGATTTTTAAAGCTTATTTAGTTTATAAGGTAGCCTACTCTATCCTAGTCCTTGTTGCTTTTTTCATAATTGAGAAACCAGAACAGGTTCAGTTTCACCTTGTTTCTCATAATTCATATTGCTGAAATGCATGATACAACAGTTTAAAATAGATTATTAAATTAAATAGATGGAACAGACTAGATCAGTAGGCTATAGGTCTAGGCCAATCAGAACACAAAATTTTAATATATATGACTTGACTTTCACAGTAATCCATCAGAGTAAAACTCAAGTCTTAATAACAGAGGAGCGACTATTCATGGATTCATTCGATGAATAGGTTGCTTTATGTGTCAGTATAGCCTACCTAAATATTTTGAAACCATATAATTTTTATAGGTTGTGTTAAGTAGCAAGTAGCTTCAACAATGGATTTTCATATGCTTCAACTTACAATTAACTCATTCATTTTAGTATTGTAGTATAGGCTATTTCTATATTTATTCGACTGGGTAATCCTTATTCATAGGTGGAATAACTTCAAATGTTGACTTCAATTAGAATCACCCAATAATCGAATAGGCCTAGATGCATAAATAGAAACAGAATTCACCCTAATACAAAAAACATGGATATTTGGCTACTTTTTGAGGATCAAAAGTTTCTCTGGGACGTTCATTTGTTTTCCTTTATCATTCGTGGAGGGTTGTGGCTTCGGTTCGGGGATTGTGGTTTCTGTTTGAGAATTTATGACTTTTAGGTCGGTATTGACCGGGCTGGAGTCGTTTTCCCATCTTGCCGGGGTGTCTCCCTTTGTTGGACATACTGTGTAGTGGAGTGAATATGAAACTGGGAACCAGCTTGTAGGCCTAGGCCCTTCATAGGGCTGTTGAGTGTTGAGCCATTGAAAGACAGACAGCCTAGTATTAGGCACATTATCAGGCATTAGTGATAGTTGGATAATGTGCAATACCAGCACGAAACAATTGCCGCGTCAAAAAGGTGAGTAATTTCACCACAAAGGTTTTATGCTCTTTTAATTAATTTATTAGTAAAAAAATGGATGAACAATAACAATTTTTTAATGACTATTCACTGATACGGTAAAATTCTGGTATTCATGAGTTCTTAATGTTTGTATCGTTAGTTGGATGTTAATACTTTAGGTAGGCCTACTCAATAATAAAGTGTGAGACTGAAAAAATTGATAGTGGAAGAGAATCTAGATTTGTCAGAAGAAGTAGAAATGTATCCTCATTAAATGAGGATAGAATTTTGTATAACATCAATTAATTGATAGATAATTAATATCTATTAACATCAATATTAGAGAGTTAAGCATTAATGCAAAAGTTGATTGAGTTCTACCGTAGATATAATATTCTAGTTATATAATATGTATAGTTAGTCTATGATGTAAGTATATCCATATCATGATATTATATTGACTTATATATATCCATTATATTATATTATATTGACTTATATCCATAGTCAATGATAATAGTCAATCAAATTCACTACAGAGCTGTCTTGTCTTCCTCGTAATAAGAATATTCAACCAGCAACAACAACCGTAGAATTTAAAAAGTATGTTGATTAGTCTTCTGGGCCATGATTGCCACCATGGAGGCGACAGGCCTTCAAAAAGATTTCGAATAGAATGGGCTAACATTATTTTGAAATTATGATTATTTTCAAATAATGTTAGACAATTCTGTTTGAATAGTAATATGATTCAAAGTAAAACCTATGGTTGGGTATAGGGGTAGGCTACTCAAATGCTTGCGAGAAGTTGAAGAGTTTTAGTTCGTTTATTGTATAATAATAGAGAATTACTTATTGATCTTCATGTTTTCACGTGCCCAATACCTTTGAACGAGCAATCGCGTGGTCAAATAACATGATTGAAACTCAAAATTTGTTAATTTGATGAAAAACTAGTCCAAGATTTCTTTTTTGTCCATCCGGAAAGGCTTAATATAGTTCACTAGTTTGCCGCTAGGTAGCGCTGTGCTCCTAGCGCACGCGTATGGCTGATACGGTACTGTACAGCGAGAATAGAACAGAGAATAGAATATTCTATTCTCGCTGGTACTGTAATGTTATGAAACAAAAACTATGTAGGAGTATAGGCTACCTATGCGCGGGTACTAAAGAGATACTACAATAGATACACATAACAAACAAACAAACTCAGAATAATTATTATTGCTTGCGTGGTGTTTCATTTTATCTTGTTTAGTAGCCTACTTCATTCATTTGATTATTCACTTTCAACTAGTTTTACAAGACATAGCAATTCGGTAAATTATTACTCACGTGGTGTCTTATTCTATCTTGATTAGTAATTTCATTCATTTGAACTTTGTTTCCACGACACAGCAGTCTAAATATAGTAAAATCATTATATAGGCTTCTAATATTTTCATAGAACTAAGGTGATGTTTTATTCTACCTTGTTCAGTAATTTCATTCATTCGATTATTTACTTTCAACATATTTTTCACGACATAGCGGGCTGAATTGAGTCAAATCATTGTTCACCCAGTGTTTTGTTCATAACAATATTCTATCCTATATATCCATAAATTCTACCTTGTTTAGTAGCTTGCTAGAATATTCTCTATTCTATAAAAAGGAACATTTAAGTTGTCAATTCTTTATTTAATCATTTACTTACTTTATTTTTCTCACTTACTTATTTACTCTATTATTTGCTCATTTCATTTATTTACTCCACAGTATTTGCTTTTCTTACTTATTTACCAACTTCATTTATTCACTTTACTCACTTAAGTTAGCCTATATACTTAGAACCTAATTCATTTACTTCACTTACTTATTTATTAACTGCATTCACTCACTGTTCTTTACTTTTGATTTATTATTAACGACGCTGCAAAATTGAGTGTCCTTTCTTCTCTGAGAAACCTTTTGTTTTTTGCAGGATAATGTCCTTTGGGGTGGCGTACGCGCCCGGTCTCAATTCAATGTGCAGGGCAATTTGCGCCCCCTCAGGGCTGAAATTGTCCGAGGTCCCGATCCGAGATACTCCTTGACCCTGCCTCGTCCGGCCGCACTGCCGTCCGGTCCGGCCCCTTACATTGCTCGCAGCTTCAGTCTGCATCTGTCAGAAGATGGGTGCGACTCCGCAAAAGTAAATCTCAAACATCTATTTTATTTCATATATTTTCAAACATTCATTCGGATGCAACATCTATTTCATTATTTCATCACAATTTCCTATTCATTCTATTATCTATCCAAACATTATTAATTTAGTATTGATATTTCATCATTTCTTTTATTTTTTTAACTTACCGTATTTATAAAAAACACTATTTTAAATGGATATAAGTTTCTTCTCACATTGCTGTGACTCAAGCTTCGACCTGCTGTGTGGTCATCTTCACACTGAACAGTCAACTCTGTTCAAGGTTATGGTCTAAAATAGAATGGATAACTTACACAACACCATTTATTTTTTATTTATTCATTTACTTCTCACTGAAATATTAATTCATTTAATTTTCTTCATTCAACAAATTTACTATACAGACATAGTTTTTTCTTCCAATTATTCAATTTCTTTCAAAAGTAAGTGTTGAGATCTCAGGCTGAATCTTAATCGAAAAACCCAGGAGGATTAGTATTTAGTACTTGAGATCATTTTTCATAACAAGGACCGAGGTATTTTCATTAGTTGATGATACAAGTAGCCTGCAGGAGTATAGAGAATGCAGTCTTTGTTTATACTTCCTCCATGAAAATTATAATATTTTTCAAAATCATGAAAATAAATAAATGAATCCATTCTCAATAATGAAAATTATATGTTGCAGCCATATCAGGCTACGTACATAGGCCGTATAAAAAAATTGGATGTGTCCAAAAAATAATATCATTTTTCAAAAAGTGAATTTTAATGATTTCTCATGGATCCGGGAATTTGTTTTTATGAAAATTATATCCTACATAGGCTATACACAGACGTGGCATGCATTCCAGATTAAATATTGAACAAAGAATTATTCAAAGCTTCATACCTTAAAAACACCCTGAATTATTATTATATCACACTAAACTTTCACACCAATTTATTCAATATTTTTCAACAGGAATATCAATAATATTAAAAGTCTCTCATCTTAAGAAAAGCCAATCTCCATGTGAACAAGAAAGCAAACTCTATTTATAATAATTATTTGCTCCAAAATAACATTAATCTGTGATAACTCCTACAAGTTGATTTTGTTAATATGAAATTATTTAGTAGAGTAAATTACATCTCTCAGTGCACCAGAGAATATAATTTTCAGCATTTTTGGTTTGATGGAATTAAACCTAGTCCAAGATTAATACATACACTATAGGCATGACTCTCTTATTATGATTTTATTGTTTGTCTTGATCATGTGCAGAGAGCATAAGAATAATACAGTTTCTGTGATAGGGCCTACCTTGTAATTAGATTGATTAAAGACTCTTATTTCTAAACAATATAGTCTATCGTGTTCATGGCCTGTTCATAGATATCCCTCATTTCCATACTATTTGATTTTGAGTAGATTTTTTTTAGAGAATAGTGAGAATTGAGAATACAATATTTTCAAACTTCAATATTTTAGAAATTCCAACCCAGTACAAGTTTTTTACAGGTTAGAGCATGCAAGATAACTACGATTCCATGATATAATTTATATGATATAATAATCACACTAAAATTCTAAAAATATTGTTGTCAGGAAATTCATCAGCCTTTTCCTCATAGACTTGCTTGAAGCAGCTCATGGAATCTTACTACAAGGCATGTTGGGTGCTGCCCAAATAACTAGGTAAATTCTGTAAAATGAAATTTCAAATAATTTGCACATACTTTCACTTTTTCTTTTCTGCTTTAACTCTTAAATATATCAAATTACATTCAATTCTCCTGCTTACTTTATCCCACAATTAAATACAAACATGGACATATTCATAGCTTTTGCATTCTGATTATTGGGATAATTTATGAGATTCCAAATACCATAAAATTGTCAATATGGCAATGGCCATTGACAAAATATGAATAATAATTTACTGAGTAAACTATTTATGTAATGTATTCACGATTTATTATGTAAATAATGGAATTTTCCAGCTTCCGCTTTGATCCATTGCCTTTGAATAGTTAAAAAATTTGCGATTAGATATTAATTCCAGACAAAGATAAATATCTCACAAGATAGGCTATTTAATAATATCCAAGATATTTAATATTACCAGGCAATAATAAGTAGGTAGCCTACCAAATTCTGATGAAAATAGATAAAGTAGAAAATAGATAACTCTTCTCACTCATTTAAGTATTAATTCTAATCACAAAGAGTCTTTTCTATTCCAACAATATAGATCAGCAAAATATGAATGTAATTTACATATATAGTAATCAATAAGAAAAATCCTTAGAAAATTGAAAAAGAGTGAGAGTCTTGTATTAATTTAATGTTCAAAAAATATATTAAGAATAATTCATGCAAACAAACATACATTACATACATTCACAGAATTCTGGAAATATTCACTGAGTTCCATGGAGTCTGAAAATCTGAAAAAAGCTTTATGCACAAGTAGATTTTATTTCTAGAGCTACAAGAGTTTGATGAAGCTAAAATTCCAACAAGCTATATAGGCTACAGTATTATGATTCTTAAATTTTCAATACAAATTGCTTATTCAAATCAAATTTTGAAGAAATAGCAAGATTATTCTGATTGTTGAGGTTATCACCCATACTTCTTCAAACTGCAGTACTGAATATTAATGATTTATGTTCTTCTGCTTGCTTTGTAGTTCACTTACGATTTTTTGAGTTCCAGACTCGTTACAAACACTGATCTTCATCAGTGCTCCTTGCTAAGACTTTTTAGCAAGAGCGCTCCTTGCTAAGACTTCTTAGCAAGTCTAAGAAGACTTCTTAGCAAGTCTTAGCTAGACTAAGAAGACTTCTTAGCAAGTCTTAGCGAGTCTAAGAAGACTTCTTAGCAAGTCTTAGCAAGTCAAAGAAGACTTCTTAGCAAGTCTTAGATAGTCTAAGAAGACGCCTTAGCAAACCTTAGCTAAGAGTGCCAAGGATGAACGTCACTGTTTGAAACGTGTCTGCGACTCCAAAAATCAAAAGTGAACTGCAAAACAAGCAAAAGTACTTACATTATTCATTATTTAAGTTCACTATATTAGAACGGTATTGTATAAAATTAATACCAGTACCTACGTGGCAAAAATAATATGAATTATGTTCCCACATGTTAATAAAAATTATTAATAATTTGTAATTAATTATGGTTTAATAACTTAGTTCTCCATGATCATTTTTTGTTTTTTATCCATTATTATCCTATAAATATTGTCTATATTCAATGCTGGTAGTTTAGAGAGTAGTATAAACGGTATTGTAAATAGTTGCATCTGCATCAATCTTTAGCAAAACCTATTATTTTTGTCATTTTTTTCTAAAAGCTTTCCAAAAAATTGCCAAAAATCTTATTAGTACTCACACACTAAACCAAGACCACCTTTTGGCAGATAACTTTCTCTTGAGTAGGCCTGCAGGTTGAAAGTTGATAATTCCTATTAATAAATTGGCAAAGAGGTCATTTTTCACTTCATTGCTTCATAGAAAAAAGTTGAGCTGAGTAGAACAAGAAATCAATATTGTTGACTTCCATTGGTGCAATGAAACCATAAAGCTTGTAAACTATGAATCCCCTTGGCAAAATGTGAAGAAACAGTTGGAAGCACCTTATTACAATCCTCCCCTATATTTGCATCACACTTCCTTACTTAGCATCTTATGATATAATCATTATTGTTATTGTTTGTATAGTTGAGTGAGTATGAAACTGCCAATCAGCTGGTAAGCCTAGGCCTTCATGGGCTGTTGAGCCATTGAGACAGACAGACATTGTCATTGTTTACTATTGCTTGTACTGTATGTGTGTCTGTAAAATGAATGGATAATTTTAAAAAATTGTAAATGTGATTAGCCTAAGCTTTTGTGCGCTTTTCACAAACCCGCAAAGCGTGAATGTTTTTCCTAGTTTAGAGCGAAGGTAAATGAATTGAACTTGTCCTTATTTTTCTCAGGAGGGAGAAGATACATCCTGGAAGTATGAGCCACGAAATCAAGCACCGCCACCCAACCCACAGGACCAAGGCTACGGCACCGCAGAGCATTCCCCAGAGAGTCCTCGCGAGAGACATCGACAAGTTGAAATCACCTCAGAACCACGCCTCAGCGTCTCAACCCCTGATCGACTCTGTGAATCACTCCCAAGAATATCGATAATCGCAAGAAGTGATGGTGAAATCATGCTACCGGATACAAGTGTATCTCAGAGTCACTCTCAAGCAAACCATTCTTACTCTTACTCACCACAATGGGAGAATAGCTGGAATAAGAGCGAGACATCCGTATCACCAATGTCCTCTGTAACTGATCCTTGCGGTTCATTTTCACCCATTAACACGCCATCTAATTCACCTGTTCAGTGTTTCAGACTGCCTCTGGTAAGAGCCACGTCACAGAAAAGTTTTGCAGAGAGAGCTCACAAATTTCCTCATCCACCTCATTGTGAAGAGCTTTTGTAAGATAAATCACAAGCTGTCATATTCCATTTCCAAAAATTACAAAATCAATCATTTTGAAAATTCTATCAACCCAAATTGTACATTTTTTCACCTATTAATTCAATCCCCCTTAAAAAGGTCAGAGTAAACTGAACAAAAATAGAATTACAGCGCTCAAGGATGAGTAGGATTTTGATCATATAGTCTGTCCAAGCAGAGAAGACATTCCGGCAAGATGGAAAAATCACTCCAGCTCAATCAATATTGGTTCTACAATTATAAATTTGGTCTCAAATACTAGGAAACATTCTAATCTAGAATTTGAGACCAAATTGATAATTTTTGAATCAATATTGACCGAGCTGTAGTGATTTTTCTATTTTGTCAGAATGACTTCTTTGCTTGAACGGACTATAATTATCAAAATTAACTAAATATGTGAAGACTGAATAGGTACGTTAAGATTATAATATCAGCTTTTGTGAGAGAAGAATAGAGTTATTCTTCATTTGAGAGTGATGTTTGACACTGGCGGTTCGTGCCCACAAAATAGGTGAAGTACCCGTATCTTTTACTGTATAGCACTTTACCTGTTTCGTGGGCACAAGCCGCCAGTGATGTTTGATCATTGTGTTGAGTACAATGGATGCGGTGAAAGATAGTTTATGAAAGCTAAAACCCAAAGAAAGGATGTAGAGCTTATGTTGTCATTTGGAAATCCTCACATCATTATTATTATATTATTCAGCATGATCCATCTAAATGAAGAGTGTTGAAAACGCTCTTGGGGATCTCAACCACTAAATTTATTATAAGTTACTAAAGTGAACCACGAATCCATTCTGGATCCGCCCCTGCATATCATAAGATTCATACCGTAGTCCTTCGCTGAAAACCCCTTCTCTATTAACCTCTTGATACACTTGATACACAATAACACTTCTCACATTGACCTCTTTGTCCAATCCAAAATAAAAAATATTCTTATTATAATGTAAACTTGACGGGAATAGATTGAAAATGTCTTTGATGTAAGTTTATCTTTGCCGAGATGAAACATAAATGTACATAATAGAAAAATCTCAAGTGAAAGAAACAACTACGGTAGTATTTTCTATCAAAACCTACTGGATTTGACATTAAATGTTGTACTGGTTTGCATGCTTCACCATTATATGCTCATATATTAATGTAAGACAAAACTCATATTATATGATTGTATGATATTATAATTTCTGAGAGTAGGTGTATTATAAGAGGAATCAAAATCTTTATCAATATGAACTTTGAAATCTTAAGTGATGATTCAAGCTCACCTTATATTGAGATGTCTATTCATAGTTATTGTACTGTATTAGTGAAAATGAAGACTGTAAAGATGTTATTTTTGTAAAATATTATTTTGACGTGAATAATTATCAGTAAATTTGAACTGGATATAAATCATGGTAAAGTAATTCAAATAAGGTGCTTATAATGGGATGTAAAGCGGTTTTTGATTAGGTAATTATTATTCAATTAAAATTTATCTCAGTGAGGAGAAGATGATTTATTACTGTGTGCATGACAAATTCACTTCATAAGTTTTAGTTGTTGTACAATATCGTTAAAAAAGTTTATTTTAGCGTAGCTAACTTAATGTTGTAGAAAATTAAGGTTGAAGTAAGTGTTAATAGATGTCAATTTTTACAAGCAAGCTCTTCGTTTCGTGATCTCAGAAACGAGATTATCTATATGATACAAACCTGCGCAAATGAATCTTACAATTTTCAATCTGTCATTTATTACCTTTCTTTTAATTATCATTTATACATTTTGCTTCAAATTATACTTTTTAAATCTGTCTTCAGTCTTCCGAAACCAAAGTTTCTTCAAGATTTTATTTTGACAAAATATTACAAGTAAATTATCCTCATTCATCCACACGGAGAAAATGAGTTTTGAAATATGATTTATAGGTCTAATAGAGAGTCATATTAGAATATTATGTTATAAATATTTACTATATTGGTAAGGTCACATGACAGTAAGTTACCTAATTCTATTTAGCTCTAACTCATTGATGTTCCAAAAATATTTTCCTGAACTTGAATTAGGGTAGGCCTATTGTGTAATATGACTCTATTGGAGGAAAGTTATCCTCACGTTTTTAATGGGTCTTATCTTGGAAAAGATAGGAAAATATCTTGAATTTCATTTGAAAAAACATCTCTCCTGAAAATTTTCGTTTTTCTTTCCATCCAATGAAACTTTTAGCTAATAATTTCAAGTTAATATTCCCTTCCTATCTCTCAATCTCTATTTCATTTTTTATTTTTGATACTTTTGGAATTCATTTTTGTAAATATTGATGTATCTATGTTGAATAAATAAAAGAAGTCTCATGTGACTGAAGCTTACGTGAACACATTAAATCAATATTCTGTTCAGCTTGATCAATAATTATTATGTAATATATTTATATTCTGCGAATTCTAAACTTGAAGTGAAATGTATTTTGACGTTTAAAAATTGATGTTATAGCCAAATATTTACAAATAATATATTGTAGGCTACACTGGGTTTCTTAAATAGATATTTTAGAAAATTTAGTTCATCCATTAGAATGTGCAGATCTATTTGTTGTTGAATATATTGAAGTAATAATAAGGATCTCCTCTTACTCTGTTGACAATATAGCACTATCAATCAAAAAATATTATTTTGCATATTGATCAATGTGAGAGTAGCCTATTTGTATTTTTTTATGTAGTATGTAGGATATAGTGCTAAGTGTTCAATGTTTTGCAGGTGTTAATAAACTGCTTATACTATATTATTGAAAAATACAACTTTATATTCACACTAATAAATGTTGATCGATTTACCAGAAATATCTCATTAATTATTTTGTGATAGTGAATATTTCAATGTATGATTATGTGTAATATCTGAATAATGTATAATTCGAGAAAAAGAAATGTATTTATCATATTTCTTGATGGAATGTAATAATAGAAATGATTATTCCTTATTATCTTCATTCAATTTACGTTTGTTTTGGTTATCCTATATAATAACATTCTATAGTCATGTATTTCTTTAATTTCAACTTCCAACAGAGTGTTTGGAAAAATTCAGTTTGAAACTTTTCATTTTTATGAATAATCTTTGAAATATTGGGTTATTTATTGTATCTGGCTTGATAATATCAGTTACTTTTGAAATATATTTTGGAACAAGGCCTAATCGTACAATCGTGGTTATGAAGTAAAATTAAAATATAGGCTACTTCCCTTCATACTTTTTCAATCTGAAACATAAATGAATAGATTGACAATTACAATCGACATGGACGTAATTACATACACAGAATACATTATTGTATAGTAAGATGAAAGATCGAGCAAAGAAGACATTCTGGTAAGATAGGAAAATGACTCCAGCTCGGTCAAGTACCTGTACCAAGTACCAAGTATCAATTAAACGAGTGTACGGTAACGCTTCTAGTGAAACTTGGAACTATAGACTTGGTAAAAGCAGTGAGTTACAGTTTTCTTATTTTTTTTCAACAAAAAAATAGTACTAATGTTTTCAACAAGCAGAGAAGCAATCAAGCAATGATAGGTACATCGCATTCAATAAGAAACCTTTAGATAGTTATGTATGTTCCTCCTGACGAATAAATATAATTTTATGTTTTCAATAAAATTCCAATTTTTTTAGGAAAAATACCCAAAAAGTAAAGAGATGTGTGTTTTATGGAGGAAATGACTCTCTACAAATTATCAGAATAAATATGAAATATTGAATATTCTGTGTCTGATAGAATGAATTAAGACTATTATATTCCTGAGAATTGAGTTTTTAGAAATACGGTAAGTTACACGGTAGAGCTGAAAAATGATTGCTTGAACCAGTATGACAGAATCCGTTAGAAAATAGTTCAAGATGTATTTATTGATCTACCTACATGAATTCCCTGTATAGTGGATGTATTTTATCAAATATTGGTATAGTATGAATGTTGAATGTTATAAAATGTGATGGAATATGAATACCTAGTATAAATGGTGAATTATTTCTCTAATTCTACGATTTGTTGATGTAAACTGATTATTTATCAACTATACTAGCTTGGTATATTAGAGTATGTGAGAGAGAGTGATTGTCAGTGTGTAAGATAAGGGTGTAAAGTGAGTGTTCTAAAGATTCTATGTTCAATCATTTTATAGGTGAATGAATGATCATTCAAAAAATTTATTTCTGATAGTATAGGTGAATGTATATAATCTGTGCTACTGTTTGTAATTATTATGTAATTTATTATATATGGTACTCTGTTCAAATTGGATGAATATTTTATAGTATGTTGGAAAGTATAACCCTATAAATGTTTATAATGTTCGAGAATAAAAATAAAAAATGTTTCTTGAAACATATCAGTATATATTTTTATGGAATGAATGATACCCTATCGATTTTCCAAATTGAGCCTAGCAATTAATAGAAATGGTGGAATGTGAATAACTAGCCCAAGTACAAGAAAAGTGAAATGGTGGACGTCCATGGCAGACAATAAATTAATAAATATTAAAAAAATAATGACAGGCTGCAAATTAATATAACACTTATTGCATAATCATAACTCCAATTTTTGAGGAATAAGGATGATTCAAAATAAAACCAAAAAGTATAAAGTTTCGGGAGAAATTTTTATCAAACAAATTTCAACTTATTACATAAAATTTTATAGAGATCAAAAGTACCTATGTCAATAAATGATAACAGAAAATGACATATTCGAGCTTTCTTGAGCAATATAGTTCGAATTTTCTTTAAAAAGATATATACAAATAAATCCATCAAGACAATTCTCCAAATTTGTTAATTTTTTAAACTAAAATATCGATTTAACTGCTGCTAGTAATGTCTTCAATACAAGAATAGTATGTTTCAACTCAAGGAATCATCTACATTAACTGTAGCCTATTATGAGAAACTAGCATAGTATCCAACATTGTTGAAATCTGTTCAAGAATATACAATATCTTGGAATAATAATTATTTACAAGCGAATATATAATACTATACATGGAAATATAAGCTTAGGATGAGTCAACAGGAATAAGAATAAATTAATATTTTTTATGAAATATATTCAAGTAATCCATGTCATGAGTGAAATTTCATTGAATAATCAAGTTACACAAATATTCAAATTGTTATATAGGGCTTTTAAGATTCTGATATGCCATATACTATATGTTTATGAATTGAAATTGTTTGTCTTTTCAAGTATAATTCACTTTTACTTCAAAATTCGAAAAGTAAAAAAGACCGATTCTGGCCAAGTACACATTGGCGAGGTGGAACTACCCGTGAGGGTCTCCCCACCATTAAAAGCCATAAGAATATATTTTTTTTATTGGAAAAGTGTATGGCAGCCCTAAGCAACAAATCTTTTTTTTTTTAATCCTCTATAAAAGTGGCAAATATGTAAAGAAGGATCCATGTTTGAGAACGAATATTCATTTCATATTTTCATGTTTAGAGACTTGAATTCATTTCGATTTTTTTATAGTAGCTACTATAAGAGCAGCGAAACTGAATTTGTTTAAACTGTAATCAGGAGCTATCAACCTAGCACCAAATACTATCCTACTCATAAGATTAGATCGTTTTTGCTAGCGCACCTAGAAAGTATTGATATTCATAGATACGCTCACAGTTTTATACATACCCAAGATTCTTAGTGTCCATGTATCTTGATACATACCTACATTCTCAAAAAAATCAGTTTTGAAAATGTTCCTCAAACCCATTCAATAACCCAAATACATCAATTTAGATCAGTTTATCAATTCATTACATAGCCTGATTAAATTCCCAATCTATCCCCCAATTCAATTGGCAACTCAATTTAATTCCCATTTGGAGCTCTCAGTGCAATGTCCTGCACGACAGTCACTTTTCCGCCACCATTTTATCAAGTGTTTTCTTAGTAGAATTAATAATAATGTTGTAATAAAACATTGTTCATTTTCATTTCTGTTCCATTCATTACTTAAAACTTTTAACCCCGATATCTAGCTCTTTAACAATGCCCTCAATTATAATTATTCTTGAATATTTATATAAGTTACCGTAACTATCAGTTTAATAAACTGTTTTTCTGCTCATATCTTTCAAGAATACTTCTAATTTGATGCTATTAGACTGATTTTCCTTCTAATATTTAATCCAAAAATCAAAAGAAATCTTTACTATGAATAGACTTCTGCCATTGAAAATACCTTACCGATCTATTGCTATTGCCAAAATCGATCATTATAAGTTAGATTAATTATTTGTTGTTGTACGGTACCAACTTCACTGCAACAATTTTCGTCTGATTTCTAATAAATTCCAGTATTCCACTATTATTCAACAAAATCCAAATCGGTTTCTATTGTACAAGGAGTTAGATTCAATCACTGAAATTATAGTGGAAATATGCACCAGTTCACATGATTAGTTCAACTGATCTAGAGTAGCCTATATTGATTTATCTAGTTGTCTTTTTAATTTTTTGGTATTGATGGATATTCCACAGCCAAATTACCATAACGCAACCAATTTATTGTCTCATCATGACTTTTTAGCATTTTTCTTATTAGAGTTATCTTGATTATTTGAATCAACATTCTTATCATTATCTATCCTACTTTCAACTTTACCTTTATTGTTTTGGTTGCTGTTGTTTCTGTTATTATTCTTATTGTTTTTAACATTTTTATCTGGCTTCTTAGCATTCTTGAGGTTATTGTTATTGTTTTGTCTAAGTTTATAATTGTTGTTATTGTAGTCATTTCCATATTCGATGCAAGCTATGTAGTTGCATGATTCCCTTTTTGCTGCTGATTTTCTGACAAGAGCTACCTGCTTGGCTAGATGTGGGGGCAGTAGTATTTCCATCGCTCTGAAAAAACCAATGTTCCGATTACGATAAAATATTATTTATGAAAATATCGATTAAGAAAATATCATTCAATTTAAAAATTTGTATCATATGAAACGCATATTAACCAAATAGAATAATTATCCAAGTCTATTTGGTGAGAATATTTAAGAAACTAAACCTACTACCTAGAGAACTTCAAGTGAACATCTAGAATCTAGAGAGACAAGAAGGTTTCATAGTTTGTGCTTCTACGAAGGGCAACAATCCCTTCACTAAGTTATAGTTATTATTGAGATTCAACTTCATTAGTTATGGTATGCAATAACTTACTTTAATTTCAAACGTTCATTACATTTTTGAACATTGTTATTTTGAAAAATCACTGGAACAAATTTTTGAAACATTACTGCAATGATAGTTGACAGCGTGAGAATCCGATATCCAAAAATTTCCCAAATGTTTAAAAACAAAAGTGGTTGTTTTCTGGAAACATGGAAGAATCTACCTTTCTGTTATAATAAAGGAAGACAGCAGCTTTGATAATAGATTTTAAAATAGACAAAAGAAGGGTAATACGCTCTTCCTCGAAAGAGCCATAGAAATTGTCACCTCATAGTAAAAGCTCACCTTCGTCTTCGTCTATAGACATACAACTATATAATATCCTACATTCTTATAATCCTGCGTCTGAGGCAAACAACAACTTGAACTTTTGCACATTTTCTTCTGGTCAAAAGAGGGACCTTTCTCCTGTACAATCTTCCTAGAAATGATATTGTCTCAAGTTTGCGAACGTATTTTTTTGGAATCTCCCATGACCCAACCTCTTTAGCGATTTTTGAACTACAATCACGTTTCAACCTTGAAAAATGGCTGCAATGTTATTCGCTTCAAGTTCAAAGTCACTCACCGCATAGAATAGGGTGGTCCTAAATGCAATGAAGCATAAATCTGAATAGATTATTTCAGTTCGCTCCGAGTGCAAAACAAAAGGGATGGTGAGTCACTTTTTCGGAAATAGAGGTCATATTATAGGTCTATGTTCTAATACATAGTTCAGATAATACAAATTACAATTCACTGTGATTAAAATAATGTTATTACTACCGTATTCAACTGTTTACATAATATGTATTATGTGGTCGCTGATCAACATGTAGCCACGTTGTAACAACTATAAATAATGAGATAGGATACACAAAACAAGTCGACTTGATCAAGTAGATGCAATTCCTTCAATAATTGATTAAATAGTTGATTCAATGGTTTAATTCAAATTTGATATAATAGTTCGGTTCACATGTTGACAAGTCGACTTGACAAAATGTGATCAGTATTTAAAACTGAATCGAAATATCAATTAAATTAATTTTTCTCAGACTTATAATTTAAAGAAATTATCATTTGATTATCCGTATGCGTTTCAATTGAGGATGAAGTGTAAGAGACTCAACTTTGCCCTCCCAGGAAAAAATTAATGCCAGCTATTTATCAATTCTATAATTAAACTTCATCAGATGATTAGACTTGACTCGTGTATCAAAGGCATAATAAATAAGATCAATCTTTTAGAATATTTTGTGTAAACTTGTATCAGCTTATTGCTTAAAATATTGTTCAAATTCTGTGATAACAGTGAATAACTTTTGCGTAAGATACTCAAATTAAAAAGTTATCCATTTATTAAATTAAAAAGCAAGATATTGTCAAACCACAGATCTACTTTAGAATTGAGATACCGGTTTCGGTTACTACACCATTATCAATCTCTAGTAAACTACTCTAACTAGTATAGTCAGTCCAAGCAAAGAAGACATTCTGGGAAAATGGGAAAATCACTCCAGATCATTCAATATTGGTTCAAAAATTACAAATCTGCACTTAAATTGTAGATCAGAATGTTTCTACAATTAGAGACCGAATTTATAATTTTTGAACTCAATTTTGACCGAGCAGGATTCATTTTCCTATCTAGCCTGAATGTCATTTCGCTTGATCAGACAATAGTAAGCTATTGTCTCTGCTGAGAGTTAATGGTCAACTCATCTGACTCTCAAATCTGAGAAAGTCAAAACCGGTGTCTCGATTTTTTTAATAAATCTGTGGTTAGACAGTATTTTGTCTTTTCATTAAAAAGTTAGTTATAAAGCAAAATTACGAATGTGAAAACTTTCACTTTCACTGTAAATAATAGATTACCTGAGAGGTTTGTTTCCAACTTGCATTACTCTGACAGCTTGCCCCAGCTCACAAGCCAGACGTTCGCTGCAGTCTTTCCCCTCAATGGCTTCGAAGACAATTTTTGACAAATCGGTCAAATTCTCATCGGAATTCGCTTCCTTGACAGCGGCTGCGTCCGATCTATGATTGCCAAACTTCGGCATGAAAAGGATTGAGAGAACGAACATCATGGCGACGCTGACAAAGCTTGCCATCGCAAAGAAAAGAGGCTGGATACTTTTGGTAGGTCCTGCTTGTTGCATCATCATCATGGCCATGTCCTGCTGTGTCATCATACCTGTGTTTCCATCCATTTGTTGATTTTTTCCATCATCTCCCATGAGGTTTTTTATAGGGTAGAAATAGTAATAGTATCCAGGTATTGTACCTTGCTCAGGTGTGCTTGTCAAATCGTTCTCTGTAACAAACAAATTTATTCGAGTTCAATGTTGATGCTTATTCATTTATCACAAAATTTAGCTTAGCTTGTCAGAATGTTCTTTATAACAAACAAATTCATTAGCGTTTGATGTAGATGTTGATTCATCCATTACTACATTTTGCTGTGCTTGTCTGATATAAATGTTCTTTGTTACAAACAAATTCATTTGAGTTGAATGTTGATGTTGATTTATTCATAACAACATTTTGTTCAAAAATATATTTTATAAAATCATATAATACATTATATGAATTACGTAATTTATGGAAAATATTGATGTGAATCGCTAATGATTCTCTGTAATCATAAGATTACAGAGTAATTTTCTGTAATCACCCTGTAATTATAAGGAATCTTATAATCCGTAGTCATCAGTGAAGTAATATAAATTGATCTCCAACACCTTTTTATAATCAATTATGTTTGTACAGTATAATAGGTTGTTGTATGTTTTGATGATTGTAAGTGTAATTATGTAAGTGTTCACTAAAAGCATTCACGCATCGTCAAATACTTTATGAGTGATATGAAACTACTGATCATGGCTGATACAATTCCAAACAGTTTATCTTTAGAAAAGTTACAATCATAGATCAATAATTCAAAATGTTTTGAAAAAGATTTTAGAAAATAAGTGGCATCGGCGTTTCACAGGTATGGGAATGGGAAAAGCTCTATCTGTAGTTTTCTTTCTATAAAGCATTCTTTCGTTAAAGCATTTCAAGTTCTAACAACCAGAGAGAACAGCAGTGAATTCTCTCTGTCGCTCCTCACTCATCACCCCTTTTCTTTTTTCTCTCTCACCCTATCTCTCTCTCGCTCTATATCTCTTTCTCTCTACACTGAGCTAAAGAATACTAACCGTAGATATACTATTCTATAGTACTATATACTATTAGTACTAGTAATAGTAATAGTACTAGTATACTATTCTATGTATAGTTAGTCTATGATACTAACTCAAGTATTAGCTCAGTCAGTATTATTAGTATATAAGCAGTATTATATAGTATTAGTTTAGTATTATAGCTCAATGTGTCTCTATCTCTCTCTCTCTCTCTTTCTCTTACTCTCTTTCTCCCACACACGCACATACACACACTCAAATCCTCATATTAACTGATTGATGGTCAGTCTAAATTCATTAGCAGCTGATTTAAAATTTAGGATATCCACGTATAATCGAAAATGGTAATCCATTATCCATATGAGAATGGTAATGTATTGAAATTGCTAATTCAATCGGAGGATGTCATACATGGGTCTATAATTGAATGGAATCCTTGACAATAATAATAATAATCCTTGACAACACACAAGCTGAACAAAAACTGTATTTCTTCAAAATTTGCTGTAATGTCCGATAATAGATATCAAGTTTAATAAAAAAGCAACAAAGTCTGTCTTGGAGCTCCAATAAACTTTTAGGTCTCACATAAATTTTTTATACCATTCATGTTAAACTCTATGAAAGAAAGTAGTCTCCGAATACTATAGAGAAACTTGGAGGGAATAATTTTTCAATTGAAAGTTAGAAACGTTTTTTGTTGTAAGAATCTAAGGCTTGAATCTATCGGATAAAGGATAGAGCCTATCGCATCAGGTCAGCACCGAAAAATATCAGTTCAACACACAAAAATGTTTTACATCATATTATAGTTATTTGTATAGCTTATTATTAAAAATAAAGTTCATTTTGCCTTTTCTCAAATTGTGTTTTGGTACTCGAATCTATACATGCGAGTTGTTCACAAAATGCGTGTTAAAATTTAAATAAACTTCAAAATAAGAATCTCACCTGATAATTGCTGACCCATCGATGTGAGATTTGTTCCTTTGCTAACCGCAGCCTGATACAATGCTAGTAATTCCTGTTTTGATAGAGGTGCTGGTGGAATATCATCTTGCATATGATTATCACCATCTGAACCAGCCAGGTCCTGAAAAACAACCCAAAAATCATAAAAATATTCTATAATTTCGAGCAATAACATAACAGTAACATGTCAGTCCGAGC
Organism: Sogatella furcifera; assembly: GCA_017141385.1. NCBI lineage: Eukaryota > Metazoa > Arthropoda > Insecta > Hemiptera > Delphacidae > Sogatella > Sogatella furcifera. Next base: position 4,404,013 of record CM029560.1, on the reverse strand, counting down.
ACTTCAATTTCAGATATGAAAGTGGATGCATGTATTGTATGAGACCGACAGGGTCTCGTCATGTAGGATGGCGGAGTGCACTGGCGGCTCGTACCCACGAAACAGGTGAAGTGCTGTACAGTAAAAGATACGGGCACTTCACCTTTCGTGGGCACGAGCCGCCAGTGGCGGAGTGTGCAACCGCACAGGGCGCCGCAGCCGAGGGGGCACCGCGGAGGTCAAAGCAAAACGAGAAAATTGAATATTTCAATTATTAGAATAGTTTTTTACTATTTAAAAAATTTCATTAATAACTTGAATCCATTATTTTCTCTGCATCACTAACTTATTCATCATAATGAATTGATCAATAATTGAAAAACCACGAACAATGTATGAAGCAAGCTAAGAAACGCTTCTCTTAAATTTAATTCTATTGGTAGCTGACAACTACCTCATACTCTGTCGACCAATCACAAGCCAGTACAAGTACACACCCACAACACTCTGTAATTAGCTGGAGTCTATTACTGGCTTCAGTGACACTCTAAAAGTAACCCTGAACATAAATTCTATTAATAAATTCTTCAAGTAATAGCTTTATAAAATTGTACCAGTTTCAATACATAAATAAAGAGTATATAAGCGTATGGTCGTGAATAGTAAATCAGCGTTATGTTTCGTGTATGATAAACCATCATCAACTCCCTAGCAGCCATTTTCTAAGGTAGAACTCAAGGAACACTGTCAACGAATCAGAAAAGAGCAGGCGGGGAATGAAGGCGTGTCCAAGTCAAATCTGAAACATCACCCGACAACTGCTGCTGCCATCTACTAGTTGAATTTCGAAACTTTTCGAACCGATGTCAACGGCCAATCAGAGCGTAGGCAGAGCTTGGAGGCGTGTCCAATAAGAGTCGAAACAAATCACCCTATTGCTACTGCCATCTGCTGGCTAAATTCGGAACCATTTTTAATTTTTTCAAGAAAGTTGGGGATGGAAGTGAAAATGGCTGCAATCTTCAATAATTGAACTATTGAACTAATTAAACTTCAATTATTAAAGATTGCCAATATTTTCACTGGCAATTTTTTTAAAAATAAATTGCTATCAAGTTTTCGATTATTTGTTGAAACATGTATATTTTTGGTGAAATGCATGACAATTCGATTTTTCTGTTAAAACATGTATATTTTAGTGAAATACGATAAGAAAGTGGTCTTAATAGTAGATAAAATTGTTTCCTACAATATTTGAGATCCAATTGATAATTTTTGAACCAATATTGACCTAGCTAGAGTCATTTCCCCATCTTGCCATAGGGCCTTCTTTGCTGGGCAGACCATAAGAAGCACTCTTTGTGAATTCAGGTATATTTTACAATAGAATTTACATTGAGGCCCGTATTATCAATAACTATATCGCACCAAAAATATATTGATCCAGGAGTAGATGCTCTATCGAAGATATCGATGCTCTCTAGAAGCTATATAGTTATTGATAATACGGGTTGCATCTATTAAAATGTGTTTCATTCAAGTCAGCTAAGTTTTAAACTAGAATTAAAGTTCAACACTATTAATAATACGGGCATAGATAAATTAAAAAAAGATATTGAAATAAAGTGATAATGTGGTGATGTAAAGAGAATTCCATTGCAAGCGACTTATTAATGTAACTATTATTTATCCAACTATGAAACTACTTATTGAAGAAACTATTGTCGCCAAGTTCACTCACCTCATAGTGTGAATGTTCCTCGTTATCAGTAGGTGGCGTGGAAAGTATTTGCATCAGAATATTTCTGACTTCGGGATCTGTCTCGTAATTTGCTGTATCGGACTTGTCTAGCGCATTCAATCGATTGGATATCACTCTTGACAAGCTTTGAAATCGATCGCTTTGTATCCTTCTCACGACAGATTGTAGGAACCCGGCGCCTGACGGATATTCTTGTGCTCGAGTACACAGAACAGCGTACGTCAGCATTAACGCCGTAATATTGATGAGCCTTATTATCATCCTGGAAACAATAAATTTACATTATATAAAATCAAATAATATGACATTATATAAATTACATTAATATCTTTCAATTTTTCAATTTCTTTTCTTTGATGTATCGATTTATTTTACTCCGCTCATTCATCAACAGTCTGTATACTCATTTTTTTTTAAACTATGATTCCTGGACCGTAAATTATTTGTTTTAAAAGTGAAGTGATATACTGATATAACCTCATTCGGGTGATTAATTAATAGGTGCTGCCAATACTTGAAAACGAGTTCTGTCTCAAACAACGGTTAGCATTATTTTATTTATTGAACTGAGTTAATTTTTTTCTCGGTGTTGATTGTTGAATCGGTGTTAAATGGGAAGCCAGAAAATTCAATGAATTTGAGTGACTTCGTTCATTTTAGAGGATACCTTACTTTTTGCATTCAGAAAATGAGTAGGATGTCACGCAGATGAAAATAAGAAAAACATACGCAGAGTAGCCTATAGAAGCAGAACAGTATAGCCTACCTATTAGCGACTACATAATAAAATAATATTTTTTAATTCCAATATTTTCATAAAAAATACAATTCGTATTTTGTGGTCGCTGATACCTATAATATTGTTCCGCGAAGGGCCTCCATTATGAACATGTACATGTACAATACAGAGTAGGTGAAAAATTTGGAAACTGCCTAATGAACAAAGGTAATTTGACGATATGTGTCTTATGAGATCACTATCTCAAGAATGATGACAAATCCAAGATGGCGGTCTAAATTTGAAGAGTCATTGAAACGGTCATAATCGTTACAAAATTGATTCCGATACAAAATTTTAAGACGAAATGAATGGCAAAAACCATTGAATAAAGTGTGGATCAAAAATGATATTTTCTCTTTTCTTACTCATAATGTTACAGTTAATCTCCTCGATATTGTAGAAATTGAATGTTCTAGATTACTATTATTTACAGAATAGAAACTAGAGATATCGCCCACTAAGGATATGCAAGTGAGCCAGTCACGTAATACATTGAAGGCAAGACCCAATTTTTTCAAGAGTACAATAGCTTCTTCGGAGGACAATAGAAGTGAGATTATGATAGTTTATTGAACCGAGACTACTTTTTCAAATGCATTCAAATGACAGAGGGATAAAAACTTGACAACATATTTTAGTAGCTCATTTCAAGTAAAAGTAGCTGAGCTTATTAGTAAGGAAAAGTGTAGAATTATTCTATAGTAGAGATTCTCGGACAACTATCGGACAACGCCCGCAATTCTCGATCAAATTTCAAGATCACGGCACAATAATTTTTTAACCTTTTTCCCAAATTTAATAGTCTAAATTGAAAAAAAGATTCATACTGTCACTATGTATGTATGTCAATGGCTCAACAGTCAATGAAGGGCTTACGTTTGTTTACCAACTGGTTTCCAGTTTCATATTCAATTCACTATACAGTAGAGGTGATTAATCACCAACCAGGATGAGATCAAGCAGTAGCAGATAGGTATAGCAGAATCACAAATTATTGGCGGTTGGTAAATTCCTGTTATTGATGCTCAGCTCTATCGGGATAGTCTGGAAGGTGTCTGCGAGAGTGAAACGGTTCAGCTGAGGTCGCTCTCGACTCGATATGCATTCGAAGACCGCTCGCCGACTGACATGATAGAGCTGAACATCAACATCAGTCATTCGTCGTCCGCCAGGGTCGTTGGTGTCTGCTATGGAAGGGGACGAAAGAATTTAAAGAATTTTCTGAACTTCAATACGGTAGCATTTCAGAAAATTCTAATTACAGTTGATTATTCAAATAATTGTGTTGCTAACGTGAAATATGGATATTCTCCTCTCCATCTCTCTTGTAAAGAAAACTCATTTTCAGAAAAAATTTAATGATCATATTTATCTTGGAGAAAATGCTACATGACATTGGAACGTTCAACATTCAAATTATGAAACTAATTTTTCGTAATAGAGTAATGGACTTTTTATTAAATTATGAAACTAATTTTTCTTAATAAAGTAATGTCCATTGCTCACGCACAAGCCTAAGGCCCATTCTAGACGAGCGTCAAAAACGCGCGCTCGACAGAAATCATGGGCTTGTCTACACGAGCGAGATAAACGCGCGGTCATTCAACACAATGGTTTCTGTCGAACGAGCGTTTTCGACGCTTGTCTAGAATGAGCCTAATGTAGATATCACTACATCAAAAAGATATCAATGAGAATCTCTACTTATCCTAACACTGAAACTATTATTATGATTTTATGCGTTCTAGAACACTTCACTCATCCCCTTCGGTTTATGCAAGGCTATACTAGGATTCACAATTACTGAAACATTACCCATCCCCCGAGGGATAAAAATAAACTAATAATATAAGTGTATTAGAAACATCGTAGAGGTATTTTTCCATTTAGAGGTGAAAAGTTAAGGAATAAATGATAATATTTCTCAGCAATTATTGATATTTTTTCAGTTATATTGAATGTTGTACCGGTATCTTCAAAAAATGTTTAATAGTACTTTATTAAGATACTTGAGTAGTATGGTGAAAGGATGATCAACGAAAATTACAGTAAAAAGTTTTATCACAAACAATAATTTACTCCTAACAGTAGATTGTCATTGGTTTTATGAACAACGGTTACAACCGTTTTGAAGATCGAATAGGATTTGCGTTGGTGCTGAGAATAAAAATTGAGGAGGAGAGATAATGTAATGATGATGAGATAAACATTGTAGAATAAAATAAAGTATGATGCTATTATACTCATTGCTTCAAATCGAACACTATTGTGGTTGGTCATTTATTTTATGAGAACTAATAGTTTTTGGGAATAAATGTTTTTAGAATGATTACATAGTTTGTCCACTCAGACATCAAGGGCTTTACAATTAAGGTTTCTCATGAATGTCACAAGTGGTAGAGACTCAGTGGATTATTGATATCTAATAATAATAAATGCATCATAAAATGCATAATTAGTAGTCTATTTAACGGCATTAAATCGGCATGATTGGAGATTATAGAATCAGTCGATAGAATAATATAATGAAACTAAATAATAACACAGTATAAAATAGGACAATAATAAGAAATGAGAATATTGTGGAGAGAGTATAATATAAATATATTTAGCTTAAAAACGTAGTAGATACTAATGACTTTCACTTTTACAACAGTACTCACGATTTTGATGCTTGTCGGGCGCGTTTCGTGGCACTGAGCCACATCTTCAGCGTACAAGGAGTAACTAGATACTCTTGTTACTCCTTGTTACTCCTACCTACTCTCTATCTAGTTACTCCTTGTACGCTGAAGATGTGGCTCAGTGCCACGAAACGCGTCCGACAAGCATCAAAATCGTGAGTACTGTTGTAAAAGTGAAAGTCATTAGCATCTACTAAGTTTTTAAGCTTACTATCATCAACAGTTCAAGTAGGATGAAGACAAAAGAAGAAATATATTTATTTCTATTCTCTCTGGGCACATTAAGGCATATTATTCTCAACCATTAGGGTATGTATAGAGCGGTATGGAAACCATGGAGAAAATATTCAATATATTAAAACTATAATGACATAGTTTCCCTATAATTGAATCGATCACAGGAGCTAGAAAAGAACCATTTATTTAATTTATTATGCATAAACATGTAGCTCATAATTATACATAATAACGTGTAACCCTCTCAAATGAGATATTTCCATAACTAGAATCGTCCATTTCTGATTTTGTCACACTTTTTGATTCTTCATTCATTTTTAAACCGAATTTTAAACTGTACAAGTAAACTTATTGAATCTAACTAGCCGGCAGGCTCGCTTCGCTCGCCTTCTCCGCCTTGCCCGGGGGCTCCGCCCTCTGGACCCCCGACAGTATCAGCAGGGTCATGGAGTCAAACAGGCTCGCTTCGCTCGCCTGCATAACCTCTGTCAGTGTAAGCTGAGACAAACAGACTCGCTTCGCTCTCCTGCAAATTCGGCTCAGAAGGTATTCAAAATTCATTGAACACAGCATTTCTAGACCTAATCTGGACCTGTTTATCAAATTTCAACATTTTCTACGTATTTATTCTCGAAAAATCCAAGAAAAGCTCCGAAAATTCCGAAAAATAGTAAAACGCTAATATTGAGCGTAACCTTGGGAAGTATATCGGACATAGTTTGAAACTTGATTCAATATCTTTCAAATTAGTTCATCTATAATCTCGCTGAACCATTGAATTTACAGTAAGAATTGGTTGTATGAAGGCGGAAGACATGCAACCCGCAATACATCTACAATTTAAAAAATACTGATAAGTGGCGTAATCTTGAACGGAATTCAAAATTATTTTAACACAACATTTCTAGATCTTATCTGAACCTGCCTACCAAATATCAACATTTTTTACTGATTGGTTCTCGAAAAAATTGAGAAAACGCTGACAAACTATAGAAAAACTTCAATATTTTGCGTATCCTTGGAAAGTTTCTAAAATCCGTTCTTAGCGCGCGTCTCAACGTCCAAATGAACATGCCTGCCAAATTTGAACGCATTCGGTTCAGTGGATTTTTAGTTCTGGTGATGAATCAGTCAGTCAGTCAGTGCCATTTCGCTTTTATAGATATAGACAAAAAACTGGAGAAGTATAATCTGTCAGTATATTTTATGTATATGTGATATACCGTAAACTGTACTGATATTAGCAGTATAGTAATGTGGCAGATTTAGGTAAGCTATATTAAAAGGTTAAGCGAGATTAAATCCAGTGTAGACTGAAAATACTTACTCATACTCAAAACTACGTCATAAGGAAGTTAGTTTGAATACATACAATAGCACGTATTGGAAAAGCTAATAATTATATTTTTCCTAACAACTAAGTTTTATGATAATAGCATTCCTCGCATTTTATTGCAAAGTTTAATGACTCACTGTTGGTTCCTAGACTAAACTTTAATAATAATAGACTCATTTGTGTTATGTTTGAGTAATGAATTATGTGAATACTATAGTATAGTTCAAATTTCAACTGATACACAACAAGAAATAAGCAAATATTTTATCGTACTGGAAAAATGATCTTCACGTCAATTTATATTAACAGAATAAATGTTTTGTGAATGGTGCGTGTGAAAATCCAATTATTTCATAATATTGTAATACGAGTTTTCTCCATTGAAAAGGAAAATTCTCTTCATACGTTAAAGATCGAACAGATTAATATAAGATTATAGATAATATGAGATTATTATGTATTTCATTATTTTTTCATTTATTTATTCTTTGTACAGTTAACATCGCTTAGAAATACGGTACAGTAATTACATTTTTCTCAATAGATAAGTTTCATATCTACAATAAACAGTACAAAAAACATGAAGCTCAAAAGACTTACGTCTGATCGTGAGTTTCGTAAAAGAAAAATATAGTAATGATTCAACTAAATATCTAAAAATACGATTATACACAATTAGAAGTTCGTTACAGAAGAGAAAATGGAATAAATTTGAACTACAATTGGAAAGAAAAAATATTGTCAACAATGGCAGTGAACAACGTTGACAATGAACAGCACAGCGAATACAACTGCATGGCACTGGCGGCTCGTGCCCACGAAACAGGTGAAGTGTTGTACATTAAAATATACGAGCACTTCACCTATCTCGTAGGCACGAGCCGCCAGTGCTGTATGGTCAGAAAATAAAGAGTAATTACAGAGGAGAAAAAGTGGAAAATCAAATTAAGCAAAGCTATTGTCGTCTATTGTCAAAAGAGTAATTTGAGGTCTTATTACAAGAGGTGATATGAAAGGTCACTATACTATAGTACAGTTCAAATTTAAGTTCAATAAGGGGTAATAATAATAGATAAAATCTGAGCTGGAATAGAAATATAATTTTAATATCCATTTCAACATTCGAATTATGAGAAATGAGGAATCGTTTTTGAAGTATCCTTCACTGGATGAGATTTATTTGAACGTATTTAATGGGGAAAGAGTAAATGAAACCGGATTGGTTTATCACTGGTCGGTTATCTATCACTGGCGGCTCGTACCCACAAAACAGGTGAAGTGCCCGTATATTTTACTGTACAGCACTTCACCTGTTTCCTGGGCACGAGCCGCCAGTGAAATCTATAGGCTACTCTATAGAGTTATAGTTGCCTATTTGCTATCTCAAGTTAACTGGTCAAGTCCTGGTTTGCTATCTCAATTTGCTGGCCAAGTCCTGGTTTGATCTTAGTTGACTACAATGTGTTTTTTTTATTACAGTTTATTGTTTCGGGAAACACGTTATTCTAGTTATCAGAGCTGCTGAACAATCATATCTCATCATCAACCTATCCATAAACCACGCATAAACCTTGTCATCATGTGAGCTTGGTTATACAATACAGGTTATTGAAACTATGTAAACAGTAAAAAATAAAATGAAGAGTTTAAATTTGAGCTTCACACTCGATTGTTTATACTTTTCGAGAGCTATTTAAAATAATTGATAAATAAAAATAATAAAAAAGTTATTATTCTAGTCACATTGAAAATGGGCTTAAGCTCGAAACATGTCTTTGAATAATAATACTTTTAAAGTTTTGAAAAAGGTTATTTGATTTTTTAATTTTATTTATCAATGCTTTCCAAGTTTTATCTAGGTAGTTTTTTCTATCTTGCATCTACGATTCAGGAATGCACATTCACTATAGTTATTCGTTGCTATACTAATTTATGAAAATTGAACGTAAAGAAAATCAGCTACCCATGTTGCACACTCCGCGGCTTTAAGATGTCCTTATAAATTCTACTAAATTGAACAGAACTTGACACACAACATGTTTCGCCAAACTCCGTTCTAACTAGTGGAACTTATAAGAATAGCGGAAAATCAGATGGCCAAAAATCATATTGTGTGTAAAAGTTCAAGTATTAAGATAGCATCGCGAAGCGACGGCTCAAGCTGCGCAGCTTGAGCTGGACGGCTATAGTTTTGCAGATTATATAGTATCATGATTATCCATTTATCCATTCAGAGAAAATGATGAACGTATTGGCTAAAAACACAGACTAACGTCCAAAACGTCTTTATACCAAATTTTGGTAAATCATAAGTTTTAACCAAGGTAATGGTCCCGGTGAAGTCAACCACGATGGCAAGGATTTCCATTTGCTGAACTTCTTACATGGAAGAACATTCGCTCATGGGGAGTACAGTTTGTTGATGTACACAATAACTGATGATTACTGGATGATTATGTACATGATATATTCCATTTCATTTATTCATTGAAGCACATACATTTCTTATCAAAATTGATTAAAATAAATTAATATATGATTATAAGTTTAGAAATGTGATGGCTCGAGACACGCAGGTGCGCAGGTAGAGCCCTGCAGCTAGAGCCGTCGCATAGGAATGCTCCAAGCAAAGAAGGGAAAATGACCAGAGCTTGGTAAATATTTTTTCAAGAATTATAAATGTGGTCTTGATAGTAGATCAAATTGTTTCCTACAATTTGAAATCAAATTGATAATTTTCGAACAAATATTGACCGAGCTTGAGTAATTTTCCCATCTTGCCAGAGGGTCTTCTTTGCTTGAACAGACTATACCTTTAGACTTGTAATCCGCGGTTTTCCTTCAATTTTATCATTTGAATTCTCACTTCAATATCCTTATCTTTAATTATTGCTATCTAGAATTGTTTCATTAAAAACAAAATAATAAATATCCGATTGCTGATTCCAAAAAAAATTTATTGAATAGTGCAAATTGGACTTACGTTCACTCCAAGGTCACAAGTCCGTCACAGGCTGTGTCGATTGCAACTGAAGAGCGGAACAATTCAGAATGAAGAAAAGATACGGAGGCTGGATACGGCGACTGGAATTGCGGAGTGGTGGAGGGGGTCCAGGGGGGAAGTGGGTCATTCGTGATGCTGTTCCTCAACCGATTGACCCCTGGGTTCATCCAGTAACGGCATCACACATACACACACACAAGCATGCAATCATTTTCACAACAGGCTACCTGCTGTTTGCCGCTGCATAAGTGACAAATCTAGTCCAGGGCCCAGGCTTATAAAGATTTACAGCTTGTTTTTCTGATGAAAAACAAGTGATCGGGATTGCAGATTCACCAATAAAACTCTCGATTTACAATGTTCCAAATTTTGGAAAGAATCAGCTGTTGAATCAACGATCAGCCAAAACTCACTAGAAGACCCTAACATTCGAATTCAAATGGCCGCGATGGTTCGAGTGGAATAGGAAATCCCATGTAAATTGGTGCAGACGACAAATTCACGATATCAGCTGTTCAAACTCGAACCATCGCGGCCATTTCAGATTACAAGGTTAGGGTCTTCTGACTTGGTTTCTTATTCTTATTACGATTTTCTTTGTAGGTTATGATATTATTTTAGCGTCAAAAATGATTCCTATTCACATCTCACTATAAAAATAATGATCGATATTTATTTTCAAATATATTCATAATAATAAATCGATTTATATATCAAAATCATTAAATTAGGAGCAAAGTTTTGGTTTTAAAGGAATAGCATTGGACTATTCCGAGATTCTATCTACTCAATAGGGAATAGGGAAGGAGGAAGATATGTGGAAGAACCAGGAAGGAAGTAAGGAGGAAGTAAGGAGGAAGGAAGGAGGAAGGAAGGAGGAAGGAAGGAGGAAGAAGGAGGAAGGAAGGAGGAAGGAAGGAGGAAGGAAGGAGGAAGGAAGGAGGAAGATAGGCGGAAGGGAGGAGGAAGGAAGGAGGAAGGAAGGAGGATGGAAGGAGGATGGAAGGAGGAAGGAAGGAGGAAGGAAAGAAGGAGAGAGGAGGAAGGAAGGAGGAAGGAAGGTGGAAGGAAGGAGGAAAGAAAGAGGAAGGAAGTAGCAAGGAAGGAGCAAGAAAGGAGGAAGAAAGGAGGAAGGAGGGAGGAAGGAAGAAAGAAGAAGGGAGGAGGAAGAAAGGAAGAAGGAAGGAAGAAGGAAGGAAGAAGGAAGGAAGAAGGAAGGAAGAAGGAAGGAAGAAGGAAGGAAGAAGGAAGGAAGAAGGAAGGAAGAAGGAAGGAAGAAGGAAGGAAGGAAGGAAGGAAGAAGAAGGAAGGAAGAAGGAAGGAAGAAGGAAGGAAGAAGGAAGGAAGAAGGAAGGAAGAAGGAAGGAAGAAGGAAGGAAGAAGGAAGGAAGAAGGAAGGAAGAAGGAAGGAAGAAGGAAGGAAGAAGGAAGGAAGAAGGAAGGAAGAAGGAAGGAAGAAGGAAGGAAGAAGGAAGGAAGAAGGAAGGAAGAAGGAAGGAAGAAGGAAGGAAGAAGGAAGGAAGAAGGAAGGAAGAAGGAAGGAAGAAGGAAGAAGAAAGTAGTAGATGGAGGAAAGGGAAAGATCAGTAAAGTAAGAGAAGAGAAGTTGATGGAGGAGGATGATAGGAAGAAGAAGAAGAAGAAGAAGAAGAAGAAGAAAAAGAAGAAGAAGAAGAAGAAGAAGAAGAAGAAGAAGAAGAAGAAGAAGAAGAAGAAAAAGAAGAAACTGGCATCAAACAATCAAGGGCAATGTCTGACACGTAATCGCCAAGTTCTAAATCTGTAACAGGTACCATTACACCTTGTTGTGGCCACATATTTATAAGGAATGCAATCTCTCTCTATCTTGTTTTATAATTTGTTTTATCCTAATGATAAAAATTTCCTTAAAGGTCAATTCAGGTCGAGATAAAATAATCGAAGACATTCCTTCATCTTGATTTTTTAAAATACATATTACAAAATTAAATAGAAATTGTAACTTATTTCACCTATTTTTTAGCTAGAACGTTTATGAAAGAAATTGTCACAGCATTCAGTTTTGGATAAATACTGAAATTTCCGTATGAGTATCCATTTATTCATCATTTGATACATATACAATCATACATTATCAAATTAAAACGATTTTGAAGAGAAAAAACAAACCTAGGTCCTACTATTTCCCTCCCGGAGACAGAACACAAGGTTGTGAAGAAAAACAAGTGATGGGGATTGTGGATTCACCAATAAAACGTTCGATTTACAATGTCCCAAATTTTGGAAGGAATCAGCTGTTGCCCTAATTGCAAACGCTGAAAATACATCAATGGCCGACTTCAAGGTTTCATATTACAATTTGCTTTGTAGGTTATGATAATATTATTTTGGCGACAAAAATTATTTCTATTCAAATTTTACAATAAAATTAATAATCGATATTCATATTCAAAATAATATATCAATTTATCCATCTATCATTGCATTGAAAGCAAGTTTTGGTGTTTTCATATCATAGCAGCCAGCCAGCTGAGATTGTAAAATTTCCGAATTATGGGAAACGTTATGAGACAGAAACACCAATAGAATTCACGAATTATGAGTAATTGTGGATTGTAAATGTTTATGAGACACGGTCCTGGTTCCAGCATAGATTCAATAAAGTAATAACTGAATATTACCGCTGATATTTTAGTCTGATTTCTTCGTGTTTTAGATGAAATACTTTTAGACTATTCTCTTCATGGAGAGTCAATAATTGAAAAATACGGAAACTTCAGTAATTATCATTGGTCTTCAAGTATAGTCTGTACAAGCGAAGGAGACATTCTGACAGTAAGGGAAAATGACTGTAGCTCGGTCAATATTGGTTCAAAAATTACGAATTTGGCCTCAAATTGCAGGAAACATTCTGATCTACAGTTTGAAAGCAAATTTATAATTTTTCAATAAATTTTGACTGAGCTGGAGTAATTGTCCTATCTTGCCAGAATGTCTTCCTTGCTATTGAAATCCCCTCCCCCACAGTACTTACAAGTTTGGATACTTATGAGAGGTGAAAAATTTACTTCTAGAAATCAAATTTTTTAATGAAAATTGAATTGAAATTCCGCAATATTGCGTATCACTGAAAACTAGATAATATTCAAGAGAACTCATTTGAACTCTTGGAATAATACGCTTCCGCTGAAGTAGGCGTACGTATATAATTATAAATTCAAGTAGTACACTGTAATTAGAGTATCGTCACCTCTTCCTAATTCCTGTAATTGTTAGTTGATAACAAGAAAGTTGATTAATGCGAGATAATCTCTAACTCAGTTTTGGACTAATAATTTTCCGGGAAAAGGATAAAGTATCCCCAGGAGGTTTATAATGATAGTAAGACTGTTGCCAAATTCATACAATGGTTAGCTGGTACTGAGTCTTTTAAACACATGTTAATAGCCTAATGCTTGCTTGCCCTCAATAACCGCGCTATCTTTTACGCCCTTCGAGTAATTCGTCATTGCTGTCCAGTGAGGGCCTTCTAAGAACCGACAATAAATCAACTGCTGATTAAGAACTACCTCCCCACTCCGCACAACATATCGCACCAGCAACGGATGTGTCTTATCATTTAGCACTGGTATAAATAGTATATTTTGTCAATCGGTCACAATCTAAAGTGTAAAGTGTTAAGTGTGGTGTATCGAGAAATCGTAAGCAGTTATGGTCGCTTTTCGAGTCTCTTTGACAATTGTTGTCAACCTGTGTATCCTACTTTCGATTTTTGTATCGAATTGTGATTCATTTCCATTTTTCTCCAATGAAATTCAGGATGATGAGAATGATACAGATTCAGATGCTGTGATGACGGCGCTCAGAGATCTAGGCGATAAACTCTTTGGAGAGCCCAATAAAGACACAGGTACGATCGGTTAATTATAATATTTTTATTTATTTAGATATATTTCATAATAGAATTGAAATTTGAGATGAAATGTATTCGAATATTTAAAAATATTTATATTTTTTAAACACAATGACTACGTGCTCTCAACACAATAGCAGCCTTATAAATTAGGATTCGAAAGAAATAATAGAATGGACAAAAATATCATATTTGCAAAATCTGTGGTTTGATCAAAGATCTACAAAATGAGGGTTGAGTGTGTTTCAGACAGAATAGTGATTGACAATTTCTCCTTTAGAATTAAATTCTCTACAAGTCCCATTGATTTGAGGTACTAGCCAGCAATCCGGTATCCTACTTATATGCCCATTCAAAGATTAAAAATTGGCATAATATTTTCTCGTTATCTTAACAATCATTAAAGACGTACTTCTCATCTCCTTTTTAATATAAAAACTTAAACTTCTTCAACATACTTCTAATTTGTTTTATTCGACTGCCCAGCCAATTTTACTTTAAAAATGATCATTCAAGTACACCTTATAATACCTCTTTGAGGTCGCCACAGAATTATAAAGTTGAAAGCTTGAAGGATAATTTTATCTCATTAAGGATAAGGATAATTAAGGATAATTAAGGATTAAGGATAATTTTATCGCCATTTTTATCTCAGTAACAAAGCATTCAAAGATACTGAGTACTGTACTTTTATGAAGAGATACTTAATATTAAAATCAGATAAATCCAATTTGATGAATATGGAGTACTGCACTGTACATGAGTACTGTACTTTTATGAAGAGATACTTAATATTAAAATCAGATAAATCCAATTTAAAGAATATGGAAGTTTGTATTAAAGATCATCAATATTATAGATCCAGACTTTACACAACTGATCAATTATTCAGAGTATGAAGTGAGTCATGAAACGTGCGATAATTATACACATAGGCCTACTCAGCTGTCATTTCCATTGAAACAAATCCACATTTAGCACGCAATTTAGATTATGCACAAGATACTGTTACTTAGTATCTGTACCTAGATTAGCAGAAAAATACAACTTTTTGTGCAGAAGTCAGATTTATACATACGTTGAAAAATCTTAAATTTATTGACTGTTCAAATAATAGGGATGACCATCGAGAAATTGGAAAAAGTTTTATTTAGCAAACGTTCAGATTAACAAACAAACAAGATTTATTTTTAGTAGCCTATCATAAAATAATATCTTAGCATCTTTGGGAAGTAATTTATTATAAAAAGCATGGTTTAATTACATTATCCATCTATCATAAAATGGTAATGGGAAAATTGGTGCTTAGGTTAAAAGATGAGTATGCTAGACGAAAGTTCATTCCAACAATAAATATACTCTATTTGAAAATCTTATGACACTAAGATTGAGAAGGTTAGCAAAGTGATATTTCAAGCAAAGTGGCGTAAGAGCTCCATCACAGTCCCCACTCCAAACATACTCAGTGGCCAATGGAACAGAGCTCGTCTGTGATTGGCCGAACTTGCTTCGCTGCGATTGGTGGAGACTGTAGGGGAGTGACTTGTGGGCTGACACCTTCAGTGAGTGTATTGCAACCCTGTTTGTGCTGGCATCTAGTGGCAAAAACGAGAACTAAGGCACGATCGTTGAGCTCGCCCTGGGATTGGCTGAGACTGCTTCGCTACGATTGGTGGAAAATGGAAGGGGATTGGCTTATGGGCGTACTCTTTCTCTGACTGCAGAAGAAGGCTGTTTGTGCTGACATCTCCCGGGAATAATGGGAAATAGTGGGGACCGATTGTTGGGTAAAATATTGAAATGGACTGGGGTTATAGTTGATTTTTACTTGAATCGAATTTGATCAAATTCTTTATTGAGTTGATAACACTATTCAATTTTTTTGTTATCACTTTGTTTGAAGCTGGTTTTCTCGTTTCTTCCATACTAAAATTTTACAAAAGTCTATTTTGTGCAGTTGGTGTTGGGTGTGTCAAGTTAAGCCTATTAGACCTTTTCTCCATATTCCAGCATGTACGGTGATATAGGCTAAACCAATCAGTAAAAAGATTATTTGGGTATGTTGAATAATCATTGTGGCCCCAGAATAGTTGTGTTGAAAAATATTTATTCAATTCAATTTAATTTTCTTCAATTTCTTTATCCCAAATTGAGAAAACAATAAAATGAAAATATACATGGTGTGATAATTATTTCCCCGCATAGATACTGATCCGTGCGCGGGGAAAGTATTCAGTATTCAGAATATGGTGTTCCTTGATTGATCAAGATTTGTTACGGTAATCTTTTTAAAAACATAAACTGATTTCAGACTTTTTTCCAATAAAAACTTTGAAAAGAGATAGTAAGAACTATTCCACTTGCATCCCTCTCAAGTAATTGAATTATTATTAATCACTTATGAAATAAATGGATTATTAGAATGAGTGCTCCAGTGTACAATCCAAAGAAATGCAGTGTGATAATTAAATAAATAGATACTATAATATCAAAAATATAAAAACTTTCAGATTATGAGTTTAATAGATTTCCATTCTTTATTCTATGCAACTAACGATTTATGTAGGAACATCCTACCATAGAATAATAGATCTCTAGAATACCTAGGATCCTCTGCTCCTACCAATCTGTTTGATACATGTTGTGCGCTCTTGCATCATCTCTTGTTGATTGAAGCGTGTTCTGCTCACATCAAACTGATTTACAATAAAATAATCAACTAACAGCATTCAATTTTCTAATTTATGATTTTCAAATTCTGTTGAATAAGAAACTTAATCATCAAGAATTCTCTGAAACTAGTAATTGATGAGTAAAATGCTCAACATCAGTGACCATGAAAAATAATTCATCAACTAGTTCATGGTCTCTTGTGCAAATTAGCATTGCTTTTAATCATCGTCTACGATGATTTTAATCATATAGCATCATCTGCGCTCTTCAACCATGAATCATAAGAAACAAACCAGTAAATTTCAAAGAGTGTTGACAGTTAACATATTTTCAAATTTTGTATTAATTGGATCATTTAATAAACAGAGTAGGAGATTCTTCTTATTCCCTACTCAAATTATATTGACTCTGTTTTCAATTCATACATTGTTCTATTATTTTTCGCAATGAATGTTGTTGCTTCTCAATTATTCAGAATTAACCGTTCAGATATTGAGATATTCTTTAATCACATAAAGTCTCTCATTGTTCTTTAAACTTGAGTGAATTTCAAAATATTTTTTTTCAACTTTTTTTTTCTCACTCAATTATTTTTCAACTCTTAATCTGCATGTATCCTGGAGGTTTCAATGTATTTGTAACCCGTGATACGGCTTTACGCAAAAGTGGATGCGATCAGGATTTTGCAGGAAGAAATGGAAAGAATTCAAGAAATTTTCATTTTTCCAACGATTGGAATTCTTCGCATAAACAGTGCAAAGGTTATAGTTTCACACCTATGATGACGATACCCTGGCAAATTTTAAGTAACATTGGGCCTATACTCACTCCACTATCTCAGTTCCTATTGAAGTTAATTTTATAGTGTTATAATAGATATTCATTTTTTCCTAGGGCTACTGTACTTATCAAAACTTTCAATTAATGAAGACCTTAGTACCCTTTTAGAATACATTTTATTTTACATAACATGTTTCGGCGTTTTAGCCATTTTCAAATGCGAATAAATGATGTTATGTAAAATAAGAATTCTTTTAAAAGAGTAAGTTACTAAGAATGGAATGCTTAGAATGCTATAGAATGAATTGCAATTGATAATATGAAAGTACGAATACTTATTCGGTAGAATATAAGGACTGGAGAAACTTTCCAAGCACTTAAATTTGATTACATCCATACACGAAAGTACACACTTGATTATGTTGGTTAATTCGGTACATATTATTAAGGTATAATATCAAATAATCTAATGGTATATCTTCAATTGATCTTGAATAAATCTTGGAAATGTACTATGGATTCAATTTCAATTTTATATCCGAGTTGAGTCCGGTTTCAATATAATGAACGGATGATCTGAGATCGACAGTCTAATACAAATGTTGATCTCAAAAGGTCCTCTCATTTGAAAGTAAAACAAGATACTCTCAGATTCGAACAATCCGTTAGGTGGAATTCCAGCATATATTTATTTCACTTTCAACGGTATCACGACCGTGATACTTTACAGGAAGTCATTTTATGAAAATTATTATTGTAAATCGTGTATTACTGTTTTACGATGCGGAAGCTTCACTAGGCCTACAAAAAATCGGGACTCATTAGGCCGAGTTTGTTTATAAATAATCGGATGTGGGTTATGTTTTGGAAACGTGAAGGAAATGACAATCATAACACTGGTCATATTGAGCTAGCCCGGTTTTGGTTTTAACTTAACTTGGACCAAGTTTTGGCTAAAAGCCTGGGGGAGGGGGGGTCATAGAGGCCTATGTGAGGGCGTTCAGTCTGACCTCTGCGGGAAAGTAGTCTTACTAGTTTCGGTCAACTAGGGCTTTACTTGTCACATGTCTAATCTTCCCGCCTTCCAGACACCCGGAAGTATTTCCTTTTCATTCATTCATTAAGTAAATTTATTTTTTCTCATCTGGAGATGTTGCTATCAACTATCAATACGCAAAATATTTTACACCTCTCACTTGCATCCTTATTTTCATTCTCCTTTCTTTATTGTTCAATAATCTATATACTTAATTCTATCAGCTCAAACTCAATTCCTGTATCCCAGTACACTCCTACACTCTCATTTTTCTTTTTCACTTGTTCTTACCCTTCTCCCTCACTATGTTTTTCTCTCTCTATCTGTACCTCTTCATCACTACATCAATCTCTTGCTTCCTATCATTTGATAATGATTTGCAATGAAACATAAACTTAGCCCAACTATTTCTATGTGTAACTAGATCTATATCTTCTAATTTTCTCTCTCTCTTTCTCACACACTCTCTCTCCCTCTCTCTCTCTCTCTCTCTCTATCTCTATCTCTATCTCTCTCCTTCTCTCTCTCTCTTTCTCCCTCTTTTTTCTCTCTATCTCTTTATCGCCATCACTTTCTCTCTCTCTTCCTTTCTCATTCACTCTCTCCCTCTCTTCCATTCTCTCTTGCCAATATCAATCTTCTTGAACTTCATCTCTTACTTGAGGTATTTCCTCTCTTCTTATCACTCCCACTCTTCTCCATTATTATTCCTTTTTCTTTCATTCCCTATTTACACGCCCTCTTTAGCACTGCTTCTTGGACTGAATAATTTTATAGTGTTTACAGTTTTTCAGAACGTTCCATCCACAACAAAAACCCAATACCAGAAAATACTACAAACCCCAAGATTACCAGCTTACTTATCCGAATGGCCTTGTATTGGTCAATGGGGAAATTGCGGTTGTGGGCCGAAGATTCATCATTTCTCTATGAAGTTAAAGTATATGGAGAAGTTGTGAAATATTTTGGAATATAAATACTGAACTTGGTTACAGTATTCGCGTAATAGATGCTGCTGGATTTTAATTGAAGATGAATCACTCAAAGTAATTATATTCTCCCAAGCCAAACGTTACTGGTTCATAATATTTGTGTGAAGTCCACTGTTAAGGTCATTGCTCTACTATGAAAATGACGTCACATATTTTGAAGAATGAGTAGCTCATGAATCCAGTTTCTAGATCGAGCGGAATTTTACTGCTCGTATTATAGTCAGCATCTGCATAATTCAACTCCATCAGAGATTCCTACTCTGTCACAGTTGCTCACCTAGTTTTCAGGGACGAGTGCTCGTCAAATAACTGACATAATAATGCAACAAAACCGCTACGTTTCCTCGTAAAAGTATTTAATTTCATTGAATAACTCCACATTGAAACACATTACAGCACTGGCGGCTCGTACCCACAAAACAGGTGAAGTGCTCGTATCTTTGACTGCACAGCACTTCACCTGTTTCGTGGGCACGAGCCGCCGCGCCAGTGCATTACAGTCTAATTAACTCCAAATTAAAACACATAACAGACTAAATAACTTCACTTTAAAAACAAATACAGTAAGATGTAAGGATCAAAAACGATTTGATCGATTTAATTTCATTAAATAACTTCACATTGGAACTTAAATAAGTCAAATTAAAAGATATTACAGACTAAATAACTTCACTTCAAAAACAAATACAGTAGGATGTTCGGATCAAAAACATATATTCTCGATGACATACTCTCATTTCCTATTAATAGAGATTGAATTATTAGTTATCAATCTGTTGTTTTCCATTACGAGGCGAAGTTTGGTCCTCTCTCACTCATGACTCTGGTAATGGTGTGAAAAGAAATTATCTAAACCGATATCCGAAATTTTAATCAATTTTTTGGTCGTGATAACATGTGTTTGTAGCTTTTTTATTCATTAATTCGTCCTCATTAAAACGCGGTATTCTCTAATTTATCTACAATAGTTCTGCTTCATCTCAATGATCTAAACCGATATCTGAAATTTTAATTAATTTTTTGGTCGTGATAACTTGTGTTGTAGCTTTTTATCAGTGCATTTCATTCGAAAAAATGCACTATTGGTCTTGCCCTATGATGATCGAAAATATACGATGTGATATTTATTCATGAATAAGTATTCAATAACA
The DNA here is from genome assembly GCA_017141385.1 of Sogatella furcifera. Classification (NCBI taxonomy): domain Eukaryota; kingdom Metazoa; phylum Arthropoda; class Insecta; order Hemiptera; family Delphacidae; genus Sogatella; species Sogatella furcifera. Next base: position 4,383,706 of record CM029560.1, on the reverse strand, counting down.
CGCAGTTTTCTTTAATTCATCTACAATAATTCTGCTTTATCTCAAAGAATAGGATCTATTTATATTTATCATCTTATAGATTGGTAATATGAAATTAATTATCCTTTGAAGTCCTAAATTAATGCATTATAACATCTGTTAAATCAATAACAACATTTAAAACTGATTATTACTTGATCAAATTCATCTCATGATCAATTTAAACTGAATCTCAAGATGAACGAGAGGAATGGTGAATAAATTTAATCTCAAAGGAATAAAGTCGAATTGATTACATCAATTTTATTTAACTCCTGTTTTGGCGTAACACGTATAAGATAAACGATATGATTTTTGTATAAGGAGAAATTTGCAATAATCATAGTGTCATATCATTATCATATCATAGGCCTATCATTAGTGTAAATATCATTATAATACCAAATTATTCAGTATATTTGAATTTTTTAACATTTGCAAAAGGCTTATCTTTATTGATAGGCTTTCTATTTTTTGGGTTTGAGAGCCCAAAAGGAACATTGCACAGAATATAAAAAACCCAAAATGATATTGTTCAGAACATGAAAAACCCTTTTCAACTATTATAGACATACTAGCGGAAGGCTTCTTTTCAAACGACCAACATTGAAATGACCTGAACAATAGATGCAGGCGTTGATGAAATTTACCATTGAAAAGAGTGCCTTGAACCTTCGAGGTGTGTCAAAGCAGTGAATATGGAGAGTATATAACCCAATATAGAATATTTCTCTCTATATTCACTGGTCAAATGTTTGCAAGCTAGTTTGAATAAGCAGCGGCATCTTTTAAGATACCTTTCAATAACTGGTTGTTTCCAAGTCTCAAATAAGCCCTAGAAAAATGTGAAAGGAACAAAACTATAGGGTTGGATGGCTTTCTTATTTGAATTCTATAAGTCATAGATATGTTCAAGCGTTTCAAATTTGTAAAGAGATGCGCGCAATAATATAATGGCGTCGTTGGAGAATAGTCGACCTCCTTCACTATTCGTTCCACCCTGGACGTTCGCGGAACTGAAGAAACGTCATTATGAATGCATTTTCAAATTCTTTTAACACTTTTTCAAAGAATTCCTGAATTTATTTATGAAGAATTCCGGAATTTACTCCTACGAAAGTATTTTCAAATTTGTTGGTAATTGCTGATGGAGGCTGAATTAGCAAAGTTCCAAAACAGGGAGATCCATTGGAAATCAAAATAATGCTCTATTTATCAACACTCAGGAGAATTTAAGGCATCTTCAATCAAACCAGTAATAAAATTGTCGACTATTGAAGACAAAATATTCTCTTAAGTCACCATCATCATCCGTTCAGTTTTATTGATGCTTATTCAGGTAACATTGTCTCCTATAATAATATAGCTATACTAGTAAAATTTGAGATCCATTTAATCCACATAACAGAATACGTACACGATAATTTATTAATTTTAAATGGAAAGACAAGACGATGTCAAACCATTAATTTATTAAAAAATCGAGATACCAATTATCAACTGATAATCACTTTACTAGAGATTGATAATGGTATAACAACCGAAACCGGAATAGGAATGGTTTACTAGTATAATTGAATAAAATAATCTCTGTTTAAGAGAAGTTATATTCATTTTTAATAATACCTGAATTACTCCTTGAGTAGTTGGTTGTATTTGATGAAATTGTATCAAGTTGATAAATAACAAAGTTGGTATAATAATAATAATAATAATAATAATAATAATAATAATAATAATAATAATAGTAATAATAATAATAATAATAATAATAATAATAATAATCGTGTAACCTGGCTGGCTCAGGTCTGGTGTCAGAGTTTTCAGGTCGCTCCTGATCAATTTCAGGGCCTCTGACATGACTTAACGACTGTTTTTAAGCAGCCGGGACCGACGGCTTAACGTGTCCATTCCAAACACGGGGAAGTGGCTTGAGAAAAATTCCTGGTCTGATTACAAAGTTGGTATAGTCTCTATTACTCAATGGATTTCTCTCTTGTATTATTGGAATAGAACATTTATGACATTTCATGAGTTAATTCCTCGTGATTAAAAGAAATATTATCATAAATTATTATTGTAGTAATATCACAACATCTGACCTGAAACTGTGTCTTCAATATTATTGTAATATTTTACAATAATATTACAATATTAATAGTATATTATAATTATTGTATTTACAATAATATTGTAATATTCAGTACTATATTTTACTGAAGAAAACAATCATGTTATCAATTTGAAATAGCATAATATTCTTGTATTCACTCTATCTAGCATGCTTTTTACGAGATCGTTACTTCTACTGTATCTGAAAACTCAGTTATGCTAAATTCTGCGTCAATATTGATTTGAGAGAATATTATTTGTTGGATTAATTTTTCTAAATAATATTATTATAGATTCCTTGATTCAATTTTCATATTGAATTTTTAATTCACTGGAATTTGTCGGATTGTCAGAAGTATTTTTGCCACCCTAAAATGCCGTTAGTAGCAGTCCTATTATCAGGGGTTTTCAGTATTTAGATGGTAGATACTTTAATTGTATTTTTGTCATTATAGTTCTGAACAGTAATTTAGATAACTATAGATTATGTATGGCCTATAAATAAACCATCCAGGTAGCCACCGTGCAAAGATCCGTCAGTGGGGCAGTGTGACCGTATCTTATTACGGTACTGTACTTCACTATGAATCATAAAACAGGTTATTTACGGATGGGTACGTTCTATTTTTAAAAATCCCTGTATAGTATGTTATGCTTCTATTGATTTATCAACTTCCATGTCACTCGCGTGGTTTGAGAATTCCTAAAAATAACTTTTTGTTCGGTTCATAAGATGGTTCTCAAAGAGTTGGAACAATGATATTGGAGTTGGAAGATATTGAAACAATGGACAATGGATGAGTTGTTGAGGATATAACTTTACAAAATTTTGAAGAAACATTCTGAGCTGCAAGAGCAGGTGGTCGAAGAAGAATGAGACAAATTTAACTATAGACCTACTAGGAAATGCTGCACTCCAGTTCCGTTATAATAATATGAGGATAAAAGTGATTTCATAGAAGGTTTGTCTAAATTTATAATTATGATTTGTCTTCCCTTTATAACTTCTTAACACTATTTGAAACATTTTTTAATAATACAATATTGATATCAATGATATGCAAAGTTTGTTATAATAGTCTATGACTTTAGAACTTCATTATGTAAAATTTGTAAAAAAAAATTGTTTTATAATAATTTTATAAAATATTATAAATATACAGTACGACTCGCACCCGCGCTCATACTTTTTTCAGTAATGACTTGTTTCATAAATCTAAGATTTCTAATTATATTTTGTTTGTTGTTTCACTCTATTGGAATGAATTTAAATTTAAATTTTTAATTTTAATTTAATAATTTTAAACGTTAAAATATTAGTTTCTTTCGAATGAAATATTCATCTATGAAATCCATTAATCTATTAAGAGTATGATGTTGATTATTGAGAATCAATTTACAACTAATAAGAAATATTCCAATATCCCAAATGAGATGAACAAGTTTTACAATCCAGGTCAAGCTTGAATTGTATGTTCTCCCAGTCTTTTGAACTATTGATTGCACTCATGAACTGGATCAGAAACTCAACAATCAACAATTTGTTTTTTTAAGAAAAATAGCAGTTATCCTTCATTCTTCCATGATTGATCATTCTGAAATCATGATGATTGCTCACACTTGAATGACTTTCTGCATATCTTTTAGGAAAGAGAAAAAGAGGGATTGATTTATTAATGCCTTTATGAAGGGAAGAATTAGGACTCTTGATCCCACACAATCTTAAGAGAGAGAGAGAGAGAGAGAGAGAGAGAGAGAGAGAGAGAGAGAGAGAGAGAGAGAGTATGAGGGGAAGCACTGGCGGCTCGTGCCCACGAAATAGATGAAGTGCTATACAGTAAAAGATACGAGCATTTCACCTGTTTCGTGAGTACGAAACGCCAGTGGTGGGAAGAAATTCAGATTCACATTCAATCACTTTATTCATGCAGATTACATAACACAATAAATCCGTTCAAATCCTATTCTCCAAGAAAAATACAATAAAATAAACACATTATGGTTCACAATAAAATAAATACAATAAAATAAACACATTATGGTTCACATGAGTTGAGTGTGGACTGCGGAAACTTGTAAAATGACTCAGATGTAGGATTTAATAATCTAACGGTAATATAAATTTGTGCTGTATCTAAGGTTTGTATATTTAGTTACTATATATGAACCTTGTGCTGTATCTTCATAAAATAGCGGAGTTTAGACTTATAAATGTCCATTTTTGGAGAGGGATGTTCAAAGACATCTCTCCCATTAACACTCAACCATGGGCGAATATTTTCTGATCTTTTCAACTACTAAAATTATTGAATTGAAGATTTAATACTATTAAATTATTTGAAATAATTAATTATCATTCACATAATAAGTGGGAATGGTAGCAAATGATAATGAGATGTTAATCAAATTATATGATAGTTGATTCGAAATAAAATATGAATTGATAATAATGATCAAATAAATTGGATAACGAATGATAATGAATAATTATTATAGCTTATACTAACTGATAACACTGGCGGCTCGTGCTCACGAAACAGGTGAAGTGCTGTACAGTAAAAGATACGGGCACTCCACCTGTTTCGTGGGTACGATCCGCCTTTGACTGATAACAATAATTTGTAAAGAGTCAGTCGAACTTGAATTAGTTGAAACGGAATGTAATGAAATTGATACAGTGTAACGTGAATTAAAAGGAGTGTAATAATTAAAACTAATAGATATTGAGAATGTAACTATAATCACGCCCCCATGGCTAAGCTTGATACAAACTAAATAAGCGAAAGAGAGTAAGAGAAAGACAGAAAAGAGAGTGACAGCTAGAGCTATGTGAGTCAAGGGCCCAACTTAATTCTACTAACTCAATCAAGAAGATACAAAATTCCATCAAATTTGATTCATGTTACGATAAAAAGTGCGATATAAAATTTGAAATAGTATATGAATAGGTCTATGTATAATATTAGATCGTCTTGTAAAACCACAGAGGAGGTAAATACATACTCTGTGGTAAAACTGAACTGTATGAACACACAGCTTTACACAAAAAATTCAATCAAGTAAATTGAATTTGAATTTTCTTTATTTTGCATCCAAAATAATATAACATACATAAAATATATACAGTACAAAATACAAAATCATATAGCCTAACGTATAAAAGATCATTGGAGCAAATAAAGCCCATGGTAAAATACCTGTAAGGGAAAAATAAATGTACATTTCATATATTCTCACTCAAGAGGCAAACCGTGGCCTGGAATACAAACTAAAAATAACGTCTAATTTAAATTATTGAATTTAAATACAGTATTTACAAACATAATAGGTTTCCAAAACAGTGGCAAAACTAGAATATTTTATAAAAAATGCTAAATTAAAAAAAAAATTAAATAGTCGAACATAATTCAAATAAAATAAGGTATAAGGGAAAAATTTCTTAAACAATTGTATTAAAATAACTTTCCACATCATCCTCCATTAATAAGTGTGAACGTAATAATCTAAGAAAATTGTTTTTCACTACACATTCCTTGATATTCGACGGCAGGCAATTGAGAGTTGAAACATCTTGGAGCCAGGAATAAGTAGAATTTTTTAAATGCGGTCAAATTAGGTTTTGGCACAATAACATTCAAGCTGTTACGAAAGACTCTATGATGCACCGGAATCCTTTTGCCAGCAGTTTCATCAAGAAATATTTTATAAAATAAATATATTTAAATCAATCAAAAGTAAATGCAGTAGTAAAATTAAGAAAAAAAGCGGTTGATTTTATCAGTATTCCAAGTTTCAAAGACAGTAATGAATTTTGCATATGCATTATTATTCATGTTTTATTCAACGTTGACTTGAATTCGATGAATATTAAACGTTCCATTAACTATGTATGTAAAAAACGTTAACTAGTATGTGAAGAATAAAAAGACCAATGCAGGAATTACTTAGCCATATTGATATAAAATGTGAAGAGAGAGAGAGAGTGAGGGAGATAGAGTGAGGGAGAGAGAGAAAGAGAGAGTAAGAGAGAGAGAGAAAGTGAGAGAGAGAAAGAAAGTGAGAGAGAGAGAGAGAAATTGAGAGAGAGAGAGAACGAGGGTGTGAGAGAGTGTGTGGGAGAGAGAGCGGAAAAGGTATTGATTGATTTGTTTAGAAGGAGTGAGTGAGGGAGGATGAGACACAGATCGACACTGAAGGTATGCGAAAGATGATAGTAAAGTAATGTGAGAGTGAGGAACATATTATATTAGATTATTCACTTTATCCAAATAGATTACAACATTCATGGGCTTAGATCCTAGATTACAATAATAGTTATAAATATAACTAACTACACTATAGAGTGAATTAACAATCAACATTGTGTGGAGCACGCCAACTGAAATTACTTATTTAATAACTCAAATTGTATGCTTAAGCTAACTTAAATTACACAGGTATAGGATTCAATATACCGACGCCAACTGTATTTTGATTTTGATTTTGATTATTATCAAAATAAAATGACGTAGTTTGGACGTAAATTAATAATTTGTCCATTCTTGTAGAAGGATATTCATTCATTTGATAAGACCGATTATGTGAGACAGGTCACAGGTACGAGTGTAGATTTTGGGTGTAGAGTGCGAAAGCAAAAATATTGATTGAATTAATTCCACAACTACTAATCTTACTTTTCTTCTAATCGTATCTCTTGTTAATTCTTATATGTTTTCCAATTAATACTCACTATGAATGTAAAAGATAATGGATGTGAATTGAATAAAAACAGTCATTTCAATTTCAATTTGATAAAAATCGAATCTAAAAAGATTCGAGTCTATCAAAATCTGTTATAAAACAGATTGAGTTCCTGTGAACTTACTTTTCTGTTACGTTCCTGTAGTCTTACTTTTCTTCTAATCGTATCCCTTGGTGATTCCTCCTTGTGGGGTGCCCACAGGATGGGGGTAGTACTTGAAATAGAATTTCTTATTAGAATACTATACATATATATACATATATATGTATTCCAATTAATACTAAATATGAATGTAAAAGATAATGAATGTGAATTGAATAAAAACAGTCATTTCAATTTCAATTTCATTAAAATCTTGTAAGATTCGAGTCTATCAAAATCTGTTATAAAATTGATTAATTTATAACAGTTAACAATTACTCACTTCCTGTAAATCCTACCAAAATTATAAACTTCACTAGTTATGATAGTCTAGTTAGATAGACTTCACTAGAAATTATAGATTTTTCAGTCATCAATTTCATCAACTTCTAAGTTTTCATGAAGCTTACTTTAATTCATTTCTTAAACACCTCACTTCTTCTGTGTTTAAAGTTCAACACATATGCTTCAGATACAAAATGTGTAATATGGTCGCAAAAAGAAGGCAGATGACGACTGTATTATTGGATGGCGTCAGTTTGTCGTGGGACGAAATTTTCAGTGTATTGTCTTTCGAGTCCCGTCGCAGACTCGAGGCTAGGTCCAAACAACCCAAAAAATATATCTCTATTCAAAGTGAGGGACGAATTCTGCACGTGCTAAAGAGCGGCATCTTTGTCTGAAAAAATCTTTAGAAAAGTTAGTTTTGAGGCGTGCTGAAGACAAAAGTTCGTCCGGCAGAATGTGTAGTCAACAGTGTCATAAAAGTGTCGACGACGCGTCAAGAAAAGTGGAGAAAGGTCCTTCCATTGAAATTGGCAACTGGTTCGGGGTTGAGGGGACGGGTAGAGGGGAGCGTGTATCGTGGGAAATTGGTAACTGAAAACTTCACATGAAACTGAAACACTTGTTCTGTTCCTTTCAAGCAATTTTTCAACTTCAAAATGTTTTCAACAGCAATGAAGATGAAACCGAAAATTATCCACGCTTACTGCCTACGGCTAAGCGAGTCACAGAAGCGAGCAAACTTCAAAAATTAGAAAGAAATTACAATGTAATTAAAACTTGACTAAAATTTTTAAATTGATTTTAAAATAAGTATAGTATTCAATAGCACTCAAACAATCAATAGCATTGATTGATAAATTGTTAGCCTAATTGATTGATAATTTAAAGAAAACCCCGACAAAATTGGCGGTTGCCGAATTTCTCCAAGTAATTGGATGGCTCGTTGGAGTAAATGATAATGCGCCGGTCTGATAACAGACGTAAAAACCTATTTCAATCGTAACCAAAATAGAGTATTTCTATTATATTCAAATTTGGGTAAAACATAACTAAACAATTAGAGGAAAAAGATACAGATGTTTTTTTATCGAGAATATTATTATATTTTATTTTAAATGTTGATCACAGTTCCCTTTTCAATTATTTTTATTCATACATAACATGTTCCGAGTATTAAAAGTCGTTTTCAAATTTTCATTTGCATTTGAAAATTACTATTAATAGTTGTCTGGTAAATAAGGTTAATAGTTGCAAGGTTTTCAAATGCAAATGAAAATTTGAAAATGACTATTAAAAGTCGAAACATGTTATGCATGAATAAAAGTAATTGAAAAAGGGTACTGAGATTAACATTCAAAATGAAAAACAGTAATAAAGTAGCCCCAAGATAAAGGAAACATTATGTCATTTTAGTAGCATAGTACAACTATAATTGTATTACAGTATCATATCTTAGTAACACTTTGTGACATGATAACACTTTAAAATCAATATTTTCTCAAGTTGAATTAATTATTTTCCAGGTGTGGCTGTATCACAATGGGATCCAGAGAGTGAGCTGAATCCTGAAGAGCTTGGAAAATATGCGGAAGGAGACATTCTTTTTAGGAGAACTAATGAAGATCTCACCAGAAATGGCTTGAAAAACGCGTCAGCCAGGTGGCCAAAGGGAGTTGTGCCTTATGAAATCAGTCCATACTTCAGTAAGTTGGATTTAAAGCAATCATTGCCGTTTTTATTTTCATCTCATCATATTACATTTCTTTTCATTCCCAGTTTCCCTGTCCTCTCAATCTGTAACCTCACATAATTACTCACAACATTTATTAATGTAATGAATGTAATGTAATGGATCTCTGTAATGAAATTTTATCTATAATATTAAAATTCAGGCTAATAATTCCACGTTATCTATTTCTTATATGCAGCACACCTCCCAGAAACCTAGACAAGCGCACCACTATCACAATAGGAGACAAGACATTTGTTGTACTTCTGAACATACAAATTGTATGATAGGTCGAGTATTGGGTAGGAACGGTTCATTCTTTATTGTTTTCTATAAAATATCAATTCAATTTTTCTTGAAATGAGAATAAACTGTACTTTTCTCATACGAAATAGATTCAATCTGAAATTGGTACTCTTTACAAATTCAGTCGATAATCAGCGATTTCGATGAACACACTGCTTTGTCTCTGAAAACAGTTACCCTGCTATTGATAGTCTAACTGAAACTATACCGAACCAATCATTGATAAAATCAAAAATAATATCTGATGATAATTACTATCATTATTATCAGAGATCTACCTTTCCTTAAAATTTGAATGAATTTAAGCAAGTAATAGAAAACCTATCGAGGCCTACATCAAATGTTTCCAATAATTTTCTAGGATAATTTTATATTTGTAAAAATTTCAATAAATAAGTGACTTCTGCCCTTTTTAAAGGAGATTCGATTTACCTGTACAATCATTTACTTCATTCCTATCATTGTAGCTTTTGCCATTTACCTGGTTCAGAAATTTTTCAATGTTTATAATGATAATAATTGAGAATCAGAATCACAATATGCTACTTCCAATTTTTTAAAACTCCATTGAATCCATTGTTCAGTTTGCTTTATTAATTTTTTTCTCTAGCTAAGTATACTTCAAATTTCGATAATTTAGAAGAATCATATTTTAAATAATGAAGGCAGCGTAACTAAACCTTCTACAATTATATTTCTATCTATGTTCGTAGAATAGCCTATCGTTTGAAATTCTCTAAATAATTGATTTTCACTTGAGATATTCTACTTCTATTATTCAATATTGAATACTGTATATTGATACGTTGAATATTCTACTTCAATAACCGACTAGCAATACTAAAGTTTAAAAAATTAACATTTATTACAAAAATAATTGTTTCTTGTTGATTTTGAAGCCAAGCTAGAAGCCTGACTTGTAGGAGTAGGTAGTAAGGATCCTAATGCCAAGTCATTAGCAAATCTTGGAAACGCGTGGAAGGTCGGCAAGACTTCAGAGTTGGGGAAGTCCAAAATTTTTGTAAAGGCTATGAATTCTTTTGCATCCTATTATGAGTGTTACTAGAAGAATTATAGCTAGGTAGAAGTTTCTATAGATACATCTCCAGGCTCCAAAGAGACAAAAAGGATTCTTGAATTAGACAAGCCCTTCAAAATATTTCTTCAAATACGTTGAATAGAAACTATACAAATGACTGTTCCATCTGTTGTACCTGCGTGCATGGCTCAGCACACTTTACTGAATTGTAATCTTGTTCTGAGATGGAAATCCGAAGAATTACTGTTGCCATTGTTGACTTTGACTGTCCTTGAATATGCAGGTTCAATTTTCATACAGGTTCAATTTTCATACAGTATCCATTTAAAAAAAATTTTTTTTTAATAATTGTATCCACCTAAGGTATTTGTCAATGAAAGCTTCGATCATAACAAATGAGAATAAAAAATTGAGAATGGACATTTTCAATGCAGATTCATCTGTAGTGGTAATTAGTTACTAACCAATATAGAAGGCTAGAGTCATCCGTCATAATATAGTCATAATATAGAAGGCTACTAGGCTAGCAATGGGTCATACGTTCTTTAATTTCTTGTATAAATTCAATTCAAAATAGAATAGCTTATTTGTCTCTTACTAGGAAATTAATTTTTTTTAAACATCTGTATTTGTCGTGGTACTACCATTCATACACTTGAGAACTCCAAAGCAGAGTCAATTCAATTCAAAATATATAATAGATGTTAAGAGTAGAATCAAATATACAATTTTGGTGGGGATTTTCAAGAAAAAAGCCTATTCCTATCAGATACGATAACCGATTACTGAAAACGAATAAACCGGTTACATAAATTTTCTGCTACATTATTTTATTCTTCAATAATAGATTTGTAGCTCTTAAATAAGCAAAAATTTCATCCAGGAAACCTCTTCATGAAATCATCGTCAATTTACAATAAAGCAATCCAAACGGTGAAACAGAATCCGTTCAATGAAAATAAATGATTTGTGAATAAATCATTATTAACTGAATCATTAAGTGAATAAAAAAAATTGGGGAAAATATAGTTTTATTAATATACTTCCAGTCTTCATCACAAAAGTCAACCAATCTAAAATAATAATTCATGTTGATCTCAAAAAATTATATTAGTTTGAAGCTAAGCAGATTACTTCATTGTATTTTATTCCGGTATCTCTCTGTATCACCTTCAACCCTCTTCTTCAGCATAACTAGCTTTCACATTTCAACACATTTCATTACTTATCAGCACTGGATTTTACGGAATATATTTCATAGAATCAATTAGTAAGCGCTGAATAAAGTTTTTGAGAAGCTTGCTTGTGAATAATGAGGCGCTTAAAAAATCGCTCTCTATAAAAGTGGATTGACGAAGTCAATAAAGTAAAGTATAGTATAGTATAAACTATAGAAAAGATTGTCTTGGAAAATGAATAGTTGAAGTGAATATTCTCCTTGCACTCAGTAAGTCAGTAAATTTGCCATGTGTTATAGGCTACTTTTTTATTTTTCTCTTAATTGTACCATTGGCTTATCAAAAGATTGATTTATATGTCATTCTGTAAATTTTTTTTGTTCTTATTGCGAATAAAATTTCTGTCTTCTATCTTGATCGATATTGTCTGTGTCCCAAAGTCAACCCGTTTCATATTTTTTCCAGTTTTGTTGAATTCTTAGTTATTTTCTATTGATTCTGATACCTGTTCTGTTAAATTTTTCCGCAGGTCAGAAAGATAGAGCAATGATTATGTCGGCAATAGATGAGTACCACAAGTTGACCTGCGTGAAGTTCGTTCCTAGGACAGGATCAGAGCCAGACTATGTAATGATAACCAACTCGAACTCAGGATGCTGGTCGTCAGTTGGTCGGTTAGGAGGCCAACAAGAGTTGAACCTCCAATCTCCTGGATGTCTCACCAAAAAAGGAACAGTTATGCATGAAATGATGCACGCCATCGGATTTTTGCATGAGCAAAATCGATGGGAGAGGGATCAACATGTGTCAATCAACTGGCAGAATATCGAATCTGGTAATTTATTCTACAAGTCATAATATTGATTAGGTTAACTGTTGGAAATCTTTCAAGCTCGAATAGAATCAGTCTATTCCTTAGCAGCCATGCAATCAAATTTAACCGCTGTAGATCACTGGCGGCTCGTGCCCACGAAACAGGTGAAGTGCTGTATAGTAAAAGATATGGGCACTTCACCTGTTTCGTGGGCACGAGCCGCCAGTGCTATAGATTAATTAAATGAAAAGACAAGATATTGCCAAACCACATATTCATTTAAAATCGAGATAACGGTTTCGGTTACTAGAGATAGAGAGTTTTCGGTACTGGCGGCTCGTACCCACGAAACAGGTGAAGTGCCCGTATTTTTTACGGTACAGCACCTCACCTATTTCGTGAGCACGTGCCGCCAGTGGATTTCGTTAAAGAGATAACTCTTCATCAGAGATTGATAATGGTGTAGCAACCGAAACCGTTATCTCGATTTTTAATAAATCTGTGGTTTGACAATATAATCTTCAAAACTACTCAAGTGCATCCACGGAATCGATACAATGAATAATTGAGTCTTGTAAGATCTCAGATGGTTTTACTTTCAAATTTAATCAGAGGCAAACCGTGAGGGAGTTGAAAAGATATTTGAGATGTATATGCCCTTGAAATTTGTGAGCATAATGGGACAATACTCTCACCATGTATAGTTTGGTCGAGCAAAGATGACATTCTAGCAAGATGGAAAAATATCTCCAGCTCGGTCAATATTGGTTTGATAATTCTAAATTTGGTTTAAAACTGTAGAGAACATTCTTCTCCAGAATTTGAGACCAAATTTATCGTTTTTGAACCAATACTGACCGAGCTGAAGTCATTTCTGATCTTTCCAGAATGTCTTCTTTGCTCGACCAGACTGCACAATACAGTACAGTATATTATGATATTCGGTACAAGAGTCATGAGAGGTTCAGCCTTTTATAACTTTTTCAACTATTTTCTGTGGATATCTTCTATAGAAGTAACCATTTTGAGTTATTCGTAAATATATCCTTATATTTGAGTATTTTTGTTTAATTATAGTCACTTAGTATAATGTACTGTTTTATTATGTACTGTTTGTTGCTGTTCTGTTTAGTCGCAGAATATGCATGGAAGTTATTATTGTAATATCGTGTGAAATTGTAATGAAAATAATGCTACAGATAGATAAAATATTAAAGCATCATGTGTAGTTGAAAATGATGATACGGATAATTTTAGCTTAGAAGCTAGTGGGTACTGGAACGATTGCAGAGATTGGCAAATTTGTTAGCTTATAGGATTGTTTTGTGGAAAATCTGAATAATTGTTAGGGTTATATTGTAGAATATTGTGAAACCCCTAAATTATTGTTATAGGATTATATAGTAATAGTAGGATTGTGAAAACCCAAGTTTTACAGCGTAGAAACTCTAGTTTTACAGCGTGGGAATCGAGCTATTGAGCTAGATACGCGTATACTGACTGTAGTGAAACTATAACTATAGTTCAACTAGAAAATATAACTATACTATACACTATACACTACTCTTATAGTGTACTCGTATAGACGTATACACTATACTGACAAGTAAACCAATTCATAGAATGGAGCAAATGGCGATTCAAGAAAGGTATGGTGAGATGCAATGTTGTAGGCAAAGATTATAAAAAACAATAGAAGTAATCGAGAGAATAGACTTACTAGATTTACTCCTTCCTATTCTGTCAGATTGTAGTTTTGCGGACTGCTGTTAGACGGGAATGGAATGATGACAGGAATTACGTTGACAAGAGTAACGTATCTCAAGTTTCCTTACAAGAGTGTAAACTTGATTTTTTTATTGTGGATGATGCCCACATGAGTATTCAGTTTTACTTGTGCGTGGATAATAGGAAGTGAGAGGGTGATTTATGAGGTGGATGAACTACCATGCCTTTGGTGGGATTCGAACCCACCACCAAGTAGCGCTAGCGGACTGACGGTTGTAACGCCCCAGTCCACTTGGCCAACCCGATTAATTACACAGACATTGTTTTGAATACTGATCGATTTAAAGCTTTAAATAATTAAAATCAAAGTAGGCCTACCTTTTTTTTAGTATTTTTTTCCAAATATTTTTCATAAGAGAGGTACTTAAATTAATCATTTAAAGTTTTAACGAATACAGTAACCCTAAGAAAAAATAAGTACTGATCGATTTGTATCACTATAATGAAATGCCTTTACAGCTAGCTTAATAAGTGGCTGTGAAATTATTCGAGTAATTTCTGAACATTGCCTGCAATAAATAATATTATTCATGTATGAGCAACATGATAAAAATCTAGTGACCACACATGATACATATATTTATATTAGAAACTATTATTATTATTATTATTATTATTATTAATTTAATGGAAGAAATAAAATAAATCGTTATTTCTTTGTAAAAATAATATGATAAGCTCAGCTGTTCAGCTGACCTTAATCACCCCGTTAAAATTAAGATAATTAATTTTCAACTTGATTAACTTTACCTACTTAATTGAAATTAAAGAAAAAATAGGCCCATTTTTATAGGGGACCTTTTATAGGGGACCTGTCTTCAGACAGGGTTTGAAGAAATAGAATTATAAAAATCAAATGTATACTACACTTATATTGTATTGAGTAGAACAGTATAACATTGTACTACTAGAGACTCAAATGACCCAAGGGAAATATTACTATGCTTCTTCACTGCTTATTTAGAAAGGGAGATAGTGAACTGATAGTTACCCATTCAAAGTATGCTAATCATAGAACAATCGTACTGCAAACAATAATAATTATAGCTAATACTGCATTATTCTAAACAGAGGTCTCTCATTCATATAATAATCTAATTATTACCTGCAGATTTAACTTCCGTATCGGAATACGTTGTATCCCCTCAATACATGAAACGCCGGCTAGGAATTTATTATGATAATAGATTATGAATAGATAATAGATAAATATGAATAATAGCATCATAGACTGAGTATATGTCTACTATATCTACGATAATAGTCTATAATGTGGATAATTTTTCATGTACAGTTCCATACTCCCATCAGACATCGAGGGGGTTTTCAACACACAATTAAAACTTTTTCATTCATGAAAAACGACACAATCAAGCCTGATTCACACATATAGTGGCGTACTAGTGTCGTACTAGTGGCGTACTAGTGTCGTGCGCAGACTGTTTAGACCGCTATCATTCACACATATAGGACCGTACTAGTGTCGGACTGTTTGGCGCAATGCTCAATCACGACTACTCAACTTCTCCAAAATTGGAGATAGATGGATTTTGATTTCAGATTTGGATTCAGCGCCCCTCAATTAGTAATAATTCCCGCGTGAACTCAAAAATAATCAAAATTGGGGATTTTAAAATATCAGATCAGGCATTTCGAAAAAAATTGTAATTTGTCATCTCTGATTCAACAGAGCTCAGTTTGAATGTTTTCAAATTGACTTTTTACTGTCTGAACAAAATACCTACTAATTACAGCTTAAGTAGGATCCTTGATTGTTTCATCAAGCAGGATATTCAGAATAAAAAATGAACCAAGTTAAAATTAAATCAATCAATCTCTTGAATCTTGGGCCTGGTCTTCTTAATTTGAACTTGGTTCCATTCACATATAAGGGATTCTAGTCGTTTTCCTCTACAATAATGACCTTCCATAATATAAGTTTATTCCCAATAAAGAATTAATTGAACGAAAATATCAAATCTAAAGACCTTTATTACAAAAATAGTGATAAAAATGTTATTATCCATACTCTTATGTTATTAAATGCTATTATGCTATATTCCTATGCTATTGTAATGTCGTTACTATGATGTCAAGATTATATTATTATTCTATTACTATAATGATCATTATTAGCAAGTTACTCTGATTTTCAAGACGTCGACATCATCGCAATTCTCATTACTAGTGATTGTAATAATTCACAATGGAGATTCGTATAACAGTATTTCTCCCAAAAATGTGCATTTCTCAATTTATACCAACAGTCACATGGGTGTAGATTATAGTCCTAAAAATCCCAAAATCCTAATATCCCATTGATTATTATAAAAAAATTATAAAAAAATATCCTAATCCTAAAATAACTCTGTAAATAAATTTAAAACAATGAAATCTACCATACGTGATGGAAAAAACATAATCTATCATTCTAATACATCAGTTAATGGAATAATTATTATTAAGATTAAAGTATTGATTATTAAATTGATTTCATAAAGTGGGAATTTTTTATTTGTACTATTCTTTTATAGGCTAGGTACTCAGAATATCCTATAGGTGTTAACACTTTTTTCAACAAAGACTGTTGATTTTTATTTATGATTTCGACGATTGTACTGTAATTATTCTTCATTGTTACTTACTTATTGACTTTGTATTGATTGAATTGAATATGATCGTAAGCGTTGAAACAGGATAAAGTTGATTTTGAAAATTGACACAAAAATTTCAAAGCAATTCATCTGTTCACTCATACTTTTTTCAGTTCGTGTCATGTATAATTTATTATTAGTAAGAGTTGTAGTTTAAAGTAGAAACTTCTAACGTCGAAAAATGTTTATTATTATATAAGCTACATAAAATATTTTTCTGATCGATCACTCTTATCATACAAGGAATTAGAATAACTTATGGATTTTATAGGAATTCCAATACTAAACGTAACTGAATTCAACCTACTAGGCTACTGTTGAGAATATAATGTTATTATATGACTCTATATCATTTGGAACAACTCCCTTAATTTAGCTTATTTTGAAGTCTACGCGGGGATAATCACTAATTCAAGAGCGCAAAATCCGAATCTGAAATCAGAATTCTTCTATCTCAAATTTGAAAGAATTTGAAAACACCAGATCCAAACAGCACAGTCTGAGCACAGTCCTACGTTGATTCACACATGTAGGACTGTGCTCATGCCGGTCGCAGGCCGTGTCAGACTGCCATAGACCGTGTCCTTGAGAAATCGCTTGGGGAACGGTCTTTCATCGTCCAGCACTAGTACGCCACTAGTACAGTCCTATATGTGTGAATCACTCACGACCGTTTCCATGTTAATCAAATGGAAAGACCGTTTGAGAGATTCCATTTGAAACGGTACGACACTAGTACGCCACTAGTACGACACTAGTACGCCACTATATGTGTGAATCGCCCTTCAACCTACATTTGCTAGTAGATTATTTGTTTGATTTGTGATTAAAACTTGCCAAACATTCAAAAACATAACATACAAAAAATTCCAACTTTTTAAATTCATGATGACATATCTCGTTTCATTTCTTAGGGCGTTTGAGTGATTATTTCTTCATCAAATTTATTTATTATATACAAAACATACAAAAGCACAAACATCCAAAAAATGCCAACTTTTTAAATTCATGGTGCCATATCTCGTTCCATTTCTTTGTGCGTTTGAGTGATTATTTCTTCATCAAATTTATTTATTATATACAAAACATACAAAAGCACAAACATCCAAAAAATTCCAACTTTTTAAATTCATGGTGCCATATCTCGTTCCATTTCTTTGGGCGTTTGAGTGATTATTTCTTCATCAAATTTTTTTATTATATATATTTGCTCGACTTTTTGAGGGGAGATTAGTAATGTTGTGAGACATCTAGTCCGATTTTGAACTGTTCCCATACATAGGAAGATGAACACTTATCAGTCAACAGTTAACACTTATAAGATAAACAGTTAACAGTTAAACATTCACAGTTTGAGGCATAAGCACAGTTTTATCTACTGTCCTTTGTAGAAAATAAACTATGATTATGATTGTTTCAGGTCGTGAAAACAATTTTGAAAAAGCGAAAAAGCAACAGACAGACGCCCAAGGAGTTGGATATGACTACAGAAGTGTAATGCACTATTCATCAAATGCATTCTCAAAGAACAATCAACCAACTATAGTGTCAAAGGTTTGTTTCAAAACTAGGCTTCTTCATTAGATGCTAGCGAAACAGGTTATAGAAAATAACAATGTGAACTATTAGGCTACTCGAAGCTACTACCATAGTGGGATTTTTTGGGGGGGAGTTGGCGACGATACAACAAGGCAAAATGAACTGAATCCCAGTAAAAAGTGATAGTAGAAGCAAAGAATATGAGGAGATTCTATATTCACTGGTAGAAGCCATGGAAAATAGCACTTGCTACTTGTATTGTTTTGATCTCGCTAGCAGGTAGTGAAATAGCCTGGTGTGGCTATCTGGAAAAAATATTTTCCAGATGATTGGAGGGATAAATAAAAATAATTGGTAATTTTTGATAATATACGATAAGATAATAGATTAGCGATTGATAATATTATATTACGACTCTCACAAGTAAATTTTGAGAGTGAGATTATAATATATGCTGGATTTCTCAATTAAATGAAATCAGTTCAATTTCTTTCAAATGACAACCTCAACCTGGTACTTGGAAAATAGAAAAAATTAACGATTTGATGCTAAAAATTAGAAGAAATATTATTTGAGACAATAATTCATATGGAAACATTGTTTTTCGTGACCAAAAAATAATATTTTTCTAATAAATAGGCCTATTTTGAACTTTTTATACTTCGAACTATTCTCTGCAGCTCATATTCTCTGAGTTCGGTGTTGTTCAGTACTCTGAAAAAGCTCTAAGATTTATAAAAGCAAAATTCATCTCATGAAAGCGATTGGCCTAGTTGACTTAACAGTACAGTATCTATGTAATTGCAAGATTAGATAAGAGACGCGCCCCTGTTTCCATTGTAAGGGTGACCTCTTATAGTTGAGAGGTCATAGTAAGATCTCTTCCCTATGAATGTCATTCATTCATGATACTAAAATCGCTCCCTGGTGATTAGGAGTTCACCTAAAGCTGTAAGTCCATTAATCTTTCTTTCTATCGGTCGAGCAAAGAAGACATTCTGGCAAAATGGAAAAATGACTCAAGCTCGGTTAATATTGGTTTAAAGATTAAAAATTTGCTCTTGAATTGTGAAGAAGATTGTTTTCTACAATTTGAGTTCAAAGTTTTAAACCAATTTTGACTAAGCTGGAGTCATTTTCCCATCTTGCCAGAATGGTTTCTTCGCTCGAACAAACTAAATAACTTGAACGTGAAAGCTCATGTGGGCATTATTATAACAAAAAGTTGAAAAGCTTTACTTCATGCCATTGCCATATACCGTTCAAATAACCTCACAAGTTATAATATTATCGACATTATCGTATGTTGAGTCAGAGGAAATCATAGGTTACTTTTTTATTACGCTATTTAAATAGAACAAATATTTTTTCAGGTGCATGGAGTGAAACTAGGTCAACGCGATGGTCTCAGCAGAAAAGATGTTCAGAAAATCAGACACATGTACAAATGCAGTAAACGAAGATCTGTCAACTAACCATACTCCTGCAATAAGTTTTTACATTGAAATTTTAATAAAAACAAAAAAAGTTTGTACTGTACTCCATTTTATAGACATTTTATAAAAGAACTAGTTAAAAATCTCTTTATTATTTCATTGAACCCAAACCTCTGTGCCTCAGTATAAATTTTAATTTAAATTTAATCAAACTAAAAATCAATCAATAATTATTTTTACTATTCTTACTATTTTTGTGGTAAAGCTGACGCCAAAAAAGGCGGTTTCATATGCTCCTTTTGCGCTCCAATAGCTGATGTCAATTAGAGATGTTATTCATCTTTCACCTAGATGATGTTTTTAAATCAAATGAGACAATAGATGCTTTACATAAGCTGTTAATAGGTTACATCACGTATAAGAGACAGACGAAACCGTCTAACGTTTGGGCTTCAGCTATAGCAATACTCTCATAAGTAAACAGATAAGGCGAGCGAAGCGAGCCTGCTGGATAGTACTGTCATGATTATTGAAAGTATAAACGAAATATATGTAATTGACCTGACGTATATAGAGAAGTAGCTTACATGGCAATAATCAACCCAAGTATTGCTAACTAAACTAAATCAACTCCACGCATACTTCAGATATTATAGCCTTGGAGCTGTATGTATCCTACACGGTTCTATTTACTTTCAAGCACTGGCGGCTCGTGCCCTTGAAACAGGTGAAGTGCTGTACAGTAAAAGATACTGGCACTTCACCTGTTTCGTGGGTACGAGCCGCCAGTGCTTTCAAAAAAATACATTGAAGAAGATACACAAGATTATACTTGTATGAAATGCACTGGTGGCTCGTGCCCACGAAACAGGTGAAGTGTTGTACAGTGAAAGAAACGGAAACTTCACCTGTTTCGTGGGTATGAGCCGCCAGTGATGAAACGAAAAACATAGTATTGGTTGAAAGGTTTTTCATACAAAATAAATATTACTATTTCTATTATGTAGTTCTAATTTGATGTAAATTGATAAATTTCATTCCATTGATATAATCGTTTGTATCTTCTTACAAGTAGATCGTATAATGAGATACACGGCTCTAGCTCTAGCTTAGCTGGTGATAAAACTTAAAATCTGAACAATCTGATTGAACCCATAATTTTTGTACAGTGATCATCCATTTCAATTGATGTTTGCTAATTAAAATATGAATCACAGTTAAAATTATTTTCATTTTTACATAAATAACACTATTATTAGCTACTTATATATTTGATGGAATTATGCAGATAGATAACAAAATCATATGAAATTTCTACTGGAAACAAAGACATGTAATCAATTAGAATACAGTATTATAGAATTAATGTTTTTAATTTGTTTGGTTGTATTTGAAAATTACTCTGATGAGCAGAAACATGTAATGTTAAAATAAAAATACACTCAAAAGGGTACTGTGATTCATATTTTAAATAGAAAACATTGATAAGAAGCTCTAAGAAAAAGGAAATATTTCAATTGATGTTCAACGATAACTTTCAACATTTGTCTATCATCAATAATATTGAAGAAAAGTTAATTGCAAATGGAATTTCAAAATTTAAAAAAATCTTATTTCTATTAACAACGATGAAATTCTTAAAAGCTTATAAAAAAGAATCATATATTCTAAGGAATTCGATGCTTTCACTGTAATGGAATGAACATTTCTTTTAATTTTTAAAAACGCCCGAAAATCAAAGATGTTTGAAGTAATGAATCACAGAATCAGGGTAGCTCTTATCGCCCAAATTCGCTGGTTTGAAGTAATATAATTACTATTATTGAAATTAAAATGTACTGTTTATTTTGAAACTTACATATCTAATTTTAACTAGAAATCATGGGGTCTTGGAATAGTAGGATCGAAAATTGATTCTTCAATAGTAAATCCAAACAAAATGTTATAGCAAACTCAAATGAACTGGCAGTTGTCGAATTATTGCTCTCGCTCAACTCTGTCTGGACAGTCAGCGAGCGCTTTGTAAAAATATTTGACATCAAGAGAGACTCTAGCTAAACAGTTTCTCAGTTCCTCTCTCTCTCTCTCGTAGACCGCTTCCGGACTGTTTTCAGTTTGTTTTGATTTTCATATGATTATTCTGTATCCAATTTGACGATTGTGATATACCTTGAATATTATGGAACCGAGTGATTTTGAAAATTTTCGATAAGTTGAACATTAATCTGTCAAGTTTCAAAAAGCTGCCAAGAGTTCAATGCTGCTGAGACACTTAACGTATAAAACATTCCGAACATCAGCTACAAAAAATATAATTGAGCATAATCATGGTTAAATTTACAAGATTAAGGTTTTTTATAGGCCTACA
The DNA here is from genome assembly GCA_017141385.1 of Sogatella furcifera. Lineage (NCBI taxonomy): Eukaryota > Metazoa > Arthropoda > Insecta > Hemiptera > Delphacidae > Sogatella > Sogatella furcifera. The sequence continues at coordinate 4,361,555 of CM029560.1, read as the reverse complement.
ATCATCTTCAACATTTATATTTTTTCAACGCCCATACAGTAACACCACAAAAAATGTCTTGCCTTCGGCAATTTGGAATGGGAAATTGGAATTGAAAGTCTCTCATTTTAAAATTATTGGTTTTTTTTTTTCAATAAAATGAATAAATTAACAAGAGAGAAATAATTAAACTCCAATATAAGGTCATTCTATATTTTTGGTAGTTGGTTCTTCCGATCCATACTGATTGGTATAAGTTTCCGATCCATACTAAATACTGTAGGTTTTGGATAGACGCTGACTTTCTTTCTGTTATTATATAGTTAAGAACAGTGCAAAAACGACGGTAGACCATCTCGCACTATACAGAAGTGCTGTGGCAAGGAAGGGATGAGATAGAGAGGGAGGGAGAGAGAGAGAGAGTGAGTGAGAGGGAAAGTGAGAAAGCTAATGCTCCCTTTGCTTTCACCTTGAAATAGAACGAGAAAGAACGTGCAAATGAAAGAGAAGCATGAGGATGAAAGGGTGGGGATGAAAGTGATGAACAAAGAGAACATTCGCTGTAGAATGAGAGGAGTGTGATGTTAGAGAGAGAGAGAGAGCGAGTGAGAGAGAGCGAGTGAGAGAGAGAGAGACAGACAGAGAGAGAGTGAGTGAGAGAGAGAGGGTGAGAGTGAGGGAGAGGGAGAGAGAGAGGGTGGGAGAGAAACAATGAGGATGAATAATCAGAAAAGAAAGATGCTGAAGTGAAGCAGTGTTGCTTCGGTTTCAAAACCTGTTCCATTTCAGAATTTTCTCCTGCTTTTCGTCCCCTAGCTGCGTTCTCTTATGTAGTTACTATTATGTAGTATCAAGGCCACAACAAGCGCGTGGCATTTTCTTCTCCTACTAAAAAGCTACTACCCTTCAAGCGGTGTTGCCAAGTCATCACTGTTGATATTTTCAAACGTTTTATACACTTTAGAATAGAAAGAAATGAAGTGAGTGAGATTTATCAATAAATTATAAAAATAAGATCACTTTATTCATGCTTTGATTCTAGACGCAAATATGCTCTAATAATTATTCCAAGTATGCATCTTATTATTCTTAAAAAATTATTATTATTTTATTATTATTATTATTATTATTATAAAATTATTATTATTCTTAAAAAATAAAGGCAGCAATTCAATTCAATTCTATTCTATTGGTTGAAAATTGGTTTTAGGACTTCATCCAACAGCCAAAAACTACTTAACTCTAGAAAAACTGAATCAATCAATTGATAATAAAGTTGAAAAATAGCTTTATATAGACTAAACTGACGCTTTCCAACGCTAAAATTTATTTTTTTGAAGATTTGGGTTGGAGTGGACAGGCACGTTACGTCGAAGCCTTTGTTACAAATTTGGACTTTGATAATTTGGGCTCTATGAATATGATAATATAGTAACACGAAAAAAGATTCAGATTTAGATTATTCACTCTATTCAAGTAGATTATAATCATGCATTATAATCTAATTTCCTTTTATGAGAGCATTTATGATCTCAATTCCTAGATAGCGACCATTTAAAATAAAATTAATTAGGCCTACACGATTGGATTGAATGAAAAATATGTATAGTGAACTTGTTTAATTTCATAGGTATTCAATATTCTGTGATAATATCATGGTAATTTTCACTTTGTAAGGGCTACTAATGTATAATAAATCAATAAATGATCACAGTACCCTCAAAATGAGTCTATTTTCCTCAATTGTGAGGAGAAATAAGCTCATTCCAAGGGTAATGTAATTATTTATTTATTTATCATGTATCTACATGGAATGGCGGAGTTTGGACGTACTACAGGGCCCTCGCGTGGGGTGTGCTGAGTGTACGACCGCACAGGGCGCCACGGCCATGGAGGCGCCGCGGCGGCCGAAGAAAAACGAGATTTCTTAAAAATTTCAATTGGGCTCTTGGAATAATTCCTTTACTATTTGAGAAAAAACCTTTTCGCCTACAACTTGAATCCACAAGTAATTATTTTCTCTGCATCATCTCTATTGTTCATCATAATAAATTAATCAATTGGGAAATAATGAGCTACATCCAGTAGCATATTGTTAAAAAAACTGAGCCCTGCTCAGAAGAAAAAAACTAGGGAATAAAGAACTTTAAAACAGGGCTGTTTAAAATAATTGAAAATAAATAAAACTCAAACACTTTTTTGAAAACTTTAAAAATTATGATCTAAGCCCATTTTCAATGTGACACATTGAAAATGGGCTTAGATATTTTATAATTTTAAAGTTTTCAAAGGTGTTTGAGTTTTATTTATTTTTCAAAAAACTAGGGATAAGATGGTGAAAAAAGTGAGGAATGGTACAATTATTGAGATAGGTGTACCCTTCAATTATTGAAAACCCCCATCTATGTATCAAGAAACCCCCCTCTTGAATTTAATTCTAATGGTGGCTGACAACACTACCGTACACTCTGTCGGCAAATTACAAGCCAGTTTTTTTTTCTTTGTCAATGGCTCAATAGTCCATGAAGGGCCTAGGCCTACCAAGCTGGTTGCCAGTTTTATATTCACTCAACTATACACACACAGTCCGTCCAAGCAGAGAAAACACCCCGGCAAGACGGGAAACCGACTCCAGCCCCGCCAATACCGGTCCAAAAGCTATAAAGCAAAAAATCACAAACCAGTATCCAATTGAAACTCCTCCCTAATATTTTCACTGAATTGTTGAATTTTCTCAAACTTTTTTTTCTGGGAATAGGACAGTATTAGACCATGAATAGTTTGAGTTCTATTTCATTGTATTCATCATATGAAAGATTGAATTAATTAGTATAAGATGGGAATGCGAAATCATATTTTCATCTTATTCCAAACAGCATGAAACTATTGAAGTCTTGTACTGGCCTTAGCGACACGATAAAACTATAAAAGTAACACTGAGCCTAAATTCTATAAATGAATTCTTCAAGTAGGTACTAACTTGATAAAATCCTACCAGCTTGAATACATAAATGAGTATATATTAGCGTAAGATCGTCAATATAGTAAATCAGCTTTATTTTTTGTGTATGACACGCCATCCATCATTTTCATGCAGTAGCCATTTTCTAAGGCAGAACTTTCGAAACACTGTCAACCAATAAGAAAAGAGCAGGCGGGGCATGAAGGCGTGTCCAAGTCAAATCTGAAACATCACCCGACAACTGCTGCCATCTACTAGGCTAGTTGCATTATTTGGAAGCTTTTCGAACCGACGTCATTGGCCAATCAGAGCGTGGGTGGGGCTTGGAGGCGTGTCCAATAGGAGTGGAAGCAAATCACCATATTGCTACTGCCATCTGCTGGCTGAATTCGGAACGATTTCGAAGGTTATTCAAAAAAGTTTGGGAGAGCAGTAAAAATGGCTGCAATCTTCAATTTGCTTGTTACAGAATTTCCAATTTTTCGTTAAAACTTGTGTTTTTCCATTGAAATGCAATAATTTATTATTCCCTTTCTTATGTGCTTTAAAGCAAACCAATAAAAATTCAATCAATAATTTATTATCATCCAAAATTAATCAATTACTCGATGGAGAATGTTTCGTTTATAAATGGTAGGCTACAGTACAGTATTTTCATTCCCAACTTCCATGTAACATCATGAATATCCAAGCATTATTTTTTTCTAGTACTCTCGTTGATAAAATAAGCCTACAATGTGACAGTTCTACTCAATGTAGATAGCTTCGAGTTATTTTTCATTAATTCCTGTACGATTATTCTTATCACTTATCTCAATACGTTTCAATACACAATGATAAAAAATTACGTATGAAAATACGTAACAATACATGAGAATACATTATAATAAGCAAGTCCCTGTAATCTTTTATTTTTGCCATGCACCATGGAACTTTGCGATTGCTAACTGTGAAAATGCAAGGCAGCTTGAATCATGTTTGGCTTTGAATACATCATTTATGTTAGATTGCATTCGTCTGGTAATGGCGCCTGCAGAAATCTCGCACAGGGCGCCAAAAAACCACGCGAGGGCCACATAGATGTTCAAAATTCTTGGAGAAGGATATTCAAGGATATCCCTCCCATTAACACTAAAACAAATAGAATGATTGATTGATTGAATGACTTTATTAAGGGTGGAGTTAAGATTCTCGGTTCTCTCTACCACACAACCCTTAGAAAAAAGAGAGTGAGAGAGATTTATCTTTTATTGAAATTGGATTACTTTATCATGCAGATGACAAAACATTTATGCTTAGATTCTAGGTTGCGAACTTGCATTTATAAGCTTGCAGCTTATTATAATATGAATTTCACGAACTACTTGTCAAGAATGATAACATCAAAAGTGATGCAATAGATGAAAAATCTATAGCGATGTGACGTGTTTGGCAATTCTCTGTAATTTGATTCGGATTAATCTAAAAGTAAAGTTTGAACTTGGAAAAGGACATTATTGAAAAAGGTTTTCCTTCCAAATCGTTAAAAGCTTTCCCGTGCGAATGTAATAATTATTACTACTATTTATAGTATTATTATTACTTTTTGCCGTTAAAGAGAGAGAGAGAGAGAGATTCAGATTCAGATTCAATCACTTTATTCATGTAGATTATATAATAAAATAATTCAAAACCTATGCTATAAGAATAATAATAATAAATGAAAATTACACTAATTACATTATGGTTTGCATAAGTTGGCTAATTATAAACTATGAAAACTTGCAAATTGAGACAGATGTAGGATTCAAAGAGCTAACAGTAATATAAATTCGTGCTGTATCTACATAAAATGGCGGAGTTTAAGAGAGAGAGAGAGAGAGAGTGAGAGAGAGAGTGAGAGGGGAGAGAGAGAGAGAGGGAGAGAAAGAGAGGGAGATTAGATTAGATTAGATTAGATTACTTTATTCAAATAGATAACAAAATTCTGCTTAGATTATACATTGTAATATGAATGAGTTAAACAAAAATTATCCTATAAATTTCACAAAATAGAGACTTCTAGTAAAAATACGGAAACGGTGATGTAATGAATGCAAAATTTATACAAAATTTAAATTGGAGGTTCTGCAAAATGAATAAGGAGTGTAAGTTATCTAATTGGAAAGGCGAAGTTTAGACATATATATGTCCATTCTTGGGAAAGGATAATAAGGTTATCCTTTCCATCAACACTTGGCCTTAAGTTGAGAATTCATAACGATTTATTAGAATTACTAAATATAGTAAGAAGAATTATTATAGCATTTAAAAACTAGATTTGAATGAACGATATTAATCGATATTTGAATTATATTATGAGATAAGTAGTAACAATAAAAATGATTATGGTAAATAGTTAATGGTAATGGAAATGGGTAATGATATTATGAATTGAAATAACTCAAACTAAAATTATTTACAAGTATATGGCAGTGAATGAAAATGTGCGATGAATGACAAGAGTTGAGTTAATATTTAATAAAGGTTTGGATGGTGAATATGTGATGGTGGTGTACCTAAAATGGAAGTTAAATTTATAATTAAAAGTATGAGGAGAAAGTTAATAAGGTGTGTGATGAGAGTCGGATTTATTCAAGTATGTAATGGGTAATAATAGGGTGAATTATGGAATTTGTCATGTTGCTCTAGGTCTGGACACATTCGATCATCGAGAGATTAGATTAGATTAGATTTCTTTATTCATATAGACAATAACAATACATTCACGATTTAATTCTAGATTGCTTAAATAAAGTACGTAATAATATAAAGGAGTAAGTGTATTTCTATTATACAGAAATGAATATACAGTAGCTATTACTTCTATAGAGATTACTTCTAGAGAGAGAGAGAGAGAGAGAGAGAGAGAGAGAGAGAATGTGGATGAGAAAAAAGAGAGCGACAAACCATAGTAAACTGCCAAATTGCTGGCTCGCTTGGAAAAAATTAAAATAGATAAGGAATAGAATGGAAAGTAAGTTAATTCATGTGAAATTAACATTCTTGAGCTAGCTACAATGCGGAATAGCAGTCACTTATATTATAAATGAGAATGTGAAGTAAGAGTAAAATAGAAAATGAGATTATTATACTTATTCAAAAATAGATATTTATCAATAAAATTATCCTTCTAATACATCAACAAGATTTCTATTGTTTTCAAGATTTTACATCTCATTTGGAAGTATAATCAGAATGGGTTTTTTTTGGTATGTATAATCCAATGAAACATATTTTCCTGTATCAAGATTGTCAAGAATCAATCTGAGGTGTGTTGATCACTCGGTGAGAGTTGTTGCTTAGTGATCATGAGGTCAAATCATGAAAATTTTAGGCTGCTCTTGAGTGGCTGACCAGTATTTCATCAAATACAATAATTGGAAAGATGGAACCTGCCCGTGAGGCCTGAGGGCCTTCTTATCAATTCGAAAATAGGTGAAAACAAAGGTTGTCAGATCCACAAAGTTCATTTAAAATACCAAACTTGAGTTTCAATGCTCAGGGCATTACCATCAGCGGAGAAATAATCTCTGATGAAGTGTAAATTTTACGAAAATAATACCAAAATAGAAAATACTACCCACTAAATTATTGGAATTTGCTCGCAAGTAGGAATCTACTTGCAAGTTTGGAATCAACGTTGGTGATATCATATTACAGTATAGAAAAGCCTGCATTCATGATATACATAAATTAGTGTCTTGCCTATTAATATTTGACACAATTATTACAAACTGTTTTCATTGTAGCCTACTCTAATATACTCAATTTAAAAAAACAAACATTTAAAAACACTCTATTTGGAGAGATTCTATTTATAAACATTACTGTTTAGTGGAATAGGGGGGTATTACGGTGGACAATAGTTGCACAATAAGCCCTTCGATTCAATTCAATGCAATTTGATTAGATTTTATTGATTTTATCGTATTTCAAGTTTGACCTTGATGAAATTCCAGGCTTAGTCTACTGCAAAATCAGCATTCAAATCGATAAGGAATAATCTAGGAAGAATGAATTTACAGAAAGAAATTTTTGATAGCATATAATCTAGCAAACCTGAATTAACAGAAACATAAAGAGATAAGTTTGCCATTGAGTTACCAGTCTACGAAGTGGACGGATCAATTATTACTCTGGTGAGTAGGTTAGCGTAAAAAATTTTACATTGATGTTTCAAATTGAATAGTCTTAATTACAATTTTTATTGATTATAAATTTCTTTGCTCACACATATACATACACAAAAAAACATTTGAATGATACAAACAATAACCTATAAATGAACAATAATGAAGCTCTAGGTAAAGAAAGCCCTATAGGCTAAATTTATACTTCAACTACATAGAAAAGTATTCATCCTCTGTTATATATATATAAGTATATATCCTCTGTTGATTAGTATTGATACTATCCTAATTTCGCTAGTATTGAGTATTATTTCATATTGTACTTCATGAATCTGAGGAACATATTGCGAGTTTAAACAATTTTGTAGAAAACGTTTCAATCAGTATTTAAACGATCAGATAGAATTACATTTTTCAAATATTTCATACTTGAAATAACCCGGATGTTTGTTTAGTAGGGATCAATCTGTGCTAATGAGATAATTTTTTATTCTAATCATGTTTATTGTTTGTGCTATTTAATGTTTATTACTCCGAAAAATAGAGAATATTTTCCATTACATTAATGTGAAACCGTTTCTAAAAAAACAGGAATTATTTCTTTTACAATTATATAATGTTATAGCCTAAGATTGTCAATAACCTACTGTACATGATGATTCTACTTCAATTGAGTAATTGAGCTAATTGAGTTTTCTATAATTTTCAATAAGGCTAATATAATGTGGTAATGACATAGTGTTGAAAAAAATAACAATGTTTAACAAAACATATATATTTAGAAGATTTAGTGTTGGCAGTATAAGATTGGGGATAGTTGCGCGAGCGAGGCTTTTCGAGAATTTTTAATTAGATAGCTCAGTACAGTACCTAAAAACCTCTAAAACCCTCAAAAATGTATTCTAAGTGATCCCCATTTATGGATAAATTAATTCAGACACATTTTCAGTAAATTGCTTCTGAGTACTTGTTCAATACAACTATTGAGGTACAAAACAATGAGCTAATGAACAACTAGATTCAATCACTGTACTACTAAGCTGCATCAAACACAAATGAATCATTAAGTGCTTGTATGTAGTTTTCTATTGAAATATTCAGATCATCTCCATTATGAGACCTACTTGCAGTGTTGAATTGAGGTTATGTTAGGAGGATAGAGAATGTGTATGTAAGAGAGATTTAGATTCAGATTCACTCACTTTATCCATTTAGATTACATAATACAGATATCGGTTTAAATCATATGCTATGAGAATAAGAAATCAGACCAATTACTCAGTTAGCATGAGTTAACTAAAGCATAGTATAGTAAGTATAGTATAGTATTGATTTCACCTCATCAATCACTTTCGCACTCATTATCCATTACCCACGCACAAGCAAAAATGCCTATGTGGCATCATCCGAAAAAATAGACTATGAAAACTTATAAAATTACCCAGTTATAGGATTCAATAAGCTAACGATAATATAAATTTGAGCTGTATCTACATTGAATGACGAATTTTAGATATATAAATGTCCATTTTTGGAGAGGGGTGTTCAAAGACATCCCTCCCATTAATACTCAACCATGGGCGAATATTTTACTGATCTTTTTTTTACTTCTTTATTGCGAATGATGCCCACATGAGTATTCATAACTAAGAATTTTGAGAGAGGGAGAGAGAGAGAAATAGAAAAGTATTTTTCTGAGAGTGATTCCCACATGTCCTTTAAGCATGTGAGTGGGTAATGAGAGAGGTGATGATGAGAGATGACGAATGTATTTTAGACAGTCAGGACCGACGGCTTCAAGTCTCCTTTGAAAGACGGGGTGGTCAGATTCCGCCTGTGGTTAAAATTTGTTACTCGGCCATGAATTGAACTCGGAACTCTATTTATCAAACCTGCGCAGGGCCCTCGCGTTGGTTGTGCGGAGTGTGCGACCGCACAAGGCACATCTGTGCACATCCATTCATTAAAATAATTGAAAAACCACGATCAATGTATGAAGCAAGCCAATAAACGCCCCTCTTAAATCTAATTCTATGGTTGGCTGATAGCCATCTTACATACGACCAATCACAATTTCCGATAAAAACTCCTCCATATAATAATCCAATCATGCTAATATTTTCAACGAATTTTGGTAGTTTATCAAACTTTTTTCTAGCAAGAAATCGGTATTAGGCTAGATCATGAATAGTTTGAGTTATTTCATTGTATGGAAAAATATAATATTAATGATTATAAGATGGGAGTGCGAAATCATACTTTCATCTCATTTCATACAGCATAAAACTATTGAAGTCTAGTACTAGTATTGAAGTTACACGATAAAAGTAAAACTGAGTCCAAATTCTCTTATATAATAAATATTATATAAGCATTAGATCGTCAATAGTAATTCAGCGTAATTTTTTTGTGTATGATACACCATCCATCATTTTCTTGCTAGCAGCCATTTTCTAAGAACACTGTTAACCAATAAGAAAAGAGCAGGCGGTGCATGAAGGCGTGTTCAAGTAAATTCTGAAACATCACCCGTCGACTGCTTCCATCTACTGGTTGAATTTGGAAACTTTTCTAGCCTATGTTTTCGGCCATTTTGAACGTAGGCGTAGCTTGGAGGCGTGTCCAATGGAAGTCGAAGCAAGTCAGCCTATTGCTACTGCCATCTGCTTGCTAAATTAGAAACTATTCAAAAAAGTTGAGTAGAGCGGTGGAAATGGCTGAAATCTCCAATTTGCTTTCTTATTGAGTTTCCGATTTTTTGTTAAAATATCTTTATTCTCACTGAAATGGAATATTTATGATGATTCCCAATATTTTTATGTAAAAAATTATTATTCCCCTCCTTATGTGCTTTCAAGCAAACTGATAAAATAAATTAATCAATAATTTAAATTTCAATGATAAAGTATAGTACAATCTGACAGTTTTGCTCAATATAGATAGCATTCAGTTATTTTGTATTATTTCCTGTAGACTTTTGCTTATCACGTATCTAATACATGAAAATACGAATACGAAACAATACGTTGGGATACAATAAAAAAGTCGCTATAATCCTTTTTGCCACGCCACATGCAACATTGAGATTGTCTATGAGAAAAATGTGACATGCAAGGCAGCTTGAATCATGTTTGGCTTTGAATATATTGAGATATGTTGGATTGCATTCGTCTGGTAATGAGGGGGGCGCCTGCCAAAATCTCGTACAGGGAGGCAAAAAACCACACGAGGGCCCTGAACCTGTAATTATCAATTACTCCAATGAGCCGCACCCAAATATATTATGTATATTGAATAAAATAAAACAAAAATATATTATTATATGAATTATTTTCTTCACATATTGTCATTTGGACGTTTGTCACCAATATTATTACAGAAATCAATTTTGAAACTCCCAAGCCAAGACAAGAATATTAGTATAAATAGCACATACAAAGCGTAACTTACATAGTATTTATGTATATCAGACCATTCAAGTGTTTAATTGTGTATTGCTTTCGTTGACCAAGGGCTTTCATGTTACAGGAAATCCAATTTAAAAATAAAGAATGTCATCTCGAGCAAGCACGAGCTCAGGCCAGGGTAGCAGAACAACTCAGGGTAGCAGCAGAGCAGGTAAGAAAAAACATTTTACTTTTAAAAATTTCATAACTTTCAGATCGTTTTTCTTTCAAAACTCTTAGTTCTTCGAGGCTGATTATTTTTTTTCTAAGGGTGATGCGTGGGCCCCTAGGCCTGTGCGTGGGTAATGATAGGGATGATGATGAGAGAGGACGACTACTTTTAAGACAGTCGGGACCGACGGCTTATCGCCTCCTCTGAAAGACGTATGAATGTGGCTGTATTCATGTGATTGTGCTGTGCTCAAAAACTGTTCGCTGGCTGAGGATCGAACCATGGAACCTTTCGTTATCATACCGGTGCGTTATCACTTTCTCCAACAAGCCACCCAATAATTGATTCTAATTTTTTACAATATTTTACCGAATAATTTGGGATAAAAAATAATCAATTTATTTTTTGATACTGTACATCTTTTTCGTGTAAGAAGTAATCAGCAATAACAATTACTGACAACCTCACCCCTTATTCCCTAACAATAAATAGGGATTACGCAAAATTAAAAGGTCTTATGAAGGGGTGCGGTCTTTGGAAAAGGTTTACAACTACAGCACTATAATTATGGTCTATCATGCAAAGAAGATATTTTGAAAAGATGGGAAATTAATTCCGGCTCGGTCAATATTGGTTCAAAAACTATAAATTAGTTCTCAAATTGTGGATCAGAATGTTTCCTACAATTTGAGATCAAATTTATAATTTGTGAACCAAAATTGACCAAGCTGGAATCATTCCCCCATCTTGTCGTCAGAATGTCTTCTTTGCTTGGACAGACTAGAGGCTTGAGCAATGATTATGTGTGTTGAAGGTTAGCATCTAGTAATCTGTTACTGGCGGCTCGTGCCCAAGAAACAGTGGTGTACAGTGAAATATACGGACACTTCACCTGTTTCGTGGGTACGAGCCGTCAGTGAAATCTGGCAACACTGTATCTCCTCGAGAAGGAAATGTGTGAAATACAAGGCACTGAGCGAACTGCAAGATACAGAAGAAGAAAACGCAGAGGATGCTCCAGAGTCTCTTTGTGTTCTATATCTATAGGTCCAGCGGATATAGGTGTGGAAAGTTTTTGAGATGACAGGTGAGCTGTGTTTAGTTGAGTCTTTTGGCCACTATATCTAGCGGATATAGATGAGGGGAGTGGGTAGCTAGCTGTGGAAAGTTTTTAAGATGACAGGTGAGCTGTGTTTAGTTGAGTCTTTTGGCCACTAGGGGTAGTTGTTGGTTGAATTTCCCTGCACTCGATGGGGTGGAGGGATGGTGTGGCAATGTAGAGGGGATGAAGCCTTCAACGCTCAAGGCCACAGAAGCTTCTTATAGCTCTCATCCACCCTCATGCTGTTAGTTTGTTTCGTACCGTGGTCTCTGTCGCTCTTCTTCTGCACTTAGGATCACCAACCGGAAGAGAATCACCAACTGGCACAACAGGTAGGAACTAGTAAATTTATTCTATTCATATTAGTATCCAATCCACGGTTTCTAAATTGTTATCTATTAATTAAACTAAACTTGATATATGTTTAAAGTTTGTAAACTATTTATTCGCTAAGGTGCATTTTGTGTGTAGGGAAAGATGAAACTGTTTAGCTACCTACACTTCACAAAAATTATATAAGTTGGATTACAATTAATTTATAAGCGAGTTTTAAAATAGGAATAACTAATACTGTATAGGGAATAGAGTAAACTTTTTCACTGTTTCGTAGTTTCACTGTTTTTTGGTAGTTTAGGTATAGTAGTTGATCTCGGGAACTTCGGATTAGAAACTTTGTAATGTACTTAGCTGTGGGAAGATTATGAAAATTATTGATCACGAAAGTAATATTGAGAATAAGAGAAATTATTGGAATGTATCGTGTACATACTTCGAAAATATAATAATCAGATAATAATAATAATCCAATTATTCATAACCATTAGCTAGGTAGTTGTATTGATTAGGTACTTCAACATTCTTGCTCTGTTCGTATTATAATTTCTATCATCATCCAATATCACTCATCATTAACGATCTGAGATAGGTAACTCACGAACAATTAGTTAATCATAATAATTATAAATTATTTTCTCATTGAAAATTTTTCAATTTTCGAATAACACTTGTGTAGTATGGTATTTAAGTAAGAATAGTTTTTTAATGAGGCATACTTATACTAATTTTGCATCACAGTGGATAGTTGTGTTTTTTTTTTTTGCTTAGAAGTTACATGATGATAAATTATTTTTGTAATTGGAATGACAGTGTTATTTAAATATGTTTTTTATAGAAAGTAGCTTTATGTAGTCTAGAACAGAATAGACAAGGTTTCAGCGTTCAGGGGATAGGAATTTCAAGCCGTTTTGTTAGAAATCATATTTCTCGTTTCGTTTTGAAAAAGATGGGAAAAGTAAGATGGACGCAGTTTTAAAAATCATAACAATATACGAATCAAGCAGAACGTGTACACCCTGCACTGTTTAAGAAGCCTTGAAATAGGCTAATTACTGTACGCTGAACATAGGACAGGATGTTTGTTTACCGAAGATTGCGAAATCGGTTGTGATGAGAATAGTTCCTTCTGCGTTCTGATTGGCCAGTCAGTAGGCAGAGTGAGTCACATTTCCAGAGGAAACTGGAAGGGTTTCTCATGGTACACACCAACTCACACTCACAGTACACAACTTGAAAAATACTGTACTTCAATGGGTGGGGGTAGCATTTCAAAACAACCGTTTTCCCTCAGTCTCGCTCCGACTCTAGTAGAGTACTTATCGTCCGATTCGTGAGTATTATAATTATAGTGATCAAGTTATGGTAATTTCTTCTCAATTAGTGTTTCATCTCTAATTTTACTTATTATTTAACTCAATCAAATCCATAATATTATGAGATTGTTTGAAATGTGTTATCAGCTCCACACACCGGCCGGTTTTTGCATCCAAAACATGGCTACTGCCACGTTTCATGCCGTGAAATAACATGTTTTTAAATCCTTTTCTCAATCAATAACTGTTTCTGAAGTTGAATAAGAACTTTATTCGTGTTAAAGTACAACTTTTCCAAGTATTTCCAGCCAGATTTTGTTCAAACCAACTGTGGAATCATATTATTTCTTAGTGGCCAATTTGAGGTTATGTTCGAATTTTATCAGTGTGATGCACAGCTCACGTTGTGAGTGACCGTGACCGATACCTTTGTTGTAAACAGTAATCACTAATCCTTACATCTGAATAACGCCTCATCAGCAATTTTCATTTCCAGTGTTGATCTCACATTAAGGTGATATTGTTAATTCATAACTCCGATTCTCAATGCATTGAAGACGAGACCATAGACTCCTGTCCTGCTGAAACTTGTTTTGGTTGATTAAATCAAGTACAGTACATTAATACTTAATAGTACATGGCAATAGAGTGTTGGGTATTTATTATTATTGGTACTTACCTTAACTTAACACCTCAAGTTACCTCGGACCATCGGTACCGTTCAATTTTGAACCGTTTCAATTGTAATTTTTTCACTGTTTTCATCTTCTTCTTTGGCTTTGCTTTCATCCCATTTCAATGATTTCACTGTGAACTTCATCAATAGTGGTCCACTACATTTACTGGGTCTATTGCACAAGAGCTCTGTATCTTCTATAACTGCTTGGTTAGAATCGATCCCGAAAACAGCTTATCTTACTAGAATTACATTATAATGTTTCTCAAATAGATAGGATGTTAGGGACTGTACTTGCCTCTGGGTAAGCAATAATTATTATCATCTATTTGAAACTCACTTTCACACAAATGCATTGTTGTTGTCCAAAAGAATCCATTCTCCTGACTTTCGTCTGGGTTGGTAGAAGGTAAAAAAGTTTCTTAATCACTCATCACTGGAACGAGGAGTGGGGATACTTCAAATTAGGAGACGAGAGTTCAACTTTCAATTGCCCAATATTTGCATGTTCAGGTATTGTAAGATATCAAACCCACATTTCTAAAAAATATATCCTTTTTACGTTAATTGTTGTACGTTCAATAGCGTCCCAACAAAGCGTTCAACTGGGATGCTAAGGCCATTAGCCTACTATGTAATATCTTGAATAGTTTACTATCTTAAATCTAATTGTAACTACTGACTTGGCAGTTTTGCGAAGGAATTTCAATTACCAGAAAGCGCTTTTTTTAATAAGTTACATGAATTTGATGAGTGGGTTTCAACCTACAATAATATCTGAGAAATTTCTAGAACTAACAGTATGGAACTAACTATACGGAATTTCAGGTTTACAAAGTTTTCCTTTTTTCAGTCAATCCAACAACGAATGACAGTGGTGAACCTGTAGCTGGAAGAATCAGAGCGATCGAAAGAGCACCGAGTGCCAGAACAGCCAAGGCATCAGGTAAAAAAACTATTGAAATCGTCGTATTTTGAATATTTATTCAAAAGAAAATTAGGTACTTCCTTTTGGGAGTGAACTTTTCACAAGTAATTTAGAAAACTGTGAGAAAGATTTCTTGGATATTAATTTTAGTTATGTAAAGTAGCCTATTTAGTGCACTAACTTAGGTGATTGAAATTTTTTGAAACGATGGAGATTTAGAACGCTTTGTGAAATAAAGTATAAACTCAACTATTTATTACTTATTACCATGTAGGAATTATATAAGTATTTACAATACTCTCTTCATATCATTAGCATCATTACTTATAAATTAAGTTATTCATTATTGCCAGATTACAATAATAACATGATCACTTCTACTTCACTTAATGATTGTAATTACTGAAGCATTACTCATTTATGAACACTTATTTCTACTTGATATTTTATATATCTCCTTTGGGAGATTGACATGTCGTTAGTAAAGAGTCTTTTCTGTCTCTGGAAAAATAGTAATGCTTGCATTACACTCTATCTAATTAACTGGATGTTATTTAGAGGTGTTCTGCGCCGTCACTTGGTTACGGAAGCTAGCTTATGGACCTTATGGTTGAGAGAATCAAAAGTGCTAACCACTCGTTACCTCTATCCTGGTTGATGGTTATTCACCTCTGCTGTATAGAGGAGTGAATATGAAACTGGGCTGTTGAGCCATTGGAATACTTATAAGATTATAGAGGCCATTGGAATACTTATAAGATTTTGATTCACTTGTTTAAAGTAGGCAAAAATTTTTATATTTTTTCGCTTTTACAGAGCAGCTCACGAGCACAAGCAGGAGCCGAGCATCATCATCATCTTCTTCTTCAGCATCTGCATCAGCAACATCAGAAATGCCAGAATCGTCCAAGAGGAAGTCTCGTGCTTCTCCAAAACAAGCTGAAGGTACTATCAATTTTTTATAATATCAATAAACTTATTCATAAACTTATCCACTGAAACGTTTCATCATTCATAACGCATGATATGTAAGAGGCATGTCACACTACGACATCCATGTATTGAGCCAAAACTAAATCTATTAGTTTTATCTAATCAGTTCCCAAGTTGAGTGAACAAGGTACATACGTTCAAATTTATACATCAAGAAAGATGAAAATAAAATAATATGCTATCATCGAATAGAATTTTTAAAGATTGTATATTCTTTTATGTAAAACTTTCATTCATGTATCAAATTGAACTTAAATTAATAGACAATAATTGTCTTTCCATTTAGTATGGATAACTACTACAATATCACCTTGTCCTCCACAACTACTCAAAAAGAGAAATTGAATTTGAGTAAAACTTGGAAGTGAATTGTAGTGTGTACACACAGCTTTATCAAGAATATAGGCTTAGCAGTTTATATCCATTCTAACTTGATCACAATTTCCTTAGAATATAATATTATCTACTCAGGACTAGAAGTTGCTCAAATATCACTTGAATACAACCAAAATTATTCAAAACTTGAGCTTACACTTTTTTGTGTAACGTGCGTTTAGTCAATTTTTGCGTACTGCATTGTATGCTACCGATGCTTCAGCATGAGCACAATGAGCTTGTTGTGATTTTATAATTGTTTCTATGAACTAATTATTTGGTCCGGTTCAAGCAGTGTGTAGCATGTTGGCCATAAGAAGCAAGCTGGAAATCATATAAAAATCTACTAAAATCTATAGAAATAGTGGTTTCGTTGTGTTGGTTCCTACTTATTAGATGATATCATTACATTATGCCGCATGTAATATCACAGACATTGAGATTTAGATTCAATCACTTCATTCATGTAGATTACATAATACAATAATTCGAATCCTATGCTAAAATAATAAAAATAAATGAAAATCACCCTAATTACATGTTGCTTCGCTTAATTGGCTAATGTTATTTTTTAATGTCGAACTACTCTCATGTAGTTCGCTTAATTGGCTAATTATAAACTATGAAAACTTGCAAAATTAGACAGATGTAGGATTCAATAAGCTAACAGTAATATAAATTTGTGCTGAATCTGCATAAAATGGCGGAGTTTAGACATATAAATGTCCATTCTCGAAGAGGGATGTTCAAAGACATCTCTCCCATTAACACTCAACCTTGAGATTGGAGAGCACTTCCATGAATCCATGATTCCATAAAATCTTTCAAATTTTATTTTATTCATGGATTTTTTCTAGCTCACATCGATAAGCTTAGAAACTAGCTTCACCATGCAACGTCACAACTCAATAGCTCACTTCGCCAGCTCAGATACTTATTGTATTTTTTATTCATTTTCAATTATTTAAGGCCCATTATTAGCACGTTCATGATAATTAATTTGTCAGCAAGTCTCAATTCTCGCATCTTCAGCATCTGTCTAGGTGCTGAACTGAACTGACAGCAATGTACTCCATAATGCATGTACAGTGTTCATGAAATACACTGACAGACTTCTTTAGGTGTTTCCTTACATCAAAATATGAAAAATTTTACAGTAAACATGGGTCCTAATATGTACCGAGAAGTAAAGCATTATAAAATTTGAAGAAAAATGTGAAATTTTCCGCAATCATTATCTTGGTACCAGTAACAATCAATTCAGGATTTATGTTTACTGGAACTTTGCTCACTATTTTCATGTGATGAAGTACCTCCGAAGTTTGTTTGTCTACTTTGGAAACATCTTTTATATATTGCTTTCATAAAAGTGAATGAGACCTACGCAATTGGTTTTAGGTCTAGAAATAGCATTGTTTCCAGGATTTCTTAGTTGCTATACAGGTATCTTCTATCTGGAAGCTACAATCACACTTTGATTATAATTATGTGCGTCTCATGCACATTTTAACTAGCCTAATTTTTTTTAGTAGATAGGCCTACATGATAAATTTATTGAAGCATAACATCAAATTTATCAAATCAGATACAGTAATGTATTTCAATATTTTTGAACTTTCTGTATTAGACTATCTGTTGATATTCAGTGTATTGATCTATTAAAAATTGGGCTATGACTCAAGAGGGAAAACCTTGGAATAAGAACAAGATATTTTTAAAATATTCAATTTGAATAGCCTAATATTCTTATGCTGAAATGCAATGATATTGATCTTGAATATTTGTAAAAAACTTATTCACTTTGCATTTAGACAACATGATTGAAACTCTCAACATGGTTGAACTCTATCAGGCCTTTCGATTTGTAATAACAAATTATTGATTTCAGAAGAGAAAAGTGAATGAAATAAGTTCAAATGAATAAGTAAGGTCGAGCAAAGTAGACATTCTGGCAAGATGGGAAAAATACTCTAGCCCGATCAGTATTGGTTTAACTCAAATTGTAGAAAACATTATGATCTGCAATTTGGGACCAGATTTATCATATTTGAACCAATATTGACCGAGCTAAAGTAATTTTCACATCTTGCCAGAATGTCCTATTTGATCGATATTTGTATCTCACTGATTGATTATTTTCAATTCTGTTATTTGAATAATGCAAGAAAACTTTTTGAAAGAGCAAAACTTGTTTGCAGATGACAAGCAATCCAATCCATCGCGGTTGTCCTCGAGGAAAAATGCGGCTATCACATCTCAAGCTGGCTCCTCAGGTACGGTAAACCTTACAATGGGTAGCTCAACAGGTAACCTACGACCAGCAATAATGAAAGGTAACCTTCAATCAATTGAAAAAATATTGCTTGAATGGTTTGTCCGCTTTCATCAAGTACTACGCTTACGCACATTTTTGTTTTATGCACTTTCTTATCTATTGTCTTGAATGCACCTATTCAAATGTCTTCGTATATAATCTTTTGAATATAGTGTTGTTTCAAAGTACTGTTGAATTCAATAGTTTTCTAGTTTGTTTTTGAATCTAGTTGTATAATCTATGGACTGTCCAAGCAAAGAAAACATTCTGGCTAGATGGGAAAATTACTCCAGCTCGGTCAATATTGGTTCAAGAATTCTACATTATTAGGAATGTTTCCCACAATTTTAAGAGACCAAATTTAACAGTATTGACCGAGCTGGAGTCATTTACAAATCTTGCCAGAATGTCTTCTTTGCTTGAACAGACTATAGGCTATTTAGATTGTGTGTGTGTATCTTTCAACTAGGCTATTGTTGTTTTGAATTGCTCTATCCAGTTGTTTTGAATACCCGTGTTGAATTGCATTCCATTCATTTTACAAATTCTTCTAGACTTTTTCAAATCAATCACCTCATTATAATTATTAGAACGTTATATCGTAATGACACTCAGACATTGTAGGCCTACAAGAAATATGCATTCCTCATTCAGCAATTCAGCATGATGTAGTGATATGAAATCCCTCTGATTAAAAAATTTTGAATTGTTTTTAGTGTAATGTTTTAAGTAATCAAGTATTGTTAGTAATGATCGCACTAAACTTAATTCAAGTCCAGATGCCTCACTTCTATAAGGCTGAGGCCGCACTGCCGGTGGGTAGAGGGTGGAGGGTAGTTTGTAAATCTATAGAATATACACACCATCCACAGTAATACATTGTATGAATGGTATGACGTCATACTGTTTTTTAAGGTTATGCTGTCCATATTTAAAAATTTCAAGATGGCGGCTGAACACATACCATTCATACAATGTATTACTGTGGATGGTGTGTATGTTCTACAGATTTACCATCTACCCTCCACGCTCTACCCACCAGCAGTGCGGCCTCAGCCTTATGCATGCTTCAAATGAAATTAAAGTAGGCTTATCCAGAACTAGATACAAGAGGACCCTTGATGTATCAACAGATTGCTGTAAGGCTCTCTAAAGGTAGGATTCCCAAGCGGCAGCTCGAGCCGCGCTGATTCGCTGCTAAAGCTGACCGGCTCTAGCTGCGCTACTCTAGCCATCACAACTCTATTTACACAAATATATTATAATAATGTTCACTTTGTTATTAGGGCTACTAATGTATAATAAATCAATGGAATGTGAAATTCACTTGAAAATGACTAAAAAAGGGTACATTGATTAGTTATTGATTTACTACACATTAGTAGCCCTAATAATAAAGTGAACATTTATAATAGGCTATAGTTATGTGAATAGAGTTGTGATGGCCAGGGCGAACCTAACGCAGCTCGAGCTGCCGCTTTGGAATCCTATAATCTGTCCATGCAAATAAGACCCTCTGGCAAGATGAGAGAATAACTCAAGTTCGGTCAATATTGGTTCAAAAATTATCAATTTGACCACAAATTGTAGGAAACAATTTGATCTACTACTAGGACCAAATTTATAATTCTTGAACAAATATTGACCAAGCTGGAGTCATTTTCTAATTTCGCCAGAGGGTCTTCTTTGCTTGGACAGACTATACCATTAAATCCAAAGTACCTACCATTGTGAATGAGTGATTCCCAATAAAAAAATATTTCAAAAGATTATTGCGAACTAATTCCAATCATTTTGGATGCAATCGGAATGGAGTTTTGTTATGTGAATATCTATAACGTGAATTTAACGAGAACCCTATCAGGTATTTTTGACAATTATTGAATTTCGATAACTGATTGAATTATGGCATTGAAATTTTCCATGAAACTATGTAGCGTATTGAAATATAAATACATGATCTTATAGCTTCCATTCCAAATTTAAAATCAATATCTCCATGAAATATAAAGTATTTCAATCGATTCTTCTAGAGTATTTGATTCAATTTGAAAGATGTTTTCAAAAAAATAGAGATATGAAAGATTTTCAATAGAATGTGGGATATTTTGTGTAGGGTAGGTTTGCATGAAAAATTGTCTTGATAGAATTATATTAATTATTTATAAGGCTACATTCTTCATATACGTTCTATGCTGCTTACTAAAAAAGCTGCTCATGAGTTTGAATACCTGCTTCTTTTTAGTTTCAATATGCTGCTTATTTAGGCTACCTGTTCTATTCTTGAACAGTTTGCAACTTTTTATTATATATTTTTTTGTTTTGAGTTGGCTTTTGTTGCTTTTAGTTGACTTTTGTTTTGTTTTTGCTAGAATGTTAGTTGTAATATGAACGTTCTATATTTTAAGGTCAGATATTGAATCTATAGTTTTCTGTTGCTTTTCATTTTAAACCGGGTTCAGCTTCAGAATGGCAATATTTTTTACCAATTTTTGCTTTGACGGAAAGTATTGGAACTCTCAATAGCTTTATTGAATTGTTCACTATCATGAATTTTGATTAGGTATGAATGAATATTGATGGATAAAATAATTTAAATTGTTATATAGCTTATCATATCTGTTTCAATTGTTGGAATAATTAAAAAAAAATACAGATGATACTAAAATGCACAAACGCCATGATAATAGTGAGATGGATGTCATTGTTCCAGAATGGAAACTTGTCTGTAAAATTTTCAGTAAAATATTATTATAATTATCGTTTTTGTAAAGTATCAGATGAAATTCTCCTTTTTACGTCCATGCATGACAAAATAAGTCTACTCCTCATAGCAAGGACTGCCTCCTGATGAGACTATTGAAGATAATTAGAGCATTGCTTCTCTTAACAACTTGTATTCCAATGTATTTAGATAACAATCAATTGTCAAAATACAATCAACAATCTATAAAAATACCGTATTTCAAGTTCGAAGTACAGAAATACCGGTGTTGCGTAGGAACAATTCGATTTACTTTCTCAAAAATAAAGCTTTTCAATCCTCATTCACTAATCTTAAAGTTCAACCCTCAACTGAAGTTTAATTATCATTTTCTGAGGATAAAACGTTTCAATAGGAACAAACCATATTGTTTCCTCAGTGAGAAATTGTGAGATCTATGATGAATTTGATAAAAATTAAATGAATCTATGAATAAAATCTGAAAAACAAACATATTTTTATGCTTATGGATTGTTTCTTTCCAGCGAGCATTGTACCTCCTCCAAGGAGTGCGTTCGTTCTAGAACCAGGTACGAGAACCCTGCGAGCTGCGAGTGGAACAAAGAGAGTAAAGTTTGAGCCCAGCCCAGCAACTACTAAGAAAGAAAGCACAGGAGCCGTTAAGAAAGTGCCCAGCACAGTTGCTGGAAAGAAAGAACCCAGCCCTGCAGCAAAAACCACTGGTAACTTATATCAAAAACGTTATTCAATATTCACTTTTGCAGCATTAACAGGATTTTTCATTTTTGCTGTCATAAAATACCTCTGGAGCGTTTGAGGATGTTAATTTTATTTTGGATGTCTTTGGTCCATTAAAGAAACGTGCAGAGCTTCATGAGTTTTTAATCAATGATGCTAAATACTTTAGCCAAAGACAAGCCAATTTCATTCGGGTCTGTTGTAGATAGGTATAAGTACAGCGGTATAGGTACAAATGCATAGGAATATCTTCTGATACTTCTATACTGAATAAAGAGACTATAGTTTGACATATATTATCTGTACCTTGTTCTGTACCTGTATCTTATTTGTATCTTGTACCTTGTACCTTGATATACCCATATACCTTTTACCGTATACCTTATACCTCAGTTATCTTGTTACCTTGTTTGACATTTATTATCTGGTACTTTGTTCACTGGAGTTTGGAGTGAATTCAATTTTTCATTTGTTTTATTTTTGTACAATGCTCTACGAGCGCTTTCAGAGAAGACTGTTACATAGATTTTTTTTTAATATACTTGAGAAACGCAAGCCAACCAGGGTGGAAAAACTTATTACAACACTTGAACTATTAAATTCAATTCAAACTCTCTTTGAGAATATAGTACAAAATGAAACTTGTCAGTAGGATTACTAGTATAATTTTATATAATACTCATCATTTTCTTTCAGTTAAACGCTCTATGGTGCAAAGAGATTGAAATGAAAATGTCCTAAGTCTTAATAAAGCCAAAGAAATAGTGAGGGGTCAGGTATTAGAACAGGGTCAGCTATTGGTACACTTACCTTAGTCTCTTTATAAGTCCAGAAGTATCAAAAGGATCAAGTACAGGCACACCAAGCACAAGCACGCCTATACAAGTACATAAATTGAAAGTACACATAGTACTACCACACCAATTAGAAGTATACAAAGTGCATGATTTACAATTACACCTAGTACGTCGATTACAAGTATATCAAATACAAGTACACCTAGTAAAGATTCGACGGAAGTTGGCGATTGTTTGTATTTGATGCTCAGATTTCACTGGCGGCTCGTGCCCACAAAACAGATGAAGTGTCCGTATCTTTTACTGTACAGCACTTCACCTGTTTTGTGGGCACGAGCCGCCAGTGTCAGATTTGTGAGAAAAAGTTAGACGAGAAGTGGTCGACGAGAGGGAAACGGTCTAGTTGCTCTCCACTCGCTCGCTGACTGTCCTGAACT
The DNA here is from genome assembly GCA_017141385.1 of Sogatella furcifera. Lineage (NCBI taxonomy): Eukaryota > Metazoa > Arthropoda > Insecta > Hemiptera > Delphacidae > Sogatella > Sogatella furcifera. The sequence goes on along the minus strand of CM029560.1, from coordinate 4,338,111 downwards.
TTCAGAACAATTATTTGCCAACCGCCAATTCCGTTGGAGTCTGCTATACCTCCTTTGTACCCATGTTTCGAAAATCCTACTCGATGTTTCAATTGAGCATGTGGTTTACAAGTACACGAGTAATTGGTGTAATTGGCATAACTTGTTCTTGTTCTATTTGTACTGAATGTAGATGACATTTAAAACATTTAAACATCATTTAATCATTTGTAAATTTTTGAAAATAGATTGATTAATAGATTGGAGACTAATTACTGATAGATTAGAGATTATTAATGTACTTCCAGTTATGTTCAGTTAATTCAGTTATGTACTTGTTCTTGGTGTGCTTGTACTACTTGTACTACGTGCGCTTGGTGCGCTAGTATTTGGTGTACTTGTAATTTGCGTATCTGTGATTGGTTTACTTGTAATCTACTCATGAAACGACTCCAAACTTCAGTCTCATATTTTATTGTATATTTAATAAGAATGTAACTTACGTTTTCTTTTATATTTTAGCTAGAGGAAGAGCGGCTCCCTCAGCAACAATCACAAGCGCCGCAGCAGCCACGTCGGCTTCGTCTGCAAGAGGTTCCAGCGCTACAGTTCTCGGTACAGTAACTGTTTTTTAAATTCAATCACTCAAATTCATTCACAAAAAGATAATTACTAAGTATTAGCTATCCCTTGTTTCACACACATTTTTTGGAAATCCGGTTTTTCGCCGTCCTTATGAATTTTACCAGATTGAACAGAAGTAAGCAAACAAATAATGTGTATCTGCGCACATCACAAGTTTGCAAAGATTCAAACATTCAATCTATTACAATTTATAGAGACTAGATTTGTGGAACGGGGGTTAGTAAGAGTTGATCATCTATTCAAACTAAAAATTTTTCTGTGTATGAACGGTTATTTAAATCACTGTATTAAAAAGATTATTATTTTTGTGTTTAAAATATTCTACTTGATCGCTCAATATGTAGGCCTACTCATATTATTCTCATGCAATTTTCACAATAATTTTTATTTTCACCACTGTATACTGCTTCAAACAGTGGGATGATTAACTTCTTATTACATGGGCTGATTAACATTTACAGTACTTCAATGAATTTGAGTTCTGTAATGATTTGGAGCCTCGGCGGTTCCACCAATTGCAAAGATTTGGAAGCCTCTACCAATTGTAATGTTTTGATGATTTCCACCATTTTATAACAATGGGAAGAAGTCTTCACAATTTCATAATACAGTTTTATGAAAGGGGGCGTCCACCAGTTCCCAGACGGGAACACTGTAATTTATTTAAGTCAAAATAGCGTAGCATGATGGTAGAGCAGGTGAAAAGTTAAATTTAGCAGATCTAAAGATGAGTTGGAAAATTTGAAAGGAAAACAAATGGTTACAATGTCAAGATTTTTTATTTACCAAGAATCTATAATAGTTTTGATATTATAGCACACATGAATCCAAATTTATGTATTTCAATATTTCTTAAAACAAAGTATCGAATTTTACCTGATTAGTTTTTATTTCTTGTCTGAAGAGTTTTTTAAATTTAAGTTTTTTTTTATTTTTTTATTTATTTCAATTTTATTTAAAGCTTTAGTTAAAAGTTATTTGAAGAGTGATAATTTCAATTTTATTTGAAAAGTAAATAATTGATCATATTTATTTTATTTAAAACTTGATTAAAATTTATTTGAACAAATTTATTAAAAATGCATTATTAATTTTGAAAAGAATAAAATTGAATGAAGTATATGATTGGAACGATACCCAAACCGCTGATGGTCAATCCTTGATAGTCGCCATGGCAGAATGGAAGGCCACGAGGAAAGTCCAGGTCCCAGAACTGTCTCAGGAGGAAGACGGCGAAAGAGTGTCTTTTAAAACGATTTAATTTAGTAAAAAATATTGGAAGCTTTTCCGCTAGCTGGCTGGAGGGGAGTCTGAGAGCTGAGAGCAAAGAGAGCTGAGAGAAAATTCTGAGAGCTTCCGTTCTCACGAAAACTTTCAGAAGCTAACAATATCTGAATTCAAATTTAAAAGGAAAAAATAAAATAAAATTATGATTAAAATAATGCTTAAACTTTGGGGATCTGTCGAACCTTATGGTTCATGACAGTTCTCATTATTATTCACATTTACTATCCGGCTCTACAGTCATTCGATAACTTATTATGCTTTCATATTTTATTGTATAATTAATAAGGACGTAACTTAATTTTCTTTTTTTCTTGTATATTTTAGCTAGAGGAAGAGCGGCTCCCTCAGCAACAGTCACAAGCGCCGCAGCAGCCACGTCAGCTTCGCCTGCTAGAGGTTCCAGCGCTACAGTTCTCGGTACGGTTCCTGTTTTTAAATTCAATAAATCAAATTAATTTATTCACAAAAATTTATTAAATTTATTCATGCTTTCATTATTATTAATATCTAACTCTTCTTAATTATTATTCAGGAAAAATGTATATTCTTGAATGTAGTATATTGAATCTAAAATTCATATTGATTGTGAACTGACGAGATTGGGTTTTGATATGATTTCATTTCTATTGTATTTAACAGGTCGGATGTCCATCGACGATTTTCGTCAGACCAGATCTTCTGCGGCTAATGCAATGGGACCTCCGCTCGCCCAAAGTAATTATTCTATCACTATATCAATTACAGAAACAATATGTTTAAATGCTCATTGTTCCTAAAACTATCTGAAAAACACTTGAACCTCGAAAATCGTCAGCGTACTTAAATTATTGCAAACTTGCTATTTTATATTATTTAGATGAAAAAATGTAATCTTTATTTCTGAAGTTTTTGATGAAGCTTAGACTTGTGCTGCTTTCCACTTCCAAAATTCAATTTTCCTCAAGGTTTATTACTAAAAATTATCAATCAAATCAAAGTTCAACCTCTTTCACATTGAAAAACGTTCTGTATAATTGGTTACAAATTGTCTAATGTAATACTGGGATTACTCAGTAAATTCCACTTAAGATTCATAAAATGTATGAAACTTGAACATAAATTAATTATATTTGAACTTGATATTTTTATTTTCATGGAAATAACTGAAACGATCGAATTGTAAATTTTCAAAAGATTCTACTTAGTTTCCTCAATAACGAACGAAGCATTTCAGAATCCCTAATTTATTTGATTAGATTAATTGTAAATTAGTTGAGATAAATCCCAGCATGAATTATTGAATTATTGTGATGATTTTTAAAGTACCTAGAGTTATCCGAGTGTAAGGAGACAATGTGTATCAAATATTAATGTATGTTGTTCTAAAAACATTTTTTTAAATATTTGATACATGTTTCTTGAGATTGATTGTTTTTTCTTATGTCTGTGCTTAAACATGGAGGAGTAGAACTTGAGAGAACGAGAAAGAGGTAACAGATAACCGTTCTAGCTTCATATAATCGTACAATAGCCTAAAACATGTAAAACATGAAAAATATTAGTCATTTTAAGCATGCTTTATTGTAAGGATTATGAAAAATGTTCCATCTCTGTTGGAGCAGAATATTGCTATCGTGCGCAGGTTTTTCATGAAAGCGCTCTTTGATAAGTATCTGTTTCCGCATGGACGATGAAAAACTCACTTTTTCTAAGCAAATTGAGCAAAAGAGTACACTTCAAATAATGAAATTGTACAGTGCACCAAAGTATTGGAAAAGGTGCGTTCTATCATTCATATGAAGAGCAAAATGTCAAAATGTCCAAAAAGGAAGAGGTTTCACCTGGGCTTTCATTTTGCATTTTTGTTCATGAGAGCTGAACACGTTGAGCACTAATAAATATGTGAAAAGGTTACTTATTAGGGTGCGTATAAGGGATACTTATTTTATTACAATATACCCCCATATGTTTGTGTCAGTGAAGTTTATTTCTTATTTTCATATTTTCTCTACCAATGTACACTAATTCTGTTGATTAATAATCTATTTGTTGAAATGTTACAGGCAGCGTAAGAGGACGCGTTCTATCAGCGCGCATAAACGCTGCATCATCTCGCCGTGCGTCTGCTACGGTTACATCAGCTACAGCCTCAGCTACCTCCTCAGCTACCACATCCTCCGCTGCATCGATGGCAACAGCCAATAGCAGAGGTAGACCATTATTACTCATTTTAACCTATGAATTACTCATTTTTAACCATTTACAACTTATTAGGTACTCATTTCAAGTCATTATAAATAATTATACCCTATTCACGATCATGATCATAATGGGAATGTTCACTTCCGCAAAATAGAAATGTTTAATCAAAAGTCTTGAGTTAGCTTAGCATTTCCAAGCGGCAGCTCTAGCTGCGCTGCTCTAGTCATCACAACTCTATTCACATAACTATATTATAAATGTTCACTATGTTATTAGGACTACTAATGTATAATAAATCAACAAATGAGTAATGAAATTCACTTAAAAATGATTTGAAAAGGGTACCGTACATTAGAACGCCGATTATCCGAACGCCGATAACTGAATCACCAATTATCTGAATCTGTCTTGAGCGTAGCAAAAAAAAAACTAAAAAACAGCGTTTACGACGTGATCGTAGCTTTTCTTACTTTTTTCCAAATTTTACTTACTGTACTTTTTTAGTGCAGTATTTGTTTTGCTTTCCATATTAATTTAACACGACTACACTGTACTTAGCAATGTATATAATAGATGTAATCATGACTCATTGTTTTTCTTTAATACTATTCTATGTCCAATTATCCGAATTAATCCCGGTCCGGTTTAGTTCAAAGTCATATCAGAGGCCCTGAAATTGATCAGGAGCGACCTGAAAACTCTGATACCAGACCTGAGCCAGCCAGGTTACACGAATATATTATATAGTTCGGATAATCCGCGTCCGCGTTCTACTGTAATTTGATTATTCATTGGTTTACTATACATTAGTAGCCCTAATAACAAAGTGCATGTTTATAATACAGTTATTTGATTAGAGTTGTGATGGCTAGAACAGCGAAACAAGAGCCGGACAGCTCGAGCTGCCGCTTGGTCTGTCCAAGCAAAGAAGACCCTCTGGCAAGATGATAAAATGACTCCAGCTCGTCATTTTGAAAAAATATTGATTTCGTCTCAAATTGTAGATCAGAATGTTTTCTACGATTGAGACCAAATCAATCATTTTTGAACCAATATTGACCGAACTGGAGTAATTTTCTCATCTTGCCAGAAACTCTTCTTTGCTTGGACTATACCTTGAGAGTTGTCACAACCATATTTCTGTATCAAGGAAATCTGTGGTTGAGAGAGCTTCAAGCTTCAATAAGTCTTCACTCTATACTCTATTCACGTAAACGACGTAGTATAGACAAATCATAGTAGTGGCTATGCGTATGTATTGTTTGTCGATAATTGTTTTGTTGGGACTATCCTAATAGAGCTGAGCATTAATAAGTCATCCACTAAACGTCATATTGAGTCTGCTATAAGCAGTGAATTTTGTGAATTGGATAAGTTTTTAACACATTTTTTAAAAAAATTATCAATTTATACCTCCATTCACACTTGGTGTCAATCAATTTTTACAATTTTTAATTCATTCTTTGATTTCAAACTTTAACGTTGATCGTTCAAACTCTAAGTGAATTTTTAAAGAAAAGGAATGAGTGATTTAAAAAAACAACCCAATGTATGCAATTGATGATTTTTTACAACCCCTTTTTGTATAATTCATGACACTATTACTGTTCTTGAAAATTATGTGATAAAAACTTTCTACTATTGATGTATAGTATACCCATATAACTTCCTCAATTCCTCCATTTACAATAACATTTCTGTAATGACCGTATTTTTGTTTTTCGCAGTCTCGTTGACTCGCCCATCCACAGCTCGTGGAAGCTCTTCTACGGCAGCTAAAAGACCGAGATCTTCATCTACAGCAAGGATGACATTCCCGAATAATCCACCCAATGCAGTTCGAGCTCGAGCTGAAGAACATGCTCAAGATGCCGATCCAGCCCTTGCCAGATTCGGTAATTTACTATACTAATTCACTATTAGTATGTATACGGGCCTGAACAATTTAGTTAAGTTTAGTCAGATTTAGACACATGTCTCCCGCTAAATTGGCATACATCATGACAGTCAATATATCTTTGAATAAGATCTGAGAAATATATATGAAAGTGCCATGCCACATCAGTATTTCTTTAGGATGGTTCAGTCAAACTTTTTGATGATGGGCGTAGTTATTAAAAAAGAAACTAATCCACACTGTTAAAAAAAATTAATTTTTGAGATGAAAAACCATAGAGGAATGATATAAGTATATTTCTTCGTGAAAAAATCTAAATTGATAATTATAAATATACGATTGAGATGATTAATAAACAAAATTTAACGTGTGTTGTGAAGACATCTAATGTGTGTTATGAAGAATGTAACCAACCCAAAGGCAACTGTTTTGTGAAAAAATCACGGAAACCAACTTTATTTCAATCAATTTCAAATTGATAATCAAAGATTTTATTAATGCAGAAAAGGAACGAAGCGGCTTGGTTCCTTCCTGTAAAATTTTCTCGACAAGATTGTGCGTTTTGGTTCTTGTCTTCAGTCAACTTCCTCAATATTGGCAGATATTCTTTTAGTTAGTTCTATCATTGTAATTTCTCACAGCTGATCATTTACTAATAGATTTTACTTATGCAAAAAGAAACCAATCCTCATAATTTCCATGAAACGGGAAATCATAGCTCTCTATGTATCTTGATATTCTATTAATTTATAACATAAGAGAAACATATAAGTTCACAATAATTAGAATACCTTAATGGAGAATAAGCTGGGAGTTATTATTGCAGTTTCAAATTCGGTACTGGATATCTCAGAAGTTGTTGATTGTTTCTTCCTGCATAAAGCCGTACAATTGATCAGTAACAATGTTTGATGTTTGTAAATCAACCAAAGTGACAGAATTTGGGAGCACTAACAATTATTAATCTCAATACGATTATTTTACATGTGAAGTTTCAGTAATTTCATAATGGAAATCGAAGATTGGAGCTATTTTCAGTTTAATTAAATCTAGTAAGTGAAAATTACAAACTTATTTTATCCTCAAATCATTATGTCAGTGAAATGAAGCCTGTGAAAAGTCTAAGTTCTTTATTTTTTTCAGTAATGGAAGTCCAATTGCGCAACGCTCTTCTCCCACTGAGCGCAGAGGAGAGAAACAGCCAGGTAATCCTGTCCTGTGTTCCAACGGCACCAAATTGTGAGTAAACTTTTCAAATGATACAGTATTCCCTATATTCTCCTTGCTCATTCTCATTATCATATATCTACATTATCCAATCTTGTTAATTTTTTTCAAACTCTGAAGAAAAAATTATTCAAATGGCCGTGTTTCTATAAAACTTCAAAAGGAGACAGAGAACTGTTCACATGTGCTACGTTTTGTCTATTTTATTTCCCTTGTTGATCACGATTTTTGAAATTTTGGTAGTCCTGAGTTCTATACTATCACAGTCATTCAGCTTTATCTTCAAAATTTGATTCTCTACAACTTCTATTAAGAGTGGGCAGTAGTAGTCTGCAAACTGCCGAACGGCAGAATTATGTCTCATAAGAACAAAGTAATTTTCATCAATCTCTTGGAGCAGATAGCACCGTTATTTATGAACAGAATTTCACGTTCTTTATGTCATTGGAAAAAGAATTAAATTCTCCAGAGGCGTGATTTCTTACTTTTTCGGTTTTTAGTTTATCTTAATAATTATCGTACAATTAATTAACTATAAAAGTATTAAACTGGACTTGAAAGTGAAAAGTCACGCCCCTGTAGAATTTAATTCTCTTTCCAATGACATAAAGAACGTGAAATTCTGTCCATAAATAGAGACTCTATCTGTTCCAAGAGATAAATTAAAATTACATTGTTCTTATGGGGCATAATTCTGCCGTTCGGCAGTTTGCCGTCCACTACCTTCCACCCTTAATTAAAAATGGAAGTTTTTAATATACCCCCCATTACTGTTGAAAAATTATCTCATTGGCCATTGAAGTTACAAACCAATAACTGGTTTCATTGAATTTCTCATATAATTTCATGAAGGATTTTCATGTACATTCTACATAGGCAACACTTTTTTCACCTGCATAAGAATCTAAATTTTTTTTAATTTTCGCCGTTCTTATATTTCTGTAACAGAGCATTTCTAGGTTATGACTTAGAGATCCTTTTCCACTACTTGGTGTGAGGAATCAGCCTGAGAAGTATTGCACCCTTTCCTGAAACACCCTGTATTATAATTCTCATTTAGGAAAGCGATTGTTACTTGATGGCAAGATTGGTTAAGGAATGCTCGCCGGTTGCTGGATCCGGAATCGTTAATGTGAAAAAAACTTTATCAAAACATTGAAATACACTATTTCCTCCGCAAGTTTTTTCTTTATTGTGAGGACATCCTAAATTATTCATTCCCTTTTTTATTCCAGCCGTACAAAGAAGCGCAGCGTTGTCAAATGCAATGGCGGCCCAGGCAAACGCCATGACGGCCGAGTCAAACGCCATGTCGGCCCAGTCAAACGCAACACAAGCCGAACTCAATGCAGGTATTGATTACACTTTTGTTCATAGTCTACCGTTTAAAACATACTGGATGGGGATTGTAGTAAAAAAATTACCGTAATTGAAATTTAGAATGTTAATTTTAAAAATGGACAGCTCTTGTCTTGCTCTATGATAAGATATAGATGTCGCAAAAACGAATGATTAGATTATAAAGTTTGAGTTTTTTTTCATGTAGTGCGTATTACTTCAAATTAAATTTTTTTAAATTGTATTTTTAGAGTATTGGAACTTGAAAATTGAATTAAACAAATACAGGGTGAATTATCTAAACTGGCGCATCTGGATATAATGTAAACGGCATGAGATATCAGAGTGAAACCTCGACCATACCTCATATAACACTTTTACTTACCTTTTCAGGTAGTAAAAATTTTTGTCCACAATCTTGAATCTAACTTCACTATAAATCAGTTAATTTCTCCAAAATTGTTCAAAATATCGTTGTGTGGTTTCCGCCATTCATTTTTTCTTGAAAAGTTGTATTGAAATCATGTATCACATGACCACATCGGTTATTTTTCCATATTTAGTCCACTATCTTGGATTTGTCATAATTTTTTTTCAAATGTAAGATTGTCAAGTGATAGCCTACATGATTTCGATACAGAATTTCAAGACGGAAACCGCACATCGATATGTTGAACAGTTTTGGAGCAATTAACTTATTTTTAGTGAAGATCTCTGATGGAAAAAATTAAATAACTCCTTAACGGTTAGGCGGGTATTACACGATAATAGTTCTATGACATATTTCTATTATCAAAAATCTGTGATGATGGAATATTACCGTGTTATGAACCAAATATTATAAATGATCATATTCTATGTCATATGTTCTATTGAGAACATATAATATCTTTGATAATAAATGTATGGCATAGAACTATTATCGTGTAATAGCGGCCTTAGACATACCAATGTGCGGTTTCCGGCATTCAATTCCTCTTGGAAAACTGGATCGAAATCATGTATAATATGTCCACCTTTCCATTTAAAAAAGTTAAGTCTGTTCAATATGGCGGATCCAAGATGGCGGACAAATTTTTTACTTCCTGAAAAAGAAAAGTGTTATATGAGGTATGGTCGAGGACTCATTCTGATATCTCAGGCCGTTCGCATTATATCCAGGTGTGTCGGTTTAGAGAATACAACCTGTATATTTTTAATTGACATGAAATTCACTTCATTCGTAAGTTGAATATGAATGATCTAAGATTAGTTCGAATACTTAGTTTTACCTAGATTTCAGTGATTGTACTATTTATTTCAGCAAAAAAATACATAAATTACAGTGCTCTGACTTATTAGTTACTTTATACAGCTGGATTCTTATTATAAATAAATATATTATAAATTAACCAATTATGAAAATAGGTGCAGTTAGATATATTTTACAACTCACCATTAATTGCAGTCTAAATTTAGATTCATTCTTCCTACATTTATGGCCGTATATAGACAAAATCGCACGAATCTTTTTCTCCCATTGGTAATCGTTTCGGGGCTTTTTTGTCTAGACTAGTAAGCTCACGTTTCCCCACAGACTACGATTTAATCAGTTTGAAGCATTTTTCTATCACGTAGACGCATATTATTCATGGCTTTTGTCTTTGTTTTTTCCAAAAATTAATAAGAAGATATTGTCAAGACCGAGAGACAACCCCGAATCTGGGTTATGCCTGGAGGCTTTGCAATGCATCCAAAAAAAGGTAGGAATGATTTCTTCTGCAAGGCGTGCTTTAAAGTAGATTGCAGAAGACTACAAACTGAACTCAAATTTACCGGTACCGGTACAGCATGGTTGTTAACGTACGTTTGTTCTTCTTGTTGTTTCAAGCTCCTCTGTTAGTGTAGAAGTTGTGATACCAGATTTCCATTTATAGTCTGTCCAAGCAAATAAGATATTCTGGCAAGACGGGGAAATGACTCTAGCACGGTCAATATTGGTTCAAAAGTTATAAATTTGGTCTTAAATTTTAGAGCGGAATGTTTTATGCAATATAAAGCCAAATTTATGTTTCTTGAACATAAATAGGTCACTGACTTATACAATATTGACTGAGCTGGAGTTATTTTCTCATCTTAACAGAATGTCTTCTATGCCTGGACAGACTATACCACCAACTAAAACTTCACTTGATTAACACTGCATGAGCTACAATGCCACTGTAGCTGATAAAATTTCAACCTGAGATTCAGCTTGAGATTGATAGCTTAACCTCGACTGAATTCACAGATTGTCTTTTATTTGTAGCTATTTTTCATTGAATTTTTCGAAAAATTAGCTGATAAAATTTCAACCTGAGATTCAGCTTGAGATTGATAGCTTAATCTCGACTGAATTTACAGGTCGTCTTTTAATTGTAGCTATTCTTATTGAATTTGTCAAAAAATTCAATTTTCCCATCTGAATGGTCCTATTCGTTTTTGTTCTAAAAATTAACCATTACTAATCTCGACATTTCTTAGAGTTATGCAATAGTTCGAGGTGTAGTGAGCTCCAACCAGGCCTGAACTCAGGACCGTTGGAGTGTATTTGAAATTAGATCCCCAGTATCCAGTAATGTATCCAAGCACGTGTTAGAATGGTGATTGGTACCTCTGTTGTATTTAGTTTTCTTCATTTAGAAAACTTAGAATTCTTCATTTCATACCTGTCTGCTTCAGTTTGATCAAAAACTACAATGAGTCCTTTATTTGAATAAAAAATTTAAGCTACAAACTTCTTTATCGTAATAGCTTGTATTCAATATACAGTAGGTATCAAGTATTTGCCGGCCCGGTTGGCGCAGTGGGCTGGGGCGTCACAACCTTCAGTCCGCTAGCACTGCCGCTGGTCAGGGTTCGAGACCCAGTAGGCATGGATGTTTTCACCTCATCAATCACCCTCGCATGCATCATCCATTACCCACGCACAAGCTAAAATGTTTATGTGGGCATCATCTGCAATAATAAAAAAAAAATACTCCAGTATACTGTAGTATACTAGTTAAATTGTACTTCAGAATCAATTTGAATATAATTTTATTATTTTTTACTGAATTTGAAGAGGGGAAAAATCCCTGATCAAGAATTTTTTCATTGAATGTTCCTGGGTCCTTGGATAAATAACTTGAATGCAAGAATTTTTAACTCAAACATAGTGCTAAACAAACTGTTGATTTGGTTCAGTTCTTAGCGTACCGTACTGCAATTTACATTGAAGCATGAAGTGTCTCCAGAAGAAATTATACTTGCCTTTCTTCAAGAAGTGTGTTCAAGGGTCTTTTTTAAACATTTACATGATGAATGTATCGAATGGAAACTTTGAATTGTAGAAAAATATTGAAACATTTTGTACCGATAATGATACCATACCTTTCAACTCTATTGTGCATGTGCATAGTTTTGAATTGAATGTATCATCCTGAAAGTGAGCAATATTAAACCTTGTTTAGTCTGTCCAAGCAAAGAAGACCCACTGGCAAGATGAGAAAATGACTCCGGCTCGGTCAATATTGGTTCAAAAAGTATTGATTTGGTCCTGAATTGTAAATCAGAATGTTTCCTTCCGATTGAGACCAAATTAATAATTTTGAACCAATATTGACTGAGCTGAAGTCATTTTCTCATCTTGCCAGAGGGTCCTCTTTGTTTGGGAAGACTGGTTATACAGATCGCTTTATTCACTCAAGCGTTCTGTCAACAGCTCAATTTACTCTCAAGATAATACGGTAGAATATATTAATAAATTCTACCATTCTTCCAGTATTAGCATTTTGAGGTGATTGGGCTGGTTTTTAATATTGACTGTTGATTAAAAAAAATTCAAACTGATAAAAATTTGTATGATTCCGAATTCGAATCCCGAGTGATGCCAAGCTGTAAAAGTTGAGCATTTCTGTAATTCAAGATGGCGGCCAAAATTTCGGTTCTTTTTCTAGTCTACCACGAATAGAAATAGACTATAAATAGAACCGAAATTTTGGCCGCCATCTTGAATTACAAAAAATGCACAACTTTTACAGCTTGGCATCACCCGGATTCGGAATCCCCTTTTTTCGCATTTGGCACCCAGAATATAAGTACAATTTGATCAATAACTGTTTTTGGCTGAATTGATGAAAAAATTATGTGAAACTACTTATTTTTTTTATAAAAGATTTTATCCTTCCATGTCGTATTTTTAGATATTATGCTGTAACTTATAGTTGCATTTTTTACAATGTTGTTCCACGAATTGTCATTTGTTTGTAAAATAATCTTAATATCACAAAATGCTTGTTTATGTTTTCATTCCCACAGCTTTTCATCCGTCTATTTCAAGAGCTATAAATACTTGAATATTCATTCATTCGTCTCCACTCATCACATAGATTAGGAATAATTGAATAATCTCATTTCTACCATCATTCATCCAATATTTTTCAAACTTTGCTTCTCTTTCTTCCCTTTCTCTGTCTTAATTCCCACTTTGTTCTTGATTCTTCTGATTTTCAAACAGGCTCATTTCTGTAGATACGAGTGGACAAAACTATGTAGATTAAATTACTCTCATTGGCCGTAAAAACTTGAATGAAATGATTTTATTAAATTACTTTAAATGCCACAAGTAATGAAATATCTAATAGAATATTAGTTGATAACCAAACGTTTAGGAATTTGATAAGTAACCCAATCATTAAACGAGATACCAGAAGTAAAAGTATTTGATAGTTATAGACATCAGTTGATGAACAAAAATTTAGGAATTTAATCAAGTAATCCAATCAATAATTCTCGAATATTTATTAGTGAGCATTCAAAAAATTAATATAGGCATCCTTTAAGACATATTTATGTTGTTTTGGTCGATAGCATTTTTTAAAAACCACTTTTTATGTCACTTTTATGAAACCAATATTGCAATATCGACTTATAGGAGAGGATCCTATAGTGCATTATGTATATCTAATTTGATTTACTTGTATTGCTACAAAAGTTCAATATTTTGTAATTAAAGAACTAAGAATATGGAGAAATTCCTCTACATCAATATTCAATCAAAAAATTTTTTTCAATATTTTGTTTCGGTGTTAATTAGGATCAATGAAGAATATCACCAATGTATTGAAATTAGAAGTGAGACGCAAATCACATTCTAGTCCTGATTTGAAAGATTTTGGGTGAGTCAAAAATAATTTTGATCTCGTGGCTGATACCATACAATATTTACCGATATTGTGGACTGGGTATTTGGGGAATGTGGCAATGGGAAAAATATGGTAATGGAAATAGTGGCAATGGTAATGGAAATAACAGTCCCTTATTAACGAAGTACAGTATCCACTTTAAACTTAAATTTTGAACTCAGTTATCTTGCTTCAGTGGTTCAAGTCTTCAGAGGTGGCTTTCTTCGCATTTTCATAACAAATTTCTGTTCCTTAATTTAATTTGCTATTTTAGATATCTCAATAAATGTTATTATTCTCAGGCTCTTTTCTTGTTGGGGCTTCAATAATTATTTTCAGTATTTGGATTCAGCCCATAATCTTCATATCACCTATAATCTTTCATCTTTATAATCTTAACCTTATCTTTTATCTAACTTTTTTATCCATCCTCAGACCATTAATCTTCTTATTTTCATCATTTTTTCTCTCTCTTTTTCTTCTTCTTCTTCTTCTTCTGCTTCTTCATCTTCTTATCTCTCTCTTCTTCTTCTTCTTCTTCTTCTTATCTCTCTCTTTTTCTTTTTCTTTTTCTTCTTTCACCTTTCTTTTCTTACTTCTCATTTTTTCTTTTTTTTCTCTTTCTTTTTTTTTCTCTTTCTTTTTATTTTTCCATTTATTATTTTTCTCTCTCTTCTTCTTTCCTCTCTCTTTCTTCTTCTTCTCTTTTTCTTACGTCTTCTCCTCACTACTTTCAATGTTATTCCATACTGCTTTTTTTCTACACATATCTGGTTTTCATGCATGTTAGTCGGTGGTATCCGTAAATGTGGGAGTTATGATATTTTTCAGCCTGGCTTCGTGAGCATCTGAACAAGCCGCTTCCTACTAAATGTTACACTATGGAGAACATTCGAAAATGGTTCAACTAGAAAAGCGTGTCAAGAAAAATAACTGATCACTCTTCGTTCAAGGTAATGATAGCCACTATTACTAACCTGGTTGAATTTATTAGAATTATCTTCTTTGTATTATACTCTATCACTAACATGGTTTATTATTTTTATTACTAACATGGTTGAACGTATCGGAAATATCTTCTTCGTGTTCAGCTATAAGGCTTCATTGACTATAATCTCTTCAACAATTGAATCTATAAAAATGACTTCCCTCTTATAGTAGAACCACTCTTATAAACAACTAATTATAATCTAGCTAGGTCTGTCCATTAAATAACTTTCCCACATTTTTCAAAGTGTAAAACAATATTTCATAGGCTTTTCCCATACATTGAAAAGCCTGATTTCTCCTCTTTCTTTCAATATAATTGCCATTTTATCCCTACATCCTTGTAGGAGCAATTTTTTGTCATAGGACCTCTCCAAAACCTCCACCGTCAACTCGTTTCCCCACTTTAAAAAAATTATTTTTTCGACTTCATTGTCCGCCTGGTATTCAAGCCAGATGCGTCGATTTTTGAAATCTGGGCAGGGACCAAATCCGAGTCACAGGGTCCCAAATCAGGACAGTTGGGTGTGGTTCCCCCAACCACAGTCCATCTGAACTTGGTTTGAAGGACCTTATAGTTTGCCATGAGACATGCATTATCGTGATGTAATCTTACATCATCCATAGCTGATTTTACCTATTCAGCAGTTTTGGATCCTTATTTTAAGATTTCAGGAACTCACTGTAACAATTTGAGTTGATGGAGGACTGATGATCACTTGCATTGATAAGAAAATTGTCCCTCCTGGACCATAACCCGCGGTCTTTGTTTTTTTACCATTAGAGAATCAGTTGTTGCAATTTTATTTCGCTTTCAGCGTGGATTGAGTATGATTTATTACAGACCTCAAAATAAGATTCAAAGAATGCATCAGTATTTAGATTCTAGACGGATGACAATGTCGAAACAAAGTTGCATTATGTTTAAAAGTGTTGGCGGTGGGCCAGTTTACCAGAGATTGATAATAGTGTAACAACCGAAACCGGTAACTTATCTCAATTTTCTAATAAATCAGTGGTTTGACAACATCTTATCTTTTCATTTATAATGTTTGAATTGGTCATTCACAAAACAAAATCATGCTCAAAGTGAAATGCATTCATCGAAATAAAAATTATGTAGGAGAAACGGTTTTCAATTATGTATAAGAAAAGCTTATAGGAATTGTTTTACACTGGGAAAAACTAGGGAATACCATTTTATGCACAGCCCTCGTATCTAAACATCGGATTAACCGACCTTTTTCCAAGATAATACAATCTTCCACCATGGAGGTAGATGTTGCAATCCTGATAAAAAAAATAACTTTCGCATAACTGATCATTTGATTTATAGCAAGCCAAACTCTGTCAATTATGTTCTGCTCAGCTCTGTGACAAAAGTATGCCAATACAACAATCTGCTATAAAGCATAGGCCTACGGTCCATGTTAACTGTTTTTGGGTTTAAACTCGAATGGTCATTGATTATGATAAAAATTTATACAGAGTTTAAAGAAATTTGAATGTAAATAAGTTTTCAAATTGACATATAGACTGTCAACTGAACCGAAATTGTTCTTCCCATCTGTTGTAATAATTTGATTCATTTGCAAAATTAAATTAATCAAGATTCATTAGATTGGTTCTACTTACAAAAATATGAAACTGGCAACCAGCTATTATGCCTAAGCCCTTCATGGGCTGTTGAGTCATTAACATACAATACTGTCTTACAAAAATACTTAATCTTCAAGGACATTTAACTATCATTTATCTATATGTATGTGCCAGGATATGTATCTTATCTATCAGGTATGTATCTATTCATGTGCCAGGAACTAACTTATGTGTGTAGAAACTGTCTGGTGGAATATTTCATTATTCACGCATTCACACGCAATCATTCATGTTGTGGTTGTCAACATAACTAATTGATTCAAAGTATATGTATAGATGTTTGAAATAATATATAGTTTGTTCTAAGAATCAGTCACTCCAGTACCACAACGATATTCTACAAGATATAACAAACAAAGTGTTTGCGAATGTTGAATTCTCCTATGTTTAACTTGAATCCAACATTCTATTATCATATCTCATTAATGGTCAATGAATTAAAATTCCATGTATTTGGTAGGTTCACTAATTATTCTGGGTTAGGATATGAAAATATCTCATATTTTCAAGATCTTGATTCTCCAAGGTAGTGAAAGTTTCAATTAGAATTTACTGGTGTAATGTAAATCTGAGATGAAGGTTTTCACGATAATGTAATAATACTAAATAATGAATGAAATTTTCATTAAAATAATTTAGAGGTTCTATTCTAAAGAAAATGATAACTGCTTTTGTGTAAATTATCCATTATTTTGTCTTGAAATTCTGTATCGAAATCATGTAACTCATGACCACATAGCTTATTTTACAAATTTAGACCGCCATCTTGGATTTTTCACAATTTTTTGAAATGTAAAATTGTCATGTGATACATGGTTTCGATGCAGAATTTCAAGACAAAATTAATGGCGGAAACCGCACTCTTATAGGTCGAACCGTTTTGGAGCTATCAACAGATTTATAGTGAAGATCTCTGATTTAAAAAATTGAATTTCTTCTAAACAGTTAGACATACCGATGTGCGGTTTCCGGCATTCGATTTCTCTTGAAAAACTGCATCGAAATCATGTATAATATGTAAAAAGTGAAGTTGGATTCAGTATGACGGAAAATTTTTTTACCACCTGAAAAAGTAAAGAAAAGTGTTATATGAGGTGTGGTTAAGGTCTTGCTTCGATATCTCATGCCGTTTGCTTTATATCCAGGTGTGCCACATTGAGGTTTTCACCCTGTATATTAGGTACTCCTATTACTGTTACTTAGAATTACAAAAAAGCTAGGAAGTCTAAATTTCTTTTTGTTCTAGCTTGTAGAATACTGTGGTATTACAGGAGTCACACTAGTTTTTGTTTTGTTTTATGGTAATTATTCGAAAATTAATTACAACTGTCCTTCTGTTTTACAGGTCCAGGTCAATTGCTTATTGCTGTTTTTGTTACCGTAGTACAAACCAACGAAATGTCAATTTATGTTTATTCATTTGCGGCCATATGTTATGCAGTGGTTGTGTGACTGAAATGAAAAATCAAACCCTGAATGAAGAAAAGTGCGATTGTCCAAAATGTTATAAACCTTCACATCACTCTGACATTTTGGAACTATTTTTTGAGTGATGAAAATTTCTGCAATAAAGACAATGAGTGATGTTGATTACTTGTTGAGTGACTTCAATAATTCATCAAGTATAAGAGTATGAAAATGCAATATTACAAACTAAAGTATAACAAAAATGTTGAGATAAGTGTATAGTTAAGATCGAATGATTGAAAGAATGATTTCAATTTTTCAAAAGGTTTCATGTTATGGATAACTACTATTTTAATTGAGTAACATTACTATTATTACGGTAACAGGGAGAAGAACTTCTGGCGGCTGTTTTATTGAATGCCGCCATCTTGTCAAAAGTTCTTCTCCCTGCGACGTAATAATAATGTTACTCGATTAAAATAGTTATCCATAACATGAAATCTTAGGCTATAAATTGTTACTGCGTGTTACCATTCGATAATCGTATAACGTAAATGCATAATGTAAATTAATAATGAAATATTCATATTTCTCTCATTTTCAAGCTACTGCCAAATAATTTAGCACAATATTGTTGTCGAGTAGGATAACGACTGTGTTAGATTGATTTATGAAGATAATTTAGCACAATATTTTTGTCGAGAAGAAAGACTTACATTGATTTATGAAGATAATTTAGCGCAATATTTTTTGTCAAGTAGAAGAAAGACTTCCATTGGTCTATAGACATAATTTAGCACAATATTGTTGTCGAGGAGAATAAAGACTTCCATTGTGTTAGATTGATTTATGAAGACAATTTAGCACAATATTTTTTGTCAAGTAGAAGAAAGACTTCCATTGATTTATATACATAATTTAGCGCAATATTTTTGTCGAGGAGAATAAAGACTTCCATTGATTTATGAAGATAATTTAGCGCAATATTTTATGTCAAGTAGAAAAAAGACTTCCATTGGTTTATAGACATAATTTAGCACAATATTGTTGTCGAGGGGAGAATAAAGACTTCCATTAATTTATTAAGATAATTTATCACAATATTGTTATAGAGGAAAAATAAAGACTTCCATTGATTTATCAAGATTAAATATAAGAGTGAATAAAAACCTAATATGCGTATAATATTTATATGCCTATAATATGTGTATATAATGATTATAATACTTTTCTGATTTTTATATCACAGACAATAAATAATTTAGCCCAATTAGTACAATATGATAGATTAGCATATCACAAATATTACATGAAATCTCAAGCACCTGTAATTTGAGTTTTTATTGGGGGTATCCATTAATTGAATTATCGCATAGTGTAATGCTCATTATACTATAGGGTATTTCAGGAAAAATGTGCAGTACTTCCCAGGCACATTCCTTACACCAAGTATAGGGAAAAATTCCATAGGACATACCCCCAGAAATGTTTTGTTACCGAGATAGCAATGGCAGGAAAAAATTTCTTATCAGTAACAAAGCATTTCTAGGGGTATGTCCTATGGAACTTTTTTCTCTACTTTGTGTGAGGAATCAGTCTGAGAAGTATTTCACATTTCTCCTGGGACACCCTGTATTATCATTTACATTTTTCCTAATTTTTAAACCACGGACAAATAATTCCGCTGTATCATTGTGATAACCTTGACTTAAATAGTCAAACCTATCCATATCATGAAATCTTAGGCTATAAAATGAGTTGTTATTGGGTATTTTCATTCGATTTATCTTATAATGTCATCCTTATAAATATTATTAATATTTATATTTTTACCAGCTGTAGAGTTAATGGAGTAGACACTGTTAATTGATTATTTGCCTTGTTTTTCTTGTTTACCCATATAAGCTTTTTATTGTCTAAGGAAGCGCAATTTTTGTTTTATCACTCAATCTTGTTTAAACTCTTAGAGCTTCTACCACTGGAAAAATGTGCAATTTATTAATTTTTGTTCTAAAAATATTTTGATTGGTAATGATCAGTAATTTTTGCTAGAACTATATCTTCCATGACGTTTTGAATCTATTCTCCTTTATTAAAAAGCTAAGCTACACATTTTACTTTTTTGTAATTCTATGGTAAAGAAGACTTATGATACCAAAAAAATTCAGACGGCTTTTTCTCATGTCTGTTACAATTTTTGGATGCTGCTCAACTATGCTATTTTTTGTAATCTATAGCAGTTTCCAGTTAATCAAATTATTTTCAAATATTTCTAAATCTGCTTTTTTGTTAAGGTTCAGGGTCTCACTAGCATAAAGCTTTGGTGGTTTGATCACTTTTTATCACATGTAATCTTGTAAAATATCAAAGGAATACGCGTACTTCAGCTCAATCATTGTTATAACCATAATGAATTTAGTATCTATAAGATAAAACCTTAAGCTATAAGTTCATTTGTTGTTGGGTGTTTTCATTTGAATTATCTTATAATGTGATTATTTCATATTTTTCTAATTTTTATATCACAGACAAATAACCCCGTCCAATTATTGTGATAACCCTACTTAGGATAGTTATCTATAGCATAAAATCTTAGGATATAAGTGAATTTTTTCATTGGGTGCTCCTATTCGAATTATCTTAGCACACGCATTGTGATAACCATATAATTATTATCAGTTATCATTATTGTCAGTAATCATTATTATCAGTTATCAATATTATTTCGTAGCTAAGAAATACATTGTGCTTCATTTTCATAATTGCGTTTTATTTCGTCGTCCATTTCCATTTCGCTCACTGCACAAAATGCATACATTTTTCAAATTACAATACCGTGATCAGTTGGAACACACTACTGCTAACCAAAGCAACGTAATAATAATTTTATAAAGATATTATTATTTTCAATGTATTATCAATATATTATTGTTAGCGTTATCTGTGAGTTCATTCATTCGTAAGAGGCCTTAATTTTTGAGCCTACCCTTCTTATATTTACAATAAAGCCCCTCACTATTGAATGATCCTTAATTTTTAAAAAATAAATCATTCACTTTTTCTCTAAACTTAGTAGACCTAACAATAATATTTCCAGAGTGATCATCACCAGTTCGAGCAATAAAATGACTTATTTTATACGATATTTTCAGAATCACCAGATTGAGTTATAACATGTAATGTAGGTAAGTTACTGTAATAGAGTGAAGTAACACACATTAAATAAAATTTTTCTATATTATTTTATGGCAGAGTTATCGTCCTCGCGAAATTATATGAATATTTGCCAATATGGCAACTATTCTATTGAGTGTAAGATAATAGAATAATAAAACTCTAGGATAATAGAATAATGGAGAATCTAGATCATTTTGTAGCAAGTAGAGTTATGAGAGCTCGTAGAGTAGTTGTGATATTGTGGTAGTAGACCACATCAGATGAAAAGACAGACAAGATAAGTTACTGTCAAACAACAGATTTGAGCTCAAGAGAAATTGGTTGAGTGGTAGAAAGGACTTCCTAGTCCTAACTCCGCCTAATAAAGGCGGATACTATAATAATTCATTTCATATTGATAATGGTGTGGCAACCGAAATCAGTACCGGTATCTGGTGGATTGACAATATCTTGTATTTTCATCTATGAGAGCTCACCCACCACAATAAAACAGCCACCATTCTGGCAGATAGCAGATTTCCACAATGAGGCTCAATCAAATAACATCTGATCCTATACTTATTGTAGCCTACAGAATTAGATGCTAACATGCTATTTGAGCCGAGCTTTGCTTGAGCGGAGAAAGCAGGCCTGAGGATCAGAAATAATACTATAAAAAGATCATGTGAATCTAGAGAACTACCAAGCCTTATAACGTTGCATTTTTTTAAGATCAACACTGTGTTTCAAATCTGATAACAGTACGGTAAGATAAAAAAAGAAGAATATGTGATAGTGAAGATGAATTAATTTTGAATTATATAATGATGTTTTCATTATAATTGATGAATTAATAATGAAATAATTTTGGATAAATAACCCAAAAATAAAGTTGTAAAATAGCTAGGGAAGAGAGAGTATTGAATGAGCCATTAAACAATGAAGTCGTTAAAAAGTGATGAAGTACGCCTAGTGATGGTGTGGAAATAAAGTGCAAATTAAAATGGAAGTTTATTTGTGTTTATTTTAGTAAAAGTAGAAGAAAATACTCTTCCTATTGGTTCTCAATAACGAATGGAATAAGTTATTGTATTATTTCTCTTGAAACAGAGTGCAATATCATAAAAAGCTAATATTTATTGAAGTTTTTCAGTTTATCGATAGATAATAATTTGACACCTTGTGAGATCGGACTCCCCGAATATATTAACTAACAAGCCAAAATTACAATAAAAAAAATGGACTATTTCACATTAAGACATTGTCATATGGAATAATAATATAAAAAAAAAACAAAAAAGTAATTGACCACATTAATCAGTTGTTATTGCTCAAAGACTAATATTGAAGATTACCAATGAATATTTCTTATAAGAAATTAAACTTAATTGCAGTGTGTAAATGGCACCCCTGTAATAAAAATTTTGTTGGAGTTACCAAACGTATTTGCCAATATTTTAATCCTTGGTACAGTTATTTTTTTGAACCTATTAGAGCTGTCAACTCTTGCACATCTCAGAGGTTTTGACACCCCAATTTTTACTTATCTGAAATTCGCCTGGCGAGAGTAACTATCAATCATTTACTTCCTTAATTATACAAAGTATATTCATTCAATTATTTGCATAAGAATAGGGGTAATGAACCTAGAGAATGATGTAAATCATTCACAATCAAAAGATAGTTATGCTTTGCAATTATTACCTGATATGCTAATAATTTTTGATAGTCTCCCCTTGTGAATTTTAATTCACTGGGGCGCGTTTCTGGCATGATTTGTAGCAGTTTGTGTTAGTTGTTGCTGACAGCGACACGCCTCCAAAGAATTTGTTATTTATACGTTAGTATCGCGTACGGTCAGATAGAAGTGAGTTATAAGAATAGCAATTTTGCAAAAATTCAATCAGACATCACAAGATCACGAAATGGCGCACTTCGAAATTAGGCCAGCTGTTCTCATCGCTCCTTTGTTATTATTCACTATGATTCCACACAGTAAGTACAAAATCATCACATCAAACAGTAAAATAAAATTGAAATCATCACATCAATACTGATTAGAGTAAGAGAACACTTTCAGGTAATGTTGTTTGGACTTGAAATGATGAGATTAATTCACTTATTGAAAATTTCAATAACAAGGTAAGAAAAAACACTACGGTACCTATCAAAAAATTATTGAGAATCATCTTCTTTTTCGTACATCATCCTCAAGCTGTTAGCTCTCCTAAGACTTGTTAGTATAGTTCTTATTCTAAGTAATGAAAAATCGCTTTTTATTAAATTAATACTGGAAAGCAATTAATTGTTGACAAATATCAAATTTGAACTGAACGAATAGGGGCGTAGGTTGATTCAATTCTAGCATACATTCTGCCCTGATTAAAGTATATTACCCTATTAAAATTTTGTATTTTCCCAAATACTGTATTAATTTTTCAAAACATTATTTTCTTTTCAAGTCAAAAGTCCCGTATGGTATGACATATCACAGGCTGAGCCTTGATATTCAATAGAGCTTGAAAGCGTTCTCTCCTAATCTAGTAGAATTACTTTTTTCTAATAGAGTAGGTTTCTAATCTATTATTGGATTATTCAGTTTTGATTAGTTTTTTATTAGCAAAATTTTAGAACTCATTTTGAATAAGTTACTGGTAATAGGCTAACAATTTAATGTTTCTACCACAGTTCTATTAAGCCCATTTCATGGATTGATTTCGGTATATAACAAACAAATGAACATTCTCTCACCTTTTTCGATAATAAGTGGAAAAATTAACTAAGTGTGATGTATAACTTATAATATGTCATATAAGATTCAATAATAATAAGCATAAATTATGCCGCATGATAGTCATATTTATGAAAAAATAAATATAACAGCATAGTTTGCCACTACCGGTACTAAGGTATCGAAATTCTTCATCTATTTTCTGTTAATTGTGACCAACTAAATACATTAATATCCAACTTATTACACTTGCGGCCTGTAGTCTAGAGTTCCATGTTATACAATACATGTTGCCATATAGGGGTTAAAAAAGTGCGTAGGCCTACAATTCTCCCTGTCATAGTATAAATAATTTACTCATGAGATTCACTGACAGCAATTTTTTTATTTTGTTGGATCCCTCTTCTATTTGACCAACTACAAAGTGGAGAAAATTGTACTCTTGAAACCCAAAAATTCGTTAATCAGGATCAGGTAGCCCATGTTTAAATTTTCAAGATGTGTTGTAGTTTCCATCATTACATTGTCTTATCCTATGAGTTACATTCATATTCTTGCAACAAATTATGAATTATCATTAGATTAGGCTACCTACTTCCAATATTAATGAGATTCAAGTGGAAAAAATTAGTCTCTTATTGTAGGTGGTACCGTACCTATAATAAACATTTCCATAGAGTGAAACATAGGCTTGTAGCCTACATGATATCGAAGGTTTTTTTTATTTTGTTTTTGTTACCGTAGGTATTAGGGAAGACCAGTAGGCTACATAGTTTTCAATAGGTACCATACAATTTTGTTTCATGGTGAGGCCACCATTATGGAAAAAATTATATAAGTTAACTGCAATTTTAAAACAGAGGTCATCATTATGACTCAATATACTATGCAAATTGAGTAAGGTAGCCTACTCTGAAGTAATTAAATAAAACACACTAATCATGACAAATCTACCGGTTATTTTGGCACAGTTCCGCGGTACCATATGGTTCTGTGTGGTCACATTTTCGATCTGATATATTTTCTCTCAGTTATATTTGTGTGATTAATTTCCCTAAGTCAGTTATATAGAGTGTTCTACTGTCTTCCATGGTGGTACACAATGGGACATGTTGGTGTACACAGTGTGTTACATAGACTTTTTTACTTTTATAAACGCTTTCCAATGTTAACTTTGATATTAGGACTGATAATGTAGGCCTAAAATAAAACAATAAATATTTTGTTCAGTTTCACTTGAAAATGTCTATTCTAGTTCAAAACTATAGAGAAGAAAGATTATTTTAAAGGGTACTATGATTTATTATTACGCTTTCAAATATATTCATCATATTTTATTTCCATTTTATGGATAAAGAGTATCTAGGTCATCAATTCCAATTTTTATTAAATAAGTACAATAATCATGGAATAAAAATTTGATCAAATTTGGGAATATTTATTTTTGCATAAGAATGAAAAGTATGCTTTGAGAATGTATCATCCTTTGATCAGGTGTTTGGGAAATGCAGATCTCAAATAATAGTGGCCTTTCCTGATCAAATGCCACTATGATTAAATCCATTATGAATTGCGAGGCCACCATGATCAGTGGCTCAGATTAAATTTCTCTTGCCTGAGCCAGTGGAAGCCAATGCGTCTCACAGTGTAGTCTACAAACTTGATTCTATGATTCTGGAACTGTATTAAAATAACCCATGTCTTGAGAGTAGACAACTAAACATGATTCTTCACATGGAAAAATTCATTTTCATTAATTTATTCATTGAAGCATATGACATACGGTACCGGTACATCTTGACTGCGTTGTCGGTAATATAACTTACCCTATTGAATATTAACACACAGCAGCTTGTCATGGATTAAGAAACCATCTTCTTCTGAAACATATGCATAATCAAATTTGAATTAATTAAGATAATAGCCTCTCATCTGAAGGAAGGCATCCACAAAAAAATAATAAATTACAAAAACCATAATCTCAGGATGAAAAACGCTCCACTTGCAGTACAAGAATTATCTCCAATAAAGGTAGAGGTTCCGGTCAAACATGCATCATATATGGGCACAAACTATACATTAAAAACAGCTTTTTTCATTAATACAGCGGAAAATAGTTATAAACAATCTTCATTGTATGTGTAAAGGTCTCCCCTACTACTGTATCTAAACTTTGGTTACTTTTTCGTAGTCTTTTTTAGTCATGAAGGGGTACGTTTCCAAACCACAGGTGTCATGTCCCCATCTGTGATATCACGTGACACAAATAAATCATGAATTTCGCGTATCTCTCACCTCACATACGGTATTTGATTCTTTCTCATTTCAGGTCAGACAAATATAATCAGATCTCAGCCCATGGAGCTGGATGTGGAGGAGAGAGTGAGTATTTGAATAAAATATTAAAAAATATTCTTCGTTCAAATAATAATCCACATGTGTAGGCTACATCACCAGCTTACATGGAATAGCCTACAATAAATTTAGGGTCAGTATTAGTTAAATGGTAAAATATGTTTTAGAAAATGAAGAATTTAAATTGTGGCTGAAGGATACAAGACAATTTATCGTTATGAATTTGTTTGAAAAATCCTGTATTATGTTCATGAAAACTGTGTGGAGTTTTTTGTGTAGGCTAACGTGTATCAAATCAACATTTACGATAATGACTCATTGATAATAATTATATTTTGATATCAATTAGGCGGATGAGTCCAAAGTGATAAACTTCATGTCTTGTGTACTACCATTCGGTAGCTTATATATAACTTATAGCAAAGCGCAAAATTTGACTTAAATACTAAATACCGTACAGTATTATAATATTGTATAAAAAAATCACAACTCACCCCTGTTAGGTACGTGGTACCTAACATACGAGTAAGTTTTAAGCCGAACTTCGAAAGTGTCGAAATAATATTGACAAAATTCATGAGAAAACTGATACTGTAACTAATATTATATTTGTAGCGAAGAAAAGAATGGGATCAATTAAATTTTATTCAAAGAGGAATTAGTACTTTGTGTAGGCGTAATGCAAATTAGAGCATTGCTATATAATATTATTGTCACGATCATCAGGATTCCCTAGATTATTGTTACAATTTTTTAAATTTCATGGTTTAAAAATAACAATTTTCTCTCAGATTGTAAAAATACCATCTGACAAGGCATTTTGAAAAAGTTGTAGCTAATTTTTGCTTGCT
Source organism: Sogatella furcifera (assembly GCA_017141385.1). Lineage (NCBI taxonomy): Eukaryota > Metazoa > Arthropoda > Insecta > Hemiptera > Delphacidae > Sogatella > Sogatella furcifera. Next base: position 4,311,228 of record CM029560.1, on the reverse strand, counting down.
AAATTTAAATTTTCATATTTTTAAAAAGTTTTTTTCAAGTCATTGTTACCGGTAGGATAATCTCAATATACTGTCTAATATCTACATAACTATTCCAGAAATTTATAACAAGAAAAAAATTCATAAGCCAGTGGTAGTAGCCCATATACAGTAAGTTATTTGAGATAAATTATTGTAGCCTTTTAGCCTACATTAAATATTTTCATTGTACTAATATTTTATAACATGTCAAATATATTAATATGTGAATATAATATATTTTACGCCATATTACATCTTGAACGTTTTACTCTACCTACAATGATTAAATAATGTAAGTAGACTAAGGGTGATAACAAGAAGTTGTTTCCATTCTGGGCAAAGAAACGTTTCTAAGATACAGATTTAATTTTACAGCCTATAAACCTGGAGGATCCTGAAGTGGAGAACGATTCTGGCTTCATGGATTTTGAGAAGTTCAAAGAGACACTTAGTAATTTCTTTGGAGAAGGACAACCAGATAAGAGAGATACCAACAAAATGGAGCGTCAAGCTAGAATGAGCGCATCAACAAGGGCTGACAATGAAGAGGTAGATTATCTCGCTGAATGGAATAGTATGGTCGATTCATTCAATAAACCAGAAACTGGTACTGACATGTTCTCTGAGATTTTCGGACTTAATGGAAAAGAAGAAAACAAAATGGAAATCATTCACAATGTCTAGTATTAAGTAAAAGTGGATGACTTTTTACACGTATACGATTAATTATGATCAAGATTACAAAGACGTATTTTCTTGGCCTTGATTTGATTCAATTCAATCGTTCTTGATATGTAATTTGATAAAACAATAAAGAATTTCATAGAAAACTCTCAATTTGATTTGTAGACCTCTAGGCACTTGAGAACACTTGTAAAGCGTTGAAAAGCTGAACACGTAACTTACCGGTACCTATAGAATTTTTGTTCTGATAAAATGCAACCCTGTTTAAAATTCAATGGATTGTAATAAGAAATCAACTAATTTACTGTAGCCTGCATTGGGTGACATTTCTTGTTTATTCTAATGCATAAAATTATAACTTTATTGACATGAGATCAATTAATGTAGAATAATTTGTGGATTTAGAATCATTTTAAAAATCAGGAGATAATATGGTGTACAAAATTATTTATTTAATTTATTCTTTATAACTATAGATAGACTATAGATGATGAATTTGAATTTTTGAAGATATCAATAATTAGAAATTAACTCTCAGCTAAACTATTTTACACATGCCTGAGAAATATTTTTGATTTACATCAATTTAAAAAGGATTTCAGACAATAAAATTTCCATTTTATTTTGAGAGTTTTAGGATATCATCGAGATATGAATGACTAATTGATTGAAATGTAAAAAAAAAACACATTATCGTACAAGGTACAACACTTATTCTGAACATAATTTTTTAATAAGTTTTTAAAGACAATTCAAATTATTATTTCATGACAAATTGAATCTTAATTATTCTCATGAAATTTAGTAATACATAAATAAATTATCACAATGTTTCTCTCACACTGAATAGTGAATTCTCTCCATTGGATTTACGCACTCATATGAGGAAGAAATTCCAATGGAATACAAGAACATTAACTTATTTTATTTTAATAGACTGCAAGAAGCTAATGATCCATCAGACGATACCTTACAGGTGAATTAAAATGTAAAATATGCTTTCGTCAATTAATGTATTGTGACTACAAGTAGTGAGGTACTTTGATGAGATTTACATATTTTCGCTTAGTGATAGGAATCCAATGTGTCAGTGAAACAACTCAAGAATATAATTATTCTTATGAACAAGACAAAATTATATACTTATTCAAGCAATGTTAGAGTATCTTTTATGATAAAAATCCAATAAGAATTTAAAAAAAGCAAATTTGATCACACAAAAAGACATTAGGTAGCCTACTGTATAATTTTTTATAATGTTATTCAATCTTGTCAATGAGAAAAAATTATGAGATTCAAACCCCCGATTACAACATAAATATGAAACTTGAGATGATGAACCTAAAAGTCTTAGGAATAAGATACTCACCGTACGTTCTTCAAACTTATTTGGTGTCTACTTTTGTATAAAATTCACCACAGTAACTCTTTTAGAGCAATTTATTAGTATCATAGCTATAATATTCAATTAAAATTAAATGGAATTCTACAAACGAGACACTTCAAGCAATGAACAAAATGAGAATGGAATCGGAACTGCCATTTTCAAAAATTTCAATTTAGGCCTACAGCATATTTTACTCACTCTTCTACCTCCGTATCCTACTCTGCCTCACCTCACACAAATTATTTATTTTAAAAACAATAAGTAGGCTTATTAACTTTGAAAGTTATTGTCTGGCACAAACTGATGAAATGAAAGAAAAAAGACTGGAATGGAAAATGAATTTCCATAGATGAATAATTGAAAAATAAAACGTACTGATTCGCTCGCCTTGACCGTCTAGCCAGGGGGTGTCAATTTCAATGAGACCAACAGGCTCGCCTCACTCGCCTGAAAATTCCATTGAAACTGATTCTCTTTGTTAATCAAGTCACCATAGAGGAATAATATATTTTTTATTATTTTCTATAATGCAATAGGCTACTTTATGCATTATGCAAAAATAAAATAAACAATATTAAATAAATGCAATATCGAACTTTGTGCTGAAACTTCATAATTCGCAATATCTTATTTTGATAGTAAAGTTATTAAAATATAAAAACGCTATGAGTTAATATATCTGAAGACATTCACAATTATTGCAAGTGTTGGGAACAGAAGTTATCAAATTGCAATAGGATATAATTATGATGAATGCAGCTTCACAGGACTTTGCGCCCGAACGGGAAATCGAGCCAATATCATTTTAACCATTAATTCTACTTGTAAAATACATAAATGAATAAATCTTTGAATATTATGATCATAGCGAAACTGGCTTGATATTGGGAAATAATAAGAATAATATTCAAACTACTTTCAATTAAAAATGGGAAATGCTTGAAATTATTTATTATAAAATATATAATATAGAAGAGCTTTATTATATATTCTAGCAGTTTGTTGAAGTTGACTGCAACGTTAAGTATTTATTTCATAATATACTACTACTGAATAAGTAGCTGTGTAATGCGTTATTCTTCTCTCTGTAAATTCTGGTCTCATAATGCATGTAAAGATAATCTGAGTAATAGAGAATCACATGAGTACCGGTATGAAATTTGTAGTTCATCTACGTAGGTACTTTATGTAATAACTGTGAAATTCATAGTAGCCTACGCTACATGAAAGAGTAACTTACTCAGTCAATTATCTCTTGGTATATATTTTTCACACATTTTTGTAAGGGAATTCGCAATCAAATCAAATAATTGTATAGAAAATAATGTCATACAATGATATTGATGGAGAGTAATTTGAAAGCAGTATACTGGCATTACTTCTGAAGATTCACTAATCGTCTATTGTCTTATGAGGAGACGACCTATTCTTTCGTTATATGAAAGCATTGGATAAATAGAATTTTTGCATGATTGTATTCATAAAAATGATGAAGCAGGTTCATACTATGAATTCAAATAATCATTTCAAAACATTTTTAAACATTTCTAAAAAAATAAGAATTAATACCTACCTAGCCTCCTATATGCGCAGTTATAAAATTAAACTGATACCTACTGATCTCATTAAAAAATTTTCTGTTTTTGTGTAGAAGTGGAGGTTATATTATTATAATTTATCAATAAAATTGAATAAAAAGACTAGAAATTGTCAAAGCCACAAATTTATTAGATATCGAGATACCTGTTTTGGTTTCACCATTATCAATCTTTAATAAACTTGAACCAGATATTTTCATTTGTATGAAATATGATGCTGATGTCTCGATTTGTGGTTTTCACAATTTGCAGCCTTTTTATTCAATAGGATTTCGAAAGTCTGTATTACATAGGAAAAGTACATAAATCTTCATACTGCGATGAAAAATATCAGTCTTTTTTCTGAGGGTGATGCCCACATGATGGCACATGCCTCAGGCCTGTGCGTGGGTAATGAGTGCAGGGATGATGATGAAAGATGACGACTACTTTAGGCAGCCGGGACCGACGGCTTATCGTCTCCATCGAGAGACGGGTGGCAGTATCAATTTGATTGTGCTGTGGTCAAAAAACTTTTAACCGGTGAAAAATCGAACTCGGAATCACTGATTATCAGACCGGCGCGTCATCAACACTTACTCCAACGAGCCACACGAGCTCCATTTTTTCACCATGTTTATATTGATAAGCAACAAAAATAATTTAATAATTAACAGTCTAGTATGTGTTCCAAAAAAATATTATTTTGAATATTGCAAATCCTGGAAGGAATGAGTCTATGCTACCTTGTAGTATTTGTAGTAGTTCCTCAAACATAGAGGGAATTATATAGTTGTGGGAGCTGTGGGAGCTTTTTTGATAGTAGGGTAACTTTTATTGAATTATTCTTTCAAATTTGAATGTTATAAATAATAATAATAATTATAATTATATACCGTATATATAATAATGAATAATATATATAATTATAAGAATAATAATTATTATATTATTATAGGCTATTTTTTATGTTGGAGATAATATATTTAATTCGATTTTGAATTGATAACCATATAATTACATCATACAGCATCACAGCCTGTATATTTTTCTCAGCCGGCCAAATTGGATTAGTTTCTTATTTGAATTTCAATGGCATTGGTATTTTGACATTGGTATTGGTATTTTGACATTGGTATTGTTAAACTGACATTGACATTGGTATTTTTACATTGACATCAATATTCTGACATTGGTATTGGTACTCTGACAATGGCATTGGTACTCTGACATTACTTGGCATTGGTATTCTGACACTCTTTACCCGTTTTCAGTTGATTCGTGATGAGAGAGACACGTCGCCTCTATCGCTGCAACTGGTTGAGGATAATTTGGATGCAATCGAGGGGCCAAGAAAACCAGCGAACTTTGCCGAAGAAAGAAAGGAGTCTGCATCCAGTGGATCAGGTGGACCAATACCGTTCCTACCATCTGGAAACTCTGAGCCCAGCAAAGAAGGAGGCAATATTCCCTTCCTACCGGGTGGCAGTATCCCAGAAATCCCAGGCATGCAAGGACTTGAGGGGCAAATGACAAATGTTCCAAAGTTAGTTTGGGGAGGCTTTTTCTTTGTCGAGACACCAATGCCGGGTGCCTCTCTCTCTAACATGGCAAGTATCATGTCAATGATGCAAAATGGACAACAAATGATGCCATCACAAATCACAAACGGTTTGATGCCTCAGTCTCCAGTAGCTGGTTGAAAAGTGAAATTAAATTTACATATCATAAACGGTACCATTCACACAGCGTTTGATGCCTAAGACCCCAGTGAGTGGTTAAAAAGTGAATTACAGTATGTAGAATAAATCTGTAGTGTAATATGGAACCATTCACACAGAAGTTTATACTTTAATCAGTATTGTTAGACAACGTTTTAAAGACATTCGAATCTTTTCATTTTTTCAATGTACAAAATTTGAATCAAGTGATGTTACAAAAGTATTATTTGAATAATATTGAGGGATGTTAGTCTTCAAAGTTGGTTTACATGATGAAATACTTGTAGAAATTTCTATTAGCCTACTACATGATGTATTTCTTGGTAAAGAAATTGTTGTGACATTGTTCTTCTTCATTAATGAATTTATAAATAAAAAAGTTGAGTGATGGAACTAAAATTGAAATGAGAACCTCAAATTATTTCTTCTTCAATTTGAAAATATGATAGAATGATTTTATTATGTTATTAGAAAAAATAATTTCATTAACTTACATTGTTTGGAAATATTTTCATAATACAAGACAGAGACGGCTCTTGTAAGAATTTAATCTTAAATTCAGCATAAGAGTAGTGGGCTCTTCCACTCAACATGAACTGAATCTATTCACTAAATATGCATTCACATATAAAATAATATTTAATATCCAGCCTAAACTTTTTTCAAATATTGATCTATTAATATACTTTATATCAACTAGGATTGTTTTATGCATTTTTTATCATCGCATAATAATGTAAGTTATATTTAGTTAGATCCTGGGACTGTACCATCTGTAGGCCTACTGCCTAGAGAAAAGAGTCGCTTGATCTAAATGTTCTATTATGTGAGAACAAAAAATTTGTATAAATCAATACTAGGTGATAAAAAGTATAAGAAGTATATTAATACTGTATACTAATATTAAGTTGGAAAACGTTTAGGCTTGATATTTAATATTAATTGACGTAAAGTCAATTCAAAACGTCTATTTGCCTTAAGAAACTGCAGTGGATACAGTATCATGTATTCGTATCATTCATTTAAAGCCGCGTATCGACAGTGCTGCGAATGCCTTGCGGTGCGTTGATACTGGTGCGACTGGAACGCAGTCGATCAGCTGTGGCCAATCATATCTCTTATTTTATCCTCCAAATTTAATAGAAAGAGATGTGATTGGCCACAGCTGATCGACTGCGTTCCAATCGCACCAGTATAAACGCACCGCGAGGCATTCGCGGCATATGCCTCGCACTGTCGATACGGGCCTTCTATGTGTATCATAGTGTGTATCATTTATTGAACGAGCGATAGCGAGTTCCTTCTTTTGACTCAAGCCCGAAGTCGTCCGTCTGTTCATTTGTCTGTCTGTTTGTCTGTATGTTCGACAATAACTTTCGAACGCCTCAATTAATCAACTTCAAATTCATAACATATATTCTTCATACTTTTATACAGGTCAAGTTCGTATGACAATGAAATTGACCGACTCCTTCATCCTTTTTCAGGTGAAAAAAGGATAAGCTCTCAGCAACAATATATCTATATATACTCCGGCATCTATTATATTTCAACAAAATAATCACGGCTAGAAAAAATGTCATATGGAATTTGAATAAATCATTTTTTGGATAATCCATCTGATTTCAATTAAACAGCTGATTTATTAGCGGCAAATTTGAAAGAACTAAAATAATGTTCTCATAAAAATAATGTTCTCAAATGAAAAATACTTTCATGTTGAATTCAAGTCATATGTTGAATATTTATCTCAAAGTTTAAAGATGTGATAGGAGTCTATTTACTTAAACAGCTGACAAGAGGCGGCAAATTTGAATTATTTTATCACAAGACATATTTTTGGTAGAGTTGGGCTTTTATTTGCTCTTGGGCAGTCATCACAGTAAAAAATGTGATGAGAAATCATGATTATGGATTTTTCAAATCATAATTATCCGGTTCAAATTTAGCAAGCAACTGATAGAAGACAAAAATTGAAAATAAAAATACAATAATTATCCAAGAAACAAGAATCTGTTCAGAGCTAACAATATTTTCAAAACAAATCTTATTGTTATTATCAAACGATGTTTTCAATGTAACAGAAATTGCGGTTGACGAATACTCAGCTCTCTCTTAGGACATTCTGTAAGTTGTCTAAATGAGCAAAACGGTTTAGTTCCGCTTGCTCTTGACTCAATAATAAGTTCTTGCAGATCGCTTGCCGACTGTCTTTCCTGGTAAAGTTCCTTATCACTAACAGCTCTTCAATCGCCTTTTTTGTTGGCGTCTGCTATAATCTCATGTAACACCATTATTTACTGTATCACTCTTGAGGTAGGTTTTAGTTGATAGGACGTACTGCGGCGGGCATTCGCGACTGTACAACAATGGTTGAGAGCATACATTTTATTCGGTTTGCTTGATGCGGCCGCGACTGGATTCGTTTGAGGAAGACGAATGCTTCAACAATGGAGCATTCAGCTATTGTTGACAACCGCGATCAACAGCAGCTGGCCGCTGTCACTTGAAAAAAATATCCTCTTATAGCTATGATCAGCTGATTATACGGAGCTGTTTTAAATAATAGGCGTCTATTTATTAGAACAACTGACAAGAGGCGGCAATTTAAATTATTTTATCATTAGACATTTATCCCCAATCTTCCTTAAAACAAATTTTTGTTCCATCTAATTCCCATTACATACTTTGATAGGTCAAACTGATAATAATGTCACCTGTGCTTCATTATGGGGTTTGAGGAATGCTATATTGGATGGAGTTTTGATTAATAATATATTTGATTTATCCGAATGAAAATACTAAAATATTGGAAAATCCCATTCTTGAACAAAGCTCTACAACGTTTGTCAATGGCTCAACTGTTTCCAATTTGTTATACACTTCATAACTTACTAAGGCTATTGAATTCAATACAAAATACGATCAATATTACTCTAAGTTTAAATATAGTATGAATAAGTTTCCGCAGAAAAATATAATAAAATTTTATTACATCCATATATTCAAATTTGTTAGAATTGTTCAGTTATTCTTTGTGATTTTTTATGATCAAGTCGTCTTGAACGAGTACGTTTTATTGGTGCATTGGCATAGTTGGAATAGGAACAAATGAAAACGGTAGCCTATATCAAAATATATCGTACATAACTATATCCTCACAAAAAGGATTCATTCAGAATTGTATTAATATAGGTATTGGCAAGATTTGTGGTTCCTATTTTGACAATTCACGGCATCCAAAGCATCAGAGAACTTGATCACGTGGACTTGACTGCAAAATTTATCATCAAGTTATTAAATCCATAAGTCAACTTCAAGAGTTTGCACGCGAGTTCTTCAGCCCATGGGACTTACTAGTTTAAATGATACAGCCTCATACAATAATACAGTTCAGTAGGCTACTTTAATGTTTTTTGCACTACATTCCCGTTATTTGAGAGAATTATTCACATAATCATTACAAAGTCAATCAACGCTCAAAATCTTCATTGTTATTTCTTTATTTTTCTAAGGATGATTTTCTAGAAGCTCACGTGGGCTCCTAGCCTGTAGCTAATGGGAGTGATAATTTAATGAGAAACTGAGTCGAAGGCCTTGGTTTGCTAAAACCAAAAATACGATTAAAAATTTATTCTTTTCCTCTAAATTACAAGTTACAAGTTTTGATAATTCCACTAGCTCTGTACTTTTAGGCCTACCTCAGCAGAAGCCAAATTAGTTTGGAGAGAGAATATTGTTAATTTCTAAATTTTTTGATACATTGCTATAATCAATAAAATAGGTCTGTAGTTACTGTTAATCAATCTTCCACCTGATTTATGTAACTTACAGTATATGTCTGACACAGATTTGTTTCATTGCTCTTGGAAAAGTTGTATTCGACGAGCTTAACATTGGCTCATAGAAACCGTTACTTAAAACTTGATAACGTAACTTTAAATGTGTTTTTCATTGGTATTTAAAAATATCACAATCATCATAAGATGACACTGCGTCTCCAATAATATTATTATTAGCTAAAATTAGATTAGATTACTTCATTCATGTATCAAACAATACATTTTTGCTTAGTTACTATATAGCTGCAATAGTTTTTTTTTTCAGTATAACTGATTAGGTATTCTATAAACTTCACGAGTTGAAAACTTGAAAATTATTTAAAAAAGAGAAAATATAATAGATGCAGAATCTACAGCATTTTATTTATTACATTCAGAGAGACAAACACAATCATAATAATGATAGGGAAAGAGAAAAGAGGCACAGGCTTTTTTCCATTTCGATTGCTATTTTCATGGATAATTTTGCCCAGAAAAGGTCATTTTTCTTTGAATATTCTCTACGCAGATATTTTTTATCCATATCATGATATTTTATCCAAGCCACATGATTGTTTTCAGCAATCGTTTTACTATATGAATATCAATAATTAATGAAAAGGCGAAGTTCAAATACATGAAAGTCCATTTTTGGGAAAAGACTTTTCAACTTTTTTACTTCAACAATCAAGATTCAGATTCAATCACTTTATTCATGTAGATTACATAATACAGTAGATTGGTTTAAATCCTATGCTATGAGAATAAAGAATTGATTCTACATACCATCCTAATAACTTTTGACAGTACCGGTAGCCTACAACAGGGCCGCCCACGGGGGGGGGATTGATTAGTAATTACACAGTTCGCATGAGTTGAGTAAAGACTATAAGAAGAATTTGTGCTCTATTGATTTTTAAGTTTTCTCTGGTCTACCAAAAATATTGTGTTCTAATTCATAAATATGTTTGTAAATGTCGAGTAAAACAGGAAATTTTCGACGATCTAAAAATTTTTTTTAAGAGATAAGTAGGCTAGGTGGTGAAAGCGAGAAAGTTGTTCAAAATTAATTGGAATTTCAATTGTCAGAAGCAGTACCGCATTTCCCACTAGGCTCACTAGGCCCAGGCCTAGGGCGCAGAATTTTAAAAAGTGCACACACGAGCGTGGATATGATATGATCGGACAAGCGATTGAAAAATTTTTATGCAGCTAGCAGCAAATATTTATCTATCTTCAAAAGAAAGTATACCAACTCAACTTTAAATATCCAACAATAAAAATGTAGCAACCGACATTCACAGGGTTATGAAATATGGTTAATAGTTATCACACGTGTACGCTGACGCGACCGCACCCGGCGAAACAAAATTATTTTCATACTTTGTGATTATGGTCCATCAGAAACGTAAGTTGTATTAATTTAAAGTTGAAATAAAAAAGCTAATGAAAAACTCACATTTTTCAACTTATTCTACATACCATCCTAATAACTTTTGACAGTACCGGTAGCCTACAACAGGGCCGCCCACGGGGGGGATTGATGGCGCAAGTTGCGCCATCGGCGCGAAATTGGGGGGGGGGGATTTTGAAAATTTTGGTGGGGAATCGATGAATCAATTAAATTACAGTAAAAAACAGACATGGAGTTATTATTTTGAATGGTTCAATTTCATGTAGACATGTTCTATGTATTTGCAAAATCGAACAAAAAATAATATTTCTGACAGTCGTGTAGAACCATTATGTTATTCTTATTGTGGATCAACAACGTCTGATCCATTTGCTCATAAATTGCTGATCCATTCTTTTTGTTTACAAATCACCACGGCAGTCAGGCTACACACGGCGTCATGCATCCGCAATATTTTGTCAGTGTTTATGTCATTTCTCAGAATGCACACAAAACTTTCAATAGAATTGAGAACTAAAGAGAAAGCGAACAAAATATTTTTTAATCGGTTCCTGTAATAGGTGTAATTATTCCTTCATAGTAAATAGTTGACAACTTGACGTATAATTATAATAATAGTTGATTCTCATTTAGAGATTCAGTGATTCTTGATTCAGTCGTTGTTCAACTGTGGTGTTGAGTGTTTGTATTCTGTATTCGGTGTTCAGTGTTCGGCTACGTGGTTTAGGCTTTAGGTTTATAGTTTTCGTATTTTTTTTACTAATTTACTGTATTTATAAATGCCAAAACAGTTTTAAAAAACGTTCAAATATAAATGTGCTGAATTTATGTGTAATACGGTTCATAGAAGTGATAAGTGGCTGGAGCACTGTAAAAAACACATTTATGAAGTGTAAAACAATGTATCTGTGAAATATAAAATAATTGATGTTAAAGAAGGTGACGGTGCATGGAAACCTTAGGCTCGGTGCACACATGCGATAGCAGCCTAGCTTGGTCGCTGCTGGATTTTAAAAAAACCAAGATTCAGCGCTAGTTTTTTCAATGCACAGTTCAGCGGCTCTCGATTGCGAGTCTCTAGCGGGTCCAATGGATAAATGCTTTCTACAGAAAGTTAAATCTAAAAAAATGGGAGTAGAATAATTTTGATTTCAGATTCGGAATCAGCGCCCCCCGAATTATTAATATTCCCTACATGAGTTCAGAAATAATAATAATTTAGTAATTTTTTCATTATGAAAGTCGTTTTATAATAGCAGTCTACTTATTTTCTCCCTTTTATTAAATGGAAATTCAATTTATTTTCTGTCTAATAAGAATATTTGGAAGTTCTAGTATTGTTTATAAAATAATAGTTTCAAGCAGAAATGTTTGCCTTGTAGATTGATTGAATCAGACATCAAAGTGCCAATTTCAACTTGGGTGACTCATAGGTGTAATAATTGAGAATGCGCCGGTCTTTAAAGTGTGTATATCATTGTATTTTATTTGTGTTAATATTACTTCGATCTTTAGGTCGCCTATATTTTCTTTGTCTAGCGGCTCCCCACCAACGGATTCAAAGCCACACATATTTTCGAGACTCAATGCATATTAAATTATTTAGTCTATGCTGATCATTCGAACAGAATGGACGAGGTGCACAGGCAGCGTGTGGCATTTGCCTTTTGGTCTACGAGTATTTGTATAGAGGGGGGCAAAGAAGGATGTGGGTACATCCCATAATTAGTAAGCGCCTAATGAAAGGGGAATTTGTGGGGTTGTTTCAAGAACTGAGGGAAGATGGAAATAAATTTTTTAACTATTTCAGAATGAGTGTCTCATCATTTGATGAGTTAGAAGCTAAACTCCACGATACCATCGCAAGTCAAGACTCAAGATACAGACTTCCAATATCTCCAGTTGAAATGTTAGCAGTTACTCTCAGGTAAGATTGAACACTTTTTATTCTTGATCAAATATTATATTTTATTATAGAACTTTTATTATTATTATCTACGTATCTTGTTTAAAAATAGCTGTCTCCCAACTTCGATCTAAAAAAATACGATAGTATATGGGATTCAAAAACATCTCTAACTGAAATTTCAGTTCAAGATGATATTAACTTTCTGAGAGATACTCATTAATTGTAAATAGAACTACTGTAGATAACAGAAATATTCGTACAAAACGTAAGTTACTACTGTATAAGCCTATTTTGTAATCCAACCGGTCATAATCTGTTTTGATTTTATTTATGAGTCAATAAAGATCTTGACCCATAAAAAAATATAAATTCTTGAGCTGCCTACACTATGGGTGGTACGGAACACCCCTCAGGCGGAAGGGGGACCGGAATATTTTGAAATTATAAGTACAAAAAAACAGTTTTGAACATATCCCTGACGTCCAGAATAAACAACAACTTTGTTTAAAATAAATAAAAATCAAAGAAACACTTGTTCCCTGCCATTTTGATACGTTCGGACATAAGATCTAATAAACTCGAGTTATTTTGCGTTGTGAATTCCATTTTTCCATTTCAAATCCACAGATGACCGTCGAATTTCGTAACTGGCTGATAACTATAGATATACTAGGATCTAAGATCCATATGATTTTGTTGAATTCCACGGTATACTATATTAATCTCATGGTGTCTGAATTAACTATTTTCTTACAAATCTAGGGTACCATCAAACTATCAATGAGGCTATAAGTTGATCGTCATATGAATACTTTTTATTTGAAATTTGAAACTGTTAGGTCAACCCAGTGATACGGTAGTAAATGAATCGTCAAAAGAAAATATCGGTAGTAGATGCTATTACTGACTTAATCGAATTATTATGAAACTCGTATGGAGTTCAATATTCCAACCTTTTGTTTTTTGCTTAATTGCTTATTGATACTTTTAAAATTCATATAAACTTTATCAAATAAGGTACAGGGAAAAATTGCATGTTTTCCCCTGTTTTTGTTGGAGTTTTTTATTTTACCCTAGACTTGAGATTGCTCAACGAACAAAAGCCCGTCCACTTTGAGGCTATCACGAATATTTTGTGATATTACATGTGGATTTTTACAAATCCTACAATTATGTTTTAAACTTGCCACTCAGGTGAAAAGTTGACCCCGCAGAAAAGATTATGTAGGCCTACGGTACCGCGGCGGTAGTTCAAAAAATGTTCATCATCATTCACTCGATTTATTAACCCAGTGAGAATAGGCAGTTCTTTATATACTCTCTTGATTAATTTAACCTAATTATCCACTCAGTTCCTACGGGCTACGGACAGTCTTTTCAGCGCCTTTAATTGCTTGTAAAAGCAAATATCGGTCTGTTTTCAAGTGTAAACGTTGTCATACCAACATAGTGTATATTATGTTATATTGCCAGATTTACTGATGCTAACCTACAACACACATAATCATGGTGTTGTATTTAGTCATGCCTCTAGTCTGTCCAAGCAAAGAAGACATTCTGGCAAGATGAGAAAATGACTCCTGCTTGGTAAATTTTGGTTCAAAAATTATTAATTTGGCCTCAAAGTGAAAAAAAATCTTTTTATTTGCAATTTGACATCAAATTAATAATTTTTTAATAGATATTGACCACACGCTGAACCTGAAGTTATTCTCTCATGTTGCCAGAATATCTTGTTTGCTTGGACCAGCGAGAATAGAATATGAAAATGAATCTAAATTACTGAGAATAACTTCAGCTCGGTCAATGTCTATATTAAAAAATTATCAATTTGGTCTCTTGAATTCTATATTTGAATTCTATATTATATTCTCTCTGGCTTGGACAGACTACTGCACAGTAGCAGTCAATATAAAGTCTCTCCATATTCTTTGACAGTAGCCTATAATGTTCTAGTGACATATACATTAAATTGGCATTTATTTTGTACTGTAATTTTTTCTAATACGAGGAACTGATCGTTTCTCCTGTAGACGCCAATTCAGCGTTTCTATAGTATCTGATGCATTTCTCAAACCTAGCTCACTCCTCTCTCTCTCTCTCTCTCTTTCTCGTAGGTTCCTCTTTGCTTTCTCTCTCACTCATACTCTCAAGGACAGAATAGAAGCAGCTGCATATCTTAGTGTGTGGTATACTTCTGATGATAATGATAATAATTATTCCAATTACTGTATTTTACGAAGAATGATTACGTTATTATTATTTTTACACTATTGTTGCTTGATGCATATAGCCAGCGAGAATGGAATACATTCTATTCTGTTTCTATATTCTATATTCTCTCTGTATATAGCAGATAGCAAGACGTTTTTTTCGGTGGCTATAGTGTGGACATAGAAGCAAAGAAGACATTCTGGTAGGATTGGAGAATGACTCAAGGTGGGTCAGTATTGATTCAAAAGTTATGAATTTGGTTTCAAATTGTAGAACATATTCTATTGTTGAAATTTTATAACTTTTGAACTAATATTGACTAAGGTGGAGTCATTTCCCTCATCTTGTCAGAATGTCTTCTTTGCTCGACCCGAACATAGCAGCATAGAATGAAGGAAACATTTTCATGAAGCACGATTTGAATTTTCTTAGATTCATCAGTTCAATTTTTCTCAATAGAACCCTAGCACTCAAGAATTCATTGTCATACGTGTGATGCAGAATGTGCTTGTTATCATCATTTATCTAATAGCAGACAGCAGACTTAAAGTCAGAATATTATCGCTTATTGGCTCAACCACACCAGGACGTTTCAAGTCAAGTCAGCTTGTAGATTCAAAGTTGATGGTAGAGAGGTTAATAGGGTGGATATAACCGCATCAAATCAAAACTATGAATTGAAAATGCAATAAGAAATGAATAATATTCATTCTTAATACTTTGCTTGCTTTCTTCAGAGTCAGGTACGGTACGCTATTATTAGTTGTTAAAAAATGAGAAAATAACTCTCATGCTAGGAATTGCCCGTAGGATCACCCAATTTAAGTTATGTTAGATAAAGCCAATAGGAATATGTTATATGGTTCGTGTGGGAATATTTTATCATATTCGTGATGGTTTTGGTATGTGAATTTAATTGTATTATTATTTTGTTGCAAAAGTCTGAAGTTGTGAGTGGGAGCCATCTCCATTATTAATGTTAAATTTGTATTTTATTATATTTTCTCGATAGCACACGCTCAAGTTCAAAGTTTCGTATGGGAGTCTGTCTAAAACACTCATGTGGAAATCATCATCATACTTTCATAGTGTAGGAGGAGAAATAATGTATGATTTATTCAATATTTCATGCACTAGTCTGAGGCTGGTAAGGGAATCAACTCCATTTTGAGAGATGTAAATAGTAAATTCTACTCTCATTTCTGTGATAGCACACGCACAAGACCGGCGTATGCGGGGACGAAAGTTCATGTGGGAATCATCTTATTAATCATGTAAAAAGTTAGTTTTTGCGCGTTGAATCAATAGACTACGCACAATTCTGAGTTAGGGAATCAACTTCATTGTGAAATTCCAGGCTTATTCCTTTGTTAGCACGCGCACAAGTCTAAAACTCGTGTGGAAATAATTTTCATGGTATAGAAAGTCAGTTTTATCAAACGTGATAACAGTGATAGGATAATATTATACTATATTTTAAAATAGAATTTATAAGTGAAAGCTTTGTTCTGTGTGCCCCATACCAATAGCGTAAATCTCAACATACAACTTATTCGAGTGTTGATTGAGACTTCAACTGTCATAGTATTTTGCTCCGTATAAATTGAAAAATATTAGTGGTTTTATTAGGCGTAGAAAGATAAGCTTAGTATCAATTTGTAGAGAAGGATTCAATTATTATAATTATCTAATTGCTTTGTGTGCATTATCAAGGTAAGCTGTATTTTTTTTTTAATTTATTGAAATCCATATTGGCTGAAAAATGTTGACAGGGAAGGATTAACAAGGCGACGGTGCCGGAGATGAAGAGGGTCGGGAAGAAGCGGGACAGGCGGCTGGCTGATAATAACCCAAGCCCTGCTGCAATTGATAAGAATCCTGATAACATGGCAGCAATTATGAATCACTTCGATAAGCGATTACATAATGATTTATTATAATCTGAGTTTCGAATTTTGGTTCCTACAAACAACAATAAGCCAATAAGGCTGCAATGAATTGTAACATTTGAAAGATTGGATTAGGCTGTTCCAGCCTACACAACATAACATACCGTAGTTGAGAAGACGTAAGCTCTACTATACAAGACACTCTCGTATTATTACAAATTATTCCTAATTTGTTTCAGAGTAGCGCAGGAAAATTGAGGTTGTGTCCGTGAACCGGTATAATATGGATTTGTTAGGTTGGCGGGGGGCTGACGGCGAGTCAGTGGTGTGACACTTGTGGGAGGGAGCCTCATATGTTGCCCCCTTCGAACTCAACCCCCAAAATCTGATTGAAAGGGTCGGAGATGTAAGTATTATTTTTTTATTTATCCACTAAAACATCTTTGATACTTTACATTAGCTATTAGCTTTACATCAGCTAGGAAACCGCCTAGATTTTTGGTGACAGCTATAGCTACATAAGCTGTAACAAGTCGATACCATTAATATATAGATTTCTCATCGATAAATCGATAATCTATCTATATCTATATAAGCGAAATGGCACTGACTGACTGATTCATTCATCACCAGAACTAAAAATCCACTGAAGCGAATGCGTTCAAATTTGGCAAACATGTTCAGTTGGACGTTTAGACGCGCGCTAAGAAAGGATTTTTAAAACTTTTCAAGGATACGCCAAATATTCAAGTTTTTCTATAGTTTTTCGGCGTTTTCTCATTTTTTTCGAGAACCAATCGGTAGAAAATGTTGATATTTGGTAGGTAGGTTCAGATAAGGTCTAGAAATGTTGTGTTAGAATATTTTTTAATTCCGTTCAAGATTACGCCAGTAATAAGGTTTTTCAAAATTGTAGATGTATTGCGGGTTGCATATCATTCGCCTTGATACGACCAATCCTTACTGTAAATTCAATGGTTCAGTAAAATTATTAACTTATTTGGTAGATATTGAATTAAGTTTCAAACTATGTCCGATATAGTTCCCAAGGTTACGCTCAATATTAGCGTTTTACTATTTTTCGGAATTTTCAGAGTTTTTCTTGGATTTTTCGAGAATAAATTGGTAGAAAATGTCGAAATTTGGTGAACAGGTCCAGATTAGGTCTAGAAATGCTGTGTTCAATGAATTTTGAATCCCTTCTGAACTGAATTTGCAGGCGAGCGAAGCGAGCCTGTTTTTCTCAGCTTATACTGACAGAGGTGATGCAGGCGAGCGAAGCGAGCCTGTTTTACTCACTGAAACTGCTGATACTGTCGGGGGTCCAGGGGGCGGAGTCCCCTGGCTAGGCGGAGAAGGCGAGCGAAGCAAGCCTGCCGGCTAGTTGCTAAATATGTAAACCTAATATTCAGGTTTGAGGATAGTTTCGTTGAAAATGTGACCGTAAAGCCGGTTGTAGCCTACACGGGTTGAGCGGTGACGGCCATTCGAACAGCTGTAGCCTATCATAGTTTTTGTTCTTCAACTCAATGACAATACGAAGTCTGTGATTGGCTACAGCTGTTCGACTGGCCGTCATCACATGTGTGTATGAGGTCTTGAAATCGCGGCTCAGATCTGGCTCTTGTATTATATAAAATTTTCAAGATTTGTAAAACAGGAGAATGGCGAGCAAAACCGCCAGATCAAGTGCGCTGTAGCACAGACTGACTCATACCAGATCTGTCATTTTACTAATAAAGCATCTTACACTCTTGTGCACTACGTATTGAGAAACAATTTAGCAAATTCTCAACTTTTTCGTGATTGATGAGATAAACTGTTGTCTGTTTTATTAGGAGATGGATAGAAAACAGAAATGACCGGTCATATTGAAAATGGCCGGAGCCCCTTCTCCCAAACCTCCAGAGGCTAGGCATGATTGAGGTTGGACGAGGCCGGGCAGGCGCTAGGGGAGCCTAACAATTGTAAATAATTTCTTTCGCCTATTTATTTTATTGACTTTTTCTTGATTAGCCCAAGGAACTTTAAAGACTGGGTACACGCAGTCGTCATTTTGAGTTCTATTATTATATTTTGTGATCTTTATTTCTTCTATTGCTTGCACATTTTGAAAACTAATATTGTAACATAGAGTAGAGTGGATAATAGAATCGTGGAACAGAGTTGAAAGACTACAGCTGATTCAGTAATATTGGATTTATATAATATATAAATTGAGAATTTATATATATTTATTAATTATTTAATAATAATAAAATTTGTTTGTAGTCATCATCGCAATCACACCATAAATGCGACGTGGCTTACTGCACCTCGGCACTCACCAGCAAACGTGGGCTTACGCAGCACATGCGTCATGCCCACGTTGCTGTGCTAAAAGGCGTAGAGAGGATGAGAAGGCGAAGCTGCCTGGAAAAGCAAGCAAACCGGGCTGCTGGTCGGAGAGAGACAGCGGTGATGCCAAACTTTCTAGTGACAGAGGGCGGAAAACCCCGATGCTACAGTGCCGCCCTCTCAGCTCTAGCGAAGCCCCCGGGTAAACCCGTCAGCGTTGTCGACGCGAGTCGAAGTTGAAAACCCAAGAATAATAAGGGTAATTTGGTGGCAAAGGGCGGAAAAACTCGTATCTGCAGTGCCGCCCTCGCCGCGCTCATTCTGACGGAAACCAAACCCAGATACGGGAGAAGGCGCGGAACGTGGCTGCGCCGTCAGCCCCACGCAAAACTGGTGAGATATAATAATATGCTAATAATAATAATAACATTTTCTTGTCCAAAGGCCAGAGAGGCAGTCAGAGACAACGTCAAAAATTTACATCTAAGATGAGAGTTGAAATTCTCTACGAAGGTCAATAGAAATATTAATTGTTCTCTTGTAAAATTCACTAAACTTATAAAGAGGGTTTTGCAATAGTGAATCGTGCATCTTTTCTTTGAAAATATCTTGTCTTTCACCTACATCTGTACAGAGAAATATGTTGGTATTAGGTCATGATTATTGTAAAGTTAGTAGAAATCTAATACCGTAGGTTTTGTTGTAATAATTTGTGGTACTGATATAAATTGGGTTCTGTGATAATTGTTTATTAATATTGTTCTCTCGCAACTTCACCAAGCTCATAAAGAGGGTTTTGCTATAGCGAATCATACATCTTTTCTTTGAAAATATATTTACTTTAACCTACATCTGTACAGATGAGAAATGTGTATTGGGCGTGCTGGAGTTGTTTATCCGTCTTGCCGAGGTGTCTTCTTTGCTCGGACGGACTGTAAAGTGGAGTGATTATGAAACTGGCATCCAGCTGGTAGGCCTAGGCCCTTCATGAGCTGTTAACCCATTGACAAACAAACTTATCTATAATGATATACGTTCTATTTTATATATTTTAAGAATGCATTATTACGATGACGGAGAGGTGTGTACTGTTTCTGGTTATTAAAATTTTGGAATCTCGGAGATGAACTTTTGATGGATCACCACGCTCTAAGACGAATCACTTGGTTTCGAAGGTTTTCTCCAATCTGCAACGAAAGATTGAATATAGGAGATAGAACTATCATTAAACATCAATGAAACTCTATCCAGGTTAGTTCGAGGAATCAACTATTATCCATGCCTCATTTTAAATAATCAAGTCCGGTTACAGTTGGCTATAGTCTGTCCAAGCAAAGAAGACATTCTGGCAAGATTGGAAAATGACTCCAGCCCGGCCAATATTGGCTCAAAAATTATAAATTTGTTCTCAAATTGTAGGAAACATTCTGATCTACAATTTGGGACCAAATATATGTTGGCCTCAATTGGCGCCATTACAAACACACTTACCGTAGTTGTATATTTTATGTATTTTAAACTTCAGATATGGTCAGTTTTCCATCTGTGGTTTTAGTTGCTACTCTTTCACTAAGGGTGGATGGTAGTCGACGGACAACTTCCGAATATTATGTCCCATATGAACAATGAAATTTTTGTCAATCTTTTAGAGCAGATAGCGCCGTTATTTATGAACAGAATTTCACGTTCTTTATGTCATAGGAAAGAGAATTCAATTCTCCATGAGCTGGACTTAATACTTACTTTTTCGATTTCCAGTTTATTTCAAAAATTAGAGTTCAATACTTTTATAGGCAATCAATAATACAATAATTATTGAAATAAACTTGGAATTAAAAAAGTCCAGCCCCTGGAGAATTGAATTATCTTTCCAATGACAAGAAGGGCATGAAATTCATAAATAATAATGCCTTCTGCTCCAAGATATTGATAAAAAATTACATTGTTCTTATGGGACATGATTTTGCTGTTCGGCAAATGGCCGACTACTACTACCCACTCTTGAAAGCGTGTTGAAAATATTTGATCAAAGCTTTGATAATCTTCAGAACAGTTACAGTCACGACACTCGCTTACAAAAATTGTGACCGTTGCTGAGCAGCGATCCTAGTGCTCCGGCGACATATTATCTACAGAGTGTCCCACGAAGGTTCTAACAGCCTTCGACCATAGATTCTATATGCAATTTCCAACAAAAAATTATCAGTAAAATTTTCCTCTATCGATTTTCGTCTTCGAAATATTATAAAGATTTTACGATATTTATTAAAGTATTATCCTACTTACAGACATTAAATTGTCAATATCTCAAAAACTCCAAGTCGAAATTGAATTCTAAGGATATCGTTGGAAACAGGACAAAATTACACATCAATTCAACGTCCTTCACTTGCCAAAATCGATTATTTAGCAGTATTTTTAGCGAATAAAGATGATAAAGAGTGATTTTACAAGTTTACTCCAAAATTTCGAACAATTATTTTATTTTTCAAAGTTCAAACAATTTATTATAACGAAAAAAACTTTTTCCATCTTTTCTTTGAAATGAGAAAATCCAGTGGTCTAACTCTAAACCCTGAGTCAGAATTTGCGTTTGAACTGGATTTTTTTTTTTTGTTAAAATGAGACTAATTTTGTTAAGTGTATATCATAATCTACTCTTTGATAACTCCATGTCGAGTGAATTAGGGCACGGAAAGTTTGATACCAAAGTAAATTTCGCGAAACTGGTTAGAAGTTCGTATCTGCAGTGGTTTCTGAGATATTCTTCAAAATATGAAAGTAATCAGTAAGCTCATTATTTCAAGTTTGAAGTAGTTTAACATGCTTATTTGATGCTTCAAGATACATTTCTTTGAGTGAAACTTGTATGTAATTTCATTTAATAAAAAGTATCTTGTCAACTGAAAACCAAAAATGCCTTACAAACTCAGCAATCAGGTTTGAATGGAACAAAAATGACTTACCAATAATTAATTACTTTATCATTGCAAAAATCAGCGGGTCCAACTTTTTCAGATCCTGATTTTTTTCTTACTAATATTTTTGAGATATTGACGATTTAATGACGGTAAGCAGGCATATATTCCTTAGGCCTGATAAGTACAGAAAAATCGATGAAGAAAATTTTACTAAACATTCTTGTTGAAATTGGCATGTAGATTGTAGAATCCTATGATTGACGGCTGTTTCAACCTTCGTGGGAAACTCTGTATACTAGAGTATAAAATTAATACTGTAGTATGTCGCCATGTCACCAGGATCGTGGCTTGTTAATGAGCATCAATCATACGTTGTAGTGACCACAGTGTGTTTATTAAACTGTGGTAAAGCTGTGTTACATTCCAATTTCTTTTCAAATAGTATCGTCCCAGAAGATTTTTTTTAAAGTCACATAATATAGATTATTTAGATTTATCAGTTTATAATTTTAATAAACTTAAATTGGTACAATAAAATCAAATTAGAAATATAATTGTCAAAGTTGAAATGGAACCTTGTTTCAAGATTGCCATGAATTAGACATAGAATGTTATTGTAACGCAGCGACGTTATACAATGTATATACAGTATCCTATGTAATATTACTGTTATGTAATATCTACACTCTTTTCACAGAGGTATCGAACAATCGAAGCATAATATTAATATTTTAGGTGTTCAGTTATTATTCGTAGTACTCTATTTTGCGTTTTTTTTCAATTTTTTTTTAAATACTGTATCCTAGACTTCCCTGAAGATGGAAAACACAACCCAAGCAGAGTACAAATAATCAACACTTAAAAGATTGAATATACTCCTGCTATCTGTTCACTCGGTGGACAGAGTAAATATTAGACTAAGACTAAAGTAGAAAAAGTATTAGACTAGAATAATTCTATGACATATAAAAAGAATTATTATTTCGTATTTCTATCTCATTCCATAATGACAGAACCATCACAGTCCTTATGAAATCTGTTCAATTTAATGTTATTTAAAAAGATGGAATATGATGGAAATGATTCGTTGTTACTGCAGTTAAATTGTAACATTTTTGCAGTTCTGAAAAATCGTGTAAAGCGTATAAAAACCACGTATGATTTCGGAAGATACTCAAGATCTCAAGATGAATGTGGATAGATAGGTACAGTATCACAGATAGAGTACTTTGAGGTACCGTACAGTACCTACTCAATATACCAAGGTACCTGTGTTGAATGAAAAAATAACATTAAAAATAACAAAACTTCTTGTATCATGTATCCAGTTTAATGGACTGATGACGGTATCTTCTTGATAGGGAATTAATCTATGGACATCCAGCTTTAGGATCTGTAAAATAATTAGAATCACTGATTTGAAGGACTTAATTTGTTTTTTTTCGGTTTTTCTTTGCACAGATGTTTTAATTTCATCTGTTGTAGTAGCCTACTTGTAATAATTATGAATTTGATTTTCAGGAAATTGAGGAGGAAGATGAAAGTGGAATGATGAGGTACTCGATTGGAACGCAAAGGAGCAGGATTGAAGAGAAGCTACGAAAGAAAATGTGACATCATGTTATTTTTGACCAAATGGTATTTATAAGCCACTACTGTGAAGTTGGTTTTTTGAATGGACTCTACATTCAAAGTGAACTATCAGTTTGGACTATTCAACAATTGAGTTAGCTTCGCAAATAACATTGATTTGTTTTGGTTTTCTATTCATTTGTGAACTGTTAATATTGCGATTTTGTATTGATTTGTGATTAATGTATTGTATCGTTTCGTAGTGAATGGTAATAAATACAAATGGGTGGGAGGGGTTATTGTTATACATATTTTCATACTTGTTTATTTGAAGACTATCCAGTCGCACACGTTTACTAACCGAAACGAAGATAGATAGATTAAAAAGCATCCACTGCCCTCATTAACAGGGGGATCTGGAACTTGTAAAGAACTTCTAACTGGATAAAAAAAAACTACACAAAAGACAAAGATACACGACATAAGACCTGATAAAATTTTGATCATTCATGTGTAATAGGAAAATAATAACTTATGTATTCCTCCTGTGAATAGAAAGCATTCTCAGTAAAAACAACTTTGAGTTCAGATCTAAACTTCCAGTCATCCATTCCTTTTATGGAGTGGCTGGGCGTACGCCAATTTAGCTATAGGTGTCTGTCAACTATGAACAACACTAATTTTTCTGACATCTTGAGTTGACGGACAAGTAATCATGCACTTTCTGTATGGAGAATCCTACAGTGCCCTGATATTGTTAGTGGATTTCATACATATTTTTAATCCGCCTATAAAAATAGTTGGGATTATTTGTATCATTAGGATATGGTGTATCATTTAATTGAGTTTGAATAATAAACTTTGATTACGTAGACCTATATTCACCATTGGTACCCTATTATCACAACGTTCTTACTTTGTTCACTTTTCTCAAAATAATTCCATATATTCAATACCTACCGTAAAGGTACTTAACATCAGTGTAGTCAGGAACTATGAACTGATCTACGTATCATATTCAACACCTTTCTAGTTACCATACCGCAAATTGGAATAGGACCTAATCTTATTAAATGAACTTTCACAAATTGTGTAATAACTTTGCGATAGTTGGCTATTGAATAACTCAACTAGCCATCATCAGTCAACTTTGCGATAGTTGGCTATTGAATAATTCAACTAGCCATCATCCATCACTTGTCTCGTCCGAAAAAAACGAAACCAAGTCAACTGGCAAGTCGTGGCAAAAGTTTGGTTCCAAATCAAATGTTCCAAAAGTCTGTCCCTTCTACAAACGAATACCAGGTAGGCTAGTGAATTAATTACCATCAATGTATTAATTGTATTTATAAAATCAATATAATAAAGATAAGTAATTATTACACCTTTTATAAGTTATGAGACTCTCAAGGGTAGTTTCCACTACGCCTTGTTTTTGTGTTCAGTCTTATAAAAAATAGATCGATCAAGACAATAGAGTTATCCTATTGGTTTTTTCCACCTGGTGTAAATGCACCCTAAGCCGTTTCTAGGCTTTTGACCCACTGTGACTTCAAACCCACCTGATATCAGAATCAGGCATGTCAAGTAGGTATAGTCTAATCTGTTTCTAAAAAATATTTTTAGGTATTTATTTTTTATTACCTACTTGCTGTTATTATATTATCATAGAATATGTAGAGCCGTCGGTCTCAACAACCTAAAATTCAGTCGTCATCCCTCATCATGATCCCTCACATCACCAAGCAAATGTGAGCATCACCCTCAGAAAAATCTGTGAAGTAGTGGAACATCAGACAGACACTGACACTAATAATTTCTCGTCACACTTTGTTGTTGTCTCAATTTGCTGCAGTTACACTTTGTGTCGTTCTCATTTGAACAAGTGTGCTTGCGCATGCGCAGATCAGCATCGTGGCAGTCGCAAATCGCAGTGCAGTCGCAAACGCCAAAAGAAAAAACCACAAGGCACAGCACAAACAAACAAACCAAACCAGGTGGCCTGAGAACTGAGAAGTGGAGTGTTCACCCATCGCCGCAATCAGATGGCAGTTTCCACATCATTTTAACTAATTATTTATTCACGTTTTAATGAATCATTTTTAGAATTAATGACTTAAATTTGATGATGGTTATTCCTATGCATCCAACAGACTAGCATGTAAGTACAGGATTTTAATACCTTAATAAATCTGAAAGGTAGTTTGGTTAGCTGTTGTACATAGAATAGGCATTACAATACAATATTTTAGAATTGTCGAATGTTTGTTATTGTTTGGAATTGAAATAAAGTTCTGTTATTTGCAAAAAGCAAGCATTTTTATGCAGCTTCCTATTATAGTAACATTTAACTTTGATAAGTAGGTCTTTCTATCATTATAATTCAATCATACTCTTGCAACCTATTGTCAAATTCTCAAAAAGTAACAAAAAATTAGAATAATAAATTCATATCATCTGAATAGGTAGCAGAAATTTGTTAACTAGGTTCTTTAATTATTCTAATCGCTGTCCTGTTTTTTAACATAACCTATAAGTTGCCAAAGTTGTTTACGAAATTATTCTCTTGCCTATTTCTAACATAAAATTCAGTTAATCATGTTGTGATGTGTTAGTTATCTCTGTCCATTTAATCATTGATTTTTTATCTCTCATGATCTTCTACTCTGTTCTGTGCATGTTTCGTATGAACACTAGGCTTAGGCTACCGTATTCTAAAGCCCATAACATTGAATTCTAATTGATAAGTAAAAACTGTTAATATTCTCTAAACTTGTCACATTTCAGGGTTAATCAGACACCTATTATAGTATTGATTGTGTCTAATAAATTACTATATAAGTTATACAGGTTGTTTGCAAAAGAACTGTGAGGTTTTGAGCTTTCATATTCATGGAAGAAAATATCGAAAATGAATGTTTTATTCATCATTTGAAAGGTTAAATTCTCTATTTTCTTTTCACATAATTTCTAACACAATTCAATGTGAGCCTCTCTTGTAGCACGTCACACATTGGAATGATATTGAACCCATTTTTCATATCATGGCCAGCCTTGTGCGGTACGGTATATCGCCATAGCGCGGATGACTGTCACCCGCTACGCAACAATTTGCAGTCCTGCCAAACGTTGATGAAAACGTTCCCAATTGGTATGAGTAAGACTTGAGGTGTTACTCATTTATGAGGAATCAGCCAGAGTTTTCCATCCCCTATGGTTATTAACATATGCATTTTTTCAATCCCATAGTTCTTTTATAAACACTCTGTATATTTAAAACCCTTATCATATCACATATATTATATCTCTTTATTTATATATTTTTATAGCTCTCCTCTTTTGTCAAATCAGGTGCACACAGAACTCACAAATACTTTCATAGAAAGTTCTAGGACTTCTTGAATGTTCCATCGTGATTGTAGCCCATATTGAACTCGTCAAGATACTCATATATATGAGATTTTCTCAATGCTTCAAATAATCTGAAAATCAACCACCCAAAGATAGTACAGCCTGGTAATCATGTATTTATTGTCATTTACTTCTGTAAAAAATTACATAGCTTCCATATCTAAAATTTCAATTAATAATATTTTGTACCAGGTCATGCAATTTGAGAAAACTGTATTATGTTGAGTAATGCAAATTGAAATACTGTGTTAATTCTTGCAAGGGGCCTGACTGCTGACTAATATTCACTCGAATTTGAATAGGCCTAGTATAGTTTCCTTACTTCACTGATATTAGATAGGCTAACAATCCTTGTCTATTTTTCATACCCGGGATTCTCGGGATTAGAAAAACGGTGATTGCAAATAGTATACATCCTCAAACAGTTGAACAGGATCTTTTCATAGTAACGAATATTTGAGTTTTGTAATTATTGTTCAATTCAAATGGTAGACTAACATGATTGTGTAAACGACGTGTTCTATGAAGTTGCATACCGTATTCTAACTAGAATAAATTATCTGATATGGTGTTGATTATGGATTAATAAATAATGTCTGACGATTGTAACTGTTCACACACTATCACGGCTAGACGACCCTATGCTGACGCAATACTTCAAATAGTTGATGTAATTTCCTGAAATGCACTAATAAATTTTAATATAGCCTACTTCAAACATCCACTAACACAAATCGTTTAACTCGGTAGTTCTTTATTCTATTTTCTTTTAAAGTGAACGGTGTTGTTCGTTATCTAATTTCATTTAATGCTAATTTAGTCCTTGTTCAGCTTTGCGAGTAAGGATGACCCATTATTGAAGACACTAATTGCTTTTCATTTGTTAATAGGTCAGATAAATTGGAAACAGAAATGCGGGATATTCCAAATATTGCAGTTAAAGACATACCAGAAGATTCTTCTGAAGTAACAGCCATGCCTACGAAAAGTAAAGATTCAGACATAGTTGGTAAACTGTTACCGGATTCAAAGGAACCCGACACATTGAAAATTCCAAATGGAGTAGTGAATGGTATTTCCAAAAGCGTATCTGAATCTACCAGCACCCCCATCAGTAATAAATCTACTGAAAGGGAGGGCAACTGCTATTGGTAAGTGATTTTTCTATTTTTTGTTTGTTGAGGTCTCTTTGATTCTCGTGCGATGTAGGCTATTCATTTTTTTCCACTTTAAAGTTAAATTGATATTGAATAAACACTTTTGAAGTAGGAACATTTTCATTGCTTAGTTTTGACGTGTCGTGCGGTCGTCATCAGACTGAGAAACAGTAGACATAGACTCTTGGATTTGGTTTGGAAACTTGTTAAATATCAGTAGTATATATTTATTCAACTATCACATATTTTCTCTCACCTAATAAGCTTATTATGTGTGATAGATTAATAATTGTGGTTATAATGATTTTTGTAATCATGAATTGAGTGTTATAAAATGAAAAATAGGTAGTTGAATTGTAACAAAAGTTTCAACCCTCTTATCCAAGGTGGAATATGATTGAAATTCGAATTATATGCTTAAAGATATACGTATATTTCTTAGAGATGTGTATTTCTACATTGTATATTATTTTGGCCTGAATCTATGAGAAATGTATGATTCAACTTTTTCAGCGGAAAGGAAAGAAATTTGAACATAGTGGAGCTTCTCTGTGCAAACTGTAACCGTTGGTTTCACGAATCATGCATTGGATATCAACTGGGAAAACTGGTTCCATTCATGATGAACTACATATTTGTCTGCAAGAATTGTTCGCCAACTGGCTTAGAAAGTTTCAAAAAGACTCAAGCTCGTGAGTACTCACATTTCCAATCATTAATAATATTGTACCACAAGTATAATTTCAAGGAATTTCAAGGAATAAAAAAAGCGTTTGCTCAAAACTTCCTAAATTCCAATTTTGATAAAAATTTCCTCAGTATTAAAACAAATTTATCAACACTAGAGCTTTGCTGCTAGTTAGTTCCAAGATAGCAGTGTTATAGTTGCATCGTAAGCTGTATATTTATATGTTTGAATCAAGTGCTGTAATATCGTGGAATAGATAATCATATTTTCCATGGTTTCGATGGTGATAAGAAAAAAAAATGTTGCAGATTCCTGTGTCTGCAAATGTTGAGAAATTTTATTATTTCTTTCGACTGAAACCTTAAATTGAAATGTATATAATATTCAATTTTCAGATTGCAATACTCAATTATTCTTTGATAAAAATATTCCTTAATTTGTAAAAAAATTACGTGTCCTCATATAAACATCACAAATTAATCTAATTGCCTTCTTTAGAACTAAAGATATATTTGAAACATAGTCTGTCCAAGCAAAGAAAACATTCGGTCAAAATGGGAAAATGAGTCCAACTCGTTGAATATTGGTTAAAAAATTATCAATTTGGTCTCATATTGTATGAAAAACTCTGATCTACAATTTGAGACCAAATTTTTAATTTTTGAACCAATATTGGCCGAGCTGAAGTCGTTTTCCCATCTTGCCAGAATGTCTTCTTTGCTTGGACAGACTATGCTACAATAGTAAACAATAGCACATTAAACTTTGCTTTTGAGAGAAATATACTTCTAAGAGTACGTTAATGTCTACAGTGAACTTCGGCCTTCTCAGCAAGTACAGCCTCGGGATCTTATTATTTTTGTTGTAGTTATCTCACAAAAGTAATCCGATGAGACTCTGTCTCATCAGATGAGACTTTGTCAAATCAGCTGATTATGAATATAATTATTATTACGAAAAATGGTTTCATCATTTCTCAGTTCATTCATACTGTCATAATATACCTGACGAATTGACCTCTATGGGTGAAAGGAGGGACTCTGCTGTTTCCGTTTCCATCGGGCTACCTTACTTCCATAGTAATAGATCTCTTAGTTCGTACTAACCTAATATTTTGTATTGTTCACTAATAAAAATTGTTATACATCAAAATTAAATTCAGAATGCATCATCAAACAGTTCAATTTCTCCTATTTTTGCAATAGTTTAGTCGACTAAACTTGTTTCGTTTTGAGCACTAATTGAAACATTAATTCTTTTCATGATAATTAAATCATTCCTATGTGTGTTTATTTCTAGTTTTCCCTCAAATGTGCGTAACTGCCTTGGGAAATTTGATGCAGCAAAGTATCAAAGAAGGAGCATCTCAAACCCAGTTCTCAAAAGACAAGCACATAATTCCCTTCATAGATTGCCACTGGGATAGTATGACCACTACGCCAAGGAGGGTGACACAGTCGTGGCATTCCACTGTGAGTAAATTATTGCTATACCCCATTCACAATAACTTGATTCAAATTAAAAAAAACCTATCTAGGGTGGCTAATGTTGTCATGACAAACCATAGCAACAATACTACAATACTTGGGTGGCTCGTTGGAGGAGTGATAAAGCGCCGGTCTGATAACCAGGTGGACCCTGGTTCAAATCCCAAGCGGGGAACAATTTTTGACCACAGCACAATCACATAAATAAGGCCACCCCGTCTTTCGGAGGAGACGATAAGCCGTCGGTCCCGACTACTTCAAAGTAATCGTCATCTATCATCCATATCATTATCCACGCACAAGCCTATGAGCTCATGTGGGCTTCACCCTCATAACAAACAAACAAATAACTTAACAAAAACTAACTTATACAGTCCCGACAAAAAAAATACAACACATACGCATTGCCAATGCTATGACGTATCTATGTTGAGTCGTGTATTGGTTATGGTTTGTCGTGGCTGGGGTAGCCACCCCATACTTACACGCACGCAAAAAGTTTGTTTATTTCGTCTCAAGTTATCGTCAATATAGGTTGGTATTTCAAATTATTCAGTAGTGTATTTCCACTGTGAAAAATAGATTGTATAATCTTTGTCCAAATTGAACGTGGACTAATCCACGAATAAAATTCTCAACTCATCAAGATTTACTTTGATTTTCAGGTTCTGAGGGCTCTCATAAAAGAGACGAATATAATATTTGCATGCAATGACACTGCTCCAAATGGTCCTCTGTATAGTTTGATGGCTCCTGATCTCACTCAAATCAAGCCCAACTATGAAGCAATGATTAAGGGAGGACATTTGAAAGTGACCGATATGGGAATACAGCACGGTAAATATTTATAATATAATTTTCCTTAGGGCTCTCATACACTGACAGCTCGGAATATTTGTTCGGACTGTCCGAACGTTGGTCGTTGTCCAACAATCAGCCTACTGTTTACTTACAGTTTTGGACCATCACAGTCCCGAACTGTCAGTCTTGGACTGTCACAGTCCAGTCAGTGGATGAAAGCCCTCAGATTTTGTGCTTTGTTTCTATGATCATCATTTCCTTAGTTATTGATTGCATAAACCTTAGATACATTCTTAACGGAGGATTTGAAAATCATGAACAGTATTTCAATTCATTCTCATAACTCTTCATCGTTAGGCTAATTTATTCTATCCAAGCTAAGAAGACATTCTGGCAAGATGGGAAAATGACACCAGCTCGGTCAATATTGAAGCAAAATTATACATGTTGTCTCAAATTGTATGATACATTCTAGTCTTACATTTTGAGTAGAATTTTATAATTTTTGACCCAATATTAACCGAGCTGGAGACATTTTCCCTTCTTGTCAGAATTACTTCTGTGCTTGACAGACTATATTCACTCTCATAAGTAGGCCTATTGAAGAGTTATATTATAAAATAGTACTGGAGTTGACAATATCATATAATTTTTGAATTTATTTAAGATTTCAGCCACCAGACCGTTTATTGTTTTATCGGCTCTTTTTGTTTATTTTTTTCTGTTATAAGATTTTTATCGCTTTTAGGCCCGTATCGACAGTGCGATGCACGTGCCGCGAATGGGTAGTACACTCAAGGTACAGTCTGTTCAAGCAAAGAAGAGTCCTACTCCAGTCTCCAGCTCGATCAATATTGGTTCAAACATTATTGATTTGGTCTTTAATTGTAGATCGAAATGTTTCCTATAATTGAGACCAGATCAGTAATGTTTGAACCAATATTGACCGAGCTGGAGACTGGTGCATGACTCAAACAGACTGATTTGCTTGAACAGACTATACCTTGAGGCATTCGCGGCACATGCCTCGCACTGTCGATACGGGCCTTTTAATTACTGCTTTTTTGTTGTAGTTAATTTTCTATTTTTGAGGTTTTTTAATTATTGATGTTATTGGCTTTTTAGTCAAGAGTTATATTGATTATAATTATTATTATTATTTGCATTTGTTCATCCACGCTTTTGCGGATATCATACATGAGAAGAGGGGCATTAACATGCAACCTCTTTCATTTAATCACTATTATTTTTCCATTATTATTGTAAAGTTCAGGGTTTTACCAAGTGCACTGCAGTATTTGGCGTACTATTCGGGCTGTGTCCAACAGCACTGACTTTTGCATCCTCTCAATTAGACTCTGAGAAAGATCAATACTTCCACAAGCCTCCACTGTTGGCCTTAACATCAACCCTCCCGCAGTAATAATAATTGGGACAATCCTCACACTTTTCAGCCCATACATGTCCTAATAATTATTATTATTTATTTCATTTATGTACAAATATACAAGATAAGGAAAGAAAAAACAGGCTATTGCCCAAAACTTCTTCTATTCGTAATTTAGTCACATAATAAATTGTCCAAATTTTCAGGTTATGTATAAAATTTTGTTTTACCCAAAGGTTTCCACTCGAAAAAAAGATAATTCGAAGTAACTGAACAATTTAGAATTTGGAAAGGTTTATATTAAGCCAAAATAACACAAAACAATTTGAAATTTTCATTAGGATATTAAAAATATTTGAAAATTTTGAGCCGAAAATTACACCTTCATTCGAAATCACTACAATTGCTGTTATTGTTTTTTAGTCAATTTTCTCTGTTTTTAAAGGTGGAGGAAGTGGCCTGAAAGGCAGAAATGCCAAGAGGAAAGTACCGGGAGAAGGAGGTACGGGAACAGGAAAGAAAGGAAGGGGGGCTGCTGGAGATCTATCAGCGCCCAAATTGCCTGCTCACGGATATCCCCTTGAGCATCCCTACAACAAGGACGGTTATCGGTATATTTTGGCTGAACCCGATCCCCATGCACCCTTTCGACAGGTTAGTCTTTAATAAATATTATTAGAATATTTCTGTCACGAAGTATTACATCTTCAAGAAATATATATAAATATTAATTATTGGCAATAATGTTTTTTGTTGATAGAACTCCTCCTTGTGAACATATAAACAATTATTATTTGTATTATTTTCAAGGCCAAGTATTTATAGAAAGAATGACAATTGATTTACAATAATGTTTTAGTATGATCAAGTGAAACAAAAAATTGAAAAATCTTGTAGAGTTCCTGTCAAAATTGTTGGCTTTTTGAGTGGTTGTGAATGTGATATTGTGGTAGTTATCCATAAAAGACATGATGTTGTCAATCCACTAATTTATTAAAATTACGTGATAACGGTTCCGGTTGTTACACCATTATCAATCTCTGGTAAACTAAAACTCAATCTCTGAATCGAAACAAAAACTTAAGCTAAATCTCTGGTAAACTAAATACTGCTGTTCTGTACGTTGAGTTTTAGTTTACCAGAGATGATTGATAATGGTGTGAGAACCGAAACCGGTATCTCGAATTTTTATTAAATTAGTGGTTGGAGATTCGAATTAGGCTAATTATTATGAAAAAATTGTTGTGTTTTTAATCGCCAGGAATTTGATGAAAGCAGCGATTGGGCTGGTAAACCGATTCCCGGTTGGTTGTACCGCACCCTAAGTCCAGCATCCGTGTTGTTAGCTCTTCATGACAGGGCTCCTCAGTTGAGAGTTTCTGAAGACCGATTAGCAGTAACTGGCGAGAAAGGCTACTGCATGGTTAGGGCTACGCATTGTAAGTATTTTCTTACTTGGTTATAACACTAATCATCAATATCTCATTATTTTTCAATTCAGAGACACACTTACTTGATAGTTCCAAGGATGAACACCTCTTTTGGACAAAAATACAACATCACTTATTTTATGATGAATTTATTTCAAAATATGCGGTCGTAAATAATATTGTTTTTTGTAATTTTAATTTTATTCACAAGTTAATTCCCAGTGTCAATGGGAAAATTTGAATTTGGAATTCGATAGTTCAAAGGATGAACATCTCTTTTGAATGAAAACACATTACTTGGAACAACATATTATTTACAACTTGAAACCTAGTAACATAGGTAAGAATTTAATAGATGTCACTATAAATAAAAATCATCTGCAGCGGAAACTGATTATTTGTTGAGTAGTTGTGAAGGTGATATTGTGGTAGTTATCCATAGAAAAAAAGAATTTATCAAAACACTGTTTATTGAAAATCGAGATACCGGTTTCGGTACCAGATAACGGTGTAGCAACCGAAAGCGGTATTTCGATTTTTAATTAACAGTGGTTTGATTATATCTTGTTTTTTTATTTAAGAAACTGATTATACCTAATTTTATCAATATGATGCATTGAAACCCGAGAAAGGTTCTAAATAAACTACTTTTTGTAGAATTGACAACATTTGTGCTCCTTTTTATTTCTTTTTTTTTTGAGGGTGATGCCCACATGTGCTCTTGGGCCTGTGCGTGGGTAATGGGAAGGATGATGATGGGAGATGAATGGACCTACTGCTTTGAGTGGGTTCCGAACCAACGGGAAGCGATTTTTGAACCGGTCACCAGTACAACATTGGTGGCAGAGGCACGTCGGTTTATAGTAGTTGGAGTAGAAACTAGGGAAAACTTATTTAAAAAGTATATATTTGAGCAATTCAATTATTTTTTGTTTCCCATTTTTTTTTGTTTTTCATTCATCCATTTATTTTGTTTTTTGGATAAATTTTTCTAAACCTTGAACAAATTAATTAATCCTAATATTTTTTTTCGGTTGATTGTCACTATAATTTTTTAGCTCATCCATTGCCGATTTGCAAAACCTTTGTCAAGGACAATTTTTTTGGTCGTTTTTAGTCTCAGTAAATGTTGGTCTTATGCTTCGTTGTTTCCAGGGCTACTAACAATCTATATTAGTGAACGAAAATTGACATCACAGTACCCTTTTCAGTAGTTTCTTTAGTTGGTCTCATGCTATATTCATTTGGTTTATTTGCAGCTGTTAGTCGAGGATGTTGGTATTGGGAGGCAGCTATTGAAGAAATGCCGGAAGGCTCTGCGACTAGACTAGGATGGGCCCAGGAGTATGCCAATCTTCAAGCTCCCCTCGGATACGATAAGTTCGGTTACTCGTGGAGATCAAGGTAAATGAAACTACTACTTACTTTTTTACTTTTTCGTGTCCGGACATTCAAAGTTTTCCTGCCCAGAAATGGGCTAGGTCTTCTGCTGATATATTTCCCCTCCAGAGGTCGTCAATTGTGCAGTGAACACTGTGTGAGGTGTTCAATGTCTTGTGTCTCTCCACAGTCGCAGTAGATGTCGTCCTGTGCTATATAGCCCCATCTTGCTAAGTTGGTCTTTACAGGGGCCATTCCAGTTCGGATCCTATTCAGTACTCTCCAGGATTTCCATGGCAGACTAGTTCCAGTGGTTTCAGGTTCCTGGAGTGGGTACCAGTCTGGGGGTTCTGGCTGTGTGAACCTCATGAAACTTCTCCTTGACTTGAGTCTACTGTGTGATGGTTCCAACTGACCGTACATCACATGTCTCTCATCAAATGTTTGTTTGAACCTCTCCAAGTATTCATGGTTGGCTCTTCTGATCTTGGGAGTGTTCATACCTGCTGCCTTGTAGAGTAAAAACTCTAGAGTAGAGTAATAAAACTACTAAACTTGATACGAGTGATTTGACATAGTTTACAATTTAGATTATTCAGGCTAAATTTCAATCAGATTGAAGATTCATTTCTCAAGTAAGCTTCGAACGATATCACTTGTATAAAAAGTGTATGGATGGCTATTCACATGATTTCTATCAAAATTGCAGAATTCTATAAAAAATTGGGTTATTTATGTCAAATTGGATCATACAGTATTTATTATTTCATTTCTGTTTAGTTCTGATGCCGCATAAATATGAAATCTTCTTTAAAATTTAGCTTTCTAAAATTTATTACTCTGATCTAATATTTTCGTATTAGAATTTCTAGTAAAATCATGGCCTGATTAATTGAAAATACTTTTAAGGTGTCAAAACATGTTGTGTTATTGAAAAAATACTTTGAGGGTGCTTCGATTTTTAATTTTCTTCCAATTCAAATTTATTACGAACTCATCTTTTTCACTTTCCATGACGAAGTGCTAGTAGATATTTTATTTTTAAACTGTTTACTATTACTAAGACATTGCAGTCATTTTTTAATATGAGTATGATGAACGATTTCTCAATTTTTTTTAATTAGTTTCTGGAAAACTATTATTCACGTGTTCGGATAATGACAACCATTTTCAACAATGTGTGTCCCAAAGCGTTCTACACGTGAGTAATAGTTTTCCAGAAACTAATTTTTGTAAAAAATACGAAAGTAATTGTTCAAAAGTGAAATTATTACTAAATTTTCTTCTCTCTCCTGAAAAATTGAAAATTTTGTAGATATCCCCTTTCTGCATTTGGCTATTCTTGATTTGAAGTCTTGTGCTCGTATGTAGTCTCATTGAACTCATTGAGCTATGAATAGTATCAAAATTTAATGACTCTCATAAGTTTCAATAATGCTTCTTTGTAAACGAAAAAGGAACTCGTTTTAATGAAAAGCTATAAATAGTTTTAAACTTCTATGATTCTTATTCAAACTCTAATAATTTTTTTTTTTTGTTAACAGGAAAGGAACTCGTTTTCATGAATGCAGAGGCAAACACTACAGTCGAGGATTTGGTGAAGGAGACATCTTGGGATGCTTGATATTGCTTCCTAACAGCAACTCATACATCCCACAGACTTACAAAGACAGGGTGAGCAATTAATACAGGGTTATTACACAATATGAGCAATTAATACAGGGTTATTACACAAGATGAGCAATTAATACAGGGTTATTACACAAGATGAGCAATTAATACAAGGTTATTACACAAGATCCATCGGATTTCGAAATGCTGTATTCGAAAAAGTAGTATACAGTAATTAATTATACATGAAAATTATCCAAATATGTCCGAGTTTAAGACTCACCTTCACAAATATTCAATATGAGCCCCTTTTGTGACACGACATACATCCAAACAATCAATCAATATTTATTTAAAACATACCTACAATGTTCATGAAATTATTTTAAATAATCTAGTTTAGCCCACATACGTTTCAACATCTCCCTATCGATAGTCATGAATGCAATTGTAATGCGTTTCTGTGGCTCAATCAATTTTTTTGTGTTGTATCACAGTCTTTAACGTACCCCCAATTGAAAAAACCCGTGAGATCGGGAGATCTCAATCACATAGATACGGTCTTTCGGGGGAGACGATCAGCCGTTGGTTCCTACTGCCTAAATTACACTATCACTCCATGCTCCTGATAATAAGCTAGGTTCATTCAAAATAACGTACTTGAATTGTAGTTTCATTGTAATTTGAATTTTATTTCAACCACTGATTTATTATCATTTTACATATCCATCTATTAACTCTATTATTCTTCTATGGACTATTCATCCTCTTATATATGTCATATACAATATCATCCTCTACTATGTCATATTCAATATCTATGAAAAGAATTGTGGCCTATATTTTCATGTAAAACTAATAATAATAATAATATATACAATTTTACATTATTATTATTATTATGTAAAACTAATACGGTGTCACTCTCTATATTTCAGCCTCTTGTGAAGTTCAAAAGTCATCTCTACTACGAAGAAAAAGATCGTGTTTCTGAATGTTTGAAGAATTTGAAGCCGTTGCCCGAAGCTAAAATCATATTCTTCATAAACGGCGAATGCCAGGGAGAGGCCTTTTCTGACATTTATGCTGGAGCTTATTATCCAACTATTTCAATCCATAAAAGTGCAACAGTTTCAGTGAATTTTGGACCCAATTTCAAGTATCCGCCACCTACCTCGGAATACAAATACAGAGGTGTAAGTGATCTATTATACTGTATTCGTTTACTCAATCATTTCAAAAGGGTACTGTGATTCATATTTTAGCTGCGCTGCTCTAGCCATCACAACTCTACTCACATAACTATAAAATTATAGATGTTTACTCTGTTATTAGAGCTAATAATGTATACTAAATCAATAAATAGTGAATCTCACTATTTATTTATTTATTTAGTATACATTATTAGCCCTAATAACAAAGTAAACATCTAAAATGTTAATAGAGTTGTGATGGCTAGAGCTGCGCAGCTCTAGCAGCGAATTTAGAGCCGGCCAGCTTGAGCTGCCGCTTGGGAATCGTACCTTAAGGTAGCATTCTAGCTGGTCTATAGCTTTTCAGATTATTTATAGGATAAGTTGATGATTATTTATATATCAGTTATAGGTCTAGAGCTGTAACGGCTTGAAACGCGCAGATAGAACTGCGCAGCTCGAACCGTCGCATGAGAATTAATAATCGAGATACCTGTTTCTATTTCTACACCATTATCGCATTATCAGTCTCTGGTAAACCAGAGATTTATTAACTATCCCAAATTGATTTACCTGAGATTTAAAATGCTGTTGTAGCAACCTAAACCGATGTCTCGATTATTTATAAATCTGTAATCTGACAATATCTTTCTTTCCTTTTCAATTCATAAATGCTCTATTTTTCTTGTTTCATCTCACTAAGCGGTTGAGTGTTAATGGGAGGGATATCCTTGCATATCCTTCTCCAAGAATGGACATCTATGTCCAAACTCCGCCATTTCATGTAGATACATCACAATCATATTATAACAGCAAGAATATTGAATCCTATATCTGTAATTTAGTAAGTCAACTACATATCCTTGTATATTTATTTTTTATTTTTATTGTTATTTTTTTAATCAATTATGTAATTGACTTTTTGTTTAATATTCGGAATCTAGGATTTAAGATCATAAATGCTGTACTCTACTTGAATAAAGTGAATAATCTAATCTAAGCGGCATCAGACCCTTAAGACGGAAGATGGATCTTCATTTTGCAATAGGATCAATAGAAGATTGCAGTTTTTGCTATTTGTATGTTATTTTTGTTAATTTTGTATGTTACAGAATGCTTGTGCTTTATTTTACACTGGCCGACTATGTTTAATTTCATGTTTTCGTTTCAGATGTGGGAGAAAGCTGAGGAAGCTATTTGTGAGCAAACTATGGCAGATTTATTATATCTCACGGAAAACGATGGAAAACTGAGATTGGATGCTTTACCTTAATGGTATCCAATGTTTAAGAAATGCTCCAATTCATTTCAGATTTTGTTATGATTCAAATCTTGTGACTCTTTTTTCTGTTTTTGTGTGGTTATCTCTTTCATTTTATTCTGAAGGTATTGCTTTCAATGATGATTGCGTTCATCTGTGGTGTATAATGAATATCCAACATGTTTTTATGCTATTTGATATGTGTTATGGTAGTGTATTATTTCATATCATATTATATTTATGATGACTCCAAGTGATTTCAAAAGAATGTGCCAGTTCTGAAAGTCTGTATTTACAAAACCAAGTATTTACAAACTTATTTAAGTATTGATTAAACATGTATTCAAGATTTGATCGGACTTGTATCAATAAATAATAAATGACATAGTATCAACTTTGATAATATCGACTATGAAAATTTATGGTAAATAAGTATCATAAATGTTCATGTGGCCTCCTTGCCTCTATTGAATTTGCCCAGTGCTACCAATTCCTTCGTTTCGCCTTAACTTCAGGTGAAAATTGTCGAAAAAACATAAGATTTAATCAAGCATTAACAAGGTATGCATCGTACTGCGTCCTAACTATCATCATCACATTTGAAGCATAAATTTCATCTTCTGATGAATTTTGAGAATAGTTTTTATTTTCTAGACTGCATATTTCATGTATTCATTCATATTTACTTATTTCACTTTATTACACAGAAATTAAGCAATTTGAAGAATATGAACACAGGGAAACTTACATTTTAAACAGGAAATATTTTGGTAGCATGAGCTACCTTCCTGAATCTGCCTTTGGATCTCGGAGGGTAGCTCACTTTCCGAAATACTTCCCATTCATGTAAATATCTCACTGTCTTTATTCTCTAAAATGTGTGATTTCTGTTTACAATATTATCACCATAACTCAAAAGTGGCATTTATTCATTTATTTATCTATAGATTTAATATATTATATCGAATTCCGACGAAATCTATGTTTTGTTCTGTCTTTTTAATGTTATTATCAAACATTTTTGATAGACATTTGAGATCTTGATACTATTTCACCAATGAGAGGCTTTTAACGTTCAGAAGATTTTCCCAAGAGCCTTGATAACAAGGTTTAATAAAGAATGGAGAAAAGTCAGATATTCACAATGGATATTCATGAAAGTTTTCTCTTATCAAATTTGAAAGAAATTCTGGTGTGCTCATTTTAACAGAACTTCTAATTTTGAGTATGTGAATATGGGCTTTCATAATTGGGAATATTCAACGATAATCATATGTACTTTGATGTACTTTTATAGTTGAGAAATTAGTTGAAGTAGTTGAATTAGTTTTAAGTTTGTCTTGATACTTTAGTATGAATTATACTAATAAATATAAGAACCATTTTATTCTGATCAGACTATATCTGTTTATTAGTATTATAGAATTATAGTGTATTTTAGATGAAACATTCGTCCTCGTCTAATCAAATCATAATAACAATAGATATGACAGAAAATTGTTTCATCCTTTTTTTACGAATGCTTCTCGAGAAATTTAGAAAAGAGTTTTGTTTGTTAGTGTAACATTGAATACTGTTGAAGATAGTCAGCATTCGCAGCTTGTAGATGGCATATAAGATGTCTTTAATTTTTTTAATAATTATCTTATATTCAAATACAGATCGATCATATTCTAGTGAATTACCTATTATATCTCATCGTATGTTTTGAGAATATGTGCTTTATTTGTTACGTTCCATTTATTTATTATTGAAATTTGTTTTATTACTGAAGTTGATTGGATCTATGCAGACTGATTTGCTGATGAAACTCCTATACTTCGAGCTGCATCCAAGCATTACTTATTTTCGTATAAAACGTAATTTCTTTCCGTCGTTTCCCAAAACTTGGCTAACGTTTTGTGCATGTTTGCTCATGTTTCAACAATTTTCCAAGTTTCAAACGATTAAATAAGCTATGTTTTGTATGAAAATGCGCAGTGTTTCGACCAAACTAGAACAGCACACATTAGTAGAATCATAAAATAATACTGCAACTATAGAAACTTACTTTGATTCCAGCTAATAAAAATCATAATAATAAATGTGATTCAAATTCACGTGTGTAAATGTGATTCAGCATGTTCGTATGAAATTTAGAATATTTTGTTTCTGAACAGCATTACTAATTAAGATTTATAAAATACTCCACTTTGTTTGCTATTTAGAATATTTTGCTTGGGATCAACATTTGCAAATAAAAAATTTTGAACCTTGTTCGGGCTTTTTGATACCTATAATTAGGAAATTCAATACTCTTCATCTTTTTTTGTTTGGGATTTGCATTTACTGTTTGAGACGAGCAATTATCGTCGATAATTGTTTTATCAAAAGTAGTTTTTGTATATTTATCTGAACCATATTTTTTGTATATCTATTTGAACCATATTGTTTTTATGCCAATTCTATGCCATATTTGTAAGAGTTCCCAATGCCTTTGAGTGGATTACTAGGTCTTGCAATAAAAATTGAGGCAGTTTGGTCTATTCCCTATACGATCCAACAGCTGATGTCTGCAAATTATTCAATCAATCATTTATTCAATAATCAAATTATCTTAGTAACTGTGCCGGACCAGCTGACTAGAAAATAGATTTACAAATATATTCTATTCAACTATTTCGGTACAGTTACTCAGACTATTTTGCTGACGGATTCAGCTTTTGGAGTGTACAATGAACAGACGAAACCGCCTTAATTTTTGTTGCAAACTCTCCAAGTTTAACGGTTCCCTACTCAAGAGAAAGGGAGTAAAAAATAGTCGAGTTTTCAGCCAATAAACAATTAGTAATTGACCAGAAAATCTTGAAAATAGTTTTAATTTTGATGTAACACTGCAATGAATTATAAAGTATTACAGGGAAGTGGTTCACGCTTTAGGTAATTTTCTGTTATTTATTGATCCTCAAGTATTTTAATAATCAAATTCAAAGTTTTTATACGTGCGAATCGATTAATTCCAATTAGTTTTCTGCGGTTCTTTCTCTTGAATGTATTGCTAACTCTCTCTCTCTCTCTCTCTCTCTCTCTCTCTCTCTCTCTCTCTCTTACCCCGGCCAAATATTGATTGAAAAAATAATAATTTATTATACTTCAATATTTTACAAACTTCTCCTTCTATTGAGATTCTCTTATTTCATCTTATTTCACTCTCGTACTTCATCTGATAACCTACTCATATGAAATTTTAATAGTTGAATAGTGTTAATAATAGTTGAAATCAATAGAATAATTACTTTTAAACCAACCTAATCTAGTCCTTTTGAGCTATATTGTTAAAGAATCAATCATTGTTAATACATCATCGAAATAGATTGATTATATTTATTGATTCTTTACTTTATCAATGACTTCCAAAAGCTTGTAACACACTTGTAACCTTTATTGAAATATTTTTCCTATATGATTTTTAAAACAGGCTATTTTGAATTTAATAGATTATTACTCTTGAGTGGTTGTCGTTTTTCTCACCTGAACACTCGTTTGTATCAAGTTTCGGATCATTATAATGGGGTTTATAAGATTACTGTTCGGTACCTTACATATTGGTATAATCTTGTTGCTTATTGGTTGAAAGACTTGTTCCTCTTCTTCACACACTACCATTATCTGACTTAAACAAAACAAACCAAGCATAATATATACGATGGGTAATGATGGTTGAATCAAAACTCACAACAATAATTATTCCAATACTATTGAAAATTGATTGCATTATTTTATTATTCACTTCCATATATTTTAATAACTTTCATTTATGATTATTGCAGAGAATATCGTTTTATGGATTCCAATTTAATATAAATGATTATAGATTAACTATTCTGTTTTGAAAGATGTCCAGTTGATGTCAAAAATTATGAGTAATGAGCTTTTACAGTTTCACTTATTTGTCCAAATTTCTATATTCATTTATTCATAGTTTTTATTTTTGTCTCTGTCCTATTAATGGAAATCAATGTGTTTGATCATTTTATTTCAACGAATTATTCGAAACCCTCATTTATATTAAATTTATTGTAGTGAATAATATGGTTTTATGACATTTATATAAATTATTCTGATTTACTCCAGTAATACATACAAGATGTCCAATAACACACGAATTATTAGTAATAAGGCGTAAAGTTTGAAAAGTTTTACTAATTTATTTAGAGTTTAATTATCCATTGTTTTTATTCTCGTCCTCTAGATGGTATACTAAATGTTTGAAATTTTTTTACAAGAAATTATTTGAAACTATTAATGTTAATTTATTGCAGATATTTTGATTGTTCGGATTTATTACTATAGTATTGAGAGAGGTCCATTCAAACAAGAATTATGTATGATAAGATGTAATGTTTTTATTGTTTCATTAATTTTCAGTCAGTTCATTTATCCACAATTCTATGTTTACTTATTGTTCATTTTGTCACATTTGTGGTAGATCAAATGCTTGAGAAGTCATTCCTTTCCTAGAAGCTATATGCTTTACGGCACAATAGATTTACCATATTGTATTTCATTTTGAGATTGCTTACAGATATCTTTGGTATCTCATTTATCGAGCCCATCTCTTATATTTTCAAAATGGTTAAAGTTAATAACCAAAATGGTTATTAGTATATATTATTGAAAAATCTCTTGCAATGTTTGTTTGATTTAAAAATGATTATCAAATCTTTCTATTCATTGAATATATTGTAAATGATGAATTGGAAATAGAAAGATGTGTAAAACATAACTTGTTTTATTTTCTTCCCAATTTTTGCTTCTAATATTGATGTAATTGGATTGGGGAAATGTGTTTGAATAAGAGATCGATGACCTATATTAGTCTATCCTTCATTGATTTTTGCTCTACTCATTGTTTCTTATCGAAGTGGATTTTGAGTTTTTAAAATTATTTAGTAATCGGGAGCATAATTTATTTTTTTTTAAACACTTGACGGTTTACACCTATTAAAAATTAATTTACACCTATTTAAAACTACTCTGAATGCTGTTTTAATAGCCTAATTTTATAATAATTTCCCGGGGGAAAAGCCCCTG
Source organism: Sogatella furcifera (assembly GCA_017141385.1). NCBI lineage: Eukaryota > Metazoa > Arthropoda > Insecta > Hemiptera > Delphacidae > Sogatella > Sogatella furcifera. The sequence goes on along the minus strand of CM029560.1, from coordinate 4,266,882 downwards.
GACCCCCTTTTCTATATCAGGATGATGAATAGAGTCCTAAAACTGATCAAGACAACCGAACACTGGAAAGTCCCTTTCTATATCAGGATGATGAATAGAGTCCTAAAACTGATCAAGACAACCGAACACTTGTTTTTACAATTAACAGCATCAAGGAATTACAGCATAATTAAAAAATATATATTAGAGAAGAACGAAATGTACAATAGTACCTATTTGTACAAGAAATAGTATTGTATTACAAGAAATGGTAAACTGAGGGAAGAAGGTGGGGCATATAATAATCATGCTAAATCAATTATAAATACAAAAGCGTATTCATTCATAATATTTGTGTATTTCAATTTACATAATGATTTGTTTAACTCTTGAATAATGTATTATACAGTCAGCCGGCAGGCTCGCTTCGCTCGCCTTCTCCGTCTGGACAGGGGGCTCCGCCCCCTGGACCCCCGATAGTATCAGCAGTGTCAGTGAGTCAGACAGGCTTCGCTTCGCTCGCTTGCAATTTCCGTTCGAGAGGATTTGCTTTGATCATCATATCACTTAACAGGGGTTTTTTGGGTAACCGTCGTTATGAATTGAATGTTCTATTACCTCAGCTCCACCTGGGTAAATGATATGACCGTATTTAGTTCATTAATTTCCGTGAAATAAACAAAGTGCAGTTTATAAACATTGGTAAACCTTGTAACAGGCGTAACCTCGGAAAGGGGTTTGAAATTTATTGAACACAGCATTTCTAGACCTAATCTGGGCCGGTTTACCAAATTTCAACATTTTCTGCCAATATTGAGCGTAACCTTGGGAAGTATATCGGACATAATTTAAAACTTGATTCAATTTCTTCCAAATTAGTTCATCTATAATCTCGCTGCACCATTAAATTTACAGTAAGGATTGGTCGTATCAAGGTGGAAGATATGCAACCCGCAATGCATCTTCAATTTTGACAAAACTGATTAGGCTACTGGCGAAATCTTGACGTATTTCAAAATAGTAGTTTATGCAACGGTTGTATAATGGGAGCCTTTATAGCATGAGTTGAGTTAGAGCCACGAGCAGCGAGCAAAGTGAGCGTAGCAAGTGCTCCAAGTATCTCACGAGTGCTTTAAAGGCCTAATACTATCATAAACCGATAGAAAAATGCAAATATTGGGTGCATCCTTGAAAAGATTCAAAAATCCTTTCTTAGCATGCGTCTTAGTGTCTAACTTTGAACGCATTCGGTTCAATAGATTTTCAGTTCTGGTGATGAATGAATGAATGAATGAATCAGTCAGTGAATCAGTGCCATTTCGCTTTTATGGATATAGATATAATATTCAAAATTGACTATTTAATAATTTATTATAAGTTATTCGACTTCATATTTTTGTAAAATTATTTTACAAATATATCTAAACTTATTTTTATTACAGTATTTTCTTAACCAAATGTGTATTAGTTTCATATTGAATTTTATTCCTAATTATTTAATCATAACTCGATGACAATGATTAAGATGAATAATATTATGAATATTTCAATCTAGTGTATATTTACATGGTTCTATACATGAATTAAATATAGGCTAATTTATTTTATCAATGAGTGAGCTTCATTGTAGTGATTTAATAGAAGTCAATAGTTGGCGATATTATTATACACTTAGATTTTAAGACTTGCACACACGCAGTAAAATTCTTCTCCCATACCAAGATATGATATTCTATTCTCATCGTGCACGGACTATATCACTCTCACCAAAAATTTAAAAGAATCTTCTTTTTTTCTCTTGTGTTTGGCAACACAGAAATATCTAATATCATACTTTGCACGATCATAATCTGATGTGAAATCGTATTAATAAATTGAAAACTAAGGTTGAGTGAGGGAGATTAAATAATATATTATGATTTCTTGATTCATGCAGAGCTGTTATATGTAAAATTTATATATGTACAAATCACCGAACATATATAACTACATGTCGGTAGCCAATCAAAATTGAGATTAATTTTTTTCTGAAAATTGTTATTCATATTCTTTAGGGTAGCAGTGTTTCAAGTATTATAATTATTTGTACCCGGTTTGGCTCTAATTGTTTCAAAAGAAAACTATGACCAAAAAATGTATATCCAACTATGGTACCTTCCCAACTATTCACAATAGGCTATATTCCAAAACTTCCAGAAATTTACCAGTTGTAGAAGATTCGCTCAAAACTCTACTTCAACGTAGCATAAAAGTTCAACTGTATGGTTTTTAGTGAACTTGTAAAGATTCAACCGCATGATCTTCGGTCAACTTGTAAAAGATCATATCATAATACAACTTCTATTTGATCTGAAGAAGCTTGTTATTAAATTTATGGAGACACATAAGGGGAAACTTGTTGTCTCGTAATAAATGAATAAATAGATAAATTTATATATTTAGAACCTCTGTTTCACCTGATCACTTGATTGTCAACTTGTATCATAATTTAATTAACATTTATTTTAAATAGCGTTTATTATTATATAACTTATGGTAATACTAAAGCCAACTTGTACTGTAATCAAACAACTATTTAATATTAAGGTAACTCCTATTGTAATATATTTCTAGGCTTTGCATCAGTATAATTTGAGCGCTTGGATATATAACTCTCATTGTAGAGTTCCCTACAACGAAACTGGCAAATGAAGCAGCTGACCAGACTAAAACTTTTTCATTCTCTATCTACTATCTTTCTCTGTTTCCAACAGTATCAATCTACACTTTCAGCCTAGCACCAGCTGTTTATTGAAAAACATGCCATATGCCAATTTTGTTGTTGGTAACTATAATAGAACTTTCATTCAATTTGAGCACTTGATTCTGAGGTTAACTTCAATTATAGTATAACTTCTGTATAATTTGAGCGCTTCATATTGAGGTAAACTTGGATTGCAATGGAATTTCTATTTACAGTATTGAAATACAGTATTAAAAATACTAGAAATTGTCACAGCCACGGATTTATTAAATATTGAGATATAGTACCGCGGTTTCGGTTGCTTCACCATTATCAACTCCAAGAGTTTATCAGAGACACCGGTATCTCAACACTAGACAAATACCTAATAATAATATTAGTTTATAAATTTACATTTATAACTTTCACTTGAATAACATTATCATGATTTTATGCTTGCCGGACGTGTTTTGGGGCATGTTTTACATCTTTAGCATAGGCTACAAGGAGTATATTACCAACAGTTCTAGTGGGATGAAGACTGAAAAAAATGTATATGTGGCTATGGCAATTTCCAGTATTTTTCAAATCTATATGGATAATTACCGAAATTATTCAATTTTGATCACTAGGACTCAAAAATGGATTTCTACTTAATTTGAGCGCTTGATTTTGAAGTCAACTCAATGGAGTAGAGCGGCGAGGGCTGTTTGGAACAGGACTCCAGGTTCCGGAATGTGGCATAGGTGTTGACGGCCGGGCAGTGGGACAGGATGTGGTGAGCGGGACAGTGGTGTTCCTGAGGTCTCGGCGGAGTGGTCAGTCGACACCAAGCGGCCAGGGCCAGACAAAGGATGACCAGTGAGAGGCTGATTGCTGCTACAAGTAAGGGACCGCTGTAGGTGGCTGGGATGTCCTCGGGCGCTTCTCTGTCCGGATCCGGCAGATCGGCGAATCTTGGCAGATCGTCCATCTCATACTGTGGCTTGCAAACGGCCATAGCATAGTCGTAACGTTCGTGCCACTCACATCTGCACGTTCGCTGTATGCACACGAGTCCCTTATCGCATTGTATGGTGGCATGGCAAAACGAGCCATAGTCCCTTTTGAGCTCACATTCGCCCCACACTTGGCACCTGCATAGATGTCCTTTGTCGCCGCAGAACACGTATCGAGCACAGTCTTTGTCTCGTAGGCACATCGCTCGCTCCCCCTCCAACTGTCTTCGCATTCCTTTCTGCAACATTCACAAATTGATCAAATCAACATCTTTATCAAATTAAATATTAGCAAGAAATAGATAAACATTATTATTGATAATAATATTTATTTTATTATTTTGTATTTATATAATATTTGTTAATATTATCAATATTTACACATCAAAAATTATTAAAAATCAAGAACTTTATTTGTCTTGAGTATAATATAAAAAAATATATGGATATTGTCAGCAACAAATGAAATCAGCATCAATTTCAATATTGATGAATGAGATAACATAAAAATGTGAAAGATAACGCCAGTAAATGTAAAACGTCAGTATTTATAGAATCTATAAAGATTATAGTTATCTGATGACGAACTTTATTGTCAGATAGACAACGATACCTACTCAATACAGCGCCAAAAGTAAAAGTAGGCCTACCTACGGTAATAAAAGAAAACATCAGATCAATGTAATGATCACTGTAGGTCGCAACGATAAATAGAAACTACTAATAGTAACCTCATGGGATGATGGTTAGCACCAAACGAGATCCAAGCTAAGGGAATTATACAGCTACAGTCTCTTATTATGTTGAAGAAAATAATTTGAAATCCCAAATATTTAAATATTATTCAAATATACATGGGTTTCTAGGCCCAAAACTTTCAATATCTCTTCATACTTTTCCAAATCAGGCGTACCTGTAGTACTGGCTTTTGAGAAGCACCTGATGTTTCAAAGTGTAAGTTGCCGAGTACAGAATTCCATATCCATCAGGTGGATCTGAAAAATAGATTTCAATCGAGGGCTAAATTACTGCATCAATAAAGTGATCATTTTATTTTGACAAATAAAAATTTTCATAATCCAAATAAAAATTGTCGATAAAAGACAATAGGGAAGTAGGAATAATATTGTAACGCATCAATTCTACAAATATCAGAACTATGATATTTGATTTATTCCTTCGAACTCCTCTTCCTAGAGGGAATTGAAAAATAGAAATTTTCCTGAAATATTATAATACGATAAATTTTCTTTATTTAATAATCATGTTTAATAAATATATTTTACTTTTATAGATTAATTATGTAAGTTATTAGAGTAGAACATTCATTTGATTTGTTAATCCGATGTCCAAAGATATGGTTATCGAAGCATTCAACATAAACAAAATATACAAGTCAGTTATGAAATTACATGGTAGCGAAGATGAAAGCATTAGGATCATGAAGTGTGTGAGAATGAGGTACTTTACTGGTGATCGATTTGAAGGATTTTTCTATAACAGAGCGTTATCTCACCATTCAGTTTGGTTCGTATTACTCACGCGATTTAGCTATTCAAAATCGTTCAACTGGCAAATCCTACACAAATCATTCCATAATAATCTGCTTCCCTATTCAAATATTAATAGTAGGTTATATACGAGTGAGCTTTCGTTATTGCAGTACTTTCTTACTGTATAATTTTTACTGCAATGGTGATATATCTACGAACTCATTATAAAACCGAATAAATTTCATCATTAAAACTTCAACTTCAAATTTTATTAAGGGATGATCAATCCAATAAATAAGAAATTGAAAATAATTTTTCAATGTATTATTCAAGAAAAAAAGTATTTCCCTTCAAATTCATATGAAGGTTGAATTATAGTTTATGGTAGGTATTTGAAAATGAATATGGTTTGAATTGAAATCCTCAGTTGTGATGCTAGTGGATGTGATAAGCAACTTTATGATTGAACAATCAGTAAAATTATAGAAATTAAAACTCCTCCCGGATTTTATAGTCATCCATATAAAACAGCAACAACTTCATTCCACGGTACCGTACAGTATGAAAGCAAATGAATAATAAATGAGAGAGGAATAAGAATGAGGTAGCGTGACTGAAATACCCTACTAATTCCGAATGAGTTTCACCAGATGAAGTAAGCAATTGGCATTTAATGAGTATATTTGGAATCCTGCTGCTGAGCATTTTACTCTCATGGTTTTCTACTACCTAACATTATATGTTCTCTGTTTTCTGTGATCAAATTCTGCAATTGTAAACAATGAACTGTATATGACTCCTCTATACGTAGGATGAATTTTATTTATTTGAAAAATATTCATGTTTAATTGTGAGAGTTTATAATTATTGTCATAATTATGGTTTGAAAAGGGTGGAGTTAGAGGAGTTTCTCAAGTAGGCACCTTATTTAAGCAAAATAATAATATATTTAAATCATATCAATCCAATCATAATATAAATCTTGAGTACTTAATATTGATTGAGAGTATTTTATAAGTATAAACCCACTCGCATTATTTATCAAATAAGAAAACAATTTTTATTGCGGATGATATTTTACTATAAGTTACTCGTACTTTACTCGTAGGCCCACGTGATACCTACTTTAATTTTTTCCCCTTATTTTGGAAGCTTATCAACAAGTGTTGTTCGTTATAATTTTAAACTATATAAACATTTAATTATTCTAATAATTGTTATTTTTCAATCTTTATTTGATATACACCATTCGGTACTCACACTACTATACCTACAATAATAACAATGAGCCTCGTCAGATCCATTAAAGCTATTTTGATTATAGTATGTTTATGTTTACTTATTGAATCAATTGTTTAATAGTTGATTTCTTCTGTATTTGATCAAATATACAGCTTAATAGCTCACTATTTAATAGCTATATATTGTTACTTTAAGAATTGATTAAATAATACGATTTTAATAAATGATGGATTTTCCCTCCTTTGGGAAATTGGCTGCCGTTAGTAAAGATTGTCAGTCGTTTCCCGTCTCTGGAGGAATAGTAATAGTTGTTGCATTACACTCTAACTGATTAACTGGTTGTTATTCAGGGGTGTAATGCGACCCTCTGCTTTACTTGGTTACGGAAGTTAGCTTATGGTTGAGAGGAAAAATGTGCTAACCTCCATCTTGAATGAAAATAATAAATGAATTTACACTACGTGTGTGTTCCATTCCATAAGTCTTATGGAATAGGAAAAATCGTCCTAAAGAAACCAATGAGAGCAACACAACACAAATGATCAGAAAAAACGTGGGGATTATAACAAGGGGATGAAATCAGAACTTCGTCCATGACTGGATGTTTTTCATCATAGTAGGTATAAAATTAGTTTCAGCCTACCCTCAGTTCAACCTTGTAGCACAACTTTCACGCGCAATTACAGCAAAATGAGTATTTTCCGTGTTCTAGAGCCGCGCCTGTCTAGTATATACTGATGAGCCTACAATTAGAAACTCATCCTCGTCAAACTTAAATCGCATGAAACAATTATTCAGGTAATTGGATGTCAGTCACCATCAGTCAAAATTCTCGTGCCTATTTGTTCCACATTTCTTCAATAAAATTTCCTACTAATCATGATTCTACCTTGACCTCCTTCTCTGCCACAATTCTACCATTGATACTTACAATAAAATACAGGTTTCATTGAATGATTTCAACGTTTTGTTATAAAAAAGTCTCGTTGATTGCACACAAGTCATAAATTTTTATCAATGTGATTGCAAATATGTTCCTAAAATTTCAATTTTATAGGGACTATTCTTTCGGGTTAAAAATATTTTTGATGAAGAGTTATGTTAATTTAGGCTACACCATTTTGAAACAGAATGAGCAGGTATTTTGAGAAAAAATTAGTTGATTTACTAATCTCAGGCAACCTGGTCTATAAATTGAATAAATAAATTATAAGGAATATTGGTCTCCAGGTGCCTGGTAATGTAGGGAAATAAAGAAAAATTAATTGGGGGGGGGAAGGTTTGTTCAAAGAAATTAATTTTATGCATTTTCCCATTACCTTTCCGATTTCACCCTCAGTGAAAAATTCACAGGAAAGATTTGAATATTCATGAGAATTGTCTCAATAATAATAATGATGTTTCATTAATGTTTTTTCAGCATTTGAGGATAACAGTTACCAAACAGGATGAATATTCTGTAGTTGGATGCATCTAAATTTATCAATACGAAAAAAAGTGGATCAAGAAAATGATTGATGGTTTTATTGGAATAATCAATAAAGATCAGAAATAATAGCTAACATAAGTTGGAGCATGTGACTAAATAAAATAATAATCCGTATCATTCTATTATTTGTGAATTAAAGTCGAAAATCAAGAGTCCGTCCATAAATAGATTGGAATTGCAATAAATTTTTGACACTGAAACTTAAGGAGATTACCTAATCAAAAGTACGGTAATCGTATTTCATCATTTATCAAGAGAAGCAAAATCAAATGTTAGAAAATGGAAAAGCGTTCCAAAAACATTTAATACAGCTATAATTAGTTGGCGTATCAACTTCATTGAATCAAATTTTTGATTGCTAATAGAATTGACACTAGAGATCTTATGATTTCATGTTTCTCCTTCTCAATTAAAACCAGTATCGGTCAGTTTTTAGTAGAACTTCGATTGAAAAGGAAGTGCAGTTGAAGTATATTTTCAATTATAGAGTATAAAGGAATTGTATACGTAGTAGATAAATGAGTAAATAGTTTTATTGTTGCAGTTATTTCTATTTTTCAAGAATGGAAACACTATTGGGGAATTATATTCATATTAAATGGGTCTCAAAAGTTGCCTTAATTAGAAATTCATCAAACCTACTACATTATACAATAATTATTCATACTATAATCTACATCATGGCCTAATATACCATATCTTTACTAATTTTTCTTCTGCCAAATAGGTACATTTCTTTTCTCGTATCTCACATTTATATCACAGTGTTTTTTCTACTTAGAATTTTTAAGAATTCTTTGCATATTTTAAGAACTGTAGAACGTAGAAGTGATACCTCTTTAATTAAAATGTATCTTCTTCTGTTTTTCTTATTAGAAACTTTTGAAATTGTATGAGCCGTTAGCTATGAAATGGATAATAACAAATAAAATTGTATTTTACATTGCATCACCATTGTATTGAATTATATTTCACATCACATTATGAGACTTATAATTATTCATTTGCTGAGAATTATTATTGTATCGAATTATAATTTGGATCGCATTACGATTGTTAATTACATATTTGAGAAAAATGTTCTCTACTTGAGCGTTTTTCTACTTGGAAAGTTTTCATAAAAATTCAGGGAAGATGATTTACATTGAACTATGATCGGAAATAATTATGCATTATGATTTACAATTATATTTACAGTGTATTATTATTTTTCAATTAAATAGATAGTTTCAAAGTTGCCTAAACCAGAAAGTCATCAAAATATGTTATACCTATAGGGCCTACTATACTATATATTCAAGAAATTATAATATTGTAAACACAATGTAAAGCAAAATAATCAATATTATATTGTTAGTACAAGAAATGATACTTTGTTAATCTAAATAGCATGTTTTTCTTTTCAATTAATTTCAACCTTACCCTAAGTTCTGTTGCTAGCATAGTTTTTGGGTATCATCATACTTTTTTACAACAAAAATAATTGAAGATATTGGACTTTGATGGCATCTCCCACATAGAATTTTCTCGGGAGTGTCTTTCCTCAGTGAATTAGAGTACATAATTGTATTAAATTAGCAGAAGCTATTTTTTTGTACTTTTGTTAACTGAGAAATAAAATTTATTTATTATTTATTCATTAATATATATCTAGGCTTGATATGTATATGATATCAGAATGATGATTGTATTAATTTTGCTGAACAAATTAATTGCAATATAATGAATAGACACAAGACAATAGTTTCCTGGAATACCCCTACAAGATTATTTGTTTTTGGGTGAGGATGAGAGAAGGCCTAGACGTGTAACTGACCTGTATGCGCAGTGGTGATCAGTGAAAGACTGGTGCCTTTACCTTCCGACTGGTGTGTGGCAAAAGAAGTCGATAGGTCGACCCTGCCCGGGCCAACTTGCAGTCTCACAACCTCTCACAACCTAGATTTATTTATTGTCAATGTCTCCTTTGAGACACGCAAATAGGTTTTGGTTATAGCGGACACGCTATAAGTCTGCCCAAGCAACGAAGGCGTTTTGGCAAATTGGAGAAATGACTATAGCTCGGTCAATATTTGTTCAAAAGTTATTAATTTGGTCTCAAATTGCAGAGAAGAATGTTTTCTACAATTTGAGACCTAATTTAAAATTTTTGAATCAATATTGATCAAGTTGGAGTCATTTTCTCATCTTGCCAGAAGATCTTCTTTGCTTGGACAGAGCATTCTAGCGCGGGGTGGTCGGCTCCACTGCAGTCCTCCTTCGCCCATTTGATTGGCTCACTAAACTTCTATTCACGATTTTTGCTTTCCCTATCGATTCGCCCTTATCCGTCACCCAATGTGCTTTTCTCGGTTCGGGCAGCAATGCATGCCGAGTGAAAATAACATTGTCTCCAAATGAAAAAGTAGAGGCAAGTCGGTCAAGGCGATCGCTTTGTTTGCGCCCCTCGCTTTCACTCCCAGGCCAACGCAACTTCCAATAAGTCGAATCCAGCTGATAGATCGAAAGCCTAATCTGGAACATAAGCTATATCTATATGGATGGACCTAATGTAGAATATAGTTCCAGATTATATTAAATGGAAATACAAGATATTGTCAAACCACAGATTTATTAGAAAATTGAGATATCGGTTTCGGTTACTACACTATTATCAATCTCTTGAAATCTGGTACCAGTTCAATCTCTGGTACCAGTTTACCCAGATAACTGGGTTTACCAGTTCAATCTCTGTTAACTTATCAGTTTACTGGAGATTGATGATAGTGTAGAAACCGAAACCGTTATCTTTATTACCTAATGAATCTGTGGTTTGACAATATCTTGTATTTTCATTCAATATGGATAACTACCACAATATCACCTCCGTACCTACCAATAAGTACCGTACCTACATTAGATGATTCTACGTGGATGTAGTTATTGTTCTATAATGTAAAATTATAGTTTATAACTTCTAGTTTTAAATTAGTTTGAGTTTTGAGAATGTTTCCAATCTTACTAACTTTGTGCCGATGATAACCTCGACAAATTTATTATTAAAGTGGAGAATAATTTTGAAGCATAATATTGCATTGTGAATGGATATTGGATTCATTGTGACATATTTCAAAATACTCATCAATTTTGCTTATCATCAACTATTACGAACTTCTAATTGATATTTCACCTTTGAATCATTTAGGTACTTACTATTTTAAAAGTTGAATATTTATAAAACTTTATTCATAATATTTATAAAGTCTAAAATATTTATAAAACTTCACTATTAATATAATAGGATTCAGAAGTGAAATATTTGAAAAAATATAAATTGTTATGTAGTGCTACCACTGATGATCATTTACTGAATCAAGAATAGACTGAAGGTAACATGTACCTTTTTATATTTTATTATCTATAATTTTTCATGTATGACGCATATGACATGCTTCGATTTCATGAGAATCAGATAATGACTCTCAGATGAGATCGAAACATTTCATGCAGTGATGAAATATTAAAAAAGAGTAACTGGTAACTGGATTTTTATTTCTCAGATAATGACTGATGGGAATAAAACATGTATTCAACAATAATATATATAAAAGGATACCTGGACTTTTTACGAAATTTCAAATCTGTTGCGCTAGTTGAGGGTTGAGTATATTTCTTCCAAGTTGAGTATATATATAGGCTAAATATATTTTCAGAATTATATCTTCGAATGCCTCAAAATTATGTATGTGTGTGATGACCTTCCCTTTCGAAATAAAATTACTTTTGTCTGACTGCAAAAGGGTAAAATTTCTGCTCATAGAAATTTCAGTATGCTGAATGATGACTGTATTTATTGTTAGAATAACTACAGTATCACCAGTATTATCGCAAATAACAATACAATAAGTCGCTCGTTGGAGTAATTGAAGAAGTACCGGTCTGATTGATAATCAGAGGTTCCGAGTTCGATTCTTGACCAGGGAACAATTGTTCGACCACACATCGATCACAGATACGATCTTTCGGAGTAGACGTAAAGCCACTCTCACCACTCTCATTACCCACGCACATGTGGACATCATCCTCACAAAAAATCATGTATAAGATTATATTTTTTAACACATTCATCACTATACAATTGTGAAAAACTCAAGGAATTCAGTTAAACTCTGTATAAAAGTAATTTTTGAGTGAAAAATCAAATACCCTTATTAAAAAACTTCAGAATTTTTATTCTACAGACATGTTTCGGGACTCAGCCCATTAATTTGATTTTTCATTTAATTTATCAATTATTTTAAATAGCCCTAAGTTTAAAGTTTAATTTTCATCTTAGAGATTTCGATGAAAATTAAATTTGAAAAGTGGGACGTGTGCTGAATTCTGTCATTTTTAAATAATATTATTCCACATTTTCCAAATCAGGTAGCTATTGAGCCGCTCGTCATCCATAACGATATCCACTATAACTAGCGCTATGGATGATTGGCTAGTTCTGTCAAATCAAATAAATCAGTTCTGGAGTCAAATGAATTTCTAGAGTCAGAGATTCAGAAATAGACATGGAAGAGCGCAACTCAATAATAAATTAGTTACAAATTATTTGTTTTTTTTTAATCAATTCTGTTCAATTTTTATTGGATAAATACAATTCAAATTTTCAGGTTTTCTGATCCCGAAAATACCGGGATTGACGCTTAACAACGAGATCTCGCCATCTCGGGATTGACATCCCTAATGAGGACTGAATATAACAGTGACCTCGCATTGCAAGTTATAAGATTAATCAATCATTTAATGGAATATCTGGCGAATGACTTTATTAATGCTCAGCTCGTCAGGACAGTTTGAAAGCTGTCTGCAAGAGAGAAACGCTTTGCTGAGGTTGTTGTCTACTCTAAAATTCTTTCGCAAACCTTTCACTGACTTTCATGACAGAGCTGAGCGTTAATAAAATAATAAACATTAGGCTATTAATAAAATGAAGTCATTCGCCAAAAACCATTTTTTTCACTCTTATAAACGAATGCGTCTAACCGAAAAGTACAAATCCAATATTTGTGTCTCATCATTCGAAAGACAAGTTTAGTTATTGTGCTAGTGTGCAAATCGCTGTTCAAGAATATTATTATGTTGATGCGAATGTGCCAGTTCCAACACGTTGTTCTGTAGTTTAGCAAGTGGTTGTCCTTTTATTTCACATTGTTTTTTTCATCATTTGTATATAAAGCTGGAATTTCGTTTGTGCGGAACGTAACGACCGTCGGTCGTTGCGTAAAAAGATGGCGGACTGCTTCTGTGTTGAATCATATAGGACCGATTTCGTTCATGCGAATCACCGACGACCACGACCAACAGCCGCATCCGATGACTACCGTACTCCTCCAGAAGCCGTCATCCGAACAGTCGCAATGGATTCTAACCTCAAATATCTTGTAGAAGATGTAGTAAGTTGTGATTGAGATGAACAAAAGGGAAATATTGAGAATTATAAGGGATATTTTCATGAAAGTTAATGAAATTTTGATTCAAATAATACCAAAATGGAGTAATTTTCATTTCTTACTGGTAGTTCTGGATATCATGATGACAGGTCGATGCGACTGAGTCGGGGTGCAAACGAAATCGGTTCAGCCGCAGAAGTATGCGTACATTGCAGCTGACGGTCGTTACGTTCCGCACAAACCAGATCGTACCTTTCTACAATTCTTGACGTTGTCTATGTCCAATAAACTGATTACAATAAAATTTTATTTGTTTATTCATTTATTCAATACTTTTGGTGTAGGAGAGAACCGAAGAGGGAACAAAAAGAAAAAATCACATTTTCAAATTATTTCTGTATTACAATAATTTTATCTTACAAGATGGTTTGAACAGTAAGAGTAAACGATGAATAACATTTACAACACATAATGTGTATTTGTGTACATTTTTGTCTATCACCTTGGACACACGAAAAATCTTCAAACATCTTCATAAATTAGAAATACGAAAAAACACAATGAAAAATGTTGCCAAATATCTGAAATCAACCGATTTTAACTTTTTTCAATCACAATAAATATTGAGAAATTTTTATTCGTCTACAAATAATATTAGAATACTGAACTAGCCTAGGTACCGGTTGGGTTAACTAATAGGCACAAATGACATTGTCTCTACTCCATTGCTTGGTACCAAGTAACCTAGCCTCACTTTGGATATTTACATCAAAACATAAATTTACAGCTATTTTCTGTATTCTATTCAAATCCATCTAGTCATTATTGCAAAAAGTATGCTACAAGAGTTCATTCTGACTTGTCTTGGTTATGAAAAATCAAACAAAAATTGATTTTTTTTCCTAGAAGCTGGAAATACAAAATATGTAGCATTATTTTCGTCAAAATCTCATTTTCCAATTGCCTTTGGAATACCCAATTTCAAAGTAAATTGGCGTACAAAGCTCAGAACTGATCATAAAGTAAAGAATTGTTGTATTAAAAGACTGATGGTAGTAACTGGAAATAAACTACTTAACTCGAGAGATAATTGGAGCAGAAACATTGTAGGTATAAAATTACAAATGTTTGCACAATAACAAATTTGATTAGAATTAATAATGAATAAATCCATATTTGAAGTGTTTTTTCATAATCCGTGTGACAGGTTGACTAGATGGATGGAAAGAATTTGTGGCCAACCAGTTGAACAAAAAAAATTGGAGCATTCTTTGTTAGAACATTGGTTTGTATTGTCTCTCATCCATCAGCAGTTGGACTTGAATGAAATTAAAATTGAGATCAATTTTCCAAGTGGAGCCCTATTATTTCAAACCCTAGGAACTTCCTAGCTGTAACATTTATTTCAGTTGAAAAATACACAAAATAATTTCGACTTTTTTATGCTCGTACTAAACGGCGAATTCTCCAAATTTCAAGACTTTTCTTTTTCCAATACACTCACTGTGTTTCCCCAGAACAGAGACAGACAATATCATTACGGTACCAGCAATATTCAAGTGAGAGAAAAAAAATTTATAATTCAAGCAATACAACAATATTTTGGAGTAATGCTGAAAATTGAAAATAAAAGAACAAAAACACTAAATAGGCCTTCATTCCACTAACTTGAGAAAAAATTGAAATAACCAAAACTTAAAATAGTTTATAGAGAGATAAATCTCACTCTATCAAACCTTAACATTAATCGAAGTGATAACATCAATTTTTCATACGTTTTAGATTGAATGGAATGTTTTTAAAGTAAAACCAGCCATACATATCTATTCACAATCAAGTTCTTAATTGTCTTACACAATAAATTGCTGTACATATTAAAATTAAATGTTTATAGCATACTGGAAATCAAAAATTTTTCAACATTTAACATACAAAGCCTCAGTTGAAATGCGGTGACGATTCGATTCCATACGGTAGCAAAAGTATTACATCGAATATAATTGGAATACATTATTAAATGCTAATTACAATAGACATTTTCAAATCAAACATCACTTATATAGTAAGGAAGGTTTCAAAACAAATAATAATTATTATAATATAATACACATTTGACAAAATAAATACTGCAGTAGAAAATTTGAAAATTGGATTTTGTCTAGCCTAATACAAATTAGGCTAAATTGACCAAGATTCCACAAATGAAATGATATTTCTATCGCATCGGTCAGTGGTGATAGATAAAACAAAATATATTGTTCTTTATGTCTATTGTAAAAGATAGTATGAATGGAAATAAAACGAAATCAAATTTTGCAGTTTGAAATTTTGTGCAACAATTCATCAATATCATATTTAAAGATCAGTGGAATGCTACGACTAAAATTAAACAATTAGAAATTATCAAAGACTGTGAAAAAACATAATTTTAACTTCAACAGTATTAAATACTATTCATATAGAAATTAATTGTCGCATCGACAGCCATATACACACATAGTACGTACATTCTCAAATGAATACGAGCACTGCCCAACAAGCAGTAGGTACTTTTTCAAGGACGCTATTTTAACATTCAATTAACAACTAATCCATTCAATTTGTGACGTAATACTCATCAACACCAAAGTACTGAGTTTCTAAATACAAATATCAATTACATACAAATGGTCTTCGGATTTCCAATAGCCATGTTAGCCAAACAAATAATAATTCTACATCAACAAGATTTTTATTCGTTACAAATTCAGAATTGAATCATTGAACGACATTCCCATCAACCTTTCCACCGATATCATACCACTTTTATTAAATTCTAATTCAAAATAGATAGATGATTCATAGCACTCAAGAAGTAAACCACTGTCATCACAATAACTGTATGCTGCTTTCTAACAAACAGATTTATATAATATATAAATATTTATGGAAAATATATTCAATTATTTATTGTTCATAATTAAATAAAATGTCATTTACAATTGAAATATTTCCACTTCTTATCACAGACTTGCTTAAGTATCCTTTTTGTAAATATACAGTATATTTTTATTCGCATCTAGGCTATTAAATAGGTTTAATACTGGAAATAAACCGTAAACTTATCCACTAGCTAACCAGATATCACGCATACTCTTCCCTACATTGGTTTAAAGCTTGGAAGAGTGTCTCAAGTTCAGCTTGGATGATGCTCTATCCACTATAAGTACAAATTTCGATACTAAACAACAAATATTATGATGATAACTTGGAAAAATATAAACAAAACTAAGTATTATTGTGGAATAGAGAAAAAGTATGATATTTTCAATATTAAGTCAGAACTACGTTTTTAAAAGTTAAGAGTTGCAATAATAAGTACGTAAGCAAATACTTGGAGAGATTATCCTACTAAAAAATGTGGTTTCTACTTAGAAATACTTAAAAATTATTGTGACGATAGTAATAATGCCCTTAATTATTAGTATCTAAGTACAAAAGGAAGGACACAAACATTATATAATTGTCATAATTTTGAAATTATTTATGACTT
This sequence comes from Sogatella furcifera, assembly GCA_017141385.1. Classification (NCBI taxonomy): domain Eukaryota; kingdom Metazoa; phylum Arthropoda; class Insecta; order Hemiptera; family Delphacidae; genus Sogatella; species Sogatella furcifera. The sequence continues at coordinate 4,250,004 of CM029560.1, read as the reverse complement.
CATTCTGATTGCTTATTAATCTATCAGATATTTTGATTGATTGAGAAGTCGTATTCGTTTGATGATGATAATAATTCACAGCATGCGCAAAATTAATATTAAAATTATATTGAAAATTATGAAAATAATGTTTGTGGACTGAGTAGCTTATTCTGGGTTGCTCAGTCGCATGATAAATTTAAAATCAACATCAGTTGATTAAAACCAGTTGATCAATCGTAAAATATCATTTCAGGGATGAGTACAATTAGATACTTATAAAAACATAATTTCTCTCTTCATCTTTAAACTAGAGAGATAAAAGTTCAATCTAATTATAAGTAAAAATACAAAAAATGGGTTTCTTGAAGATTCTATCAGAAGGACAGTTACGGGTTCATTATTATTATTGGATCTATGTATTGAATGTAATAGATTGTGTAAAAAATATTGCTTATGCAAATGAAACTTGTTTCTAATAGTTCTTAAAAAAATATTGTTTATAAATGAATAATTTTATTCATGATTTAAGAAGATGAAGAAGAGTTATATAAGATTGTATTTTTTTAATTACTAGTTCGAATGTTTCAGATTGCATTGTAAATGGTAATATTTTATTCAACTCTAATTTAGATCATTCATTCTACCATTCTGGAAGACCTCAAGCGTTTGGAAATGATAAACAGTAAAGGAATGGGAAATTCAATATTCAAATAGAAGTGGTGAAAAGGATATGAATCACTCACAAGGAGACATAAGAGATATACATACAAAAATCATAAGATAAGAAAAATGCGTTTATGACACATTTTATCTCAAAACATAACCATAGATTTATAACGAGTACAGCGTGAATTTAAAAATTTGTCATTCGAATATTCAATAAAGAAGAGTGGAGAAAAAAATTATCCTATGAAATCTGAATCCACAATTTCAATTTGGCTCAGATTCAAATATCCACTGGAATGGTCATTATTGAAACAACTGACAATTCAATAAATGGATTAAATATTATTGGCAATGGAAAATTGTAAAAAAATTAGCTTGAATACAAATATAACTAGTAGAAGAATACATTGATCCACAATAGTATAACCTGGCAAGCTAGTGGACAAGAGTTCATAAGAGAGCATTAAAAAAATACTTAATTTTGTTCTTGCAAATTCATTTCATATTTCATCTCAACTTTAATTTTGACAACGTTTCATTGGTTACACCTACCATTAAACACTGAACGAAAAATGACAAACTACTGGCTCCATTGAATCCGAATATAGCAAATTTTACATTTAACACATAATATATGATAGTTGAAGACACAGAATACTCATTTAAATCGAAAACACAGAAATTACAGTTGCAGTTAATAATTATTTCTCGAAATTGCTGGAAAACTGGCACCAGAACTCCTTCTCAGACAACCTGAAACTATAGAAAAACTTGATGGAATGAAGGAGAAGAGATATATGAGGAAGAGAAAATAAGAATAGTAAAAATCAAAGGCAATAATGATTTTGATACTTCTTATTATTAAATTTACTTACTGTATTTTATAAGTCTTGATTACAAAAAGTAATACTGGGCCAAATTAGGCGATCTGTACACGTTGATTAAATTATCAAGTTATACAAAAAAAAGATCACAAGACAAACAATTGATACAAAAATTTCGGTAGGCCTTATATTTTGAATACATTAAGCATTGTTCATCTCTCCTTTGGGAGATTGGATTTTTGTTAGTAAAGATAGTCAGACGTTTCCGTCTTTCGAGGAATAGTAATTGTTGCATTACACTCTAACTGATTAACAGGATGTTATGCGCCGTCACTTGGTTACGGAAGCTAGCTAATGGTTGAAAGGATAAATGTGCTAACCACACAATACCTCTATCCTGGTTAATAATTATTCATCTCTGCTGCATAGTGGAGTGAATATGAAACTATAGTCGCCCACAGATCATTGGAATGACCAAGGTCAACCAGATATTTCACCACCCTTCCTCGGTTCTCCCTCCGATGTTGCCACTTCATACTCAGGAGTAGCTATAAGTAAGGGAGAGAGTGAGTGAGTGTGTGAGAGAAAAGGAGTGATGTTTTGTTTGGGTGAGGAGGATATTGTTCACCTTCCTTGAATTGTTTTGTAGGAGAAGGAAGGGTGGACAACAGTGGCAACAGGGCTCACCATTGCCAGTGACCTTGGCCATTCCAATGATCTGTGGGCGACTATAGGAACCAGCAGGCAGGCATATGCCCTTCATGGGATGTTGAGCCATTGACAAACATTGCTCATGTGGATTTAAGCATCTACAATCAGCTGATTATTTCAGACTTTTTAGTCTTGCATCATGTTGAAAATTCTTACATCAAAATTTCTTCATGTAGTTGTAGAAATACGTTTCTCTAAAACTTTTATTGGAAAACTACAGTAGAACAGAGTGTACAATAAATTTAAAATTAGATGAGAACCTAGGACCATCAAGAATGCAAGTATTACAGTTGAATGCAAATTCTATATTATTTATCAATTCAAGTTAAAAATTTGAATGCTAAGTATAAGTAAAGAATTGGTTCACTAAGTATAAGGCGAGTAGATATGAATCGGGAAAATATATTCACTGATTGTTGAAGACAATTGTAATTGAAAATCAGATAATAAAAAAGCCTTAGAAAATATGCAGAATTCGTAGAACGCAAAGTATTGATAATAATTGGTGGGAGAATTAGAAAGTAGCAACTTACCGATCACCTATAAGGCAGGAGGTTTCTGATTGGTGAGTTCTGCCCAACGAGTTTCGAAAAATAGTCTCATGCCATGTCCAGCTTTGCCCACCGGACTGTCATCTTCATTGAATGTTTCACAATTGTTGAAAATCAGACGAACATCAGCACAGAACTCCTCTCTGCATTTATACCTAGAACGAAAAAATTCAATCACCAACGAATTAGCACTCAATTATAACAAGAACAAAATTGAATAAGAACAGAACTAGAACAAAATTGAGACTTGGTTTAGTCATTAAACTAAAAACTATGGAAAGGGTCCTCTGAACCGTTAGTGCAGCGGAATATTCCCGACCTGTTCCACATGGGCGAAGCTTACATTACATAGCAGAAAATAGATTCACTTTGTAATTAGGGCTAACTCGATAAATCATCACAGTAGGTACCCTCGAAATGATTTTATTTCTCTTCACCACTAGTTACGACTTCAAAGTAATTGTAAAGTGAATTGAAAAAAATGAACAACTTTAAGCTACTATAACACAACTGTAATAAATTCTGATTGAAGGAAATTTATTACGGTTGAGTTATAGTAGCTCAACGAAGTTTATTTTGTTCAATTCACTTGATAATGACTTTAAAATCGATTCTTTCATTCATTTGATATACTCATTAATATTCAGTATTTTTAATATAAGAGTACATGTAGGCTACAGTTAATTTATTTGCACCTAGCTACAACCAGCTGGTAGAGGAGTAGTGTTGCAACAATGATCAGCTATATAATTTCATCTCCTAAAACAAAATTTAACTTAAAAAATATTTATTGAACATTTCTAATATGCTATTAGAAATATGCTATTCTAGAATATGCTATATTTCTAGAATATGCTATTCAAACAAAAATCAGGCGAAGCTCCGCTTGTTCGATCAGAGGCGTCGTTGTCTCCAGTTAAATATTTAGCGAATGAAATTTTACTAAATATAATAGATTAGACTACTAGATTATTTTGAAAATAATTTGATCGAAATTATTTAGTGGCAGTGGAATAGAGCAAAAAACAATGTTTTCGATGAAGTTAATAGTATCCCAGCTGTCAGGTTCCATTAAATTTTGGCCCAACTATACGATTTGTACATTGATCACGGGAGGCCAAGACCCTCAATGGGTTGTAAAGCCAAGTACGATTTGTGGTTCCCATTTTGGCTACAGCTGTTTGAATGATATTCATGTAGGCCTAAATTCTGAATGAGTAGATATGTAGATTGCATTCGATGTACTCACCCAGAGTCAAGCAGCCTCTTCTTGATGGTGCTAAGGTCCATTGGATTCTTGATGATCTTCTTATAAGTGGGGAACTGCTTGGTGTTCACTGGCAGCAGGAACGGCCACGCTTCATCATGAGCTTCAAGGTCATCCAACAGCTGACGACATGGCGCCATTTCACGGTCACGCTTCTCCTGTTTCTTCTTCTTGCTAACAGATTGCGCCAGGGGAGAGTCTGGAGACGGCGCTTCTTGCGGTGAGCTGTAATTTCATTATTATACAATTCAATTACACTGTATGAGCAATCTTTCTTTATACACAATAACTCAATAACTGTTTTTTTTTCAATTTTGAATCGCAGTACCCTTTTCAATTATTTTTATGTATGCATAACATGTTTCGACTACTCAATAGTCATTTTCAAATGCGAATAAACAAATTAATTTTATAATAATCAGTAGGCCTACTGTATGCTAATCAATAACATGTGTTTATTTCAGTAGAAATTTCATGTGATTAAGTTATCACTCTGCTTAAATCCATCAAATTTATAGATACCTGATATAGTTATTTGTGTTATTTACACTCAAGCAGAGTGAATACAATAAATTCACAATTAGGCAGAGTGATAACCTAATCATATGAAATTTCTACTAGAATAAACACATGTTATTGATTAGCATACAGTAGGCCTACTTATTATAGAATTAATTTGTTTATTCGCATTTGAAAATGACTCTTGAGTAGTCGAAACATGTCATGCATAAATAAAATAAATAAAAATAATTGAAAAGGGTACTGCGATTCTTATTTAAAATAAAAAACAGTGATAAAGTAGCCCTAAGATAAAGGAAACATTGAAAACTTAATTACTGTATGAGCAATCTTTCATTATTACACTGTTTGAATTCACTGTATTAGCAACATGAGCCAGTATGAGCAACAAAAATATCACAGTTCTAACTTCATAGTTTTGGAAGAATGCGCAAAAGATTCACTCCAGATTCTTTCTTCACCTCATTCACGATGACTTAAAACACAATAAACAAACTACACATAGTAAACAAACTGTGGCTACTACACATAGTAACAACACATAACTACACATAGTAAACAAACTGTGGCTACTGTTGCGATAACAAACCACAGCAATGATACGACACAGTCTTGACAAAAAAATTAGTCTCTGCTACATCGTTTGTCATGACTAAGGTACGTTTTCCTTTGCACGACACGATCCGACGGTCAGACGCAGTCGAAAAACAGTGGTCGATCACAGCTCTTGTTGTTTAAGCTGAAGGACAAGACAAAAGTTGTGATTGACTACAGCTGTTCGACTGCGGCCGAGCGTCGCACTGCCAATGCTATGAAGTCTCTGCTACGTCGTCTATTGGTTATGGTTTGTCCACGTTATTCACTCCATACTATTACACGTACATACTTGCAAAAAGTTTGTTTATTTTGTCTCAAGTGATCGTGAATAGGGTAGAATCTTTCTATACTATTCTTATACAGAGTGGGTGGATAGTTAGGAAACATGAATCACCGGATGTCAACTTCTGTTCAGAAAAGTAGAAGTCTGTCTCCGTTTATCTCTGGCGGCTCGTACCCACGAAACAGGTGAAGTACTCGTATCTTTTACTGTACAGCACTTCACCTTTTTCATGGGCACGAGCCGCCAGTGCTTTGAATACAAAGCACTCTCTTCAAATACAGTATATCTCTGTATTTTAAGTACAGAACGCCACCTCCTTTGAAGAGAAGTTGGAATCAGGTGATTAATAGAGGAAAAAATTACTCAAATAAAATGTCTGTGTTAATAACTTTCAACAGTGATAATGATGGAGTGGAAATATTCTTCACATTATCACGTCCATCATAAAATCCTTGATTTGATAACATCATGTTCATAAAAGGTAGATAAATCACCTATTATAGATTTAATTTGAACAAGTGATCTTTAATAGGGTAGAATCTTTGAATATATCTAAATTAAATCAAATTCAATGATTTAAATAAATAAATAAATAATAAATGCGTTTGGAGAAGAAAGATAGTTTAAAATGGAGAAGGCAGACAAACTTTGTACAAGAAATTCTAATAAGTTTGCCCATGGACAAAATGACTTGAAGTTTCCAAGGGCACAAATTCCTATCTATTGCATTTTATGTATTTTTTGTTTGAAATAGCCACAATGTGAGGATGATTTTTTCGAACAATGAATAAAATCAATACACTTATACACCGTTCACCAAGTGATTGAAGCAAATTAAATCTTTTAGGTGTTATTCTTCTTTACACCATGCTTGGATTGTGTATTATAACATTTTTTTGGTAAAAACTGTGACTCAGTCTTGAAATGATTTCAAGACACAAATCAAACACAGAGACACAATCAAGGAAAGAGTGTAGTTTCCAGCAGTCAGGTAATGAACAGATTGAAGGATAAACACAAAGTGGTAGCTCAAAAATTGAAGCAAGTTAGATAAATTCAATCATCAATTATTTCGATAGAGTTTATTTATATTATCGGATGGATATTATCTCCAGTATTTTGTTGGGAACTCTAAAATTTTAATGTTATGAATGTACATTACCTGACAGCAGTTTCTGAAGTATTGGAGATTTGAGCATCAGACGAGTTGGTTACACTTGGACTAGCCATTGCGCTGTTGACATTCGTTGATTTATCAACTGAGCGTTTCGTAGAGCTTTTCTTCTTTGGAATTTTGGACTGACATGTTGGACAATGCCATTTTCCACGAGGAACCTTCAAATAAATTTTGAAAATTATCATCTAAATTCATAGAAACGTCAAATACTTTTTCAACAAACACTTGCAAAACCCCAGAATTCATCAATAATTATACCCAAGACAATATTTCGCAAGGTACTATGTGAACAAAGTTTTCATCTTCAATTCTATTTGAGCTAGCGGATAAAAGATGGATAAACGTTGAAGCGATTTGAAAATAAATCAATCAAACAATAGCATTAGTTGTTTCAATAAAGGCCTAACTTATTTATTAACGGTCGAAAACCCGTATGACCTAATTTTACTTACAAAAAGATCTATTAATCCAATCTACAATTTAAAACCTGTTCAAAATGTTGAACTTTAATTCTTGTAAGATCTGGAATCTCAAATTCACACAGATCTGCATGACACTTCTGGCATGTGGTTTTAATATAAATTTTGCACAGTCGACAGTTCTTCATCACACAATAGTTTGCATAGTGTTTGGAACCAATTTTGTAATGAACTATAAAATAAATTAGTCTAATGAAGTATATTTTATAAATATAATTCCGAATCGATAAAATAATATACGATATAAACTTTTAAAACAACTTTGACAACAACAAGATTAACAACTTTTAAAACAAGAAGATTTGGTTTCAAAAGGAAATCTGTATAAATATTTTTAAAAATTATAATTTGCATATTATAAATGGTTATAGAAATGTGGATACGATGGAATAATGTGATGTTGGAATAAATCATAACGACCTTTCTGGTTTTTAAATGGACAAATAAACTATTTTTATAATAACGTTTTGTCAGAGTGAGAATGTTGTAAGTGAATATTGAAAAGGGACATAACTTATAACCTAAATTTGGAAATTTTATTATAAATTGGAATGGAAAACGTTTCGGACGAACGCCTGTTGTTTTCATTCCTTTTATTGTATCATTTTAATAATAGAATAAATAAATTTCAATAAGAAAATTACAATAATTATTATATTTTGAATGTGATTGACTAACCTTGTGCAGAGGAGGCTGCAGACAATCTGTGTGATAAGCCCTGGGGCAATGATCACATAGAACCAGATTACGGCCGATTTTCCTTCCACAAACAATACAGGCTCGTTCACCTGTTGCCTTATTCATACATTCATAGCAGTACCTATAAAATAAGCATTTCATTACAATGTAGCATTATGGAAAACATAATTATTCATCAAATTATTTACATATTATAAATGGTGGATTATAAATAGATGTGGATCGGATGGAATAATGTAATGCCAAATCGATAAGATAATATACGCATGAACTTGAAAAATACTTGAATAACTAAGATTTGCTTTCAACAGGAATTTCTATGAATAATGTAGCTTATATAATTGATACTTAATAATGAAATGGTGAATAAAACGTGATATTGGATAATAATGTAGGATAAAAAGGCCCATGTCCATATCGGTTGAGTCTGATAATAAATTGAATGATTTTGTCCTCAAACTCATCTTAGGAATATTAAATGAAAAGACAAGATTTTGTCAAACCACCGTTTTATTAAAAATCGAGATACCGACTTCGGATCGAATCGATGAATAAATTCAATATTTTTCTTTAATATTTCTAGAGAAATCACAGATTTTTCAAAAACTTTCTCACCTTAAACTAATCAACGATTCAAAGGTTCCTTTTTGTTTGGCTATTTCAGTTTATTATTTTATTCCTTCTATTCTTAAATCTAATAATACTGTATTAACCTCTGTACAATCTTCTTGGTCAGACGAATTTTCTTGACCAAGTCGACTTTATTCAGAAACGATCTCTACCACAACATATGAGAGAAAATAATAAATATGATAAGATTCCAAACATCAAACGTATAGAAAACAATGTGAATGAAAAAGTTTACATACCAGTCACCGTCGGGAATATTATCCATTTTGGGTTTGAAACAATAAGTATGGTAGCCCTTATCACAACCATCGCAGAGAAGCAGCTTATCTTCATTATCCCCACTGTGGCAAAACTGGCAATTCTGTAAAGATTAAGAACCATCGAGCTAGTTACAGAAGGTCAATAACATAATTTGACGCAATTACAAGTGAATGCTTTTAATAAATAGGGAGGATAATACATTTACCAATATTTTTAATTTCTCTTAGTTCACATAAGTTGTGTTACTTTATTTTTTATTTATACAAAAACATAATAATTTATTCCAATGATAATAATAATTATTATTATTATTTCAACAACAAAGATAATTTGGCATGTTTGTCAAACACTTCAGAAACCGCGCCGATGCTTCACATCTTTATAGTTCTCGTGAAAAGAATATTCTGATTTCAACAACTTTTGTACCCCAATTCAAAAACAATAATTTCGTCAACCTTTCCTAGCTATCCATAACGAATTGTTATTATTTTTTTAATGCGTTTTTCTCAGTCAAATCTTTTCAATAAAATCACAAATCAGGCTTTACTATATGAAACACTATTATTGTATCCATACCCAAACAAAAATCTAGTATTTTTCATATACTGTATTTCTTAAATTTTTTGAACAATGAGAAATTTGTGAAAATGTTTTTGGTGGTAATGGTTAACATTATTACCATTGAGATATCGTATAAACATTCAAGTGCTCAATTGAACGCTGACTAAATGAAATTAGGAATCAATCAATTGAAAATATCCAATTGCAAGTTACAGGGTCATAAGATTAGCCTACACATCATGATTTTTAATGATCATCGAGTTTGCCTTCGATTTCTTCAAAACTTTCTATTGGGTACTGATTACCTTGAAGTAAGTTAAGGTAATTAATTTTAACCTATTATTATTGATAAGTATAACATCTTCATATAATTCTAGTAGAACTCAATAATCGATAGTTCTAATTATAGCAGATTATCAATAGCTTATCACCAATCTATCTAAATATTAGTGAGATCTGTACACTTGGACAATAAAACATTCAAAAATATCAATTTAACAAGCTGAGACGACAATGACATACAAAAATTGAGAAACAAGACAGAAACAATTTTTTACAATTTCATCCGACCACAAGTAACGAACACGAGCATATAATACGAACCATAAGAAAAGTTTTTAAATTGAAATAGGAAACGAATGCATTAATGAGGAGATCAAAACATAAAAATGGTTGGATGAACAATCACATTATTAGGTTGCTACAAGCATTAAAACACTTATTGCATTTACATGCGGAAAGACTTTCACAGGGATGATTTGAAACAAAAACATTGATCTCAAAGCAGACACAGAAATTATTGAGAATGGAAGACTTACTTTTTGAGAATGGAAGAGTGACTTTAATAAAATTAGATGGACATCTAAGATCTAACAATCGAAATAGTTCAATAGTTGATTCTCATAAAACCCAATTTCAAAATATTGATTGATGATTAACTATTATTTTATTTACAGGAATAGAGACAACAGGTTCCGTCTTTTATGTTTCCTTGGAAGAATTGCTTCCTAACGCATATAGTTTCTGTTGTACTGGTTTAATAATATCTAGCCTATATTATGACTGATTATCCATTTTATTCAAAGTCGTATCTAAAATGTAGTTTTTTAAAAGTGTGATGTTGTTTCATGGAAAATATTTCATTTAACTATAAATAGTTACTGTATTTGATCATGTCTTTTAGACAGGTACTTTGATACGTCAATAGTAAAATGATTTCTATTATGTCAATAAATAATCAAACCTAACAATAATTATCAAGTAGTATTCTACAAATAATATGATGAGATATACTGTACTTCCTACAAAATTATCAAGATTTGTAAATTAACAAAATTATGGTTATAATTTTGTACTGTACTACACGTTCAATCCTAGTACAATGTTTTGCAGATTTCTTCCCAACAATAAATTGGAGATAAGGTTTAGTGATTTCTCTTTTTGGGTAGTCGTGGAAGTGATATTCCAGTAGTTATCCATATTAAATAAAAAATAACTGTATAAGGACAAACAAAGGATTCATGTGGATTTAAATCTGTGGTTTGACAATGTTTAGTACTGTATTTACATTAAATATAGCGATTTCCTAACTAATGATACCCACAACCAAATGAGTTCGAGACTTGTGTAACGTGTGTGAGTGATGAGAGGAAGGATGATACAAATTATTCCAGGATAAATTATAAATGAGAAAGAATTGAAACCGTGACCAGACCAGCAACAGCAGAATGAATATGCAGCTGAATGAATATGTAGTTTACTAAACTACTCCAGCTCTTAAGATTGAGGGGTGCTATGTTGATTTTGATGAAATAATAAATTAACTTGAGGAAGTTTGGAGACATAAAAACGACCAATTGAGAACGATAATAAATTAACCTCAAAATAAAAATGGTAATGCTCAAGACATGATAATACGTTCTGGTATGGCATGACATAACAATCTTAAACGAAGATGATTATAATTATATTATAATGTGTCAGACACGAATTTAAAGCAGGCTATATCGAACTACTGAATTAAAAAAACATTCTTTACAATAGTAAACATCGATCTAAAAATGTATCATCATTTACATAAAAAATAAATTTGAACATCGAACAGGCAAAAATAACAGTGAGGGAATTGAATTTCAAACGAAAAATTATCCAGAAAAAGCAAGTTTCATGCTGTTAGTATGAAGCACAGCAGGCTGAGACATGTTAGTGACATCCGTTCTCTTACACTTCATGATTTGTTTCACTTATTAACTTGTCTACTGGAAAAAATTTACAAGATTATAATTTCAAGTTTTTCAAACATTTTGTCAGTCAATAAATAACAGCCTTTAAAATACCTTTTAAAACAAACATTTCTAATAAAATCCTGGAGAATTTGTCTTCTAGTGTGATAGAATTTGTCATTTTTATTATAAATTTTGATGTTGAAATATTCCCATGGTGTCTTATTCCGAAAATATTATTCAAATAATTTTTGGTGATTGAGAAAATCTCAACATTATGCGAAGCTTACGGTATTTGGTTTTTGGAAATCTCTATCATATTTTATCTTGAAAAAATTTCTCATTTATAGTGGAATCAATTTTTAGGATTCAAATACTTCAAAATCTTTATTTTTTCAATATCTTAAAATCAATGATTGATTCATAAATTATTTATGGATGTGAACAATTATTGGAAATACTAGATATTGAATTATATTTGAAGATATTTCATAGTTTTCTGAAGATAAACCAGAAGATCACACATATGAAAAACTTAATCCAGTATCACTTTATTATACAAACATCCTTGTTCTTCTATGAAAAATCTTTTCATCGAGAAATGAATGAATGAATCATTTATTGTAATCTCCAGTTACTGAAAAATAATTTTATTAGGAACCACCCAAGTGTTTAGTGAATGTTTTAAGGGCGAGCAAGATGAACTGTTATTATGAATTTTCGTGTTTCACAATCTTCAACCAAAGTATGAAGAAGTAAAGAGTAACCAATACGTTAAACCAATCAGAATCCAAATATTGAGCTCATCTCCCAGCTTTAAAAACAGATTTTGAAAGAAGATCATGGATTCAAAAGCAGACACTGGAGGAGTTGTGGACGCATCAAAATATTAAAAATGTATGACAAGCATTGAACCAAAACCAGTATGAAAATTCAAGAATGAGTCACAAATCATAAATGAATAGCAAGCTTTGAAGAAATCAGGACAGTAATTAAATGATGATTTGAAAAAGAAGCTATAGAGAAATAAATAATTTATCGTTTATGCAACAACCTCAACAAACTTTCATTTTAATCATTTGCTCAATGGTAAAGGTGATGAATTGATGATGATGATTGATCGATTGATTGATTGATTGTTTATTGATGATGATGAATTGATGAATTGTTTATTGATTGGTGATGATGAGGAACGAATATGGTGAAGATCTCGAACTTAATCACGAATTCTAAACCCGAGCCAAGTAATGTCAATAAAACATAGGCAAAGATAACGAATAAAAAGTTTGAAGGTGGATTGCTGAAAATCATCTGAGTAAATATTTCAAGAATTCCAATAGTAGTTTTTGAAGAAGATTCTAGATCATATAGCAATAACGATAATTCAGTGATTCAGATTGATCTGTCTATCCAAAATCATTTCCTGAAGAATGTGGGATCCTAAATATATTCAAAGAATTGATAGATAAGTTTCATCATAGGTATAGATAGTGATGGAATAGTACATTTTACCTAGCAATTTATTTACAATCTATATAATTAACCCACAAAAATAACCCCCAAAGATTACCACATTTCATGCAAGGATATGATCGTAAATTTACTGTCGATATAATTTTAGCACTCGAATGTTTGTTTCACCCAAGTCGATCTATTAAACTTCAGGGAGCTCCAAATTTAATCTCCAACAAAAATACTGAGTCTATTCATTATTCATTGGAACCGACCAATGGTAAGCTTCAAGTATATGGTTTTCAAGGGTTGTTTTCCCAAACTAGGGCGCCGTAATAAGAATATTATTATTAGAGAATTATTACTTGTATTATTTGAGAATAATACTTTCCCAAACTAGGGCACCGTAAGATGCATGGCGTACAAACCAAGAGGAAGAACCAAGCAATCGAGCAGGAACTGACTTGAAGAGTGAAAAGTATTATGTGGAACGGGGAGTGTAGGATTTGATTTTAGAAAGTGTGAGAGGACGTAGAGGAACTTTAGAGATGTAGACTGACTTGCGGAGAATGAGGGGAAGAGGGAGGAAACTGAAAACAAAAAGAAATGATGAAAAAAAGGGAAAAATGAGAATAATACTTGAATGAGAATAGTCTTAAAAAAGTATTACTGATTATTAAATGACTTTGATTTAAATTTTCCCAATTTCAAGAAATACCAAAATTTTCCAAGAATGCTCAAAAGTATGATTGACCATAGAGCAAAGCACCTTAATTATCTAGAAATAGCCCAGGGTCTGTATAACCAATCCGTAAAATGGACAATAAACATGCAAGGCTCTATACCAATATACCCTTTGTTATAAAAAGAGGTGAACTCAAAAACCAGTCAGATCTCCAATAAGATTTATTTTCAGAAACTCCTTCGCCCAAAACATGCTTGCATGATATACAATAGCGGAAAGATCGAAATCCTATTTTTTCATCAGCATTTATGAATATAATAAATGCAAATTCAATATCGAGAAGTATAATGACCCGACAGATTAAATAAACTATTTAGTGCCAGTTAGATAAAGTTTATAATATTCCTCCACGTCATTTCTTATCCATTGAAATTGGGTTTACATTCGAAAAGCCTATAAAAGTATTATGATTTACAATATTTATTCTTCAAACTGTAGGCTTAGCTGGTAGGCCTAGGTCCTCATGAGCTGTTAAGCCATTGATAAACGAACAAAAAACAAAAAATCTTTAAACTGTATCTCACAAATGATGACTTAAATACACTTGAAAATACATTCTGTACCTATATAAACATATACATGTACCTGAAAATACATTCTTAATGTACTACATTCTGGTACCTAATAAACTGTTATATCTTGAATATATTTTTATCCAAGATACAAAGAATTTATATAATAATTTCACGAATCTGTATCATACTAGTCACACAATCAAAACAATAAATGAATAATTGGGCCTAAGTATCAGTTCAATACAAGCCTCACTTGTTTATTGGGAGTAGACTAGTGAAGATATCATTTTCATGACACACAACAATCAACTTGGGGAAACTGAAAACGTCAAAAAATTTGCAACCCGTCCTACTCAGCTTGTGTAACTTTTGTTTAGAATGAAATATGTATTCAAATTCCAAACGAAAGATTGGGGATGAGAGGTAGCTGACGATAGTCCAAGCGCGCTAAGAAAAGGATTATTTCTAGCGTAGAGTAGCTCAGAATCATGGAGTTTCCAATCATTATCATTTATTCAATTATACACCTAGGTACATGGTTGCCAAAAAATAAATATGGTTTCTTCTGCTCCTTGTACGTTCCAATTACTGGCTAGTTCTATGCTGCTTACTGTCTAAGCGGCTACTCTTTTCTCAGGGCGAGTGGACCCTTCCCTTGTCAACTAGTAATTAATATACTTCCTATAGTCTGTCCAATCAAAGAAGACATTCTGGCAAGATGAAAAATGACCCCAGCTCCATAAATATTGGTTCAAAAATTATATATTTGTTCTCAAATTGTGAAGCAAAATGTTTTCTCCAATTTTTAATCGATCTGTAGTCATCTTCCCATGATGCCAGAATGACAGAAAATACCTATTGCTGTGGTTTATGAGTCAACTTTAAAAAGAGTCTGCATTCATCAAAATCGGCCAATCTTTTAGCACCATTTAAATCTATTTAGAAAATGTTCTCAACGTATAAAATCAGTTCAATAGTAACGAATTGTCCAACTTATTATAATTCTTTTGAACTGAGACTATATCTATAGAAAACTCGAAGGCCTATTACAAAACGATAGACTAGTTCAACATCTCAAATTTATATGAACAACTGAGTCAAGAGGAGTAATGAAACTAATTTGTGATAAGTTTGGATAACATAATGTCCCTGCTTGAGAAGGAGCTCCGGAGAAGTATAGAGTGATTCAAAAAGAGCGCCGGTTTTGATACATCAAATTAGGAGGTTTATTTAAACGAAAAACTGAAAATAAATACATCAACATGTTCATCTGACTTTCCGATTTCATGTATGAAAGATTATGCAAGTGTCCTCCTCTACGGCGCTGGCACGCATCAACTCTGTCCATGTGATTCACTATTATATTCTGATCGAGCAAAGAAGACATCTGGTAAGATGGTAAAAAACTCCAGCTCGGCTGTTATTGGTTCAAAAATGATTTATTCTGTCTCAATTTGTAGAGCAGAATGCTTTCAACAATTTAAAGACCACGTTTATAATTTTTCAACAAATATTGACTGAGCTGTAGTCATTTTGCCAAAATGTATCCAGACAATAAAAGTGAATCACATGGAAAGAGTTGATGCATGCCAGCGCAGTAGAGGAGGACACATGCATGACATTTAGGCCATCATATGAGCTCATATTGATGACAGGAAAAGAGCTGTGATTGGCTAGTTCGCGTGGAATGCGTCACGTGCGTCTCAGCTAACGCCAGGCCTTATCATACATCAAATCGGAGAGCCAGATGAAAATTTTGATGTATTTACTTCAAAATTTCCGTTTAAATATACCCTCTTAATTTGATATATTAAAACCGGCGCTCTTTTCGAATCACCCTATAGTTTGATTCTTGATAAGGTATGGTTCGTGCAAGATGAGAAGAAACGCCGTAAGAATGTACTTGACATAGTAACGGCATGTCTTCTCAGCTTGCCTCGAATACTAGCTGACTTCCTTCACATGAGTAGCGTCACATGATCGCCACGTGTTGTGAGATTGTAGTTTGTATAATTGTGCGTTGTCATTTTTCGTGAAAATGTTTGATCATTATAATAAATTAAATTACATTATCAATTTTCACTATAACAACAGTACTCATTGCTTGACAGACGCGTTTTGTGGCACTGAGCCGCATCTTCGGCGTCTTTGTACGCATCTTCATCTAGATACGCCTTGTACGCTGAAGATATGGCCCGAACAAGTCCGATAAGCATCAAGTACTGTTGTTGAAGAGAAAGTTAATAGCGTAATTCAATATAATTTAAATTTAATTTATTATAATTGTAGGATAGTTATATCAGCAGATTGAACACAACATATGGATTGATCATCACATATGTTATAAACAACTTTGGAAAATAAATGAACAAGTTTAGTTTGTAAGATAAACTCAAAGTGTACGATTTGAATAAATACGAAGTTGTGATTTAAAATGTAATTTCATTCATAGTGAGATAAAAATCTCCTATATAATTATCATCAAGTAGGATGAAGACAAAAAAATTGTTTCATTATGATTAATATGATAAATATCAGCTGAATATAAAATTATCAGCATCACTATGACTTGTTATTTATCAGATCTAGATTCATTCACTCACATTGTATTCTTCGATTAATTTTCATCTGAATATTTGTCATATTTACAACAATCATAAGTAAATATTAATCGTATTCATTGACTGACACTGAAACAATTGAATAAATAATAATAAAGTGTAATGAGAAGCGGTAAGCCATGCGACCGTCAATACCCACACTGGAAGCACTGGGAGCTGACGAACTCACGGCTTTCATGATGGACTTGTCCCAAGCAATGGACGCCTCTAGCATGATAAGAGCCATTGATAACTGGGCCGACGACTGGGCTTTGGAAACTGCTTCACGCCACACCACGAGGCCTTTGGGAATCGAATCGGATTCACATGTAGTGTTCACGTCACCGGCGCTGCAATCCAGAGCCAACCTGCAATTAAAAAAAACAGAAGTTATCAATTTGTGTGTCAAGTTGTTCAGTGAAACGGTTACTAGGAGATTGTGATGTTAGTAATAATAATAATAATAATAATAATAATAATATTCGTGTAACCTGGCTGGCTCAGGTCTGGTGTCAGAGTTTTCAGGTCGCACCTGAACAATTTCAGGGCCTCTGACATGACTTAACGACTGTTTTTAGGCAGCCGGGACCGACGGCTTAACGTGTCCATCCGAAACACGGGGAAGTGGCTTGAGAAAAATTTCTGGTCTCTGACCTGGGTTTGAACCCGGGACCTTTGGGTTGCAAAGCCAGCACTCAACCCACTCAGCTACGCCACCAAACACTATGGACTGATTTCGGATGGGTGACCAGATTGTGACCAAGGCATCGATGGGATTGTGACCTTATGGGTAGCTCCTCACAACAAAAGTCACATGGACATTTTTTTATTAAAGGACGTAGTTGTAAAGAATGGAACCAATCCAAAATAAAAGTAAAAATTTGTATTTATCAATATTTGAGATGATAAATTTATATTTATGTTGTGAAGAATGAAACCAACCCGTTTCTGTTTTGGGATAGAAAATCAAAGGAGCCATCTTTTACAAATAATCGGAGGTTTCAGTAATTATAATGGAACCAAGCAGCTTGATTCCTTTCTACAAAACTACTTTTGGCGAGATTGTGAGATTTTTGGTTCTATTCTGCAAAGACAACTTCCTCAATATCAGCTGATATTTTTGTTTCTTCCAGTTGATTGTATTATTGTTGTCTATTGTTTGTTATAAATGCTTAGTTATGTCAGGATAGTCTTTAAGCACTCTACGTAGTCAAAATGTTTCAGGTGAGATTATTCTCGATCATGCTGTCATAGATCGCTCGTAGACTTTCCTGTTACAGCTAAAAATTAATAACAGACATCAACCAACCGCCAATTTTTGGCGTCTGCTACAATATTATCATTATCACTCGCTAAAATCACTCTTCGCCACGTACTAGAGCGTCTGATCCTGAATCTGATTTTACGTTACCTTATGCCCAGGGGTGGCTTCAAGTATCTTCTTTCTATGGCAGCCTCCAGCGAAAGTAAACGTTCTTTGGCAAGAGCAACTGGATTGATACCAGGGTCGTCTGGGGGGCTGCAAACTGGTTTGAAAATAGCACCTTCTTCTGTGCTTGCTCTTGATGGAACTTTCCAGCCCTGTAATGATTGAAAACAATAGTTAATACCGAAAGCATACTTTCTTCAACATGATAAATGTACAATAGATAGACAGATTAATGTCTTTATTTGCCACTTTGCACATTACATACGGAATGTGGGCGAAGTAGAGGCACAAGAGCCCTCTATCCCACCATAATAGTGAATATTATGAATAGTAATTTAGCGGAGATTCAGTAAGTTTAGTTTCAACTTTCTTGAGTGACTACCTCACAGGAGTAATTTTTTTGCATATTAATATTATTATTACCGGCTTCTATCTTATTATAATTGTCAGCATTAGCTGATAAATAATAATATTAGTGAATAGTAATATAATTAATAAAATAATAGTAATAGTGAAATGATAATGAATTAGTGAATATAAGTAAATTATTGAATACAAAATCGATTATACTACAGTGTGAATACTTTCTTTCAAGAATTTTACAGAAAATCATCGTTTTCTAATTTTCTTTTAATGGAAAATTCGAATTGATCTCATAAACTTTAAAAAGTATTAAAATTGTGTTTTTTTATTTTTCATCTATTTATCAGTTTTCATTTTTTATTTTATTCATGATTGATAGAATAAAGTGAGGACATAGTGATCTCATGCTAAAAGAGATCAACTCATTTCCATTCAATTTCAATTCAAAACTTTATGAATAGCACCGTAAATAATGAACTAGTAGGGGTCTACAATACTATTCTTCTACAAATATGAAATTACTTGATAAAAACTGCTCTCTCAATCACCATAGAGAACAATTTGAGAATGACTCTCATGAGCCGAAACATGTAATGCTGAAAAAAAATTCATACTTTGAATGGAAAACTTTGATAAGAAGCCGTGAGAAAAAATAAATATAGGACACTAGATGTATAAAAATATAGGTGGTCTATTGAATAGAGATAGAATTCGAAATCACCTTGATCTGCATGCTAGCATTGGCCACTTTGTCTTCCATGGCTTCTACTTGCTCCAAAACAGCCATATCGACACGTAGAGCCACCTCGTGGTTCCATGAGTTGGGGGGATCTCTGTCAGGAGGTGTGTCCGGTGGCAGATCTGGCTCTCCATCTGGATCCGATAGATCAACAGCCGCTTGAGAGTATGGCAACATTGAAAGCTGAAAAATTAAAAACAATAAGATAAGATAGAACAAACTGATATTGTCAATATTCTACTTTTTATTTTAGTACAGGACCATGGTATATAGAATTTCTTTCAAATAATCAAGTTTTTATAGCGATAGCATTTGAACTCAAGACCCCTGAAAAATATTACAGCCGCAACTTGATATAGTCTGACCAAGCGAAGGAGACATTCTGGCAAGATGGGAAAATGACTGCAGCTCTGTCAATATTCGTTCAAAAATTATAAATTTGGTGTCAAATTGTAGTTTAGAATGTTTCCAAAAATTTGAGACCAAATTTATAACTTTTGAACAAATATTGACCGAGCTAGAGTCATTTTTCCATCTTGCCAGAATGTCTTCTTTACTTGGACAGACAATACTTTCGTAGATATGGATTTATTCACAAGAAAGTATACACCACTAGAAGTTTATATTATTAATAGAAATTATATTATATGAATGATAATGATCTATTTTAATACCATGTTGTGTAAATGTTCAACAAATTATGGTACATTTATTTTATTCTACAGAGATTATCTGCATAAAAACGGGAATAGTTGAAATCTATGTTTAAAACAATTTTCAAGATAGTGAACAACACAAGAGGATTTAATATTGTTTGTAAAAATGATTATATTTTTATATTATCCATCTATCCAACTTATATAGGTACAATGAATCAATTTCAGACTATTGCAATACTGAGATAATCTTCGTATCTTTAATTGAATTGAATCTTATTATCTTGATACTTTGGTATATATGAATTAATTTTCAAGATAGTACACTACACCACTAGAAGATTCGATTATTTATGAAGATTTTAATAAATAATCATACTATGTATCTAATCAACTAATAAAGGTACAACAGGTATACAGAGATTATCCTTACAAAAACGAAAATAGATCAAAATGCAAACATACCAGTAGAGAAGTTTTCCAATTAACCTCGTAGATGTTTTTCGTGAAAGAACGTTTCAATTCTCTTTCACGCACACCTTTTGGATTCAGACGAGTAATCAAAAACATCAATGTGTCTTCGTCGTTAATTTTCCACCAGCCCCTACGCAAATCTGAAATAAATTTGAAATGTAGTTGAAATAGTTTAAATAACTTTGAAATTTAGTTGGATAGAATTGCGCGTATTAGATAAGAAATACGAATGTTTATTGTTTGTACCTTTTCAAGTACCTACTTACATAGACACTTTTCCAAGTTTCACAGGAGAGTATTAGGCCGAGCGTATGCTGAGACGCACGTGACGCAGCCCACGCGAAGTAGCCAATCACAGCTCATATTGATGACAAGAAACGAGCTTTGATTGGCTAGTTCGCGTGGAATGCGTTACGTGCGTCCCAGCTTACGCCCGGCCTTAAAGCTGTCTGCAAGAGCAGAAAGATTTACTGAAGTTGCTCTGGAATCGATATGATCTAACAGACTGCTCACCGGTAGTCCTGACAGAGCTGAGCATTAATAACAGTCATTAGCAACCGCCAGTTGTTTTGGCACCAACTATTTAATGGGTGATGACGGTCATTCACTTACCGTCAATGAGCCGACATGGTAAAACAGCTTAATGGTGGAAAACGATTAGCCTATAGTATAGTACATAATTTCAATTTCCAAAAACAAAAATAAAAAAAAATGGAGGAAACACCATTTTTTCAAACTTACCAGATGGAACCGGCTGAGGGGAACATGATGGCGGAAAACCATGAAGTTTGTAGTGCTCCAGAGCCAAACTCTCTTCCTGGGAAAGCGCCAATGGAGCTGGCAACGGAGAATCGCATTGTGAAGTCGATGGCGAATTAGGGGGAGCTGGAAATTGGGGAACTCGTACTTCCGAAATTCCCTCCATTCCGCATCTGCTGATCAGAAACAGTGGGCATTAATTTAAAAAACAAAATAATCAATTTTTAACAAGTGAAATATATAAGTACTGTAAATTAGTTTCAAACAATAGAATAATAGATTATTAATTTTCAAAAAGTGTAATGTATGAGTAATGTATACAATCATGATAATTGTCCAATTGTGCCTCAATTTTTGAGGTATAGTATTTATAATAATGACATTTATTTAATTATCTCAGAAAGATTATTTGAATCCAACAAACAAAGTCATTACTCTAATTTTCCCTGTTGGGCACATGAAAACAAAACATTAATTTTTCACCAATCATTCGTTATAAGAAAGTGCGTACAACAGGCTTATGCACGAAGCTGTTCCTCCAACCATAAAAGAATATTTAAAAAACATGAATAACTATGAATTAGATCGAGCTTATTGTACAACGACCCTCCTTTGGGAGATTGGCTGTCGTTAGTAAAGACAGTCAGTCGTTTCCCGTCTCTGGAGGAATACTAATTGTTGCATTACACTCTAACTGATTAACTGCATGTTATTCAGAGGGGTTCTGCGCCGCCAATTGGTTGCGGTGACTGGCTTATGGTTGAGAGGATCAACGTGCTAACCACACGTTACCTCTATCCTGGTTGATGATTATTTGTTTGCTGTATGGTCTGTCCGGGCGGGGGGAATTCTGGCAGGGTGGAGGGGGCGGTTTCGGCTCGGTCAGTGTTGGTTCGGGGACTGTGAGTTCTGATTGAGAATTTATAGCTTTCGGGCCGGTATTGGCCGGGCTGGGGCCGTTTTCCCGTCGTGCCGGGGTGTCTTCTTGGCTTAGACGGGCTGTATAGTAGAGTGAATTTGAAACTGGCAACCAGCTGGTACGTCTAGGCCCTTCACGGGCTGTTGAGCCAGACATACATACATACATAAATTATTGTACAACGGCATTGTACAATTTGTACAATTGTACATTGTACAATATTGAGCCAGACATACATACATACATAAATTATTGTACAACGGCATTGTACAATTTGTACAATTGTACATTGTACAATATTGAGCCAGACATACATACATACATAAATTATTGTACAACGGCATTGTACAATTTGTACAATTGTACATTGTACAATATTGAGCCAGACATACATACATACATACATAAATTATTGTACAACGGCATGATCGTTAAAATAAAACGTTCAACTCAACATCCATTTCCTGATAGCCTTACCTGATTCCTGTCGGCGTGGTGATGATCGAAGTCACATCACAGGGTTCACGTGGACAGACAGAAAACCAGAGGAATTCAACCTCAGTCGAAGTGCTGATTGTGACGTCAGTAGAGGAAGCTTTCTCAACCAGCATTGGGTGCACCTGTTCACCACGCTCCTCCATATGCTGTCCCATTATACGTTGCTCCAACATACGATGCTCCTCCATACGCTGTTCTTCCAAACGTTGTTCCTCCAAACGTTGTTCTTCCAAACGTTGTTCCTCCAAACGTTGTTCTTCTAAACGTTGCTCCTGCATACGTTGTTCCTCCATGCGTTGTTCATGGGTTTGTTGCGGTTCAGCACAAACGCTCTCATCCATACGTTCGTCTACGCACTCTTCATCGCCTTCCACCACTTGATCGATTATTTCTTGCTTGATCTGTTTTTCCAGTTCGTCTCCTTTTTTCAGTGGCAAATCGTCCAAATCCATCTTCTCATCGAAAGGTTCGTCGTCTTTCATTGGTGTCAACACGGGCATTTCAGATAAGCCGCTGGTCTCATCGTCAGTTTTGCCTTCGGCAGTCAGAACTGGCTTCTCGTCAGACATCTCTGAGCCCTCCTGCAACAAATATCAATTAGTTATAAGTACTATTATATCTTACTGTTATAAGGAACTGTTATATGTATTATTGGATTATTAGATTAATTACACTATGTCATCCTATATTAGTACATTAATAAATTAGTGCGACCAGACTATAATGAGTATTTGAGTAGTCAGATACCAATGGTAACCACTGTCCGCTCGTACCCACGAAACAGATGAAGTGCCCGTATCTTTTACTGTATAGCACTTCACCTGTTTCGTGGGGACGAGCCGCCAGTGATGGTAACACGTGAGAAGTACGAATAGTAAAGATACAAATTGTAGCATGTAATAAGTAGCAAGTAATCAAGAGTATTTGAAGAGTTACCTGTTTCCTAGCCCTCAAGTAATAACAAACAGATATCTACAAGTACACATAGTTATGGTACACACGCCAACAAATAAGAGTTTAGCATGTGAGCAATGAAGGGTATTTGACATGATAACTGTCTCCAACAAGATTGATTTAAATGAAAAAAAAACAATTGTCAAACAGCAATTCATTAAAAATCGAGATACCGGTTTCAGTTGTTACACCATTATGCTATCAATCTCTGGAGTTTACCAGAGATTGTTGATCTTATAGCGACTAAGAAAGGTATCTCGATGTTTAATAAATCTGTGGTTTGACAATATCTTGTCTTTTAATATGGATAACTCCCACAATATAACTAACCAAACCTTTACAACTACTTAACCAATGAATAGGCATGCTAGCCTTTCACAAAACAAAATATGGTATAAGCCAAAATAAAGAGTATTGGAATAGTACTTGGACAATAGTACATAAACAGTTTCAGTACTTGATAAATTAAATGAAATGAAAAAATGAAATGAAAAGAAAATACTCTTTATTAGGCGGAGTTAGGACTAGGAAGTCCTTTCTACCACTCAACCTTATCAGACTTACCACCCAATCTAAAAAATCAAATACCCTTATAATTTTAAATAGCCCTAAGTTTAAAGTTTAAGTTTCAGTACTGTTTATTTTGGCCTAATCTGTATAAAGGATTAGTCTGAAACATAGACATATTATGATCGACACATGTTCTATCAAAGTTTAATTATCATTTTAAATTTAAAAGGTTCATTAAAATTTAAAACGTTCATTAGCTAATTTAATATCTCACGAACCAGTTATCAGTGTTTTATTTGATCATGGAATCCACAAATAATCAAACTTCTACATGTGAATAATTTATCATGTATTCAAGAACAATTATAAACTTAGGTGAGTGCAACAGGCTTAGCCCAAAACTGCTCCTCTACCAATTTTTACAACAGTCCAAAATAAGGTTATCATGATCATCAAACTTAACATTATAATTTATCTAAAAATTTTACCAAATAATGCTCATGTTTTTACCCAAACCTTGTCTTTATCCTCCATTTCTTCAAACACTTCGGGCTCAGCGCTCTCCATGCCTTCAACGTAGAGTCCTCCCGCACTGGGGAAGCAGTGGTAGCGACGCCAGTACCTGTCCTGACCAAAGCAGCTCGATCTCAACTGTCCAGTGGCCAGTTTCAGTGCCTGCAAGTTCATTTCGCTCGACTTGTGGAGACGCTCCAATTTCCTCGACATTTCTTCAAGGGACAACTTCTTGTCTTCGTCCTGCAAGAAACATAATATATAATTGAAAATAGAAAAAACCTACCACAGAATCACATTCACAACTACTCAAAACGTCATTCATAATTATTAAAATTCATTAACAGAATGATGGATCATTAATTATTGATAATCGTGAAAAATCAAAACCAAAACATTAGAAAGTTTCTATTTGCGTACAGTATTTTTTGTTAAATTTCAATAATTAAATCATTAATGGAGTGGTGGCTTATTGATAATCATAAAAAACAAAACCAAAGAAGTATAAAGTTTCTATTTGAGTACAGTATATTTTGTATATAAGTGTAGTTGGATTTTTTGTCAATTTTATATCTTACATTTTCTTCGCATAATACCATAATTATTCATCATACTTTAAAAAAACTTTACTATATTTATCACTGCAAACAAGTGAACCCTATAAGCCACGTGGAACAGAAATTGGAGGTGATTGTGTGTTCTTGATAGTTGAAATCATCATTTTTCATTTTTAAGTTTCATTTATCAAGCTATTAAAAACAGTTACGCTACACTACTAAGTACAGGCAAGACCGAAGAACCTGGAACTAGTTTGAGGCTATCACGTTTTCAGTCACATGTAAATATTATTGCAGATTGATTCATTGCTTTTTATTCAGTGCTAGGTCTGAAAAGACCCATTGCACAACACAACATAGATTACATCTCAAAGTAACAAACCTGTACAGACAAAAAAATAGAAGTACAATTCGAACAGCCGATCACTGTAGAATTTGTCGTCTAAATTCTACATATGGAATTTCCTATTCGACTGGGAACAGGTCCAATAATCTTTTTCGAAAGTTGGGGTCTCTTCTTATGTTGGTTATGTTAGAGGCTATTGAGTGGTGTTGCAGACTGAATGCAATAAATCTTGTCTTCCTACTAAATCAAACCTCACTTGACGATATTAAATCGAGATGAACTTCAACATGAGTTAATGAGCTAAGTGAAAATATGTTGCTAAAATGTTCAAGAATTAAATCAATACAATTGATTTCTAACAGAATACGGACCTCTTCTGGCTGAGTTCCTTCACTCTCATTACCGCTCAATACTTCCTCCACTTCATCATCATCAGGTTCTTTGGAAGGGCCTGCTTCTTCAGCGTCTGCTCCTTCAACTACTCTCCCTCCCACGATCGCCATTGGAGTCTGCCTTGATTTTCTGTTCATTAGGTGCTTCAATCTAGAAAAGAAAAATAATTTAGTTTTCCCACAAAACAAGGTACAATAGAGTTCAGTTTTATTACTGTACACGAAAAATCTATTCATCATTTTCCATAAAATTGTTTAATTCACTTCCTGAACACTTCAGAAATATTGAGAATGGAACTTTGAAAAAAAGCAGATTGGACGTTTCCTAGTAACTCATTCCTTATACAAACTAGATTATTTCTAGAAATATGTAGGGCATAAGGTGTATCATGTTGAAAGGCAAGTGACAAACTGATATACTTTCAATGATTTTTTTTTTCTTGGTCTACTTTCGTAGGTCTAGTAACTCCGGTAACTCCGGTAACTCCGGAAATTTGCGGTGGACTCCGCAAATGATTTTTTGTTTCTGTTTCAAACTAGACTGTATAATCCATCCAAGCAAGAAGATCCTCTTCCAAGATGGCGGAGGAAAGTGAAAGTGTAACTACGCATGCGCAGATTTGAAAATTCTAGTGTAAAATCACTTCAGCCAACCTAGTGTTTGCACTATCTATGGTTCCGGGAGGCTGAATCAACAAAGCACACATTGCAAATGTTCCAAAAAATAATAATCATTGATTTCACGAATTAAAATATATTTTATGAAATAATATATTTCATTAAATATATTTGATAATTTTTTTATTTTTCACAGATGGTGAGAGTAGAACAATTTTCATTTTTACTGCTGGCAGGATTGAACGGTAGACATATTGAAAGAGCTATTCTTTGCTTGGATAGATACTACTGATAACCTCAGATGTTTTGCAAAAGTTACTATTCTAAAAATACATATATTAGATAAATTAATAGACTCATCTATTTTGTTTTCCATCACGAACTGCTAGTAAATATTCCACTCTGAACTATTTTACACGACACTGCAGTCAAAAATTTTGAATATTAGTTTAAATATTAACTTCTACTCACATGTGGAGCGCTTTCGGATATTACTCCATTTTCAACACATAGTGAGTAGACATGTGAGTAGAAGTTTAACACTGTGTGTTAAAAATGAAGTAATATCCGAAAGCGCTCCACATGTGAGTAGAAGTTAATATTTAAACTAATACTCAAAATTTTTGACTGCAGTGTCGTGTAAAGTAGTTCAGAGTGAAATTAATAGAATTAATAGCTATTTGAACTTGAACGAATACTCACTTGCGAATTTTCGCCTCGATAATCCAGCGCTCCCTTCTCAGATGAGCAACGGTCTCAATGGCAGTCTCCACTTGTTTGGTGACTGCTTTATTCTGCAGAAGCTCGTGGCACAGGAAACCGAGAATTTGCGCTTTTTGTGTGGCATTGAGAGCAAGGAACGGCTTCTTCTTCAGCCATTCCGACATGCGATATGTGTTGTTCATTCGCAGCGCCACAAAAAACGCTGCGTTCTTGCCCTTCTCACAAATCCTAAATCCTTCTTCGCCATTTTCACTCATGTTGTTGTGATGGTCGGACATACGTTTCTCTCTGTCTCTCTCAAATGCATGACCTGCGCATACCGAATTCAATAGAAGTCAGTTAGAGCCACATATAAGATGAATTTAATCAAATATGGATATGATATTTGATTTTCATTCAATTTATCAATTATTTTAAATAGCCCTTAGTTTTAAAGTTTAATTTTCAAATGTGGATAGTTATATTATTAATTAAACATTTGCTATAGCATTGTTTCTATGCACTGGAGGAATAAAATCATTCTTATTCTTATAAGAGATTGTTTAATAAATATTCCAAAAGCTCATTATTCCCGTTTTTCTTTTTGAGAATAAAACATGGAATAGACCACTCTGATAATGTCAAACAAAGCCCAACCTATATGGGTATCGAATTCATAGGGCACTTGCCAGCTAACATTAAAATGAAACATAAATTACACGATTTAAAAAAAGTGAAAAAATACTCAATGGAATTGGAATCGAATAGTTGTGAAGAATTGTATAATGTTAACACATTATATTAGACCAATGTTGATATTTACCAATTTATTTTACATTTTATTATTTTGTTGAAAATATTGAAGACCGTTTATTTTTGTACAGGACCATGGTTTCAACAACGACTCTTTCTAGAACAAAACGACTAGTTTAACTTTGTTTTTGTTTAACTAGTCTAACAAAAGTTTCACGCTTCAATATCTGAAGTTTTACACTTCTTTCAAAGTTTTGAGCTTCTAAAAAATATAGAAGAGTACAATACCTGTCAAGGCTTTAACTTCTCCAGTAGCATTAGCATACAGATATATCCTGAAAATCTCAGAGATGTTTGCGTGTGAAATATCAGCTTGTTTTAGACTTTGACCGAGCAGCGTTGTATGTCTGGCTGGATTTGGAATGCCTGGATCCTCAATCGCACAAATTATCAAGTGTGTCATGACGGACAACAATTCTTCTTCGGCCACTTCATCTCCAAGAAGCGCTTTCTGTAAACTCTTCAATGTGGGCAGACTATCCATATCTGTAAAAATAAAACAAAAATAATTTAAAACAACCTTTTCCGTACGAATGCATGAATGACAGAAGTTGAAATTTGTGTATAATTTAAGTTTTAAGTGTGGACATAACCTCTATTTTGAATATTTTAACCAAAATTGGGAAGAAGAGACGTTTTGAACTTTGTCTGTGTTTCAATCCGACTGTATTTCAATCTTGTTAATAAATAAATGACAAAGATCACAATTCATTCATTTATTGGTAATTCATAATATACAATTGAGTATAAAAGTGTAATTCGTCTATTTGTTGGGAATATTCAGCAATATTATCATATTTTTCTTGTTGAGTAGTTGTGAAGGTGATATGTGTTAGTTATCCATAATTAATAAAAATACAAGATATTGTCAAACAATTGATTCAATTCCAATGGTTTGACAATATCTTGTCTTTTCATTGTATTATAATTTTTATATTTTCTACACCTACGTTGCATACTTTCAGGCTGAGGCCGCACTGCCGGTAGGTAGAGCGTGGAGGGTGGAGGGTAGATGGTAAATCTATAGAACATACACACCATCCACAGTAATACATCATATGAATGCTATGACGTCATACTGTTTTTTGAGGTTATGTTGTCCATATTTAAGAATTTCAAGATGGTGGCTGAACACATAACATTCATACGATGTATTACTGTGGATGGTGTGTATGTTCTATAGTTTTACCATCTACCCTCCACCCACCACGCTCTACCCACCGACAGTGCCGCCTGAGCCTCAGGGCTAGCAATGACAATGCTAACTTCATTGAAATTTATTCATGTGTAAATTAATTTTTTTAATAAAATTTATTATCACATTGTAAAATTATAATACTGATATTTTTCACAAGAATTGGAACAAGTCCTCTCATACACTTGACCAAGTGCGTGAAGGAACAAAAGAGACAAAAGCCAAAATTGGCTTCTATAACAAATAAAGACCTGAAAGTTCGAAGGTCCTTCTTTAGTTTATTTTGCTGGAAATTCATTTAGAATATATACAGTAGTACAGTACTGTAGGTATAAACGAAAGTGGCGGGTAGACAATGTCTGTTATTGTAATAAATGCTGAGCGAAGGGCAGCCAACGAGCTATCTGTGAGAGCAACTCGAGTCGAGAGCGATCTCAAAAAACCTATGCGCTCTCGAGGACTGATTCCAGACTATCCTGCCAAGAGCTGAGCATCAATAACAGTAATCCACCAACAACCACTTTCATCGACACCAGCTACTCGTAGATGAACACACAATTTTGAATGTATAATATTACATTATGAGCAATAATATTACAAATATGAGCAATAATTTCTGCTCATAGCAAAACCTCTTATCGCATGAACTTATATTAGTTATCTAACACAATTTCGATTAAGATATAATCCTAGAAAAATGTAGAACTCTATAATGATCTATTCTTTCGAACTAACTTTGCAATAACTTTATAGTGCTCATTTAGTTTTGGTTCATTTATAATCCACAAATTTTCAATTTAGTGAGAATATAAAAAGTAAACTTATTCGAAATGATAATAGTAAAATAATATCAAGAATCACTCACCAAAACCCAATGTTTCACCGAAGGTATGAAGAAATTCAAATATCATCAGAGTATCAGCGAAAGCTTGTCCACTAAGCTTGAGACCAGGAATCCTTTCCAGCCTGGGCAAAGGTCTGGCATCGATGAGTTCCATGTCTTCGACTGGTTTTCGCAGTTCATTCAGGATTTCCATATCGATTCTTCGCTGCTCCAGAATTTTCTCCCTAGAAGCCAGCTTCTCAGCTCTGGCTTCTTGCTTGCGTCTTTCACGTTCTTCCATTTTCTTACGAGCTTCAAGAGCTTTAACGTGAGTCATATGCTGACGACGCCTTTCCCGTTCCTGAAAATAACACAAAAATGATAATTACATTTGGCTGGATTAAAGTTTTTGAGGAATTGAAATCATAATTTACGGCTGGAGTCTATTGTAGAGTTTCCAACAGAAAACTGGCGAAAAGTATTTAAACAACTGAGAGGGGGATGCGGATGGTCATTCATACTGTAATATATGTCTAGACAAGACTCAAAATTGGTTTTCATTTAAAATAATTTTATTGACACTTACAACATTCACTGGATTACACTAGTTAATTTCCAAGTTTTTTTCATGGAAATAGAATTTGAAACATCTATTTATTTATTATCTTTTAATACAATAAGGCGAAGTTATTAAGAAAGAGAATGATATGAAGTATTCATCTAGTCAGCTGGATCATTCGACAGTTTTTGGGACCTGTTCTTTATTTTTTATAATACATCATTTTTTTAGATTGAATAAGTGTATTAAATTTTGATTGCTCTGGACTAAGCAGTCATCTTTATAAAGAGTAACAATCGCTTGTAGATTCTCATGTTATTGAGCAGAAACTCTCACATCATATTCGCCTACAATAAATTATTCTAAGTGCAGAAAGCTCAACACTGTACAGGATGAAAGTTTTTTGAATGCATTGATTGTAATAATTGAAAATGAATCAGCTAACCTGTTCTTTGATTGCTGCAGCTTGTATTCGTTTAGCTTCACGCTCCTGGAAAAAGAGATTAATTTAAATAACATTTAATACATATAAATAAAGACATCGCAAACAATATAAATGGAATTTCAACTCATGTTGAACGATCTGGCGAATTGTTTTTTTTTGCAAAAAGAATCAACATAAACTTGACATTGCTCAACACAATACTCGGAGAGTATTAATTATCATTATGATATTGTTGTAATGTCTTGATTCTATTTTAGTATTTCATTTCCTAGCGATTTAAAGATAAGAATAGAGAATGATTTCATGAGAAATCGATTTGCTTGATCTGGCAGAATGAGCCAAAAATTTCAATGGAATGATATAAAACAAAACTTCAATAACCTCCCATCATTATGAATCATCTTGAAAAAAATCTTCAATCAGTTGTATGCAAAAACGTTCAAATACGTGATACCTACTCATTAATACTCATCTTGTTTTTTTTAATATGACTCATAACTATTATTACTATGTCAGGTAATGGATCGCTACGCTGAGATTACCATCTCAGGTTTCATGTTTATGAAATTAGTCAAGAAATCTCAAACATACCAAACGGTGTAGTCTGTCCAAGCAGAGAAGACCCTCTGACAAGATAAGAAAATTACTCCAGCTCGGTTAATATTGGTTCAAAAATTATGAATTTGGTCTCAATTGTGGGAAACATTCTGATCTACAATTTGACCAAATCAATGATCAAAGAGACCAAATCAATAATTTTTGAACTAATATTGACTAAGCTGGAGTCATTTTCTCATCTTGCCAGAGGGTCTTCTTTGCTTGAGCAGACTATACCAACATAATTTTGATGTGTATGGTAACAGGCTATTTTGAAATTAAGGAATAAGTTATTGTTAATGAACCCAAAATTAATACACATAAAAGAATACTGCATAATGAATATTATTGTACAATATTTATAGCAGTATAATCAGCGAAATCCCGTTTCAATTCAAATCTTTCAAAACGAAATGATCGAAGAATCAAAACACTTTTTTTCAATTCATCCATAAACTTACCTGTATTTTTCTATATTGCTCCTCCGATTTCAATTTCTCAAGCTCTTCCTGTCTTTTTCGTTTCGCCTATAAGTCATCAACCAAAATCGCAACAAAATGGCAATTAAAAAAGCAACAAACTTAAAAACTTAAGGATAAAATATAAAAAGTAGTAAAATCAATGGATAAAAGCCTTCAACTATAATTTTATGGCAAATTTGAATAAAAAATGTTCAATGAAACAAGGGAAAAAATTAAAAATGTCATAATCTGGTCCATATTTTCACAATTTGGTGAATATCATTACAAGTTGGTTACAATTTCAGGATACTATGCTGATTTAGTGTAGGGTTACAGTCTTTTAGATTACAATATCTCAGCCTACATCATAAATAATGATTTAATTTTCAAATATTTTTAAAGAAAAATGTTTATTTGTCATTGCGTACTAAGAATTTATTCCAATATATTGAATTAAATAATAGTTAACATTTGGTATTCAAGAACAGTAGTCCTAGTTGAATCCAAAATTGTCAAATTACCACAAATTTTACGGTAGGCCTACCGTTTCAATTAGTAGGCTACCAATTGATAGTTTTTTAGTATTTATATTTGAAATTAGTATTTATAGGAACCGTAACAGTTCATAAAATTGATTTATTAATAAATAATTCATTTTTCATTAGAAGAAAAGAATTTGTCGTAGGTAGCCTACCCATAATTATTTCTAATTAATATTTCATAGATAGGCTTATTATGTATTTTAAATACTGAATACAGTAACATCGTCAAAGGTATATAGGTTAGATACCGGGACTTTATTGGGAAACTCGACATTTTAAGTTATTCATCGGTCATGAAAAACAGAATTATCAAATTTATAGAATTAATGATCAAAATTTTTGAAAAATCAATCAAAACTGCTTAATCCCTAATATTATTATAATTATTAGAAAAAATAACATATCATACCGGTACTACACAGTAGGCTAAATTGGGTGTAGGCTAAACCCGTCAATACTATCACAAATGTAAAAAAATAAATAATGTAGAAATCAATCCCAGTAGGCAATGTGAAAACCTAGGTGGTCATGAGATTTTCCCAGTATTCCCAATTTTCCAACTCGAAAAGTATCTCGAAATAAAGATTTCATGAAGCCACTTTCCCGACTAACCAATAGTCCGAAATGACTGGAGCATTGTAGCCTATCTGCCAATTGATCATTTCAAATGGAATCAATTTGGTTATAAGGCTTATCATTCACTTTTATTGTTTTAAATAGATGAATAAACAAATTATTTTTTTAGATAAATGAATGTGTGACTGAACGTAATTGATTTCGAATATAAATTTACTACTCAATTTCGAGAAGTTGACTTAGATGAGACGAGACTTGACGAGAAGATGTTTCAGCTCTGGGCGAGTTGAATAAGTCAATGTCATATTCTAAGAATATCTATATCTATATAAGCGAAATGGCACAGACTGATTCATTCACTGACTGATTCATTCTTCACCAGTCCACTGAAAATCCACTGAACCGAATGCGTTCAAATTTGGCAGGCATGTTCAGTTGGACGTTTAGACGCGCGCTAAGAAAGGATTTTAAAAACTTTTCAAGGATACGCCAAATATTTTAGTTTTTCTAGAGTTTTTCGGCGTTTTCCTCATTTTTTCGAGAACCAATCGGTAGAAAATGTTGATATTTGGTGGCAGGTTCAAATGAGGTTTAGAAATTTTGTGTTAAAATATTTTTGCAATCCGTTCAAGATTACGCCAGTAATCAGGTTTTCAAAATTGTACATGTGTTGCGGGTTGCATATCTTCCGCCTTGATACGACCAATCCTAACTGTAAATTGAATGGTTCAGCGAGATTATATATGAATCAATTTGGAAGATATTGGATCAAGTTTCAAACTATGTCCAATATACTTCCCAAGGTTACGCTTAATGTTAGCGTTTTGCTATTTTTTTTAATTTTAGGTGTTTTTCTTAGATTATTCTAGAACAAATTGGCAGAAAATGTTGCAATTAGGTAAACAGGTCCAGAATAGGTGTAGAAATGCTTTGCTCAATAAATTTAAAACCCCTACTGAACGGAATTTGCAGGCGAGCGAAGCGAGCCTGTTTGACTCACTTACACTGCCTATACTGTCGGGGGTCCAGACGGCGGAGCCCCCTAGCTAGGCGGAGAAGGCGAGCGAAGCGAGCCTGCCGACTAGTAATTTATAAGCCAGTTCGGCACACACGGAAGTTTAATAA
Source organism: Sogatella furcifera (assembly GCA_017141385.1). Classification (NCBI taxonomy): domain Eukaryota; kingdom Metazoa; phylum Arthropoda; class Insecta; order Hemiptera; family Delphacidae; genus Sogatella; species Sogatella furcifera. The sequence goes on along the minus strand of CM029560.1, from coordinate 4,215,698 downwards.
ATGTTTTATTTCAACAGTAAGATTACCCATCTGAAGGGTAGGAAACGGCCCAAAATGAGCACTATAACTTTAAACAATAATGACAATTAATTCCTACTGTTTGGGGCAGGTCCAGCCTACCTTCACTGAAGGGACACTGACTAAAATTCCAATAAAATAAGGTTGAAATTGGATCTTGCTGATTAATGTGTATGGTATGCAATAGAAATAACAATAATTCACAAAAGTTAGCGCACTAATTTCTTTTGGCTATTTTTAAAACAAGAATTCAGGAAATGTTTGAAACCAAAACTGAGCTGCAGAAACGAAAACTTAAATTTTCAATTGTTGCAGAGTATAACGTTTATCAAATTTAAAGTGTATTTGTGTAAAATTATGAGAGCTCTCACTTCAGAGCCAAAATACTGATTAATGAAACAGGAATATTTTTTATCATTATCATTGAAGGCTCTTATTCCACTCTTCTACAAAATGTGAAATTTTTTTAAAATGTCATTCAAATAATAATAGTAAAACTCAAACTCTGAACCAAGAAGCCAATAAAGCATAAATTTTCAGTACATATTAAAAGTTGAGGCTCGATTTCAAACAAATGAAATAAATTAAATTAATGTTAAAAATATTCAATAATTTATTTACAAAATGAAATAATATTATTCATTCACTACGTCATACCGTATACAATAGGAGTGGTCAATTTGTATGAGTTAAGCTGGATAAGTTATGCATAATTATGGGAAATCTCATCTCTATTAAGTAATAAAAAATTAATAATGTTGTAAAATCTCATGCACTCATTACTCAAAGAGTCTACCATTCAGCACTATCTTACAATATACCTGAAATTGATGAGTAAGTTCTCGATGAGTAGTACTTAATTATTACCAGACTTATGTGAGATTTCAACATGCCCCCTATGGACTACACATGGAAAGCTAAAATACTTTTCATATTAATTTTGAGAGAGCATACTACAAGCTTATATTTCATGCAAATTAATTTTTTCTGCTTCAATCCACTGTTTTATGAATTTTTCGTTTACCGTACTTCAAATTTTAAAAAATCCCATTAGCACTACGAATATGACTGAAATTGATCCAGAATAAATGATATATTACTAATTTATGCGGTATCTTAGTCACCATTGCACCTTTTTTCACTTACTTGATGGCCTTCTCTTAGAACATTCATCTACTAGAGATATCTAAGCTTTACAATAACAAGGGATTTTTACTCAAGAAATTATTGTCCTGAAACAATGTTTTTCCAATTGAATAGTTTTTAGTATATTTTTGAAATTGAGATTCTTATTGAAGATAGTATTGATTTAAAGATCTCTAACAACAAATATGGGAGCTCGATTCCTTCTACATGAACGAATACTAGAATCAGTCAACTCTAATGAAAAAATTAATTGGAATCAGTGGAGTGGTTTGCATGATTATTTAGTTATTCCTCGGATACATAAATCAATCCAAGTCGATTGAGAATATGCATTTGATTCTATTCAAGTCAGTCTACACACGTCAAGTCAACTTGTAATGACCAAATTTACTATTGTACCAAATGCATCTACTTGCCTCGTGCAGCAGGGGAATTAATTTTTCATTCATTTAAACAGTCAATAATCAGAGACCTACTTTATGCATTTACTTCATTTTATTTAGAAGAAAGAGATCATATTGCTCATCCTGAACTTAATTTAAGCTCATTTCAGTTACGGTACTCTATCTTTCTCCTGACACCCATTCCTATTTATTTTAGATACTTCAAGTTACTACAGATTCTTTTCACATAAGGCTATCTGTTTTAGCGCTACTTTAATACCTATTTATGTTTTTTTAAACAGCTGGTGCCAGCAATTAAGGCAGTTGACAGTTATTGATGCTCAGCTTTGTACGAATAGTCTGAAGCTATCTTCGAGAACGATCCTGTATAACTGGGTTCGCTCTCATTACCCTCACAGACAACTCGCCGACTGTCCTAACAGAGCTGAGAATTATAACAGCCATTCGCCGAACGTCTCAATCGTTGGCACCAGCTGAACAATATTAATACGAAAAATCCAACTTATAAGAGCTACAGAGAATGAGAAACTAATGATTTTGGAGGGATGCACTTATTTTGTATAGTCTGTCCAAGCAAAGAAGACATTCTGGCAAGATAGGAAAATGACTACATCTACGTTCGAAAATTATACATTCAGTCTCAATTGTAGATTGGAATGATTTCTACAATTTGAGACAAAATTCATAATTTTCGAACCAATATTGACCGAGCTGTAGTCATTTTCCCATCTTGCCACAGTGTCTTCTTTGCTTGGACAGACTATATCACATACTTTGTAAATCAAGTGAACATAACCTCTAATTTAGAAACTTACTAATTTATCGAAATTTGGGGAAAAAGGCGTTTCGGACTTTATTGTCTGTCTTTTTACCTTTTATTTCAATTTATCAGATAGATTGATTAATACTTATTGTGTATCATTTCAAGAGTAGAAATTACTTGTTCAGATCGAATTTAGTCAATTATTTCAACATGTCTTAGCGGAGTTTTGGGTCGATTAGAGGTGAATGTTAATGATGATAAGCGCTAGGATGATTTCTGTTAGGACCCAAAACCTCGAACAGAGCAGCACTGTGTTCACTACCTACCCCTTGACTAGGCTGGACACAGTCTCGGTTTTTCCAAATAGTGGCGACTGTCGACGTAGCCAGACCCAGAGCCCGGCTAACGTCAGACTTGCTTTTGCCCGCTTCAATCTCATGTATGATCGCCCATTTTTGTTCACTAGTGAAGGCTAATCGTTTCCGGCCCTGAATGCAACATCTCCTATTATAAACGCAAGTTCATACGGGGATCGACCACCTTACCAAGGTGCAATGATGTTATAATCAAACTACTAAACTTGGATTTAGAATCAGTTTCACTCCTTTCTTAATTTTTGAACGACTTTTCTCTCTTAGATAATTAATATTTTGAGCTAAAGTCAAACTATTTTGTCTCCAAGATAATTAATATTTTGAGCTCAAGTCAAACTTTTTTGTTATTTGCCTCTCCAGACTAATTATTATCTTGAGCACTCAATCTCAACCTAGAGTCAATCTAGAGTACTTTCGTTTTAATCAAACTAAAGTAGGATTGAAAATCAGTTTCATTTCATTCTTAAAAGTCTTATTTTAATCTCATTCATCTTGAGCTAGAGTCAAATCAAGGCCTTCATCTTCACTATGATCAAACTAAAGTGGGATTTGAAATCAGTTTTACTTCAATATTGAAATAAGATATTCAATTTCTATCATTTTAAACGACTTTTTTCCTGTGTCTCTCCTAAAAACTAAAGTCTTCATCTCTACTACATTCAAACCCAAGTAATAGTAAAATTACATTGACAATACTAAACTGGTATTTGATATTTGACAGATATTTTAGTGAAGTACTTTAAAATAAGTTTATTTCCAAATAATTTTATTGATTTTGTTCAAATTTCTTCCTTTGTATTTCCTAGAGACTCAATATCTCGAATATTGTTACAATCAAATTAGTAAACTGGCATTCAAAATCAGTTTTACTTCTTGCTGGAAATATCTCTGTTCAAAGAATTTAATCATATATTTACACAATAAAACAAGTAAGCTAACCAATTACCAATAAAGATTAAGAAAACTGAAATCTTCGCCTAAGAAATAAGAATTGAAGAGATGATTGAGAAATTTTGGAGCAAACATGTATCATGAATGGAGAGAGAAGTATTACAAATATTAGAAAGCTACGATATAATAACAAGATATAACTATGAAGGAGATCGTTAGAATGGTAACAATGGGAAACAGTAGTATTGAGGTAGATATGACGTGAAGCACTAATGCTACTAACTTACTTGTAGGATCTTACTTTGTAGAAAGGAAGAATGATTGAAAATAGTTTGTATATTTTATTGCTTGGTACTATCAAAAGTTGAATTGAGCAGTGGAAATTTCTTGTATTTCATTCAAACTGTACTGACAAAAACTTCATCTCAAATCTATAAAAATTGTGAGGGCACAAAACGTTTGATGAAAATTTACTATTTAAAGACCAAGTGAAGATGCACAAATTCTCATGCAATCTAAGAGTTAGAATGATTATGCATACCTCATTTTGCTGGATTGCTCTCTGTTCCTTTTCTTTCTTCAGTGCTTCCGCTTTTTCGAGCTTCTCCTGTTCTTTGACTAGTCTGCACAAACGAAAGAAAATCATTATTTCAATTTTCCGTATTCCAATACACTTCAGTGAATGTGACAATGAAAAGAGAATACAATTTTTTCCTGTTAATCAATCACGATATTGAATTATTATCATTAATAAGCAGATTATTAATTCATTCGATTATTGTATGAACGAGTGAACAGTTGAATAGATGAAGCACAAGAGTCGGTACCGAAGATAGATATAAGTATTATTTTATTCCCTACTTATCTTATTTCCCTAATTTGTGAATTATAATTTTCCACAAGCCGAATTCCCTATTATACGAGTTTTCTCGTATTAATTTATTAATAAATTGACCTACTCTCAATTTATTAATAAACACTGAATTACAAGTGGAATAGTTAACTCGGTAACAGGCATATAAAGATAATTTATTTTAAAAAAAGTGTTCAGAATAAGGTGTTGATAGTACTAAAAGTGTCATTAGCTAATAAAAACAACTCTACATTACAGAATATCAAAAGTTATTTTACTGCTGAAAATAAAAATAATTAGCATCAGGTAAATTGTGATCAATACAGTAATTTTTACAATTCCTACAATATTCTACATGCAATCAAGGCCCATAACCTGTTTTCAAACATCAATACAATTCTTTCTACAATCTTGTTACAAAGTGAGTTACAATTATCAATGCACCAGAAAAATAATTTGGAAAAGGTTCTACAAATATCAACTTCATATGTAAATGAAGTCCACCCCGGCCGGGGTGGCCGAGTGGTTTGGGGCGTTACAACCTCCAGTCCGCTAGCGCTACCCGGTCGTGGGTTCGAATCCCACCAGAGGCATGGTCGCACCTCATAAATCACCCTCGCACACTCCATTACCCACGCACAAGTAAATTGGAATACTTATGTGGGCATCATCCACAGCAAAAAAAAAATCAATAGAGGTACCTAGTTCAAATATGGCCGAATATTCCACAGATTGAAAATAAGTAACTCAAGTGTATAATTGATAGGCAATATAGATGCATGTTATTTCAGTCAATATGTTATCCATTGATCATCAACTTTTACCTTACATCACAAGCTATCACTCAAATCGTCTAGGATCCCAATTCTTTCAAATTCTTCAGACAACCCTCAGATTGTTTGAAAAAGTTCTCAATTCATTACGAGTTCAAAATCCCAAGTAAACAACTACTCAACAGGTCTATAGGTATATAGGATACCAATAAAAAGTCGTTAGGTCATGTCAGAGGCATGGAACTGATCAGGTGCTACCTGAAAACTCTGACACCAAACCTTAGCCAGCGTGGTCACACGATATTATTATTTAGTATATAGGAACTAAGATGAAAAACCCGATAGCATCATTATCGAAGATCATTAATTATGATTTCTAGGCTACTGAGTAGTGATGAAGAAGGCTACTTGAAAGGCCTGATCAGAAGAGCAAGCTAGACAACAAACTGTGAACACCACAGCGTCATTAAACATACTCGTATGAGGCAGACACAAATACAAACATTGAATCTGATAGTTATTGAATCTGAAAATCATGCCATCTGACAGTCATGGAATCTGACAATCAAGGCATCTGACAGTCACTTTCCTTATTTTTTGTCAATTTGCAATGGAAATAAATTTATTTATTTATTCCAGCGTAGGTTAGTTGTTAAATTGACAGTTACAAGATGTATAGAAAGCATAGGACTGTCAACTGGGTACCACTCGATAGATATAGTCTACTCAAGCAAAGAAGACATTCTGACAAAATTGGAATTTGACTCCCGCTCGGTCAGCATTAGTTCAATTTTTTTTCAATTTGGTCTCGAATTGTAGAGCAGAATGTTTTCTACAATTAAGTCCAAATTTGTAATTTTGGAACCAATATTGGCCGAGCTAGAGTAATTTTCTCCTCTTGCCAGAGTGTCTTCTTTGCTTGGACAGACTCTACCACATGGCCACCACACATGGCTCACGCCATGATGCAGACCGATCAAAGCTTCTTCAAAGAAATACGTAAAATAAACAATCAGCTTACTTGATGCAATCTCTCGGAATTCTCAGTACCTGCTTGGACTTGGTGCAAGAAAGAGCTCGATAAGGATCGATATTGGATAAGTTATCTAAGTTAAATTTGAAAAAAACGGCGATGTGTGCCTCGGGTTTGTAGATTATCAATTTAAATCTATATTTAAAATTTTATATTTTATTATCACTCTGAGGTAAGGGTCGAAACGATCTAATCTGAACCATTACTAAACACTCTGGAATTGAGGAAGATGGCAGAACCAACTACTTCCCATCCAAAATGTGAGTTTCTCAATGATTTGTCTCTAATCCTATGATATAGGTACTGTGTAGAACTATTATCGTGTAATACTGGCCTAATTTAACAATTATTATAAATCAATTCTTATTTGTATTTTTCATACAGTTTTTGTAACGCTTTCAAAAACAAAGCAAACTGTTTTATAAGAGCTACGGTATAGTAGAATGCATTCGAATGGAATTCAATTTTTTCTGAATATGATGTCCACAAGCAATAAGGGTGATGATGAGAGATGACTACTTTTTAGTTAGTCAGGACTGACGGCTTATCGTCTCATCCGAAAGACGGGGTGGCCGTAACTATGTGATTTTGCGAAAATGTTTAATGTTTATTTATTTTTAAGATAGACCTGTTAGCTACCTACCTACTCAATTATAGTCTAATTAATTACTGATTTTAAAGCTTGTTCCCAGAAGCTAATGACTGTGCTCGAGATACTTAATTTGAAAAAACTTATTTGTGGGCCTACTAACGTTCTCATAAATATTAAAAATTTTATCAATACATTCCATAGAATATATGGCTAACATTGACTGCAGCCATCTCATCCATTATCATAGTCTACATGCCAATTTATGAGATAAACCTATGGTCTAGCATAAACCATAGACCTAGACCGTCTATGTAAGACTAGCTGTATGATACTTTGATATAAAGAGGAGTTGGATTTTTTTAATGGCTACAGATGACATATGAGTGTAGGTAGTTTCTTCAAATTCTAGTGAATTTGCTTTTTCTGATTTCCACTATCACATGATGACAGACTTGAGTATGTAGTCTAGTATGATCAGACTCCTCTCTTCTTTAGTAATTTATTGACTGAAACATCTTACCTTATAACACGAGCTCTTCCAGTATCATTATTCATTTTTCTTCGCCAAAGACAAAAACTTGTTTGAGTACTAAAAATGCTAAAACTTGGTGCCAGGCGAAAAAGCGCAAAAGTGGGCTTATTGCAAACAAGTAATGCCTTCATGAGACCGACTCTTGTGCGTAAAAAATGCAAAACCAGAAAATTGAGAGCTGAAGCATAAGTTAGTCAAGTTGTAGAACGCGCCCTTGCCATTTAAAGCTCTATTCGGTCTTGGATGAATTCCTTCCACTGTAGTCTATCAATAACATAACGATGAAAATCCCCTGTTCATTTGCAACCCATGACTGAGTCAGAGAAAGAAAGAGACAAAACAAAGAAGAATAAAAACCAAAGAAAGAGAATATTAAGAAGAAAAGATTATAAACCAAACACCATGCTAGGATTCAAATAAACAAAGACCCACGTACAAACCATTTATTTCTTGAATGTTTTGTTGATAAAATGATGAATTTCCATCATTATTTAATACCAAGATATCGTAACATGATTTGTGTTACTATTCTACTTTTCTATTTTAACCTCAACCACGGATTCGTGGCTTCATAAGTCACATTTTATTAATAATTATTATGAAGTCACTAAAGCGTATCCTAGAGCCAAATATTGGAATATAGGAATATGCAGCTTCAACTCTACAAATTTTATTTATGAAATAATTTACAATTACTTTTTAAAGATTCCAGTATTTTTAATAACCTATTACTATCACCAATAACATTCTACAAGCCTAGGGGCAGTCGAGCCGTAGCCTGTCTCGAATTTTCGAAACTAAATGTCGCACCAGAAGATAGGTTATATCCCTTTCAGCCAATTTCAGTGTGATATTTAGCTGCAAAAATCAGCGACAGTCTACAGTTCATCAGACCCAAACCTAATAATTTTTTTCATGAGAGCCCATGCCCATGCCTGAGTTACATATTCAAAAGAAATTATAGTCTGTCCAAGCGAAGAAGACATTCTGGTAAGATGGGAGAATGACTCATCTCGGTCAATATTATTTGTTAAAGAATCATAAATTTGGTCTCGAATTGAAGGAAACATTCTGATCTACAATATTATGAATTTTTAACGAATATTGACCGAGTTCAAATCATTTTCCCACCTTGTCAGAATGTCTTATTTGCTTGCACAGACTTCAAACCTAATAAAAACACTGCATAAATGTGTTTAAGTTAAATGTAAGTGATTGACATGCATCTAAAAAATAAATCAATGGAAACAAGTTTTCTTAGTTTCAACAAAATAAAATGTTCACAGAAATCATTCAATCTTATGGAGTTAGTTGGAATTTTGTCGAAACCGAAGCCGAAGCCGAGTGAGCTTAATACCTAAAGTCATTCTCGTTCCTCTGCGACTCCAATTCTCCATGATCGGTGTCAGGCCTAAAAAGTAAAAGTTAAAAAAATGAAACTAAATATTATTTTTTAAATGCTCATTTTTATTCCAATCTTATTTCATTTTATTTTGAATCAACGTTTCCATTCATGAGTGATGTGAACCTTTTTGTGGAGCAATTGGAGCACTGAAAAACATCAGAATCGAGAGTTAGGAAATTATATTTAAGAATTATAAGAATAATTATATTTTTATTTCAATTCTTGCTTTCGATTGTATACTTCCACAAAGGTATTTACCAGGCAAGAGTGATACGTAATAATGAGATTCAACGAATTGTGATATTCTAAGTTTGAAAAGTAATTCTAAGTTTTAAAGTTTAATTTTGAAAAGTAAGTTTTTGTAAATGATATTTTTCCCATGATATCTCACAATAATGGTTGAAGTTAGGAACTTACAACTGGTTCCACCTGATCTATCAGCTAATTTTACGCTATGAAAGATCTTTTCTCATCATAATACCCCTAAAAATGTATTTATCCAAGTTAATGATAAAATTAAGAATTTTATGGAAAATGTACAATCTTCCGCCATTGTTATCTCGATAGCAAATTGTTACTGGGTTCATTAGAGCTTTTCGATTATTAGGTAAGCTCCAGTGAACTTTTCGGCTGACAATTTTTCTCAGATTCCTCCTCCAACATCCTGTAAATATGATTTGTACAGTGGAAAGTTACCAAGAAATTACCCAACACCATTAAATTAATTCTGTAGACGATTTTTTAAAACTTAGAAAAAAGCCTTCCACCAAACTGCCACTAAAACTGCAACCCCAAACCAGAATAAATATCACAATATCATAAATATTATCTAATTCTACCATACATTAATCATTCCACCGATTACCAATAAATTGAAATGAATTATAAATACTGTACAAATGCAAATAAATCCATACTATTTAATATAATAATGAAAAATAGGAAATTTTCACAATATTATCAATTATTTTGAAGTCCTAGGATAATTATAGGGTAAATAATTAACAGTATTTTCTAGTGGTTTACTATGTGTTCAAGAAACTTGAAATTCTATCAACAACCTTTTGTTTCAGTAGTGACATATCCAAATGAAATATATTTTCAATAAATGTAATATAGGCCAAAAACAAAACTCCCAGGTTATAGTAGTAGTGATTTCTTCGATAAATGAATAGTAATTATGATTATAACATTATGAAAAATATGGGATGAAACCTCCAAATTAATAAATTAATTGATCAAAAGGGATAAATTACATTAATGGGTGGTTAAAAATATTGTAATGGTGGAACAAGGTCAAATCAATCTTAAAATATTTAAAGTTTCAACGAAAACAAGTTGTGCTTCGAAAATAGCAAGCAAATAGAGTACTAGACCCAATTATTGTTATAAATGGTGAGTGAATCTTTATATTTACCTTGGCTTTTTATAGAGTTCGTGTAGCTGGTCGAACTGCAGCACATCTCCCACGAACTCTTGCGTGTTGAAAGAAAAGTGCTGTTTTTTATACTCGTGTATATTGTTCATCTCCAAGTACTGAAATCAAAATATGAAGGTAACTTATACTTCGTACTACTGAAGTATTCTAATAAGGTATAATAGAGCACAGAATAAGGTACAAAATAATCTAATAATAAGGTATTCTACTTCTATAACTACTAAATTTACTTCTACTTCTGAATTACGTTGAGTTCTTAATAATAAGGAACTAATTAATAATCTTGTAAATTATTTACAAGATTATTTTCGAATAATAGTTCGAGTTATTAATAATCAAAAACCAATTAATAATCTTGTAAATCTATATTTATAAGATTATTTTCGAGTACCATACGACACATTTGAAAAACTACAATCCTAATAATTCTAGGCAATTACGTTACACCAATACCAGTTGGTTATAATCCTACATCTTTGATTCTTCTTCCATCTATTTATTATTGATTGATGGAATAATTTAAAGTAGAATCTCACCCGGAACAAAGAGCTATAGTCTTTGAACGAATCGCCCATTGGAGAAAAGTAAGTGATTTCAGCACGATTCCCAGATGGTTTCATCAACACCATACGTCTCCACCCGCGGTCCAATGGAACTCGCAAGTCGTTCTCTCTCTCTGAAACGGTGCGCTTTCGACGATTGCCTGAAAAAATCAACTAATCAGTTGAATCCATTCAAATTTAAGTGAACAAAATTTTAAATTTTCAATCTTCTTATAATAATACGGTAATGATTATTATCGTTGTTCTAACCCAAATGTAAATAGTTGAATCATTATGGATTTATGATTGATTTAACCAATGGTATGATTGGAATGACAGGTTTTATGATTTTGATCTCCTTCTAGCAATTATTGGAAGAGTGGTTAGCAAAATGATCAACAATATAATCCAACAATTAGATCAGTGACCCCTTTCCAACTGATGACCGAAAGTTATCGTATACCAATAACTTTCACTCATAGAATAATATTATTTCATGAAAGATATTCATAAGACACATAAGAGGTACATGAAGTGTACTTCCCAGTAGATATAATAACTACCCAGTAGATAAAATTTAAGTGAAGCTGTACACTTATTCTTCGAGACTATTCCTCTCAAAGTGTATTAATCTGTTGAATTGAAAAATGATAATTTTCCTAAATATCAATTTCACTTCAGTTCAGGTTTGATTTACTTGACAAATCGTCATTACTTATATGATAATATTGTCTCAATTATTTTGAAAAATTCAGCATAAGATGAGATGAAGACAAAACATTGTCAAACCATTTTATTAATGGTATTATATTAATCAATTCCAACTAAAATGTTTTAAGAATAATACAATATGAGAAAAAATAAAGCAATATGAAGAAAAAACATCCCTGAATATTAATATGTAATTATTAATCATGGAAATTTCAAAAAATATTCAACAACAAAAATTATTCTTGTAGCTCCAACTGTTATGGTTGTTATTGCAGTAGTTTCACCTCAAAGTTTGAAAAGCGTTTATGATTAATTCTGGTGAAGTACCTATCAAAACTGATTATTTGGGTTCCAAAAATACTTCTGGTCACAAAAATATATGGATAAATTGTTCTTCTAGTTGATGTATAATACATTACAACATGTTAAATTACTCACTCAAGTCTCCTCGTTGCTAGACTGAATTGATAAGAGTTCATATCAAACACAAATAATATCCACTGAAAGAAACCTTTTGTTGTCTTAAGAATATATTTGTATTGGAAAATACTTGAAAAATTCAATGCAATCAGGAAATATTGATCTAAACAGATCACTGATTAAGATTTCTGGAAAACCACAACAAATTTAATATTGCAATGATACTTGAAATATCGCTTTTTCAAAGGTCTCAAGGTAGCTGAAATAAAGTCAGTTGAATTTCTTAAGGTAGCTTTCCCAAGCAGCAGCTCGAGCTGTCGCGGGCTCTAGCTGCAGTGTTCTAGATATCACAACTCTATTCACATAACTATAATTATTATGAATGTTCACTTTCTTATTATGGCTACTGATGTATAATAAATCGATAAATAATGAAATTGACCCTTTTTAAGTCATTTATAAGTGAATTTCACTATTTATTGATTTATTATACATCAGTAGCCATAATAAGAAAGCGAACATTCATAATATAGTTATGTGAATAGAGTTGTGATGGCTAGAGCCGCGACAGCTCGAGCTGATACTTGGGATTGCTACCTTTAGATGACATCATTCTACATAAGGTAGGTTTAATTTTCTTTGATTTTTTAAATCATACCTTCAAGATTAACACTCATCAGGTATTAAATAGACAAATCAATCATATTAGTAACTAGTTACATCTTTCTATTTTGTTAGCCATGATCAAGTCCAATTGAGTTCAAGTGATCGAATAACATGAAAATGTAGGCATATGTATATTTCTATCATTTTCATGAATTTTGAGGGTCAAAAATCCTAAATCTCAAACTATGAGAATAAATTACAATAAAAAAATTGTAAGTCTCACCAGTGGCATCCACTTCCATATCGGATTCATTATCAGTGACGGCAGCTTCAGTTGCAAGACTTTCTGGTCCTCCGACAGAAATATTAGTCGTAGTCTCACTATCTTCGGATTTGTGATTGTTTGACTGAAAATGTGTAATAAACTCATTACTATTAGTAATTAACAATAATTTAAATATCACACGTTTCGGCAGGTGATGAGTGTTCTTATCTTTATAGACAGCTGATGATGAACACCTTTTTGATCTGAATTCGGGGCGGAACCAGTATATAGCAGCTTTTCCACGCCCCCACATCTAAACATAATATTGGTTTCCCACTTTCAATAAGTTTGAACACGTTCCCACATTTTAAACATATAGCCTATTTATATTTCAAATATATTAAAGAAAATATGACAAAATAATCTAATAAATAAATGTTAAAAATAAAGCCAACCCTGCTACTCTGCTAATGAGATGAGTTTGAAAAATAAGTATCAATAACAATTTGAAGATTTGAAAAAGAAATTAATTAAGTGACGCGTTAACTACAAAAAATAATTTCAATTCATTGAAAAAACCCTGTTTAATAAAACTAAATTTCATTAAGTGGCTATACATTAGACATTTGTAGAAAATTATTCAATTTTTGCAAACCATCAGGGCTAGGTGGGTATTTCAAATAAGTTTTCAGATGTTTCAAAGCTTTCCCTCGTGAGATTAACGATGTTCAATCTAGGGATGTGGTAATGAACAAGACAAAAGCACCAGCTAATTAACTGAGAATCATCGCTTCCCGCTCACATTAATTAATAATTAACGATTCTTGTAGAGAATCTTCATTCAAGTACTTGAAACCTCCAAAAAAGTGGCAATTGTCATTTACTACCTTCTTATTTGATTCTCCATCATCAGAATAGAGAGAAGTGGCCGTAGCAGGCGGAACCAACGATAGAGGCTGATCCTCAGTCCTACTTTTTTCATCATCATTTCCTGAAATGAAAATTCAATAATTAAATCATCACAATTGACTTCATTGTACAATAATTGATGTTGCAACAATTCACTTCTTTGCATAATGATTGTTATTGCTACAGTTGAATTCATTATGCAATGATTGTTATTTCTACAGTTCACTTCATTGATAGTACTGTATTTGATATTGGGTTGTTCTCAATCTCTTTCTCTGGAAAAGAACTTTTCACTTGTTACCTAGCCCACAGCTGCTAGAGACTAGAAATACTTACATACAGCTTTATGCTAAATCAATCTATTGTTCGTTGACCCCCTTCAAAACAAAACTAAATGAAACATTTCAACCATTTTTCTTAAATACCAGAACACACCATCTATTGACAAAACTTGGTAGTAGTTTGTTTTTACAAATCATCTATTCTTCTTTGAATAGACTAAAATTGACTTAAATTGATTGTCAATTGAAGATTGAATTGTCAATTGATTATCAATAAAAGATTGAATTGACAAGAATCTAAAGAAAGCTTTTCAAGTCGTTATGCAATATTCTGCAACTATAAATAATGACAAGAGAACCAGAATTAATGAAAAAAGAACCATTTGGAGATTAGAATCTCATCATAGGAGAATCTTCGAATCTCAAATGAGAATCTCATATTAGGCGGTTCTTATGTCAATATTTGCAAGCTACTTATACAACTTTTGTATTTTCCTATAACTATTCTGTATTTTAAACTGAGAAAATTGCTAGAAAATAGGTTAACTGTCGTTGACTTACCGGCAGACATTTGTTGTTGGAGCAGTTTTGAGTTGAGCATTGAAATTTGCTGATTCAATGGAGAGTTCAGATCGATTCCGGGCTTGACTCCCAATGCTCGACTTTGGGCCAGTAGAGAGGCGACTGTATTTTTCTTCGGCTTACTTACGCCTCTACCCAGGTTTCTTGGGCGTCCATCCTAAGGGAGAAATGAACAATATAAAGATAAAGTATAAGTACATGTATCAAAGTTTAAAGAATCGATTTTCATAAGATAAGATATCATTATTAGATAAAGTGTATTATTTTGTACTAGAATGAATGAATGAATTTTTATTCTACACAGTATATCATAGGCCACAATAAACACATGAATATCGTCAAAGTAACTCTTTTAAATATACATTAAAGTGAACACTCACAGCAATGAAAAATAAACATACACGAGAAAAGTTGGATCTTGATTTTTGATACAATTGGATTAGCCTATAATAATCAATCATGTATTTGTGGGTTGATTGGAAGAGGGGGCTCTTCTGCCTCAACTTCGCCCACATCACTTATGTATTGTAACTAGTGGAAAATAAGGTAATTTATCTATCTATGTATTAGAGAAATCATTCATTCACCTTATTTACTCATTCACTTCAGCTTTGGTGACAAGAAAGTTGAATAAATTCTTTTTAGATATATTCATTGGCATGGACTTTGTTGTATAAAGTAGGCAGATTATTTGTTGTAAAGCTTAACACCAATGTAAGATTCGTATTTCACTATGCTTTTCTTTATGAATATCACATACTGAATACGTAAGTTGCATAGAAAGGAATATGATAGAATTACTGCCTTCACTTTCCAACCCACAGAAGGAATGGATTGAACTTAAAATAGGTAAGGTTTTCAACCCGCCAGTAAAGTAAAGACAAACAAAAGTAAATTTTTTTTGAGCAAGGTAAATTTTATTTTGTGAAGGTAAATCTTTATTTGATGAAAATATAACTTATTGTGATGAACTAGAAATAATATTCATCACAAAAGTGTGAATACTCATGCTTTTTATTTTTCATTGTTTGGCTCTATAAGAAGTATTATAAAATACTTTACAATGCTTACCGTTATTTCCGCAAACATCAATTAAACGATTTTTGCTGAAATGCACTTTTGCTGAAATTTTGAATTGTATTATGTTTCCCTTGATCCATACGTTCTACAATTAAAATAATGTTCATACTGTTTATGATCGAAAGGTATGGTCGGTTCTCAAATAATAATTATTATTTCAAGTATATATTTTCAAGATTTGCCCCAACAAATGGATTAAATAAAACACACTAATAATATCGATTCTACAGTTTATTTTACACACATTATCAGTGTGTTTTATTTTATTATGGAACGATTCAACAACGACTCAGTCGATCTTTTAAATAGATTTGTATTTCACTGTCGACCAAATCGAAAACAATAATTGTGTGGCCATCCTCAGTCATCAGTTCTTTGGTTGAATATACTGATTAAGCGAATGGAATACAACTCAAGAACAGTTACGTAATCAAATAAGAACATGTGAGCAATAATTAAATCAAGAAAAACAACTAAAAAGTCTAAAGCAACTCATACCCTAGCGTCTATTCTTTTCCACTAGTGAATTAAAATCGGAAGATTTTTTAAACCCTTACTTTAGAATAGCGACGACCTTTTCCACCTACCAAGGCCAAAAAAGTGCGAAACAGTCGTCACTATTCAAAATAATAAAAGCTTTTCCAAAATTTAAATCTTTCTGTTCAAATTAACATATGTGCGTTTGTTGCAAAATGTATCAATACGAAGGAGGAACAAAATCAGTTTGAACTCAATTGTAGAATCCAAATTGATGTTGTGGAGCTCCAAGATAAGTACTGTTGAGAATGAGACCAGTAAGGTCTCGAAGACGGTCCAGTGTTAATTATGAATAGAAGTGGAATAAACCATTTGAAACTTTGTTTTATTTCAACAAACTGATATTGTTAATTTTATCAGTCGAATTTTTTTATCTTTCTGTTCAAATTGATCTATGTGCGTTTGTTGCAAATTGGTATACATTCGAAGGAGGATCAAAATCAGTCTTAATGAAATAGTTATCGGATACCTTATGATGCGTTGAAGAACTATCACTGTCTTCACTGGCGACCATCTCAGCAGCTGTTATTAAATTCATTAAACCTTGCACGTTGGTGCCGGCTTGATGAGCAGTGGTTGCCTGCTGAGGCTGCGGAACGGGAGATGGAGTAACCCTCCGCGGCTTGGGTCCCGGCTTACGGCGGGCTGAAATACAATAAAAATATATAAAATACATTATATATATTATACAATATTATATAAATATTATTGTTCCAATTTCAGAACTCTACTAATTGCTGACAATCTGTTCTACTGAAAATTCAAGATACATTAAATTATTTATTTTTTTCAATGCAAGAACTATACTCATTTATGACAAACAGCTTTACTAAAATTCACAATCAATGAGCTTCTTTATTACTTCAATAGTCGGGGCTCAGCCTGTTTTCTCTTCAAAATCATCAATTATCTTTCCCCATTATCTAAATACTTTCTCATCAATTATAAATTGATCAATATCTTTCCTCTTCCAACTGATTTTTTGTTTGAATAAGTACTTCAAAAGAGTTGTATTTCATTTTATTATTCAATTCATAATGATATTCAAACTGGTCAATATTCCTGATATTTAGAAGTGGAATGAATGTGAACATTGAGTGTTGAGAATAAAATAATGAACATATCATCAATATTAGTTTAACAAAAGTTTCAGTTTGAATGATCAGTTGACTCAGATGGAACTCATTAGATTGAATGGGAACAAATCTAGATTTAACCATCCGTAAATCTATTTTATTTTGTAATGAAAATCACAAACTCTAGTAAACTGAAATTTTGATCTAATTAAAGAGATCAAAGTGATCATTGTTTGGATTTTATTGGAAGGTGATTACTGAGACTTACAAGAAAAGTGATTACAGAGAGAAATTAGAAGACAAGTAAGAATGAAATAAAATAGAATACTGTAGTCACGCACAAACTCTCTCCGGCTGAGCACCCAGAGACTGCGACAGAGATGACAGCGATTGTAGCGCATTATTGTTGCCAGTTGCAGCTGAAGACGATGGCTTCAGAGACAGATTGAGAGGAGCGTCCATTTCAGCTCCTGCGTAGTTGCCGGGAGTAGCTCTACCATTACTCACTGAACTCGGCAGCTTGATCACTTCGACTCGGTCAGGAAGCTCACTCTGCAACGTAACACATCAAAATTTAAATATATAAATATAATACATTTATTTTTAAAATATTCAAGTTTTCAATCCATTTAAATAATTCAGTTAAACAGATAATTGTTACTATTTCAATAGACTGCCAAAAGAAAACCTGAATAAGAAACCATTTTGGTTTCAATCAACAAAGCACAAATTGTAATTGGTGAAGGAGAGTCTTTCTGACCTCCATGATAATGGGCTGAGACCCAAAACATGTCTGTAAAATAATACTTCCAAAGTTTTTAGAAAAGGGTATTTGATTTATCATTTTATTTATCAATTAATGATAATTATTGATGATAATCATCAATAATATTATCTGTATGATACGGTTGGAAACAGATAAGTTCTACTATACCTTGTAGTAGTTATGAGCTGGTTCAATGTTCTTCTCGTGACTGCTCATTCGGGCGTATTTATTACCGATTTCAGACTCCGGGTCCTAGGATAACAGATAAAAAGTAATTAAAAGCTTTATAAATTACAACAACCAATGCAATGCAATACAGAAACGACGAACTATTTTTTAAATAATCCATGTGATTGCAAACAAGTTAGTTTTGATATTACCAACTTTTTTAAGCAATATTGGCCCATATCAGCAATAATTATTGATAGACTTGAGAATTTGTCAAAAATATTACAAAAATTTAGAAAATATTAGAAAATTTATTTAAAGGCGGTTTAGTATTTCAGTATATCACCTATGAAAATATCATCCAAGTATTTTCAATTATAGAAATATTCAAATTATATGTTCCACAAATTCATTTTTCTCCAATATTCTATTTTTAATGCTATTACAGTGGGCTAATTCTACCACAAATGCTATTTTAACAATGATAGAATCCAGGTATCATTTTCTTTATCCTTTGAATTACTGCATAAAATGTTTCAGCTTATAAGAGCTACAACTTTTGAAATGCTACAGATCCATAGAAATGGTTACCTGGATTTTTAATTCATTAAATCAATCGGAAAGTTCCCCATAATCAACATTATTTATTCTACAAAATTTGTAGAATTGAAGAACTGTAGAATCACATTTAATTCTATTACAAATTTATAGAATTAATGCTATAAACACGTTAAAACCTAGTGCATGACAATATATTGATATTTTAGCCTAGTGAATATCAATATAATGACATTATTTAACCTAGTGAATATCACAATATCAACAATATTCATTCCATAAAGTTTGTAGAATAGTAGAATCAAATTCAATTCCATTACAAATTTGTATATTTAATTCTATCAAAACATTGAAAATTAGTGAATTGATGGTCGAATTTACCGGCAAATGATGTTTATTTTTACGTTCAATCACCAGACCCGTAGAAGAAAGTGTTGGCATAACGCTAACAGAGGGAGGGTCCAGCGAAATCGTCTTCTTGCGCCCCCTATTGGTTGTGCCGGGTACCTTCGGGCCAATAGCACTGGTAGTATATTTGATTATTTCGGTATCAGGCGGTAGACGTACTCCTCCCAAAATGCTCGACTCACTAAAAAGAAAAAAAAATCACATCAAGAAATAAAAAATACAGACAGAATAAATAATTATACAAAAAATTAAAATTCTCGTCTCTTACAAATGTTCAGTGAAAAAATTAACTGCTTGTGTCAAGAATAAAATGTTCAAGTGTGTATTGGAGCTGCACTTTTAGTATATGCATCAATTGATACACCTTTGTAATTAAAATTTAACCATGAAAGATCTCACGCTTAGACTTCAAGTTCTTTGTGAGATCTCAGTTCTCCATACAATTCATGTGTACAATATCATATATTTTCTGTATATTGTTTATTATTATTATTTAATACAATGTGGAAACATTGTGGTATTATATAAATTTATAATTTTAGACTGTTTGAAATTGAAATAAAATTATTCAAGATCTCACGCTCAGACTTTAAGTTGTTTGTGAGATCTCAGTTCTCCATACAATTCATGGGTACAATATCAAATATTTTCTGTATTAATAATGACAGTTCTGTGTTTTTTCTGTATTGTTTATTATCATTTCTTTGTTTGAATAATTTAAAATTTGTGTAATTTTTGGAAATAAATTGATTGAATGATTTTGGCTGTCGTTATTAAAGATAGTCAGTCGTTTCTCGACTCTGGTAGAATAGTAATTGTTGCATTACACTCTAACTGATTCACTGGACGTTATACAGAGGTGTTCTGCGCAGTTTTTGGTTACGAAAGCTAGCTTATGGTTAAAAGGATCAACGTGCTAACTACACGTTACCTCTATCATGGACCACGGTTGATGAATGTTCATCAGCTGTATAGTGGAGTGAATATGAAACTAACAACCAGCTGGCAGGCCTAGGCCCTTCATGGGCTGTTGAGCCATTGACAAACAAACTAATAAAATTGATTGAAACATGGAAAAAGTACCTGTGGACCGGAGGAGCCGCGTTGCTCAATGCTGAGGCCATTGCAGCCATGCGCTCTAACTCTTCTCGCTCCCTCCGCATTCTCTCGTGCTCGCGTTCCTGTTCGCGCTCTCTTTCTCTCTCGCGTTCCCGTTCGCGTTCACGCTCGCGCTCGCGGTTGCGCTCTCGTTCGCGCTCTCTCTCCCGGTGACTAACACCACTCTGCATTGGGGGCGCAAACATTGATGACGACTGATTCTGTGATTTGGATCTTTTCTCACTACCCGAAGCTGTAACAAGGAATATGATTATCACATATTGATATTTTTGTGAAACATCAGAACACAATTATTTTAACGAATTTATAGCGTTTTCCATGTAGTACTAGATAAGAATTTTGATTGGTAAATGTATGTATTTCTCAACTCATATAACCTATTTGTCAACAAAGAAAACCTATAATAAATAAGGTGATTTTTAAAATTTTCCACAACATGTGATTTCTCGGTTTCTATTCATGATGAATATTGTCATGAAGATTTATTAGACTCTTTGTCACTATTTATTGCCTATTTATATATTTATATAGATTCTTTGAATTGACAACTTTTCTTAGACATTATTTTATGAGATTTTGGAACCTGGATTTTCCAAACTTTCTCCTCATTTCTTCTTGTGAAGCATGATCTCGATGATAGTGAATTGATTAAACAAGTATTGGCGGACATTTTGAGAGACAATGATTTCGGCAACAAAATGTTTTCAAAAACATTTCAAAGATTAAAAGCGACTGATTCTGTTATTTGGATCTTTTCTCACCACCTGGAGCTGGATAAATTTCATTAATCAATCAATTAATTTATTCAATGTCATGATTACAAAAATCATAATATAATTATTATGAACTATAGTCTTTCAAAGTACATACATAATATTATAAACTATAGTATTTTAAAGCATCTATATTATAACTATTATTAACTATAGCCTTTCAAAGGATCTATTGTCTCTTTTGTTCTCAAAAACGTCACCTAGCTAAATTACACTCCAATTGACAATATCAGCTGTAGGATGCCACTAGACGTCAAACCTGCAAAAGAAGACCAACAACAACAACAACAACGAATAATATCATTTGAATTGATAGCACTCCTTGAAATGAGTTTTTAAGTTTTTCAACTTACAAGACTTGCTGGACTGCAGCTTGTGAGATTGTGACGGGTGCGTGACCATCTGATAGCCGGGAAGGAGGCTCTCAGCCGTGGGGAGGCCCGGGAAGCCGGGGTGACCTGAGGCAGCCGCTGAAGCCTGTACAGCCTGCACTCTGGCCAAATAGTCCTGGGCAGCCAAATGACTTGCCATTGTCCACCATGCTGCGCCTGCGAATTCATTTCATTCATCAATTAATTCATTTATCAAATTAATAATCGATTGTCATAATTACTGAAAAATGTATAGTTATTTCCAGGGCTTGATTAATTGATTAATAATCAATTGTCATAATAACAAAAATTAATTGATAATCAATTGTCATAATTACAAAAATTAATTGATAATCAATTGTCATAATTACAAAAATCTTGAGAAATTAAATAGTTTTTTCCAGGGCTTGATTTCGGGGGGAACGGTGTTCCCATACCTTTTTACCAATGGAAAAAACACACGATCAAATCACAAGTAATTTGTAAACAATGATTTCTTCCACGTTCGTTTTTTTCCATTTTCAATATTATTTTTGCAAGTCGCTACTTTTAAAATGGTCAATAGCTTTGTATTAAACTGGGATATAATATTGCTAGATGATTGTTCAGAGTTTTAGGTGAATGCTAACCCATAAAGTATCGTCCGAAGGTCTCGGCTGGATTCTTCCAAGTGGCGTCAGCGCGATACACTACTGTCTTTGACATTGCCAAATGTGTCACCAAACACGGGAGCACCGATGCACCAATTGTTTCAAGAATGCAGTCAATGTTTTTAGAATGACACGTAGACCATCATGATTTTACACTGTTGTTAGAGTGGTAGAAAACATGCCTGCTCCAAAAAAGCTTAGTGATTTTGATTCAGTCTTTAAAATTTTATTTTGTGTTTTATAACAAAACAGCTACAAAATATTGCTCAGATTTACTAGAAACGCTACAATTCAAGTTTTATTTTTTTTAATCTTCCTTCAGACCCCCCGGTGAGCCAGTTCCCTTACCTCTCTTTCTTTGGAAATCAAGCACTGGTAATTTCAAATTTAGAACGCAGCACTCAGTTTTATGGTAATACAAAAATCATTATTTATTTATGTAAATTGAAATATATTACAATAAATTCAATTCACGTTAAAATAATTCATTTATTTATTTATCTGAAGACAAACACACGTGGAAGAAGAAATAACAGGTATATCCTTAAGTATTTTCAACAAAATTTTGATTAGAATACAGTCGAAATTTTTAGAATAACAATTATATCCTTAAGTATTTTATACACAATTTTGATTAGAATACAGTCAAAACTTTTGGGTCAAGCCTAAATTTTTGTTTGTGATAAAGGCTTTTTAATCCATAAAAAAATTAAATTTGGAAAATGAAATATAGATCAACTCATTCATAAGGAGAGAGGAACAATTTGAGACCTGACAAAAACAATTTTACTGGGTGACAAAAAACTATACCTCATTCATGATGACAAAGTAAACAAACCCTCAATGTAAACAAACGGGCGACTACTGTTACGTTGACAAACTATAGCAACGATACAACACAGTGCCAACGAAAAAAATTAACGCCACACTCGAACACATAAGCATTGCCAATGCTATTACATGTCTATACTAATTAGTTTATTGGTTTATGTTGTATTAGTATAAAGCCACCTCATACTTACACACGCACACACACTTAAAAAATTTGTTCATTTCGTCTTAAAAGTGATCGTGAATCCGGGTATAATTATTAATCGTTCTAAATAAACGGAGAGAAAATAATAGATGGATATACTTACTGGCTGAACCAAGTCCAAGACTGGCAGCTTGACTAGCGGCCACACTGAGGGTGCCATAAGTGCTGGTGGTTGGCACGGAGTGTGGCGGAAACCCAGGATTCGCCCCCGCCCGGGCGCTAGCACTCATCATCGCCCCATACGCGCTGGACAGAGGGTGTCCGTAGGCACCCGGCATCGCTCCGAAAAGCGGATGGCTCGAAGCTGCTGCAACAACCGAACAGCTCATTAGAAAAATATATAATTGGATTTTAGTGATGAAGATACTTAATATAATTTAGGTTCTGCCACAACAAAATGTATTTGGTTAACTATATTGGTGTGATAAGAAAACAAGGATATTGGCGAATTCAACTTTTTTATCATGAATACTGCTTACAGTACCAAGGTTTCACGTTTATCAATTCTACTATGAATATATTGGTGTGACCTTTACGGTTAGTTTACGCATTATTGGGAATGAAAATTAAAACTCACTGTCCCTAAGGTTAGGTTCCAAATCACCAAAATGTATTTGGTTGAATATATTTGTGAAGAGACTTTTAGGGTTAGGTTAGACCTAATGTATTAGAAATAAAAATTGAAAATCACAATTGACAGTACCCTTAGAATATTTGTTCCGGCATAACATGTTTCGGTGTCTTTAAACTCATTCCTAAATAAATAAAAAATACCCATATAAATATATAATTATATTAATTTTCATTTGAGATTGTATCTTGAGAAGTAAATAGAAACTTGATTCAATATCTTCCGAATTAGTTTATCTATAATCTCGCTGAACCATTGAATTTATAGTGAGAATTGGTCTTATCAAGGCGGAAGATATGCAACCCGCAATACATCTCGCTGAACCATTGAATTTATAGTGAGGATTGGTCGTATCAAGGCGGAAGATATGCAACCCGCAATACATCTACAATTTTGAAACTACTGATTGCTGGCGTAATCTTGAACAGATTTCAAAAATATTTCAACACAACATTTCTAGAACTTTATGAACCTGGCCACCAAATATAAACATTTTATACCGATTGGTTCTCGAAAAAATTAAGAAAACCTATAGAAAAACTCAAATATTTGGCGTATT
Organism: Sogatella furcifera; assembly: GCA_017141385.1. Classification (NCBI taxonomy): domain Eukaryota; kingdom Metazoa; phylum Arthropoda; class Insecta; order Hemiptera; family Delphacidae; genus Sogatella; species Sogatella furcifera. The sequence goes on along the minus strand of CM029560.1, from coordinate 4,191,428 downwards.
CTTATGAAGTTTTGAAAATACTTTCTTAGTAGGCTACGCGTCTAACGGTCCAACTGAACATGCCTGTCAAATTTGAACGCATTCGGTTCGGTAGTTTTTAAGTTCTGCTGATGAGTGAGTGAGTGAGTGAATGAATGAATGAGTACCATTTCGCTTTATAGATATAGATCAATGTTTCCTTATAATAGAGATTGTATCTTATAACACCGAAATATGTCGCTCTGAAAAAATATTCCACGAATACTGTTTTCAATTTTCAATTGTTATTCCCCATCTATAAAAGCGAAATGGCACTGACTGGTTCATTACCAGAACTTAAAATCCACTGAACCGAATGCGTTCAAATTTGGCAGGCATGTTCAGTTGGACGTTTAGACGCGTGCTAATAACGCTAAGTACGTAGCTCTAAACAACATATTATTGTATAACTCATTTGTTTGGTTAAATACTGATCACCCATCCAAGAGCAGTCAACAGTGATCGTAGCTGAACCTAAGGATAACCATGCTACTGCCCTCACCGAGCTACCAATACGCCAAACAGCTCATTAAAATTTTAAAAATTTTGTCGGTGAAATATCTCAAATATACGGCGCAAAATACTCTGCTCAAGTATAAAATTAGCAACAATATAATGATTATTTAAATCATCTACGTTTATAATTACTTACGACACTGGCAGTGCCTCTGTACAATTGCTGACAGTTTATTTCTAATAGGAAAGGTATAAAATTTATGTTTGAAAATTTCATTTTCATTCTTCATTATATTGAAAAGTTAACATCTTGGCCTAAACATCAATGTCCTTCCCCTGCTTAAACATCAGTCAACAGTGATCTATTCAAAGGTGCCTCTTGGTTTGTTTTCTGAGGTTTGGATGAGTTCTAGATAAAGCAGTTACTGAAAACTTTTGTGTTACTGAAATAAAAGGGTTGTAAATAGGGCTTGATAAAAAAATGTATGTCCTATCTTCCGTCATTGTTATCTCGGTAACAGAGCATTTCTGGGTGTATCTCCAAGTGTAATTTTTTCTATTTGGTGTAGCCTAAGAAGATTGTTTGTCTAATATATTAACACTCTGTACATTATTATTATAATTCTTATTTCGTTTTTCAGCTCAATATTATTATCAATATCAAATTCAGTTGTAGATGAGGACCGTAAAAAGGCGCCCTCTAACCAATGAGCCAATGATTGATTTAAGTTCTGGCCACTGGCGGCTCGTGCTCACGAAACAGGTGAAGTGCCCGCATCTTTCACTGTACAACTTCTGGCGTCTGTGCAACTGGTCCTATATTTTTGTTTGTAACCAATGTAATTCTTTTACAATTCATTAAAAAAATCAACACTTACAATCCGATTCAAAACATCAAGTTTCCAACACTAAAAACAACAAATGTTTCAAGCATACAGAATAAATAAACAATAGAACCTTATTTACAGGGTGAAGACGTGAAATGGTATTAATAGAAATGGTACTATAAGTATAGCATATAAAAAGAAGATAGCAACTGCATTCGATGAATTGATAAAGCGATAGAGAACAAGACTAGTGCCGGGTTTCTCCAAGCACACTCAAAGTTAAGGGACCCTCAAATTTTGATGAACAGCTGACATTTTCTATGATAAATATAGGAAATGTAGTAAAGTTTAGTAAACTTGAGGGTCCCTCAAATTTGAGTGTGCTTGGAAAAACCCGGCATTGGACTACGATTGAGGTGATAGGCGGCGGAAGGTAAAAGTTGAATTATTATTTCCGCGCGCATGTAGGTAGGATAGGAAAAAATAGTTTTTTTATATAATTCTATTATATTTATGGAATATGGATTGATACTATGTTTCTATCTAAAAAACGAAGGGAGGAAGGAGACGATGGACAGGAGGAGGAGGAGGAGGATGAAGTGTGAGAGACATTAATTATACCAACCCATTTATGAGATGGGAAATGGTTATCAAAATTTAAAAAAACTTTCCAGTCTCGTTCTAAGTGACAAAGAAATGGTATGGTGAGCCACAAAATATTGGATAAGTTTATATAGTGAATAAAATTCCGTATCATGATAATATATATATATAAAGAAATCGATATCAATATAGATAGAAGCCATGCTTGGAATGCAAAATCATAAACGTATAACATAAGCGAACATTAAGATATTGAAACTGACTGAAACGTTCACGAACATAACATGAATTGTAAATTGTATTCATACAAAACATACACCCGTTTTCAAGGTTTTAATAAAAACAGCTGAGTGATTATGTATATTTTTATCACTCAAATAAAATGAAGATCAATTAATATGAGAATAAGTCCTGTAATTCGATACAAACGTATTAAATGCATTTTGAATATAATTGTTGAAATGAGGCAGATAATAATTGTATAGGTAATGGAGCGTTAAGAATTAGCTTTGGATATGTGATGAACGATTGAAAAAAAATTAGACAATCGTGCTGGTTACACAATAAACATAAAATCAACGAAATTTCAAATGAAAATAGACATGAAGCACATACATTAAATAGACACAAAATGATAACTCTGAAACAAAACAGAGTTATTCTGGAACATTTATACAAAAACACGTAATATTATACTATTTCTCACCAGAATGTTGCTGTAAGTGACTGGGGGGTACTGTAAGTGAAATACAAAAAATATTTTATTTGTACCGGCAAGAAGCAATTTGTAGCTAAGAATATTTAATATGTACTGAAGAATTATAGAAAATTTATAATTTCATAATTTTCATTTCATAGACAGGTATGAAATCTATCGAAATCTTTGTGCTTTCCTGATCATTATTCTTATTATAAGATTGCACAAATAATCGAATTCCAATATAAAGTGTAATTTTGACCGTGACACGTTTGTTTGATCTACGTAGGCCTCTTGTTTGATCATCTCGTACACAATAGTACCATTTCTACCAACGGAAGATCATTACAAGAACAAACTCATCAAATTATTTTAATAAATTTAAACAATAGACTACATATAAATCATCTGCATTTTGATGAACATGTGTGTGCCCAACATTAAATTAACTTGAAATACACAAAACTCACATACGTAAAAACAATCTTGAATAAATTGAATTTTTGTATATAAGGTTTCGTCAAGTTTATCGATAACTACGGTACCCAGTGATAAAAAAGTGAATTTATTAAAGTTGTGAGGAAAAAATCTATTTTTTCAAATAAAAATTCAATTCAAATTCGAAATTCAATTCAAATTCTAAATTCAATTCAAATTCTATATTCAATTCAAATTTGAATTTCAATTCAGATTCGAAATTCGATTCAATTTTAAATTCAATTCAGTGTCTAACAGTGTCTCAATTTGTAGTCTAACAATTTTTTTAATGATGGATTTATCAAGATTGTCGGGAATATCATCTTGGCGTAGACTGCTTTCATTGTTTCCTGGGGTGCATGCATTAAAAATATATATATTTAATATATATATTTACTATTATTAAAAATGAAATTTTGAAAGCACCACTCACCTCCGAAAAGGGCGGCAGCATCAAGAATGCTGGGTTGCTGATTGACCGGATCATTATTCTCGGTTCTCTCGGAAGATGGCGTGCGTTCGCCATTTTCTCTCTCCATAGCCAGCAAAGGCGCCCTTCCAGAATAATCTGGCCACCTGAGAAAAAAATAATCAGAAGATTAATTATTTTATTAATAATATTATACTCAGATGTAAATTCGATTCGACGTAATACGTATAAGATAGGGAATTAATTTATTCTTTCACAATGGAGACAACGGGATTCCCCAAACCTCTCTTTTAAAGTGCAGAACAGGTTATACAATGAAATTATAAATAATGTTATCCAACGAGAACATTTCTGTTGCCCACATGAGCTGTTAGGCTTGTAAGTTTACAATTTGGGTAGTTGGGACGGGAGCGACGGCTTATCGTCTCCTCTGAAAGAAGGGGTGACCGTATCTATGTGATGATATTCTAGTCAAAGAAATTTTAGCCGGTCCAGAATTGAACTCGGATCCTGATGGTAATTAGACCGGCAAGTTACTTACTTATCACTTACTTCAACGAACCACTCAAACATGCAACATTGACGTAAATTAGTGGGGGGAGGGGCATGGAGGGCAGTTGCCCCCCCCCCCCAATATTTCCATGACTCACCCCTCGATTTTCCCTGACGGTTTCGCTTGATTTTAACTTTTATCGAACGATATCTTTTGTAAAACTAGGCTAGCAGTATTGGGCTATTGCCATCAAAGAAGCAACTTTTCGATTTAAAGAAGTATGCTCCGATTCAGATCAATTATATGAATCAACATAATCATAAATCAATATCATAGATCATAATCATAAATCATAATCATAATAGTAGATGACACAAGCATAATAAGCAATTTCCAAATAATTATGTTAATTTAAAACCCGTTTTTTCATTGAAATTTCCCTAGATAAAAGCTATAAATTTTTCATTTTTGACAGTCGTCAAAACTCATACGATGAGATCAGAAGAGCTCAGACTACCAGAGGAGAGTACGTACACACATAAATAACCACCAAATGTATCATGTTATTGAGATCTCACTAATCATGCTATTTAGGTAGTTAATTATCCCAAAATATGTTTGCACTGTTTATTTGTTCCATTAGAACTTGAAAGCAGAAATATTTAGATGATGAAAACTATTGAATAAGTGCAAAAGCTAATTAATAATTTGAAACTGATTTGATGTCACTCCCTTTAGATTTCAATGATGAAGCTGAGAAGCTCAATTGATTTACATGAAAAATGTAAAAATACATTTGAAAGGAAAAAAAAATATGATGAATAGTAAGGCAGTTGATAATGATTCCCCTCATTTTTCTGGATAATAATATTATCAGAATTACTTTGAATAATGATTAAAATTCAGACATTTATTATCTCCAACTCCCATGTAACAAGGATTGAAAAAGAATAAAGAACGACACTAAGCCTAATAATCATATTAATAATAATGATTGATATTTCCAGAAAGGATTTTTTTTGCTACAGATCATACATAATACGATGAAATTGATTAAATTTGACGTGTGAATGAAGAAGACTGAAAGTAATCATAATAATCCTCCATTCCATATAATTAGTTTCCCGGGGAGATATTACGATTGGATTCAATTTCAATGGTAGAAGTGCGGTACCAAATATGAAAAATCATCCGCCTAATCTTCTATTTGATCCGTCAAAGGAAAAAGTTGATAAAGAAATTCAATCCGCAAGGCAGCGTGAGGTTAAGACACGAGAGCTTATAATTCACTTGGATTGATAACCAGGCACGTAACCAGGATTTTGTGAGGCATCGTCCAAGCCTATTGACATTGAGTTTAATGAAGGGATGAGAAGTTCTAGAACGGCAGGGTAGAACTTCTTGTTCATGTTTCAGCTAAAATTAGATTTTCTCATAAGACACAATAATCTACCCTCGGGAAATGATACAATCCTATGATCTTTAGAGAGTGATTTTAGATTACTTGAAGGGCATTTAAAAAAGTAAGGAAGAACAAAATCGATAGATTGAATCTATTCCTAGAGACAATAACTTAAAATAATTCATTTCTCAAATCAATACAATGGGAAAGCTTTCGAAATTAATTACTGTGTATGATTATTAGTATATGCGTAAAAGTTGTTATAATGTATATAATATTGATAATGTACTGTGTAATAATGTGTTATGACTTGTTACATATACTATTACATATTACTATTTAAACTATTTACATATTTTATTTATTTAGCGTATGCTTCCATTAGTGGGGAGACCCAAAGGGTTGTTCCACTTCGCAATATTAAAACCTCATTTTTCACAAATTTTTTCAAACATTTAACGTGCAAATAAAGTTGTTTTAATTCAATACAATTCAATTTAAGCACACATAAAAACACACTCCATAAAAAAAACTTAATTCACAATGGGGGAAAATACGAAAAACCGGTAGAATTGATGGAACATATTGTGGAATCTCTCCATAATAAGAGAACAAGGATATTGTCTAATTTCACTAATTTAAATACAGTGAGTGAAATTAAACGATATCCTTGTTTTCTTAATACGAAAAAAACAGTTATTCTATGTAGGAGTGAGCAGGAGAAGAGAAACAATACATCGCTAAATATTTTGTTCCCTGTTATATTTACACAAAAGTCTGAAAGGAGAGGATAGAAGGAAAAAAGGAAAAGAAGGGAAAAGAGGGTAGAGAAGAAAAAGTTGCAAAAAAGCGCGATCCCTGATTATCTTGAAGCAACAAAGTAGAATGGGTTCGCAAAAGTTCAAGTTCAAGGTCGATTACAGAGTGGGTCACGGGGTCAATACACCCTCTCCAAATACCCTTCCGTAACACACAGTGGCGTAACGTACACCCCCGCAGCATCATCGGCGCGGGGGGCCCGGGTTAGAGCATGAAATGGCATATTACATAAATTTATTTCTAAATAAATAAAATTGAAGTATCGATTTATCATGAAAAGCATGATTTCTATTTTGGCAAATACAGTCATAAGCACTAATGTGGTGTGAGAAAGAAATTATTATACAAAACAAAGTTAGTGTTGTTCAAATATACTTTTTATCGTTGAATTTTCTACTGGTAGTGAGCTTCTATTATTATCGCAAAATTAGGAATGTTGTTTGCAAATCATTATGATTGAAACAGCCGGAGTCCAGACTCAGACTAGACTGTTCAAACAAAACTCATGGAAGTAATTGTTAGCTTCTTATCATTCTATTCTCTATAGGTTATTCTCTATAGGCTATAGGTTAGCTCCTATCATTCTCTTCAGGTAAACATTAGAGGAAATAAATTATTTTCCCATTGAATTCCTGAACGTATAGTGTGGCAGATTCGACATTAAATAATATGGAAATGAATGAGAATGTAAATATAGCCTACTCAATTCATTATTTCATTCGCGATTCCCATTCAGTTCCCATCAAATCGTAATACTGGATGCACGTTCGTGTCCGCAAAATTTGTCAAGTGAAAAGTGATTAAAGTGATTTTTGATGCGATAAAATTACAAATTTTATAATTCAATAAAAGAAAATTTTTTTTAATAGCTAGCCTATGGCTAATGTCTTTCAGAATTTCAATCTATGAAAAATTCACATTTTTAGAGAGTTGAATGATTGAAATTGAGAAAAGTGAAGGGGAAGAGGGGTTAAGAATAGGGGGGGGGGGGAGGAAAAGGGGATATGATTTTGAAAGAAGGGGCCCGGATTATTTGTTTTTGCGGGAGGCCCGGTTCGGAAACGTTACGCCACTGGTAACACAGGTTGCAAAGGGGGAGGGGTGGACAAGGGTGGTGGGGAGTTCATTCAATTATCATTTCAAAATAAATGCGGAGAACATGAATAACTATAAAAAAATGGAAAATTTGTAACACACAAGTTTAGTATTTCAATATTGCCTACAAGTAGGAGTGGAACAATAATTTTCATACAAAACATTTTTGTCTTGGAAACATATGGGATAAGAATTCTATAAGTATTATAGGATAAGGAATAAGAGTTTATAGCTAAAGGCTTTCTACTTAGTCTACTTCAAAGAAATCTGTTCATTACTCTGCATCAAAAAGTAGAGAAAAAAAGAAAATAATTTATCAAGATCTCAACAATCTTTCGAAACGTAGCAGGCTGGGGTTACATTTGCTAGGTTTTAATGTATTCTAGACAAATAGGTTGTTATACATGTAGGGTTTAATGTTCTACTGTACAAGGAGAAGGTATTCAGCAACAACTTCAAATCACATTTCATGTTATACAGTACTGATGATAATAATTGATTGAATAGTTATGAGATTGTCAAAAGTTATTGTTTTTAAAATGAAATCATCACTTCAATCACAGTCCACCATAGTTCGCGCTAGCAGAGAAGACACACGTTTACAATGTAAAGAGTATTGTAACGGCATGTCTTCTCAGCATGCGCCAACTATAACCGACTACTATTTCTATAACGAAATTATTATACAAAGTATAATAGCCTAATCTCAGAGGTGATTTTATCTCAACCTATGTTATGAGATGTAGGTTGATGACATGACTCTTCGAGATCAATTTCAATCAAAAACTGGAAGAAGTTGCACTTTTCAACTATTCTTCAACTTATGATTCAAGCTCTTGGACTTGAATAAATGACAAACTATTTTTTAAATTATTTATCAAAATTTCTATTCTGTTGAAGAGATATAATACTGCCTATTTGTAAAAATTATAAATATTTGAATAGTAGATCATTTTAGGGAATTAAATTTGTAACCTGCATTGACGTTTATTGATAGGTCACCAAAATAATGGCCCACATATTGAGTTTCCAATACTTATCATAAAAAATGAAAGTTTATGAATCAATTTTTGTTTGGTTTCAACACTTGACTTTCTAGAATTTTTGACACTTCATCATAAATATTTTTAATTAATAGTTTTCAAAAAAGATAACTTCCACATAAGTTCGGATATCGTAAGTAATAAATTACTGAATGTTTCAAGATAGGATCACATAGGATTCCTTTATAGATCAAAATCAAGACCTCTAGATGGACGAGATCTATTCAATGGAACAAAACAAACCAAGTATGTGTTTATTGATGAATGCGATATTGCAATGAGATTCTCCAGTTTACATAAAGCGGAGAGATAAGAACTCAAAGGACTTTATTTCAAGTGGGAAAACTTTAACGAATTTCCTCTAAATGAACTCTTGAACGTAATGAAAAATAATCGTAAATTACCAGTTAGTTTTTGATTGGAACCAGGCACCAAAAAAGGCATAAAACCAAGTGTGCTGAGATGAGCACCAAAAGAATCTATAGCGTCATTGAATCAGGAGTTTTAGTTTCAAAAGGTACTAGGTAGACTTCGCGTGGATAATTATTTATTGACATAACAAACCAATTCATTCAACATAACAAATTTTGTTGAACAAAACAAAAACAAAATAAGATTATCCATATCCAAACTACTACAAGATTACATCTTTAGGAAATTGAAAAAAATTACCATCTATAATGGTAATAGTATGTGCATTATGATAAAATTTAAATTGGAATATTTGTTTAAAGATGAGTTAATTTCATATTTTCCCCGAGCTTGAAAGTGAAAAAACCTCTATTATTCAATTCATTTAAACTATTCAAATTTTAAGAAAGTCGAGTACCGTAAATAGAACCTAATTACCACATTAGACAAACTAGTTTCCAAATACAATACGGTTTCAAACAAAATTGAATGATTTATTCAATTAAAACTCATAATTGAAAGTTATTCATGATCAATTTCAATTTTTTGATAATAATATTTATAAAAAATACATTGAATAGAATAAGAAAATAATTACTTCTTTATTTTAATGACGTGGAGAAGTTTGGACAGTAATGTCAACTTCGATAGCGAAGTTGGATTGTAATGTGAACAGTTGCGAATCAATGTGTCTAATAAGACTTTCACATTGTCATATAAATCGACAGGAATTATCTACATTAGAATCAATACTATTTAGGAATTCCGAAATAAGTTTTGTGAACTGTTTCGTCTTCAAGGAGTTAAAAGTGCACTTGCACGGTTGAAATCATCGTCCATGAGAACAGTAAACAAACCCTTTTGTCTACTCTTTGATTTCGGTAGTCCTCAAAGAGATAATGCGAAGCGTCCACTTCTAAAATATCGATGTATAATTATAGTAGTAATAAGCCGACTGTGCAGTCAAAATTCACTGAATTTTGCCGCCCTTTTATTTGCACACGTGGAGTTTAGTAAACCCAGACTGTGAGAAAGAATACTATCTCACGAAAACTGATCTACTACTGGAAATCGGATAATAACATGTAATTCTTCTTTCAAAACTTTGTAACTTCGATATTTAGTTCGATACACCAGTAGAAATGTTCAATTATTAGATGAATACACTTTTATTCTAACGTATAACTTTTATTCAGTACGTTAGCGTTGTCTTCAGTAAGATAAATTACATGTCATGATAATGATAATTAGATACTATGTCTAATACTAATAAATAGTATAACATTTGAATTGAGAGGTTCGTTTCCCACAAAATTTCAACTGAGTTCCACAAAAGTTGAACTGAGAAAGAGAAGTTCAATTTTTAATTTCTGATTATTCAACGGTCATCATTTTCATATTTTATTAAATTTAGTGGTTAACGATTAGTTCCTAAAAATTTAACCATAATTATTTCCATAGTTTATTACATTTCGTAGTGAACAAACTGATATTTTTCAAGTGCATTTTTCGTGTGTACTTTTTAATTATCAAATTCATTTCGTAATTTACTGATTTGGATACTACTTTTCAAGTGCATTATGTCCATGCTTTCAGAAAAGCTACATTTAAACTACACACAATAATGTTAGTAATGAAGTAATGATGAAAATTTGTTAGTAAAGTTAGTAATGTTAAAAATTTGTTCAGCATTTGACAAACATTGTTCTCACATTGATGAATATCATTGCACTATCGAAATTTTTTAAGTAAAGATGTAATACTAATCACATTGATATGGAAATCGGTGATTCTTGTTGTTACAGATTAATTAAATCATTTAGAGAAGAATTATTAACTTTTGTAAAGGTTCAATGTGAACGATTTACTGATTTGAACCGTTGAATAGAGAGAAGAGATTGAAGGATATATTATTTAAGTCTTAATCTAAACTCTGAAATGAAGCATATCTTTTACAACAATAAAATCCACAACATAGCCGTCTGATTTCGAATGAAGAACACACCGAACACTACAAGCACTTTCAACCCTATCAACAAACTATCAACACTTCTAAAACATAGCGCGTTTCTCTAAATTATTCAACTAGAAATATACAATTCTTAATCAATTAAGATAGAAATAAATGAGTGATTAATATAGAAATTAGTTCAGTATTTGACGAAAAACGAGTTCGCATCGTCAACGAATCCTCAATCAATTCCTTATTCTAATAAGTAATTATTTCCAATTTGTAATAAACTCTCAATATTCTAATAACTGATTATTTCTGATTCGCCATCAATTATAAATTCTTAGTCAACACGAATAAATAATTATTGGTTTGAAAAATAAGTTATTATTTCGAATCAAATCATTATTAATTTAATAACAAGAGAAAATCTGTTGAAATCTATTGAAATAACTTACTAACCGGCAACGTAAGATGCAATTTAAACTGAAAACAATAGTTGTGTACAACTTCTCGTAAAAATTATTATAAAAATTATTCTTGTAAAAAGTATATATAAGTTGTCACTCACCTACAGCTCGACGAATTGGCTTCGGGCTTTACAGCTGGTGGTGAGAAAATTGCCTCAGTTACCGAGTTACGGGGTGCATAGCTATTTTCAGGTAGCCGCCAAGAAGTATGTGGACGTGAAAATCCACTGTCTGATGTTTGCGTTCCAGTATCCATTTCTGTATTACGCGATTTTCCCAAAAACGGAGCTTTAGGTCGAAAAGGAATCTGCATGGGTGGAGAATCATTTTCTCTTTTAATCGGAGACTGTCCGATCCATGGAGTATGATTTGCAAAACTTGTACCCGAAGTAGATGGAAAAATGCTTGTGATTGGTGGTGGTAGTTTGTACCAAGTATGCGATCGCGCGGGAATCTCAGGTCGCATACTCAACGCTGTGATTAATTCTCGCATTATTTCGGCAGGATTCCTGATGCGAATTCTTCCTGATGGATTTAGATTAGAAAGATTGGTGCTAACAGGAGGAGCTTGTGTCACCGTAACCGAGCTGTACCCAGATACCGTCACGCTGGGCATCTGAGTGTTCATATTTTGTGGATATTGGGTATCTTGTATCGGTACAGGAGAGTGTGCTGGATATTGGGTAGCTACGTTGCTAGTCACGGGAGCATCTTGTGTCTGATGAGGCCAAAGTGGATAATTTTCAGGCCACGGTCTGTTGGGAGGTTTTGGGAGGATAGGTACCAACCTCCTTGTGCCTGATCTGGAGTTGCTACCATGCCTGGAATTGCCACCTCCCCTGGAACTGACTCCTCGACTCCCCCTAGGTCGCCCACGAGTTCGCACTTGAAACTCTCCATGACTACCACTCGCAGATTCTATTAGTGTTTGGTTACGTGCATTAGTATGAACGACGGGGTGATTATTATTATTGTTCTGTGTGTTGGAAACGCGACTGACAAGATCCCTGAGGTTCATCAAAGGACTCCTCCATTCTCTCACCGGAAAAGAGTTCGGATTTCCGCTATCCATGTTCTTTTAAGTTCTAGGATATCACAAAACACTTACGAGGTATTGTTCAAACTCGAAGGTATTGTTAAAAAACAAAATTGAACATTCAAACTCGAAGATATTGTTCAAAAACGAAATTGAACATTGCAGAACGATAAACAGAAAAATAGAACAGTTTCAAAGTTCGAGCTCGAAAATAGTTCTAAAAACACTTTCAACTCATGAAAAATATTATTCAAAACTCAAAAACAAAATTAAACATTTCGCAAAAATTAGCACAAAAACGAGGGTTTCAAATACAAGTCACCTAACCACCACTGTAGAAAGAGCGCAACTGGACATCCCTCGCGAAAGACAGTAGACGAAATGATTTGCAAGCCGAAAACCGAAGGAGCCCCTCCTGTCCATTCGGCTGAGCCGAAGGTTGCCGGAAACACACGAACTGACCCGAACGGCTCAAACTCGTTCATTCAAGAATATCTATTTATTTCTTTCGCTCTTCGCGTCACCACGAAGTATATTACTTTAAAAAAACATATTGAATATTAAATATATATATTTATATAAAATAACAAGAGCTTTACTTTTAGGTAAAAATATGAAAAAGAAGAAGTTGAAGGTGAAAGAAAGATACAGTAGTTTGAAATGATACGAATTGAAAGATATTTCTTGCTTGAATTTCTTCAAAGTACAAGACATATTGGTTATGAAGAGACAGCAATTATCGAAGCTGAAAAATACCCCACATCACCTTGAAGAGGGTGAAAAAATAAAAAAATAAACCTAGGATGCTACAGAGAGCACAATAAGTTTGAGTTCGCTGATAACGATTCAATTGATAATGATCATAGAGTCTCTTTCTAAAAACAGATTTGATACATTCAACTTTCGAGAGAAAATACACTCTTTGCGGGCGAAAAAGAGAGAGAAAGATACAAATCTATATAAATAAAAAAGAGAGGAGAGCGAAAAGAAGAGATTGATTGATTTTTATTCAGTTTTGAGCTAGGTGTGGAAATATCTAGATGCTGTCTTTCCATAACTATATTTCTTTTACTTTGGAGAAATTCAAGCAAGACATTTTTTTTTATTTCTATCATTTAATCTCTCTATCTCTATCTTCCATCACCTTACTCTTTCATATTTCTTTCAATATTTACTGTATAAAAGTAATATAATATAAATATATATCCAATATATTTTTTAATAATATATTTCGTGATGATGCGTAAGCCTAAACTTAGTTACAATTATTATTCTTGATCGGGAATTTTACTTCCAATGAATACCGTTCAATTGAGACAATAAATTAATATAATTAACTAAAAAAAATTAATTAATTATTATTTTGAAACTTCTCAGTTGGATTATATCTTATAGCCCGAATCTTATTGTTAATGCTTTTTTCTAGTACTATAGTATGGTCGAGCAAAGATGACATTCCGACAAGTTGGGAAAATGACTCCAGATCGGTCAATATTGGTTCAAAGAACATAAATTTCTCAAATTGTATAAAAAATTCTGCTCCACAATTTTGGACCAAATTAATAATTTCTCAACCAATATTGACCAAGCTGGAGTCATTTTCCCATCATGTCGAAATGTCTTTTCTGCTCGACCATAGTAAGCTGTATACAACCCGTAACTTCTTGAAGATGTATTGTTGAAGCCATCGCTGTATTCTAGGAGTGAGATCTTAGGATCTACAACAATCTAGTCAGCTTCCCTGAATATTAGATTTCCCTGAAATAATAATAATAATGATAATAATATTCGTGTAACCTGGCTGGCTCAGGTCTGGTGTCAGAGTTTTCAGGTCGCTCCTGATCAATTTCAGGGCCTCTGACATGACTTAACGACTGTTTTTAGGCAGCCGGGACCGACGGCTTAACGTGTCCGTCCGAAACACGGGGAAGTGGCTTGAGAAAAATTTCTGGTCTGACCTGGGTTTGAACCCGGGACCTTTGGGTTGCGACGCCAGCACTCAACCCACTCAGCTACGCCACCCCTGAAATATATTCATCAAACTGCTCCCAAAAAGTAACACAAGGAAAGAGAGACTGATCCCTTAAAAATATAATTACTAAAAAAGAATACTAACCACAGTACATGTTCATATAGAAGTTCATAAATTGAATCATAAATTTATTGGCACATAGCCTCTCAAAACATACATAAATGAGTGTGAAATATTCAATCTACAACACGACCAATTCCTCAAAGTATCAACTTTCGTTTCTAGTTAAATTCATAAAATTCTCTGAGAATTTCCTAAAAATACAACCTCCGCGATATAGTGTTAGCAGAAAAACCTGAGTTAACTATCTCAGTTTTGTGTTTGCAAGAAATCATAACTTTTTAATAATATGCTGTGCTGAGCTTCAAATAGAATTTATTTCCCCATGCCTGACATAAAACTTTTCCGGAGTTTCTGCACATATCCCATACTGAAATACGAATAGGAAAGAGTGAAACACGGCAGTTTACACTCCATTACAACCACTTGAGCATTCTCAGGCAAAAATTAATAACAATAGCATCCACGCAAAACGATGCGTTAGAAATTCACAAACTGAAAATAAACCCATAAAGCAAGAACTCACATTCACATCAACTAAAAAACAGGATTTTCATAATTTTATTTCAGTTATTGCTAGGAGAGATATAATAAATGAAGAACTGTACTATCAATAAAGACCTAAAGATAGGAAGGTGTTAGGGACCTGTTAACAAAACATTTTTCATGTATTGAGGGATCTACCTTTATAATCATTCTTGATAATACTTTAGGAATTGTATGGTATTTGGAAAATTGCAATAACTCTTCAATTTTTTGAGGCTCACTTTTTCTATGATCCTAGAGCTAGACCGAAACTTTACTCACAACTTTATTTAGGCTATGTTGAAAACGAATAACCCATGAGGATACATTGATAACTTCATAGTACTGAAAATGAAATATTTAAGGTTCAGGACCTAGATCTATGCTTAAGGGTTTCCTACCCTTGATTAAAAACCATGTTTGATGCTAAGTTTCGTGCCTATAGGATGAATGGTGTTCCGAGTTCAAGCACCATGAAGAAAATAGAAAACCATAGCCATTTTAGCTCGCTAGCAATAATATTTTAATAAACTTGACGAATTTTTCATTACTTTCCGATACCTGGGGCTGAGGTATATTTCGGCAACTGAATCATTTTCGGAAAAATTGAGATCCGGTTGAAAATAATAACCCCTGGAATGAACGAGAAGCAAATTACCGCAGGGTCAATTTTCACTTATCAACTTACGAACCCCAAGTATAGTTTGACCAAGCAAAGAAGAAATTCTGGCAAGATGGGAAAATGACTCCAGCTCGATCAATATTGGTTCAAAAATTATAAATTTAGTGTAAAATTGTAGATCAGAAGGTTTCCTAGAATTTGAGACCAAATTTATAACTTTTTAACCAATATTGACCGAGCTGGAGTCATTCTCCCATCTTGCGGGAATGTCTTCTTGCTTGGACAGACTATACATGCAAGGATACTGTAACAAAGTGTGTTAGTGATAGCATGTGTAAACAAATGTAGAATCACAAATATTAAAAATCATTCAAACGTCCCTCTTTTACGTGTAAACTCGAAAAATATTATTGCTTCAACGTGTATTATTCAATATTCATTCAGGAAAACTCACTTAAAATCCAGATCCAATAAATGAATCCACGTGGGAGTAGCGAACAGATTGAGATTAATATTCTTATGTATTTAGAGAGGTAGGAACTTCATATTGGATTTTTTCCCGATTTATTAAGAGAAAATTTCATATTCTCCTACTTGCATGTGATAAGCATCATGCGTACAGCAAGTAGAATTATTATTCTGATTCATAAAATTTTTGCAGATGTATATTACATCATACAATGGATATAGAGTACTATAACTGAATTTAAATTTGAAATTTCTTTATTTGTCGAAAATAATATAACATACATAAAATATATACAGTACAAAATACAAAATAATATAAACTAGCCTATCCATTTACTTTTCCACTTTTATATGAGTTAATCCACTGTGATTAATCCACCATTTGAAACTCATCCAATTAAACAAACCCTATGGAATATTGGCTAATTCTAGCACTAATAATAGTGTTTCTTACCCAAATTTTTTATCTTCAGAAAGCGTGTCATAGTTGAATTTGGTGATAGAAGAAAAATTCAAGATTATTCACTTTCAGCAAAACGAGCGGAATATCATATAATTTTTAAAAATTCAATGATCACCGATTTCAATATTCTTCAGTTTTGTAGGGAAGGACGATATCGAATCGTAGCTAAAAATGAGCGGCAATCGATTCCTTTGTTGATCCGATGCTCTCTCTGTCTTTCGGCTGGAAGCGACAAAGATATCAAAGGATTTTTTAGATTGCTTTGATTTCCTTCAGGATCACGCCTCGGCAGAGACTATAAACCTAGGAACAGTGAACAATTTTCAAGAGTCGTATTCCTACAAAAATAAATTACTGAACTTTTAAATATCATGAACTTTGATTAGTAAAGTTTCTTATAGGCTAGGATGAATTTTTTTAAATGTATCGGTTTATGCAGAGTCCGTATCTTTCTTCTACCTTGATTTTCTTGACTTGAAGGTATCGATCAAATAATATAAAATCAATTTTTGAATTTGATCATTCATATAAAACGAAACAAAACTCTTGATCATGTACTATTAATATTTTTCTTAGATATAAATACCTCCAATAATTTGGAAAATTGACGAGTGAAAATAGAGTGATCGAAATCTCCACCTTAAAGTTATTTTACGTTAAAGATGATAAAATTATTGAAAAATCAGTATAACTCTTGAACTTTGCTTTGAGAAAAATTTAGATAGAAATCTTTCCCTTCTTTTGCCTGAAGGAGTTTCAAAGATTAATTTATCCACAGTATGTAGGCTCCATCCCCTCTCAAGATGATAAAATTATTATAAATCAGAAAAGCTCTTAGCTCATAGCTCTCAAACCTTGCTCTGAGGAAAATAATTCTTATGGAAATATTGCTTTTCTCCTGTCTGAAGGATTCATCCAGTTCAATTTACTCCAATTGACGATACAATATGAACCTAGCGAATAATACTTTCTTTAATGTACCTTTCGACTCGAAGTGCATTGTATATCATATCTAGTCATGTTACACCGAGTTGGGAGTTACATAGAGGTAGTTCTGGTCAACGAGAGGGAAACTCAGAACACGGCGAATATTGACCACTTAGTTAAGAAAAGCGGACGTCTTCGAAAACGAAAGGACCTTCCAGTCAGATGATTCCTTAATATAATTATCTGAATATGTGGTGTTGTCATGGAAACAAGCACAAGTTATCGAAAGAGTACTTGAGACATGGAAAATGCAAATATCTGGTATATTCTGATACATCAATGCTACTCGAAACTTTTCAGATGGACGATTTATTTATCAAATTCTACGTCTTCAAAAACCAAAACAAATCACTTAATTTTCTTCCAGTCCCATGATTCTATAAAATACGGAATATGAGATCATTTCAAGAAACAAGCAAGAGTCATCGAAAGAGTTTGTCCAGTACTTGAGAGGGGGAAAATTCGAATACCCAGGCTATTCTGGTAAATCAATAAAACGAGATATTTTTCAGTTGGATGATTTCCAGCACAAATTTAATTAACTAACATGTGCCACAACCTTTTCATAAGTTTTCCTTTGGTCCTTCAAATCCTGCAAGGTCCCACAAATGATTTCGAGGATGATCTCAGATTTTCACAATTCGACACAGTATTATTTGGTCATCTCGAATGAAACTATGAATGGATGGAAAGTTCATCTCTGAGACGCATAATGATCAATCAAGGCCTCTAAAATTCCTTCTTAGCGGTAATTACTCTCATTTTGGGTATTTGATCTTCGATTCTGTGCTTTAGTTTGATTATTTTGTAATTCTTGTTCTTGAAGAATTTATTTCTCAAATTTCCCACAAGAAATTCAATGGGGAGGGGTTTAGTGATAAGAATCGGGAATCAATGAATCTAGGATCTGGGAATATAACGTGCTTGAAGCTCATAGACATGAATTGAAGCTGATGACTTTTTCACATACCAAACATCTCATCAATTGCTAACACAATCATTTCCTCCGTAAGCCCCCACAAAGTAACACAATTACCCGCCGAAATATATTTTAGAAGTTGAAAAAAATAAAATATTCTTATGGTTTTTAATGGTGGGAAGACCCTTACGGGTAGTTCCACTTCGCCAATGTGTACTTGGCCAAATACCGGTCATCCATCCAGCAGTCCATAGTGTTCGTGACTTAACAATAGATAGATCACCCTCACCGAGAGACCAATATCCAGTAGGCTACATTTTAGAAGTTGAGGTTGCATTTCAATTGGATCACCCGATTTTATTCTACTGCTGAGAACGTTATATGAATAATCAACTTATAACTTTTAAATTTATGAAAGAAACCATTAACAGTTCTAAAAGCTTGAAAAATAATATTAGATAAGAAAAATCTGGAAGTAATTGAAATAATTGATTTTATACACAGAATTTTCGTTGGCGCAAATAATACCAAGAACTATCAAGATATATCGTCTCCCGTTTTTTTCCAAGTGATTGGATAATGTGAGAGAAGAAAAGTATGAAAGTACTGAAAATTTGTAAATCTGGAAGTTTTCTTCTTGAGAAAAAGAAAAATTTGGAAGTAATTGAAATTAAATGATGGATTATCTACACAGAATCTTCGTTGATGAAGATGATACCAAGAATTATAAAGAGTTCTCCTGTCACATAAAAATGCAATATTTACACAAAAAATATAGAAAGAAACGTCTTGACGTTGAACATGCAATCAATGAATTATTTGAAATAACTAACTGACAAAAGTCAAGCTTTGGAGAAAGTCAAGAGTTTTCCATGACCTAGAATGGATAAATTAATGAAAGGTCTCCAGTTCTGAGAAAATAATTTGACAAAGGGAGAAAAAAAGACTTAATTTGTTAATGAATGTGATATTGAGCTTGACTGTATGATCTTCAATGATATTATTCTCATTGAGTAAATACACTCTTAGAAAAGGAGAGTTATTTTATGAAGTGGCTTGTTAATGCATGGAATATTGATAGTTCACATAATTGATTTTAACAATACATTTACTTTATAATAGAAATATAGTAGATGTAGAAAAAATATAAGTAGTAATAATCATAATAAACTCAAAGTAAACGAAATCTGAGTATCAGAAGGTTAATGAGGAAGAATAATTTGATCACAGTATACGCTAATTGTTATCTAAGGTTGATAATTGAATTGTGAATGAGTTGATTACGCATAGCAAGATAGGAGGTGAGATAAGAAAAAAGTGAAGATAGAAAAGTGAGTGGTTAGGGTATGGAGGGAGGAGGAGAAGTGATGGAGAAAAGAGGGAATTATTATGGAGAGGAAGATGAGGTGGTGGAGTGCGTGGTGGTGGTGGAGGAGGAGGAGGAGGAGGAGGAGTAGTAGTAGTAGGAGGAGGACGAGGAGTAGGAGTAGGAGGAGGAAGAGATGATAAGGTGGGGTGTTGGACGGTGATGAAACTGAAGTGCTGATTCCCAAGAGAAAGGAAAAAATGGGAGGGGAACTTAGGTTGAAACAATAGAGTGAGGTAGGCCTGATTTTCATTGTTCATCAATGAAAGTCTCTAATACAACCGTTTTCCACCCTGCAAAAAACTTAAAACAGAATTAACAGGCGAATATACTGTTTTTTCAAGTTTGGAGAGCGTAAAAAGAGTAAGTCATAAGGGTAGATGGATGGAAACAAAACGAGCTACCTCACTTGGTTAAGGTAAACAAGATTTGCAACTCTTGTACGCGATCGTTCTTTTAATTTGCTGACAATTTAAAGAGAAATAAATTACAAAATAAAAATTGAAGCTATCTCTAATATTCAGGATTCAATTTTGAAAGTTGCAATACATTTTCAATTAGGCTTACTTCGCGATAATTTCAACTAACAACTAATATTATCTGACTAATTTTAATAACTATAATGGATAATTAATTTGGCATGCCTCTTTCAATTAAAGGAAATGGAATACAATAGATTGAAGATAACTTTATAATAGAATTTATTTATTTTTAGTTATTTTATAATAGAAAAGCTTTACTACATACAATGGAACACCACTAATGGCATAAGATCATCAAAACACTTGGGAGGTAAGATTTTTAGAGACAATTCAATAATAATTTCCAGATCTTAATCAGTTGACAATCAAAAAGTCAACATTTACTATTCATTGTTTATCTTTCATTTCGGTGGTAAAAATTGATTTGCAGTTACACTACATGACATTTGGACTTTTATTATAAACTAGCCGGCAGGCTCGCTTCGCTCGCCTTCTCCGCCTAGCCAGGGACCCCCTACAGTATAGGCAGTGTAAGTGAGTCAAACAGGCTCGCTTCGCTCGCCAGCAAATTCCGTTCAGAAGGGATTCGAAATTTATTTCAGCATTTCTACACCTGATCTGGATCTGTTCACCTAATTTCAACATTTTCTGCCAATTTGTTCTAGAAAAATCTAAGAAAAACTCCGAAAATTCCAAAAAAACAGTAAAACGCTAATATTAAGCGCAACCTTGGGAAGTATATCGGAAGTATATATAGTTTGAAACTTGATTCAATGATTCAAACTTGATTTTCCAAACTAGTTCATCAAAAATCTCGCTGAACCATTGAATTTACAGTTAGGATTGGTCGTATCAAGGCGGAAGTTATGCAACCCGCAACACATCTACAATTTTGAAAACCTGATTACTGGCGTAATCTTGAACGGATTTCAAAAATATTTCAACACAACATTTCTAGACCTTTATGAACCTGGCCACCAAATATAAACATTTTATACCGATTGGTTCTCGAAAAAATTAAGAAAAACTATAGAAAAACTCAAATATTTGGCGTATTCTTATGAAGTTTTGAAAATACTTTCTTAGTAGGCTACGCGTCTAACGGTCCACCAACTGGACATGCCTGCCACAACATTTCTAGACCTTATCTGAACCTGCCCACCAAATATCAACATTTTCTACTGATTGGTTCTCGAAAAAAAAAGAAAACGTTGAAAAACTATAGAAAAACTAAAATATTTGGCGTATCCTTGAAAGTTTTTAAAATCCGTTCTTAGCGCGCGTCTAAACGTCCAACTGAACATGCCTGCCAAATTTGAACGCATTCGGTTCAGTGGATTTTTAGTTCTGGTGATGAATGAATGAATGAAGAAATGAATCAGTCAGTGCCATTTCGCTTTTATATATAGAGATTGGTTTAGGAACAGTTTTGGGCATTATGCCTGTTGTACTAACCGTTGTATTTTATTGATTGAATAAATGAATACTGTAATTAACTGTGTTTCCCAAATTGCAAAGAAGGGCACAAAAGAATCTGAATTTACTGCTTTTCTGTTGTAAAGTATTGTAATTGAATATTAGGTAAGCACTCTGTAGCTGTAGGGATTGAAGGCTACTCAATATTGATTTTATATTGAACGTAATTAACAGATTAGACTAATCTTTAATCAGTTTTAGGAATGCAGTTTGGATTCAATGAATAGCATAATGGAAGACAATGCAGTAACAAACTTCAATAAACTGAAAGACATCTCATGGAAAATATCAGTTGAAATAATGAGTGAGCTCACTTAACTTATGTAATATCATTGCATTCCCACCCAAAAATTATTCCTATCAACATCAAAAATGGTTTCCATTTTTTTTCTTAATTTCAATACAATACAAACACGGGTTCACATTTTTCTCATGAATATTCAGTTATCAACACTTGACCTATATTGTATTTTATATCTGATGTATTTAAATTATGTTTCTTGATATCTTAACTCAGTACTTTTTTTTTAAGAAATAGATTTATGCTTATTGATCTCCCTACATTATTAAGCAATACGTTCATCACCTTATTTTGCCCTGAAAACTGGGAGTCTCTTCATTTGATTTCAATCAGTAATTGTCTTATTAATAATTTCATGAACCTTATACCAATTTGAAAAATTATGATGTATAGCTGAGGCCAGGCGGTTTCATCCATGTCTTATTCAACAGCTGATGTTGTTAATCAGAGTTATAATGTTGCCAATTAAGTTGTCAATCTATGCCAAGATGATGTTTTTAAAACCGAAAGAGAAAATAACTGCTTTAGATCAGCTGTTATAGTCTATCCAATAAAACAAGACGTTTTGACAAAATAGGAAAATCACTCCAGCTCAATCAATATTGATTCAATATTGAATATTGGGGTGGGTCGTTGGATGAAGCGCCGGTCTGATAACCAGGTGGACCCTGGCTCGAATCCCAAGCGGAGAACAATTTTTGACCACAGCACAATCACATAGATACGACCACCCCGTCTTTCGGAGGAGACGATAAGCCGTCGGTCCCGACTACCTAAAAAGTAGTCGTCATCTATCATCCATTTCATTACCCACGCATAAGCCTATGAGCTTATGTGGGCTTCACCCTCATAAACAAACAAACAATAAATTTGATTCTGAAATTTTAGACCAATTCTATAATTTTTGAATCAATATTGACCAGTGGGTTGCATCACGCACAAGAGACAGATGAAACCGTCCAACTTTTTGGCGTGACCAAAAAGTACGTATATAGTCGTATATACGCATATAGTCTATCCAAGCAAAGAAGAGCCTCTGGCAAGATGGGAGAATGACTCAAGCTTGGTCAATGTTGGTTAGAAAATTATCAATTGGATCTCAAATTGTAGGAAACAATTTCATCTACTATTAAGATCAATTTATAATTTTTGAACCAATATTGACCAAGCTGGAGTCATTTTCCCATCTTGCCAGAGGCTCTTCTTTGCTTGGACAGACTATACCAAGAATTAACTGAGCGACGACTTTTGCCTTGATAAAGGTTTATTGAATTTCGAAATTTCAAAGAGTGACAGAGAGCTTATCACTGATGCTCTTTCTCTCTTTTTTCTCTTGTTGGTTTCTTGTTCTCTTTTTTCATATTTTCATAGATCTTGTCGCATCAAAAGTCTTGCTGAATTGGAAGCGTACTATTTTCAGATGCAAAATCGCATTGTCGTCCCCGGCTGTCGAACTTCTTCGGGATCGCAATACGCTTATAAAAATAATAATTGTCGTCCGACTCTCACCTCTATTCCCGAAAACCCGTCTCCGACTTCCATTAACTGCGATTGATGTCTTAAGGGCGCCGACCCAGACGGTAAACATTTCAGTCTTGAAAAACGTCACATTGATCAATTTGCTGAGCAATTTAAAGAGAAATGCTATACAAAAATAAATTCTTATTTTGTATTCAATAAACTCCAGGTTTAAAGGTAGGTTCATAGGCTAATGATCATGTGGTGATGATGATGATGAATGATTGATAATGAATGGATGGATGGATTGATTAATCGATTGATGGATAGGATAGGGATGGGGATGGAATGGAATTGACTGATTGAATATAATCGATTGAATGATTGATTAATCGATAGAATGATCAATTGATTGATGATGATGATGATTATGATGTTGATTGAATGATCGATCGATTGATGAATGATGATGTTTTTTTATTTTTTTATTGTGGATGATGCCCACATAAGCATTTTAGCTTGTGCGTGGGTAATGCATAATGGACAATGAGTGCGAAGGTGAATGATTAGGTGAAAAACAGCCATGCCTACTGGGTCTCGAACCCTGACTGATTGATTGATGATGATGATGATAATAATAATGATGATTATGTTGATTGACTGATTGAATGATGATGATTATTATTATGTTGATTGATAGATCGATTCGTATTAATTGATTGATTGATAGAAGGATGATGGATGGATAATGATGTTGATGATTATGATGTTGATAATTATGATGATGATTGATAGATCATTTGATCAATTGGTTGATGATGATGATGATGATGATGATTGACTGATCGATTCATGGATGATGATGTTGATTAATCGATATAATTATTTTATCTATAGTCTCGCTGAACCATTGAATTTACAGTAAGGATTTGTCGTATCAAGGCAGAAGATATGCAACCCGCAATACATCTACAATTTTGAAAAAATGATTACTGGCGTAATTTTGAACGGATTAAAAAAAATTTTCAACACAACATTTCTAGACCTTATCTGAACCTTCCCACCAAATATCATCATTTTCTACCGATTGGGGCTCGAAAAAATTAAGAAAACGACGAATAACTATAGAAAAACTCAAATATTTGGCGTATCCTTATGAAGTTCTAAAAATCATTTTTCAGTATGTTCAACTGAACATGCCTGCCAAATTTGAACACATTCGGATCGGTAGATTTTTAGTTCTGCTGGAGAGTGAGTGAGTGAATGAATGAGTGCCATTTCGCTTCGCTCGCCTTCTCCGCCTAGCCAGGGTTCTCCGCCCCCTGGACCCCCGACAGTATCAGCAGTGTAGATGAGTCAAAAAGCAAATTGCAAATCCCCTTTCAGTGTCAAACAGGCTCGCTTCGCTCGTCTGCAAATTCCATTCATGTCACTTAACAGGGTTCTTTTGGGTAATCGTTCTAAATTATTTGTTCTATTACCTCAGCTCAACCTGGCTCAACCTATGATTTGAACGTATTTAGCTCATTAGTTTCCGAGAAATTAGCAAAAGTGCAGATTTCGAACATTGGAAATCCTTATTTCAGGCGTAGTCTAGAAACATTTTCAAAATTTTTTGTACACAGCATTTCTAGACCTAATCTGGACCTGTTTACTAAATTTCAACATTTTCTGCCAATTGGTTCTCGAAAAATTCAAGGAAAACTCTGAGAATTCCAATAAATAGTAAAAAACCTATATTTGCACAATAATTGAGCGTAACCTTGGAAAGTATATCGGAAATGTTGGAAAGATATCGTTGAATTTACAGTAAGGATTGGTCGAAACAAGGCGGAAGATATGCAACCCGCAATACATCTACAATTTTTTAAAAACTGATTACTGGCGTAATCTTCAACGGATTTCGAAATAGTAGTTTGTTTATGCAACGTTTGTATAATGGGAGCCTTTAAAGCATGAAGTGAGATATGAGGTACCTCTCTACAACAATTTCTTTACTGTATAAAAATGCTGTTCAACTGAATACAAACAGTAACGTTTATTATCAGCATTATATTACATCCATGCATATAGATAGATGGATAGGTTGACAGAGAAATTTTCACTTGGTACTTTACATAAGTGAGGTGGACGGAATTGAGGCACCTCTTACACTTTACCCACACTTTTTGGGTGGCTCGTTGGAGGAGTGATAAAGCGCCGGTCTGATAACATTCCGGCTCATATAAGCCTACTCAAAAATGGATTGAGGCAGCTTCGCCATAGATTTTATCATTTGAAAAGAGTGTGTCCAAGATCAGTTTTGAGAGAGATCTATTTCTCTTTGGCTCACTCTAGACTATCTTATGGTGTTGCTTGCTGGGGTTGCACATATATAACCCATATGAAGCCTCTTATAAGATTACAAAAATCATTGGTTGACACTATTGTAACTGGAAGACATATGGGTAGAGGAAATATTTTTCAAGCTTTGAATATTCTTCCATTGAGATCAATGTTCTGTTATAAAGTGCTCACTCAATTCTATCAGGCAAGTGGTAATCTGGGAAATACAGTAGATGGTCAGGTGCTTAGGCCTGCTACACGCTTTTTGGAAAGAATCAGGTTGCCCAGACCCAGAAGTACGTTCTTCCAGAAGTCCTTCCTATTTCTTGAGGGTAAATTTCATAATGGTTTACCAGACTCAGTTAGGCGTTGCGGCTCATTCTCTTTATTTAAGAAATTGGTTAAAGGATTTCTTATGACACTGACTGAGGATAGAATTGAGAGAATGTATCTAGTAATAGTTTGATAAATCAAATCCCTTGTTCTCTTTTTTCCAGGCTGTTCATTAAGTGAGGTTCTCTACGGTGTACAAGTATAAAGATGCATCAAGTTTTGTTTTCTTTTGATTATTAATGTTTGATTTTGTGTCATTGAGTGATGTAGATTTAATGGATTAGATTTTTTTTCAGTTTAATTTTCTCTTGTTATTCAATTGATTTTTAAGTTTTTCTATTTTTATTTGTTCCAATTGACAGTGTTCGTTGAATGTGATTATAATAATGAATCGTAATTTATTTAAAAAGGTAATCTTGGAGTAGATTTATTGCTAGTATTATCTTCTTATTTATTTTAGAAAAAAGAATTTGTTTTCAAGTATGTACATAATTCATTGTAATACTGTGCTCCCATATGCGGTCAAGCTCTTTGAGCTTTGCATATGCGTATTATTTCTCAGTCTAAAATTTTTGTTCTGTTTGTATGGAAAAGTTGTATGTATTTCTTTGATTGAGAATAAACTTATTATTATTATTTATTATAACCAGGTGGACCCTGGTTCGAATCCCAAGCGGAGAACAATTTTTGACCACAGCACAATCACATAGATACGACCACCCCGTCTTTCGGAGGAGACTATAAGCCGTCGGTCCCGACTACCTGAAAAGTAGTCGTCATCTATCATCCATTTCATTACCCACGCACAAGCCTATGAGCTTATGTGGGCTTCACCCTCATAAACAAACAAACAAACTCTACGTATAACCACTTAACCCACAGTAGTTATATATTATACGTATAGAGCACAATAATAATAATTCTGGTTGCTCAGTAAAGGTGGTTGCTATGTAAGGTTAGTATAGAATTATATATAAACCATGGTTGCTATGTGCTTAAGATGTTAAGAAACAAACACTATAGACTACTTTTGGATGAGTGATCAGAGTTTAACCAAAGTGAGTGGAAGCTACCCTTACGGGTAGCTCTCCACTGAGAAAACCATACGCATATTTTTTTTTAAGGCGGGTATTATACGATAATAGTTCTATTATGAAGAAGGTGCGGTTTCTTGATCCATGACGAGCTGCTATGTGTTAATATTCACTAGAGTAACCGAATTACCGATAAGTGAAGTCACAGTTCTATTATCATAGTCGATCATATGGAAAGAGATGAAAATACGAAATCATTTTTTCATCTCCTTCCATATGATCATAGAACTAGTATTGTGTAATACCGGCCTTAGTAACAAAGATCAAAATTATCAGTATGGAGTCCAATACAAGAAATGTGCAGATGAATATGTGGAGTGACGGGCTCAATCATTTCCATCATTGAAAGCCCGGTTGGTTTCCCCAGCAACAGCAACACTAGCATTGGTCAATGATTCATCGGCGATCTTTGATTTTGTTGGTAGGGATGAGCAGCATTTGAATTCCCGGGCAGAAATCTGGATCCATGTCGACTTTCAATTGCGCCGAGCGATTTCTCGGTAACAGGAGTCTGGTAGGAGGTGAGGTGTGGCCAGGCTAAAAACACCCCCCGCCACCAAAGTCTATGGATTTTATCACTCATTTTCCCTATCACGCTCTTTCTCTCCCTCATTCTCCTCTTCGCTGCTGCGTCTGCCGATGATTAATTGTGCGCGTACCTCTGTCCCACTCCCCCCCATCATCCCCAAAGGGGGATCCATCCGTCTTATTCTCTCATTACACTTCCCTCTTCGCATCGCTTCTCCCTTTGAAGCCCCTTTCGCATCCAGGCAGACGAATCCAATCGATACGCGAGCACTTTCGTGTTGCGTTGCGAGCCCCATACGAGCCATTCGCCGAGTCACAAGGAAAACTGCTGCTACGCAACCATTGTCTGACACCTGTATCGTTACTGCCAGCAAACAAACCCGATCTGCCCGCCAATTATCATCAGAATTCATTTTTTTGCATTATACAGTTGAACCTCCAAAGTCTTTCACATATTGGTGTATTCAATATATTAAAATTCATTAATGTATCAATACAAATTAAATTAAAAGACAATTGTATTGTCAAACCACAGATTCATTGGATAATCGAGATATCGGTTTCGGTTGCTACTGTTACTGTTAAGCAGAGATTGATAATGGTGTAACAAACGAAACCGGTATCAACAAGTATTAATACATATCATGAAATTCAATTATGCATGCATGTATTTTGTAGTTATCGTTTTTCATGTGCCACGTACTTGTTTTTAATAATTAAACAAAAATGTTTCTCAGAATCATATCATCTTTCAACTAGAATATTCATTCACAAAATAGGCATCATCTCTAGCCTTTTACTAAATTGTAGTAATTGTACTATCAATAGAATAGAATAACTTCTTAATTTTAATGACGTGGCGAAGTTTAGACAGTAATGTCCAATCCACCACTTAAGCACGACATATATTAACATATTTTATTGGAATTTTTGGATGGACCTACATTTTTTTTGTATTGGAGCGCCTACGGTACCGTTTCAAACATCCTAGGTCTCAATTTAACACACGATTCCATAATAAAATCACAGATAATGTATGCTACAAGAGATCGGCAAACCGATCTTTTAAGATAGCCTACATGGTTTCAGCACATGATGGATAATCACACCAATGTGTAAGCTCTAATTTTATAAAGTTAGTTGGTTCGAGTGCTATACAGTATCTTAATACGTTTGTTATAAATACATGATATATTAATGTGAAAAACGGCTCAAGTTATACTATTACATCGGTAGATTTAGGATAATTCTCAATGAATCTTGTCTTTATTTTTTAATTATCTAATAGTATGTTTTCCATCTCTTTCTCTTTCATCCTTTCGTTCTTTCACTCTTTTCATCTTATTCTTAGTTTTCTTCAAATACATTACAACGATTTTCCTATTTGCAGGTACCTTACGAAATGTTTTATTGATTCTTTATTATCAATTATCACCTGCGCACAGGTGTTCTTCTGCATCATAACAATTGTATACAGAGGTCTCGTATTTTCAAAAATTTGAAGATTTCCCCTCATTGATGCAATCGGATTAAAGATCTGATGAAATGTTTTTGTATTACAATAATTGTGGAGCGGCTACTATTCAAGTCCCAAGCTAAGGAGTGTTAAGTATTTGAGTTCAAGTATTTAGTATTCCACCTATTTCAGTATTAAGCTCAGTTTCTGCTACAATAAACTGGTCTCTTGTTTACATCTTTTGATAAGCTTATAGACTACCACGCTATCAGATTATTTCCATCCCTGCCTTGAAGCTCAAACATTGGTGATATTGTCTACCGTCACGTTTAATAACACATGTTTGTCCTTCCACGTTTCTTCATGCTTCATTGATATTTAGGCCTAGTCTCTAATTCAATCACAATGTAGCAGAATATCAATGAAAACATCTATTCTAGAGAATTCGCACCAAATAATTCATATACAATCACATGTGAATTGCAGTTTGAACACAATCTCTTACAAGAGGGTCTTTCGATGGGGCTTTGAAAATTAAGCATGGTCTTGAAAACACCATCAGGTGTGGAAATCATCTTTCTCAGGTACTTAAGCCTATAGGAATAATGCTGAGATTCGAATCAGGAACAGAAATTCCTATCATAACAGCGAGAAATTAACAGAAGAAGGATTACTTGGACATATTGAAAGATAAGAGGCTTAGTCTGACCCTTGAAGAACAATGTTATTGTACACTGCTGCTTCTTCGTCAAAATATTATTAACGCTTCAATTATTTCATGTAAAATCTCATCTCATATTTGGACATTGGACAACAAGATGGATTATTCCTCTGTCTCCTCGCATTTCTTCTGATTTTAATTCAATAAAATTCTAAATTGCGAACCCAAAAAAGCATCAAAATTTATAAAAGAGTGTTACAAAGATATGTAGGTCTAAGTAATGTAGGCCTATCGAATGTTTAAATGGAAACCATTGTCCTGTTATGAATGATAAGATTGGCACAAGAGTCTCACCGGTTAAAAGTTTAATATTCGCGAATAAAAATGATATTTCATGTCTTATTTCATCCACATCACATCATGATATAGATTCACAGTATCGCGGAAGATGCGCTACAATCAGAAAAATATAAGATTTCTCAAATATCATTCACAATTTGAATTATTGATCGTTTAAGTGTGTTAGTGGATTTTTCAATAGAATTCTTAGTCAGGCCTACGAAATTTGTCGATGGAAATTATGTTTCTATCGAAATCCTATTGATTGTAAGTTTTCATTTTTTCTATGAAAGTTTTCATAGAACGATGCATTCGTCATTATTCATATCAGACACAACTTTAAAGTCGTGGTTTAAATATCCCCCTCTAATGGAATAGATACAGTTGACGCCACAAAATTATGCGGTTTCGTCTGTCTCGTGCATGTGATGTAATCTACTAACTAATGATGTAATGCATCGAATACTTTTCTCTTTTGATTTCGAAATCATCACCTAGGTCTAGTTAAATGACAACTCTAATTGACAACATGTGATAGGTACACAATTTGCAGACGAAACCGCTTTACCTTTTGGTGCCAGTTAAACCCATACCCAAGAAGCATAATAATTGGGGTTTTTCACAAGTCTGCACATGAATACTTTGTTCTATTACACAAGGAACAGCAGTACTCAAATAGCGTTAATTGCTATAGATATAAAATCAATCAATGGAGGGCAGCGGTTCTTAACGTGGTTCACTTACCCCCCCCCCCCAAAGCTTAGGGGCCACGTGACAAGGGACCTAATCATAGAGCCTGCATCCTTATCCTAAATTCACTAACTCATTTACATTCTAATATCATGCATTAATTAATACAACTCATGATAGGATCTAATAGTTCTCTCAGGTAACTTGACTATTATCGTGGAAACAGCAGACATAGTAGAGTAGTAGATAAGTAGTATAGTCTGTGCTGTTATGCTGAATTTTAATCACCAATTTTTTCTGAATTTCACATTCTATTTCAACGAATACTAAGGAAATTTTCAATGAAAATTTCAAGCTTTCATCAGACTATTCTGTGATCCCAAGAATAATAATCTCTCAAATGAATCTACTCGTACATCAACACTGGCAGGAGTTGGCACTACAGTCTTCAAACTCTTTAAATTTATCGTCTTTCGGAGGAGACGATAAGTCTTCGGTCCCGACTACCCAAAGAGTAGTCTTCTTCTCTCAACATCATCCCTTTCATTATTTCCCACGCCAAAGCAGCTCACGTGGGCATCACACTCAGAAAATAAAAAACAAACCTCTAAAAAAAATCGCCGTTACAATAGTAATAGTTCTCAAGAGTCATAGATGACGTTCAGTTATTTTTATTGATCCTGATATTTCCCAATACTTAATCAAACAGTTTGGGCTGAAGAAGGATAAATTCGTCTACGATCCTGTACATCTATTTCGTTTTATATAAGTGTAATAATTAGCTATTCAAATTAACTACCTAACCCCCCCCCCCGGCAAATGTAATTAAATCGTAGCCCTTCACCTCTCAAGGAGTTCACCCTTTAGCATAGTGGGTACGCGAAAGGAAAAGGTGATAAAAAGATTTCTTTGGAAAAGTTTGAGAACCGCGGACCGCGGCTCTATAGGGAACTGAAAATCATCCAACATTGAAGTAATTAGAGATAGGCTAACAGATAACTTACTATATTCTATAGGATTTTGTTTGTCAATGAAAGACTAGTTTTTGAAGAGTAATAGGGATTTTTAATAATTAGTAGTCTAATTTGTAGACTGCTACTAAGCAGGCTGGCTTTCAATAGAAACGTTTTTTCCTTCGAGAAATTTCTATAACTTGAAATTCTATTTTAAAATCAAATACTTTTCGGATCAAGCTAAAGAAAGTCTAGTTTTAGTCTATTTTTATTCCTACTACTTCTTTTTAAATTTCAAATTATATAGTTTTCAACAGTATTTTCAAATTTTAGTGTTAAGTCAATGTAAACTCAGAACATACATAGGCAATGCCATCTTTCGGCCAACATGGAAACTACTTGGCTCGTTTCTTACTGCCTGCTTGTGATAGGCTGGAGGTGTGG
Organism: Sogatella furcifera; assembly: GCA_017141385.1. Taxonomy (NCBI): domain Eukaryota; kingdom Metazoa; phylum Arthropoda; class Insecta; order Hemiptera; family Delphacidae; genus Sogatella; species Sogatella furcifera. The sequence goes on along the minus strand of CM029560.1, from coordinate 4,159,218 downwards.
CCTTTTGGTTGGAGAAGGGGGTTAGTGGGCGACGACCAATAGCATTGCAAGGAGAATTCTCGGCTTCACTGAGGCGTGGCCTACTGTTTGGAGAAGGGGGCGACGATCAATAGCATTTTGAGGAGGATTCTCGTCTTCACTGATTGGCTAGAAATGTGGATGCATTAGAGGGGGTGGTAGTGGACGGCAGTGGTGGCGGGGGGGTAGGGGGTGGCAGTGGATAGAGCCTCTATTTATGGACAGAATTTCGCGTTCTTTATGTCATTGGAAAGATAATTAAATTTTCCAGGGGCGGGACTGTTTACTTTTTTGATTTTCAGTTTATTTGAATAATTATCATATAATTAATTAGCTATTAAAGTATTGAACTCTAGTGGGTTGAACGATTGGGATGAAACATGAAAGTTAGAAGAAAGATAAATATGAAGTTAATTATGCTCACTTCCAATCATTTCGTTGTATTTGATTACTACTGTTGATTCATGAATATCATCTTTAGTCACATCTTCATCTTAATCTTTAACCCACTATGAATGCACCCTAACCCTAAATGACTGACTACAGTACTATTATCCAGTTTGATTCTATTCTTCAGCTCGCAAACACAATTCTTTTAATTATTAATGATGATTTTCAGTTCCCTAGACCCTGAAGAATGATTAGTTTGATATCAATACCAATCAACACCATTATAGTACAACGGTTCCTTGTGATATAAAACAAAACGTTCATGCTCAGACTCGTGGAATGAAGCAAAAATACTTATTATTGTGGTTCATGACTATGGTTTTCTATTCTATTCGAAATCAGACGATATACAAACTATCATGCCTTGAGGTTGCGTCTGAGACTGATATGACAAATGTATCATGAAAACTTTCATAAACCAGTAGCTATCAATAGGCAAATAGAAACTTGCAATTAGTAGGATTCCGACAGAAACGTAATTTGCATCAAAAAATTTCGTAACTTTATGGGAAAATCTAAAACTTTTTGAAAATATTTACTGACGGAAACAATAATTGTTATGAGGGTGCAGCCCACAAGAGCTCATAGGAGTGTGCGAGGGTAATGAGATGATGACCACTATTTAGGTATTCGGGACCAAAGGCTCATCATCTCAAATACAAAAAGCCGTATTTATGTGAAAGTGCTGTGGTCAAAGAATTTTGCCAAACTTGGGTGATCAATGAGAAGAGAAGAAGACTACTTACATTGTAGTCTACTGCATTAAAGTACGTAAGTACGAGTAATGTGTAATAAATGCAAGAACAGTCAGTCAGTCAGGTTTAGGCATAGGAACGAACTTGAGTCGGAGCTGTCAAGAGTTGAAAAAAGGTTGAAAAAATGTAAGAGATTTATTAATTTGAAAATAAAAAGAGAGAAGTTGAGAGGACCGAGTGATAGACGGGGTTGATTGAAAGAGAGACAGTGAGAGAGATGAGAGAGAGAGAGAGAGAGAGAGAGAGAGAGAGAGATAGTGAGAGTGATAGAAATAAGATGATAAGAAGAGAAAAATTAAGAATTAGTTGGCTTCGTGATTAGGTAGACATCTGTGCTCAGTTTAGATAAGGGTACCTCACCATTTGAGGTATTCACCACCAGATATATTAGACAAAAAATACGCTATACTACTCGATGAGATTCGGAGTCCACCCAAACCTATAATCATCATCCTTTCCATAACTCACGCACAAGCCATGAAGCTAAGAGCTCATCACTCAAATATTTATTTATTTATTAGATACATTCCAATTAAACTGATAGGTGAAAACACAGACATGTGTCTAAATCATCAGAACTTTTCATCTGTAGAGGGAGGTTCTCACCGCAGCAGAAAAAACTGTGTAATAACATCCTTGTGAAATAAATCCATCGATGCTAAATCCGAAATCACTAGAGCAACACTACACAATGATAATAATTGATAAACAAATGTTGACAAACCCACTAAATCTATGTTCTAAGCCAACATGAGTTTGCTAGGGAACCCTCTACAAAATTTTCTGTATAGACTAACAACGAAATCCGAGTAACATGGAACATGTCACGAGCAACAGGATACATTTAACGTGTAACATGAGTAATTCCTAATAGATGAACTGTATCACGATCACACCAACGTTTAGTCTGTCCAAGCAAAGAAGACATTCTGGCAAGATAGGAAAATGACTCCAGCTCGATCAATATTGGTTTCAAAATTATAAATTTTGTTTCAAATTATACAACACATTCAGTTCCACAATTTGAGACCGAACTTATAATTTGTGAACCAATATTGACCGAGCATGAGTCATTTTCCCATCTTGCCAGAATGTCTCCTTTGCTTGGACTGACTGAACAAGATATACATTGATAACAAGTAACTCGAGAGCATGGCGATAATCAACATGATCCGATAATATAAAGGGATTTCAGCCGAAGTCTGTATTTAATTCGAGTTATTGGAAATAGAGCTTCCAATCCGAAATTGCTGCAACAGGTGGAAGCATGTATAGCAGACGCCAAAAAACTGGCGGTTGGTGAATGATTGTTATCAATGCTCTGTCAAAACAGTCGGCGAGCGGTCTGTCAGAGCATATTATGTAGAAAGTGACCTCAGATGAACAGTTTCAGTCTTGTAAACCACTTAAAGACTGTTCTGAGAGAGCTATCACGAATGGAAGACATTCACCATCCGCCAGTTTCGCTGGCATCTACTTTATCAAATCCCACGTGAAAATCGATGGGCATAATAATTATATGCCTCACTCTGTATGTTTGTCATGAGATGGATGAACATGGATAACGAGATCTACGATGCTAGCGCTAGCATCGCTAAGCTAGCGCTTAAATGAGAGAAGTGAAGATAACTATTGAAAGCTACGTTATCAAAGAATTGAATGAAAAAATGAAATGAAAATATTCCTAACTCCGCCTAATGAAGAATATTCTCATTTTTGCATTCATAACAACGTAGCTTTCAATTGTTATGTTACTTCTCCTATTTTTGCGCTAGCACCTTACATCTTACATCAGTATCTTGTTCTCCATATAATTTTGCCCATCGATTTTCACGTAGGATTTGATAAAGTAGATGCCACAAAAACTGGTGGTTGGCAAATATCTTTGATTCGTGATATTCAAGCATTAAGATCTTAAACCAATCATATTGAAAAAAAATCATCCAGAATGATTTGATCTCGGGTATTATTTAATAGTACTGTATTATAATATTTTCTCTTCAACACGTAGATGAGTCACATGAATCTCAAATGAATTCACATCAACACTGGCAGGAGTTGGCACTGCAGTCTTCAAACTCTTTAAATTTATCGACTTTCGGAGGAGACAATAAGTCGTCGGTGCTAACTACCCAAAGAGTAGTCATCATCTCTCAACATCATCCCTCTCATTATATTTCCCACGCCAAAGAGCATGTGTGATTCACACTCAGAAAATGAAAAACCAAACAATTCTAAAAAAAAATCGCTGTTACAATAGTAATAGTTCTCAAGAGTCATAGATGACGTTCAGTTATTTGTATTGATCCTGATGTTTCCCAATACTTAATCAAACAGTTTGGGCTGGAGAAGGATAAATTCCTCTACAATCCTGTATCTATTTCGTTTTATATAAGTGGCGGCTCGTGCTCATGAAGGGCACGTACAGTGCTGGTGAAGTGCTGTATAGTAAAAGATACGAGCACTTCACCTGTTCCGTGGGTATAAGCAGCAAGTGGATTCAAATTAACTTACTGTAATTACACCGTAACCCTTCACCTCTCAAGGAGTTCACCCTTTAGCATAGTGGGTACGCGAAATGAAAAGGTGTTAATAAGATTTCTTTGGAAAAGGTTGAATACCGTGGGCCACGCCTCTATATAGGGAACTAGAAGTCATCATTGAAGTGATTAGAGATAGGCTTAGTATATTCAATAGGATTGTGTTTGTCAATGAAAGACTAGTTTTTGTAGAGTAATAGGGATTTTTAATAATTAGTAGTCTAATTTGTAGACTGCTACTAAGCAGGCTGGCTTTCAATAGAAACGTGATTTCCTTTGATAAATTTCTATAACTTGAAATTCTATTTTAAAATCAAATACTTTTCGAATCAAGCTAAAGAAAGTCTAGTTTTGGTCTATTTTTATTCCTACTACTTCTTTTTAAATTTCAAATTATATAGTTTTTAACAGCATTATCAAATTTTAGTGTAAAGTCAATGTAAACTCAGAACATACGTAGGTAATGCCATCTTTCGGCCAACATGGAAACTACTTGGCTTGTTTCTTACTGCCTGCTTGTGATAGGCTGGAGGCGTGGCCTATTGGTTGGAGAAGGGGCTTAGCATTGCAAGGAGGATTCTCCCCTTCACTGATTGACAAGAAATATGGATGCATTGATAGTGGGTTTAACGATTGGGATTAAGATGAAGATGAAGTTAATTGAATCATAATATGCTCACAAGACATTAATGCCCCCCGACATTATGCAATCCAACATAATCCCATCCATAATGCAATCTAATATACTTGTATTTTAATATATTCAAAGACAAACATGATTCTACCTGCCTTGCATGTTAACATTTTTCTCATAAGCAATCCCAATGTTGAATGTGGTTCATTTCAAACATGGAATGAAGTGTTTGTTGTTTGTTTTTAATAGCCTCCCAGAGACTCTTAACAGAGTATGAGAATTGTCAAACAAAGGCATGAAAACATTACTTTCAATCATTTTTTTCGAATTTCCAACGCCTTTTACCCTAATAATAATATTCGTGTAACCTGGCTTGCTCAGGTCTGGTGTCAGATTTTTAGGTCGCTCCTGATCAATTTCAGGGCCTCTGACATGACTTAACGACTGTTTTTAGGCAGCCGAGACCATCGGCTTAACGTGTCCATCCTAAACATGGGGAAGTGGCCTGAGAAAAATTTCTGGTCTGACCTGGGTTTGAACCCGGGACCTTTGGGTTGCAACGCCAGCACTTTACCCACTCAGCTACGCCACCCCCAATAAGAAAGGGAGAATAGTTTACCCTATAAGTAAGGGAGAGGTTTGAGAGAAGGAGTGAGAGGAAGAAAGAGAGATTCAGATTCAGATTCAATCACTCTATTCATGTACAATGCATAGAACAGTAGCCTAAATCTGTTTAATCCTCTGCAATGAGAATAAAAATAAATAACATTATGGCTCACTTGAGTTAGCAGATGATAGACTATGGAAACTTGTAAATGACAAAAATATAGGATTTAATAAGCTCACGGTACTTTACATTTTGCTGTATCTACATAGAATGGCGGAGTTTAGGCATATAAATGTCTATTCTTGGAGAGGGATGTTCAAGTCATCTCAACCATGGGCTATATTTTTCTGACCTATTCTACTACTAATAAATATTAAATTGTGAATTTAATACACAAAAATAATCATAACTAATAATTATTCTTATAATGAGGGGAATTATAATGATAATAATCTCAATATGATAGAAAATGATAATGAGATGTTGACCTTTGATCTATTGATCTTTGACCTATGATTTTTGATCTTTTATCTTTTGATCATTTGATCAAAGATCAAAGAACAATGGCCAATGATAAAAGATCAAAGATCAGAGATTTGAACAAAGATCATTTGATCAAATGATTTTTGATCAAATGATCTTTGATCAAATGATCTTTGATCAAATGATCTCTGATTGAATGATCTTTGATCAAATTATCTCTGATCTTTGATCTTTTATCAAAAATCAATGATCAACTATAAAAGATCAAAGATCAGAGATCATCTGATCAAAGATAATTTGATCAAAGTTTGCTTCCATGCACATAAGGGAGGGAATGATAAATTTTTCACAGAAAAATATTGGATATCATCATAAATATTTCATTTCACTGGAAATAATTATGTTTTGACAAAAAAATCGGAAGCTTAATAACAATAAATTGAAGATTTCAGCCATATTCACTGCTCTACCCAACTTTCTTGAATAACATTCGAAATAGTTGCAAATTCAGCCGGCAGATGGCTGTAGCAATCTTGCTTTGACTTGGGTGACTTGCTTTGACTTCCATTGGACATGCCTCCAAGCTCCGGCTACGATAAAAATGGCCGAAAACATCGGTTAGAAAAGTTTCCAAATTCAAGCAGTAGATGGCAGCAGTTTTAGGGTGATATGACTTGGACACGCCTTCGTGCCCCGCCTGCTCTTTTCTTATTGGTTGACAGTGTTTTGTGAGTTCTGTCTTGGAAAATGGCTGCTAGCAAGAAATGATGGATAGTATCATACACAAAAATTACGCTGATTTACTATTGACGATCTTGTGCTAATGTAATATTTATTCATTTATGTATTCAGGCTGGTTAGATTCTATCAAGTTAGTATCTAGTTATAGAACTTAGACTCAGTTTTACTTTTATCGTGTAACTTAGGCCAGTAATAGACTTTAATGGTTTTATACTGTATGAAAGGAGATGAAAATATGATTTCGCCCTCCCATCTCATACTCATTAATTCTTTTTATATACAATGTATGTATGAATGTCTGGCTCAACAGCCCATGAAGGGCCTAGGCCTACCAGCTGGTTGCCAGTTTCAAATTCACTCTACCATACAGCCCGTCCAAGCCAAGAAGACACCCCGGCACGACGGGAAAACGTTTTTATATACAATAAATATAATTGAACTCAAACTATTCATGATCTAATACCAACCTATTGCCAGAAAAAAGTTTGAAAAACTATAACAATTCGGTAAAAATATTAGGAAGAATATTTTCTAGGAAACTAACTTGTAATTGGTCGACAGAGTGTAAGTTGGTTGTAAGTCAACAATAGAATTAAATTTAAGAGGGGCGTTTCTTGGCTTGCTTCATAGACCTACATTGATCGTGATTTTTCAATTGATCAATTTATTATGATAGTTTATGCAGAGGAAATAATTCCTTGTGGATTCAAGTTGTTGGTAAAACAAGTTCTTCATCAAATAGTGAAAAGTTATTCTAATAGCCCAATTGGACATTTTTAAATTCACGTTCCGCATCAGCCGCCGCGGCGCCCTGTGCGGTCGCACACTCCGCAAACCACACGCGAGGGCCCTAAGACACGAAGTATAACTATAGACACGAGGTAACTTTCAACAACCGCCCCTTCCAACCCTCCATCAACCCCCCATCTCCCTTTTCCATAAATCAAATCAAAAGCTACTGAATTGATTAAAAGATACAAATTGACAAATTCTGCATAAGAAATGCTTTCAACACATCAATTAAAATAATATGCCCTGGAATACAAGAAGAAATACAATTTCTTATTTCAATACCTGCAGTGAAAGAGATGGAGACATACTCTCAATACAAAATTTCACAGAATTGATTTTGGCAATGTATCCAAGTATTAGTGAAGTGTAGAACTCGGTTTGTCTCCATTTTAGGGATTATTCGTCAATAAAATTCAATAAATTTTCCCCCTCGTAATATTCTTTACAAATCTATCCTGAGTCTTCAACTGGAAAAGGAACAACGATTTTTCATAATATTGATAAAATTACTAAACAACAATAGATTTATCTAACATTGATGGATATTATTTTTATTTTATTATAGACTAATAATTCAAGAATAGAACCACTTGGCTAATTTCGACCATTTATGCTTATTGCAATCATTTGCTGAGATACAAGCCCCATACATATCTATAAATGTCATGATTCTACTTTTATTTCTACCGGAATCAGATTATTTCAAGTCCAGCCACGAGTGAAATATACATGTATCATGAATTGCTACTGTAATTATCAATTGGGCCCTCGCCCTGGCCCACTAGTAGCCTAAACCACCCAATTTCGGGCTTAAACCTTTTATGCTCCAAAAATCAAGCTTGAACGATAATAGGGACAACTTGCAATTACAAAATAGGAATATGAAATTCCATATGTTCAAAAAACATCAAACTATTTCATAAAATTTAAAATTTTTATAAAAAATGAAATGCTCACCATGCGACCGGTGCTCTGCGTCACCAGGTTCAACTCTGCTAACGATCTGGAAAAAACAGATAATTCAATTAATGAAAAAACTTCGTTAATAATCATGTTTCGACTTCATGCTATCTACTGTAACAAAAAAATGTTTACAATTGTAATATTTATAATTCTTTGAGTAGTTGTGAAGGTGATATTGTGGTAGTTATCCATCAAAAATGAAAAGACAAGATGTTGTCAAACCACCGATTTATTAGAAAATCGAGATAACGGTTTCGGTATCTTTTATGATATATTGATTCGCTATATTTATAATAATTTATTGGACAATAAAACTGTAGGCTACCCTAAATGAATTTAAATGCTCAGGTTGGTAAATGAATTAGCATCAACTGATGGAAAGTTCAAGTAACAACTTTTCGTAACATTTTGATTAGTTACGTTAGTGTGGATTGATTGCTAGTTTACAGGGCTATAATAATGTATTCTTATTCAGCAGAATTCATAAAAATTACAAATGGTGTAATATTGATTTACGGTACATATAAAGTTAATTATCGTATTTCTCTCGTTAACAAACATTTCATCGTCCACGCCAGGTTTTTTTTCAATCAAGTTGCCGTGATCAAGTAACTATAGTTAAGGTAACTATGTTGAGTAGATCTTTTTACTCTTTGATAACTATTTTGAGTAGTCTCTTTCATAGAGAGTGAGAGACTGAGAATATAGACAAAATTATTGAGTCAAAATGGGAACGACAAATCATATCTATACTATTTAATTATTGTTTGACCAATTATCAATTTCAAGATTTAATGGATGTATATAGTAGTTGAAGATATGAACTTTAGATTAGCTGGACAGTCGAAGCACCTATTGACTAAAGTGACAAATCTAACTAAAGCAAGATACCACAGCATCACTACATCACTATATAGTCTAGTCAAGCGAAGAAGACATTCAGGCAAGATAGGAAAATGACTCCAGCTTGGTCAATATTGGTTCAATAATAATAAATATAGTCTCAAATACAAATTGTAGATCACGTTGTTTTTTTTCAATTTAGATCCAAATTGAATCATCAATATTAAACTGACTAGGAATGATTTTATTATTGAATAAGTAAATCTTCTTGAGAGATTACATTAAAACTAAAATACAGTACCTATATCAAACTAACTAGAAATTATTTAATTATTAGATAAGGAAATGTTTCTATGAATCAAACGATACGATAGTTTGATTAAATGTATTTGATATTCAATGATCTTTTTTTAGGGTAATGCCCACATGAGCTTCTAGGCCTGTGCGTGGGTGATGAGAGCGATGATGATGATGATGATGATGATGAGAAATGACTACATACTACTTTTTCAATATACAATTGAAGGCAGCAGCAGTTTTATAGTACTTGTACAGTGTATAGTATAGTACTTGTGAAGGCACCCCAGCAATCAAGCTCCGCCTAGTCTTCCCTGATTGGACAACAGTTAGTAACATGACTATTGACTAACTCTAAAAACTGCCAATAGATGGCCGTAGCTGTTGGGTGAATACTTGGTTTCGAGCCACGCAAATTGAATAAAGTTCCGCCCACTGATAACTCCGTCGCTAACTCTGAAACCGATCAATAGATGGCAGCAGCTGCTTGAACAAGTTCTTTTACATCTACATTTGAATGAAACAAATCTTCTCCATTACAACTCAGCATTCATCCAGAGCTGTATCTATGTTGTTTATATTATTTGGAAAATAATGAGACGACAATTATTATTAGTCAATCAAATTTACGATGAATGTAAAGGGCAAAAGTCCCAATTCAGTAACAAATCCACATTTACGTTTAAACTAAAATAAATTGACGAATATTCATGAGGCACTCATGTGTGCGATAGATAGATTATCAGACCAGCGCGCTGGCTCTGGTAGATAATATGATTAATTATTGAGAAGACATGAATATTAATTAATTATTGAACAGTCTTTGAAAAATACTGAAGAATAATGAAGGTTTAATCAAATTATGGTTTTCGGAGAATAATCAATAATTTACTCTTAGGTGGTGACGTATACCAGTATTGTTACAAACATAGTCAGGGCCCTCGCGTGGTGTTTTCGGCGCCCTGTGCGAATCCTGGAGAAACTATAATTGTGTAAAACCCACCCAAATCTCATAAATCGCGATAAAAAATATCAAAATCAAGTCTAAACACTGACTTTCCACATGGTATGATGTTTTGCATATTTTGACACCTATGATCGCTTTTTCTGCGATTTTAAGTTCTTCTGATGAGTGAATGAGTGCCATTTCGCTTTTATACATAGGCCTATAGATTTCAAAAATCTGCATCTGATGTAGATGCCATACCATTCAGTACATGGTCATTGCACCAAACAATTATTATAGTTCTCTCAGGATTAAATTCCAAACCGCGATAATTGAATAAATATTTAACATTATCTATTAAAATAGGTAATCAACAATCATTGTTTGTGAGGCGGGGTATGATACAATAATAATAATAATTAATTCCAATCTCTTGTAAATGATACTCCCAAAGCAACTTTGAATGATATTATAAACTATGTAACTTATTCATTGAGTATATTCTCAACCTCAACATTATCAAATCTGAGTGACATCTCTCATGGTTCGTCTCTGAGTTATTTTTTCTTATTCACAGGTATTATAAAACTAATACATCAACGGTGAGGTGGGGTCTGATGGTCTGATACTCTTTTATTGATATTTTAACCAGTGTAACTGGAGAAAAGCGCAGCAATTAATAGAACGTAACATAGAAGAGCTTGCGATTGTCAGGCTTGAAGGTACTGAGCGACTCAAGGTCGTCTGGTTATCAGCGTTGATAAAATTTGAAAAATAATAATCTGTGTGGTATGGCAGCACCAATTAAGGATTTTTCATGCTCAAAAAACTCCCTAGTACCCTAAGTACAAACATCGTTGTACATAAAGTAGTACATCAGAGTCAGGAAAAAAGGATATAATAGAATAGATGAAAGTTATTAGAATGAAGATCTGTCCTGATAGGGACCTGATAGGAAACGAAAAAATAATTGGATGAAAAATCAATGTCGGATCTGAATGCTACAAGCTATCCAATATTTTCAGAAAAGGTTTCGGCACAAGGGAAAAGACACACTAGAGGAAACTAATTTTGTCGAAGATAGAATAAAAAGGAGGAAAAGAAGAAGAATGCCAGTGAGATTTCCAGGATGAAGAAAATGGGGAGAAAGGTCGGTAGAAGTACAGGCAAGAGAGTGAGATCGCCGACTTGATTCAAGATTTTGTAATCACAGCCCAGGTGAAAATTTGTCCAGACGAAACAGACATAGCCTACCGTGATCGATCCAAGAATTCCAAAGCCTGTTGCAGTTACAAATACTGACTGACAATACTTTTGATTCAAAAATCGCAAAATCGCTACTATACACAAATTTATCACTTGTGCTATGTTTTGTCAATTTTGCGATTCTTGATCGCCAGATTTACACAATCACCGCCATTCAACTTTTTCTTTAGAATCCGACTCTCTTCAACTTCTAGTAATAAAGAATACAATTTTATGATTCCTTATCCAGTTATAACCCTTATTGTTGAAAAATTAATTTGCAAAATCGCTACTAAACACAAATTTATCACTTGTGCTATGTTTTGTAAATTTTGCGATTCTTGATCGCCAGATTTACACAATCACCGCCATTCAACTTTTTCTTTAGAATCCGACTCTCTTCAACTTCTAGTAATAAAGAATACAATTTTATGATTCCTTATCCAGTTATAACCCTTATTGTTGAAAAATTAATTCGCAAAATCGCTACTTAACACAAATTTATCACTTGTGCTATGTTTTGTCAATTTTGCGATTCTTGATCGCCAGATTTACACAATCACCGCCATTCAACTTTTTCTTTAGAATCCGACTCTCTTCAACTTCTATTAATAAAGAATACAATTTTATGATTCCTTTCCAGTTATAACCCTTATTGTTAAAAATTGCGTTTTTTAGCATATTTTTCAATTATCTCAATAACCGTTAAAGTTACAAACTTGAAACTGGTTTCATTTAATTCCCCAGCTAATTTTACATAGGAATTGATTGTTTTACAACCTGAGTAAAGCCTCTAAAAAATTAGAAAAATTAATATATTTTGAAAAATCTCAATTTTTCGCTATTAATAACTCGGTAACAAAGCGTTTTTGGGGTTTGTACCATGGAACTTTTTTGTCTATTTGGTGTGAGGAATCTGCCTGAGAAGTATTGCACATTCCTCCTGAAACACCCTGTATAAGAAAATATTATACGATTTGCAATTCATTAAACTTAAAATATTGAATAATAACAATCTTTCGATAATTTCACTATTTTATAAAATATTACGTTTTTCAATTCCTTTAATTTATAAATGAATATTAACAATCTCCTGATAATTTTATTGTCTTATAAAATTATACATATAACGAATTTAAAACTTATTTGACAGAAATCTGTGTTTTTACACAGTGGGCTACTAACGAGAGAATCATTTTTCAACTTATGACGAAAACGGATTACCCAACAAAGAGTCCCTACTTCAAACATTTGTTCTTCATACTATACCCATCTTTAAGATGTTAACTTATCGATATGAATGAACAAGAATAATTATCAAATTATGATTATTCTATTCACCGAGTGTTTGGATAGAATTCAAATTTTTTAAATGTAAAAATATTTTGTACTTTGTTTGCATTGTAGATATCAACACTTAGGAGAATATGACTCAGTGTTCATATGTCAGTGTCATTCCTTTTAAAATGCTTAAAATCGCAACCCAAACAGGGTACAACTCTAATTTATAACATCAGCTGATCGAGCGCAAAAAGAGCAGACGAAACCGCTCAACTTTTTGGCGTCTGGTCAGCTATAGTTGAATACTAATTTAAGAATCGTTTTAAAAACTACAGAGTTCGGTTTGAGTGTGATAATCTGGATATCAGCTTAAACAAAAAAAGGCTAACCAGAAAAAAATGCATCATAAAATCTAAACAATCTGTCATCTGTGTATCTCTTCCACTCAAGCATCACAACACTAGCCAAAGTCCTCCCTCATACGACTCGAGAGCTGCTGCCTCTAGTGGCGAAGATTGGAACTTGAGTGTTTGGCTTCGGCTAGCACAGGAGCTTAGGGGAGGAGAGATCTTAGTTTACTTCCAGTGTGCCTCCTAAGTCTACCTCAACCCCTCAAACATCCAACTACAATCTACTAACACCACTCTATAGCTGTTTCATTTTGTCTACAGCTGCTATCAATGAATGTTTGGTGTCAATAAGAATTCAGTAGTGTAGAATTAATTTAATGTGGTTTATTTGTTCATTCATACTTGAGAATGCCTCTTAGGAGAGCGAACCATGCTGCGTAAAAATATTCCAAAAGGGTACTGTATTTGAGATTTTTATTTATTAATATTCTATATTTCTATGGTTGTTAAAATTATATCATTTTCGGTTTCATGACCTGACCTCAACAGATAATTATGGTCGACAATTAGCCAACTTAAATAAAATTAGAGTCAAGCTTCGGCTTACTCCTCCAATCAACTGTTTTCGCGACGTTTACAAAAATGTTTTTCATCAATTTAACATAGATTGACTATACCCTATTCACGATCACTTGAGACGAAATGAACAAACTTTTTGCGCGTGTGTGCGGGTAAAGGGTTGTATTACTTCATACGAAGGTCGGCCGCAGTCGAACAGCTGTAGCCAATCACAGTTCTTGGCTTTTCCTCAAGCTCCAACAAAAATAGCTACCTGTACATGCAAAACGTTCATTTATTTCGTCTCAAGTGATCGTGAATAGGGTATAGGTATTTTAACCTCTTACTTTAGTTCTAATGGTGACCAGTTGCTCCTACAGAATAACCAGTGTTGGGGAGTAGCGCGCTACTTTTTTTTAGTTTGTAGTGTAACGACGCTACTTTTTAAAATCAGTATAAATATTGTAGCGCTGCTACATTTCTAGAGCAGTATGTAGCGTAAATCACGCTACTTTGGTATACATCAACTCATATTATATTATAATCGATAGTACAATGATCGATAAATCGATGCCACCAGCCCACCTCGGCCACCAATGGGCTGGTGGCCCATAATTAGTTATGTAATAATAATCTAGAATATCGTTATTTGCGAAATATTCCATCAATATTATCACACTTTTCAATAATTTAAGAAACAGAAGCTAAGAGGGAAATAGGTTCGTAATTTTCAAGTAAGTTTTATGTTTGTTCCTGATTTGTGAATTGGTATGATTACGTTGTAATTGGTATATGAAAACGTTGAAATAGAATCATTTTGTAATTCAATATTTTTCCATTACATTTAGGTGCATTTAATTATATATTCTACCATAGTATGGTCTATATTCACATTGATATTATATAAATGAATTTCAATCAATGTATGTAGCCTACGCATAACGTTTTTGCGTTCTTTTGGGCATTATTTGCCTAAACGCTAAACCACACGACAAAACCATTCTATCATGACTTTTTGTGAAGTAGTGAAAAAGTAGCTAGCTATTTTTCTTTTGACGTTGTAGTTTAGCTACTCTTTTAATAAAGTAGTTGTAGTTGTAGCTAACTACTTTTGAAAAGTAGTTTACCCAACACTGAGAATGACACACGGGAGATGGACGGTTTTCAATGGAATAATACTCGGCCAATTTTAAAATAAATACATATTTGTTTACACAAAATCAAAGTGGTAGAGAGCGTCTAATCGGTGAGATTGGATAAGCGACGTGCCTCTACCACCACTGTTGTAACGGTGACCGGCTCCTCTGAATTCAATTCATGAGCCTCAAAAATCGCTTCCCGGTGGTTCGGAACCCACCTAAAGCAGTAGGTCCATTCATCTCTCATCATCATCCTTACCATTACCCACGCACAGGCCCAAGAGCCCATGTGGGCATCACCCTCAAAAAAAAAAACAAAAAAAAAAGCTCATTATGTTCCATTTGAGTTAATGGAGCTCATTGTTGTTGTATAATGTTGATAAAACCATTGAACCAACTTCCCAATGGTTTAGAAGTTTCAGCTTAACTTGAGGGTCTATCCCTCTCTCAGAATCATTTTCCAGATTGCACACCATTGTAAGCCAAGCTTAAAAGCACAAGCCTTAATGGGCATAACCATGGAATAATAGAGCTCTATTCCTAGGATTTTCTTTGGCATAACCCTCAGTCAAAACTAGATTCCAACGATAAGGAGACTGATTTGCAACTCCAACATATTTTATTCTTACTATGTTCAATTATTATTCTAAAACATGATAATTCTATACAAATTTGTACGTTCATACATTGAATGTATTCATGTATGACGTGTAAGTCATAAATCTGTAAAACCTGTGCAATCTAAACCTCAAATTGATTGAGGTTTAAAAACAACATATTACAAATAAAGCGTTCCACTTAAATAAAAAGGAAAAATCCTGTGCGCAGGTAATAATTGCTACTATTTTTATCAGCATAACAAATCATAAAAAAACTACAAAACAAAGATAATGTAAAAATATATTTTAAAGAGAAACAGAAAAGAAGATGATAAGAGTGAAAGGACAAGAGAAAAAGAACGAGAGGGGGTTGATTAGATTAGATTAGATTAGATTAGATTACTTTATTCAATTAGATAACAAAATTCGGCTTAGATTATACATTGTAATATAAATGAGTAAAACAAAATTATCCTATAAATTTCACAAAATAGAGACTTCTAGTAAAAATACGAAAAACGGTGATGTAATGAATGCAAAATTTATACAGATTTTAAATTGGAGGTTCTGCAAAATGAATAAGGAGTGTAAGTTATCTAAGTGAAAAGGCGAAGTTTAGACATATATATGTCCATTCTTGGGAAAGGATAATAAGGTTATCCTTTCCATTAACACTTGGCCTTAAGTTGAGAATTCATAACAAGCTATTAGAATTACTAAAGATAGTAAGAAAAATTATAGCATTTAAAAACTAGATTTAAATGAATTAATACGATATCAATCAATAATTGAATCATATTATAATATAAGTAACAATAAAAATGATTGTGGTAATGGTAATGGAAATGGGTAATGATATTATGATTTGAGATAACTCAAAGTAAAATTATTTTCAAGTATATGGCAGTGAATGAAAAATATTATAATAAAGGTTTGGATGGTGAATATGTGATGGTGGTGTACCTAAAATGGAAGTTGAATTTATAATTATAAGTATGAGGAGAAAGTGAATATGGTGTGAAAATGAGAGTCGGATTTATTAAAGTATGTAATGGGTAATATACTTATAAGGTGAATTATGGAATTTGTCATGTTGCTCTAGGTCTGGACATATTCGATCATTTTGTCAACAGAATGTTTTCTTAACTTCAAGATGAAGCTCGCTCGGCTCTCAATAGACCTAATCGATTCAGGGACGGCATTCCATGCACGGCAGCCTGAGACTAAAAAGGACTTAGTATAGATTGTAGTGCGGTGAATTGGAATCCTCAAAGTATTTTCTCCAGTTCTCGTGCGTGATACATCTATTCTCCTACCCTCAGAAACAAATTTAAAATCGTTTTTGAAATAATTAGGTTTACCATATTTTAAAATATCCCTGACAAGCTTGACAATACGAAAAAGTCTCTGATCGGGTATCTTTAAAGTTGAGCTTGTAATATGTGCTTGGGTGATTCTTTCATGACGTTGGAGAGAGTAAACAAATCTTAAGCAATAATTTTGACAGCGCTGTAGTTTATCATTGAGTGTTACTGTCATCACATTAAGTACAGAGTTACAATACATAAAGTGTGGAAAGATTAGTGATTTAACCAGCAGCAATCTGATATTTCTTGGTAGGATGTCTTGCAATTTCTTCAATGAATGCATGGCTGAAAATACTTTTTTACATGTTTTATTAACCTGTTCTGACCAGTCTAAATTTTTCTTCATGATGATACCCAAGTTTTTAACAGAGCTACAGTAAGGAATTTCATTACCATCGATTGTTATTTTCTGTATTGTGTTGAAGAATATTATTGATGAGGCGTGAGTAACCAATAATTACCGGCTGTGTTTTAGTGGGATTCAGTTTAAGACCATTTTTAGAGAGAGAAAGAAAGAGAAGAGAAAAACCCACTTCAAAATAATAATAGAAAAGTTAAATTGGTTTAATTTGAGTTGATAGACAGAAACCGTAGTGAGGTCAGTTCATGCTGCTATGGATTGTATGGGCTGAATTGAATAGTAGGGAATGGGGTGCTTCCACATTATTAGGTTTATCCTATATCATCTGAAAGTGAACTCTGTTCACTGAGTGTTTGGAGCAATCTTTCTTGACACCCTGCTCCAATTGAATTTTTAACAAACGATTATGCGGTTAATATCGTTTAAGAAATAATTTTTTGACTTTTATTGGTGGGGAAAGCCTTTACAGTTAGGTTTCACTTCGACTTATTTGGTCACATAATGGAAGTGTCCAAGAGCAATCTTGGGCGTTTGTGACTTATCCCCATGATGTGTAAATCGTTGATGCGTATTCAGAATCTAGTTCATCGTAAATAAAACAGAAAGAAGAGAGTTTAGAATAAGAATAAAAACAGGATATACTGGTAGCCTACTATACTTGTCTTCTAGGAGATGTATGACCCCTGAGGATACTAAGCGTGAGGCAGGGACAATTTTTTGGACAATATCAGGGTGTTTTACATCATTATTATGCAAACAATCATTAACACAAGAGCAATGACCAAATACTGTGAATAACAATATTTACATTGTTTGAAAACTTACTTCTGTCGATGTTTAAATAGTTCCAAATTGGACGGTAGGATCGCTAGCTCCTGGGTTGACCAAGTTGCCACGGTTCTCAGTAGCCAATGGAAAGGCGTAAATGCTTTGGAGGGGGAGTCAATGGGTGGTGCAAGCATACGATTGGCTGAGAGGCAAAATCAGTTTGATGATCAAGTGGTTCTAAAACTGGACGCTACGATCGCTAGCTACTGGGTTGACCAAGATTCCACGGTTCTCAGTAGCCAATGGAAAGGCGTTAATGCTTTGGAGGGGGAGTCAATGGGTGGTGCAAGCATACGATTGGCTGAGAGGCAAAATCAGTTTGATGATCAAGTGGTTCTAAAACTGGACGCTACGATCGCTAGCTACTGGGTTGACCAAGATTCCACGGTTCTCAGTAGCCAATGGAAAGGCGTTAATGCTTTGGAGGGGGAGTCAATGGGTGGTGCAAGCATACGATTGGCTGAGAGCTGGAATTAGTCCAATGTTCAAGTAGTTCCATAGACTGACGATAGGATCGCAAGCTCCTGGGTTGACCAAGTTGCCACAGTTCTCAGTAGCCAATGGAAATGCGTTAAAGCTTATGAGGGGGAGTCAATGGGCGTTACAAGCAAGCTATTGGCTGAGAGCTGAAAACAGTTCTAGTTGCTGATAGGTTGATGCAAGAAGCCTTGTATCTGTGTTCAGTTTGTCAACAAGATGATTGACAAATTCAATAGAATAAGTTGCAGAGAACTTGAAAAGAACAGACTTATTAAAAACATATTGATAATTATTATAAAAATTAGGTTTTTAAATTGAGACACCAAGTTTTGAGTAGGAATCTGTTTGGAAATTGAGAAATTCTCTAGTTTTATAATAGAAATCTACATTGAAGAAAAGTAGAGAATTGTAATTCAAAGTAATTTATGTCATTGTCATTTGATATGAAATGGATTTTCCTAATAAATATATATCTAATGGTCACAATAATTACTGATATGATTCCGATTACATAATTTCAATTTCAATTTATTAAAACACACAAAAGACAAAATTACATACAATAAATTTCAAAAAACAAACATACAATAACATTGACACATTAAACAAAACACAGGCTTCATGGTTAGGTGTGCTGGAAAGAAAAGAGAAGAAATAATACCTAACCAACTATGGTTTCACATGTAATAGGCAGGTAGGGTGAAGAGATAGGAAGGAATGGGAAGGGGTAAGATATTGATAAAAAAAGTAAGGAAGAAAGAATACAGAAGGAAGAACAAGCAAAAAGAATGGTGAGCTAGTTCACTTTTAACCGAGAAAGGAAATTCATAACTGAAAGAAAACAATGCAAAAAAAGGTTTGCGCAAAAATCTTGAGTCTCATAAATCCAAATTGAAGAAAAAACTACTATAGGTCCAGTTTTTTATACCTAGTTTAGTTTTTCCACTGATCTTAGAGTTTATGAGAAAGTGATCTGGAATAAGGTTTAATACTTTAGTACTTATGTAAATCAACTGCCTCCTTATACATTTAATATTAGTATTATTTGTTACATATTTGTTAGCAGTATCCCTCAGATTATAATTATTGAGTAAAGAGTTCAATGTTAAAAGAAAATCAGATTTGTATTTTATTAAGTATTCTATCACGTTTATTATAATATGATAGTAGTCTACCCATCATTCACCTACCTATCTATTCATCAATAAAACTATCAATCAATATTTTTTCCATTTTTTATCATCCTACTGATCACCTGATCACTAATCATCTTTGGAGGAGTGATAAAGCGCCGGTCTGATAACCAGGTGGACCCTGGTTCAAATCCCAAGCGGAGAACAATTTTTGACCACAGCACAATCACATAGATACGGCCACCCCGTCTTTCGGAGGAGACGATAAGCCGTCGGTCCCGACTACCTAAAAACTAGTCGTCATCTATCATCCATTTCATTACCCACGCACAAGCCTATGATATCATATGGGCTTCACCCTCATAAACAAACCTATGTAATGATGGTAGTTGGATTTTTCAATCATTTCTAAAGGTTTGCTTTCCGAAACTACGTAGCGTACCTACAATGAATTGAGCTAATATACTTTCATACGAGAATTGGCTAGTTCTGGAGCGTGCCGACAGATATCAGCACTACCAAAAACAAATAATGCAGTTCATTAGAACACGAAGTTTTTATAGTACGCTGGGCGCCGGCTTAGTTTCGGGAAGCATCTCTCAAGCCCCAATCTATCAATCTTGAATTTTCCATTTATTATGAGCATTTTTAATGCATAAAGATTTTTCACCGAGTATGGGCATTCTCTCACTTCAATTCTAAATTTCTAGACCTGTTTACCAAATTTCAACATATTCTGCCAATTTATTTTCAGAAAATCTAAGAATAATTCCGAAAAATAGTAAAACGCTAATATTGAGCGTAACCTTGGGAAGTATATCGGACATTGTTTGAAACTTGATTCAATATCTTCTTAATTACTTCATCTATAATCTCGCTGAAACATTGAATTTACACTAAGGATTGGTAGTATCAAGGCGGAAGATATGCAACCCGCAATACATCTACAATTTTGAAAAACCTGATTACTGGCGTAATCTTGAACGGATTTCAAAAATATTCCAACACAACATTTCTAGACCTTATCTGAACCTGCCCACCAAATATCCAAATATCAACATTTTCTACCGATTGGTTCTCGAAAAAATTGAGAAAACGCCAAAAAACTATAGAAAAACCATAGACTAAAATATTAAGCTTAAACTAAAATATTTAGCGTATCCCTGAAAAGTTTTTAAAATCCGTTCTTAGCGCGCGTCTAAACGTCCAACTGAACATGCCTGCCAAATTTGAACGCATTCGGTTCAGTTGATTTTTAGTTCTGGTGATGAATGAATGAATGAATCAGTCAGTCAGTCAGTGCCATTTCGCTTACATAGATATGGATAAATATATACGTTTTTTCTCGGTTAAAAGTGGACTAGCTCCCCATTCTTTTTTGCTTGCCTTTTCTTCTGTCTTCTTCCTTCCTTACAATTTTTCTCTTGTTTTACCCCTTTCCATTACTCTTCTCTCTCGCCCTATTGCATGGGAAACCATAGTTGTTAACCTCTTATTCCTCCTCTCTTTTCTTTCCAGCACACCCAACCATGAAGCCTGTGTTTTTTGTTTAATGTGTGATTGTTTTTGAATTTATGTTTGTACTTGAGTGTTGTGATAAATAATTAAATTGATATTGAAATATAGACCTGGGAGTGGGAGGATCTTTCAATTAAACAATCAATACATCTACTGTATTCATATTTCAATCAGTCGTTTTGCATATTTATCCATCTATATTTCTGTACCTATCAGTCGATCTACCTATCTACCTATCACTTTAATCTCCATCTACCTATCTGTGTAAAATAATGATCGCTGTCGAGGCCAGTCACCAGGCCTTTCTATTTCTGCGCAAAGTCTCGTTGAGCAGCACCGCCGTTTGCAGCGCAGTGGAGTTGAAGAGTAGAGGGACAGACAGCTACATAGAAAGGTGGTGGTCGGGGGCATTGACGACAAAACATGGTAGCGTTGACGACGCTGGGAGAGAATAAAAGGTGAAGGGATGAGGAGGAGGATGAGGAAGAGGAATATGAAGTGAGAGCGCCAAGTGCGTGCACATTTTCGGGAGAGCGGAAAGCAATAGCCTATAATTATATGGATTAGGAAGGAGGGGGGGATGAAGTACGGGTGGACAAATCGATCGCAGGGCAGATGCAGGAATAGGGAGGACTCCTCGCATAGTCTGCCCAACAAAGAAGACATTTTAGGAAGATGGAAAAATTACTCCATCTAAGACAATATTGGTTCAAAAATCATTAATTTTGTCTCAAATCGTATAAAACGCTCTAATCTACAATTTGGGACGAAATTAATGATTTTTGAACCAATATTGACCGAGCTGGGGTTATTTTCCCATCTTTCCAAAATGTCTTCCATCATGGACAGACTCTACACGCTCGCTCATCTTTCGTTTCTCGTTTGTTTGGTTGTCGACCGGCGCTATTAAAAACGCTCCCCGCCAAACACACTCACCCTCGCACTCGCACACACTGCAAACGATTCCTTTGCAATCGATCGTGCAGCCAGCGCGCACTGGCCAACATGAACCATGTCAGCCGTCTTAATCCACTCTACAAGTAGATCTGCTGCGGATAGCGCAAATAGTCCAGTCCACAATTCTATTTATCCATTTACATGATTTATAACCAGAGAGAATAGAACTATTCCATTATCACTGTTTGTAACCATGAGAGATAAAAGGGTTTCCTCTCTTTAGTATACAATCCCTGTAAATGAATACAGAAAAACACGTGAATTTTCACAAAGTAGGCTACTGACTGTACATGAATAGAAGTTAAAATTCAATTCAAACTTTATTGTGGTTCTTAAGAACACATTTAGAAACACAAAGCTCAGCTGGAATACAAGAACCCAATCACCTGCAAGGAAAAATAAATGCTAATATGATTCAATACAACAATATTCAGGACCCCGCGTGGTGTGTGCAGAGTGTGCGACCGCACATGATCAATTTTGTTAAATGATTTCTTCTACCTCAAGTCAACTAAGCTCAACCAAACTCAGTATCAATTCAAATAGGCAGTTTAACCCAATTTTTAACGATTAATTGAATATGGTTTTAATGAAGACAGTGCGTCTGGATTTAAAACCCAGACGGGGCTCTGGAATCAAAATCCGTGGTTTTATCGACACTCGTTTACCACATTTTTAATCAGACTCTATTCGAGTTTTACATTATTTGAGAACTTTCGCTACAAATTTTAGAAAACAAATTCAGTTACTCTTGGCGTAAAATTCAAAACTTCCAACTATTCTTCCATATTTCTTATTTTTTTATTATTCGTAATCTTTTTTTTATTCTTATTCTTATGCATTTTGTAGTATTGACTTATTTTCATGTATTCTTATTATTTATTGGAACGAGTTCTAATTCTAATACTATATGTATATTCTAATATACTATCTAATACTTCGAATGTGATCAATTTCAATTTATTGTTATTGGAATTTAATTGAAACTTTTCCCAAATATTTCTACTGGACAGTTTTAGTTTTTCAAACTATTTTCAGTCATAAGGACGGTTTTAGATCATGAATAGTTTGAGTTTTTTGCTCTATATCATTGGACTCATCGTATAAAATAATAGAGAATTAATGATGAGAATAGGCCTACGTTATCATATTTTCATCTCATTTTATACAGTATAAAACTATTGAAGTCTGGTACTGGCTTAGAGACACGGATAAATTGAATTCTACTGCCATCTGCTGGCTGAATAAATATTACGCTGATAAATATATTATATTAGCGTGAGATTGTGAATAGTTAATCAGCGTTATGTTTTGTCTATGATACACCATTTTCGTCTATGATACGTTCGAGTTTCGTTTATGATACGTCATTTTCTTGCTAGCAGCCATCTTCCAAGGCAGAACTCACGAAACCTGTCAACCAATCAGGAAAGAGTCAAATCTGAAACACCACCCGACAACTGCTGCCATCTACTAGGCTAGTTGAATTTGTAAGCTTCTCGAACCGATGTCATCGGCCAATCAGAGCGTAGGCGAGGCTTGGAGGCGTGTCCAATAGGAGTCGAAGCAAATCACCCTATTACTACTGCCATCTGCTGGCTGAATTCGGAACTATTTCGAATGTATTTCAATAAACTTGAGAAGAGCAGTGGAAGCGCAGTTACGTTTCTATTATGTCAATAAATGGACGTTAAATGTAAATAAAGTATTCATTATTCTATAATATATTGGCGACGAAATTTGGAAATTGGATACAATTGAGAATGCCAAAGAGAAATACTACTTGTATTTTGTACTACTACTTGTAATGTGCCAACGAGGTACAAGGAAGAATCGATGATGAACAATAAAATTGAGGATAAACTTTTTGAGTGATTCTTGTTCTTCTTCCTTAATAGTATGTTTGCCATCTCTTTTTCTCTCACTGGCGGCTCATGCCCATGAAACAGGTGAAGTGCTGTACAGTAAAAGATACGGGCACTTGTTTCATGGGTACCTTGTTTCACCTGTTTCGTGGGTACGAGCCGCCAGTGCTTTCTCTATCTTCTCCTTTCCTTCTCTATCCCCTACTCACCTCACCTTTCTAGTGATTCCACTTTATCATCTTCTTGTCTTTTCATTATATTATTCAATCTATTTTAATTGTGTAAGATCCTAATGGAGTGCTGTATTGAATCATATTAGCAACTCTCACCTGCGCACAGAATTTCCTTGCAAGGTGATTGGTTCCTTGTATTCCAGTTCCAGCTAAGCGTTTTGTTTTTCAATGTGTTTTAGTTTTTAAAAAACCCGCAATGAGTTTGAATTGAAAAACGTTGTTGAAAAACTTCTATTCATGTACAATAATTGTAAAAATTAACGGTTAATTCATCTACAGGGATTGTATACATAAGAGGGAAAAAGATTCATAGGTGTAACACTGTCCAGTAGACAATTCACGTTCGACGTTTTATCCATTTACTTTTATACATAAATGAAATGTAGTATAAGGTAGATAGGTGGAGTTGCACACTGACCAGCAATTCATTTAGCCTACAGGATATCATGAGGAGGTATGACTTCACGGTGTTCAGTCAATAATTGACGCTCTATTCATTCGCAGGACTTGTAAACTTTAGAAAAATAGGATGATTGGATAGTTGTGACTGTACACTGACCAGCAATTCACATTCTATTAGTTTATAAGGCTTGTAATCCCTCTGGCAAGATGAGAAAATAACTCTAGCTCGGTCAATATTGGTTAAAAAATTATCAATTTAGTCTCAAATTGAGGGAAACATTCTGATCTACAATTTACGACCAATTCAATATTTTTTGAACAAATATAGACCAAGCTGGAGTAATTTTCCCATCTTATCAGAGGTTCTTCTTTGCTTGGACAAACGATACGACTGCATACTGACCAGCAATTCACGAATTATTCATTGACAGGATTCTACATTTATTCATTTAGAGGATTTGTAACCAGATATGAGCACAAGAAAGAAAAGGGGATTTTTGCATTTGAAAATGACTCTTATGAGCCAAAACATGTCATTCTAAAATTAAAATAATTTCAAAAGGGTATACTGTAATTCTTATTTTGAATAGAAAAGTACAATCCATCTTATCTATTCAAAATACATAAGATGTTCTATCTTTTTAATACACTAGAAATAGATATATCCGCCATATTGGAACGTATATGAGCTAGGGAGTACAATCAGAAAATAGGGAGCATTTTCAAGTAGAGCTGTATTATCTTCGGCACAATTTATTCCGATACGAAAGTTAAATTTTTATTCAACTATACTGATGTGAGCAGAAAAATTCAATCAATAATAGTGAAGTTTTCAATAATTAAGCGTGGCCTAGGCCCTTCATGGGCTGTTGAGCCATTGAGACAGAGACAAACAGACAATAATTAAGCGAGCGAAATATTCATTTCGGGCATAACCGAATCCTTCCATCAAGTTATCAACTTCAGTGAATTATTAAAATTTTAATAATTTGTAACCAAATATTTAAGAAATAATAAATAATAATTATTATTATTGTTTCGTGCTCTAAATTTTTTTTAAAATTCCGATCGAGGATTAGTGCTTCAAGTGTTAGTTTTTGTGTTTGGCACTATAAAATTTGAAGAGATTCACCACTAACTGTGTTTAAAAACAAGAACCACCACAATAATTTCCCATCATGGAAAATTGTGATTATGTCGGCTGTGGAACTTCTTCGGAACTCCCCACGAATAAGCCATACGATAATAATAATAATTTTTATTATTATGATTTCAAACAATAATTAGAATAATCATATTAGCGAATTGTAACGCCGACGGACTCTCTAGGGGTTACCCTTTGGGAAAAACTCCTTGAGTCTAAAAAACGGGTTGAAAATTCGATTCCAAGAGTTCCTTGACCTCTAACATTTCCCAGGACCGGGGACCCTTCGGCCCATCTTACCCCTTCAAAGCTGGTTCCAAAAATTAAGGCGGTTTGCGAATGATTGTTATAATCTCATCAATGATCAGTTCAGGGTCAGGGCAGCCTGAAGCTGCCTTTAAAAGAGAATTAGTATTGCTGGGCTTATTCTCGTTCTGATGTACTGATGTTTCGATTGCAGAAAGTTCGCTGATTGTCCTGACAGAGCTGAGAATCAATAACAGTCATCCGCCAACCTCCTTAATTTTTGACGCTAGCTATACAAATATGTTGATTATGTAGATCAACATTTAATATATGATAGACTTATGAATGTATAAGTCTATATAATTAATTCATCAATAGGCTAAATAATTCTATAACAATTAAGTATAAAACTTTAGCATAAATGTTAAGTATAAGACTTACATTTATTTCAGTTTAAAGCCTATATTATTTGAAGCCTAATTCTTAGGCTTCTAGCACGTCTCATCTATGATAAATTCTCATCTCTGATATAGATGAAATTCTCATCTATGATAAAGAGAATCTATCATATCTGTGCTCTCAGCATTCAATTCTTTCAAAACTACAAGATACGAATCAATTAAAAAGGTAGACTCACCAGTTTTGACGTAGGGGACAGCCTTGGGTATTTTTACTCCTTGTGTTCTGGTTTTACCGGATTCTGTTTGTTTTTCATCTCGAATCCGTTTCTGGAACAATTGAAAATAATACCCTAATCACATTCCTCACAAAGCTTAAATTTTTTGACTAAATGCTCATTATCTCAATATTCATCAAAGTTACAATGATATTTAGATATCTTTTCTACCCAGAAACAATGCACTAGGATATTGGTAGGGAGTTCTGAAACACTCTGTACAAAATTCCACGATACTTCCAAGTTTCTCGTAACATGCTTAATTTATGAGTAAACTAGCCGGCAGGCTCACTTCGCTCGCCTTCTCCGCCTAGCCAGGGGCTCCGCCTCCTGGACCCCCGACAGTATCAGCAGTGTCAGTGAGTCAAACAGGCTCGCTTCGCTCGCCTGCAAATCCGCTGTCAGTGTCAGCTAAGACAAAGAGCAAATTCCGTTCGAATGGATTTGCTTTGATCATCATATCACTATTTGATCATCATAGTTGTCCTATCAACCTGGGTATATGATTTGAACTTATTAAGTTCAGTAGTTTCCGTGAAATAAACAAAAGTGCAAATTCTAAACATTGGAAAACCTTGTAACAGGCGTAACCTCGGAAGGGTTTCGAAATTTATGAAACACATCATTTCTAGACGTAATCTGGACCTGTTCACCAAATTTCAACATTTTCTGCCAATTGGTTCTCGAAAAATCTAAGAAAAACTCCGAAAATTGAGAAAAATAGTAGAACGCTAATATTGAGCGTAACCTTGGAAAGTATATCGGACATAGTTTGAAACTTGACCTACAAGTTGGTTCATCTATAATCTCTCTGAGCCATTGAATCGTAAGGATTGATCGTATCAAGGCGGAAGATATGCAACCCGCAATACATCAACAATTTTGAAAACTCCCTATAGGATTTCAATAATTTTCGAGCACAAAATTTCTAGACCTAAGACGAACCTCTCCACAAAATTTCAATATTTTCTAGAAAATTAAGAAAATGCCGAAAAACTATAGAAAAACTCAAATATTTGGCGTATTCTAATCAAGTTTATTCTTGTTAAGTTCTAATTAATTCTTATTAAGGATTATTTTCATAATCCGTTCTTAGTACACGTCTAGACGTCCAACTGAACATGTCTGCCAAATTTGAACGCATATGGTTCGGTAGATTCTAAGTTCTGCTGATGAGTGAATGAATGAATGAGTGCCGTATACATATAGATTATTAATCAACTGACATTCGTGATTTCTCAATTCTCAGTCCCTGAATATCAATAGATCTTGTGAGATCGAATATACTAGTCAACAATATAATTGTTAGTGATAGTGATGATGTAAAACCATTCTTCAATAGATCTTGCGAGATCGATTGAAATTTATAAAAAATAAATATTAGGAATAAACAGCAGACTAATTTTTCAACTTAATTTTCTACAATCATTGTCTGTAACTTAAAATATACTGAAATAAAAATTATAACAACAACAAAATTAAGATTAAATATTCAATTGATTGGATCCAGAGAGAATAGAATATAGAAATATATTCTATTATCGCTGATTGGATCTTCTCCACAAAGCATATCAATGAATTGTTTTCGTACATGGATGACTGTTGTAGTGTTGTTGTTGTTGTTAAGAATGGATGCAGAATGTACTCCGTGGAATTCCAGTTGTTTACACAAAACGTCTAGAAATTGTTTACGGTTGAATGTTTGCTAGAAGGTAAACAAACAACTATTGCAATTGTAGTTTGGTATGGTATACCAAATGGTACAATGGTACAATTACTCTGTCTCTTTTCCCTAGACTAGTCTCACCTAGGTGAGACGCGATACAGTGAACAATCAAATTTCAGACTTGCACTTGAATTGAACAAAGGATCGATGTCAACATTGTGAACATTGTGAGACAAATCAATAAACAATTGAACAAACTTTTTTTTTTTTTTTTTTTTTTTTTTTTTTTTTGAGGGTGATGCCCACATGGGCTCTTGGGCCTGTGCGTGGGTAATGGGAAGGATGATGATGAGAGATGAATGGACCTACTGCTTTAGGTGGGTTCCGAACCACCGGGAAGCGATTTTTGAGGCTCATGAATTGAATTCAGAGGAGCCGGTCACCGTTACAACAGTGGTGATAGAGGCACGTCGCTTATCTAATCTCACCGATTAGACGCTCTCTACCACTGGGACAAGCCGCTTCCCAAACTGGTTCGTTCATCTGCTTAAATTATATTGTTGAATACTTCTTCAATCATATACCTAAAATTAACCGGGAATGCCACAGATTCAGATAATTTCCCTGCTTTACTTCCCAACACAACTAGGTAATATTAGGAATAATTAGGCTCATCTTACCAAGTTGAAAGAAAAATATATTCTCAACTAATAAACAAGTAGAAAAAAATCAGGAATTTGTGCAATATACATCAATGCAACGAAGTATTTCATGAAGGTAAGTTCAATTGTATTTCTGAGAAACAAGCCTGCAATATTTCTAGTATTATTACAATATCACTAGTACCTAGTACTTGTGAGAAGTGAAGCTAAAGTATAGCTAATAATAATAATAGACTTGAGATACTAAATATTGAATGTATGAATGAACGTGAGTGATGAACAAGAAACGACAGTGATAAACAAAAAATAAGAAGTTATATGAATGGGTCCATTCGTACTAAATGAATTCAAAATCATTCCTAGACAGGCTTCCAGTTATCCAGGCTGTTTTGAAATTCACATTCATGATTTATAAAGGAGACGAATGAAAAATTCGAACTCATCAGAAATTCAAATTGGTATGTTTGAATTATTCAAGGCTCATTGAGTTGTTTTCATCATCAAAGCAAGCTTTCAAAGGGTAGACAGTAAATGGTATTTACTGATTCTGTACATAGATTCAGTAATAGTATCTACTGATTACTGAATAGTATTACGGATTCTGAACAAGCAATACTAGAGTCAACAATGTAATTGATAGTGATAGCGTAAAAAACTTCTATAAGCCAAATAGGCATATTTTGATAAATAGTATGGCTATCATAATATGAGGGGAAGAAGAAGAAGAAGAAGAAGAAGAAGAAGAAGAAGAAGAAGAAGAAGAAGAAGAAGAAGAAGAAGAAGAAGAAGAAGAAGAAGAAGAAGAAGAAGAAGTTTATAAAAAGTCGTTGAATTCAATATAGAAAACCAAGGAAAAAATTGATTCCTCCTCAAAATATTTATTATTAGAATGCTATTTTTCAAGAACACGCATAGAAGTATTTAATCAAATCAAAGGAGAGTTCAATCTCACTTCACATTACACCTCTCTTCTTTACAGCTTACAAAATGAAGTTATAATATTATTTTCTTGCATCATCATATATCAGCATTTACCCACAACTTGTTAAGTACTCACAGTTGTCAAGGTGATATTGTGGTGTGGTAGTTATCCATATTAAATGAAAGACAAGATATTGTCAAACCACATATTTATCATAAAAATCGACATACCGGTTTCGGTTGCTAGGCCATTGTCAATCTCCGGTGAACTCCAGAGATTCTGGTTGACCAGAGATTGATAAAGGTATAGCAAACGAAACCGGTATCTCGATTTTTAATAATGTTTGACAATTTCTTGTCTTTCCATTTATTATTATCATCATCATCATCAAATACCCCTGCACAAGTCTCAGTCTCATGTGGGCATTACCGTCATCAACTTAAAATGCTTAAAATAAATAAATATTTATAAAAAGTCTAAAGCAAAACATTTAGATTACAAATTGTGCGTCGATGAATTTAATCAATGATTGGATAAGTAAACCGTGACCGTGAATTTAGCAAGTAAATTGAGAGGGGATTCGGAGCCAGAGCTAGAAATCAATACTGTAATGGGTTTAGAACTGCCATCCCCCGCAATAATTATATCTGTAACGAAGCGTTGCCTTGCCTATTATATAAGTAGCTGGGAAGGAAATTGGAGGAAGAGAAGGATTTTCAATCTACTTCATCAAATTGAAAGGAAGTAATAGAGCTAGAGGTAATAGAATGGGAAGTTTATTGAATAGGAAAGGTGGAAGAATTATTAGAATTATCACCAACTGCTAGAGAAATCTGGTTCGATTCCCGGTCCGGGCACAGTTCATAGAATGATTTTTCAATTTTAATGACGTGGCAAAGTTTGGACATTAATGTCCACTCTACCATTTAACCACAAATAAAGAAGGATGAAGTATTAATTCATGATTATTTAATTGATTTTAATTTTCATGTAGCCTATTACAATATTTTTTACTAAGAAAGAAATAATTCCTTTTCGATTCTGTTCATCTGTTTTGTTTGATATGTGATAAGCGATCAATTTAACCAACCCCCTCCATAATGACACCCTCATCACCAAAAATTATAAAGAGGTACGCGAAATAAAAAGATTCTTTGAAGAGGTAAGATTTTTAAAAAAGTTGAGAACTGTAAAATTATAGTTTAGTTCAGCACCTCAGAAATATAGTTCCCGAACCATATGGTGGTGATAAATGACTAAACCAAAACAATTTTTTTTCGTGATCCTGCCTACCAAAAAATAGTAAGTATAGAGCGCTCAATTATTTATTCAATATTATTTAAATAAAATCATTATTTGATCATTTATGTATTATCAATATAATATAGTATCGGCTGCTTGTCAATTTTTTACTTTTTGTGTAATTGTAAAATGTACAGTATTTGAGAATTTTATATTCATTGGCTTCTCACAAATACCATATTATAATCTAGTCTAAGTAGTTATAAAATAAAATGGAATACGTTTAGTGAAATAAAAACTGTTTTCAATTGACCAGTGAGTCCGCTGCACCCAACTCATTGAAAACTGGAATAGTATTTTTAGAATAGAACTTGGAAACAGAAATTCAATTTTTCACGTAATTTCTTTCCTGAAAGTTTTTCTCATGAGGAAAGTGGATCAGTTTTGGAATTATCTATTTCGCGAGCTGTAGGAATAATTGGTGTGGAAAGAGCCTCTTCTCCAGAAAACCGTACGGATTTTTTCATCATACCCCTTTTTGATAAACTCATTTCCCAATATTGTTCAATGCTTCTCTACCTAAAACTTCTTTATTGCATTTCTCATGATTTCACAAATAAAACTTGACATAGATAGTAAATATATCCACATAAATTAATAAAGATGCACTAAAAATAAGGTAGAGAATTGTTACCTGATCGTGGGAAATAAGTTAATTAATTTGATGATGGAATTTCCCAAGCAGACGAGTTGATGATGTAGGTGAATTAAGAGAAAAAAACTGCAACAAGAATGTCCATTCTTGGAAAGGGATGTTCAAAGACATCTCTCCCAACTCACTCAACCATGAGTGTGAAAGAGAACGAGAGAGAGAGAGAGAGAAATTGTAAGAGATAGAGAAAGATGGGTGGAAAGAGAAAACTCAGTTCCTACAAATGATTGAGTATGTGATAAGAGAGCCACGAGGTCGAAAAATTAGAATAAGGTACCAATGACCAGTAAGTCGGTGAATTTAAAATGAGCTGAGATGAAAAATCACCATAAATGAATATTTTGCCGCTGAGAAGTAACTCCGCTAAGGTAGTTATTCTGATACTGACCTACAGTGTTAAATTGATGGTTTTTTCGTACTAATATAATATAATAACCAGTATAATAACCAATTATTCCGATACTGACCTACGGTGTTAAATTGATGGTTTTTCGCACTAATATAATATAATAACCAGTAATAATAGGCTATAATAACGCACAATTTTGTTCGTTTACATCCACGCTCTTTATATTAATGACTCTTCACACCCAATTCTCCATGTATAATTGATAAGAATTCTAATTTTACCCAGAACCAATTCATGGGAATCCCTCCAAAAATTGAATAAGGTGTTTCCACCTCCCTCTCTTTATTGCTGATAGATCCTCACTAATAATTAATAAGTTATTAGTAATTTAATCTCATGAGTTGAAAAAGGACATTTCCAGCTACCACTATGATTATTGTTATGGGGCTCGTACACTGGTGATGCCAAACCAAACCATCCAACCACGTGATACCGAATCGGTTGGATGAGTTGGTTGCACGGTTTTTCGTGGCTTCATGAAAATTTAGTCAGCTGGCTGAATCATCTGTCAGCTGCATTCATGATTCGTAGAATTTTATGATTTTCTGGAAGTGTTTTGTGTTTACATTCGGTTTAAATAATTTAACCTAAATCCAAATTACTAGAATCTATTTCTAAAAATCTCATTTTTTCACAATCCATTCTTTATTTCTATTATCAACATAAATATAGAATAAAGTTATAATAAAATTTATAATTTCTCAGTCAATTTCCAAGTTCTTCTCACTTCGTTTTTCATATATTAGCCCATTCGTGATCAATAAATTGTTTCAGTATCACCCAATGCAATAGCACTGCGCTTTTGTATTTCTGAATTATTTTTATTGTTGTTTTTGCATATGAATGCATATTAATTAGATCAGCAGTAGCCACAAATGCTTGAATTTGAAATTAGCAAAATAATAATATTAAAAAAATGCACTAATGATTTATTACTCTGGCAGTGCCTATGAACAATTGATGCTAGTTTAATTCTAATAGAAAAAATTGTGTAGACTTATGAAACGGGAATAAATTTCATTTTAATTTAAAAAAATATAAAAGCATCAATCACCTAGGCTTAAAGTACATTTTCCAAGTTGCCTTTGTTGAAAATGGAAAAATAAATGAATAACCGACAAAATTTTCATATCAAACCTCTCATAATAATTATCCAAAAATGTTTTCAAATAACCGCGCCAAGAGTTTATTGTATTTTACAGAGTAAATAAAAGTCAGTATTGTTCAGCTGAGTAATCTCGGAATCATTATAACATATGTTGGTAACAGATTTGGTTGGATGGTATCTCATACGTCACAATTGGTTGGATGGTATTGGTTTGGTTTGGTATCACCAGTGTATGAGCCCCATAAGAATGGAAGAAAACAGATCTACAGTAAATTGAATAAGAAGACTAGAGTTTGTGAAACCAAATTTATTAAAAATCGAGATCCTGGTTTCGGTTTCACAACCAGTTCGACTATATATAGTCTATTTATTAATTACAGATATCTACCACAACACACACACACACAAAATTATCGACCACTACCTTCAACCCGGAATTTAAAACAGATCAGATAAAATAGTTAAATTTTACAGAATATGTATTCTTTAGTTTGGATGGATAGATTGATTGGAACTTAATTCGCAATTTAAAAAAAACACCGTATAATGAAAGAAAAATGTTATTTGGCATTAATTACATGATAACACAATTATGAATAGGGTAGCAAACGTATTCATAATAACAAAATTATTAGTAGGATAGTAGACAAATTCATGTCGAATGACACGATTTTGCATTGCAAGAATGAGTTGAATTGGAGAGAAAAGTTTCCGACCTATCCGGCAATCGATCTGGTTGATACAAGTTCTTAAAATTGGAGAGAAAATAATCTGATAAAAAAGCAGTCTCCTCCGGCAAATCTTCCAAACGATATTACAATTCTATGAGCAATCCAATCTCAGAGATCATTCATTAATTATTACACCTCTGCCTTCTTCAATATTCTTCCCAACTGAATCTTCTGACTTCATTTTTTATTGATCCTAAAAAGAACTACTTTTTGTCAAGTTATTTATTTTTGCGCTTCTGTTGATCAATTTTATCACGATCACACCGGAAAAAGTCAGAGTCCAATTATATTTCTGCGGAAGGTAAGACGTCAAAGAAAAATGTAATCCCATCAGAATGTTATTCCAGATTACTTTTGATTACCTTTTGATGTCTGTGCGGCAAATAAGCCCTAGGGAACGATAATAAAGAAGAGCATCTTTTCCAAACTTTCGATGAAACCTTTCGCAAATTACTTCTAACTTTCTCATCAATTCCTGAAATTTGTCTTTTTCGGAGAAAATTATCATGAAGGAAAGAATCATTGGAATTATTAGCCAAGTAAATAAAACCCAATTTTAGGAATCAAGGCTTTGAAAACAAATCGAATCAAAACTTTATCGGGAGTTTCAAAAACAAAACATTACAATCAAAACTTTCAACTAGAATACAAACCCAGTTGCCTGCTAGGATAGATCCTACATACAGGAAAAACTTGCTAATATGGAATAAAAAACAAAACAAATCTTAATTATTTCACAAAAGGAAAATAAAGTAATTTATTGAAGAAGGAAGCAGAAGAAAAGATAAAAAAATTGAAGAATCAAACAGCTGAAAGATAAAGAGAAGGAATGGCAAACTTACGAATACTATTAAAAAAAAAATCCATTCATTCTACTGAATCTCATCCATTCAAAAATATTCTCTTTTTAAATTCTACTATAATGCCCAATTCCAACATCAAATCATTCACTCACTACTAAATATAAGTTACAAATCATGATTCTAACAAACTGAAAAAACATAATTCAACAAATAGAATAATGCAGCAAATGGAAAAATCTACAAAAAATCATTTAATTATAGCAAATGATTTACATAATAGTAATTTTGCATTCATCTCTGTTCCGTTATGCTGTAAAACTAGAGAGATTTCACTGTTCTACGGAAGCATAAAAAAATAGAACAAAGAGAAGAAAAATTAGTAATTATTTAAACGTTCCGAACCTCAGGGGATGGAAGAGTCAATGGCGACTAAAAGTAGAACACCGCTGTGCTATGGTTAGTTTTCTTGTTGAAATATTCACCACAAGAATGCAGCACTGACCTAATAACGCGAGACCTCCTGAGACAAACTTGCAGCTGCTCTTTCTCAGTGAGCATCCTCTGTACTATAACTATACACCCTCCCAACTCTCTCACGCACTCACTCGCTCGCTCTCCCCTCTTCAGTTACTTTTACCGTCATATTCATTCATTCATTTGCACCACTCGTGTTTTCTTCAGATAAGACATTTACATTTCTAACAATATTCTACAATATCTTGTGAGCAAATAAATGATATAAATTTGGAGTAAGTTCTGTTGCTGTACATTTGGATAAGATTTAGTTGCACAATCCTTTTCATTTTACAATTTTCTTTAAATTGAAAATTCTTTGACTTGAAAATGTTTTTTATTTTTATTAAAAAGATGTACAGTATTATATTATGAATAATTTTTCAATAAATTAATGTAATAACCCAGAGTACTTTGATCTAGTTATGTAAACAGTATTATTTTTCTGTTCATAGTTATGTACAGTATGTATTTTCTGTGGGTATGAGCAAAGAATATGTAGAAATATGTATACTTTATATTCACTGGTATGAGTGAGAAGAAAGCTTTTCAGCTTTACTCGTATTGAAAAAATGAACCATTCATCTTTCTCTCACACACACGCACAAACACGCACTACCCCGTGACGTCATCATTCATAGCAGGCTAGCAACAATATTATTCTGATTTTCTAAATTCAAATTCAAGTGCTTTTTGAAAAATGAAAATGTAATGGAACAATTGCAGGAAGACAGAAAGCATTGCATGAGCTCTCTTTCTGTTTCGATTTTTTCATAAATTATATTGCAATAAAATAATATTACGATTATGAAAACTTATATTTATTATAATACAAAAATAATAAATTAGATCAAAGCCTCGCATGTCACAACTTCTTCCGTGATTTAATTTAAATTTGCTAATTTAAAAACAACAAATTTTACTCAAGAATTGATAATTTTAGAACCTGAGTGAAGCCTCTAAAAAAATTAGAAAAATTTATATTTTTTGAAAAATCTCAATTTTTTGCTATTGTTATTTCGCTATCGAAGCCTTTTTGGGGGGGTTGTTCCATGTAACTTTTTTGTCTCCTTGGTGTAAGGAATCAGCCTGAGAAGTATTGCACATTCCTCCTTGAACACTCTGCATATCTTACAACTGATTTGGCTTTGACTGCCGCTTACCCACGTATTCCCAATAATCCGTAACGACTCGGAATAAGAAAAGTATAAGCCTCAAGGAGGCGGAAAATTTACATTAAGCCTATAGGCGCCATACTCTTGAATCCGGCCCTGGATTCAAACTTTGGCTGGACGCTGGTATTTCATGATTATTATCACTACTGTATTCGTTGGGACACTTTATTCACTATTTCCACACCTCCTCGAAACAATTACTACCGCGAAACATTATATCGCGAACGAATCCTCACGACATTATCAAAATATTTTTCTATTGTTTTTCTGACTATTATTCTGTTAATATTGATATTCTTTACATCAGCAATTTGATACATTCCTGTTATTACAATCACGAGAAAACCTTGGTTTCTCGGGAAAATTCCTCAGAACCTCTCGCTCTCTCTCTCTCTCTCTCTCTCTCTCTTTCAAGGCCAAGTGTTAATGGAAAGGATAACCTTATTATCCTTTCCCAAGAATGGACATATATATGTCTAAACTTCGCCTTTTCACTTAGATAACTTACACTCCTCATTTTGCAGAACCTCGAATTAAAATTTTGTATAAATTTTGCATTCATTACTTCACCGTTTTATTGTATTTTTACTAGAAGTTTCTATTTTGTGAAATTTACAGGATAATTTTGTCTTACTCATATATTATATTACAATGTAGAATCTAAGCCGAATTTTGTTATCTATTTGAATAAAGTAATCTAATCTAATCTCTCTCACTCTCTCTCTCTCTCTCTCTCGCTCTCTCTCTCGCTCTCTCTCTCTCTCTCTCTTTCGCCTTTTCAATTAGATAACTTACACTCCTTATTCATTTTGCAGAACCTCCAATTTAAAATCTGTATAAATTTTGCATTCATTACATCACCGTTTCCGTATTTTTACTAGAAGTCTCTATTTTGTGAAATTTATAGGATAATTTTGATTAACTCATCTCATATTACAATGTATAATCTAAGCCGAATTTTGTTATCTATTTGAATAAAGTAATCTAATCTAATCTCTCTCTCTCTCTCTCTCTCTCTCTCTCTCTCTCTCTCTCTCTCTCTCTCTCTCTCTCTCTCTCTTGGACTACTCGAGCAAAATCTTTCTCATGTTATGTCCTTCTTATAGATAGATAGATTGGATAGATAGATGAATGACTTCATTTTACACTTGGCAAAAGTTTTACAAAAGTTTGTGAGGCATGAAGCTGCTTTCTTCTCTCTAGTATTAATTACAGGTGGGAAGAAAATAGCATTAGGAGAAACAGAATTGCAGTATAATAATTTTAAAACTACAACATATTGCTTTGAATCAAAGAAATCATTATTCCTTCCTAGTGTCCTATAAGGAATTTATCGGCTCTACATAGACCCTTACATGTCCTGATTGCAATTATTTTTCCATTTATACTAGGCTATCTGTACTTGCTATATCTATGATATTATTCTATAATATATTGGAGCTATATGTGTACAGTAAAGATTTAAATACTTATTATTATTAGCGTATGGCTTTATTTGGTGGGGAGACCAAAAGGTAATTCCACCTCGCCAACATAACCATGTTTCACCAATAGAAAACATGATAAAAGTATTGATTATTTTCACTGTAATTTAGATTTCGGGAAGTCCTTCACAATTTAGAAAGTCCGAGAGCACTAAAACACAGGTCAAAACACTAATCCATGACTGGAAAATTTGGAATTTAAATACTGAACAGTATTACCTATCTCCATAAAGAATGCTAATAAAACATCACGATATATTAGTAAATTTTTGGTTATAAAAACTTCAAGAATTCAATACTGTATTATTAAAATTTGTTGATTGAATATTGATATAGTGGAATTTTTACATATAATGAAAGAACTAAGATGTTGTCTCAATTCAGATGTTGTTTAATAATAAACTTTATTTATCAAATAAAGTGGATTTGAGACAACATCTTAGTTCTTTCATATTAGTTCAATATTAGTTATAGTTCATATTTTAATATTAGTTCATATTAGTTCAATATTATAGTTAATAATAATATTCGTGTAACCTGGCTGACTCAGGTCTGGTGTCAGAGTTTTCAGGTCGCTCCTGATCAATTTCAGGGCCTCTGACATGACTTAACGACTGTTTTTAGGCAGCCGGGACCGACGGCTTAACGTGTCCATCCGAAACACGGGGAAGTGGCTTGAGAAAAATTTCTGGTCTGACCTGGGTTTGAACCCAGGTTTGACCCTAGGTTTGAACCCTTTGGGTTGCGACGCCAGCACTCAACCCACTCAGCTACGCCACCCCCCAAGATTATAGTTGAAATACGATTAATTACTGCAATATCATTTAGATTGATGCGTAAATTTAGATAGTAAATATAAATTTAATAATAAGACAAGTTTGGATTCTCAGAATATAGATTTTAGAGAGTTATGCTCGGATCCACGAGGCAAGGCGACTTGCTCAAGTAGATCGCAGATGCATCTTATTCAATGGTAAAGTGGATTCCCACGTTGTCCAATCGACTTGTATTGTGTCTGGAACTGTGAAACGACTTGACCATTGAATACTGCATATCTACAAAAAAATATATTATTGGCCAAGTACATACGATTTTCACTTACAAATTAACTTGAGTGTGTTGAAAGTATAGAAATATACATCTAAGCATCAACTAAGTTGATTTAACTCGAGTATAGTCCGACCAAGCAAAGAAGAGCCTCTGGCAAGATGGAAAAATGACTCCAGCTTGGTCAATATTTGTTGAAGAATAATAAATGTGGTCTTAATAGTAGATCAAATCGTTCCCTACAATTAAAGATCAAATTGATAATTTTAAAATCAATATTGACCAAGCTGGAGTCATTTTCCCATCATGCAAGAGGCTCTTCTTTGCTTGGTCAAACTATACCAGTCATTCAATAAACTCCAGACAAATTATAAAATAAATTATTAATAAGTATTGTAGGAGGTGAGGGGGGTCGTGGGAGTATGTACGCCTCCACCATATCAACAGGTGACCGCCGTCTGGAGGGATTGGTAGGGGGGAGAGAGAACTTTCGCTTCCGTTTCAAGATCCACCATGTGAAACAAATATGTTGCGCGCGTGTGTGCACGTACGTATGTAATCCAGACAGACTCCACAGTAAGGTTAGTAATCGCGATGGCTAATTTTTCAACACATTATGTTTGGTCCAGGAATAATCTCCAACATATTCCAATATAAGAGTGAAATTTATAATTATTTGACTAAGAAGAAGAGAAATATGAGAAGGATAAAGCGAGAGATTGATAAAAGAGAGGAAGAGAGTAAAATCGAAGAATGACGAGAGCTGAGAAAAGGTAGTTAAATGTTGAATATTAGAAAGAAGGAGGAGCAAGAGGTAGAAGAGTAGAAGGAATTGGAAGAGAAGAAGGAGGAGGAGCAGGAGGAGAATTAGTAGGTAAAACAGGGTGTGGAAGGAGAACTACGAGAGATATTATTATTATGGTAATGAATATGATAATTAAATTTACACTTTTATCAGAGACTAGCCGGCAGGCTCGCTTCGCTCGCCTTCTCCGCCTAGCCAGGGGGCTCCGCCTCGTGGACCCCCGACAGTATCAGCAGTATAAGTGACTAAAACAGGCTCGTTTTGCTCGCCTGCAAAACCTCTGTCAGTGTCAGCTGAGACAAACAGGCTAGCTTCGCTCGCCTGCAATTTCCGTTCGAAAGGATTTTCTTTGATCATCATATCTCTTAACAGGGTTAATTGAAGAAATAGTTCTGAATTAGATGTTCTATTACCTCAGCTCAACCTGGGTATATGATTTAAACGTATTTAGTTCAGTAGGTTCCATGAAATAAACAAAAGTGCAGATTCCAAACATTGGAAAACCTTATTACAGGCGTCACCTCAAAAGGACTTCGAAATTTATTGAACACAGTATTTCTAGACCTAATCTGGACCTGTTTACAAAATTTCAACATTTTCTTCAAATTGGTCCTCGAAAAATCTAAAAAAAATTCCGATAATTCTGAAAAATAGTAAAACGCTAATATTGAGCGTAACCTTGGAACGTATATCGGACATAGTTTGAAACTTGATTCAATATCTTCCAAAATATCTCGTTGATCCATTGAATTTACATTTAGGATTGGTCGTATCAAGGCGAAAGATATGCAACCCGCAATAGGCCTACATCTACAGGCGTAATCTTGAACGAATTTCAAAAATATTTGAACACAACATTTCTTGACCTTAGACGAACTTCTCCACATCATTTTCAACCGATTGGTTCTTGACAAATCTGAGAAGACGCAGAATAACAATAGAAAAATTCAAATATTGGGTGTATCCTTGAAAATTTTCAAAAATCCTTAGCGCGCGTCTAAACGTCCAGCATCAAACGTGAACCAAATGCCAAATGCCAAACACCTGCCAAATTTGAACGCATTCGGTTCAGTGGATTTTCATTTCTGGTGATGAATGAATGAATCAGTCAGTGCCATTCCGCTTTTATAGATATAGATAAAAACCTTTGTTTTCACTCACCTAAAATATGATAATGATTCATTTTTATTCACTTTTTTAATGTAGTTTACAAAATATATCAGCCTAAATCCTACATTATGCATTTGAGATTTGAAAATAAGTTTGATTACACCGATTTCTCTATGTAAACTAATAGATGGGAACTTATGTGATTCTTATAATGTGGAACTTATAATAATTCGAACATGGGATTTATCATGTTAAGGGTGATGACTACTCAAGTAGTTAAGGGTTAAGTCCTGTAACTACATAGAAAGGCCGAGTTTGGACATATAAATGTTCATTCGTGGAGAGGGAAGTTGAAGAACACCTCTCCCATCAACTCTCAACCGTGACACTCAACTCATGATGAAAGGGAGAGAAGAAAAAGGAGAAGAATAAGATGAAAATTGAGGTAGAGGAAGAAACTGAAGATAAGAAGTTATTGGTTAGTACAAGGATAGAATATGAAGTTGATGATGATGATTTATTTATTTATTGAAACAGAAAATATTTGAGGAAGCAACAGTTCAAAGATCCATTTTGCCTCCATTAGGCTGAGGCTGCATGGCCGGTGGGTAGAGCCTGGATGGTGGAGGGTAGTTGGTAAATCTATAGAACATACACACCATCCACAGTAATACATTGTATGAATGGTATGACGTCATACTGTTTTTTGAGGTTATGTTGTCCATATTTAAGAATTTCAAGATGGCGGCTGAACACATACCATTCATACGATGTATTACTGTGGATGGTGTGTATGTTCTATAGATTTACCAACTACCCTCTACCCTCCAGGCTCTACCCACTGGCAGTGCGGCCTCAGCCTAACAGCAATGAGTATTAAAAATACAAAGAAAAACAATATACAAGAAAATTTAAATTTTGAAATATGTATGATAATGACTATAAATATAATACTATAGGATGTATAAAAATAGAAATGATAATTATGTAATGTGATTATTCAGTATTAGATATGTTGTTGATGATGATGATAATAAGAAGCGGCAGAAGATCATGAAAAAGATAAGAAAATGGAAGAGACATAAAGGAATGAAACAAGGAAGAGATGGTGAAACCGCTTTACGAGCATAACAATTTGATGGACGAAAGCAAACTAAGTAATAAGGTAAAAAAAACTAATAAAAAACTAAAGTATAAATAAAAAATATATAGAAGAATAAAAGAAATAGAGGTGAATGCGAAGAAACCAAACAGAAGAAGACATAGAAATAATAGTAATGAAGAAAGAAAAAAAGTTTTAATAAAACGAACAGGGAGGAGTAGGATAAGGTGATGGTGATGAAGGAAAGGAAGTCGAAGTGTGAGAGGAAGAAAGAGAAGAAGAAGAAGAAGAAGAAGAAGAAGAAGAAGAAGAAGAAGAAGAAGTGCGCGGGAACTCCTATAGTCCTATCCGTCCCGCCTATTGAAACAAGTTTGTAAAACATTGATGGACGACAGAAGAGATGGCGACCGGTTTATTATGTCGGCTGACGAGAAACGAAGGACAGCAGAAGAAAGGACAGACACGAACTTCGGCCATTATT
The DNA here is from genome assembly GCA_017141385.1 of Sogatella furcifera. Classification (NCBI taxonomy): domain Eukaryota; kingdom Metazoa; phylum Arthropoda; class Insecta; order Hemiptera; family Delphacidae; genus Sogatella; species Sogatella furcifera. The sequence continues at coordinate 4,116,795 of CM029560.1, read as the reverse complement.
CCTCCTTTGCGAATATAGTAGAACTAAAAAAAGGACGAAAAATAATCAGACTGCTGCACCCGAATTTCTCTACAATCCCATTAGCAGACTCAGTGCAACTGCAATGCGATTTTATTATAACACAACTTTTAGCTCACATTTATTTAAAATGCTCGTTTATATAATAAACATACCCCTGTAATTATTATTACACATTATTATATTAGCAACTAGCCGGCAGGCTCGCTTCACTCGCCTTCTCCGCCTAGCCAGGGGGCTCCGCCCTCAGGACCCCCGACCGTATCAGCAGTGACAGTTTGTCTCGCTGCGCTCGCCTGCAAATTCCATCAGAATGGATTGATTTGATCATCATTTATCATTTAACAGGGCTCTTTTGGGTATTCGTTCTGAATAAGTTGTTCTATTACCTCAGCTCAACCTGGGTATATGATTTGATCGTATTTAGTTCAGTAGTTTCAGTGAAATAAACAAAAGTACAGATTCCAAACATTGGAAAACCTTATTACAGGCTTAACCTCGGAAGGGTATTGAAATTTATTGAACACAGCATTTCTAGACCTAATCTGGACCTGTTCACAAAATTGAGAAAAAGTATAGAAAAACTCAAATATTTGGCGTATCCTTGAATTTTTTTTTAAATCCGTTCGTAGCGCGCGTCTAAACGTTCAACTGAACATACCTGCCAAATTTGAACGCATTCGGTTCAGTGGATTTTTAGTTCTGGCGATGAATGAATCAGTCAGTGCCATTTCGCTCTTAGAGATCTAGATTATATTAATTTTTGTACAGTAGAGTCGAACATTAACGCCTATTTGTTTTATCTCATTTCCAGAAAATAATTCTACAGGATTCACTCGAATTCATCAGGTTCAAATTTTCCAAGCTGAGGTTCAAACTCCTTAATAGAGTCCCTGCCAAGTGCGTATTATACGCTGATTAAAACTGCTCTAGGACCGACCTAAAGCAAGCCACCATGAAGACAGAGTGGAACTCGATCCTAAAGTAATTTAAATCATTAGGTTGTCCGCGTAAGCTAACAGCTTAACTCGCTCCAGATCCAGTCGATCCGACAAATTATTCGCTACGAGTGAGAATAAGAAGGAGCTCTATAGGCAACCCTGCTTCACGCTAGTTTCAAATTTTTCAAACATTTCCTCAATCTCAAGCAGTTGACGCTTCAACAGATTTCAAAGGTTTTTCGCATCTCTTAGTCAGAGTTCAATTACTCTTCATAAATTACTCACTTTCAATTATTCACTCTAATTAATTACTTATTAAATTACTCTTTATTTGTATTGCTCTTTTATCAATAAGTCTAGAAGAATGGAAGTTGGAAGAATATAACTATAATATACCTATATAGCTATAATAGGAGATTCGAATTAAAATATAAACATGATCCTAGGAAGTAGGTTAAGTGGAAGAGGGGGCTCTTGAGCTTCAACATCGCCCACATCACTTATGTTATGTACTAAGAAAAATAAAGACATTTATCTTCCAATTTATATATTCATCTTTCAGTTGACAGTTTATAAAACAGCTTGTTTGTCTATTCCCTACCCACGAATTGAATACATCGATTATGATCACAATCACCTGCACTGTTTCTCTGTATTTGCCTGAAAATAGTTTTAGTATTCAAATATTAAATTTAAGATTTAAATATAGTACACAGGCGGCTTGTGCCTATGAAACAGGTGAAGTGATTTACAGTAAAAGATACGGGCACTTCACCTGTTTCGTGGGTACGAGCCGCCAGTGATACAGTAGTAATTCGTGAACAAGGCTAATCTTAATTGAATTTTTAATATTGAAAGAAGTAATGCCTAATAACGTAGGATTATTTTTCCGATTTATTCACTATTCATTTTCATGTAGTTATTTTTTCAAAGTATTAGCATGTCTCTAGAATTAGTTCTTAGTAAAGCTGACTTCTATGACTATGGCGGTTAGCAAATGACTGTTATCAATGTTCAGCTCTGTCAGGACAGTAGGCGAACCGCTTTCAGAATGTCCAAGCAGAGCTGAGCAGAAATAACAGACCTAAACCGCCAATTAGCATCTGCCAAATCAAATTGAACTATCGAATTTAATAGAACTTATAGTTCTTTCAATTAATTGAATTTTGCATCTATATGTTCTTAATCAATGAACGATTTATTGAATTATTATTATTTAAATATTTAACAGAACCGAATTTAAATAATCAATGTTAGTTTACGTAAGTCATATTGAAATAATTTAATTAGTATGTAGAAGTAGTAGTCCTAGTGAGGACTCCTAATTTAGTCCAAAATTCCGATTTTAAGTTAGAAATGAATTGCTTATTAGCTAATGAGACTAGATTGCAATAGTAGAAGGAAAGCAGAAAAAATAAATTGGTTTATTGACCATAATCATCTAGTAAATTCTAAGCCCCCATTACCAAAGAGACAGCACCTAAAATTAGGTAGAAATATAATGAATTGGTATAATGATATTTCATTCAGTCTTTGATAAACACGTCATATTTCGTTTATAATTTATTTATAGGTGAATAAATAGACAGAATAGACTACATTATCAATTAACTTTTTGCCCTCTATAGATTAGTATACATTGAATTATATTGATTGATTACGGTACTGTATTAAAATCATAATGAAAATGGGCTTAAGATCGAAACATGTCTGTGAAAAGTAATACTTTTAAAGTTTAAAAAAAAGAGTATCTGATTTTTTCATTTTATTTATCATAATTGATGATACGATGAATGATGATAGATCATTATTACATAAATTAGAGAGCATGTTGTAATTGTGTTAAAATTAAATTCATATTGGAAAAACATATTGGATCTACATTCTATAAGATTATGCATAGTGAAATTAAATTTAGTTCAATTACCTGTTGCAAGCTTGCTCGTTTTTCCAATCAACTGCAAGACCATATTCAGGCAATAAAATCTTGCTTTTCTAGCTATAAATGCTTCACAATAGGCATATTATAACTCAGTCACAGCCTAAAAAAGAAAAACAGAAATTAATATTTTTTGTCGAACAAAAGCATCATCTATGAATCATGAACAATGGGAAAGAAATCTGTTCAAAATCTTAAAATCAATGAATTCACAATACTTATTCACTCTTAACAAGTACAGAATTCATTTTTAACAATAATTGATAATTATGTCAAGTAAATTATGTAATAACTTTATAGCACAAATAAGTAGTCTAGTTTAGACTACTAATACAAGTATACAAAAATAATAGGCCTACTACAATAGGAGGGTAAAGTTGAAGTCAAATTTCCTGGGAAATATTGAAACTCAAAATACACACCAAAACATCATCATCATAATTTCGAGAACCATAAGCGTACTAATAGTTCGTCAATTAATCGTCTGCTAACGACAATTATTGAGTTGCTTATTTGGGCATCATCTCCCAAAAAAGAAATGAAAAAAGTACAGAAATATACAGTTTTCCTCACTGGCGGTTCGTGCCCACGTAACAGGTGAAGTGCTTTACAGTAAAAGATACGGGCACTTCAACTGTTTCGTGGGCACGAGCCGCCAGTGATTTCCTTCACATTATTGACAATACAAGATATTTGAGGCTGAAGAACTTCATTTTTAATAGCTTGCTAGAAAAAGAAGAACTAAAATATAGTTCTTTATATAGTATATTATAATATTATAATAATAGAAGACTAATTTGATTTCCAGATCTCATATTTTTCAGCACAGCACTCATGTTTTTGTTCAAAGTTTTGGTTATGAAACGTTTTCACAGAATGGTAGAATACTTTGATAGCCAGGATTCACCCAGTTATTAAATTAATCGAGGAAAATATCATTAAAATTCATCATCTTTATTCAATAGCAATACTAAGCATTATTCATTATTTAATGCTCATCAAACGTTCAGTATACTAAGCATTATTCATTATTCAATGCTCATCAAACGTTCAGTATAAATTCACAAAGTATTTTCTGAGTGGATACTGATCTCTAGTTTCACACAGTTCTTCAATATATCAAGGCAAATATTGTATTAAATGTTCATTTTAATGAGCTTTGCATCAACTATAGTAAAAAGGTTTGACGACTTCATAGACAATCTATCATAGAGTGCATCAAATCAAGGATAAAATGGCATCATAATGTTTCAGTTTCTAATATAAGTTATGCATCAACTACCATGAAAATATCTCGAATTTTGTGATAACACAAATTCATGAAATACAAATTCACATTAAAAACAAGTACTTCTCTCTTCATTTTGCATTTATTGAGAACTGAATGTTTATTTTACAATCATTTCAATTTATACTATTCATATTTTCTTCTTCTTTATTTCATAAATATTTTCGTATGATTAGTCTCACATGTGAATATTCAATATGCTACAACCACTTCAATTTATACTATTATTTTTTTCTTCTTTATTTCATAAATATTTTCGTTTGATTGATCTCGCATGTGAATATTCAATATGCTACGTTACAATTCATAGACAATCTCTCATTGAGGCATCAAATCGAGGATTTAATAGCATCAAAATAACAGACCTTCATTTTTCCAACATAAGGCCGGTATTACACGTTGATATTTCGAATTGTTTGTCAATGACTCAACAGCCCAAGAAGGGCCTAGGCCTACTGGTTGCCAGTTTCATATTCACTCCACTATACAGTACGTCCAAGCAAAGAAGACAAAATGGGAAACTATAGAATATTTCTATAGTCATATTAAATCATATGAGTATATGATTTCGTATTGCATCCCTATTCCTTCTCATATTATTTCATTAATGGTAATAGAAATATAATCCTGTGACTGACCCAAGTCATGCCTCAACTATTTGAAAATGACTCTAGTTCATCTCTCACTGACAATCATCTCTCATTGAGTGGTTTGAATCAATCAGAGCGTTCAGTTTGGTCGGGACATTTTTGGTTTCCGTGCAAATCAAGGACATAATTGAATCAAAAATGCTTCATTTTACTAATAAGTTATGCATAAACTATATGGAAAATATATCTAGTTCATATACAACCTCTCATTGAATGGATCGAATCTGAGCGTTCAGTTTGGGTTGCGACATTTTTGGTTTCCATGCAAATGTAGCAAGCAGATGAATGTTGGCGGGCCTTTTATAGACTGAGCATTCACTTGAACATGCACACACCACACAGTACAGTGTCCACTAAACCAACTTCTGCCCGCATAACTCTTGTCCGGTCAGCTAGCATCAAGGTACAATGACCTTCCAAGCACTAGTCACCAGCTAACTACACACAATTCTTTTCTTCAATAATTTCGCGTTTCATACTATCTGAACGCAACCTGCCTTGCAGATTTGTAGGATTTTTGTCATTTATTTCAGTTCGAAAAAATAGGTGGTGATGGACTACGGTAAGTTGTGAAGATGATATTGGTGGATAGGTTGCCAAGTAAAATCAACAGACACCTCTCAGTAAATTCCAGCATTGTAGGGCCAAGCAGTGACGAAGTGATTTGGATAACGGTTCCATATTCAGGCTTTGTTTCTGATAAGAAAGGTAGATAATTGAAAAATAATGGGTTTCTTGTTGCTTTCAGAACTAAACCGATTTTTAAATAGTTTATTTAACTGAAGTAAAGACAAAGTTGATTTATGGGATTCGAGAAAAGTGAAAAATAGACTTGAATGTGGAGATTGTAATGCAACCTATGTTGGTCAAACAGTTGGAAGTTTCAAAATTGGGGTAAAAGAAAATATCAAAAATCGGGATAAATGTAATGGGGAAATGTAAAAGTAGCTTAGCTGAGCTCCAAAGAAAATTATTAAAACTTCAAGGCCGAAGAGAATGTTGAGTTTGTTCATTTTAATAACGGAGAATTTTCAACGTCATTTTGTAACGTTCGTATGAACCACAAATCGGGGAGGAGCTTGTCTAGGCCAATGGTAGGCATTCATTGTGATTGGTTCAAGCGTCTACCAATAGCGATGCTTTACCGTTGGTATAAATACTTCTACTCTTCACTTCAAGTTTTAGTTTACCAGAGATTGATAATGGTGTAGCATCAGAAAAGGGTATCTCGTTTTTTAATATATCAGTGGTTTGACAAAATATCTTGTCTTTTTTTCAACTACGGTTTCACAGAAACAAACATACAACTCAAACATTGCCGAATAGCAAGGGAAAAATTTATTACAGATGAATATTAAATTATAAAACTTAATTCAAGCCTATTGGAATCATTCATAGAATTATTCCGAAGTATCAAACAATATAGGCTACTTTTTATAGAATTATTTCAATTATCAACTCAATATTATATTATACAAATTTTAGAAGTTTTCAACTTAATATTCTAATGGTACATACAGTATACTTCAGTAGTACATTCCTATAACAGTACTGTACAAGATTAGTGTTTGGAACATTTTTTTTCAACTTCTAGGCTATAAAAGTAATTTTTCATAAAAATTAAAAGTTAAAAATGGCTTACCCTATAAGAGAGTAAAAGACTCATCATTAGTAGTATCTAATCGTAATTTGTTTTCAATTACTATATTTCCAATATTTTTTCAATGATCATCTTTACCAATTTATCAAGATCGTATTATAAATATTATTAATCATAAAGGAAGTACGTTCACGTTTGAACACAACTATAAGATGCTTGTTTTACACTTTCAGAAATAGTTGAATCTGATTGCTTTCTTAAACATTGAATTGTGCACCCAATTTTATTAAGCTATGAAATTTACTCGTATGAATTGGAGAAGCGGGTTAACATATACTCTGGTCTGGAGGACCGATATCAACACTTAAAATAGTTATGAATATGAGCTGTGTGAGCTGTGAACAACGTGTGGTACCCACAATACCTATAACGATCACGGGGCTTCTGGTCAAGATCCAGGTCTGTCAGTGGACAACTACTTGAGAGGCTGACATCCGAGCAGCAACTGACTGAAGAGTAGGAAGTTTCCTATCCACCAATGTCAATGAGTGGGTAGAGGGGTTGAGGGATGAACTGCTGAATATTGGCTATCTAATTCGCGAAATCACTCCTATCTTTACCACAACCATACATGGAAATTGCAATCTAGATTAGCACACTCGGAATACATTCAGGCCAAACAGTTTAAGACCTTGTGAAAAACATTTTTTTACCTATGTGAGCAAACAAGTATTACACTAATGTACGACATCAAACATAATGGGTCCTTGACAATTTTGGTAGAATAATAAAGATGATATCAAATTCAAATTTATTTATTCTTTGTACACTTTATATCGATTATCTTTACAAACACACAATACATGTACTGATGTTGATGGTTACATCATTATCATAATGATATTGTGATAAAAATCATATTAGTACTGAAGGTGAATACAGAAACGATTTCGAAAATTTATAAATAGTTTATGAAAGCGGTACGATTACACTGTTACAATGGCGTAAAGAGTACACAGTCGTACCCATTTTATTATCGATTTATTCTAACAACAAATATTGGCCCAGTTCTAGATGTTTATCTTTTGAATATCGCAGATCCAACATGCAATAAACTACTCAAATTGCAATCTACCCATCTAATATCGCTGTCTGTGAGGCGAAGGTTATTCTCGACAATAACTACATTAGCATCAAATCGAAGAATTGCGGGATGGTGCAGTTATCGATACCACCGATAACCGATGAAGCTACATCTATCTATCCGAAGAGGCCTTTCATACAGCTACAAATAATGATCAATGAATAAGTTATTAGATACTGCTTCTAGCATGCAGTAATATAGTCTGTCCAAGGAAAGAAGACCCTCTGGCATGATGAGAAAATGACTCCAGCTCGGTCAATATTGGTTCAAAAATTATTGATTTGGTCTCAATCGTAGGAAACATTCTGATCCACAATTTGAGACCAAATCAATATTTTTTCAACCAATATTGATCGAGCTGGAGTCATTTTCTCACCTTTCCAGAGGGTCTTTTTTGCTTGGACAGACTACAGCGAGAGAATGTGATGCTAAGGAGAATAAAAAGTAGAAGAAGGTGTGAAAGGAAAAAGAAAAGAAAAGGGAGAAGAAAAAAGAAGATGATGATGATGATAAAAAAATAAGAAGATGATCTTATAATGATGGTGATGATGATGAAAAAATGAGAAGATGATGATGATGATAGGAGAAGAAAAAGATGATGATGATGATGAAGAGAAAACTGATGGTGATGATGATGATGAAAAAATGAGAAGATGATGATAAAGAGAAAAGAAAAAGATGATGATGATTATGAGAAATATGAAGAAGAAGAGAAGCAGAAGAGGAAGAAGAAGAAGAAGAAGAAGAAGAAGAAGAAGAAGAAGAAGAAGAAGAAGAAGAATGAGTAGAAAAAGAAAATAACAATGGTGATGATGATGATGATGATGATGATGATGCTGATAAATGAAGATGATGATGATGAAGAAGAAGAAAAGAATATAATAAAGATGATTGTGATTATGATGATGATGGTGATGAGTAATAAGAGTTTGGGAAATCGAGTTGAAGAGAGAAGATATTGGAAGAAGAGGATAAAATAACAGAGAATTTGAGAGAATGAATGTTGTTGCATTCACATTCTATTCAATTCACCTGATTCATACTTTCACTGTTGCAGTTCAATAGTCACGATGCCTTCGCTCATTTTCTAAATGCCTCTAAAATCGAATAAATAATCGAACTCATTTGCAAAGCCAAATTTTAATCTTATCTTAAATCACAAACAATAAGGTAAATAACAGAGAAAAAGAAAAATTACGGATGTTTACGATTTGTTTCAAGAAGATGGATTCTCATTGAAAAGATAAATTTAGATTTAACAATATTTTTTCAGGGTAATGCCCATGTGAGATGTAAGCTTGAACTTTGATGTTGTGGTAGGTAATGGAGAGATGAAATGAATTCAAGTGTTAATCAGGCCAGTGATAAAAAATGATTGATTCAAGTCATAGTCTCCTATTCAGACATTAAATCATAAAGGCTGTCTGCAGATAACTAACTACGATTTAGATTTCCACTGATATGCAGTGATAGAATCGAGGATGAGCAGTACCTGTGATACAGATAAGCCAGAAATGATGAAGATAAAGCTCTTGTAAAAAATGAATGTTCCGAGCCTAACTTTGAGTAGAGATTAGTAGAGCTTAAGAAATCATTCATACATTCATTAATTTATTGTTATAGTATCAGTAATTGGATGTTATAGGTATTTTCATAGGATGATAAGAAAAATAGAATATTCCCAAGTACCGCAAGAGGTTGGCAGATACAAATTTGTCGCTACAGATTCTCTCCAAGAAATAAGGTTATATTGGGATTTCAACAGATTCATATTCAAGAATTTCAAACATATTCACTCAGTACTAATCAGATCCAATTTAATTAATTAATATAGATATAAATTGAATCAGATCCAGTACTAATTCATATCTCATCATCATCCTTCCCATTACCCACGCACAGGCCCAAGAGCCCATGTGGGCATCACCCTCAAAAAAAATCGAATTGAATGAAATTGGAAACAGAATCAATAAAAACCAAATTAAATAAATTCAATGTACTAAAAAGCATTACTGAACTTGTCTCAATGAAAAGTTGTCCAAAGATCCAAACAAATCACAGATTATCTATTATTTTTCATTTTCAACTATTTCGATATCCGAATTCAGAAATGATTGATATCATATCAGTGATACCAATGGTATTGTATCATAGACAAATACCATATCGACCATCTACAGAAAAATTGAAATGAAAAGGAGAAATCGAAGTCTCAATTCATTTCAGGATTCAAATATAAACTCGTTACTCGAATACATTGAAATACTCGTTGTTCACTGTGTTGAGCAATGAATTCAATGAAATTGAAATTCAACCGAGCTCATCGACATTATTCCAGATATTTTCTCAAAACTCAGCCAAGTATCGAGAAATCAATAAATTTTCAATTGTTCCTACACGTATCCGTTCTCTCACTGTTCATAGAAACTATACAGTAATACTAGTAATAGTAATATTGTAAACAGATAGTATATCTATACAGAGCGCTTCTATATAGCTATATAGAGCTAAACCAAGAGTTTTGTATTTTGTTCTATTCTCTCTTATTGAAATGACATATTGCTTTTTTCACTGCTCATTAAATATCTGAACTTGATCGAAATACTGAGGTGTGGCTTCGCAAGACCAGTTTAGCTGATCAGCAATAGGATAAACTGGCAGTCGAGGGGGGTTGTGGGGTCGAGAGGGGGAGGGGACAGTTCTAAACGCAGCCAAGTGTCGGATGCATCTCTGAATTTCTTTGTTTCGCATCATTTGGGCGGAAACGCTTGCGTCTGCGCAAGCGTCAAGCTTGCCAAACTGTTGTTTTTATCGTTGATGCGACCGTGGGCCAATAGTAGATCTGTCTATTCCATAGAGATGGTGAATAGATAATTATAATTGCTTGCAGAAATCAATGAACAAGTGAGAAATGAGTATGTTGCAGACTAGGCATTAGTCTATCATCTGTTTTCTTGATACTGAAACTGCAAACGAAAGTAATTACTTAAAAATTTGAGCACTACAGTAGTATTCTGTATTCATGATCAGCTACTACATAGAACAAAATTTATCCTACTATTGTACTAGTTAGAAACTTTAAATTGAATCAATAGTTTAATGTACAGTACTGGCATATATGTCAAATTCTGACATTATGTTGGGTCTTATACATTCTACTAGCCGGCAGGCTCGCTTCGCTCGCCTTCTCCGCCTAGCCAGACCCCCGACCCTGGACCCTGGACCCCCGACAGTATAGGCAGTGTAAGTGAGTCAAACAGGCTCGCTTCGCTCGCCTGCAAAACCTCTGTCAGTGACAGCTGAGACAAACAGGCTCGCTTCGCTCGCCTGCAAATTCCGTTCAGAAGGGATTCGAAATTTATTTCAGCATTTCTACACCTGATCTGGACCTGTTCACCTAATTTCAACATTTTCTTCCAACTTGTTCTAAAAAAATCTAAGAAAAACTCCGAAAATTCCAAAAAATAGTAAAACGCTAATAGTAAACGCTTAAGCGTAACCTTGGAAGTATATATAGTTTGAAACTTGATTCAATGATTCAATCTTGATCTTCCAAATTAGTTCATCTAAAATCTCGCTGAACCATTGAATTTACAGTTAGGATTGGTCGTATCAAGGCGGAAGATATGCAACCCGCAACACATCTACAATTTTGAAAACCTGATTACTTACGTAATCTTGAACAGCATTCAAAAATATTTTAACACAACATTTCTAGACTTTATCTGAACCTGCCCACCAAATATCAACATTTTCTACCGATTGGTTCTCGAAAAAATGAAGAAAACGTTGAAAAACTATAGAAAAACTAAAATATTTGGCGTATCCTTGAAAAGTTTTTAAAATCCGTTCTTAGCGCGCGTCTAAACGTCCAACTGAACATGCCTGCCAAATTTGAACGCATTCGGTTCAGTGGATTTTTAGTTCTGGTGATGAATGAATCAGTCAGTGCCATTTCGCTTTTATATATAGAGATTCTGTTCTATTCTATTATACTCTATTCTAATGTTGCATAATGACTAAAAGGCAATTAAATCACAAATTTTGCCTAAAAGGCAAATTAGTTTCTAAAACTGAATTGCAACCAGTATATTTTCATATTCTATTCTTGCTGATTGCAATTACTAAAGTATTAGCAGTCCTTACAACTTGCAGAAAAAATTAAGATGGGAATTCAATCTATCTTGTGTTGTGCAGAACAATCAAATTATGATTGGTGAGAGTTGGAGTGAGATATTTACGTGTCTCTTCAACACGAAAAAGGACAAAAATATATTGTTAGATTACGAAAGGTTACATACATACAGGATACAGCAATCAAATACGTACGACGAATTGGTATAAAATAATGAAATGTGAATACCAGATACTAAAATTGGTACAAGATACTGTAATATGAATACCAGACACCAGAGCCTAATAATACAGAAATTCAGGTATTGCTGCCGTAAAAACGTTAGGCGGCTTCGTAGCTGATGTAACCTACTAACAGCTTACGTTAAGTATCTATTCTCTCTTTTGATTTCAAAAACATTATCTAGTTTGTTTAACTGACAACTCTAATTGACAACATCAGCTGTTAGAGCGCACAAGGATCAGAAATAACCGCCAAACTTTTTGGCGACAGCTGGCTTATTTTTTTCTTGTGAATGATGCCCATTTTTGATTGTCCGTCGGTAATGGGTTATGAGTGCGAGGGTGATAGAAAATTGAAATTGGGTGGAATTGATATCATGTGATAACTATTGATACTGACACAGTGTATCATCATAAATTGTTAAATTACTTTTCAACATGTGTGATGAACTTTTCAACTCTGATGATCAGATGAACTTTTTTAATACCTTGCTTTTATTGTGAAAACACACTTTTTAGAGATCAGCACCACCCTAGACCCAAGAATTCAGTCGACAAATTCCTGAACTTCAAGGTCACTGGATGTTATGAGATATTCATCAGAGAAATCCTCTGAGAGGTATGCTTTTTATACCTGTCCAAAACATGGCATAAGGAAACCACACAGCCGCATAAGGAAACCACACAGTAACCCAAAACTTGGTAAAGTTAATTCAATTTCTCCAGTAAGGTAGCCTTTAAGTTTTACATTTAGAACATCATAGCATAGCTGCAGAACTTACATAAAATTTTTATGTAGCAACTAGAATGGAAATTAATAAATTACTGGAACATCAGTTCAAGTCCTGATGGCTTCTTACAATAGAATAATAATTAGTAGTCTTTCAACAATATTAAATGTCTACCAAACTAAATAGTGAATGAATAATATTATATTTTATACACTATACACTATTATACTTTATACACTATTATATTATACACTATTTATAGAATAATTCTATTCATAGTAGGATTCTTAAACATCTTGAACGTTGAACATTAAAGAGAGAAGATCTGGATATCCCACTCTAATTAGCATTGCATCCATAAATCATTAATCCATTTCGAGTGTTCTGGTTTGCTATTAATTGGTTTGAAGACATTTGCGATGACGAAAATTATTGACAACAACCAATTGAACAGGCGAAAATTTGATAACTGCCAACAATCAAAAACGTCATAAATGGTGCTACAGTTAACTAATTTTTCTAGAGCAATAAACAAACCATAAACTTATACACAGATTAAAACATTCAAAAATGTCAATTATAGTTCCACGATTAACATTTCAATAGGGTAAACAATTAATATTTCTAGTGCAATACAACACACAATGAACAGAGATTAACAATGTTATCATAAAAAATCTGTAGAAACAAATCATTCTAATGGAATAGTGAATAGAATAACAAGATAAAACAGATTCTTGTAGTGACTGGTGTTCGATAGACTTATTATTATAGTCAAATATAGCATTCGGCTCCCCTACATTACTGCAATGGTAATGCATCAATTATGAAGAAAGCTATGGGGACGCGACCTATAATAGAAGCTTCTGTTTTTATTTTAGAACACATCGGCTAGACTGGTGATAAATTTAGATCACCGCTGGTATAGTCGGTCCAAGCAAAGAAGACTTTCTTGCAAGATGGGAAAATCACTCCAGCGGTCAATATTGGTTCAAAAACTATAAATTAAGTCTCAAATTGTAGGAGACATTTTGATCTACAATTTGGGACCAAATTGATAATTTTTGGACCAATATAAACCGAGCTGGAGTCATTTCCCCATCTTGCCAGAATGTCTTCTTTGCTAGGACAGACTGGATAGAATGGTGTTATTTTTAGAAATCGGCTGGACTCACATTTTTATAGAAGGGCAATGCCAGCTATAGTCTGTCCAAGCAAAGAAGACCCTCTGGCAAGATGAGAAAATGACTCCAGCTTGGTCGATATTGGTACAAAAATTATTGATTTGGTCTCAATCGTAGGAAACAATCTGATCTACAATTTGAGACCAAATCAATATTTTTTAAACCAATATTGACCGAGTCATTTTCTCATCTTGCCAGAGGGTCTCCTTTGCTTGGACAGACTATACATAATTAGTGTTTCAAAGTCATTTTCTTTGTTTCTTCAAAAAATATTTATTATCCATTCATTGCACATTATTTCGAAAGAGAAAGACAAAGAAATTGTGAAATCAACCGCCATGAATTTACAAGTAATCAATCGATACATCGCTACATGAATATTGTTTGGTTTTGAGTTTTCAAAATGTGTTAGCAATATTAAAATACTGCATTTGCAAAAATTATAAATATTTAAATAAATCTATGATGATTCTGCAAACAATTCAATCTTTTGAAGATGTTTAGAACTGAACTATCCACTTTATTGCACTTATGAGGAAAACAAATATTAAAAGGGTAAAATATCAATATAAAACTGATTTATCAATAGCTAATTACATTGGATCAGCTGTGCGCATAGCAATATGTGATTGAATAAATCGGCCTACCAATTTGAACAGCAATTATTGGAGGCGCTTTGAAGTTTCTAAATGGAGTATCAATATTGAATAGGCAAACGTCAACTTCCTATTGGTTCAGAACTGGTGGAGACGTTTCTGATTGCAAAATCTCGATAGAGTAATTGATTTCGGTTGATCAAAGGTGTTGGAGTTATGAGGTGGGTGTGGTTGGTACGAGCAACTTAATAATCATTTGAGCAACGTTCAAATACACATAATTAATAGACAGTTTGCACTACGCATGTAGTTTGAAAACATCTACAACATGAAGAAGCCGAAATTTGAAACATACGTACCTAATTAATTCTTATGGGTTTTACAAAGTATGTTCATTCATCAGATAAGATTACACAGATACATTCCATTAAAGTACTTTGTTATGTAGGCTAATAATTTATAATTTAATTTTTGTAGGCTATAATTTATGGAACATATACATTCCATTAAAGTACTTTGTTATGTAGGTTAATAGTTTATAAGTAATTTTTAAATTACTTTATGTTCTTGCACGGCTTTAAACCAACAATAATTATAAAGATTTACTAATTAATAGGTAGAACGTCTTAAATCTACTCAAAAGTAGGATCTCCAAGGCAGAATATTCGAATTATTATTTAATAGCTCCTAAATGAATGATTATGATGCACCAGCAAATGCGTTCATCTAATTTAAAGTGGGAATCATCGGTTTGAATTGGTTAAAGTTTCAAAAGTTGAAGGTTAGTTTTAAGTTGAAGTTGAAAGTTTTAGTTGCTTACTCAGAAGCAAAAACACAAAAATGATATACAGTACTGGAGTTATTCTATTGCTTATTGGTGTATCTAGAAAAAATAAAACTAAAGATGAAAAAATGATTTTATAGAATCATAAAAGTTCGAAAGATTAACGAATTAAGCTAAAAAAAAGTTGGATAGGAACTTTCTCAAATTTAATGTAGGTTACCAGGTTATTTAAGTAAATTAAATGGACTCAATGATAGGGAGGGTTATCAATAATCCTCAAATCAATCAAGATGAAAAAACGTATATAAACATTTCATGTAAGTTCAGCACTATGATTGCAGTGAAATATTCATTCAAATTGATTTTTCAATTTCTAAATTTGTAATCATTTTTCAAACTAAATTATTAAATGTTCCATGTTAGTTCAACATTATGATTAAAGTGAAATATTCAAATTGATTTTTCAATTTGTAATGAATTGAAACTTTACATTAACTAGTAAAGATTACATTACTTTAATCGATTACAAGGATTACTTTAATTAGATTACATTACATTACTAGTTAATCTTTCAAACTTTAGAAGTTTGAGCACAATGTCAAGTTGCTAAAAATGACAAGTAAAGATTATTCAATTGATTACTGTTGTTTGTAAACAAATTTCGAGAGTTTTCAAGAAAATAGAAATACAGTAAATGTTCACGGACCCTAGTACAAAAAAAGGAACTAAATTTATTTGAAAACAACAAATTCTTGTTTATGTTACATGGGCTGTTTATATCAAGGGGTGAATACCACCCTGTTTTGTTGAGAACGCCATAGAGACCAATAAACATTCTTTTCCTTATTTCTCTTCTCGAGGTCAAGGTGAATCTACTAACTCACTCGCTCTCTCTCTCTCTCTCTCTCTCTCGCACTCTCTCTCACTCACTCTCTCTCTCGCACTCTCTCTCACACACTCTCTCTCTCTCACCGATTACCTTCACCTCCCCTAAACTTACATTTCTTCAACACCATCTATTCCTCCATATATATTCACTTTTATTCGTACTTTATTCCAAGTTGAATCTATTCAATTATATTGATAGGGAATGCAATGTATTACAATAGTTACATCAATTATAGTCATGTTTTATTGATTTGATATAAATATAATCTTCCTTACATTAAAAAAAATCGGCTGTTGACAGTCGATCAAATTAATAGCTTATCTTAAAGTACCACACTTATTAGAATTCCAGGGGATAGCAATTTTAGTTCGAACTATAGGAAGTTCGAAATACCGAGGGTAAAAGACAATGGTGGGGTTATTGAGCTGAGGGAAAATGGGTTGCGAAACACATTGGGGTTACTGGAAGGAAAATATGGAAAACATACAAATTTAAGAGTTTTGTGAATTATCGAGGTTCGAATAATATTATTATAATTTATAAGGACACTTGGGCTATATGGGCAAACTCCGCCTTTTTATGTATTTACAGCACCAGTTATATCACCGTTAACGAATCCCATAATTGAATCATTTAAACAAGTTTCCAAAGTATTATAATATAGTACTTAGTTTATTCAAACTAATGGTGAAATTATTTAATCTCATTTTTAATTTGCAAAATATAGGATTTAAGCCGCTCTGTTTTGTAATCTACATGAATAAAGTGAATGAATCTGAACCTATCCATCTGTTGTTATTTATTTATTTATTACAGATGTTCGAAGACTACAGGCAAAGCCCAAATCAGTCTTCATTAAAAATTTACCAACATAAAACAAAATTATTCTATATAAAAGATATCTATCTCTGTTGAATTTTTTTAAATGAATGAATAAAAGTGAATAAGAAAATAATGAATAAAAAGAGAAGTGTAATGCAGTTGTAAGCAATGGATGCGTGCCGAAAGCCACAATGAGTTTCAAGGTCAGTTCAGTTGAAGGGGCGGAAGGGAGGGTGCAATCTGAGTAGAATGGAAGGGTGCTTGACAAGGGGGAGAGACCAACTGCTATTTTATACTAGGGGAGAACGACTGTAAGAAATTTCCAAACGGAACTCTACCACCACTGTCAACCTCATTCCATTTTAGTCTGGGCCTTACCAGGTTAAATGCGGTAACTAAATTACTTCCTGTAAATGGATTCTGGGAAATCTCCTATTATTCCACCTTTTATCGATTATTTCAAACTTCAGGGTTTACACTTACAGTATTAACTTTATTTAGGATTATATTTAAACTTTGACTTTCATTTCACATTGACGGCGAATAGTGTGGAGTTTAGTATATAAATCAAAATTTAAAAAAAATCAAAAATCAAAATACTTTATTGCCAAAGACAAATATTTACAATAAATTTGTATAGGCCACGTCACATTATATAGTATATACTATATAATGGACATATACTGTATACTGTATAGTCTGTCCAAGAAAAGAAGACCCTCTGGCAAGATGAGAAAATGACTCCAGCTCGATCAATATTGGTTCAAAAGATATTGATTTGACCTCAAATTGTAGGAAACAATTTGATCTACGATTGAGACCAAATCAATTAATTTTTGAACAATACTGACCGAGCTGGAGTCATTTTCTCATCTTGCCAGAGGGTCTTCTTTGCTTGGACAGACTATAGTATAATAGTGAACTGAAATTAAAGGTTGTATGCACAAGGTTCAATTTTCTTTCACGGCGATACATGCAACAAATTACAACAAATGAAGCAGTATAAAATAAAATTGCATTGGAATGTTTGTTTATTTTGCATTGTTTCATTTGATACATGTTTGTTTGTTTTGCATTGGTTCATTTGATACATGTATCACCTTGTGTATCTTCTTGAAAGGAAATATTGAACCTTGAACACAAATTCTCAGTAAGATTTAGAAAGATTTAGGGATAGTTACAATTGGTTCGAACAAATTCAATAAAATAATTCTTATTTTGACTAAAAATCCAACAAGTTGATTAGAATATGCAATGATAATACAATAATAAGTAAACTAATCGAAAAAAATTATGCATTCTTGTAAATAATAGAGTCGAAAATAAATTTTTTGTAATGCTAGTGAAATTTGTTAGCAAGGAGAAGCTTTCGTATGATTCAATAAATAATATCATAATATGAGCATCACGTGATTATCATGAAATTACATTATGAATTTGACATGTATGCCAGTACTGTTCTTTAAAATATTAATTCAATTTAAAGTTCCACATGAAATTATACAACTACTGAACTTCCAGGTGATGTCATTTTTATTGACTCAAAAACAAATAATGAAGCTATTTAGTGACTGTAACAATTTGAACTTACAGTTAACACTTTGGTGTAATAGTAATGTGTCACATTACTATTGTGTGTCAACTTATTTGAATATCAGAAACATTATACATTCTCTTTTAGGCCTATATAGTATGTATTCAGGACTGTATGCTTATTATATATTCAAGCATGAAAACTGTAATTTTATGTCGATTGACACAGCTAATTTGAATCACTTCATCACCTTAATTAATTATTAGATAGTTGAGATTAACCCGTAACTGAATTCATTGATCTATTCATATGAGTAAATTACATAGACAGAATTTCAGCACAAAATAGTTATCCACATGCAGGCAAATCTGTAAAAATAACTCTTTAAATAATGTATTCATTGATCTTTTCAAGTCAAATCAAATCAAATAAAGTTTATTAAAAAATTAAGCATACAACATGAATAAAAAATTTATTATACATAACTTGTGAATTTTCCCCACATAGACAAGTCTGTGTGTGGGGAAAGAGTTCAAATGATAGATAACAAGATAATTTTTAAAAAATATATACTGTATATATAATAAGATAGAAACCATATAAATTCAGTGAAGAAACGATTTTTAGTACGGTATCAAATTCACACAATATAAATAGTTACTGTATAATCAAATTTTTACATACCTAAGAATTAAAATTCAACATTTCATCAATGATACATTATACATATAATATAATATTATACGAGCAATAACTTTGATGATGAATGTCGAGAACAAATAGGCGAATAAAAATTTAAAATATTATCAAAATCGGTAAGCGGAAAAGATGAGCTGATCAGCGGCATCCCTGCCAGTTTCGAATAACCATATATTCAAATATCGCTTGTAGGTGTGAAGGCTTAGAGGTTCGACACCATTCATCAAAATTCATCAACATTCATCGAGTGGAGCTGTTCCTCTCAGAACACCACCCTATACAACAAAAAGCCCCGAACTCTGTACGAAATTCGCGTGGAAGTCGCTCAAGTTGAGGAGCGATGTTTTAAAAAGTCAAATATTTTTTGTTGATGGAATTAACGTTTCAGTCCTAAATATGTAATAAAAACCCAAGTAAAAATTAAATTTCCAAACAAATCCTGTTTAATTGAAGTTTTTATCACTGATGGTTCCCGTTCTTTGAACGTTTCGATGGAATGCGGCGTTCACCATTTTAAATCTGCCATTACATGACCCAGTCGTGAATCTAGAGTAAGTAGCATCAAGTGGTTCAGATATCTATAGATACTCTAGATAACGAAATATTTGGTTCTGCTGCTCTCTCTATGAACCTGCACACGGTAATACACAAGGAACCCTCCTATTGAAAAGAGTCTACGAAAAGTGCAAGAATGCAATGACGCACTGCACTGTATCAACGATTTCGGCTTTTCGGCGATTTCGATTTTTGGTTTACCACATGCCTGATGAAATTTTCCACACTTGATTTTTCTCAAATGGTATTTCCATGCAACATTTTGACACCAATAAATTTTTTTTTTGAATGGAAACTAACAATTTTATGATATTTTTAATCGTTCATCTTTACTGCATACAATGAGGTATAGACTATGATTGATTAGGAATAGAGGAGCACTCTTATACTGAAACTGAATCTGATCACATGTATGATAAACTTTCAAATCCTGTGGACTTGAAATGTATGTCGTAGTCGAGACTTGCATATTTTTCATTCATCCATCAATATTAGTTCATTCTCTTTGCATACAAGTCAGTGATCTTGGAATCAGTTCTCTTCCATCAATGAATCTTATCTGTCGAGGGTTTTGATGAAATATGGCAATGTGGTCTACGTTCATAACTCATATGTCAAAAAGCAATTTTTGCACATTAATAATTCATCAATAGAGTTTAGTTTATCCTCTTTAAATCCAAGTCACTAATCAATGACGTATATCATCTATCTAGGTCTAGGGATTTCAACAGTGTCATTCAATCTGCTCTACTTTCATATTAGCATATACCATGTCTATACTTTATTAGCGCATCGTTACAACGACCTCCTTTTCATCATATTTCCATAATTATGTCCTTCTATATTTAATATTAGTACAGTAGTTCTATACGTATAACTTGGGCATGGGAAGGGTAACCAATAGTATATTTATTTTTGTCTTGCCTGTGCTTATACCTTACCTGTTTATGCTTTCTATATGTCTTGGTATGATTATGCTTTCACTTTTTCAGTTGATAGGATTATTATGATAGTCCAATCTTCTCACGTATTTATTCATGAAAATTATGTTGGAAATGTAATTAAATTTTAATGTCATTGTTGTCCAATAGTCGTGCTGATCAATATTCTTTTAGTTCAATTATTGTTCAATATTAGTCTAATAACCGTCATTCAGCAGTATCATGAATAAACTATAAGTTCATGTTTATTTGAAATTATACGTCTTGCTTCATTAGCATACAGGGTCCTCAATTTATCATATTATATTGTTCATGTTCACAACATTTGTATTATGTCTGTTTGAATGTATTATCAGGCCTGCTATATCAGCAAACAGGGTTTTGAACGACGCTGAGGAGCATTTCCTATACGATAACTCTGTCCAGGTTTCTCAACTCTGGCCATATTGCTGTTGATAATTCGTGGAAATGTTGTTTAGTGCCACACAACCAGGGCTGCTGGGGAGGCAGCTGGCGCTACAATTGTCAAACCGGCAAGCGCAAGCGTTTGTAATTCGATTTTTGGTCGAGAATCGAACTCGCTCACCGACAAAGAGCGCCGGTGTGGCTTCGGTTCGATTGTTTTTGAAACAGATAAGATTGCCACTCGACAGCACAGCATAGCATAGCGGAGCGGGGCGCATTTGGCTCGGTCGATGCGATGCAAGATGCGTCGTCTGTTTCACACACAGACACAAGCACACACACCTAGGTAGCCGGTCGCCGCCACCGCCGACACGAGTCTTCACATTTATTTACGCGATAGATCTGGCAACAGCGCCTGCTGGCTTGAACAACTGTTCCCCGCTCCAGTTAGAAGAGAAGCCACCACTTGGAATGGCGTATGGAGAACTGTAAAAAGGTCTTGTTTCCACGGCTGCGCATAAAACATCGTTCCAAGGCTTCTATTCCAGACCCAGCAACCGGCTCACAAATGTGAGTGCCCCCCATCAGTCGGCTCCTAAAACGGATTAAATCGCTCACAGGTCACTGCAACGCTGCACACCACACTCCTCCACCTCCTACCCACCACACACAATAAATAAGCAGCCAACATCAAAATAACACACAACAGGCCACTCGAATAAACAGCTTTCTGTCTAGAAATACTTGACACGAAGCAGTGGAGACATGAAGCTGAGCTGTCTCAAATGGGCAGAGAGCAGACAGCAGAGAGTATTGAAACAGTATTTAAGACTTTTCAAAGGGTAATGTTCACATAACTCTCAGTCATAGGGTTGTGCATGGGTAATGAGAGGAATAGAATAGAATGACTTCTTTATTTTAATTAATCGATGATGATGATGATGATAAGAGATGACAACGTCTTTCCAGTTCTACCCCATATGAAGCAGTCTCAAATAGGCAGAGAGCAGAGAGTACCGTATTGGAAAATTCAATTTTTCATTTCCCGTAAAAACAGAATGAATCATCTTGAAATTCACTCAATGAATCATAAATAATTCACTCAAAATGAAAATGCATACATGAAATACATACATACTTCCCCACATGTACTATAGATACGTGCGTGGGCAAATTTCATATCCTAATTTAGCAATAAGGCACAGAACACTGCAGTTCACTTGGCAAATGAAGAGAGTAATATGAATACTATAATTATTATCATTCATTTGCGATTGAAAATACAATAGGATTGAAACACAACAAGTCCAAAATGTCTCTTCTTCCCAATTTTGATTTTTTTAAATAGAGGCTATGTCCAAACTTGAGAATTATAACAGATAATTGGAGATAGTATCTGATTTTATCGTTCTATTCTCTATCCCTGCAAACTGGCAGCCAACTGGAGAGCTTCAATTTGCATAAGAATTTAAATTATGCAATGCATTCAAAATAGAGTTAATGATAATGATATTCCGTTAATTATTGTTATGTAACCTCATTTTAGAACATATCAAGAATCGGTTCGGTTTATTCGCTTTTTAGCGCTTAAGCTATCTGTCCGCTATGTTAGGGTGGTACTGGGAGTGTCCAGGGATGAATTTCTGGTGTTGAATCTTGGAATAAGAGGGCCCTCAGGGAGAGTAGGCCTAAGGAGGATATTTGGAAGAGAAAATGCATTTCCACTGATGGATGATACGGCCCAGAATTTGCCTACTAAATAATTTATACTAGAATTAACAATACAATGGAGCTCAATAATTAGTTTTCAACTTGAGGATCTTTCAATAATTCAATCAATTACCATTCTGTAGGCCTACTAATGATATGAAAATGGAATCGATATTTCAATAAATAAATAAATCAATTTATTTGTATATGAAAATCACACAATCACACAAGGGGAGTCCGATCCCACTAGACGTCAAAACTGCAATCGGAAGAAAGTAGAAACCAAGCGATATTTCAATAATTCCTCTACCCCATCGAAGTACTGATAATAGTGATAATCTCCTATCATTATATCTTTCACTGTTAAGGCACTTTACTATGGTAACATGGTAAGGGTTGATGTTTCAAATGTAGGCTACACAGTTTAATGTAGATATACAGTACCACTATCATCCTATTTTTTTATATAGTTACGAAATTCTCTAGTTTATGCATTTTGATATTTATGAATGAAAGGGTTATATTGTATCCATCGTAATCTACAATTCAAACAAAAAACTGACCAAATTCATCGATATATTTTTCAACAGAAATCCCTCATTATTCACAAGGGAAACTGAAAAAGATCTCATTGAAAACTTGGAAATATGAATCACGTAAACCATTGTAGAAAACCAACAGATTCAAATTCAGCGAAGTCTAAACAGACTAGTCTAAATAGACTAAATAGTCTAATAGTCAATAATCTGAAGTGATATAATAGCGCAGTTTGCATCACCACTTGAACCATATATGCCTACTCAATGTAGAATGAACAATCTGAGCAATATGCACAATATGAGCAATCCGTTTTCGTGTCAAAACCATGTTGATTGTAATGTCAAAAATTGTAATGCTGGACGAAGATGATAACCCAAGAAAAATATTCAGCTTATCAAAAGAAGAGTAGATAGAAACAGAAAAAACACAAACAAGCTCTGAGGTTTGCAGAGGAATTAGAGTCAAACCTGCAATCATAAGATAGTAGAAACCAAGAAGAAAAGAAATTCATCTCAAGCAACACGGTTTGGAGGAAACCTTATTTTGAGTTACATAAAAACAATTATTGTAATAATTAGAACTATAGTGTAGTTAAAACATCGAGAATTTTATACAACACATGTCGAACAATCAATTTTAATCATGAATTTAATGATATTGATCATTTGAAACCATAATACCGGTACAGTAATAGAATTATGGTTTCAAATAACCATCTGAAAATGGATGTTTCTAAAACTGGACAATTATTGTTATTACATCCATTTTCAGAATCTAAATAAATTTTTATGTACCTAATTATTATTATTTTCAATAATTTTCTCATAATTCAGAAGTT